>CP099848.1:26146338-27464506 GCA_030062745.1 Capitulum mitella | reverse complement strand
AGACTATAGTCCGAGAAGTATTAATATTAATCTCACCCCATGAGCAACATTCCATTGCGCAATATCCGTGCAATGAAAATGGGTGTTTTCATAGGTTCGTAGGCCCTTATGTTTCGCTTTATGAAATCCAGCCTCCAAATTAGTTACCTCCCGTACGTAGTTAGCCCAATCGACGACGGTGGCCTCCGACAGCTCCGCCTCCTTTTGACACGGTGGTTGGGTGCCTGCGTGGAAATGTAATACAAAGCGAGCACAAGTTTCTGGAGAGGGACATGCGCTCGCCCGAAAAAGGATCCGTGCCGGATGCTGGTGGTGCGACGGCAGGCCCGGTCTGTGCACCTCCAGAGTTTTTTATCGAGGCGCCTGGGCGCCTGCCCCTCACGAGTCGGAGTCCCGCAGTGGCTGCACGCCTGCACGGCTCTCAGCAGGCCGACAGATCTGTGAACAAGCAGGTTTCCCACCAGTTTACCCACTGAGTGCATTCATAACATTCTCTTCAGTCTTCATGCCTTCAGTACTACTGCTTTAATATGGCCAAATAACCATTTCGAAATGCCCTATACTTGTAAGACTCGTTATGCGCTTGGGGTATAGGCATGACAACATAACACGACACCTTGCGGTGCCAAAATATCGCTTATATTTCTCTCATTGGCGAACTTAATCGGCCCACTTGCCTTAAACCTCGTTTGGGGCCTTCTGCATAACGCGAACGTAAAATGGTACTTTTTCGAGTCGAAGCGCAAATGAACGCCAAAAAATAAATGATGATGAAACGAGACGGATATCATAGTGATTGTTAATTAATTATGTGTCTGTGTTTACACCACATCATTATCTTTTATGCATGGAGTCCCACCCAGGTCTGCTAGGCCAATCCTTGTCATTCGGGATTGTCGGCTTAAATGCGTTCTCGGAACTGCAGAAGCATTCTTGTAAATAATAACAGACGCTGAAGTAAAATGGAGTATCTCAATTAACAAGCACTACTGTCGAACAACATAAGGGTCATCTTAGATCATTCAAGGACATCTTAAGCCATCCAAGATTATCTAAAGCCAATGGCGTAGCATGACGTCTGATTAACTAAAAATGGTAACTCAGATGCCTTAAAAGCGTTTTTCAAGTTGATATCCAACACAAAATCTAATTTTAGGCATGCCGCGGTACTGAAGACTCATTCCGCGGCCGACGCCGCTCCGCTCGTCGGAGCAAGTCAGGTGTTCGCAGCATTGCGCCCTCTTTTGGCGAAATAAAAGATAAATTGCAACAAATTTGTATCATTCGATTCTTTACACCCAAAGCAATCCGAAGATTTAGGTGCTTTTGCGATACCTATTTTCTATCGCATTCCCAAAGATAAAAGTGACGTGTTTCCCGCCGTAGCTCATGACTTCAGTTTACACCCACGATAATCTCGGTAGTGAGCATAAGCCTATTAAATCTATATATAGCCTTCAAGAACATACAGTTTGGAGTCGATCAATATATATATATGTATATATATATATATAGTCGATCAATATATATATATATATATATATATATATATATATATATATATATATTATGGTATTTGAGCACTCCAACCATCTTACAGCGAGACAACACTGAGACCGTTGTAAATCGGCCGCGTCGGCTCGCGGAAACGACTGACATGGCTTCCGTTATGACGTCATGGCTTCGTCACCATGGCAAGGTAGAAAAAATATCACCATAAGATGCGGAAAAGATGTTCCAGAAGGGACACCAAGTTTCAAAAGAATCAAACAAACCGTTCGGAAGTTGTCCTCGGAAAATCCCAGGGGGTTGCATCAACCTGTCTTTATACGGGCGGGGGTTAACACGGCCAAACACTTTCCTCTGGACATGTGCACACCAACCAGCCTTACGTATTATGACAATTTTTCGTAATTTTATTCTGCTAAAAATAATTTTTGGAAAGAGTTTGTGAAAGGACACGAGACAACGGACTGGGACAGGCGACGGGAGGGGAAAGCGGGCCTGGACAGCTGGGACAGGGAACCTGAACAAGGAATTGAGACGGAGAATAGAAAGGGGGTACAGGGTATAGTACAATAGTACAGGGAACCATAATCGTAGCAGAGAACTAGACGTGGAGCCGGGGCAAGAGAGCCGGGACGGCGTTATGATTGAGCCGGTCTTCGGTATCGCGGGTAGTAGGCACATGAAAGCAGTCTGCATGAGCGCATGCGTTACTGTTCGTTCGCTTTCACCAGTTGCCGTGCCGGTATAGCACATGGCAGGTGGATTACATGTAGTCATGTGATCAGTTCGTGCGGACTTACATTTCTTCTAAATTTTGCAATCATGCGACCACGGAAGTGTCACGTATGTGTCACGCAGCCCTTTACCGTACGGTTAACAGGTGGTTCTGGCGGATTTCGCTGTGGGGCGAACTTGGCCCGTTTCCCGGCGCTGGATCTGGACGACGCTTGGTCGCGCAGAGAAGAAACCGGGTGCTTTTGGATTCTGTATCAACGATACCCGTAATGTCGTGTAATTCTAATCCACTACCGTAACGGCAGGGTGACGTGGTTTTAAAGACAGATGTCGGAATCGAGCGTCAGGCCCGAAAGAAAGATTTTTCCGGAAACTTACCGAAGCCAGTCGATGGTGTCATCCAGAGTAATCAAATGTCTGGTTACCAGCTCGAAGGCATTAGAGGGCAGCTGCAGTGCCGCCATGGCAAAGAAGCGAACGTGAGACAAGCAGACCAACGACAGATCTGATAGAAAGCTACGACTGTCCGGTGCCCAGAGCCGCACACTCCCATCATACGCTGCGGAGCGTCAGTTTCCGCTACACGTGACAGCAGCACGCGCAAGCAGCGCGCGCTCCGGAAACTGGCCATTGTTGCGTGACATCTGAGTGTAAAGCAATCGCCGATTTCTGGACACAGACCGTTGAAAGGGCTACTACGGGTTATTTCCACGAACCACTATCAACGTCTCAGTGTCCGCTGCAATTGGAAAAAGCACCATTGACTTGGCCGTGCAACATCTGGCAAAGCCCGGAATGGCTGTAAAGGTGTCTTGGTGTGTTCCCATATGCGACTGATGTCTTTTTGGAACTCTCTGGCACTCCGAACTGGTCGGCGTGCACTTGTGTAGGACATGGTTTTTCATAGTATTAAAGCACAGGGGCCAGATGATATTGACACTTAGAGATGTGTGAGTGCTAGAGACACTTAGAGTGCAGTCAGTGGTGTGACATCAAAATGTGTCTTAGTATATTTCCATGTTACCATTGCAAGTGTCTGATGAGTTTCGGACGTCTCTGGCAGTCCGAACTGGTTGGCGTGCACTTGCAAAGGAGATGGTTTTTCACTGTATTAAAGCACACTGGTTAATTAGCATTGACACTTAGAGACATACAATGGTTTGACACCAGAAGCTGTCTTGATATGTTTCCGTACTGTCATTGCACGTCAATGATGAGTTTCAGATCTCTCTGACACTCGGAACTGGTTGGCGTACACTTCTATAGGAGATGACTTTCATGATATTAAAGCACACGGGCCAATTAGCATCGGCACTTACAGATATGCAATTGATGGTGCGACACCAAAAGGTGTCTTGGTATGCTCCCATGCTGGCATTGCATGCGTATGATGAGTTTCACACGTCTCTGGCACTCCGAATTGGGTGACGTGCACTTGTATAGGAAATGGCTTTTGATGGAATGAAACCACACAGACCATTAACATCAACACGTGAAATGTTTAATCGATTGTGTGACACCAAAATGTGTTCTGGCGTGTTTTCATACGTGCCTGATGGGTCTTGGAATTCTCTGGCACTCCAACTGGTTGGCGTGCACTTGTATAGATGACTTTTCAGGATATTAAAGCACGCGTACCAATAAGCAATGACATTTAGAGATACAAAATTGATGGTGTGACAGCAGAAAGTGTCTTGGTATGCTCCCATACTGGCATTGCACAGGTATGATGAATTTCGCTCCTCTCTGGCACTCCGAACTGGTTGGCGTGCACTTCTATAGGAGATGACTTTCATGATATTAAAACACACGGGCCAATTAGCATTGGCACTTACAGACATGCAATTGATGGTGTGACACCAAAAGGTGTCTTGGTATGCTCCCATGCTGACATTGCATGCGTATGATGAGTTTCGCACGTCTGTGGTACTCTGAATTGGGTGACGTGCACTTGTATAGGAAATAGCTTTTGATGGAATGAAACCACACGGACCATTAACATCAACACTTGAGATATTTAACCGATTGTGTGACACCAAAATGTGTCCTGGCGTGTTTTCATACGTGCCTGATGAGTCTTGGAACTCTCTGGCACTCCAACTGGTTGGAGTGCAAAGGTATAGAAGATGGGTTTTCACCGTATTAAAGAACACTGGTTAATTAAAACCGGCACTTAGGGATATGCCATCGATGGTTTGACACCGAAAGGTCTCTTGGTATGTTTCAATACTGTCATTGCATGTGACCCATGAGTTTCAGACCTCTCTGACACTCCGAACTGGTTGGCGTGCACTTGTAAAGGAAATGGCTTTTCACTGTATTAAAGCACACTGGGTAATTAGCACTGACACGTAAAGAAATGTGGTCGATGATTTGACACCAAAAGGTGTTTTGGTACGTTTTCATACTGTCACTGCACGTGGATGACGAATTTCAGACCTTTCTAACACTCCGAACTGGATGGCGTGCACTTGTATAGGGGATGAATTTTCATGGTATTAAAGCACAGGAGCCCATTGATACTTACACTTCCAGATATGAAATCGATGGTGTGAAATCAGAAGTGTGTTTCTTCGCTTGGATGACACGTGCCTGATGAGTCTTGGAACTCTCTGACACTCCGCAGTGGTTGGCGTGCACTTGTATAGGAGATGGCTTTTCAGGGTATTAAAGCACACGTACCAATTAACAATGGTACGTACAGATATGAAATTGATGGTATGACACCAGACAGTGTCTTGGTATGCTCCCATACTGGCAATGCACAGGTATGATGAGTTTCGCTCGTCTCTGGCACTCCGAACTGGTTGGCGTGCACTTGTAAAGGAGATGGTTTTTCACTGTATTAAAGCACACTGGGTAATTAGCACTGACACTTAAAGATATGCGGTCGATGGTTTGACACCGAAAGGTGTCTTGGCGTATCTCTATACGTGCCTGATGAGTCTTAGAACTCTCTAGCACCCCGAACTGATTGGCGTGCAAAGATATAGGAGATGGCTTTTCACCGTGTTAAATGCACACGAGATCATTCCAGGTGACTCCAAGGTCACTGGAGGTCATTTAAGATCAAAGGTCACAAGTTGATCTCAGGAACGTGTGACTATGACAGTTCCCCTTTTTTCATGTCCCTGGCACCGCCTATGCCAACATTATACAAACATTGTAATGCGATTTGTACTTCTTTAGCATAGCATGACTAGCAGAAGCCAAAAAAGTGTTTCTACTCTTTTTGTTCTTTCAGTTGTTACAAAACTATTCCTCCTATTTTTGAAACCCTGTGAACGCCCATGAATTTTCTCAAAATTTCAGATTTGTGGACCTATGGTAAAAACCCTATCCACAATCTCTCGATTCATGCCAGTTTCATTAAAATCGGTCGATAAACAACGGAGTTATAAGAAGTCCAAAAGTACCCCCATTTTGACATTTTTGCCCTCCTGTATCCACAAATTTGAAAACTATGAAAATTTCCTTGTTACAAAAATGTAGTTCACGTGACGGCAAATCGATTGCCGTTTGTTGCGATCAAATCGGACTAGTAGTTCTCGAGATCTCAGATAGGGGGCCGAATCGGCCCCCCTGCCGGGAATCGACCATACCGCCTAGCCCTCCGGGAATAGGGTTAAAGCACACCAGGTAATTAGCTCTGACACTTAAAGATATGCAATCGATAGTTTGACACGGAAAGGTGTCTTGGTATGTTTGTATGCCGTCTTTGCACGTGGCTGATGAGTTTCAGACCTTTCTAACTCTCCGAACTGGTTGGCGTGCACTTGTATAGGAGATGGTTTTTGATCGTATTAGAGCACACGGGTCATTAGCATTGACACTTAGAGATATGTAGTGGATTGTGTGACACCGAGAGACGTCTAGGTGTGTTGCCACACTTGGATTCCACGCATGCACGTGGATCTATCGCATATCGATTGGATCGATCGATATGTAATCGATGGTGTGACGCCAGAAGGCGACATGCCATTGATACTTAGAAATTTGCAGTCGATGGTTTGACGGCAGGTGTCTTGGTGTGTTCTCACACTGGCGTCACTGATGAGTTTAAGATCTCTCTGGCACTCCGAAGTTGGACCTCTATCTATTTCTATCAATGACGCCATTTAGGCCACCATTAAAATAGGTGAGCGTTTGGAGAGAATGATTTGATTCAGGTTTGCATTCAAAATGTGCTGTGTCGAGTAAGCAGAGTATTTTTCCGATTAATTCAAAAGGCATTCCAGAATGCCGTAGCTAAAGGAAACGCTGCTGTACGCCTATTGTGTAGAACAAAAGAGCGATTAGTAGGTGATTTACGACCCTGGCGCTCCAGTGCACAATGTTGTTGTATTCTTGCAACAGCTGACGTCTCCTTTTGCCACGCGCGCCGTATATGTGTCATCCGGTGTGCTTGGTTCATGTCGTTCGCTTCTAAAGGATTACCAAAGTAAGGTGTCCGGACAAAATGGCAAAAAGTAGATATGGCGAATGCCTTTCTAGCGAATACCGGATGGCGAATGCTGAAGGACGACATGTAAAAATGGCGACGCGTCAAAATAGCGACAGGCCAAATGGCAAACGGCAATATGGCAACAATTAAAAATGGCGACATGTTAAAATGGCGACAGACCACATGGCAAACGGCAGAATGGCGACACGTTGAAACGGCGACAGGCCAAATGGCGAACGGCAAAATGACGACATGTTAAAAAGGCGACAAGCCAAAATGGCGAATGGCCAAATGACGAACAGCAAAATGGCGACATGAAAAAGGTGACACGCCGGAATGGCGAACGGCTAAACGACGAACGGCAAAATGACGACATGTAAAAAAGGTGACGTGGCGAAATGATGAAGGGATAAACGCGAATGACGAAATGACGACATTTTTTATAATACATTTTACCCAATGGTTTCCATGGGTGAGTTAGGGCTCAGGTTAATGTGCCTTAAATCCTAGTTTACCTTAAAGCCTCTATCTTAACCCTCTTCCCGGCAAGGGGGGCTGAATCCCCCCCTCGGGCTTTTTGCTTGCCAATCCCAGACTTTTTAACGCAGCCTCACGAAACTTCGTCACTTTTCCTAGCTATTCTTTCTACGTGCCGTGACAAAGTTTCACAATTCTATTTTGCTCAGGGGCGGAGCCAGGTAACGTTTTTGGAGGCACCTCAGGCCATTTTTGGCCATGTTGAGGGTAAAAGGAAAATGTCTGCCAAAAACAGAGTTTTTAAGATAAAACTTAAAACTTTATATGGATGTGTAGCTAAATAATTGGGCAATGTGTAGATGTAATTTTGTTTACCTGAGGTCATTTTACAACCTCAGATCAAGGTCAAAAGTCAAAATTAGTTTTTTCGCAATAATTTCGGCGCCGTTTTTTCAAATGCCAAACCAGGAATATATATGACGTAGAAGGGTGCCTTCTACTTGTGTACCAAGTTTTAGTTTGATATCAGGTCGGGTCACGGAGCTATGACCTAAAATGTCAGTGCGCGTACCCTATATCGCAATAGCCATAAAATGGAATTTTTGAAATAGAGTGAATTCAAATGATTGAAAACGTTTACAGATAATATTAAATGCACACAAGATCATTCCAAGTGACCTCAAGGTCACTGGAGGTCATTTAAGGTCAAAGGTCACAAGCTGATCTGAGAAACGTGTGACTATGACAGTTCCCCCTTTTTCATGTCCCTGGCACCGCCTATGCTAACTTTATACAAACATTGTATTGCGATTTGTACTTCTTTAGTATAACATGACTAGCGGAAGCCAAAAAAGGGTTTTTGCCTCTTTTGTTCATTCAGTTGTCAGAAAACCAATCCTCCTATTTTTGAAACCCTGTGAACGCCCATGAATTTTCTCAAAATTTCAGATTTGCGGACAGATGGTAAAAGCCCTATCCATAATGTCTCGATTCATGCCAGTTTCATCGAAATCAGTCTGTAAACAACGGAGTTATAAGAAGTCCAAAAGTACTCCCCATTTTGACATTTTTGCCCCCCTGTATCCACGAATTTCGAAATTTTGCAGATTTCTTTTGATAAAAATGTAGTTCACGTCACGGCAAATCGATTGCCGTTTGTTGCGATGAAATCGGACGAGAAGTTCTCGAGATCTCAGGGGGAGGCGAATCCGCCCCCCTGCCGGGAATCGACCATACCGTCTAACCCTCCGGGAATAGGGTTAAATCCATCATTCAGTGGTGCAACTCGTTGGCGGACGGTTTTCGTTGCGGAAAGCCTGAAAAGGCAGTTTGTAGGTACTGAGAATGCGGAAGGATGTAATAAAGCAGTCTCGACTGTCCGGACCGGATGGAGTGACAGTCGAACACTCCAACTAAAAAATCTGCTTGGTTCTGACGGCCCGAATGGACGGATGAACGAAGAAATAGACGATCCATTCGTCGTCCGTCTTTCTTTTTGACGGATGGCCAAATGTTCAGAAGAAAAGGGAAGAGGATGGACGGAACATAGGCGGCGGATAAGGGGAAGGCGGGAAAAGAGGGGGAACTGCCCCCATCCGCCATGTTGGGGGGCAAACATATCATTTTGCTCCTAAAAAAGATGCTGATGGGCCCAAGCTCGCGGGGGGGCACCGAAAAATTGGATAAAAATAAATGTGTTGGCGTCCGTATTGCAAAAATCAGGCACGCAGCCTGGGAAAAAAATTCGTAGGGCCTTCGCTAAACGGTGGGTCCTCCCACTTCATGTGGGGCTCGTGAACAGCAGTGGCCCTCAAAAGGCTGGCAGGGCTCCACAGGCCGGCAGGGTGCCCTACAGATCGGCGGGAGGTCCCTACAGGCTGGTCGGGTCCCCTGCCGGCCTGCTGGGTGTCCGGGAAAATGGAGAAAAGTAAAAATGGCGACTGGCTTCGGGTGAATGCTAGATGGCGAATGCTGAATAACGACAAGTTAAAAGGCGACACGCAAAAATGACGACTGGCCAAATAGAAAACGGCAAAATGGTGAAATGGAAAAAGGCGATGGGTAAAACTGACACTGGCCAAATGGCGAAAGGCGAAATGGCAATATGGGAAAAGGCGACACTAGCCAATGGCGAACGTTAAAATGGCGGCCTGTAAAAAAATGGCGACGAGCTAAAGTGGTGAACGATCAAATGGCAAACGGCAAAATGGCGATATGTAAAAAGGCGGTATACCAAAGTGAAGAATAACCAAATAGCGAGCAGCAAAAGGACGACCTTGAAAAAGGCGACATGACAAAATGGCAAACGGACAAATGCCAAGGAGAAAATCGTGAAATTTTTGGAAAAGATACCCAAATGGTCTGCGTGGATGGTTTCCGGCTCAGATTAATGTACCTTAAACCCCAATGTACCTTAACCTTATTTCCGACAGGGAGGCTGAATCCGGCCCCTCGGGTTTTTTTGCTTGCCAATGGCAGGGTTTTTGACGCAACTTCACGAAATTTGGTCGCTTTTCCTACCTATTCTTTCTATGTATTGTAATAAAATCTCGTAATTCTATCTTCCTCAGGGCCCGAGCCTGGCAACGTCTTTAGGAGCTACATCAGGCACTTTTTGGCCCTGTTGAGGATAAACGGAAAATGGCTTCCAAAAACAGTGTTTTTAAGATAGAGCTTAAAACTTTGTGTAAGTAAATAGATAAGTAGTTGATTTTTGTTAATTTGAGATGACTTTTTGTTAACCTGAGATGACTTCACAAGGTCAAGTCAAGATGAAAATTCAAAACTTGGTTTCATACTAATAATTTTGGCGTTATTTTTCCAAATGTCAGCACACGCACCCACGCACGCAAACAGCACGCACGCACGCCTCACAGAGAGAGAGGGGGAGAGGGATAGATGGAGAGGGAAGGAGAGAGAGACTTTGAGAGCAGATTTTCATTAATGCAAGTTTGATTAAATATGGCAGCAAACTTAGTTATTACTACTTTCTTCCTTAAGCTTCCTCTCCTTCGTAAAGGCTTTTTCTACTTCTTCTCCAGGCAAAAGAACAGTCCTCCAAAATCATGCAAAGTTTCGTTCATTACCCACGAACATCATCAGGGAAACATTCAAGCACATTTCACAGACATATGACATCTAGCTAACATAAGGCACACGTATCTGTTGGCCACTATGAAAAGAGGCAAGTTATTCCTCGCAATGTCTCTGGAACCACTGGAGGCTTTTACCTATGTGTTTCCTGCACAGTGAACATTTTAGGAAACATGTCCTTGAGTTCGTTTCTTCTTATCTGCATCCTGTCGCAAGTATGGCGTCGTTCGGTACGCAAAATGCTCGACGCATGGTGGCGGATTTTGTTTTGCAGAACCCAAAGTGCAAGAAGGCTGATATTGCTCCAGGGCAGCTATGTACAGGACGACAGAAATGGGAAGGATCAATGGCGATATCAAACAGCGGGGGAACGGAAAAACCCGGTCAAAATGACGTCCGTTAACTTGGCGCACATATTTCTATTCCTATTCAGCAAACACCACACATTTTGCCCAGATTACCTTACTTCGTCAACCTGCACATGCCGTCTCTGAATCTAAAGTTCTTTCTGCCATAAGTTTGATCAACTGACCTCTAGAGGTCAAAAACGTAGATTCAACGTCAACGACAGGGACAAGCGTAGCCGTCCACGTATGGCATCAAACTGTGCAAATGAGATACCAAAACAAAGGGAGGAACCGTCTGCAACTTTGACAACCCAAAGGACCAAGGTCAAGATCCGCCCCCCAAGGCCATAATCAAGGTAAAAAAACGGGGACAAACATATCCGCAGGTCTTATGGCATCAAACTGTACAAATGAGGTATCAGACTGACGAGGAGAATAATCCGCAACGTTGGCGCTTCAGAAGGTCAAGTTCAGAGTCCGTCGTGAAGGTCATAGTCAAGGTCAAAAGATAGGAACAAGCATAGCTGTAGATTTATAGCACCAAACTGTGCGAATAAGGCACCGTACTAAAAAGGACAGCAATTCATAACTTTGACGACCAAAAAGGCTAAGGTTAAAATCCATTGTCAAGGCCTTTATCAAGGTCAAATGATGGGGACAAGCATAGTCGCCACTTTATGGCACCAAATTGTACCAATGAGGTGTCAGACCAAAGCGGGGAACCGTCCACAGCTTTGACGACAGATGAGATCAAGGTCAAGTTCCATCGTGAAGGTCAGTCGAGATCAAAGGATGGAGACAAGCACAGCCGCCGACCTATGACACCAAACTGTACAAATGAGGTATCGTAGCAAATAGGGGAGTAATCCGCAGCTTTGACGACCAAAAACGCCAAGGTCAAAGTCTGTCGTCAGGATCATAGTCAGGGTCAAAGGATAGGGACAACCATAGCTGTCGATCTATGGCACCAAACTGTACAAATAAGTCTCGCGGTGACGAGGGGGAAAATCCGCAACTTTGTCGACCAAAAAGGTCAATGTCAACCTATGTCCTCAAGGTCCTAATCAAAGTCAAAGGATGGGGCAACTATAGCGGCCGGCCTAAGGCACCAGCAGGACCAATGAGCTATGAAACCAAAGAGGGGATACGTCCGCAACTTTGACGACCCAAAATTTCAAGTTCATGGTCTGACGCTAAGGTCCTGATGAAGGTCAAATAACGGCAACAGGCATTGCCGTCTTGTCGTGAAGGTCCTATTCAAGGTCAAGGGACAGGGATGAACAAAGCTGCCGACCTGTGACACCAAACAACAGACCAAACAAACAAGGACAAAAGCCTTGACCTTTTGGGTCGTTAAAGCTGCGAAAGGTATCCGTATCTATTGCGATGCTATATTTGTACAAATGAATGTCATAAGTCAACGGTTATGATTGTCTCCGTCCTTCGACAATGATCAGGACCTTGATGACGGACACTGACCTTGACCTTCTAGGACGTCAAAGTTACGGACTGTTCCTTTCTTTGGTCTGATTCCTCATTTGTACAGTTTGTTGCCATAAGGCGGCGACTATGTTTGTCCCCGTCATTTGACCGCGGTGAGAACCTTGACGACGGACCTTAACCTTGATCTTTTTGGTCGTCAAAATTGCAGACTTTTCTTCTCTTTGGTCTGATACCTCATTTGTACAATTTTGTGCCATAGGTCGACGGCTGTGCTTGACCGCATCGTTGAAACTCGACTATAACCCTGACAGCGGACCTCGATCTTGACGTTTTTGATCGTCAAAATTGCTTATTTCTCCCCTCTTTGCTACGATACCTCATTTGTACAGTTTGGTGCCATAGGGCGGTGACTATGCTTGTCCCGTCCTTTGACCTGGATGAAGACATTGACAATGGACCTCGACCTTGACCTTTTGGGGTCGTCAAAATTGCGGATTTCTCCCCTCTTTGCTGCGATACCTCATTAGTATAGTTTGGTATCATAGGTCAGCGGCTGTGTCTATCCCCTTCGTATGACCTTGACTATGACCTTGACGACGGAGCCTGACCTTGATCTAATGGATCAAGTTGCGGATGGTTACCCGCTTTGGCCTCATACCTCATTCGTACAGTTTGGTGCCACAGGGCGGCGATTATGCTTGTCCACGACCTTTGACCTTGATTAGGACCTTAACAAAGGACCTTGACCTTGACGTTTTGGGCCGTTAAAGTTGCGGACTATTCTCCTGTTCGGTCTGATACCTCATTTGTACAGTTTGGTGCCATAGGGCGGCGACTATGCTTGGCCCCGTCACTTGACCTTGATGAGGACCTTGACGACGGACCTTGACCTTGACGTTCTTGGTTGTCAACGTTGCAGATTCCTCCCTTCTTCGCTACGATGCTTTATTTATACAGGTCGGTGTCAGGTAGGCGGCTGTGCTTGTCTCCATCCTTTGAGCTTTACTATGACCTCGACGACGGAACTTGACCTTGATCTTATGGGTCGTCAAAGTTGCGGACGGCTCCCCACTTTCGTCTGATACTTCATTTCTACAGTTTGGTGCCGTAGGGCGGCGACTATGTTTGTCCCCGTTATCTGACCTTGATTATGACCTCGACGACGGACCCTGACATTGACGTTTTTGGTCGTAAAAGTTACGAATTGCTGCTCTCTTTAGCACGATACCGCATATGTACAGTTTGGTGCCATAGATCGGCAGCAATGCTTGTCCCCATCCTTTGACGTTGACTATAACCTTTACGACGGACCTTAACCTTAACCTTTTGGCTCGCCAAAGTTGCGGATTATTCCCCTCTTTAGTCTGATACCTCGTCTGTATAGTTTAGTGCCATAAGATCGGCGGCTATGTTTGTCCCCGTCTTTTGACCTTGATTATGGCCTTGAGGCCGGACCTTGGCCTTGATCATTTGGGTTGCCAAAGTTGCGAACGAACGGTTCCTCTCTTTGTTTTGGTATCTCATTTGTACAGTTTGATGCCATAGTTGGATGGCTATGCTTGTCCCTGTCGTTGACCTTAAAATTGCTCTTTTGACTCCTAGAGGTCAAATGATCAAACTTTTGGCAGAAAGAACTTTAGATTCAGAAACGGCATGTGCAGGTTGACGAAACAGGGTAATTTGGGCAAAATGTGTGGTGTTTGCTGAATGTGAATATGAATATGTGTGCCATGTCAAAGGACGTGTCAAAATGCCAGTTGGTTTGAAAAAGCGTCTGGTCGGCACCGCCTGTGGTAAAGCTGGCGATTCTCAAAGGTTGTTGGATAGAAAATCTGGAAATTCGAGGTCATACGTCCAAGAGATTCTGAAAGAGGCTAGACTGAACTGCCGAAAGAGGCAGAAAGCGCCGAAAGTTGCAGAGGAGCAGGCAGCGGTTCGGAAATGTCTCAGCGGACACTGTTGCAAGGGCTAATGACCAGAAAAGACGAGAACGACGTCGTAGAAGACAAATCTTACTTCACCACAAGCGGCAGCCAGATGCCAGCAAATACAGGCTGCTATGCCCATGCCGGTGGTGACGTGCCCCCTGAAGTCATCTTCAGGGAAAAAGACAAAGTTCCGAGGAAGCTGCTAGTTGGGGTCGTCGTCAACGCGCGTGAGATCACCGTGCCTGTCATTTCCCCGAGCAAGGCAAATGTGACCGGAGAACAGTGCCGCAAAAAGTATATCAAGAGCGTTCTGGCGCCATTTCTGGACTCCAGATACCCTGATCGCGAAATGCTCTTCTGGCCGGACCTGGCGAGCTCACATTACGTCTGGGAGACACTCAGTCTCATGGAGGAGGACGTACGCCTTACGTGACACGTGACAAGAACCCTCTCTGTGTGCCTCAGCTCCGGCCTGTCGAGGACCTCTGGGGCGTGGTAAGGCAGAGGGTTCATGCAGGAGGACGGGGGAGAGGTCCGACCAGCAGCTAAGAGCGCGAATTCACAAAGTGATCAGGGAGATTGACCCAGAAGTCCCGCGTAAGATGGTGATGGGGTTGTCGGAGCGCTTGCGCCTCGCATCGGTACACGGTGTCCAGGCCACCGTTCATGGATCAGAGCCTGTCCAGCAGCAACTAGTAGTACATGACGCTACAATCTGATCGCAATAGGTAAAAGTATAGGAGCATGACGGAGTTTTGAATTTTGTCTCAATTCATAATGGCCAGCCGTTAGTGGAGTCTCTTCACCATGTGGGCCGGAGACCGACCTACCAGAGCATGCTCTTCGATCATACCGGGGCCCGACCAGCTAGCCGGCCACCTAGTCCAAACCCAGCTCCGTGGTCCCCGGGAGTGACATGCAAGATCGAGAGAGAGAGAGAGAGAAAGAGAGAGAGAGAGGAGAGAAGAGGGACGGACGGACATTGTTGGGGATTTTTGGTGCTTCGCTACGTATCTGTCACGTGATGGTCATGGTCAATATAACATGCTTTTTTGTAGGGGGGGTGGATAATGATAAGGGATGCCGATTGCCGTTCGATTTTGTTTCCGGCCGCACTGCTGTGACTAATAACGCATAGGTAAAGGCACCGGCGCACAAGTAAAGGTCCGTGGATGCCGATACACGTCTAATTTCCCCAGATTTGTTCAATATACATGCCGAAACGTTGAGTTAAAGACACGGCAATTCTCGCGCCAGCTGTCGGTGTGCACCGCTGTCGTATGCGGTACCAAATTGACGGGAACTAATTTTAGCGTTCCTTTATTTTCGCGAAAAAAAGACGATCTATGCCAATTTTATTGATCTTTGTGGTTCTTGTGATGGTTTCTCATGCTTAAATTTTGGAAAAATTGATTAGCTACCAATGTACAAAGTTGGCGGAGCTTTATTCGCGAGCGCCTGTTTGTTTCCAAAATATGCTACTTTTCAAACTTTTTGAGAATTCTGGTATTACTTACATCTGTGCAAGCTAGTTCTGTCATTTTCTACCCATTCTGAGTAATTCATGGTCGATTTTGACGGTGGTACATTTTGGCTCACTACAATTATTCGTGACCTGACCTCAGGTCAATGGCTGAAAGTCATTGAGATACTTTGCCCAATGACGGTAACTAGATGTCTGCTTGACTCCACACTAAAAATGTTATGAAATATTCCGTCAATTTCCGAAAAAAACGGCGACATGTCTTAAAAATAGGCTTGACCTTAGGTCAATGATCCGGAAAATTCCGAAAAATCTGAGATGGCAGATTTGTTGCATCTATCACGATCACTAATCCCTGAAAGTATTATTGAGATATCTTGTTTTGCGAAAAAGTTACAGGGCGCTAAATTTTTTTGGACATAGGTCCGTTTGACCTGACTTAGGTCAGGCGCCTGACCTGACCTGAGGTCAAAATTGTGATACGAGATGTAAAGTTGATGGAGCAAAAGGTGCACAAAGTTTCGTGTCTCTGTGTTTGTTGGTTCTCTCATAATCCCAGAAAAACCTCAGGGGGAGCAGTCAACTGCCCCCCAGTCGGGGACGGGTTAAGATAGCCTAGCAAGTCAACTCTGTCTGGCGACTGGTGATAAAATGCCCAGAAAAATGGCGACCAGGGGGTGCAAGTTTTCAGAATCCTTTGTGAGTGCACTCGGGCGTCAGGACTGTTGTATGAGAGAGGCCCTAGCAATCCTTGGCACCCCCCTCCCTTTATGCCGAGAATTAAGGTCTTATCATTTGGGAGGGGGGAAGGAGACGCAAAATTCGAGAACATAATAGCGACTGGTGGCATTGGTTGCACCTACGATGGATTCATTTCTGTTGGGCTTTTTTAGGGTTTTAGGGCAAAAAGTCGTAAAACTTGACGCAACATGCTCTCGTCAAAAACTTCGGCTCTTTTAAGTCGAATTACTTTTCCATGGAAAAAGAATAGGGCTGCATAGTGTCGGCTGAGACTGCGTGAGATAAGCATCTCGGAGGTGTTTCTCAGCGCACAAAAAATGATTTTAGGGCAAAAGTTCGTATCGCAGAAGTTCGTCGCGTAAAAGTTCGTCCAGGGCAAACTAGTTCGTCTAGAACAAAAGTTCATTGTGAAAAGGTTTCTTTAGGGCAAAAGTTCGTAGAGATTTGAAGTTCGTCGAGGACAAAAGTTCGTCTGGGACAAAAGCTGGCATCGGTGACGATTTTCGTAAATGATTGGGAGGCCGAGCCGGGGGCCCAAGAACCTTAGTTCCCCCAAACGTGGCTTTTTTATGGGATTCAGCCCAATTTATTTTGTCCAGCTTGGATTTATGAGACGTTTTGTAACTATTTATGACATAAAAAATTGCATTTATTCTCGTATATATAGGTATTTCTTTCTATATATGCATATATATATATATATATAGAGAGAGAGAGAGAGAGAGAGAGAGAGAGAGAGGGAGAGAGAGAGAGAGAAAGAGAAAGAAGATACAAAGATGGAGAGATACATCGCTTTAGACTTTATTCTTCACTTTCTGTCCATCTGTTATCTATTGCGGCCGTCCTTTTCGTTATTATTACTCATTTCCCTTAAAAACGGCAGAATATATTGGGAGGGGGGCCAAACCAATATTTTCGGGCATAAATCAATACAGTTCTTCTTGCAGAAGTTTGTCTAAGACAAAAGTTCGTAGAAGGCAAAAGCTCGAGCAGGACAGAAGTTTGTCTAGGTAGAAAGTCTTTCGTGTAGAGGGAGTATGTCTAGAACAAGAGTTCAAGGGCAAAAATTCGTCAAAAACAAGTTCGTCTCTCTTATGGAGAGAAGGTTCGTATTGCGAAGTCTGTATGGAAGATGTACGCAGGAAAAAAGTTTCCTAAGGGGAAAACTCTTAAAAAAAGATATTCGTAACCAAAAGTCTGTGAACCAAAGGTTCGTATCGGAAAAAGACGTACGCAGGAAAAAAGGTTCCTAAGGGAAAAAACTCTTAAAAACAGGGGTTCGTAACCAAAGGTTTGTGAACCAAAGGCTCGTATTGGAAAAAAACACCTTGAAATAGTAACGTAGCCTAGCCTAACCTAATTTATTCGTTAACCAAGTCTGATCACACCTTTAATGGGCCTGCGACCTCTAGTATACTACACAGCGCCTTTGGCGCAAACCCGGAACGAACTTTTTCCAATACGAACCTTGTGTGACACGAACCTATTTTTACGGACCTTTCGTTACGAACCTTTTTCCCCACGAATCTTTCTCCTACAAATCTTTTCCACACGAACCTTCTGCAGTTCGAACTTTTTGCGTCACAAACCTTTCCCGATACGAACCTTTTACAGCACGAACGCTTTACCATACGAACCTTATGCATGCGTACCTTTGGCTACGAACCTTTTCCCATACGAATCCTTGACTTAAAAACCTTGGTCTGTTTACCCACTTGCCTGCGACTCGGGCGGGTCAATACGGCGCACAATGGCTAAAGTTGGATATGCCCGGCTTGGAGTGGGATCAGTTCCGGATCCGGGCATGAAAAATCAGTGCCTCATCCACCAGCATGATTCCACTAGCTGCCGTCTGAGAGATGGCAGTTTTCCTGAATACACGTATATTGCTTTTAAGGATTTTCGTGCGAGAACCGTATGACAAGGACAGGTTTTTTGTGGACGAACTTTTGCATCGAACGAAGTTTTGTCACCCACGAAGTTTCGTCATGGACGAATTTCTGCGAGATGATTTTTTGTCCTGGACTAACTCTTGTCCTAGACGAACTCATGTTCTTTGCGAACTTTTGTAGGACGAACTTTGTCCTAGTCGAACTTTTGTCCTATAAGAACTTAAGCGAGACGAATTTTTGTCCTAGACAAACTTTTGTTTGACGAGCTTTTGTCCTTACGAGAACTTTAGTCCGACGGACTTCTGTCCGAAAGATTTTTCTTAATCATGTAGTGTATGCCTACACATTTATGCATACCTGCTTTCTTTGAATATATACGGGTCTTTTTCGAGTGACGGTAGTGTCCAAGTTTGCTTCTGGGATCATAACCCGTTTTTTGGTTTGTGGGCGCACCGGTCACGTTTATGGGTGCACTAATCCGGTTTGTGGGTGCATGTGCTTCACAGCAAAAGATTGTAAAGTTACACCGCCGAAAGTTACACCGACATTTCGACATCCAACCCTGAGAACGACATTTCAAAGATGAGCAGAAAATGTCAGGGGCGTAGGCTCATTTAGAAAAGTGGGGGTGAGGGAAAGACAGAACTTTTCGAAAATAATTGGAGGGGCAAATAAGGTTTTGGAGAGCACTCTTTCCAGTAAACGCCCTAGGATCCATGTTAAATTTCTGCAATTCTGGGGGGAGGGGCACGTGTCCCTGTAAAGTGTAAAGTTCCACCCTTGGGTTGGGAGCAAAGGCGTGTTATCCCATGGGGCTTATGTTACATTTCCACAAAAAGTGGAGGTCCTGCCCTCCCCCGATCTTCTGTTCCTACGTCCAAGGAAAATGCAACATAGGCATGAGTAGACCTGGAATGCAGGTTGGTGATGCAGGTGCATCCCCAACTTTACAAAAAAGCTAAATTACGGTTATATGGTCTTGCGCGGAAAGATAACACGGCTCAGAATGGTTTGTGTATTCATATCCGTAAAGTAATAATGAAAAACGGAAACCATGCCTCAAAAGGTAATATATTTTTTGGGGACTCCGTGTTAGAAAACCCCCTCCGTTTTTCGCTAGATAGGAGAAAACTGCGGCTCGTCTTATTTACATGCACACTTTTTACATCCTTTCGCAAATGCATTCAGTTCGGCTCAGACCTCAAGAGGCTGAAATGTGTAGGATATCCCTACAACTTTCAATGGCATAGGTCCGACCGACGTCGTTCCCGTGCAGGAGTCATCTGTCTGCCATATCAAGGTCGTGATTTCAAGTTACGTATGGTTCGCTGTTTAAATTTTTTTCATTGCACGTACGATGGCATCAAAACCAGACCGATGGAGTGGTAATTTTTTGAGTACACGACAGAGGCGTGCTCAGGCCATGCGTTCAGAAAAGCCAGATTTCCATCTTTGTAGTCTAACCTCGCCCTAAATGTTGATTTCTCCCGGATTTCGGCCATATTGTTTTGCTATTTTCGAAAACCAACATGCATTTTTAAACGCTTCCAGAACAAACAAATTACGCTTTTCCGTCCAGAAAAGGGTCCAGAAGACATGTTGGCCCCTTTTTCCAACGAAAGCTCTCCTGCCCTAGATCCGTCAGTGGTGTATAAACTGACATTGGCTCACGTTGACCGCCAATGAGGCGCCGACGGTATCGGCAACTGGATGTGTTTTGTGAAAGATGTAGCATCGTCGAAAGAACGAAGATCACTGCATCTCTCAGATTATATTTATGGCAACAGTCGTACATTTTTGAGCTGGTCAGTTTAGCAGATTGATGATACGCAGCGAAGTTAATTTGAATGGAGTCTGGAGATGAAATGTTACGGGTTATTTCTGGAAACCCCAACTAACGCGAAGGAACGCGATAATGGCGGGTAGCCATCATCGCAAGGGTTTGATTTGAACCAGCCCTGATGAGGACCGACATGACTTTAACGGATAAAGGAGTAACAAGGGGTCAGTTTCGACCCACGCCTTCTGAGCGCACATGATTGTCAGACGTTATTTGTTAAAAACCGTGTTAAAATGTACATACATATTAGGAGGTGGCAACTACTGTAGGCAAGCGTCGGAGAATAAAAGGTGGAAAGGTTTTCCGAGAAATTATCGGAATATCAAACAGATAGCCGGAATAAACGTGCAGCAGTTTTACAAAGACGATTTCATTAAACCCCACAGCATAGCGCCATGAGGTATCACTAATGCATGGGACGTACAAAAACAGGTGATTTTGAACGACGACACCATAAAAATCCGGAGTGCCCACCCGTTATGAGTATCTACAGAGCAAGGATTAAAATCATTAACGACATAGTGGGAGACAGAGGTATCGTTTTGAGTTTGATGGCTTGAAATCTAGATAATCGGGATGTGGAGAGATTTCCTGACGTCTGTCATGGAGTACTAAAGGCAATTCTAGCACTGCGGAGACATATGCTGAAAAGCCAAGCGAATGGCAAGTCACAGAAAGCCGAGAAGCATGGTCCCATAAACATAGCACCTTGCAAAGACAGTCTTTGTTAGAAACACAAAAAGCAGATTTGTCAGCCCACATCCATGAGAAGAATGTTAGAAGAAAAGTGAGAGAGTGAAAGTGTGCGAGTAAAAAATCGGAATAATGCTTACGAAATTCTATGTACGTGCGCCACGTCAACTATCACAATATAATGACGTATTGTCACACATGATATCAACAGATAATACAATATCACAATGCCATCGTTTCATTATAGAATCGCCAAATTTATGCCGTATTACATTTGTGTGTGCACAAATGGCGTGACAAATGGTCCACGATATGAAAAATGCTATTAAGTTGAAATTCCAACAATCCTGCAGTTGGGAGGACATACGGCCGTTTGGGGACGAAATTTTGCATCATATGAGAGAATCACTCAGACTGGGAAACAACTTCGAGTGTACTGAAACGCAGCAGCGTTCGGCTGCCGTAAAGCGTCTGCACTTATAAATTGCATCTCGCTGTTGTTTCAGCAGCAGATCGCCGCGCAAAAATCGTAAGATCCGTAGCGTAAAGTGCCTTATAAAGGTACCATAACTAGGGATGCACCGGATATCCGGTCCGGCCGGATATCCGGCCGGATATTAGAGATTATCCGGTATCCGGTATCCGGCCGGATATTTTTGTGATCCGGCCGGATACTGCCGGATATTTAATCTCCCGGTGTACAATCAAGACGTTGCTCTAATGTCTGGGTCCAAATCCGTTTCAGGGGAAACGTGGCTTGTTGTGTTAGATTGTCGATGTAACTGGCAGTTCCAAGTCGGTCTGGAGACCTTGGAACCAATTCTTTTCTGTATTGGTCCGGGAGGGTTCGGACATATCTTGCAAGAATGGGACTCAAGTTCAAAACTGTGAAACAATAGTCAGTATGCGGTCAGCAGCCCATCTTACGATTTCCTTCTTTCGAAATATTTCTTATCTTTCTCAAATTCTGACACAAATGCATTAAGGAAAAATATAAATTGTGGGCACTGGAAAATGAGACAGTATTTAAAGTCATACCGTAAGCACATTTATTCTGTATGAACATTAAACTTTGCAGAAACGTAGTCATAATCGTTGCGGTCAGTTCTTGCTTAATGGATCATCTCCATCACCTCTCATCTGTCGGCAAGACGCACGCGCCTGGGTACGTGCACCAGCATTTTACGCGGTATCTCTAGGTCCAGAGCAGCGATCACCTGGCTCATCCAGCGCTTTAGGGCGACTTTGGATGTTACGTACCAGTCTCCTTGATACATCCTCTGCTTAATGATGCCCCAGATGTCCTCAGTAGGACACACCTGGTGCACACAGGGAGACTGCTGTCACGCACTACATAGGGCACTCTGGCCTCTTCCAGCAACTTGAGCGTTTTCTTCGCATAATTAGCGCTGGCCAAGTCTGGGCAGATCAACATGTCCCTCTCGAAACAGTACTCATCCAAATGTGGGATGAGCACATCTCCTACGCACTTCTCACGGTACATGTTACCATCAACATTACCCATACCCGGCATGATAGCCGGCTTTGTCACACCCCTGAGAGAGATGGCGGGCCACACGAAAAGATTACGGGGAAGCTTGCTCTCTGGCCTCAGTTGTACTTTTGCTGGACTTCTGCTGGACGTGCTCCAACAGAGTACCCAAGGTTTCCTGACATATACCTCTCGTGGTAGGTGAAGTAGCTTTTGTCGTCTATGGCAATGCCCCGTTCTTTCCGATTTCTTGTGATCCGCGGGACAGTTTCCGGATGCAGGTCTTTTGGGCGACCTCTTGTTTTTGGGTGACCTGGGGTGACCGCTTGCTCTTTCGGTACCGAAGCTTGTTTGCCACCAATATTTTTTTGTCACGTACGTTCTGGAGATTCCAAACCTTCCAGCCGGAACGCGTCATGACACCCGTTGTTTTTACAGCTCGAATCAGCTGTAGCTGTCTTTTAACACGCGCATTGGAATGGGGGTCTTTTTGTGCCCCCCACCTGCTCTTCTTGAATATCTCGAGAACGCATCTGAGCTGGTTGCTGTTACTTTGTGACATTTATGGCAATTGAATAACTCGTCGAATGGCGTAGAAAAATTAGAAATCGGCTGGAAATTTTGAAGTTTCAAGCATTTGAAGTCAGGCAAACATCACGAAAACGACGGTTGTCGCTGACAAATGGGAACTTTGTGAAAGAACTGGCGTTCTTCTTAAGACCGCTGTTTGAACTGTCTGTCAGGCGATGTCATTCGGGCAAGTGATGGACGTACCAAAGGCCACAGCCAGGGTCAATAAGGGTTAAGGGCATCAAAGGTCAAGGTTTGTGACCTGATCCAGATTTGCTTTGCAAGATGTCAGTTTGTATGAAATATGCATTCGAAGGCCCTAATAAAAACACGTGTGCGCACACTGATACGCTTACATACTCCAAGGTCAGGGAAGGTCAAGGTCGATAAAGGCCAAGGTCAAATATCTTGTAACCTTGCTCAGATTTGTTCTGCGACATATCGATTTGTATGAAATATACATTCAAAGACCCTAATAAAGACACGTGTGCGCACATGCAGACGCATATATATATGCCGGAGTCATTTCAGGTCAAGGTCATCAAAGGTCAAGGGCAGTGACCTTTTTTGTGACCTGGTCCAGATTTGTTTTGCAATACATCAATTTGTGTAAAACACGCATTCAAAGACCCTTCTAAAACACGTTTGGCATATTGATACTGACATGTATATACATACATAGCTATACATACATACAGAAATATAAACGCTGGAAATGACCAGATATACCGATGTTGGCTACCTTCACTGAAAATACGCCAAAAGATATATGTCGCGCCCTCATTTACTCTCAAACTGTCCCGTGTTGTTCGAAATCTGATCTGTAAAAGATGAAAAAATTACGTCACAGGTCACTGACCTGACATGACCTCGACCCAAAATCCCCAGTGAAGACGCCAAATAAATGGAAGTTATCGTATTCCACGTTTTAACGGCCCAACAAACACCCCGTTTTGTTCGAAAAGTTGTACGGAATGGCATGTACAGGCCGATAAAGTGTAAAAGTTGACCTTTTCCACCCCATTTGGCCTTGAAGATATCGACTCACAAGCTGTGGGCATTTTTTTACTATTTTTTCAGTTTCCCATATTTTTCTTTTTTATTCAGTCTTTTCGGTTTCATTATTTCAATAGAAATAGTAAATAAAAACATGTAAACATAGTATCCGGTATCCGGCCGGATATCCGGCCGGATATCCGGCACCCCGATCCGGCATATCCGGTATACGGCCGGATCACAAAAATCCCGATCCGGTGCATCCCTAACCATAACCCAGAAATGATGAACCTTCAGTGCTGTCGTCAGAAGCCAAAGGCCTCCTGCTTTGAAGGGAAGCTGAGGGTGGCTTCAAGGTACAGAGCCATACCAGTTGCTGTCACAAAACGACGCCAGTGAATTTGAAACTTTTGTAACAGAAATTGCGTAGTCGCGACTCTCAACGGATTTCGACCACCTGCTCCCTTTGCCTCGTTCTTTATTAGGGTGCACATTACAAAATGGTATATGCGTGTCGTCTGAACTGAGGTCAAATGTGGGGTGCGTAATCGCGCGCGACTAAGGTAGGCTGGAAAGCTTCGACCAAAAATCGTGACATCAGTCATGGAATCGTGACAACTATTCCCAGCAGTGTCCGCCGACATGGTCGTCGTTCCGTGCCGCGGCCTCGAGTGACAAATCCGGCAGGCGGCGTCGGGTCACTGCCCGAGTCGCCCGGCCGGACGACAGCTCGTCTTATCTCCCCTCTGCGGGGCTCGGCTTAACGCCATCTGAGTTCCGATCTCCAGACCTGGCGCCGGTCGCCCTCGCCTCCCCCCGGCTCAGAGTGTGGCGAGCGAGCGTGACAGCAAGGCCAGCGGCGGCCGACGTCGCCGCGAGACCGAAACGACGCCGCGGAACAAGCTCGTCCGGGCAGAAACAACTCATAAATCACGGAACATGCTCAGCACGTCAGCGAGTGCCATCAAACCTGATCGAGATTGCTTAACTCGGCGAAATAAGACAGCTCATTTCGTGGATGCTGAATAATAAACAGAGAGTGGTCGCCGCTCGTGATGGAGTTAGTACTATTGGTGCATACTAATATTCGCCCGTGGCACTGTCGTGCAATTTGACGAAATCTTGTCAGGTTTGCGAAGGAGAGGAAGCCATCTGCAGATCTGTCGATCATCACTTGTTTTTTATTACGAGCTGCTAAGTCAACCGGTGCGTTTAAAGCGTTTCATGAAACGACGTCTGGTGGTCTTGGGGGAGTAGGGTCTGGGCTGTTCAACTTTTTGAAACATTCTGACATCAGCAGCAGCAGCAGTTGTTGGAAGCTGATTAAAAAAAGACGAAAAAGTGGTTTAAAATTCAGTTGAGGCCATCGCCAATCACTTCTGGTGATTTCTGACTTCTTTTGTGCTGCTGAGCCTGTAGTTGAATGTTTGTTGAATAACGTCGACTAAACGAGATAATACGACTCCCGTCCTCCGCACTAAACTGAACAAAGCAAAATAAGGCTGAATAAGGCAAAAATGGAAAAACAAAACAAACATGAAATAGGTATTGGTAGCAGGTTTTTTTAAACAACTCAACCAAACGCCAGTTAATTCTTTACAATGATTTCAAAACCTTCAACCCCATTTCGTCCACCTGAATCGCAAAGATACATGCATTTCTCGGTAGTCAGCAGTCGCGCCTCACAAGGTGACTTATGTTTGTGACTTATGTATGTGACTTATGTGTGTAACTTATGTATGTTCAAGGTGACCGGGCGATAACAAATGTTTGCTTGTATGCAGTTTCATCGACGTGGAGCTTATAAGCCAAAGAGTTCCAGGGTTCGTCGACAAGACGGCGGAGCAACGGCAGCTGACCCCGCCCCCCGCCCCCCTCCCTCCTCTCCGTCCAGCTCGAAAAAATAAATAGTCCCATGGTGTTATCTGGAACAGTGTAAATAAAACCACTGCACCTGCCCCCACGAGCACTTGTACATTCCGCCGCTATTAGTCTTAGCTGCCTTGGCTCCAGGCGGACCATGACAGGCGTTGCTAAAATGGTTTTGTTGCGGGCCACCACCAGTTTCATTGAAATTCTACCGCCAGCCTCAGCACCTCGCAGCATGCAGACCCTCTGATGTGGATGCATTCTCATCTCGCTCATCACCATCGTGCTGTTGTAACGAATTTGTTCATTGGTGTCCCTTTGCTTCCTCCTCGCTGTTTTCTTGGAACACGCCGGGAGATGTGACCCACAGCACCCTGTGTCAGGCTGCAGCCTGATGCCAAACCCTAATGTCGCTTCCTAAGGGCATTGCCACCAGTCATATCCTGACCGAGACAACACACTGAGTTCATGACATGAGATCACCCTTTTTAGTAGTTCCCGGTGATCGCATGCTAATTCACACCATGAGGTCACCTTCTGAGGCCGCTCCCTGACGTCACACGGCAGGGTACGCCTCCAGGTCACTGGCTGAGGTCGCGTCCTGAGAACCCGCCTCCGTTTTCCGCCGTTTGCTGCCGCCGCGCGGCTCGGGCCCGCAGCAGCTGGCTCTGGGCTGAAGTTCAAGTTCACGCACTCGGCGCGCGCCGGGCCACAGCCGTCAGTGAAAGTGGCCGACGCCGCGCCTCCCGATCACGTGACGCCGCCGAGCCGCCACGGCCGCGGCCACGTGATCGCGGCGCGCCACAATTACGCGCGCGTCTGCCGGGTGGCGGTATAAATAGTATGCGGATGGCGCCGACGGCATCAGTTGTTCCCAGCTCCCACCGCGGAAACATGCGGCTCCTGGTGGTTCTTTGTGGTGAGTCGGGAGGCTACCGAGAACAGAAACGGACCCATTAGACGCACTTTTCACCCGGATCAGTCACCTCTTCCCCGGATATCTTTTACGAAAAGACGTGAATCTTTAGTGGTTAAGAACAAAAACATTGAAAATCACATATTTGGAATTTTAGTCCGAAAATGAAGGCAGGGTTCTCTGTTTGTAAACAAAACAATGCACGTTTCAGCATTTTTCTGACGACGTGCGTACGTGCACACACAGCATGCAGCAGTCCAGCAGTCCGATCTATGAGGGTCCGCCGGATCTTCAGACGGCGCTCCGGTGAATCAGGTGGTGGGGTGACACTTCCCACCCACCAGGCCCTCCTGTAGCTCGGCTCTGTTGGCGCCTGCTGTCCCGGAGCACTGACGCGACCTGTGTGTGCCGCCGGCAGCACTGGTGGCCGCCGCCGCCCAAGACAGCTACAACTACGAGGAGCCGCAGGACAGCCTGGACTACCGGCCGCCGGCCAATCCTGAGAATGAGGGGGCCGCCAACACCCAGGACGGCGCCGTGGTGAACGTGAGTGTCTCCCTCAGGAGCACACAGGAGCTCCTGTCGATAATAATCGGAAGAGTCAATAGCCAACAGCAGCTGAAGCATGTGTCCCTGTGTCATTATAAGTTTGCGAAACTCCATAGACACACAACGATAGCCATCGTCAATGAAGACGTTTGCATGATTTTTCACAAGCAATCACTAATGTGCATTTTGGTTGGCCAAATACCTTTTAGCCCCGAATATGGTTACCATAACACCAACTCCGGTTTGTTTGTGTTTTTGTCTCAACGGTCTGCTGATACATGTGCTTGCCATTTGTCTAGCCATTAAACGGAGTTCTGGCCGAAATAACATTTCCTACAATCAGCAAAACGTATTCCAAGCATTCAACATCTAGGGCAAAGGAAAACTGCCAAGAGGTAATCCAGGGAGCGAATATGTAAAAAAACTTCACCTGGTGCGTGGAGAAGTGGCTCGTATTCCTTGGGCATCATACACATTTCTCCTAAGGATCGACTGTGACTCGACTCTACTTCGACTTCGACTCGAATTCCTCGCCATTGCCAGCTGTGGTGCGTTCACATTGTTTACTCGTCGGTCTCTTTGTTGGAGAGACTTGTTTGCTTGGATCACAAATGCCGATATGTTTGTGTGTTCACTCCGTGGGCAGTTTAAAATTTGAAGCCCTTTTAGTCAGGCTTCTTGGACTAACTTAGCCTATCTCATTATCACGGTTCAAAAACCATGCCTTCCTTTCCGAAGCTTTCGTGGGGGCAGCCGTTCAGGCGACCAGGCTGCCTTTCCCCGATCCTGCACGAGACAGCCGTCGGAGTCGTCTTCTCGGACGCCGGGCGGTTTTCGCCTGTTCGTGGCACTCCTGGCCCTCCCTCACTCGCATCCCCGCCGCCACTGCGTCGACGCTCTGCCGCTTCGCCAGGGCCCGGCGGACGAGGCCGCCCCGAAGCCGGAGGACGAGGAGCACCACCACGGCGGCTCCACGGACCCGCTGCAGTGGCTGCGCGAAGCCGTGCCCGGAGAGCCTGGCGTCGACTACCCCATCTACGCCACCGTGCCGCCCACCGGCTTCACCTGCGACGGCAAGGTGGCTGGTGAGTGCACGCCGGCTGTTGCCCGCGTGACCTCGAGTCAAACGGCGGCTGACCTCAGGTTAGACAGCCCAGGGCTAGGAGCTAGGTCTAAAGCTGGGACTCGTCACTGTGCCTAGCGGACCCACCGGTTGGCTCAAAGTCAAACATGCGTCTGATGTCGCGAGTCGTCGGCTGACCTCAGGTCAAACCATTCAAAATGCTGACGACGCGGCGTCGAACGAAAACGAATCCAGAACGTGTGAGGATGGCAGCTATCTGCACGGCTGTGACAAGGCCTGAGTCGTCCTGCTCGTTCTCGCCCTCGTTCTCGTGACGGCCACCCTGTGGTCCGGATTGTTGCTCATTCGTGGTGCCGAACTACGGCAGTCACCGACAAAAGGCGGCAATGCCGTCAAGTGCCAGCTTCGCCCGAGCAGTTCAATGACTGTCCCTTCGCTGTTGTTGTGATGTCAGCGTACTGTCTCCGTTCTTACTGGATGATATGGTCTTTAAAAATGTTTTGGGTCCTTGCCACAAACTACGCAAGGAGACGAGGACGACAATCCTAAAATTCCTGGCAACCATGACACCGTTGCCATCAGACTTGCAACTGGGTGCCGGACCGGTGCTTTGGTACGATGTCCCACTGCTCCATCATTTATTGGCAGGTTACTACGCTGACGTGGAGGCTGGCTGTCAGCCGTTCCACGTGTGCAACCCGCTGCCAGGCGGCGACGCGATGAAGCTATCCTTCCTCTGCCCGAACGGCACCATCTTTAACCAGGAGGGCTTCGCCTGCCAGTGGTGGATGGACGTGGACTGCGACGCCTCCGAGCAGTTCTACAGCAGGAACGAGGAGATCGGCAAGGTGCCCGAGTCATCGGCGACAGACAACGCTGAAAGTGCGGTGGGACCTCCCGGCAACCAGCCGACGCCCGCGCCGCAGCCGCAGCCGCAGCCTCGGCCCCAGCCCCAGCCTCAGCCGCAGCAGCCACAGCAGCCGCAGCAGCCGCAGCGACCGCAAAATTCCTATCAGCAGCCAAAGCCGCAGCCACCGCCACAGCAGCAGCCGCAGCAGCCGCAGCAGCCGCAGAACTCCTTCCAGCGGCCGCCACAGCAACAGCCACAGCAGCCACAGAGCTCCTATCAGCCGGAGCCACAGCCGGAGCCTCAGCCACAGCCTCCGGCCGGCACCACACGGCGGCCGCGTCCGGCGGCGGCGGCGCCGCAGCCGCCAGCGCCGGAGCCTCTGCCCAGCCTGTACATCCCGCCGACCACCACGCTGCAGCCGCCGTCTGGCCTCTACAACCTGCCCAGGAACTAGGCGAGGACCGTCAGCTGTCCAGAACCTGGCCGGCCCGACCGCGTCTGCGACTGTCCGGGAGACCGGCGCGAGTGCAGAGCCAGTCAGGTGACTTCCGCTTCGGCTGGACGGACGGACTGGACTGGACAGTCCGCCAGCTTCCCCAGACTGGGCAGGAACCTGGCTGCCGCACCAGGTTCCTGCCGATTCCACAATTCATAAAAAAGCGGAAAAAAACGAACGCTTGGAGGTGGGCGGTTCCACAGCCTGTCAAAAACCGGTCACTGGGAGATGGTGCCTTCGGTCTACACAACATTTGGGTGGATGACTTTTGGAAAGACTCCACAATCCGTGGGCCACGCATGCCCCAGAAGTAAACCCTTCCGTAGCCTGCTCAGGATCCATTTAGCCGTGTAACGTCTACGAGTCGTCGCTCAGAAGATCGGGTGCCGGTAGGGACCACCGGCGCGCCGCAGTCGGCGACCGGCGGACGCCGCGCCGCGGACGGCCCGGAGTGCGTGGTACCCCTGTTTATGCGTGAGTGGTTGTCCGGCGCGGGTGCGTCCCTGCCGAGATCAGTATTTATCGCCGTAGCCGAGCCGGCCGGCCGAGCGCGGCCGACCCCGGGTCAGGCAGGGTCAAGGCGGCCACGAGGCCGGCGCGTATTTATACAGGTCATCCAATTGTGTGTCATTTGTGCTCTCCGCGCGTGCGTCTCTAATCGGCTCGCCCGTGTCGCGTGTGTAGCAGTGTTGTTGACACGCCAAATGTCACTTTCGTCGCATTACCATTGCCCGTGTAGAATATACTCAAACCGAAACGATATGCTCGCCTTCGTGGACGAGGAAGGCGGTCAAAGTTTCAGATACCCATAACTGGGTACGTATTTACGAACAGAAGGATCTCCAGTAGGAAATGACTTGCTGGCGCAAAGCCTTACGCTTTAAGTTCCCGTCACCCCGGTAGATTCCTCACCGGGACGGATTGTCGCGTAATGCATGGTTATGGCACGCGTTTGAGAATGAAGTCAATCCAGACAACGTCGTCAAACACTTGACATTTTTCGTCACACTGGCATCAAGCGTCTGCCATCAGAAACTTTTTCCTTGGCGTTGCAGCAGCTCTTACTAGCTGGGGAGAATGATCACGATGGGAGCATGTGTTCCATCTGGTCGTTTCGTCTAATCGTCTGCCATTGTCTAGAGACCAGAAGTGAAACGTACAAGATGATAAGTCATTTGCAGGAGCCGATATTCCTTCACAGTGCCGCCATATGTCGTGCTCTTTAAAAAGACGTATGACGTCTGGCACAGGATCAGTATGATTCTCGAGAACATATTTAATTTAGTTACATTTAAAAGACGTTTTTGAAACAATCAACATTGATGAATAAAAGACATTGTTCAAAACGGTGGCCTTGCATTTGGCGCGCGCAGGACTTGCCGTGCAGCAGGCGTCAAGGGTCTGAAATCCCCTGCACTGCTAATGACTGCCGGAAACGCGGCACTGTTACACGCTGAACCCACGGCCGTTTCTGCCTGCTCACGGGCGTTGGAGAGCAGACAGCCCTCGTCCAGTCGCAACTTCAGGCTCCGAGTGGACTGGTTTGTGGAATGAGAAATCTCCTTTGGCTGTACAGTGTGCATGGTGTTTAAGTTTAGAGACACAGCACGCTGTACCACCACCGGTGGAACGAATTTAACGCGGGGGATCTTATCGCTAATGACGTCTTCAGTGCACCTTCCAATCCTGCATCAATCCTGCATCATACCGCAGTTCTGTGCTGCGACTCTGCAGCACCACGTGGATGACGTGATGGCGGCTTTAGGTGACGCCGGGTAGGTGTCTGGATGGTACCATCAGTCCAACCCTTCGACGCAGCAGACCTGAATATTCCCCCTCTCTGAAACCAGTGAAGGTTCGCCAGAAGATTCCCATTTGTGACATTAGTACTGGTTCAGACGGAGATCTGTCATATGTCGGGTAAGCGGTGGCTCGGTGGAAAATATCTCATCAGGAGATCAGTGATGGTTCAGTCGGAAAGCTCTCTATGGTTCAGATTAGAAGTGACTTGGTAGAGAGTCTTTCCCCGGTGAGATCAGCGGAATACCTCTAAGGTACTGTGGTGAATCTATTTCCAGGTGAGTTTAGTGTTGGTTCGGCTGGATCGGGTGACATCAACTCAGTCCGGTTGGAGATTTCTCTGATGAGATTAGTGGTGGTTCGGGTGAGACCAGCAGTGGTTCAGCCGGAAATCTCTCCGGGTGAGATCAACAATGGCCGGGTCGGAGATCTCTCCCGGTGAGATCAGCGGTGAATCGGCCGGAAATCTCTCCGGGTGAGATCAACGACGATTCAGTGAGAGATCTACCTTGGTCAGACAGCAGTGACAGTCCAGTAGGACAGGACAGGCAGATGACTGACGTCACCGTCTGCTCTGTCTACGGTGGCAGAATGTGTGTCTGCTCAGGCGTATGTGAGGTTGACCCAGGATGGATATCACATCACCCGGTAACCCTCTTTATTGGACGAAATGGTCACATAAAATTCCCTCCTAACGCTGCGGAGCAGCTTAGCTGCGGCTGTTTCTCCAACAGGCCTTAACCTTTTCCCGGAGGGCTAGACGGTATGGTCGATTCCCGGCAGGGGGGGGGGCCGACTCGCCCCCCTCAGACCTCGAGAACTACACATCTGATTTCATTGCAACAAACGGCAATCGATTTGCAATGACGTAAAATACATTTTTATCAAAAGAAATTTTTAAAATTTTGAAAGTGTGGATATAGGGGAGCAAAACGTCAAAATCACGGGTATTTTGGACTTCTTATAACTCCTTTGTTTACGGACCGATTTCGATGAAACTGGCATGAATCGAGAGATTATGGATAGGACTTTTACCATTGGTACACAAATATGAAATTTTGAGAAAATTCTTGGGCGTTCACAGGGTTTCAAAAATAGGAGGATTAGTCTTTTAACAACTGAATGAACAAAAAAGGCAAAAGCACTTTTTTGGATTCTGCTAGTCATATTATGCTAAACAAGTACAAATTGGATTACAATGTCTGTATAATGTCAGCATAGGCGGTGACATAGACATAGACATGAAAATGGGGAACTGTCATGGTCACACGTTCTTCAGATCAACTTGTGACATTTGACCTTAAATGGCCTCCAGTGACCTTGGAGCCACTTGGAATGATCTCGTGTGCATTTTATATTGTCTGTAAACGTTTTCAATCATTTGAATTCACTCTATTTCAAAAATTTCATTTCATGGCTATTGCGATATAGGGTACACGCACTGATATTTTAGGTCATAACTCCGTGACCCGACCTGATATCAAGCTGAAACTTGATACAGAAGTAAAGGGCATTTTTTTCGTCATATGTATTCCGGGTTTGGCATTTGAAAAAAACAGCGCCGAAATTATTGCGATAAAACCAGATTTTACTTTTGACCTTGACCTGACCTTCTGAAGTGACCTCAGATGAACAAAATTATATCTGCACATTGCCCAACTATTTAGCTATCCATCCATATAAAGTTTTAAGTTCTATCTTAAAAACGTTGGTTTTGGCAGACATTTTCCTTTTACCCTGAACATGGCCAAAAATGACCTGAGGTGCCTCCCAAAAACGTTGCCTAGGCTCCGACCCTGAGCAAAATAGAATTTTGAAATTTTGTCACGGCACGTAGAAAGGATAGCTAGGAAAAGTCACCAAGTTTCGTGAAACTGCGTTAAAAAGCCTAAATTTGACAAGCAAAAAACTCGTGGGAGGGGCGGATTCAGCCCCCTCCGCGCCTGCCGGGAATAGGATTAATGTCTAATCTTTTGGGTTAAACCAGTATTGGTGTTCGCATCATGGGTGCCTTCACCAGAGGGCATAAGGGGTAACGTACTTGCTTCCACGGTCCGGAGATTTTTCTTTGTATCCTCATCCTCCCCAGCTCATCAGGACTCATCTTTTTGGTACGTTTATTTTCAGACTAAGAGAAAGTACGTCGATTAACAATAACCTCAAGACTCCAATCGCATTTGGTTTGTTTGTTGAGTAATTTATATTGTTCAATTTCCTCCTAGTTCCTAGTTTTTTAACTTTTTTTCAGGTGACATGCATGGCTGTAACCATATTTCCGTACATGAGGGGAGGGCTTCAGAAGCTCCCCACTCCGATTTCTTGCTCACCATTCCCAGGGGTTTTAAAGCAGCTTCATGAGACTTGCTCATGAACAAACATTGTTGTTCATCTAAGTCACTTCGCCAGGTCAGGTCAAGGTCAAAAATCAAAATTTTGTTTTCACGTTAATACTTTGGACGCTTATCAACAAAATGCAAAATTAGGAACACACTGACTCAGTACGGAGGCTACTACTTGTGTGTCAGGTTTCAGGTTTACTGCAGGTTGGGTTACGGAGCTATGACCTAAAATGACCGCGTGCGCACGCTATACCACAAAGGCCATTAATAGGACTTAAGAAATAAAGTTAGTTCAAATAACTGGAAACGTTTTCAAACACTATGGAATAAACTCAAGGTCATTACAGGTGACTCTTAAGCCATTTGAGGTCATTCAAGGTCACAAGTCGTGAGCAGACCAGATGAACATGCGACCATGGCAGTTCATCTTTTCTATGTTCCCGGTGCCGCATGCGATTTCTACCGCCTGTGCAGAACATTGCACATAAGAACTAAGAAATGTTTTGAGCTTTTATTTTATTCCAGTTTTCAAAAAATGCCTTACATCTTCCAGGCCTAGTGGATGCCCATAAATTTTCCAAAAATTCCAAAGGTATAGGTCAATGGGAAAAGTCCCATTGATTAGCTCTCGATTCATGCTAACTGCGTCAAAAACGGTCCATAAACATCGGAATTTTACCAAATGAAAGATACCCCCTTCCGACTGTTCTGCGCCCCTGTAACCACCATTCCAAGATTTTTTCTTTCTACAAAAAATACAGTTTACATCATGGTAAATCGATTGCCGTTTGTTGCGATGAAATAGGACAGGCAGTTTTCGAGGTCTCAGGGGCTGGGGCGAATAAGCCCCCCCTCTTTCCACACGGGAATGGGCCCCAGCGCTGTCGATTCGGGAACAGCGTTAAACAGTGGAACTTTTCGAAAAGGAAATTAAACACACCATTACGTGCGTGTAACTACCCACACCATTATTCCTGCCGAAAATACCAAGCGTTGATACCTAGCAACGACTGACGGCATATTTAGCAGCCCACTGGGCAAGTGGGGCGGTCGCCGTACCAATCTGACGGAGCCTCGATCAGCTCTGGATGATTTTAACATTAGCTTTATGGTGCCATATGGAACGAAACTGCCTAAATACCAACTTCGAAAACATTCGTACAATGACTGTATATATATATATATATATATATATATATATATATATATATATATATATATATATATATGTACTCGTTAAATATGGCAGCATATTGGAATTTGGTTCATTTTTATACTGTTTTTTTATACTAATTCTCTCACCACCCATTTTTAGATAGAGTCAGATTACTCAGAAGCGTGACTACGTAATCGTCCCGTAGCGTTTCATTGCTTCCTACAACATTATCAGACACATGGAAATATGTGCACAAAAACAAAAAGAAATACATTCGAGGTGTCGATTACAGGGTCAGTGGGCTAACTTCCGGAATGCTTCTTTTGAAAATCATGTTTTTTACACCTCACATTCATGGTAACACGGTACGCACCTCTGATATAGAAACGTTACAGGACGATGCTATAAGCAAAATTACCACGCACTGGAATATAGGCACGCTACCAAATGACCTGATTCTATCTCGAAAAAGATTGGCGAGAAAACGGAAAAAAGTCTAAAAAAACAAGTTAACTGCTAATATGCTGTCATATTTATGCATCAGGTAAAATTTGTTCCCTACCTATATATATATACACACACACACACACACACGCATATATATATATATATATATATATATGCATATCTATATATATATATATTGCATGGAAGTGACGTCCATATCGCTCTAAACTAAATTAAAACTGAAACCGTCCACTCATGGCTCTGAGCCCGAAGAGAATCGATTATCATTAAAAAAATGCACTGGAAATAAAATAGAATCAATTCCCAGCTCTGGACATCCTAAAGGGAATTGATTCGCCTCAGATGAATGAGGCACAAGCCTGATCAGATGTCCCGAAAAAACTATGTTTTCATGGACGGACTTGATTAATAAACAGACAAACAACCCATCTGCAGTATGTGGAAATTTGTCTCCTGCGATTATGCCTGCACTTCTTTTTTCAGAAAACGATTTATGATTATTTTCAGCCTCGAAGAAAGTCAGATATTTCCAATGGCGCTTATGAAAATGACATTCATTGTTGCAAGTAATTACTATCAGTTTAATGATGTGCAATTGATACTTTAAATCGGACAAATCTTATTTTTCTGCTGATCCAAAATTTGGTGAATGTTTACCAGAATTTGGTACAACAGCGAACAGATTCCAATAACACTTCACGAACCTCGCACATGCCTCAGCATATCTAATTTTTTTCAGATTTATGACATTTGTTATGATCTCAGTCACTTAAAGGCTCGACTACTTTTGCAGAAAGGGACACGCACGGCTGAGAAACATGCAGCTGAATGGTGAGGGCTATCCACTGTAAGGTATATATTCATCTTCATGTCACTTAAGCTGCCTTAGAACCGGTACGCAAACAAAGACTTCAAGTTGATTTCATTGGTCATTTATTTATTTCCTACCAAACTGCGAAATAAAGTGCCCTGCATCCCACAGTAATTCGGCATCTAGTGGTAAGTTGGGCCTGGATTGCGGTTATATGTCTCTCTCACACTAAAAAATATGCGGTGAAGTCCTTGGTTCGCATGCATACCAGATTGACTGACCTGTCACGCTGGTGTGCGTTTTGCGTCACTCACAACTGCCACGTGAGGAATGGGTTTCACCATAATCGCGTAATATGTATGTAATAGGCTATAATGATATCACATCGTCAATCACAGAAGACGTTTCCCAAAAACAGGTTAAACATATCGAGCTTATGACGAATTATACTTAATTCGTGCGGCGAGCGGCCAGAATAGCGCGCAATCTAATCGTCGCCCAGTGACGGCAGATCGTCGTTTTCGGCCGTTCGCCTGCCTCACCCCAGTCTGCCGGCAGCCAGCCCGGTGGGCCGTCCCCAGCGGTCAAGGCCGTGGCCCCGGTCGTTTGACGGCTATCTGGGTCGTTTGGATTGGCCATCAGCCGGTCGTAATGTTTATATTCTTCTCGACAGTGGCATGTGGTATGCACTGGCTGCGGCCGCCGGTGGCCGCCCGACAGGAAAATTGAGGCTCTCCTGACGGCCTTTTAAAAGGTTGTCCGCCGCCGAAGGCCGGCAAGGACATCTGTCAAACCTCGCCGAGGCCCCAGGGCTAATTTCGACTCATCTCTGGGCTAATGCAGGGAAGAATCCGCTCGTCTACAGAAGTCTTTACGGCCAAAAGCTGTCCGATTGGCGGAACGTCCTTGCCGTGGGTCGCCTCGTAACGTATTAAGCTGCATCGTCTGGCATCTGTTGTATGGTCGTCCGTGTCGGAGTTCGGAGCATCAATTATGCGAGAGTAATGCGGTGGCCATGTAGCTGTCAGTGTGCATTACGAGAGACGCATTATGTATGTAGTGTAGTAGCGCTCCAGCTGAAGGAAATGTTTTCGAGCCTGCTGTCTCGGTACCGTCATTGCGCTCGCGACACACGAAAGCTTTGTTTTGAGCTGCAGGGAAGAAGGAAGTCCGTTCGTCGGCTGACTGGTGGTCTTCGCCAACGGGTTGCGTCATGCCACGTTTTTCTGCCTGGTGATTTTAGTTGCTTTCGTTTTCCAAACTTCATGACTGGTGACGAGTTTTGCCCCTTTGTGGGTGCCTGAGTCCCATGTGAGCCGAAGACAGTCGCTCTCACAAATAGTTCTTGATAACCAGACTGAGCATATTCTGGAGCAACGTGAGAAAAAGCATAACGCCACTGCAACAGTTGACGTTTTAATATAATAATTTTCTTAAAATATAAAAAAACAAAATAATTGTTTAAATACATAATTTTGATAAGGCTCGCCGTTATAAATGCCTGAGTAAAATGGCCTCATGGTGCACCGCCCACGGTCTGATACCTTCATTTTTAAACTCTGAGCGTGCCGTGCTCGTCCGTTTCCTTCGGAAGAGCGGCGCTGAGGCGACCAGCGAAGCTCGTACGGCTGCTGCTGCCGATGGGAAAATTGATTTGACCAGTACCGTTAAGCCCGCGCGGCACCCTGGCCTGCCCCGTGCTGTTCCGCCGGCTCCGAGCTCGGTACACAGTTAGCGGTCCGCAGGCGTTCATGACTCGGGTTCATGACCTGCTGGGCCGTGCAGGCCCTCTTCGATCCGTCTTCTGACCGCTGGTCCCAGCGGGTCGGCCCGCGGCGCATGTCGCGCGCGTGCTGCGCTGCCGCCCACATCGCCCTGCGGCACCTACACGCACTGGCGTCGCAGCGGTCACGTGACTTCCGCGCGCGCGCTCGCTGACCCCTGACCTCGTCCGGCCGGCGGTCAGTTGGCGACCGCCTCATTACGTGGGGAGGGGACGCAGACGGTGACAGAGGTGAGTGGGGGACGCTGGCTGTCACCAGGCTGTGGTGGCGAGAGTGGAATGTCAGGAGCACAAGGACGAAGCAAGCACGGGGAACCGGGAGATGCGGAGTGAGGTGTTTGGCAAGTGATGGCTCAAAGGTGGTTTTTCAGTCTTCATTAGTGGTAATATGGCGTGGAATGGTTTTCAGATTGAAACATCGACGTATTTCTTCACTTGCGTCAATCTACCTCTCCTGTATGAAAGTTATGGATCAAAATTGTACATAACTTTGAATTCCATTGGATTGGAATCTGATAAACTGCTTTCCTCGTGATTGCCGGCACGCTTGTTTGCTGCCATGAGTTACTCAGGGTTGGCAGTTATCAGCGAAGCAATTATTCAGCAATGCCTTGAAGCGTTCAGCGTTCAGGCAGGTAAAGCGACGTTCGTAAAATGCTGGCTGTTCGATAGGTTGCAGGGCCGCGTCAGAAAACGGACTCGGTTAATCACACATTTCCCTCATTGCTCCAAAACAGTAGAGAACAGAGTCGCTCTTGATGAAAGTAAACTTCAAAAACAGCTTTACTGTCGAAGGCAGTTCAAGGCAGCTCAGAAGCGAGGGACAGATGGGCCAGTCGGGAAGTCAATGCCCGAACGACACCCAAGTGAGAGTTAATCTTTGACCTCCGTCAAAGGCCAGGGGGACATATCCTTCAACATTTTCATGGTTCAGCCTTGCGCCTTGGAGCATTCAGTCGAGATAAACGCTGCAAAAACCTCGGTATTCTCAAGTTATGGATCCGCTGCAACGCGGCCTGGACCGATACTTCAGCTCATTTGTTTCTTTGCATCATTATAAGAATATTTTTCAAATTAAGCCACAGATGGTTTACACTGATTGGGGAGGACCAAAAGCTCTTGGAACATAACTTGTGAAACTCGAGTTGTCAAACCCAAACCGAAGCCAGTCAGATGATGCATTTTTTGCAAAGATTCGATCTGCATCTGACGAAAACTGATGGAAAAGCAAAAGAGCTTGCTGAACAGGGAACATCTTTTTCGGGACGGTGACGATGCCCTGACACCGCCGCCTTCCCGGGACAAGATTCTCCTCGCCTTCCCGACCCTACCCTGAACCACGTTCCACAAATGCACCCGAAGCTGTATCGCAGTCCGTCGATGCGATGCTATCTCGGCGGCGGCTAATTTGTGACAGAGGGTCGCCGGGGCCGTCTCGATGGCTCGCTATCCGGCCCGATCGGCGTCCTCCGCGGCGCGGCGGCGTCACGCGTCACGACGCTCGTCATCCGCGCGTGACATGGCGACCCTGCGGTCAACAGCCGAACAGACGGCGACAGCGCCTGATCCGGGCACGCGGGGATGTCGAGCGCCGCGCTGGCGTGATCCGATCAGGGGCGCCGGACTGACGCGGTCAGCGACCGGCCGCGGCCGCCGCTGTTCGCCGAACGCGGCGCCGTGGACTGCAGTTTGGCTTGGGTTTGCCTGAAATGGCTGCGTCTGGTGGCACCGAAGTCCAGCAAATGGCCCGCCGACTGCGACGATGTTACTTCATCTCGGTCCTTTTTCCTGTTCGTATGTGGGTGAGATAAAAATATTGCTTGCGAGTAGGTTTATGCCTTTTATGACGCTGTTGACCGGTCGCGCGGGTGTCGACAACACAATGTGCCGTAAAAAGCATTGCACAGGAGGGTAGTGCGCACTTGCTGGCCCAAGATCTATGTTAAGTTTTTACACTTCAGGGTTCATGCCATCGACTGTTGGCTAATCTTGTTGCGCCAGTGCCGATGTTAATGAGACGCTGCTTTCTTTCTTCCGAATTTTCAACAATATGTGACGCAGAAAGATGCCGCCTAAATGCTGATAGCATATATGTGACACATATTACAGTGGTGGCAGCCACTGCAACCCTATCCCCGGCAGGGGGGGGGGCTGAATCCGCCCCCTCGGGCTCTTTGCTTGCAAATTCCAGGTTTTTTGACGCAGCTTCTTTGTGGTTGCTTTGTGGCTTCTTCTTCAACTTTGTGGCTTTTCCTGGCTATTCTTTCTACGCAATGGGATAAAATTTTGAAATTCTATTTTGCTCACGGGCGGAGCCAGGCGACGTTTTTGGGAGGCACCTCAGGCCAATTTTGGCCCTGTTGAGGGTAAAAGGAAAACACGAATGACTACGAAAGATAGCGTTTTGAGATAGAACTTAAAACTTTATATGGATGTATAGATAAATAGTTGGGCAACGTGCAGATACAATTTTGTTCATCTGAGGTCACTTTCCAAGGTCAGGTCAAGGTCAAAATTCAAAATTTGGTTTTATAGTTATAATTTCGGCGCTATTTTTTCAAATGCCAAACCCGGAATACATATGATGTAGAAGGGTGCCCTCTACTTGTGTGTTAAGTTACAGCTCGATATCAGGTTGGGCCACGGATCTTTGACCTAAAATGTCAGTGCGCGTGCCCTGTACCACAATAGTCGTGAAATGGACTTTTTGAAATGGGGTGAATTCAAATGATTGAAAACGTTTGCAGATGATAAAAAAATGGACACGAGATCATTCCAAGTGACTCCAAGGTCACTGAAGGTCATTTAAGGTCAAAGGTCACAAGTTGGTCTGAAGAGCATGTGACCATGATAGTTCCCCCTTTTTAATGCCCCTGGCACCGCCTATGCTAACATTATACAAACATTGTGATACGACTTGTACTTGTTTGGCATAACATGACTGGCAAAAGCCAAAAACGTGCTTTTACCTTTTTTCTTCATTCGGTTTTTGGAAAACTAATCCTCCTATTTTTGAAACCTTGTGAACGCCTATGAATTTTGCCAAAATTTCAAATATGCGTATCAATGGTAAAAGTCCTATCCATAATCCCTCGATTCATGTCCGTTTCACTGAAATTGGTTTATAAACAACAGAGGTATAAGAAGTCCAAAAGTATTCCCCATTTCGACATTTTTGCTGCACGGAGCCAAGCAGACTTGTACCGAAAGACGAACGGCGACCACGACCATCACGGCAGTGTCATTCCGGGGTTCATCTTCGGTGAAGTGGTCGCCATGGGTCCGGTAAGCCTGAATGCTTGTCATTCTTTCACTAAACCAGAAACACGGGTTGCTATGAATAAATCTCATTCTGTTCCGACGTTGGCGACAAATCCCTTTCAGAACAAATGAAGTTTTTTGTTTCACTTTTCGAGAACAGCTTGAAATTCTGCGCGACTTTGGCGGGAAGTATGATTACCACACCATGCCATAACAACAAACGGAATAAAAAGGGCCCTCCCGAACAATCGACTTTAGGCTCAAGCGAGATCTTTCATAGAGACTACCGCATTCCCATGCATTACTTCTTCACGCTGACAGTACGTTTTGTATTTTGCAAGTAAAGCCTTCAAATTCAGCAAAAAGTGAAAAGCGGGCTGGCCTCGACGAAACAAGATGAGAAAAATGGAACTCGCTTCACTTACATGCAAGTTACAACCACAACTTTTTTAACCCTATTCCCGGCAGGGGGGGCGGAATCCGCCCCCCCTCGGGTTTTTTGCTTGCCAATTCCAGGCTTTTTAACGCAGCTTCACGAAACTTGGTGACTTTTCCTAGCTATTCCTTCTACGCGCCGTGACAAAATTTCGAAATTCTATTTTGCTCAGGGGCGGAGCCAGGCAACGTTTTTGGGAGACACCTCAGGTCATTTTTGGCCATGTTGAGGGTAAAAGGAAAATGTCTGCCAAAAACAGAGTTTTTAAGATAGAACTTAAAACTTTACATGAATATATAGCTAAATAGTTGGGCAATGTGCATATGTAATTTTGTTTATCTGAAGTCACTTTACAAGGTCAGGTCAAGGTCAAAAGTCCAAATTTGTTTTTTCGCAATAATTTCGGCGCCGTTTTTTCAAATGCCAAACCCGGAATAAATATGACGCAGAAAGATGCCCTCTACTTGTGTACCAAGTTTCAGCTTGATATCAGGTCGGGTCACGGAGCTATGACCTAAAATGTCAGTGCACGTATCCTATATCGCAAAAGCCAAAAAATGAATTTTTTGAAATAGAGTGAATTTAATCGATTAAAAACGTTTAAAGATAATACTGAATGCACACGACATCATTCCAGGTGACCCCAAGGTCACTGGAGGTCATTTAAGGTCAAAAGTCACAAGTTGATCTGAGAAACGTGTGACCATGACAGTTCCCCCTTTCTCATGTCCCTGGCACCGCCTATGCTAACATTATACAAACATTGTAATGCGATTTGTACTTCTTTAGCATAACATGACTAGCAGAAGCTAAAAAAGTGTTTTTACCTTTTTTGTTCATTCCGTTATTAGAAAACTTATCCTCCTATTTTTGAAACCCTGTGAACGCCCATGAATTTTCTCAAAATTTCAGATTTGCATACCCATGGTAAAAGCCCTATCCATAATCTCTCGATTGATGCCAGTTTCATCGAAATCGGTCGATAAACAACGGAGTTATAAGAAGTCAAAAAGTACCCCCCATTTTGACATTTTTGCCCCCCTGTATCCACAAATTTCAAAATTTTGAAAATTTCTTTTTGTCAAAATGTAGTTTACGTCACGGCAAATCGATTGCCGTTTGTTGCGATGAAATCGGATAAGTAGTTCTCGAGATCTCAGGGGGGGGCCGAATCCGCCCCCCCCTGCCGGGAATCGGCCATACCGTCTAGCCCTCCGGGAATAGGGTTAAGGCACTGTCCTCAAAGGCGTATTATGACATTCTCGTATACATAATACATATAACTATATATAACTAAATATACGGGTATATCAAAGACATTTCAGCTTTCCATCATGCATAGTATTTCATATTCACATATAAGAGATTTCATATTTAAGATGAAATGAGTGGTATACCAAACAGGCGTTGATTGCCTGTACCTGCGGAACCGTTGTACGAGTACATATCAGTCTAGGAAAACTGAATAACTGAAGCAAGCAACATACGAAAATGGTGAAGTATAGCTTTTTTCTAAATTGATCGTTTTTATAAATGTGCCCTGAAATGGTAAAATAACGTGGCTGCCATCCGGGACGAAATCATTCCCAATGAAAATCTGTCCTGGCCTCTCCCCACCCAAAGATGTCGCCCAGACTGTCAGTCATCCCTGACCAGGCACGGAACTTAACCCTATTCCCGGCAGGGGGGGGGGCGGAATCCGCCCCCCCTCGGGTTTTTTGCTTGCCAATTCCAGGCTTTTTAACGCAGCTTCACGAAACTTGGTCACTTTTCCTAGCTATTCTTTCTACGTGCCGTGGCAAAATTTCAAAATTTTACTTTGCTCAGGGGCGGAGCCAGGCAACGTTTTTGGGAGTCACCTCATGCCATTTTTGGCCATGTTAAGGGTAAAAGGAAAATGTCTGCCAAAAACAGGGTTTTTAAGATAGAACTTAAAACTCTATATGGATGTATAGCTAAATAGTTGGGCAATGTGCAGATGTAATTTTGTTCACCTGAGGCCATTTTACAAGGTCAGGTCAAGGTCAAAAGTCAAAATTTGTTTTTTTGCAATAATTTCGGCGCCGTTATTGCAAATGCCAAACCCGGAATATATTTGACGTATAAGGGTGCCTTCTACTTGTGTACCAAGTTTCAGCTTGATATCAGGTCGGGTCACGGAGCTATGACCTGAAATGTCAGTGCGCATACCCTATATCGCAATAGCCATAAAATGAAATTTTTGAAATAGAGTGAATTCAAATGATTGAAAACGTTTAAAGATAATATTAAATGCATAGGAGATCATTCAAAGTGACCCCAAGGTCACTGGAGGTCATTTAAGGTCAAAGGTCACAAGTTGATCTGAGAAACGTGTGACCATGACAGTTCCCCTTTTTCATGTCCCTGGCACCGCCTATGCTAACATTATACAAACATTGTAATGCGATTTGTACTTCTTTAGTATAACATGACTAGCAGAAGCCAAAAAAGGGTTTTTGCCTCTTTTGTTCATCCAGTTGTTAGAAAACTAATCCTCCTATTTTTGAAACCCTGTGAACGCCCATGAATTTTCTCAAAATTTCCAATTTGCGGACCCATGGCAAAAGCCCTATCCATAATCTCTCGATTCATGCCAGTTTCATCGAAATCGGTCGATAAACAACGGAGTTATAAGAAGTCCAAAAGTACCCCCCATTTTGACATTTTTGCCCCCCTGTATCCACAAATTTCAAAATTTCGGAAATTTCTTCTTGCAAAAATTTAGTTTACGTCACGGCAAATCGATTGCCGTTTGTTGCGATGAAGTCGGACAAGTAGTTCTCGAGATCTCAGGGGGGGCCGAATCCGCCCCCCTGCCGGGAATCGGGCATACCGCCTAGCCCTCCGGGAATAGTGTTAAGGGCTTTCGCGAGGATTCGGGTCTGTCCATAAAGCTGATGAGTCCCTCCATTGCTGCAGACATTTCACACGAGTTTTGAGGGGATTCATGAAGCGCCTGAAGGATAAAATTCCCGCTCGGTGCCTGCAGTGGGCTTCATGATTTTGCCCAAAAGCTCTATCCCGGTCCATAAAATATCACGCCTTACGCTCTGGCAATTAACAAATTTGATGCGTGCAGGGATGTACACATCCAGCTGGTACATATGCATTTGGCTATCGCGTCTGACCTCGGTACGGCGTGAACAGGTATCGCAAGGGTATGTGCACACATACGTCCGGTGTGAGCCTTCTGTTGCTGTTGTGACGCCGCGGAAAGTGTTCCCGTAATGGCAACGAACGCAGCTGGGCGCAGCGAGACGGCCGGTGCAGATTAACACATCGGGGATGCGCCCGCGGGTCGACATGAATATTAATTCGAGACCTTTTGTGCCGGAAATGTTACGCTCCGGCGCGCGGCACGCAGCCATTATCTGGGGCCACGCACTGCGTGACCGGCGACCCCGTGGCGCGGCCGCCCCCTGATAGGCGCTATGGCGCAGGTCAGCCGGGGATGTTGTGCCGCTCATCAGATTGGTCTTGAAACGATAACACACGCACACGCAGCAGGAGGGCGACTGGAGCGAGAGGGAGAGAGACAGAAGGAGAGTGAGAGAGAGAGAGAGAGAGGGGGGAGGAGAGGGAGGCGAGAAGTGAGAGGAAATGGGTCAGGATATCGGAGAGTGGAGAGGGGTCAGAGTCACATTTCGATGCGATTGTTTCCACGAGACGTTGTAAAACTGACCAAAATGAAGAGAACGAGGAAACGAAACGAGCAAGAACAACGCGAGTGAAGAACGAAAATGAACATGTATTTTGGTCCAATGGCCCCCTGCCCTTCCCCCCCGTCGTTTCGTCGACCACGTCAGACAGGAGGGAAGACCGCTCGACTATTCAGACAGGCAGGCGGACAAACAGACGAACAGACGGACAGACAGGCGGACAAACATACAGGCAGCCAGAAAAACAGACAGACATACGGACAAAGAGATGGACAGACCGAAATGCAGACAGACATACAGGCGGATAGTTTTATCAAAGCTGCTGGCCCAAATGTTTATCCGACCGTAGACCAAAGCCACACTGCCGCGGAGTGTTGCCGTGGAGCGTCTCACCAGAGGAGTCGCCGCCCGGCGATGGTAGTCGGGATTGCCACTGACACCCGTGCGGTAAACAACGCCAGCGTCATGCCGTCGGCCGGAGATGGCCGTTCCAGGTGATGTTGACGGCTCCGGTCCTCTAGCGGCTGCCATTCCAACGGTCATCAACCCACGGCCGGCCGGGCCAGGCTGGTCATAAGCCCACAGCAGGACCAGATCAGGCCGAGCTGTGTCAGGAGCTCTGCGGCCGGGCCGGGCGCCGTAACGGGTGACGGGCGCGGGCCGTCGACTCGGCAGAGCTCGGCTGACCTCCCCCGCCCCCTGTCACCATTAGCGGCAGGTCAGCGGGGCCGCCGCCGCCGGGCCGGCTAGTTAGGCGGCGATCACGGAGGTTTATTGGCCGGGTCAGGGGCGCGGCAGACGTCCTCCTAGCAGGCGCGGCCCACTCGTGCAGAGGCGTCACGGCGGCACGATGGTGCGCACGCGGTGACAAAGTCACGCACGGTTACTCCAGACAGAGCGTCGAACTTAACGCTGGTCTCCTAGGGATGTAGTTTGGGAGATACGGGGTGCCTGCACGCGCCGGATGCAGAGCGAGGCTAGGATCAAGGCCAAGGTCCCAGCAAATGTTATCTTTGAGATGAATAACATTAACGAGCGATCTGGTACTTTCTTCAGCTCGAACACACAAACACACGGATGCGTGCCAACAAAGGCGAACTGCCTAAACCTTTACCCTTGGCACTGTTCCGACGTCTTGGTGACAAATGGTGCACGTTACCCAACTCGAGCTGTTTTACGGTGATTAAACACACTAATCAAAACCGGTGATTAAACGTGGTAAGCAGACCGGGCTCCTGACAGGTAAATTCGCCCCTCGATCAGGCCAACAAAGCCCGGAAGCCGACGTCAGCCAGCGACAGGCCGGTCCAGGCTTCGTCCGGGGCCGATGCCGGGGCCAAATGACGCCGGGACCGCCGGCGACCACCACAGTGGACCTCACTGCCGCCGGCTCCGGCTCGCCGCGGCCGGCGGGACCGTGCCGAGCAGTGCCATCCCCGCTGCCGCGCGCCTCGGCACGGCGCACGGTCCGACGTGGTGACGTCATTTCGGCCAGTCGGTGACAAAAGGGTGTTTGAGCTGTCGATCGATTCACGAGTCACGGGTGCACTGTTGGAAACGGTCCATTCACGCGCCGACAACTTAGGTTACGCCACGAAGGCGGCACGAAACGGAGAACGCAATGGGCGCGGAGCGTGAACGAGAGAAAAACACCGTATGAAAGGGCTATTAATCATCTAATCTGCAACAAGTTCAGGACAGCCGAGCATGACTGAACAAGTCAGACAACTTCGCACAGCGCCGAACCCAACCAGAACAAAATGAAGCAGTGGACGCTCATGGTTGCGGCTACAGCTGACGTTTGCAGCGGCTCGCGGGACGACGCGGCCCGTTCTGGGACCCGAGACAGACGGGGATCCGGCCTCAGCTGCCGCGACCCGCGCGGGCCAGCTCAGACCTAACTGCGGGCAGTCTGCCGGCGGCTGAACCGGCCGCCGCCGCTGTTGTTCGGCTCCCGGCCGCTCCGGCTGTCTCTTGGAGCGGAGGCCGCGTGACCGGCCGGCCGGCTGCGGCAATTTCACTGCGCCGTTGTTCGTCGCTGAGTCACCGGACGGCGTCGTCAGGTGCGGCGGTCTTCAGGCGCGCCAGCTGTGGGCCCTGCAGGAGTCTGCCGTGACGCAACAGTGGGGCGAAACAAAATGCAACTTTTTCTCGTATCATCGATTATTCTTACGTGGATTCTTACGTGGATTATTCTTAGGCATGAAGGCGGAAAATGCAACAAAAAAACCGGACCAATTTCACGAAGTCTTCATCCCACGCACTAAGTTCAAAGATTCCTTATATACATGTTCGCACACCACACTACGAGTTGCACGGGACTCGGACATTCGGATTTGCAATTTTTATGTTGGTGGCAATGAGCAAACTTTTGATCAATGTCAGTAGGTTTTTTGGAGAGTACGTCACCAACGGGCGTATCAGGAGGCGGGCAGGGGTGGCTCTAGCGGTTCCGTCGGGGGGGGGGGGCAAACCAGTCTCTTGAATATAGATGGTAGGTTAGTGAGTCGTTGGCGGGGGGGGGGGTGTAAACGCTAGACTTGGGTTCGATGGCTAGGTAAGGATGGAAGATCAGCGAATCAGCGATCGGGGGAAGGGGGGGGGGGGGCTGCACAATTGGACAGAGCGTTCTTCAACCTCGAAAAACAAAGTTCTGTACGAATTCAATGGCCCGCCTATCCACGGCTGAAGATGTCGGGGGCGGGGGGCGGCTATCCCCTCGTTTCCCTGCAACGCCCGCTGGTGACGTCCTTTCTAGAAACACTTAATGGAATTGATTTGATGTTTGCTTATTGACACCAAAATAAGCCTTACAAGATCCGAATGTCCGAGTCCCGTGCTGCTCGTGACGTAGTGTGGGAGTACATCTATATGGAATTTTTCAACTCAGTATGCGGGATGCGGGACCTTGGTGCAGTGATCTGATTTTTTGATATTTTTCAATTTCATGCCTATGGTATCCACATAGGAATAGCAGGGGCGGCGCTGGGCGCTCAGAAATGGGTAGGTACACAGTTGAAAAATCTGGTTAGGCAAGCGGTTAGGCTTGCAGGTAGTTGCAGACTTGCCGACTGGCAAATTTATCGCAGTATTTTGTGTAAGTGCTTCATGAATGAGCCAACTCGTTTCCTTTTCTAATGCTTAATTTAGTCAGAACTATAGTTTCAAATAAAAAAGGTGCGCATTATATTCGTATGTGGCAAGACTGCGGGACAATTAATGCCACCCTTATATTGAAACAGATTTTTAATTTCATCTGTGGCAGTTTATACCAAATATCATTCACCATTATTTAGCATAATTGATGTACCTTACGAGGTCATTACGACTAAATTCTTGGTTTTTGTATGACGTCTTGGGTAAAAAACTAAAGCTTGCTGTTTCTACTATGTGAGGGCAGGCAAAATATACGTAAAAATTACATCTTGTTTGGAAATTTTTTGAAATTCTCAGGAGTCAGATAATGAAATGTGATAAACTGGCCCCAGATTTAGACTGTTTTATCCAGGGGCATGGGAACTCCTCTTCAGCTGGGGGAGGGGAGGGCCGAGAAACATGTTGGGCCAATTTTTTCCGTTCAACGCCCATAGGGTCAATGTTAAATTCCAAAAAAAGTTGGGGTCTCAAACCCCCTAGGCCATGGCTCCCGCGTCCATGGCTTAATTCATGCAAAAAGCCGTGAAAAACAACAAAACTACTAATTGGCAGGACTGCCTAAACCATGTAGGCTTTGCCTACATTGCCTATCCTTGAAAGCTGCCCCTGAATAAGAGGTAATGTATGATCCGAGGAAAAAAGCTTTACTTTGGTTCTCCCTGACGCAACAGGCAGATCCGTCTCTTCTCTCGGCTGGCCCCTGGTGAGGGCAGCTTAGAGCCCGTGGCTTTGTTAGGGTCGGGCAGGCGACCGCGGGGACGGTGCATCTGTCCCTGCCACCTTGGTGCAACGCGAGGTCGCATAAACGGCATTGGAGAAAAAGACACGTGGTTAAGAGTTATTTCTCTCCACCAGCTGGGAAAAGATCCTTCAGGCCTCAATAGCAGTGCTCGATGAAGGACGCTCGTAATGTTAATGGAGATCGGTCGTCGATTATTGAGAAATTGGTTCTCGACACTGACAACGATTATTGATTACTCGTTTTGGCGTCGGCATTTTGTCTGTGCCCTCGACCGAGAACAGGACAGCCGAGATATCGAAACCCCTGGACTAGAACAAAACTCAACGGCTCGAAAGGCGAAAACTGCAAGAAAGTAAAAAATCAAACCCATGACATCACCCGTGATGATAGCAGTGATTTTGGGCGCCTCGAACCGCTAAATTCCAATCTGTGGCAGGAAACAAGAAGTTACAGTGGTGAATGATGGGTTTTAGTTAGGGGAGGCAGAGAGGCCCGACCCCTTAGGCCTTTTTGGGATTTTCTTGAAAACGAAATGTTGATATGTCGGTGCACGCCTTGGACTTTTTGGATTCGTCCCCCCCAAAAAAAAAGCAAGCGGTCGGGTTGAAATATAGTGAAGTTACATAAGTTTTTGTAAAACATTGATTGTTTTCGGGGTTGGCCCACCCACGGAGTAATACCGGCTATGCGTTTATCAAAATCGTTTTTTCCACATTTGGAGACAAACAACTTTTCACGTAAGACTCATTTGGTACCAACGAAGGCTTGAATGGCTCTATTTCCAAACCACAAATAGTCCTAGGCTAAAATATGGCATATTTAGTGGAATGAGGCACTGAATGGCTCGTGGAATTCGTAGGGCGTACCCATTGACTTTTGAAGGAAGTACAAAAAGTCCTTGTATTTCGCTCCTACTTTATGACTACAACTGAAAAATGGCATTGAGCTACTGCATGAAGTAATTCTAAACCATATTGTATGCCATACATGACATACACAACATTCAATCCGCAGTTGACAGGCGTCCCAGCCGAAATTTACTGACGGAGGGAGGGCAAATATTGCGACCTGTCTATCTCCCGAACTGATCGACCCTCTGTCCGCCTTCCACGACATTTCCAACGGAAAAGAAAGTCAGCTGAGTTTCCTTTGTTTACACCCTGCTCAGGAGAGATGTGGCCAGTGTTAACCGCTGGTCGGTATTACCTCCGCCTCCCCCACTTATGGACGTTTTTCACATTCTTTTCAAGGGCAGGGTGGGAACATTTTGAAAATACCATGGATAGAAAAGTCAGTTTGAAACCAGATCTTGCAAGCAGTGTCGGCGCCATAGACAAAGTACTATTTCTGTCGGAAAATGCCAGCCATGCTTGAAGGCGCTGTGTCATTGATGGTTGTTTATGCAGACAGAATAACAGATCGTTTACCTTAAAGAGAACGTGCTTTAAACAGAGATGCGCTATTTATATCTGAAAATGGAGGAACCATCAAAGCATCGTCGCTTCCATTGATGTCAGCGACAAGGACCAATGTTGTCTTCTGCGCACTGGTTCAAGTTCAAGAGCACAGCTTCAGACCCGTAGTTCTGGAGTTTGAGGTTTTACTGCATTTTTCCGTGTAGCACCCATAGGCGTGCTACTTTCTTACGGAGGTATATAAGAGCGATTTAACTGCATACAAGTCGGGAGCTTGCGGACCCACCCCTTTGGCGCAGTCCATGAACTTGTCAGGGCGACTGCCACTGTCCTCAGACGCTTTATTAGCACTGGTCCAATCCTGGTGCTGGGCCGCTGTCTCAGCGAGCCCCAAAGCACATCAGTTTCGCGTCTTCCGCACGTCCGTGTCACGACGACGTCCGCCTCGCGGCGCATCACTCTCTATGATAATCCGCAGCCGTGAGATCCATCAGCTCGCCGTCGCGGCAGCGCTGTCGCAACAGCTCGGCGCGCCGCGGCTCACGCTTCCGCCGATCCGTCTCCGGCCGCGGTGGCCCAGTTTTTCACGTCAGTCCGGCAACAGCGGCCGGTCGAGGTCGCCGAGCCGGTCGTCCTCTGCCCGCGGGCTGAGCCTCCCTGTCGAAACGTCCTCTTGTTTGTCCGTCACGTCGACCGAACTCGGTCATTATCCCGCCTAATGACGTAATTGACGCGGCACCGAAGAGGTTCTCCGACAGACATGTTTAAACTGCTTCCTATTAATTCTGAAGGAAAATACATGCACAAAGCAGAACAAATAAGGCCACCATTCCAGCTTCCGGTACATTGTAAAGCGTTTTGGCAATTTATTGCGCGAAAACGACCACAAAACACACGCTGCGGTAGTTGGAAGCAAAACTTAGCCTCACTGTCATCTACCTCAAACTCAATGCGCCGCAGCACTGGAAAACCGAGGCGTTTATTGACGCATCACGGCGGAAAAAGCAAGCCGCCAGTAGAAGCCGCGTCTCCCGGACAGTTATTGCCGACGGCTCCCCGCCGGGGACTGCGTCGGCATCAGGTCCCGGCGTAGGCTCGGCCGCCGACCTCGTCGACACGCAGGTCACGAGGTCACGCGGCCCTTGGCAGTGACCTTGGCGTCGGCGTCAACCGATTCGACAACAGCAGCGGCGCCGGGCCGTTGCCAGGAGCGTGATGCAACCGCGCCTGGGCGCGGCCGCGCCGGCTGGAAGCTCCGCGAGCCGCAGCCGCTGCTGTTTAACCGCCTCGCCTCTGGCGACTCGAGGGCTCTCACGGAGGTCCGTCAGATGCCACTCACTGTCGCCCGGCCGAGCCTGAATCACCCGCCACGACCCAGCTCCTGGTCCTGGTCCTGGACTGAGGCGGCCGTTTGGGGTGTGGGCTCATGAGTGTTCGGAACCGTGTCCGGCTATGTTTTTGTGCCCCTTGCAGCCAGGACGCCATGCAAAAGCAGGCCTGCAATTTGCACTCGGGCGCAGCGAAAGGCCAGATGCATGGATGTGGTAGCTGGTAATCCCAAAGCCTGGGTAGAGAACTGTGTTGACGGTTTGGCAAAGGTGAGCCCGGCCAATGCCATATACCCAGTTTTCGCCCTCCCTCCATTATTTTCTTCCGCATTTCGACCACATCATTTTCGATTTTGATGAAAAGACTTGGAAAAAATTTATGTTTCCCCACCAGATGCAAGTTTACACCGCAGCACTGTGCAAACCGGCTATGAAGAATACAGCAAACTAAACGGTGCACTCTGCACATCCCACTGGACTGAAGTGCCTTATGATGACATTTTTACATTATCTGCATGCTTCGGTTGCATGGTTTAGTAACATTTGCAAAATGGGTAAAAATATTTCTCCAAGGCTGACATCTATATACATTTGAAATCTGAGGTTTGGATAGTTCCATGCCACACCCAGTTTTGGGCACACTGTTCAAAGCTCATGTGGCGGAGGCCACACCCGCCCCACCGCATTCTCCACCCATGATCCATAGAATATGTGTGAGGCCTTGCCAGCTTTCAGAATGTTTTTAAACCATGGTCAGACAGATCAGACAGACAGACGTATCCAGGATTTCCCTCCAGGGCAGGAGCAAATGCCAAATTTTGTGATATGCCGTTGGCATATGACGAAAGTTATAGAAAAAGCTGCAATTTTATGTAACTGACTTCATATTTTATTCACGGGAACACATAAGATGTTTACGTTTGCAACATACATATGGTCACCATACCGTACTCCTGCGAAATTGCTTTACACCTAATGCAGACCCTCATTGGTTCAGGGGGCATAGCCCTCATGCCCCCCCCCCCTCCCCCGGCTACGTCCCTGTGGTCAGATAGGTTGGTTAACCCTTCCCGACATATTCCAATTCCATATAACATGTTGCATACTTCAAAACATTTTCATCCCCTTACGTTATCCTGGTTGCGTTTCTGCCCACGAACATGAGACAGCAAACGATAAAATGCCCATGATATTCTGGTCGCCAGCACACCACATCGCCATTCTTCCTCGTCCTCGATCCGCCGCATGGCCATTATAATCGACAGTTCGAAAGCTTGAAAGGAAAAAAAAACATTTCCGTGCCTTATGTCTGGGCCGTAAACGCGTTATGGCCGCCACTCGACCGCCAAACGTCTACTGACAAAGCCAATGGACAAATTATGCGGCAGCAAACACCGCAGCTGCCCCGCAACAGACAAACAATCGGGCGAGTTCATTATTTACCATGATCTATTGCGCCCGCCGACCGATCTCCGAGCCCGGGGCGCCACCCCCGTGATCATTACGGTCGCCCAGTTTGTCCAAGTGTCGGCACGGCCCGACACACCCAGCCTCAGCGGCAGGTCCGGCGAGCTGCTCTGTCTCCCGCCCCTAACCTGGTCATATGCTGCAGCTCAGTCCATCGCAACACCTGTCGACGAAAAATGCGACTGTTGACTGGATGATCATCAGAAGTAGACATTTTCGAGACTTTCTTGGTCAGAACGACAATATTTGAATTTCATTTTCGGTAATGAGGTGCGCGGCAGAAACCAGCATCACGGGATCGGTGCACGTGTGTGGTGGAATGAACTCATCACGAATCACGTTCCAGACGCCGAACAAAGGCTCATATCCGTCGCTCAAACGGCCGCCGCCCGCTGCGCGGACCCGGCGACCTCTGGCGGCAGAGGTCACCGGGTCGGCTGACCACAATGTCGGGGTCACCGCGGCCACAGCGGCCGCCGCCACTGGGCGGCGACTTTGACCAGACCACGAGCCGTGCGGTCAGGGTCGCGACCTCACGCGGTCGCGCGCGCTGCCCCGAGCAGGCGGGGTGTCTGGGGGCAGCCGCCCGCCGCTCGCCGCTGGCGGTAAATGAATATGGAATACCCGTGAAGACAGACGACCGTCCGCCCCGTGTTTGCGAGGGACGCGCATCGAAGACGAATGGCCGTGTTTGATAGTCCTCGCCCGTGTCCAATTCATGGGAATAGATGGAGAGACTAAGCTCGAGATCTTACGGGGAGTTCCGTAATTGGCCAAAAATAACGCTTTAGTCGGTCCGGCTGTCGCTAGCATCACGCAGATAAACGAAAACAGTCGCATCGGAGCCACTGAACAGTTGCCGGTTTACTCTACAGCCGTCACCGAGAACCGCCGGTAATCAACGATCGGAGCCGTCAGCAACGCCTCGGTTGACATTTGCAGGGCTGAAAACAAGAACGCAAAGTACACTCTGTCCAGACACGTGGTTGTCGACCAGTGCTACGTGAAACGCATCGTAGGTCGCGTGCATTTGCAACCATTACACGGAGACAATTTTGCGAGTAGTTCTGGCATTTCCCACGAAGTTACCTTCACACCATCGACGGCCATGCCTGTTATCTGGTCCCTCGGTGATTTAATGTCCTTTTTTGGTCTCCGAACCACCGGAAAGGACACGCCACCGTTCTATCAAAAACATCTCTCGCCACCTGTCAAAAATTCTGGAGTTCCGCAACGAAAATAGCAGTCAAACGAGACACGATAAGTCAGAAAAGCTTCACCAAGGCTGCTTCTCTCCCTCGTCTGTAGCCTGTGATGTTTTCTGATCGCTCAACAGCCATATGACGACGCCCTCTGTGGCACGTGGTACCTGCCTATTGCACAGTTTACGTCATTGAACGTCTCGCTGACCCGAACGGAATCTACCCAAACTCAGGACACCACGCTCCTGACCGGGCTCGGGCCGCAGCCTGGTCACAGAGTCGGCAGCGTAGCCGCTCACTGCCGCTGAATACCAGACAGAACGGCAAGCCCGAGCGGCCGGTCAAAGCCCCTCAGACCGCAGGGGAAGTGTACAGACGCCCTCTGCTGGGCGCAGCCTGCTCCACGCCGTCCACCACATGTCCGCGCCGCATCTCAGCTCCGATCAGCTCCGACAGGTGGAAGCACTGTCACAAAGCCCACTTCCTGGTTCCCCGTGCGCAACAAAAAAGGACGCACTTAAAACAAATGTATTAGCAAGCACCACATGTTCGCGAAAAATAGGTCGGAATCTATGCATGTTCCCCTCGGAGCATCGTACACGCTCCCAGGCGCCACCGTCCGCCCAGAGAGCTGAATCACGCGGCCTACTGCGGCGAACACCATCACGACGCGCAGGCGACGAACGCAGCGCACCGCCTCAAACGAGACGCCGCGTTGGTGCGAGAAGAGGGGAGTCCGCCGGCCCGCCCTCGACCTGAGGTCAAACGGCGCCCGGTGGTCACACAACCGGCACTGCCCCGAGGCCAGACACGCCCGGCTCGCAGGCTGGCATAAGACAGCTATGAGTTGCACGTAACAGGCGCTCTATAACAATGCTCACCGGCGGAGCGCCGCAGCTGCGCTCCTGCGCCGGGAGCGGTCGGTCGCCCCCGGTTCCTGGTCCGTCGTCCGGTCCGCCCGAGCAGGCGTCATGACGTCACGAGCGCGGGGCGGGGCTTGAGGAGGCGGCCAGCGCCAGTTTGGCTCCTCCGAGCCGCGGCGTCCAGCGCAGGAGCCGTCGCGGAGCGCGGCCGTCGCCGGCCAGCGCCAGCGATGGAAGCACACGCCGTCGGGCCGGGCCGGCGCCCGGCTCCCGACCGACCGCAGGCAGCGGGGTTCACAGCGCGCGGCAGCAGCTGGCCGTCCAAGGCCTCAGCGGCGCCGCCACCGCCGGCTCCTGAGTGGGCCCGGTCTCAGTCTCAGTCGCAGCCTCAGTCTCCGCCGCCGACGTCTCAGGCCGGCACGCCGTCGCGGCGGCTGAGCTTTTTGATACGTTTCCACTCGCCGGTGGAGTAGTTCATCTGGAAGTGGGTCTCGGCCACCATGGTGCCGCCGGCGCCGGCCGGCACCGGCTCCGGGTCCTCCGACAGCTTGATCGTCACCACGTTGCCCAGGTGAGGGCATGGGTTGTCTGAGGAGGACGGCACGTCGGTCATGGTCGTGCCGAGTGCGCAGGGCCATACAAATTACTCATCACAATATACAGCGGACATTCATTTACGGGAATATTCTCCCGTTTTGAATGGGCGAAATGGTCTGGCCGAAAATATATCACTCATTACGCTTCTACTTCTCAGCGTGCAAACAAACATCCCAACAACAGAACAATGTGAACACAAAGCTTTTACTTGTAAAGTGTCGTAGAAACTGGCGCAATGCTGACGCACTTCAACCGCAATGCAAGTTTCCCAATAGAAATGCGAGGAGCATTATCAGTTTCAGAACAGTCCGAACATCGGGATCAACTCCTGAACTTCCGCTAAACTCACGAAGAAAAACGTTTTCCATCCCCATATATTCCGCCCTCGTTAAATTTTGCTTGTTTATAGTCATTATTATTTCGCCTCGCCTTTGTAACAACCAAACCGAAGCAGGCGTTTACAGTCCGCAAAATTCCACAACTATACATAGGGCCAAATCAAGTCGAGAAAATCGGTTCGAACTCCAAAAACCGTACACCTTCGTGCCAAACATACATCCAAGCATGATTTCCTTGCCCAAGACCTACCACCTGGCTATCCCAGTTCAACCAAATCAGTAAAACGCGAAACGCCTTGTTTTATAACAGGACGCAATTTATGTCAAGATCCCGTCTTCGATACGCAGACTTCAAAACATCTTTCCATTTTGCCAAGAGCGCAGCAGTTAACTTACAATGCGAGGTGCGGTACGTTAGCAGCTAGGCAACTGATGCATAATAACACAGGGGGCCTAGAGCAACTGTCATCGCGGACACCCCAGAAGCAAACAATACGCATGGTCAAACGGAAACAAACAGCATCCTTTAGACTGGTGACGACAAGGCAAGAGCTGGGCACAAAAAACAACAAAGCAAACGGATTCTCCCCAGAGGGATACAAGTGACCAGGGCCTTTCCGTTAACCCCACTGTATGCCTCACGCCCTCCTATACGGCTGACCAGATACCCCGGCCAGTGAAGACACTGACCCCTGGAGCCGGCGATGAAGCCCAGGATGAGCGCCTTCTCGGGCCGGGTGACCTTGTTGGCCGTGCGGAACATCTCCTGGGCCTCCAGCATCTGTTCCCGGGTCAGCGTCAGGCCGCGCCGCTGCGGGTTCGCCTGAGGGCACCGTCAGGTCACTGTAGCGGCGCAACACGGAAGACACGGTAACAAGTCCGGGGTAGCCTATGTGATAAGACTGGGAGTGATGACGCGAATGTCAAGGGCAGGACCGGATGACCTCAGTGTACACTGAATGGCACCAGTCATACCACAGAATTAAACATAACGGGCATCGGCTGACAGGGACGGGACAGACGATAACAAGGCTCGGACGGCGGGGGAGGGAGGGGGCGGGGTGGGGGCGCTAACCTGCGGCTGAGCGATGATGGCCACCTGCTGCTGCTGCTGTGGCTGCTGCTGCTGCTGCTGCTGCTGTGGCTGTTGCTGCTGCTGTTGCGAGAACTCGGCCACCCGAGGCACCAGCACCGGCTGCGACACAACAGGGGCCGAATGAAGAGGAGGGCACGGGGACGACGAAGGACGAGACCGGGCATCGGAGCACGCCGGGCACTTCCTGACCACACCGAGAGACCAAACTTCAACCGGCCCACCGGCCCATCGCACACTGTGCGCACATTGTTGCTGTAGGTACGCAGACGCGGTCGGCTGATGCACGAAAATCTATGCATTGCCGCTCTCCGTACAAACTTACTGCAAAACCCACTGCTTCATACAGTCGCAGTCGTCAGTCATGTCATCTTCACTATGGCCATAGGGCGAGACAGTGCATCGCTGTGGGCCGACGTTGCTGACGCCCTAAGCGAGTGTTTAAGGTTCAAATCTAAACCTGTTCACATGTAAAAAACACACGCACAGCAACGGCCAGCCACGCTCTACGAATGACGAACCGACAATCTGAAGCACCTGAGTGGCACAGGGCCAGCTCCTGCCAGCCGAGCTGCAGGGGCGGCCCGTCTGTACCTGCAGCTGCTGCAGCTGCTGCTGCGGCTGGTACTGCTGCTGGTACGACTGCTGGTACGGCTGCGTCGCGCCCAACGTCTGCGGCACTGTCTGGTAGTTCTGCTGTGCCAGGCCCTGGCGTCAAACACGACGTGCAGTCAGCGACACCGGGCTGTGCGTGCGTCCTGAGCTCAGATCTGACGCAGCGCAACACCTGGCAAACACATCTTAAGCACAGCAGCCAGCGAACGACCTCGTCCACGCGACTCCAATTTCGCAACGTCCATACCCGCTTGTAAAAATGAAACTGTGCACCGCCGCGCAAAACAACACTGCTGAATATGATTCGTCCCAACTTTTTTTTACAAACCTGACTCCCTAATCCCAAGTAATGGGACCAGTTTCCAGGTCTTCCTAGAATACAAAACGCAAAGGCGGTGCCAACAGGACTGTGTCGCAAAACTCCGAGACAATTACAACGCAAGCCCCGGAAGGCGCAGATGGGATGTGCGGCGGCCCCAGCCACGGACCTGATCGGCGCCTACAGCTGCCCACCACCTGCACCTGCTGACGACCCAGCGCGCGGGCGGCCTACAGCTGCCCACCACCTGCACCTGCTGACGACCCAGCGTGCGGGCGGCCTACAGCTGCCCACCACCTGCACCTGCTGACGACCCAGCGCGCGGGCGGCCTACAGCTGCCCACCACCTGCACCTGCTGACGACCCAGCGTGCGGGCGGCCTACAGCTGCCCACCACCTGCACCTGCTGACGACCCAGCGTGCGGGCGGCTGCGGCGACCGAACGTACCTGGTCGGGCGCGACCTGGGGCGCGTACATGGGCTGCGCGGGCTGCGGCGTCAGGGCGGCGGCCGGCGCCGCTCCTGCCGCCGTCTGGCCCAGCTGGTCGGCCGGCGGCGCAGTCACACCGTCTGCCGGGCCGGCCGGACGGTCAGCCGGCCGCAGACGGCCTCACGACAGTCACCGACACACGGCCGCACACGGAGCGCTCATCGCCGCAACCGCCACAGAGGCAGCGACGTGAACGGCGCTGATGCGCTTGGGAGACGCGATTCATCATCACGTTCAGAGTCAGGACATACAATCACGACGTCTGATGAACACAATTAACATGTAACGAAAATAATGCAACTTTCATGGGATAACACAAGGAACTGCAGAGACCCCAGCAGAGGCCTCAGGACATGCTCAACTAAAGTGGCTCAAAAACTGGCACGTCTGCAGCATTCTGGCTGCGTGTTTTCGCATCCTTTAATCCCGTGTTCTACTGAATCAGTTCATACAACCACGAGCCTACACGCTGTAACTGGCTGAACAGCCCTTAACCCTATTCCCGGCAGGGGGCTGAATCCACCCCCTCAGGTTCTCTGCTTGCCAATTCCAGGCTTTTTGACGCAGCTTCACGAAACTTGGTCGCTCTTCCTAGATATTCTTTCTACGTACTGTGACAAAAATTTCGAAATTCTGTCTTGCTCAGGGGCGGAGCCAGGCAACGTTTTTGGGAGGCACCTCAGGCCATTTTTGGCCCTGTTGATGGTTAAAGGGAAAATGACTGCAAAAAATAACATTTTTAAGATAGAATTCAAAACTTTATATGAATGTATAGCTAAATAGCTGAGCGACGTGCAAATACAATTTTGTTCATGGCCAGGTCAAGGTCAAAGGTCAAAGTCTGGCTTCATAATATTAATTTCGGAGCTATTTTTGAAATCCCAAACCCGAAACATGTGACGAAGAAGAGTGCCCTCTACTTGTGTACCACGTTTCAGCTTGATATCAGGTCGGGTCAGGGAGCTATGACCTAAAATGTTAGTGCTATTACCCTATATCACAACAGCTGTAAAATGGGATTCTTGAAACAGAGTGAATTCAAATGAATGAAAATGTTTACATAATATTAAATGCACACGAGACCATTCCAAGTGATCTCAAGGTCACTGGAGGCCATTTAAGGTCAAAGATCACAAGCTGACCTCAGGAGCAAATGACCATGGCAGTTCCCCATTTTTCATGTCCCCAGCACCGCCTATGCTAACATTATACAAACATTGTAATACGATTTGTACTTCTTTAGCATACCATGACTAACAGACGCCAAAAGTGCTTTTACCTCTTTTGTTCATTCAGTTGTTAAAAAAACTAATCCTCCCATTTTTGAGACCCTGTGAAGGCCTATGAATTTTCTCAAAATTTCAAATGTGTGCACCAAGTTTAAAAGTTCCAGCTATACTCTTGATTCATGCCAATTTCATCGAAATCGGTCCATCAACAACGGAGTTACAAGAAGTCCAAAAGTACCCTCTATTCTGATATTTTTGCCCCCTATATCCACCCCTTTCAAAATTGATTTTTTTTCCTTTAAAGTGTAGTTTACGTCATGGAAAATCGATTGCCGCTTGTTGCGATGAAATCAGATGCGTAGTTCTAGAGATCTCAGCGGGGCTGAATCCGCTCGCCCCCCCCCCCCCACCTGTCGGGAATCGGCCAAACGGTCGAGCCCTCCGGGAATAGGGTTAAACCCGAAGCAATTTAATAAATACGGAAGTAAGCATCTCCTCGCTCTGCGCCAAGAGCGTGCGGCAGTTCGGTCCATCTCCGCCCGCACACTCACTGTTTGTGGCCAGCGCGGCGGGCGGTGCCGGCGCCGGGGCGTACGGCGCCGGGGCGGGGGTGGCCGGCGCCTGCTCGGGCGGCGCGGCCGCGGCCGGCGTCGCCGCCGGCGCCGGAGTCGGCGGGTTGGTCGAGAGCAGGCCGGCCGCGTAGTCGGGCGTGCCGCCAACCCGGTCCTCCTGCGGCTTCGACTTCTTCTGGGCGGGCGCGGCCGGCGCCGGCGTCGGCGGCTCCTTCTCCTCGTCCTCTGCGGACAGCGCCGAGACGCCTGTGTGGTGGGCTGACCGGCAGCGTTCGCTGCGCGAACGGAGCAGACAAGCAGAACGATGCAGCCATAACAGCCATAGCGACGAAGTGTGGGGGAAAACAGTTTGCAGTGCAGTCTGTGTGTAGGATGGTGCAGACTTTGCACCACCCTAAAGCCTAGGGAAACAGTTTCAGTAAAAAGAAACACAGGCAGCCTCCTGCATAACTACATATTTAAAAACCTGTGCCACGCTAACGAAAAATGGGCAAAGCTGGAGCAAGGTGCCGCCAGGCATGCAACAAGACATCATCACACAAACAGGCTTTTCCTCGTGGAAAACGCCTTCGACGTCCAGCAGCGCCAAACGAACCTGCGGCCTTTTTCCGCTTCTTGGTCTGCTGCAGCTGAAAGCCGATGGGCTGCTCGTTGATGTCGAGCATCTTGACGCGTCCCTCCTTCCTGCCGGCCGGGGTGCGGGGAAGCCGGCCCGGCGCGCCGGCCGCCGACAGGCGCGACAGGTTGCTGGTGCCCGTGAAGCCGCCCGACGGCAGGCGGCTCGGGATGCCCCTCAGGGGCGCTGCCGCAGCCACGGCCACAGGTCAGAGCGGACGAACAGCCAGATCCGAGGGCGGGGGCTTAACAGCCGGGAGCGCAGGCGGCGGTCACGAGCTGGCCAGCCATAGGCCAGGCAAAGGTCAGGGGGCTCAGCAGACACGCATGGACGTATGTCGCACGAGTGGTGCGTGAGATGGGAGTGGGGAGCCGTGTCATTCATTTCCCAGTTGTATCGAACTACCTTGGTTGTACCGAACTACCTCGCTCTTCAGGCTGGAAGAGCCTCAAACCATTACACGAAATGTCATACATTCAATTCTGGGGAAAATGAAGTAAAACCACATGCGTTTTAGAACGGAGCCCGCTGAAATACATACTGATAATAAATGACAAATGTCCTAACTAAATTTCCGCTGTCTGTCATGGTTACACCTAACACGGATTCCAGCACTGGTAAGGGTGTTCAACTCCAAATGCTTGAGCCACCACCAGCTCGTCTCCGCTCAGGTCGGCAGGAGCCGCAGCGCCGTCACCCGGCCGCCGGCTCACCCGAGTTGTCCATCTTGCGCGGCATGCCTCGCGAGCGCACAGGCACCGACGGCAGCACCGTCTTCTTCATCTGGGCGCTGACGTCCTGCGACTTCTGCAGCAGCTCCAGCTTCAGCGCCGCCGACTTCGGCTTCCGCCGCAACGAGAAGTGCTTCTCTGGCTGGGGCTAGCCAACAGAAGGACTGGTCACAGAGGCCATACTCAGCAGCGTCCGAAGACATATACCATATGCTGGCCATTTATTCACAAGCCAACTCAAGCATAACATACATTGCATACACAAAGAAATTACATTTTCAGAGTAAGTTTCACCATTGTGGGATATTCCACAATGTTTCCTTAACATTTTCATACAGAGCCAATTATTTTTGACACAACACACACAAAATGTATGCAGTATGGTACACAAAGGCTGAACCCTACAAGGATGTACAAGTGAGAGGAGTACACATCAAACCCAAAACCTTATCTGTTAAATGGCACCTGCACCATCTGCATATGTATCTGTGTCTCACCAGCTGTCCAGTGGCTGCCACCAGGGCTGCCTTATTCAGGTAGTGGCATTCCAATGGCAGCAGATCAACATCCAGTGTCTTCCTCACTGAAGGAGCCAAAATAATTGTGGTGCACACACATTATGTAGCCGCAATTCATAAATGTACTCCTCAGTGAAGGAGCCAAAATAACTGTGGTCCATACACACTACCTAGTCACAATTTGTAAACACAGAGACAGCTATCCACCACGCACTACATGCTTCGGAAGCATGTTTATGAAACTGCAAAAAAACTCAAATTATATTTCCAATGACATCACCTACTTCAACAAAACTAATGATACATGGCCTTTGATCTATCATGATATGAGAGGTCTAATTCGATCGGAGAAACTGAGTTGAACATATTCTAAATGATGCAGAACACCACACGAATTCTGCAGCAGACCTGCAAGCATGTCCATGATTGATTTAACAGCATCAGAATTTATAACACTGTCCTGCACTCACCCAGCTTCTGTAACTCCTGGATCAGATCTCCAAAAATCTTCCTGTTTTCTTCAATATTTCCAATTTCTGTATTGAAATTTCCTGTAGCTGGAAAGGTTTTCATGACTTCTGCAAGCATTGAGACCCACTGGTCTGAGTCTAGGGCAGCTATCTCCAATATTTCTTCAATATCAACTTGCCACTGAGAAAAACAGCATCAAAAGTTTGAGCATCATATTCACAACCCAGCCCTATTGTATCATATCCACAACCCAGCCCTGTTTAACACAAAACAGCAGTAACATTGTGAGAAAAGCAATAAGCAATATACCATCTGAAGAAACAATCCAAAGCCACTCATCAGCACATATTTACATTCTTCTATATGAGCTTTAGATCCTAATCCTGATTGAGTACCCTCAGTATTTTGTAGCAAGGAAGCTGTATACAACCTATGTAATACTAGGGATGGGTAGTGGTAAAGGTAGGTGGCCACCATAATGCTGCCATGCACTGCAATGGAGAAGGTGGGCTACCATGCACTGCAATGGAGAAGATGGAGGATGGGAGGTGCAGCAGAGCATTATGTAACTGTCACATGGAGGAGGCAAAGAGGGTTATAGCTTCAAAGGACAAAAATGGGCCACCTTTACCAAATCTTTTAACTTAAGCATCTATTTACTGATGCTGGTTAAACTAAAATAAGTAATGCATGATTTGAAAGTACAGCTGGAAATGCCCCAACAGGCAAGCAGTAGGGAGCTGCTGCATACTTCCCAGGACAATGTTTGGCTGACCATTACAAACTATTATGAAGGGTGGGGAGAGTTAAAAAAATGGCACTGGATGTTCTGCTTCTCCCATGCATTCAAATGTTTTGACCTGCGTCAATGCACACTAGAGTGGATGGAAGATGAAAAACACAGACTACTGTTCCTGAGCAAGACTGCACTTATGACCATGAGGCATGGGCACACAACCCCATGGCCCTAACACACATCAGGCATACATTTTCTACAGCTTCATCTTTTCCTGCATTGCTACAGGAGCAATGTCAAATTTTACCAAGCTCAGGGTAAATATCCCTGTTACCTCTTCACTTTCCCTGTGGTACCACATCTGGCTGTAAGGCCAACAACATACCTGTCTTCTAACATGACAAGATAACTGAATGCATGATGTGATCAGGAAGAAATTATTCTATCACTTTTCTGTGTCAATACACAAAATTTGATGCATATTGGTTGGGGTTTGTGAAACAATACCATTGCATTGAAAAACATCACTGATGAGTACTTCCCATAATCAAATGAACACCTTCATGGGTGAATGGGCAGACCGGCCATGATTTCAAAACCAGCATCCAGAAAACATGATGCATGAGTGAGAATGGTGAGGCAAAAGTGGTAACCCATGAATTCAGTGAGTGAATTAGTAAATTTGGTGATGTCTGTGCACAACCTGGTGAAATGAAGATAAATTCCAATGAGAAGTCTGTTCACAAATATCGGCAGAACAGCAACATCTTCACTGTAAAACAATCAAATAGTCTCTTTTGGAGTATGAAAAGTCATACATTTATGAGAGAAACATGGACTAACTAGGTGCTTTGCAAGCATATGTGGCCAGCAGGGGCAGACCCAGCAGATCCATTAGGGAGGGGGGGGGGGCAAATCAGTTTCCTGGGTCTACATGGTAGGTCAACAGAGTCCTACCATGGGAGTGGAAGGTGGCTGGCTGTGGGTTTAAGTGTACTTCAGCAGCCGAGTATAAATGGTCAACTATCATCTGGGGGAAGGGGGATGCTGCACAACTTCAAACTCTGGATGAGAAGGAATACCCATGTCTTTTGGGGGGGAGGCAAATGACTATTTTGAAGTACAAAATTCTTCTTAGAGTATAATTTTTTTGGTGTTCCCTGACACCAGAAAGACAGTTTTTCCAACAATGGGCCAATGTGACATACTTTATTCAAATTCAAGTGACCTTGCTGCATGTCAACACCCATGAATCAAGCCCAATACTCAACCATCCCAACATATCAGAAATCCCTCCTTACCTCTTCTAGATTTCTCCTCGGAGTGTGCAGCAGTGCAAGCAAAAGCTTCAGCTTCACTTGGGTCTGGAGATTCACGAAGCATTCTCGAATGTTTCTTAGCACTGACACATTTAGCTGAGAGCAGATAGAGCCGTTTATCCACGTGTCATTGGAGGTTCCTAATTTATTGTGAAGCCACAGCGAAGTGTCACTGTCCCTAACGTTCGCCATAATTACAATCCTTTGGCTCCGATTAAGAGATCACGAACTGCGTCGATCCCTACGCACACAGCACAAACACTGCACACCGCCCACAACACACGCCAAGCGAGGCTTTCTTTGCGCCTTCAATCGTCTGTTATACCAACTTTGTAGCTTCTTTTAAATGTATAGCTTTTTAAAAACAGATTCCAAATATACAACAAAGTGGCACAGAAAACTTCAAATTGGCCTATTTTGAAACTCATTTTTTATACATTTTTCGTCTAATGCATTTCAACTTTTTTCGCATACCAATGACTATTCAATTGTACTAGACTTCTATGCTCTTTATCTGTATTCATGCTAAATTTAGTATAATAAGAGACGATCATGAAAATATGGTGCCGAACGTTACGCGCTGCCCATCCGAAACGCTTGTCCGTTGACGCAATTCCAGTCCGAACCCCCCAGCGGGAGGAAATGCTCGTAGCGTTTTCGTGTGCGTCATTGCACGAGGTGGAGACGTGTTAAATTGTGGCAGACGAACCTAGGGGTGAGGGCTTTGGGCAGAGTGGTATGCGTAACTGACGTCTAAGGTTTGGTACTGAGTTACGTTCGGGTGAGAAGAGATGGCCGGTGAGGTTGTCGTTGATGCCTTGCCATACATTGATCAGGGGTATGAAGAGCCAGGAGTCAGGGAAGCTGCCCTAGCTCTTGTGGAGGAAGAAACTAGGCGCTACAGGCCAACCAAAAACTACTTGGATCATCTCCCACCCTTGAATCTGAACCAGTATGAAACAGAAGTCATGCGTGCAGAGTTTGACAGACTGGCTGCTCGTCAACCAATGGAAATGCTCAGCATGAAACGTTATGAACTTCCTACACCGCCATCAGGAAAAATGACAGACATAAGTGCCTGGACAGAGTGTGTGGAGAATTCTATGGCCCAACTGGAGCACCAGGCAACCAGGATTGAGAATTTGGAGCTCATGATGGATCATGGTTGTGAGGCATGGAAGATTTACAATGAAGTACTTGTGAAGATGGCATCAGAGGCCCAAAAACAACTACAGGATGTCAAGAAAAACATTCAAGAAATAAATTGGAAAAGGAAGCAAGCACAACAATCAGCAGGTGGAGAACTAAGGAGACTAGAAACAACATGGGTTGGTCTTGTCAGTAAAAACTATGAAATAGAGCAAGCATGTGTCAATTTGGAAAGAGAACTTGCAAAATTCAAGGATGAAATGAGTGTGGTGGAAATGGCCTGAATGCTTCACTCCACATATTGATCTACTAAGGGGAGTTTGTGCTGTGATTCATATTGAATATTCTCAATAGTCAATATGGACATAAGAGCAAAGGCTGCCTGAACTATCTGGTGCAGATATTGAAAGAAATGGACAGATGTGTTCATTATGTTCACAGTGCAAAGTGTGGGTCAGGAACCATCAATGTCTGTTTCCCTTAGATCAGAGACTTCTGACAGTTAGGATTCATGACTGATTGTTTGCTGTAACATGGCATCTGAGAATGCACTTGGAAATAAATGAGTCGGAACAACATTCTGCAATATGTATCACAAATATTTTGTGGATGACTGGAAGTTAGGCTCAGTTGTGCCCACACACAAATGAGTTTTTTTGACTTGATTTTTGATATTTGATACAGATAATTGACTCTGTTATCTGTGATGTCCTCCTCCATCTGACTGACTCACCAGCTACCAGCTGATCAGCACTGTTTCTGGCCTAAGAGGTCATAGTTGCACGCAGTTGCAACTGCGTGCAACTCCCAGCTCTTGAGGTGGTAGAGGACTGGACCAGGCTGGCAGAAGAGGGGCATTGGAAGATGGACACCCGATCAACACCATCAACCTCGATTTGAGAAAGGCCTTTGATGCAGTTCCTTATTGGCGCCTGTTCGCGAAGCTTAAGGCCTACGGTGTCGCAGGCAAGCTTCTCGCTTGGATCGAGGCATTTCTCGCCGGCCGCCGTCAGCGGAGCGCAGTCGGCTGTCGATCCGACTGGGCCCCCGTCACCAGCGGAGTCCCCCAAGGCTCGGTCCTGAGACAGCTACTTTCCCTGGTCTTTATCAACGATTTGCTAGACGTGGTACAATGTTCGATAAAGGTATTTGCAGGTGACACGAAAATCTACAACCAAGTGTCTCTCACCTCTAGTATTGCAGCTCTCCAGGCCGACATAGATGCTGCGGTTGAATGGTCGGACGGGTGGCAGGTACCGTTTAACACAGGGAAATGTAAGATCCTGCGCGTCGGTGCCCGCAGCCAAGGGCATCCGTAGAACATGAGAGGTACCCCACTCGGGAACTCGTTCCTGGAGAGAGATCTTGGCATTGATGTTAACTACCCTCAAATTCCGCGAGCATGCCGCCTCGGCTGCTTCCAAGGCCAATCAGATGCAGTCATCCGGAGATCCTTTGGGAAGATCGACGCCCTTACCCTTCCGTTCCTGTACAGGACACTGGTGCGTCCACATCTCGAGTATGGTAACGCCATCTGGGGCCTCTTTAACAGGGAGGACCAGAAGAAGGTCGAGAAGGTGCAGCGAAGAGCGACTCGTCTGGTGGACGACATTCGCCGTACCCGGACCGTCTCATGACCCTGGAACCGCTATCATTATACTACCGCAGAAGGAGAGGCGACATGATCCAGGTTTTCCAGCTTCTGCATGGCGGAGTTGACCTGGATCCAGAAAGGTTCCTAAAGGACATCCTTGGAAGATTGGCAAGCTGCAGGCAGTACCTAGAGTCCGACGCACCGCGTTCAGCATACGCATCGTTAACGGCTGGAACGCCCTCCCTGCTGCGACAGTGGGTGCTGATTCCATCAATCAGTTCAAGGCATGACTTGACAAGCAATGGGAGAACATCATGCATGTTGTCCCAGATTAGGACTGACATACTCGCACATACGCCACGAGCTTCATGAGACCGGTTACTACAGGGCCTGCTAAATCTCGGTTACCTCAAGCTTCAAGCTCGGACGGAGCTGCTGTTGTCTGCTACAACTTTGTGATGCTTGATTGTTCATTTATGGCATGGCAGGATGCAGGTCAATTGAAGACTTCAAACACAGTGAGATGGGTGCCATGGAAATTAGAAGCAATATCGTACTGTTTGCTATTGATAAATCCAGGTTTTGTGCACCATGATAAAAGGATATTTTTATAAGGATTTGATGACCAATATTCATCTACTTGCTCCAGTATGCCACACATCTTGTGATTTCCATACATTGCCAGAGTTCATCATAAGCAAAAAAATAGATACTGAGAGACATTTCCTCAGCAGCGTCTGTGCTATTGTCTATAGCGCTATTCCCAAATGCGAAAGTGGCTGCCACCCCGCCTGTATCATTTGCAGTTACTCCAGTTGTATAATTCAGCTGCACTGGGTTCGTTGAAAAGAAAACTGAAAAAGTATTTCAAACTACAAATGAGAGTGCAGAAAAGAGCATTGGGGCGACTGGTTCAGCACAATCACTGAGACAAGAGCAGCCACTGACTGATATTAGCGTTGAAGATTGGTATTTGTTGGCAGAACGTCCGCTTGAGATGTTCGATTGGGTAGGCCTCACTTCCAGATCCTTTCTCGGTCATCCCACGACCTCCCACAGCACTTCGAGGGTCACATCCAGTCAGACCAACATGCTTGGCTGTGTGCGTCATTCCACACTGTCCACGTTTGCTTTCGGTAGTCTTTCAACTCATTAAATTTTTCTTCATCGCGTGGTCCGATACGTCGCTCAGACGCGGCTAACTATCTTTGTCCACATGGAGTTTATTACAAAACCTGCATGGGTGCATGGAGTATCTTAAGTTCACTATGTTCAATAGCTGCACGTACAAATAAATGTCCAAACACTTTGGGCCAGTCCACCAGTCACCCATATCGACCGACTCGAGCCTAGCGCTGCGCTGCCGTAGGCACGACAGATTCTGTGGGAGATCTGCACAGACAGGACACATTGCACCAGCTCCTCACAGGCCCACACGCCGCGCAGCTGACGTCGCGACCATCACTGACTCGCCACCTGCACCACAGTCGCACGAGCCGCGCCGCCGGCGGCGGACGCCTGCGCTAGGACGTCGCTGCCGCCGCCTCTCCGGGCGGGGGCGGGGGCGAGGGCGGCGGCGGCGGCGGCGGCGGCGCGGCTTCCAGCGGCTGCTGACCGGCCGTCTCTGCGGCGCCGGCGGCGGAGGCGCCCCCCGACGGCGAGCCGGCACCGCTGAAGTTCGGCAGGTACTTGGGGTCCTTGGTGTGGCGCCACATGTGGAAGCCCCAGGCGGCCGGCGAGCTGCAGGTGCGGCCGCAGATGTCGCAGGGCAGCTGCTGGCCGGCCGCACCGCGCCGCCGCCGGCGGGACGGCCGCGCCCAGCACTTGTGCGCCGTCATGTGGTGCTGCGCCACGAACTCGCGCCCGCACCGGCCGCACGTGAACGACGCCTGACGGACAGAACCCGGATCAGCGAGGGGCCGCGGCCGCACACCGGCAGCCAACCGGCGAAACGCCACACAGCCCGCTGCCCGAAAACAGCGGCAGAGCTGTCCGGCTACAGAACGGCCGGACTGTCCGACAGCCTGCTGTCCACACACCCTGGCCAGCTGTCCAACAGCCAGTAGTCCGGATACGAAACGGCTGAGCCGACTGTCCGAATACAAAACGGCCCAGGTATCAGACAGTCAGCTGTCAAGACACAACGGCCAATCTGTCAAGCAGTGGTTATTCGGGTAGCGAATGACCGAACGGTTCTTCTACGCACACGATGTAAATGGTCGCCATCAGGATCATGAGTTCCATTGATAGTCAGAAATTATTGGTCGATGCCTTCCGGTGGAAAACAACTTTTGTTTGTATACAAATTTATGACCAACATCACGATCAAAGCTATTAACACAACTGTTAATTTATGTGATTTTTGTAACCAACCATTTCAATTGTCACAAAAAAATGATAGGAGTACCGTTTTACATAAAACCCTGTCTGAGTCAAGATGCACCGTGAAAGGTGATTTGTCTCTTCCAGACGGAACCATTGAGTCTTTTGATGAATTCAACGGCGACTTTTCAATACCGCTCAGTAGGACAGTTTTTTACGGTCTGGTTAGAACGATAAGGCGAAGGTTCTGAAGGCAGAGTAGGTGGGTGCCCATGGGAACACTTCGACCCCACCTGAAAGCGGAAGTAAAATGGAACAGGGGCAGAAATAAAGAAATACAATGGCTTGTCACTTATCGGTGACACGGCAGCCGTGCAAAAAAAGAGAAAAAAATTGTTTCAGGACAGGCTATCGCATCGAATATCAACAACAACTGCGTTTACAGCAAAGTTCGCAGGTACAAACGCGGGCTGTGTCTTGTGCAAAACCAAAAGGGAAACCCCAATCCATCTATTTCGTCGCTGTACTGTTGCTGTTTGGCTGTGGCCTGCGGTTGAGAGGGCTTTCATAATGTCAGGTGTTGAAGATTTGTTGGTTGATGAAAAATTTGTCATCCTGAAATTTAATTCTGAAAATGCGAGCACTGAAAGGAGAGCTGTAATCCCACACATGATTTCGCTATTTAACTTCTTCATGTGCCGAAGTAATTTACTTTGGCCGAGTACACATTACGCCAGCGTTCGGATATGCGCACACTTTAATAACGCTCATCGACCCACACTTGCTACTGATTGCACAACAAATGAGAAAAAACCGAGATGGAGGATATGATTGGGTTCACTGTGTACTCAATCAGTGTATGGCTTAGGTCCAAGGTATAATGACCGTTTTATTCTAAATATAGCCGAATCATATCTTTGTCATGAAATGGGGAATATGTGAATGAATATGAGCCTAGTTCGTGTGACTGTTTTCCTTGAATAAGCCGCCGGTGGAAACCGGAAAAGCTATAAAAACAAACGCAATCGTCAACAGAGAAATGCTGTGGAGGGGCAGCTTCTTCAGAAAATTCCAGGACAATGGGAAGGAAACAACGGCGCCCAATACAAATCTGGGCAACACGCGCCTGGTAATCGCCGACGGCGACGATTTATCACGATTTCCGTGCAGACATCAATACTGGCTGGCTAGTTCTGATGGAACACAGAATTTTCATCGCGACATCACATCTCAGTAAATTCAGTGGAGGTATTGGAAACAGCAGACAACCGATCGCGAGGAAGACGAAAGTGACCGGCCGTGTTGCACACCTGAAAAGTTGAATTTGGAGTCAAGCAGAGGCCAAAATTAATACTTTCGGAAGTAATTCAATTAGAAAATTCGTTTTAGGCTCATTGGAAAGCTCATGAGCTACGCAACCCCATGTAATCAGATGATGGGCCATACTATGTCCAAGAGGTCGAACAGAGGTAACGACAACTCTGATCTGGTGTAAATGTTGCTGAGCGAATACCGTTTTGATATAAATTAAGTCTGGGTCCAAAAATGGCACAAAAAGTGAAAAATAGCGATGCAAGAGGTATTTTACTACAAAAAGCACGAAACAGTCAATACTTGATCCATAATCGGGCGACGGTCCCTTAATCTACTGCGTATATTTATACGCCCTTACTATAGGCGTGATGGCATTATAGGTTTAACCCTTATGAGCAAAACATTATTTCACTCATTAGCACGTGACTTCATTAGTTATTCGCAGAAGCATTAGTAGTCGCAGCCGGGCGACAGCCACCTCACCACCGATGATGCCGCCTTAGATTCACACACTGCACGGCGAATTTTGGCGTTCCGCCCGCGTAACAGCGTTTAAGGCCCGGGTAACGAGAGCGCCTCTCAAAGCGCATACATCAGGTCCTGCCATTTCCCTCCGTTGCACTTTGCACTCCGTTGCACTGATGCAGCCCATCCCAGCTTGTGAGACTCACTGCGACAGAGTGAGTGGCGCCGTTCGCCGACCCCACCGTCATCGTGGTCGTCTTATGGCACAACGGCCTGCAAGCCGTGCTTTTATTACGAATTGGTTTTAAAGCCGATCAGCTCTTGCATTCAGTGATTCGTTTTGTTTTTCCGGATCAAGGCCAGGTCACGAGAAGTCAAATATTCTTTTTTTTACTAAAGCGGTTAAAGTGAAAAATTATGCTTTGCTGCCATATAATACAGTTCTATCACCGAGAGGGGTACACGCATAGCTGCCTTTATTGAAACAAACGCCAACAATTACCCAAAACCGGTTCATATGCATTATGAGGTCATACAATATCAGTAAGCCCACCTGACTCTGGAAATGCCACTGGTCTCTCAGATCCCGATATGTTGTCAAGCATACGCTGAAGCAATCCTGCAAAATATCTGACCCCATATGTCGTCGAACTCGTGAGATAGAAGCCAAAACGTCGCTCACATCTACAAAATCGGCTTGCAAACCTTCGAGGATACGCGACTCAAGGAAGTCAGCCATCTAATTCCTTCACCCCGACGTCGTAGCTCACCTGAGGGAAGCTCCATCGACAGAGGAGGTAAAGACGCACTCATATAACGGTCAGCCGGTCAGGGGCCGCAACCAGCCAGTCGCCGTGTTCCTTTACGTTACCTTGTATCTTTGGGAAATTCCTTCGCGCACTGAACCACTTTTAGGCTGGACCCGTAATGGTTCAGGGAAACACCCGACGCAAAATTCGTGTGACCAGTGGTGACGCCTGTTTTGCAGGTCTGTATGAAATCAAATGTAAACAAATGCACGGAAAATACAACAACCTTTAGGAGCTCCTCCAAACAGCAATGGTTAAATCGGAAGTGAAGTATGTCAACATTGCGCTAAAGGTGAAACTTCCAGTTTCACTGTGATACATAGTTTATTTCTATTTGACGCTAGCTTCTCCATCCTACAAAAACAAAACATTTGCCGCGAAAACTTTCATTTGGCAAGCAAAACAAAGCCGACCTTTGGCTTTTGGAAAACGCACTAGACAATTTGTCTCTTCGGCAAAACTTCACGTAAAACAATGACTTGACGCACTGTCGACCTAGAAGAAACGTACAAAAAAAGAAATGCAGAGGACACTTTTTGGGGTTTGGCCCACGCACAAACCAAAATATAACACTGCGCCTTGGCGGTACCTTCAACCTTCTCCACAGAATCAGCCCATACATAGAATTACGTCATCGAGTGAAGGGGTCGGAGTCTCTACTTACCATGGGCTCCGATCCCTCACATCACACTATCAAAATACTCAGAAAAAAGAAAATGGTGAAATTCCACGCATGTATGCTGATGCCACAAAAGCTAAATCTTGCGTTAATATCGAGTACGCTTATCATGATCCATTCTTTTACTGGATCCACACAACACCACAGTGCCCCCCCCCCCCCACGTTCGGAGAAGATCATAGCGTAACACATTTTATGTAACACTATTTCCAACATAACACTATTTTAACTGTATATTAACACTATATAACACACTATTAACTGTATGGTAACACTATTTCTGCTGCAGCTCCGCATACGACTTTTACTGGTGCCAATTTCACTAACTGAGTTCCCTGATGACACCGCTGAACAACACCACATCTTTTGATGACACAAAGACAAAACTGTCATACCGACTACAGAAACACCAGCCCTGGTACTAGTATTCGCGGCAGAGGCCGCCCCGCAGGGATCCGGAACCTCCTTAAAGCCTTAAAATCGTTTCTGCACCTCTTGACCCACTCATCGGAATGCCGTGACACTGCATGTGTAATGAACGTTGTAATGCTGACATCGAGCTCATGGGCGAGGGGCTACACAGATGAGTGTTACCCTATCTATCGGGTTCATGGGCGAGCGGCTACACAGATGAGTGTTACCCTATCTATCGGGTTCATGGGCGAGCGGCTACACAGATGAGTGTTACCCTATCTATCGGGTTCATGGGCGAGCGGCTACACAGATGAGCGTTACCCTATCTATCGGGTTCATGGGCGAGCGGCTACACAGATGAGTGTTACCCTATCTATCGGGTTCATGGGCGAGCGGCTACACAGATGAGCGTTACCCTATCTATCGGGTTCATGGGCGAGCGGCTACACAGATGAGCGTTACCCTATCTATCGGGTTCATGGGCGAGCGGCTACACAGATGAGCGTTACCCTATCTATCGGGTTCATGGGCGAGCGGCTACACAGATGAGCGTTACCCTATCTATCGGGTTCATGGGCGAGCGGCTACACAGATGAGTGTTACCCTATCTATCGAGCTCATGGGCGGGCGGCTACACAGATGAGTGTTACCCTATCTATCGGGTTCATGGGCGGGCGGCTACACAGATGAGCGTTATCCTATCTATCGGGTTCATGGGCGGGCGGCTACACAGATGAGCGTTATCCTATCTATCGGGCTCATGGGCGGGCGGCTACACAGATGAGCGTTATCCTATCTATCGGGCTCATGGGCGGGCGGCTACACAGATGAGCGTTATCCCTATCTATCGGGTTCATGGGCGGGCGGCTACACAGATGAGTGTTACCCTATCTATCGGGTTCATGGGCGGGCGGCTACACAGATGAGTGTTACCCTATCTATCGAGCTCATGGGCGGGCGGCTACACAGATGAGCGTTACCCTATCTATCGGGTTCATGGGCGAGCGGCTACACAGATGAGCGTTACCCTATCTATCGGGTTCATGGGCGAGCGGCTACACAGATGAGCGTTATCCTATTTATCGGGTTCATGGGCGAGCGGCTACACAGATGAGCGTTATCCTATCTATCGGGTTCATGGGCGGGCGGCTACACAGATGAGCGTTATCCTATCTATCGGGTTCATGGGCGGGCGGCTACACAGATGAGTGTTACCCTATCTATCGGGTTCATGGGCGGGCGGCTACACAGATGAGTGTTACCCTATCTATCGGGTTCATGGGCGGGCGGCTACACAGATGAGTGTTACCCTATCTATCGAGCTCATGGGCGGGCGGCTACACAGATGAGTGTTACCCTATTTATCGGGTTCATGGGCGGGCGGCTACACAGATGAGTGTTACCCTATCTATCGGGTTCATGGGCGGGCGGCTACACAGATGAGTGTTACCCTATCTATCGGGTTCATGGGCGGGCGGCTACACAGATGAGTGTTACCCTATCTATCGGGTTCATGGGCGGGCGGCTACACAGATGAGTGTTAGCCTATCTATCGGGTTCATGGGCGGGCGGCTACACAGATGAGTGTTACCCTATCTATCGAGCTCATGGGCGGGCGGCTACACAGATGAGTGTTACCCTATCTATCGGGTTCATGGGCGGGCGGCTACACAGATGAGTGTTACCCTATCTATCGGGTTCATGGGCGGGCGGCTACACAGATGAGTGTTACCCTATCTATCGGGTTCATGGGCGGGCGGCTACACAGATGAGTGTTACCCTATCTATCGGGTTCATGGGCGGGCGGCTACACAGATGAGTGTTACCCTATCTATCGGGTTCATGGGCGGGCGGCTACACAGATGAGTGTTACCCTATCTATCGGGTTCATGGGCGGGCGGCTACACAGATGAGTGTTACCCTATCTATCGGGTTCATGGGCGGGCGGCTACACAGATGAGTGTTACCCTATCTATCGGGTTCATGGGCGGGCGGCTACACAGATGAGTGTTAGCCTATCTATCGGGTTCATGGGCGGGCGGCTACACAGATGAGTGTTACCCTATCTATCGGGTTCATGGGCGGGCGGCTACACAGATGAGTGTTACCCTATCTATCGGGTTCATGGGCGGGCGGCTACACAGATGAGTGTTACCCTATCTATCGGGTTCATGGGCGAGCGGCTACACAGATGAGTGTTACCCTATTTATCGGGCTCATGGGCGGGCGGCTACACAGATGAGTGTTATCCTATTTATCGGGCTCATGGGCGGGCGGCTACACAGATGAGTGTTACCCTATCTATCGGGTTCATGGGCGAGCGGCTACACAGATGAGTGTTACCCTATCTATCGGGTTCATGGGCGGGCGGCTACACAGATGAGTGTTACCCTATCTATCGGGTTCATGGGCGGGCGGCTACACAGATGAGTGTTACCCTATCTATCGGGTTCATGGGCGGGCGGCTACACAGATGAGTGTTACCCTATTTATCGGGCTCATGGGCGGGCGGCTACACAGATGAGTGTTAGCCTATCTATCGGGTTCATGGGCGGGCGGCTACACAGATGAGTGTTACCCTATCTATCGGGTTCATGGGCGGGCGGCTACACAGATGAGTGTTAGCCTATTTATCGGGCTCATGGGCGGGCGATTACACAGATGAGTGTTACCCTATCTATCGGGTTCATGGGCGGGCGGCTACACAGATGAGTGTTACCCTATCTATCGGGTTCATGGGCGGGCGGCTACACAGATGAGTGTTACCCTATCTATCGGGTTCATGGGCGAGCGGCTACACAGATGAGTGTTACCCTATCTATCGGGTTCATGGGCGGGCGGCTACACAGATGAGTGTTACCCTATCTATCGGGTTCATGGGCGGGCGGCTACACAGATGAGTGTTAGCCTATCTATCGGGTTCATGGGCGGGCGGCTACACAGATGAGTGTTACCCTATTTATCGGGTTCATGGGCGGGCGGCTACACAGATGAGTGTTACCCTATCTATCGGGTTCATGGGCGGGCGGCTACACAGATGAGTGTTACCCTATTTATCGGGCTCATGGGCGGGCGGCTACACAGATGAGTGTTAGCCTATCTATCGGGTTCATGGGCGAGCGGCTACACAGATGAGTGTTACCCTATCTATCGGGTTCATGGGCGGGCGGCTACACAGATGAGTGTTACCCTATTTATCGGGTTCATGGGCGGGCGGCTACACAGATGAGTGTTACCCTATCTATCGGGTTCATGGGCGGGCGGCTACACAGATGAGTGTTACCCTATCTATCGGGTTCATGGGCGGGCGGCTACACAGATGAGTGTTACCCTATCTATCGGGTTCATGGGCGGGCGGCTACACAGATGAGTGTTACCCTATCTATCGGGTTCATGGGCGAGCGGCTACACAGATGAGTGTTACCCTATTTATCGGGCTCATGGGCGGGCGGCTACACAGATGAGTGTTAGCCTATCTATCGGGTTCATGGGCGGGCGGCTACACAGATGAGTGTTACCCTATCTATCGGGTTCATGGGCGGGCGGCTACACAGATGAGTGTTAGCCTATTTATCGGGCTCATGGGCGGGCGATTACACAGATGAGTGTTACCCTATCTATCGGGTTCATGGGCGGGCGGCTACACAGATGAGTGTTACCCTATCTATCGGGTTCATGGGCGGGCGGCTACACAGATGAGTGTTAGCCTATCTATCGGGTTCATGGGCGGGCGGCTACACAGATGAGTGTTACCCCTATTTATCGGGTTCATGGGCGGGCGGCTACACAGATGAGTGTTACCCTATTTATCGGGCTCATGGGCGGGCGGCTACACAGATGAGTGTTAGCCTATCTATCGGGTTCATGGGCGAGCGGCTACACAGATGAGTGTTACCCTATCTATCGGGTTCATGGGCGGGCGGCTACACAGATGAGTGTTACCCTATTTATCGGGTTCATGGGCGGGCGGCTACACAGATGAGTGTTACCCTATCTATCGGGTTCATGGGCGGGCGGCTACACAGATGAGTGTTACCCTATCTATCGGGTTCATGGGCGAGCGGCTACACAGATGAGTGTTACCCTATTTATCGGGTTCATGGGCGGGCGGCTACACAGATGAGTGTTACCCTATCTATCGGGTTCATGGGCGGGCGGCTACACAGATGAGCGTCATCCTATCTGCTGATCCCGGAGTCAGAGTGACCACTGAACGAGCACAAAATGCTGTGCCCCCCCCCACCGAAAAAAACAATGTTGCGAAGGATCAACGTAGTGTCAACGCATCTGCACTCCAGAAACTGAAGAAATGGACAAACAGAACACTTCACTTTGCATACGGGACAAAATCAGCCCGAGTAACCTAATCCTTTGGTTGCCACTTGAACCCTTCTTGTTCGAAGACTTATAAATAAATATTGGAGATATATAATATAATATAGACTTTTAAACATTCCCTTCTTGGGCGATGACTCTACTGTTCAGCCTGAAAGAAAACTGTTGACAAACAGAGAAAAGGACAAAGTTACCATTCCCCAAGAAAGCGGTAGGCAGGCAGGTTAAGGCAGCGACAACAAAAATGGTTTCCAGAGTTTGTTCCTCACCGATGCCACGTTTGCAACATGACTGTTCAAGTTAAGACAGTTACATTACTGAATGGTTTCCAGAGAGTCTCTTCCTCGCCGATGTCACGTTTAAGACGTGACTGTTCAAGTTACGGACGGCTACATTATTCACCATTTGTACGGCGTCACCGTTAGTGCCAGAGTACGCGCTTGTCGATGGCATGAAACGGAAGACGAGGCATTCAGTGACATGAGCATACGTTATCATTCCCGGTGCGGGGGCCGGCACGATCTACGCGTTTTTACGGCGAAGGAACAAACCTGATCAATAACCGGTTCAGACATCGGGCGCTCGTTCAACGTCCAACAAGCATGCATAACCACAGCGTCATCATGAAACGCGTTCCCGCTCGGTGATGCTGCGGTGGCGTGTGATGGCAAGACTCACGCATGACCACAATGATGGGGAAACCGTCGCTCCCGCGGTCCATAGGAGTCACGCTGCACTGGCTGGACTTAGTCCGGCACGACGTACCTTTTCGTGCAGGCTCTTGTGCCGGAGCATGTCGTGCTTCTGGTAGAACGACCTGTCGCACATGTCGCACGGGTGCCCCTTGGATTCGGTGTGGATCAGCCGATGCCGACGCAAGGACGAGCTCTTCGAGAGACCTGCCGCCGACCACGGCACGCGGCAGGTTCAGCGACTAAGGACCAATGTCCGAAGTACACGCTCTGCCGCTTCGTGCAGTCTCACACTGCACCAATGTCCTCTCTGAAGTTAAACGATTACTGGCGGATCCGAGGGAATCTGGGACGTAGCCATAACTTCACTGGATTGGTCAGATGCCTCCCCTAAGCACACGGTCCGAATCCGCTATTAAACCAGAACATGCGAACGTCCGCAGTGGGCATGGCCTTCAGTATGCCTGAAACGCAGATCTGAGCGCGATAATCAAATGCACGCAAAATGTAACAAAGCAAGGCAATATATACTGCATAAGATTATAAAGTATTATTCTTTTATTATTCCAGATGCCGCAATATAAATACTCGGCCGGCCACACATCCGGAGGGCCGGCAGCTACTCACGGACGCCGCAGACGTCACAGACGCACAGTTTGTCCACGCTGTGCTCCTCAATGTGCGCCTTCAGACCCTGCTTCTCGTCGAAGCTCTCGTCACAGAGCGAACAGCGGAACGGCCGACTCAGCGGCGGCGGCGGCAGCGGCGGCAGCGGTGGCGGCAGCGGCGGCGGCGGCGGAGGCGGCGGCGGAGGCGGCGGGGCCAGGTAAGCCGGCGCCGGCGAGCCAGCGAAGTGCCGGATGGAGGCGCACGGCGGCAGCAGGCCATCGCCGGCGCGCGGCTCCGACGCATAGCAGCCGTCGGCGCCGCGGTCAGCGGCGAACTCGGCATAGGTCGGCACGGCGCGCGGCCGCGGGCCGGCAAGGTTCAGCGGCGAGCAGCGGCGCGTCTCCTCGTCGTCAGCGTCGGGGGGCTGGCACGTGGTGCTGGGGTCGGCCTCGTACGGCGCGTACTCGAGCGCCAGGGCGCCGGCATCCAGCCGCGGATTGTGGGACGTCAGGTGCGCGATGAGCGAGAGCGGCTCGCGGAACTGGGCGCCGCACACTTTGCAGCACTCTGCCATGTTACACAGCAGACTCTGCAACAGACAGGAGGACTCTACTCTCAGGACTTTACCTATGGGACAGAATTTGCAAGATTACTGGAGCACAGGCATGCACATAGCCAGGTTCTTCTTGGGGGGGGAGCAAATGTCAAATTTTGCCATATGCCACTGGCATATGACAAAATTTGTGGGATACACAGCAATTTTATGTAATTTAAGTACTATTTCTTGCTACAGACACATCCAATGGTTGCTTTTGCAACACATGTATGACCACTATTCTGCATTCCTGCAAAATTGTTTTGCATCTGGTATAGACTGCTTGGCTCATGTGGGGGGTGTGGCCCTTATGACTCCCCTTGGCAACACCCCTGCTGTGGTGGGCAGTGGTACCTCAAACAGTACATTTTTTAACTCTCTAGTAAGGATGGAAAAAATGTCATTTTTGTGCCAAAGAACTCCAAAAACTTTTCATTCTTCAAAGGTCTGATCTTATGCCCCTATCAAAAAGCTAGATTATAACTATGCTGACAAATTTCTAGTTTTGTGAGCAATGATTCTCCCTCCATTCAGTAAGAAGCATGAATGCCATCACAACTGACTTACACCATGAATGCCAACTTAAACCAGCATTACTATTTGGAAAATGTTGTACTCCAAAACAAAAATTATACGCTGAGAGCCAGCACAAAGGGCAAATTTCCAACCCTGCTCTAGAAATGCAAGCAAAGCATTGGGAACAAAAAAGGTTAGCTTTCAGTCAGATATTTTACAACATGAAGAAAATGTCAGGGAATGGAGCAGCAGCAAGTTCTAAGGCAATTCTTCAATGCCATGTCACAGGGCTTGCTAAAACTTGACAAAAAGCATGGCCATGGTCCCAGCTACTTTTGGGAAATCAAGATGGGTGAGGTACTTTCTTAAGCAATTTACAGATACTTATACAATTATTTTCATACAACTCAAAATCATGGTAACCAAGAACCTTTTGAGTCCAAATCATAGTGCATCATCTTATTTTCACAAAGATCAACCCTAACCTGCCTGAAAAGATTGAACAATGCCATCCAAACATCCATACATATTACCTTATTCAGTTATACATTCATAAAACAATGCTGCACCTCAGCCCCAACCTGCCTGACAAGGTTAAAAAATCTCACACAAATGTCTGTATATATCACGTTTTTCAGTTATACATTTATAAAACACTATAATCATTTACAAACATTTCCTTATGAATGGTATGGCTAATACACCCTACAAAAATACAATTGTAACAGCACACAACTCCCTGCCACTCCCACTGAAAACTGGAGCCAAGCCCCTGATTTATGGATGGTAATGAACACTTCCATGGCCATCAACAATACTTCTGAATTAGGTGGAAATGTTGCAGTGAATAACAAGAACCTTGGAAACGAAATAAGACAATGGGCTAAAGGTAAGTTTCTGCCCGACGAAATCGCAAACAACCCTTTGTATAGTTCCGACCAATGTAAAGAATGTATCATCCTGTTTCTAACCGTACTTTCCACTACTTGATTTTCTAAACAATAACAACAAAATCGTAACCATAACGTACCACACAGTAATACTGTGCTGCAGTCGACTGGCGGAGAACAACATTATTCCGCAGCGGAAAATGTAGTGCCGCCAAGGTTAAGGTTATTGACATCAAGGACGTGTAGACCCTGCATGCATCTTCAAGCGATTAATGACGTCATATATAGGAAAATTCTATTCTGTTGCCACAAACTGAACTTGGAGGAACTGCTGAATTATTACGCCGTTATATTATTGTATTAGATAATTGTTGGGATGTCTGATATCAGTATTATTACATTATGACATTTAATACTCGTTGATTAGGTTGCTAGGTTGGGTCGTGCTGGGCTAGATTAGATCAGGTTAGGTTAGGTTAGGTTAGGCTAGGTTAGGTTAGGTTAAGTTAGGTTAGGTTACTATGTTAGGGTAGGGTAAATTTTTATTTATTGTTTTATTTCACTTCCTAATATTTTCCAGTTTTGTTCCGTGATTTTTTGTGCTGGGCTACGTTAGGTTAGGTTAGGTTAGGTTAGGTTAGGCCAGGCTAGGCTAGGCTAGGTTGGGTTAGGTTAGGTTAGGTTAGGTTTGGTTACTATGTTAGGCTAGGGTAAATTTTTATTTATTGTTTTATTTCACTTCCTAATATTTTCCAGTTTTGTTCCGTGATTTTTTTTCAGATATTTTATTTCACTGCTTTTTGTTTTGTTTTTTTGTATTTTTCAAATTGCAACTACGCTTTGCCATCTTTGTAATATTTTTACTTTTTTACTATTATTGTTTATTATTATTATTATTATTATTACTATTATTATTAATATTATTATTACTATTATTTTTACAACGGTTAACTTTTTTATTGTAAAGATAATTTATATCGCATTAGTTATTCCCCCAAAACTTTTTTATTACTCTTGATTGGACCTTGAGTCCGACCGACGACCAATCAGCGTCGAGATCTCACGTAAACAAACTATTTAACGCAGAAACATAAAAAATCCCTACGCCAGCGTCTGGCGGTTAGCATACCAGTGACGACGCAATCTGTTTCCAGGGAAATAATGTGTGTTTCAGGTTTTTTCGGCTGAAATCGTAAGTAATACTTATCAATATTGCATTTGAAACGCCATGCAACCACTACTACAATTATTTTCCGTGGAAGTCAGCGCTCGGGCTGAATCTTACTGTTGACCAGACAATGAAAAGATGAAATAAGAACTAAAAAATTCCAGAAACATATAATTTAATGACATACAATGGATGTGCTCTTTAAATGTCCACCAATCACTGACCAAATGCCCCCACACACATCTGCCATTTACGATGCATTCCACTACAGTCAATGTTACAGGGATAACACCAATTTTGTCTTAAATGGCGAGGGGGAGGACAACGGTCAGGCTCATCAATCGTCCCATCGTCCCGACAATTTACCAGTCAAGCACTGAAACAATTTACCAGACAGTCCAGTACTCCTTTCCTCTTCCGGTCCAGCTAACCCCTGTACTGCATAGTATATGACCCTAATACTGCATAACCCTTATCCTGCATAGCCCCTACGGTGCTATGCGGTGTATTCTTGAGGCCTTCATGCAGGGCCGCGCCACAATGTAAACACTGCAGCATACAAACACATTGCATTGCGCACGACGACCAATATTTACAAATATAGCGCTGGCGAATGCAATGCAATGTACTATGAACACCAGCATTATGCACATGAGGTACGCCATCTCATGGTTTAATGATTTATTGTTTGTCCTGCTTGCTTGCCACCTTATTGTACTAATATTATTTTTTTTCAGCGTAGGCTGCAAATGTGCACACAAAAAAGCCAAGTTACGGTGCGGAATGCTACGCACTTCATCGCATGACCTCCCATTACCATTTAAAGTTTGTGTGCATATTGCGGTTGTTTTTGCACCTTGCGGAAGTTTGGACATCATTCCCTTTAATTGCCGAAATCGTAAGAATCCAACAAAAATAGACGGAAAGTTTTTCTTTATTTTTGACACATTAATTCCTCTTAATATTTTTTCTTGAAAGGCAAATGTGTTTTCAGGCAAAAGAGTAAGAAGCGCCAGAAATCCCGTAAATAAAAGTTATCCTTCAAATGGGCTTGCAGGAAGTGAATATTTGGAAGCAATAGAGGAGAACAGAAAGTTGCATGGTTTCGGTCCCAGTGCGTTCTTGAACAAATTGTTCCAAGCTTTTTTGAGCTCTTTCGCAAGTAATATGTATGCTCACATCAAACAAGGCCTATTGTTTTACATGGACTATTTTGACACTTTAAAAGGGCAAGTTCTTCTAAGACTATTGCACATTTCATACAAAGAATTAGTACTTGCTACGAATACTTGTTTGAGAAAGCCGTTATTGTCCAATAAAATTCAAACCTTGTTTTGAAGCGCCTGCGTCGTTGTTCGTATCGCGCTGCCAAACCCTTGCAGCCCGTCTGTTTTTTGCAGCCGTTTGTTCGTGCAGTGCTCTGCGCGCTGTTCGCCTCTGCTCGGAGTTCGTTCGGTGGTCGGTGTCTGTGGCCTTCCAATGCCTTGTTATTAGATAGTAAGTGTTGCACCGTTTCAGGACTCATTAGAAATAGCAGACTAGGAATTTTCGGTTACTTACTGATGGTAAGCCCCCAGGTAGATGTCACTGTTGGATAAACGTGTGTGGTGTTTTATTCCGTCGTCCTGCCAAATGTTTTTGCATCTGGTAAAGTCGCAACAAGACCCCTTGTTGTTCCGGCCAGAATAATTAAATGTGGGTTGTGGTGAAGAAGCTGAGCTTGACGTATATCATGTGAACATTTTGGCAAGGGAGTCAAAAAAAGAACAGGTACTAAATCCAATGTTGTTTCAATTCAGCAGTGTGACACTTCTGTGTCCATGCGATGTTGCATGTAACCAAGGGTCTGATGGCAATTTTTAATATGTAAGCTTAATTATGTATTCCTAATTATGTACATGTAATATGTAAGCAGCCTTCTACCCTTTAGTTGCTATGGGTTTGCAGTTAATCCTAGAACATTTTTTTTGTCCCATGGGTGCAAACTGGTGTGATTTATCAGGGGGGTACAAAATTGCATTTTATGTGCATGTATTAGGGTGCAAAAATTCTTGTGTGTTGGTGGATCACATGGATACTTGAAAAAGTGACATATAAAAGGCAGTGCAAAGTGAGTATAATTGTTTGAGTGGTAAAGCTATGATTTCTAATACAGTGGTTTGGTAGAAAATGTCATTAAGCTGCATTATCATTAAACAAGGCCTGCCTGGAATATCATTCATATTTGGCAGATTTGGGAGTATTTAATTTTGTGGGGAAGGTTACAAAAACCATAATATTTCATGTTATTGAAGTGATACAGAAGTAATATCAAAGTAAAAAGAAGTAAAAGAACAACATCTTTTCTAACTCTGGTATGTATAGCATTTTTATTTGTTGTTTCTCAGATTTGGTCCAAATTGTTTGATTGGGTGATGAGAGGGACCAGAATCCATGCCAAGTAGAGCTTGCTCCATATGCATGGTTTGATCCATAGCATTGATTAAGTGTTAAGTATTGGGCTAAGCTCATTACATTGTTAGTCAGCAATAAGAATGAGATATATCACTAAAAAATGGAAATTTATGATGAGAAAAGTCAACAGGAGTCACACTAACTGGAGATGGTATGAGATGAACAATGATGGGTGTTAATTCAAACCAGTTGATGCCCTGTTGATATACAGAAAAAGATATGTGGGTTACAAGACATAAGTTGAAGCCTGTCTCACAAAGGGAGCCAAAGCTAGCAATGAGTGATAAGCTAGTGTGCCCCTGTTCTAGAGAAGCAGGGGTTTTTGTGGTGTAGCTGTATTTTGTATGTAATGGATCCCTAAGATAAGAGCACTTAACCACCTATGTAGTTTTCTTATTTCCTCACATGTTTTTCTCAAGCCATGATTTCTTGATTCTGCAGTGAACTGCTGAGCCACCCATGACCCTGCCACTTGACTTGTCCTATCAATAGGATAATTCTTCCCACTCTGCTAAACCAGACAGTGTATAGATTGACCTTTGTTTCACCATAGAGTGCTATGGTGCAGCTGCTTCATGAGTAGTGTGAAACTTTGTTTCTGGGTCTTTAGAAATGTACTGCTTGGAAGTCAAAGCTGAACTCACCATGGTGACCTGGATGAACTGTGCCATGCTGACATCCCCATGCAGTTGACCTTGTGACTTCATTGACAATTAATTTGGACTGAGATAGCTTGTATCATGCAGCTTTGCAGTGAAAATGGTCATTTATGAAATGTTGGTTAATTGGTGGCACTGATCAATATCTGTTGTTTGGTAAAGAATTGGCCATGATTGTCATCAGCTACACCTGGCAAAAGTGACTGAAATGCTTCCCCCAAAGAAGATTTATGGACTTCTGCTATATTTCACTTTCATTGGTTGAGTTTTTGAAATGGCTTAGGATATCCTGTTCTTTCAGCCAAATGGCAGCAGGTATGCCATTGTACCTGCATGTATGCATTACAGCAATACCTATAATGTACATCTTTTGCTGTACATAGGTGGCATTGGACTGAGTTTCTTGAAATTGGCAGTTGACAGCTTTTGTTCAGAACAAGAATAGTTTCAGTAAATTACTCAGGGTAATGCCCACAAATGCATTGCTTCAGGCTGTCCCTACCAAACCTCTCTGTTAGCTGGTTAGTTTTGCAGTGGTGATGTCACCAGTGAGCTTCCACTGATTTTTCCATGGTAACTGGTGTAGAGCCCCCCAAAACCCAGAAACTTTGGTGTAGAAATCCAGTAAATTGCCTTTTTCAGAATATTGCTGCCAGATGAGACAATAGTTGTATCAAGCAGCTTATAAAGTTGTATTATGCTTTCTTTTATTTCAAAAATGTATTATGCCTTCTTTTGTTTGGAGGAATATTTTGTGAGAACATAGAATTGAGCATGTATTACAATGTTTGCAACTGAAGAAGTACTAGAACTAGGTTTTTGAGATGACCGTGACTTGCCTGTTTATGTTTTGCTTTGAGACTAATCTGTGACAAGTACATTGGTTGTCCATCTATTATTATATTATTATATATTCTATTCCATGAAATGTGTCATGAAAAGGTTTATTACTTTGACAGTATGTAGTGTACAACATATTCTGATCAGCATATCAAACAGGCTGAGCTCATTTTCAGCATGAAAAGGTGGTATGATCTCATGATCCTAGAGTGAAACATGATTTCAGCAATATACCAGCAAAAAATATATTTATTGACAGACACAAGAGGTGTACATTTGAAGACTGTTAAAGAAAATGCTTGAAATGACATCTACATTTTTAAAGAAATCTCATGGCTCCAACTCTGACTGGCATAGTTATTTAGTAGCATTGGTCTCATATATATATATGTCAAATTGGCCTCTTGGATGTCCTGTCTTGACACACAATCCCGGTACAATATTATCAGACACCTTGATAAATGATTATTGAATATTGGCATTCTTTTTCAGATACACTTGCATTGGGGATTTGGGTAATGCAGGACAGTACTAGTGACTGACCTCCATGACTTGTGCAAGTTTTGACGGCAATGTCGTTGTTGTGATATCATTGCAGCATCCATGACAGGATTGCACTGAGTGGATACCTCTGCCTCAGGACCAATAGCGGAGGTCATCTCGTCGACTGCCAGGATGCCGGTCAACCCTGCTGGTGCCGTGGATGGGCGCAAGCAACCAGCGGTCCTTGGCTCGGGTGAGGCCGCGGTCTGGCCTGACCGGACAGACCAGGCCGGCCGGACGCCGTGTCCGGACCACTGCGCACTCCACCCCTGCGGTGACACGTGTGCTGTGCCGGGCCCGTTGGCCCAGCGCTGCTGCCGGCGCCGCCCAGTCTGGGTCGGCTGAGCCTCTGTTGTGCCCGGACCTCTGTACAGGTGTGGTACCAGGCGGCGGCAGGCGGTACCGCGCCGGGCTGCTGGTGGCTCCCGCTCTCTCTGACTGTCTCCCGGCTGGCCGCCCGGTCCGCGCCCCCGGGCACGGAGCCATTGTCCGCGCGCGCCCGGCCGCCCGGCCGCGGTGTCGTCTCTAGCCGGCCGCTCTGCCGCAGGTCGGAGGAAGGGCCGGCCGCGGAAGCTGCTGCTCATCTCGCCGTGCCGGTCCGTGGTGCCTCCGGCCAAGGCCACCGAGCTCATCCACCGCACCAGGAAGGCCAAGACGGGCAACACCATCACCAAGTACGTGCCTCGCCGTTTGCGGCCCGCCTGCGGTCCGCGTTTGGCCGCACGTCTGGCGCCGCGCCGGCACGCGGATTGCGAAAGTGCTGTCGGGCAGGAGGCGCCGATGGTTTTCCGATGTTCTGACAGCGGTGTGTGATCGATGTCCGGCGGCGTCTGTGCGGCCTGGTGACGGCCGTTGACGGGCCGCGCGGCTCTGTTTCAGCTACTTCTCGCCGCGGCGGCCCGATGCCGGCGCCGTGCTGGAGGCGGCAGAGTGTCCGCCCCTGCCGGGGCCGGCCTCCAGCCCGCCCGACCAGGGCGCCCGCCGGCGCCGCTCCTGCCTGGCGCCGGCCGAGGACGGTACGTGGCCCCTCCGGCGCTGATGGCGGCGGATAGCTGCTGTCCGGTAACCGCGGCAGGTGGCGCTGACCGTGTGTGGTGTGTTCCGATGGGTGCAGATTTTGCCCAGTTACCAGTGATGTTTCCAAACAGTTCGGCGATGTGCCCGCAGTTGTCTGCTCCCAACGTCAGACAAACGTTGTACGATCTCGTTTTGGCCCCTGACCCGAAATGGCCTCTACAGAATGCCCGCTCCCTCCAGGCGCAGAAAGACGGGACCTTTCTTAGACTTTACGTAACCTTCGCTGGTAGATATACAGTAATATTGATTCCAGAGATATAACTTTGAGATTGAACCAAGTGGCCTGCTTCAGTGGGGCGGCAGCCTACTGTTTCTCTTCGCTGCTGAAGCGTGAGGGATGAAACTGGTTTGTGTTGTTAGAAACTCAAGCAGTCATTTTTTCACTGTTCGACTTCAGAAGGGCCACTGGTGACGTGTTGGGTTCGAAGTGTTTCGAACATGACGCACCTGGCAACGACGGTATAGTTTCAGCAGTCCCCCAGGAGCGTGAACTGGAGAGGACTGGCAATTGCGCAAACTTTTCCAAGCCCATCATTTGACACGGAGGATGGTTATGCCTGACTTAAATCGGGCCCCATCGTGCACACTATCTCGCCACACGTGCCGGTAACATAATATTGGTCCGACTGTCCACGTGCCTGTGGTGTCCCGTCCGCCGGTGTTGCCCTGAATGGTGTGTCGGGAACGGGTCGGTGAGCCTTCAGAGTGGCCTCGGTGGGATAGAGCGCCCTCCCGTTTGTCGCTGGCCGTCCAAACGGTGCTGACGGCAGGCCCCGTCCGCGGCCGTCCGTCGCTGCAGACGGCGCTCGGACGGCGGAAGGTGGGCGCGTGCCTTATCGTGGCGGAAAGCGCCGTGTTTTGCGGGGACGGCACACTTAACGGCCGCGTTACGGGCAATAAATGGCGTAGCTGCCGACGCGCTCCAAAGCAGCAGAAACAGTATGGTTCCCTTCCCTCTGTCGGCGAGACGGCGTCCGTGATTCTTAATCTGCAAATGGGTGTGTTTTATCCTACAGGACTTTTGCCTTCAGGAGAACGTCACAGTCGGCTTATCGCATTTGCGCGTCGCGTTTCTTCTTTTGAAAACACACAAATTGTACGACCCAGGCACAAGCCATCCATCCACGCTTTGAATGATCTGTGGAGTAATTCAGGATAAAACACAAACGCTGTTCACTACCACATTTCGACGCCTTTCGGAAATCTGTAAACGAAATGTTTGCTATCTTTGCTTACAGTCTGTCTACACACCTAACCGCATTTAGTCCTTGACCGTGTTGGTAATCGTGTTTTTTTTTTTTTGCTTCATATATTAGGCACTTATTTTTCTGTTTTTCTCTTGTGAACGCGTGTCGCACTATAGCCATGGACATTTTATACCACTATTCCTTTTATTCCTCTTGCTTGGCAATGTAAGAACCACAGATGAGTCCGTAGCTTCTTTCAAGGTTCTGGTGGCATTTAACCTTTACCTTGCACCATTTGGGTAAAAGTTATACCTTCGTTTTGAATCCCACTACGAAACGCCATCATTAAATAGTGAAGTCCCTGACTTACATATTGTTGGACCCAGTGAAAGCCAGCTGTATGAAAACGTAGTGTTAAGTCTGTTATTCCGACTAGTCAACTGCTATCAAATCCGTCCCCACACGTTTGCTTATCGGATGTGATGTTTCCATTGCCATGGTTGCTGATATCTTTGTGCTGTTGTAACCTGGCAGCGCTGCAGAGGTCGTGCAGGCATTCCGTTTTTTCCTATTTCTCCTCGTATTGTTGCCGGTCCCGGTGCCGAGAGGTCGGTTTGTCCCCGCTGGAGCCGGCCGAGATGGGCGGTCCTCTGGCGGCAGGGTGTCGTGCCTCAGGTGCTGGCCAGCCACGTCTGGCCGGCCTCCCCGCCGGCTCGGTCCCGGTGCCGATAAGCCGCGTCCTGCTGACGTCGTGACCGACAGGCGTTAACGGTGCTCTCCGCCATGCAGAGCCGCTGGGCACGAGCGTGTCCGGCCCGCCGGAGGAGGCCGTCCAGGAGGCGGCCGGCGCGGCGCGCACCCCCGTCAGTCCGCACAAGATCCAGTCGCTCGAGTGCGAGCCGCTGCAGATGCGGCTCGAGTCGCGGCCGCGGCGGCCGCCGCTCTCGCCGGCGCTCGACCTCAACAAGCCCAAGCAGCCGCGCCAGGCCGTCTCCGCCAAGCCGGGCAGGAGCCGGCGACCGTGAGTGGCGCAGGGACTCTGGACCGGGCAGGGGTTACAGGCTGCCCGCCGGATGAGGGGTTATGGAAGTGTTCCGGTAGTCGGCCTACGGAATGCAGGATTTTTTTCTGTTTTTAGATGGCGCTGTGGCTTGTGCTGTCCCTGAAACTCCTCATGAGGAGTATGGAATCAGTTATTCAGCTGGTCTGATGCATGGTTGTTTCGCCCGTCTGTACTTCACCGTTGTGGTGGCTCAATTGGTAGAGCGTCTGTCACTGCTTCCCACTCTGGCGAGCTGGGGTCGGATCACCTCGGCGTTTGCCATTTCTTCCCCAGATGACTTGGCAGCTGACCCAGAGAGGGAGATACTAATTACCGCGCGACTGCGTCGTTCATGCCGGCACGTTAAACTTACGCCACCAAATTAAGCCGTTAACCTGGGGTCCCGTGATCGGGTGTAGGGATCAGAGTACGTGCAATACGAACTGCTTAGCACTGACTGGTCCTAAACCATCCGAGCAAACCATGTGGATCAAATTTACCAAACAGACAAAAATCGGAAGCAGATAGAGTGCTGGGAGGCATTTTATCGGGGCTTTATTTCGAGATCTGCGTTAGGAGTCTGTTTGTGTTGTGGCTTATCCCGTCGGTATCATATGCTCTGTGGTCCATTTCTTACGTCTGCCACTGTAGTCGGTCTCCGTGGTTTGTACTTTTAGTCAACCTCTTTGGTCTCTTCCTGTGTTCCACCCCTGTGTCCGTGTAGTCCGTCTCTCTGACCGCGTTTCTGCTGTCTGCCCTCGTGATCTGCGGCTGTGTTTTGTGTCTGTCCTGCGGCCTGCCGGGTGCAGAGCCGCGCCTGACGGCTCCGTCTCTCCGCTCTCAGGAGCGGCACGGCCGGCGGCGCCGGCTCGGTGGCCGCGGCCGCCGACGGCCACCACAAGCTGACCGACTACTTCCCGATCCGGCGGAGCAACCGGCGCACCAAGCGCGCCCTGGAGGAGGAGCGCTCCTGCGGGATCCGGCGCCGGCTCGAGCAGGACCGCGACGAGGGCCTGGAGGTGGGCGGCCGCCCGGGCACGAGACCCGGCCGAAATCGCTCTGTCTTGGACGGCTTCGTTGAAATAAGGCTCGTTTCGTGCCGGGTAGCCGCGGTCAGGGACCCTGTCAAGGCTGTAAATGGGTTTTCTTTGGTATCAAAGCTAACCGGCAATTTTTTCGTCTTGAGAAACCATTCCTTTAAAGTAACTTTAATATCCCCTCATCAAATGTCTTCATTTCCCTGTACCATATAAGGTTTGTCTTCGTTGTTTATGCAGACGTTCCCTGCATTTCGTTTGTTTGTTCAGCTTGCAAAGGTGATGTTCCAGTTCCAGTAGCAAAAGGCAAAATGTCTGACCTGGCATTAGCTCAGACTGTGCTGTAGGTTTCCGTCTGTGCTATCAAGGGTGGGCCGTGAGAGTGACCGTATCTCGGCTGCAGGTGGCTCTGTTCCTGGTGAAGGGTGGGCCGTGTCATTGACCGTGTCTCGGCCGCAGGTGGCTCGGTTCCTGGTCAAGGGTGGGCCGTGAGAGTGACCGTATCTCGGCTGCAGGTGGCTCTGTTCCTGGTTAAGGGTGGGCGGTGTCAGTGACCGTATCCCCGCCGTAGGTGGCTCTGTTCCTGGTTAAGGGTGGGCCGTGAGAGTGACCGTATCTCGGCCGCAGGTGGCGCTGTTCCCGGGCAAGGGTCGCGGCGTGGTGGCGACGCGTCCGTTCTCGCGCGGCGAGTTCGTGGTGGAGTACGCCGGGACGCTGGTCGACCTGGAGGAGGCGCGCCGCCGCGAGCGCGTCTACGCCCAGGACCAGAACACCGGCTGCTACATGTACTACTTCTGCTGCAAGGACCACAACTGGTGGTGAGCGCCGCGCGGTCCGACGCACGGCTCCGGGCGGCTGCCGTCGGGGACAGATGTGGTTGGGGTGTTGTGCGCCGCCAGCTGCCGCCTGCGCCGATTTGCTCTGGCTGAAGGTGCCCTGCACTGCGAACGTTTTATGTCGTATGTGGTTCAGAAAAGCCTTTCGGCGAATTCAGCTTTATTTACGTCAGGGTTTTGCTTACTGATGACTTGTTGAACATCATTGACCTGCAAGTTGGATGAGCGGTGGCTTAATGTGTGCCAGCGTTTTTAAGTCAGGTGGTATTATGATTCAGATGATGTGCCAACGATTCCGTGAGCGGTGCTAGTGACAATGGGTGCACTCAGGCGATCATGTGGGATTTCCGGCGAGTCTTGCGAAACACGCTGCATCATGCTTTCATTCCGACCAGATGCTGCGCTGCGCTTCTTTCCTGCCATTTGCGCCGTGGTCACGGTCCGGCGGCGAATACTAAGGTCCTCCCGGCCGCCGTGTCTGCGGCGCCGCGGTCCGAGCGGTCCCCGGGTCGCCCGTGTTGCCAGCCTGACGCCGCCGGCCGTCCGTTTCAGCATCGACGGCACTCCGGAGACGCCGCGGCTGGGCCGGCTGGTGAACCACAGCCGCCACCACAACAACTGCATCACCCGCTCGGTGGAGCTGGACGGCCGGCCGCGTCTGGTGCTGCTCGCCAGGCAGGACATCGCCGTCGGCGAGGAAATCCTCTACGACTACGGCGACCGCAGCAAGGAGAGCCTCCAGCACCACCCGTGGCTGGCCACCTAGTCGGCGTCGGCCGCCCCGCCGCCGCCGCCGCGGTGGCGGCGTCACTCAACACTGCCAGATGGCGCGGCGCGGCGCCCCCGTCGGCCCGCCCGTCGCAGCCGCGGGGAGAGGGCGGCCAGCGCCGGAGCCGCCCGCACCCCGACAACACTCGTGCCGCCCGTTGAACCGAGCGGGGCTATGCGCCCCTGAAGGGACTCAGAACTCTTGTCATTGTTCGTGTGCGTTGGACGCGTGGGTCGCGAACTCTGCGTGGCGTGTGGAGGGAGTGTGCGGGAGTGGAGTAGACGGAGCTTCAGAGGTTGCCGGCCAGTGTCGCTGTCGGCACCGCCGCGCTGACGGACGGCAGCGGCGCCTCCGTTCGTGTGTGCACGTGCAGCCCAAAGACATTGGTGGCGGCCGCCGGCCGTCCGCCGCGTGCTCTGTGATGGCGCGGACCCCGCGCTGCCCCGTGGCCTTGCCGACGACTCGGCGACTGCCCGGCCCGGGCAGCGGCCGCCGCCGACCCTCTCTCAGGATCTCTGCACTCCGCGGCCGGGCGGCGCGCCCTGGCGGCCGCTCAGGATCTCCGCCACTCGGGCCGCCGCGGGGCTCTAATCAAACCCGCCCCGGGCCGATCGCCCGGGACCGCGGCCGGAACCGCCGGCCACGCGGCGGCCTGTCCCGGGGCCGGCGCCGCCTCGGCGTGCGGGCCACCACGCCCTGCCGGCCGCCGGCCCCGCCCGAGCTTGTATTTATTCCGGCGCCCCCGGCCCGCCCCACTCTGTGCTGTGCGATGCCAGTCGGCGGCATTTAAATTGAGGCGTCGTCCGCGACGGCGCTACGGCCGAACTTTTCTGGCATTATCGTCGCGGTAGGCTCGTAGACAATGTTGCCGCGGTATTGCCGACGAACAAGCGTTTTCGCGAAATTCCGATCAGTTGAAGCGTGCCGCGAACTCGCCACGATCAGTGAACGACGAGCAGCGTTTGACTGCTCAGCTCAAGTATTACAATGCCTCGGTGTCTTAGTTACTGGTGGTGTGGACGCCTCGCATTTTTTGTGGTACTGGAGCTCATACGCACTCCATCCCGTGGACGGTACATTGCGCTGTTTTACCTATACCTGGCATTTATGTTATCCTTTGTATACAGCCCTTTGTGCCGTTCGCATTTGCCATCTTAATGTTGTCCCTTTTCTGTCTGTTTTCTTCTCGTCTTTTCTATTGTTGCGCGCATCTCGGCCGTTTGCCTTGTGTACAGTTTTGTAGTTTTGTTTTAGCCGATAAGTTCGTGTGACCGGCGCGTAGGGCAGCCGTTCCGCGTCCCGCGCTCTAGGCGGACACGGGCTGTTGAAGGAAGAGCGTGCGTGTTTGGGTCGGGAGCCGACCGCAGCGACCGGCTGCCGCGCCGCTGTAGCAACACCGGAGGCCGGTGGCGTGAACGGTGCCCGCGCGTCCACTCCGCGGCACTGTCGGCCGTAGCGGGGTCCCCGCCTCTGGCCGTGCCGTGCCGCGCCGCGCCGTGGCTAGGCCGCCGCCGCCGCCGCCTCCCCTGTAAACTATTCCCATTTGTAGAAGTTCAAATACATTTTAGCCGGAGACCAGTGGCCTGTCGCAGAGAGCTGGAGATATTTTGTTGACTGAAAAACTGGTGACGTGCGCTTTGAGATAGCAAATAGCGTCGGTCCCAACAGGCAACGACCGACCCTTCATTTCTCCAGGCTGTCGTTCGGAAAAATAACGGGATGAATGTACATAACCTATGCAAAGGTCATCTTTCTGCTCCGGGTGAAAACGGAATCGTGAATGAGAAACGGAAAAGATAAACGAAAACCGTCATGCAAACTAGCGACTAGCATTTAGATTCCTTTGTTCAAGGGTCAAGGAAGGAGGGTTTCCGTGGCAAAATTGGTCGACAGATCGTGGTCAACGTGAAAATACGCTAGTGTTCATGTCGGCGTCTGTAGCCTGCTTCTGATGGCAAGGAGACGTCTCGTCAGCCGCGGTACAGCGCTGGAGCGATACACCCCGCTCTGCCGACTGCCGACTGCCGGTCACCCTTCGTTGACAGCTAGCTGTTGAGTACACACAATGTCACGCTCGATTCAAGTCATTGCTAAACTGCGCCCTTTATGTCGTCTCTGCACCACTGGCGGAAGTTCAGCTTCTGTCTTCATCATCACGAGCCAAAGACTTCGTCGGTCCTTGACCAGTGTCAGCTGGCCAGCATGTGGAGGTAAGTCTTAAGAGTTCAGTGGCCTGCCATGCTACCGATACCCGAGTGGTACAGGAACCATTTTACCAGCGATATTGTCGCTGCCGATATTGTCACTGTCGATGTTGTCGGAGACAAAGTCCTTGTCGGCACTCTGTCGTGAGGTGCAGCGCGTCCATGCCCAGCTTGCGGCACGCCGTCGTCTCTGGGGCAAATGCGCTGGCCGGTCCGAGGGGTCGCCTCCTATCCTGTCATTAGGATGTCGCATTTCCGGCTGCGGCGGCGCGGGGCCGGCTCGTGGCCGCCGCCGTTTGGCTAACTGGCCTAATGAACCGCAGAGGGCAGCCATGAGAGACGACGCAAGGCGCCGCACGCACCGAACCAGCGGCCATCAACGACGTCCACCCCTAATGAGGATGCCAGCGTGGAGTGTCGCGTTCACATGGTCTTTTGTGTGCAGTTAATGGTCTCGGGCGTTCACAGACGTCTCATTGGCCAGGGTTCTGAGTAACGGTGCTTTCACATGCTCATGACCATTAGGTACGGGCCAATGCAAGCGCTTCGCTTTGTGTGCTTTTGAGGGGGCTTGAGCTCTCCGTGGTCGGCTCGATCCTCCTGTTTATCCGATACTTTGACGTTGGGCCGTATGTAGAACGGACCTCCCTGGTTGGTTTAGCGATCTGAGAAATTGCAAAAGCCGGTCCCCCAATCAGTTGCTCAAAGTCACCCCCTTTTTCAAGGAATTGCTTGGCAGATGTGATGTGGTCACCACCAGATGCACACTGCAGTATATTATTGCACTTTTATTCCACCCTGCGAGCAATCTCTTCCGGCGATGTTTTTAGTGATAAAGATTCAGAGTAGTTTCAGCATCGGGGCGGAAGCTAGCGCTGTAGTCTGCGCCGCTGTTGGGTCTCTGACACCAATGTCTGCCTCGTCCTTCGGACTCTGTCTCAGCACTCAGCAGTCTCTGCCCTTGCCATCGCCTGTCCGTCACCGTCCATGTATTCCCCGTCGTCGTCTCCTATCGTCTCGAATCATTTCTCGTCCCCTGACGTCTCAGCGATATTGTATCTTGCTGCCGCCTCAACAAATTACGGTAAAGTTGCCTCTCCTATGCCGCATTTGCCGTCTCTGCTGTCGTCCTCTGCCGTCTCTGCTGCCGTCCTCTGCCGTCTCTGCCGTCTCTTCCGCCGTCTCTGCCGTATCGGCCGCAGTCCTAGGCCGTCTCTGCCGCCGTTTTCCGCCGTCTCTGCCGCCCCTGCCGCCGCCTCTGCCGCTTCGGCCGACGCCGAGTGACGGCCGCCGGCCGCTGACGGGCGACACGCGCTCCTGCAGTCGGCTGTCGCCCCGGGCGGCCTCGTGGCGTCGGCCGGCTGTCGACGGCTGCCAGCCGGACCGTTCAGCGCCCGTCTGTGGCAACGACACGCGCCGGGCCACGGCCGACAATCCGAGGCGCCGCCGCGGCCGCCGCAGACCACGGACCCATCGACAACGCCGCTCAACAGACCGCTGACTCGCACGCCGCTCTGGGCGTTTATTCTCACATCGCTACAGCTATTAGATATCACATGTAAGCACGCTGCCGGGGGGGGGGGGCGACGGCCCTAGCCAGGGACGGGCAGCAAGTCGGACGAGATGCCGCGTTACGGCAGCCGGCGGCGGTCACGGCGGACAGCATCTAACAGTGCTGGGGGAAGGGCGTCACCAGGGGAGAGCAGCAGCAACAAACGCTCCCAGGCACAGCAAGCAGGAGACATTTTGAGCGATGAAAAGCGCCAGATCCGGGCCGACTGGGACTGCGGAATGCGAACGAGATTCAGAACGGGGGGCTCTGATTCAGGATTGGATCGGACAGGTAAAAGCAAAAGCCAGACATCAGTAGGACAAGACCACCCGCCTCCGGTCAACAGTGCCTTGGTTTTCGGCAGACAGAGAGGACCAGGGCCAGCCTCAGGGCACATCCATTTCAGTGCAGACCTGCGACTCGCCACGCAGTACACCGACAAATCAGACAAACTCACAAAAATGGGAATGTTTCTACAAAGGACTAAGCATGACTTCGTGAAGCATTTCCAAAAACCCAACCCCATGGAGATGCCTTTGAACAGCAAATCGGCGTTTGCTCTTTGTGCAGGAGGATAAATGACTTCCGAATGAGGTCAGTTTCTACGCCGGGACGTCAACGGGACGTGAATTCGCCTCGCGTCAGTACCCGGGGCTGAACTTCACTTTGTTCTCCTCCCGTCGTCAATGACACCATCGTTTCCTCGTCCATCATCGCAGGTCGTCTCATCGTTCGGCCGCCGCCGTCGGTCACAGCCGCCATCGTTTCCTCGTTGACCATCGCTGATTGTCCAGGGCAGTCGACCGTGACGCCGGCCGCAGCCATACCGCCTCCGATATTGCCCCCCGACACCATTCCCCGACCCGGGAACAGAGGGGGGTTACTATCACTGCCCTCAGATACTGCCCTCCGAAACCACCCTCCGACCCAGGGACGGAGGGGGGTTACTATCACTGCCCTCAGATACTGCCCTCCGAAACCACCCTCCGACCCAGGGACGGAGGGGGGTTACTATCACTGCCCTCAGATACTGCCCTCCGAAATCACCCTCCGACCCGGGAACGGAGGGGAGTTACTGTCACTGCCCTCCGATTCCAACCTCCGACCTGAAGACAGAGGGGGTTACTGTCACTGCCCTCCAACATTGTCCTCGGACGCCACCCTCCGACCAGGAGACAGAGGGGGTTACTGCCACTGCCCTCAGATACTGTCCTCAAACACCACCTCACGACCTGGAGACAGAGTGGGGTAGGTCCCTGTCAACGCCTACAACTCCGCCCCCGCCGCTGGCGGGCAGGAGAAGCTACAGCCACTGGCCTCTGAACTCAGTCAAGGGAGATCACTCTGCTGGTCCGAGCGAGGCTCGAACGCCCCCTGATGTTGCCTGCAGGCCGGCCGGTGCTGACAGATGAAGGGGCGGCGGTCGGACCCGGGCCCACTGTTCGGATCAGGGCGCCGGCGACCACTGAGGTCCCAACCCCGCGCCGGCCGGCCGCAGCCGCCGGTCACCGTCTCACGCCGCCGTCCCGGAGAGCGATCACGGCGAGACGGCGCGGCGGCGGCGGCGCCGGCCGTCCAGCTGCCCTAGCCGCGGCTCCGTCACCGCCGCGCCGGGAGCGTCGCCACATCGGCGCAGACGCGCCGGTCCCGTCTAGACGCAGGCGGCGCCGCTGACAGGCCGGCTGGCCGGCTTCTGACCGCCGCCGCGGCTGCGGCCTCGCGCGCCGTTCAGCGCCTGGCCGGCCTCCTGGAAGGCGATGGCCGGACAGGGCAGCGGCGGCGGCCGCCTCCGCCGCGAGCGGCCGCACAGGATGCGCGTGAAGGCGCGCTTGAACTCGCGCGACGTGCAGACGTAGATGAAGGGGTTGAGACAGCTGTTGCAGTAGCCCAACCAGAAGAAGAAGTCGAACAGTGGCTCCGGAATACGACACACAGAGCAGAGCGCGCCTGAAACGTCCACGGGTCCGATTAGAGAAGGACATTGCGGGTGGTACTCCCACATCAGGACTGCGAGAGACCGAGCTGCAAGGGAAGCACGGGAAGATGGTCGTAATGCCAGTGACATTGGAGCGTCGAGGAGATTGACAGTTCTCGACGTGGACTAAACAGTAACTACGCAGTAAATGATCACCATAGGCATCGCGCACTGATCGGACATATCGGTCATGAAATAAGTCAACAAATGGTTTCGAAGGACCCTTCTCCCGGAGGACTAAACGGTACAGTCGATTCCCGGCCAGAGCCGGGGACAATTTCGCCCCCCCCCCCTCACCCCTGAAATCTCGAGAACTATACATTCAGTTTCATCGCAGCAAACAACAATAAATTCGCCATGACGCAAACTACATTTTTATAAGAAAGATGTTTTGAAAATTCTGAAAAGGGTGGGTACAATGGGCAACAGGGACGGCGGATTGCCTTTTCGGCTGGGGGGGGGGGCTGTTGATCTCTGTCGGATCAACAGCCAACCTCATTTGGGTTACCTTCTTCCCCCATCCCGAAGCAAATAACTGAACTTCGTTCTTTTTGCTATCACCAAATTTTTCTTTAAATAAGGAAAGCTTTTCCAGTTTTTGGCGCTAGTGCACACCTGCGTTCTCCAAAATGCGCTGATTTTTCTTCTCAAGTCTGTACCCATTGCCATTTTCAGGTCTTTGCCCTTGGACAGCCATCTACGTAATGGCGAATAATGAAAACTTCTGCTAGTTATTATGTATGCGTTTACAGCATGAATTTAACATTATTATGAAATACATTTGTAAGCGGTTGAAAGGCAGTTTCCTCCCACAACATTAAGTCATAACTCGACGCTTAATAACAAAGCTCCTACAGACTATCATACAAGAACGAAATCATTATCTCAAGCACTTGCCAAAGCAGCTTTGCCTGTCCGCCACACACATAATGTAACAATGCCAGCGCCAAATCTCTGACATAATGGAGCAGGGGCGTAGCCAGGATTCTGCCCAGGGAGGAGGGCAAATCGGATCAAGGGGATCCTCGAAACCAATGGGACCCCTTGCCAAGGGCGGATCTAAGATTTCTCTAAGGTGGGGAGGGGTGGAGGAAAATGGTCAGCGCGGGCTCCCATTTTTTTGCCCTTGAAATATGGAAAATGCTGCAATTCTGCTTTTTGCGATATAAAATAACCAAAAAATTCAAACGCGTCATCTTATTTCACGAAATTATGCGTTTTGTTTCCGAACATAATGCCCGAAATATGACAAAAACGGCGAGATTTTAGGCGGCTCCGTCCCTCTCTTCATTTTAAATGTCGTGTCTGTATCTGGTCCAGAAGTCCGTCTGTCCCTCCCCCCCCCCAATCCCGTAGCTTCCGTATTTTTTTTAGTTTAGGTTAGTTTAGTTTAGTTTAGTTTTGTTAGTTCAGCTTAGTTTAGGTTCCCTCTTGCAGTTACAGGGGCACTTTTGGTGGTCTCGGGCCGTCTGCCGTGCCAGGATCCTCTAGTGGTCTCAGCTTCATTTTACAAACTCACGTGTCCCGCGGGACGTCTCAGGCGCTCCTTTGGCAGTTTCAGGAGCACCTCGGACAGTCTCAGGGACCAATCTGGCAGTTTCAGAGACGCTTAACCCATCTCGGATTCCTTCCTGTTGTCCCTGGGACGTTTTTGCCGTCTAAGGAGCCCCTCAGGCACTAAAAAGGGCCCTGTGTAAGCCTCTCTCTGCTGTGGCAGGGGCGCCTCTTGCAATCGCCTAAGTCCTTTGGCCGTTTCAAGAGCAGTATGGACGTCTCAAGGTCTAGTAGTTTCAGGGGCCCTTCTGGTCGTCTCATTGGCCCCTATTGCTAGAGACTTCTAGTTAGCAGTCTCAAAGAACCCTCTCTAGCAGTCTCAGTGGACCCCTTGCGGTCCTGGATACCTCTCTTATCGTCTCTGGGAAACATTTTTGCCATTTCAGGAGCCCTCTGGCAGTTACAAAACACCTTTTGGCAGTTTCAGGGCCCCTGTGCAGTGTCATAGACTTTCTAAACGTCCCCGGTGGTCCCCATGGCTGTATCAGGGGTCTTCCTCTGTTACATGAGGTATACCTGGTAATCTTTCAGGGCCCCTCTAGTCGTAACAATTCTAGACGTTTTGTTGGCGCTTCATGGGCCTCACTGGCAATCTTAGGGGATCTTGCCCGTGTCTGGAGCCCACTTATTACATTCGGGGACCCTCTGGCCGCCCAGCGCCCCCATAAAGCCCAAATACCGTCTCAGAGGCACTCTGATCCTCATTGTCTCGTAGGGATCCTGCGACCTTTTTGGCGGTCTCAGCAGTCATCTGCGGCATACAGGCCCATCTTACCGTCCCAGAAATCACCTGACCTTCCAGGGACCCCTGATAGTACCAAGAACCCCCAAGGTTTCAAAAAGGCCAATGTAGGCCATTTGTGGCTCCTCTCGAGACTGAGTAGGTTACCGACGAATCCCCGTTCAGGGGGCCCCTCTGGCTGGCCAGGGTCTCCTTATGCCGTGCTAGGCGCCACCTAAAGTTCTTTCCGTCTCAGGTGCCTCTCTGGCAATGTTAGCGGTCTCATGGACTCTTTGCCATGTTGGGGCCCCTTGCAGTCCCAGGGGCCCTCGAAGAGTTTCAAGGACCCTTCTTTCTATCTTCGGGGCCATCTTACCGTGTCAGGGTCTCAGTCCTCTCGGAGGCCCTCTGACTACATCAAGGACCTTCAGTTTTTCATTCACAGGGGCTCCCCAGAGACCCAGTCCTCATCCTGGCCGTCTCAGGGCCCCTATGAGTCACCTGGCGGTCTCGGGACCAGTCTGCCGTACTGGGACCCTGTTGTGGTCTCAGAGGCCCTTTGGGAGCTTCAGGGACCCTCTATGCGTCTCAGAAGTCATCTAGCCCTCCAGGAGGCCTCTCTGACTGCATCAGAAGCCCGTCAACGCCTGATGCAGTCAGTTTTATAGAGACCCTGTGCAGCTCATACGGAGCCCATTGGGGCCTCCTTCTAAGTCTGACAGGGGCCCCTTCGCAGTCCTCAGGGGGGAGGGGCGACCACCCCAATTGCTCCCCCTTTGGGTCCGCTCCTGGCCTTCGTAATGAGTGGGGCCCCATGTGGTTAAAATTACTGTCGGTTTGTAAAGGTACCTCGTTGAAGTGTTAACGGGCCCATGCTCACTTGTAAAGACGTTCTTGGCGACCTGGCGGATGCCTGTTACTGGTCGGCAGGGGCATCTTTACAGGAAAGCAGGGGCTCCTGAATGATCGTTTAGGGGCACCTGTTTGCCAGGGGGGGCCACTGCCTGTCTGTAGAGGGCATTCCGTCTGTCTGTAAAGGGCCCATGTCGACCTCTGGAGGCAGGGGCAGGACACTTTTTCTAGACCGAAAGGAGGTTCCTTCAGAGGCTGGCAGGGGTCCTTTATGGGTCTACAGGGGGCCCTCCTCAAACAAGCAGTGAATTCCCCTACAAGCTAGCAGGGGCCCCTAAACGCTCATCCAGACCACAGGCCTCTCTTCATAGCACAAAGCCTTCTTGTATATTCGGAGCACATTTTCTTTCGGTTCGTACATCGATTTTTTTCCTTTTTTAATATCGTAAGGTTGATTTTTTACGATTTTGCTTGGTGCAGTGACCGAAATTTCTGGGGGGCAAAACATAGTTTTGCCCCCCAGCCGTCAGGCTGGGGGGGCGGCTGCCCCTCCTGACCCCCCTTTTCCGCCGTCGCTGGTGGGCAAAAAAAAGTAAAAGTCAGAATGTGAGGTATTTTCGGATTTGTTATAGCTCAGCTGTTTATGGACCGATTTTGATGTCATTGTCATGAAGCGAGGGCTGATGGATAGCACTTTTACCATTGGTCTATGCATTTAGAATTTTGAGAAAATCCATAAGCGTTCTCAGGGTTTCGAAAATGGGAGGACTGTTAAAAAGCTGAATTAACAAAAAATTTAGACGCCTTTTTAGCTTTTACTAGTCATGTTATACTGAAGAAGTGAAAATCGTATTACATTGCTTGTATAATGTTAGCAAAGGCGGCGCCAGGGACATGAAAAACGGGAACTGTCAAGGTCACGTGTTTATCAGGTCGTCCTGCGACCTTTGATCTTAAATGACTTCTAATGACCTCAGTGTCACACGAAATGACATTGAGTGCATTTATATTGTTTGGAAACGTTTCCAATAATCTGAACTGACTTTAAAATTCCGGTTTATTGTATTATCGTATTACTGTATTATTATTATAGACACCAACAGGCACGGTCGCCCAATTACTGGTGTAGTCAAATCTTAAAAGCAGAAGTCAAAATACGATTCAGTCACAGGAGCATTAAATCAACATTAAGACATGGCACAGGGGTAAGATTACAGATATGATCCTAACGAGTTCGAAAAGCTGTATACGTTTGCTTTCTAAAAGCGTGTAGTGGACTTAAAAAAGTCGACATTCCTAAAATAGTTCAAGCAGGTATTGCACTGAGTGGGTATACGAATGAACAGGCCACGCAAAACGGTATTCACTCGAGCAAAAGGAATGCTCCACAGCGCGAGAGTACGCGGTGGACGCCGCGGCACAGCCAAGCCGAATGCTGGCAGCAGTTCAGGGCTGTCGAGGCTCGCATGGTGAACATTGTACGGAAACATGAGGTCATATTGCACAAAGCGAAACTTCATACTGCGCACATTAAAGTGTTGAAGAAGAGTGACGCAGTCCATCCTGTCGAGAGGTTTGTCCGAATTAAAAGCCAGCCATATGAGGAACTTGTGCTGTATACACTCCAGCCGTTTCAGGAGGGTGACCGCAGCCCCAGCCCATACAACACAGCCGTTCTCAAGCGTGGAACGTACATGGTCATAAAAAGCACATAGCATAGCCTTATGATCAAGACATGGATGTGAATCGGTTTGTACACCATCAAGACAAGACACCTGATGTGACGTATGGATAACTGCTTACTGCGGATGACAAGGCCAAGCATGCGATTCGCTTTGGCTATGGTTGAGTCGATGAGGTGAGCAAAAGTGAGCTTTGTGTCAAATAGGACACCCAGGTCCCGGGTCTCGGTGCGACGCTCAAGAGCGGTCCCGCTCAGCGTTTATGTGGCTAGGATTGGGGATTTGCGTAGTGAGAAGTATATTACGTGGCATTTTGTAGGATTTAATTTTAGGTGTCATGTACGCGACCAAGATGACAGACGGTCAATGTCGGCCTGAAGGGCGTCAGCATCAGCCGGAGACGAGATGCGGTGGTAGAACTTGATGTCGTCGGTAAACATGATGCAGTTGGTCCGGATGAGAGCAGGCAAATCGGAGGTGAAGCAGATGAAAAGGAGTGGGCCACATACGCTACCTTCAGGAACCCCGGATTTGACTGGAATCCAGTCAGAAAACTTGCCGTCAGGGACGATTCGTTGCCTGCGGTTGGTTAAGTAAGACTCAGTCGATGAGTGTTGACGTCCTCTGACGTCAAAAACAGTTTTGAGCTCGTGAAGTAACAGTGCGTGACTCACGCTTGGAAATGCCGATGAGAAATCAGTGTAAATGGAATCGGTTTGTACACCCTCATGGATCGTGTTCCAGCTATGTCTGAGGAAAACTGTTAGGTTGGATACACAGGAACGTTTTGGTAGGAAACCGTGCTGGCTTGGCGGGAGCGATGGTAAGCAGCGTTCCAGAAGAGAATCGCAGACTACTTTTTCCAAAATTTTGGAACAAAGAGGGAGGAAATAGATGACGCGGTAGTTGCCAGGATCATTTTTGTCGCCTTTTTTGTAAACTGGAATTATGGCCGCCATGATACAAGGTACTGACAGGGCACTGATATTTCAGACCATAACTCCGTGACCCGACTTGATATCACCCTGAAACTTCGCATACAAGGAGAAAGAACTCTTCTAAGTTGAGTATGTTCTGGATTTCGCCTCATAAAATTAGGACCAAATTTTCAGCACACAACCAAATACTGACGCTTGGACTTGACCTGACCCTAAAAGCTGACCTGAGACTAGCGAAATTATTTTTGTATGCTTGCCCAGTTATTTAACGATGCATCCATATCAGGTTCTAAGTTCTGTCTGAAAAATCCTATTTTCGGCAGTCATTTTTTATATACTTCAACAGTATTCAAAATGGTCTAAGGTGCCTTAAAATAATATGAAATTCTGACATGGTGCGAAAAAAGTAAGTAAGAGAAGCAACGCAGTTTCAAGAAGATGCGCCAAAAATCCTGGATTTGGCAATCAAAAAAAATCTCGAGGGAGTGGATTTAGCTCCCCCATTGCCGAGAATAGGCCAAAAACACGCATCGAAAAAAAATTGTACCTTTAATCCGGCACGCCCGAATATTCCTCCAACACAGCGCTGTCCTATTCCCGTTTCATGTCTCATGGTGGCGAGGGTGAAGCCCTGCCTTGGGAAAGCTTCGCCAGGACGTGGCCCGACGAAGGCAGCACATAAATTTCCGCGAAAGCTCGCTCGGGTGCTCAATCACAACTTATTAAAACTACCGCATAACTTCAGCAGGGATATCTTGCAAAGCTTCTCTTCAGAGCTCCATCCTTTAACCCGGAGAAGTTAGCAATTTCCCCTGCCCTGTGTGCTGCCTTTGCTCCTCGGCTCGTCCGTCTATCCGTCTATCTAAATGTTTGCGCGGCACAGTAATCAAAAACCTCGTTTGGACGTATCTGCAGAACACACGTCTTCGCCATATTCTGGTAGCAGACTGAATTACTGCAGCTTGGCGTCGCCACGGGTATGAAGATTTCGGTGAAAATTTTTCGTGCGACAGTTCATAGGCGATAAACGGAAGTTGGGTACAAGAATGGCTGCCGGCTTGGTGAGACTATCCGGGGAACGTCGACAATGAGCACATTAAACGTGAGACGCAATTGAAGTGAGTGAAATAGTTACTATATGTATATATATATATATATATATATATATATATATATATATATATATATATATATTCGAGTAAATAAAAAAGCTACTCAAATGAAGAACCAGTCAAGCGGATTAATCAGGTGAAACTGTCAAGTAAACGCGAGAAGATGAGAGATACTGAGGAGGTCCGCCAGTGCATCCGCCTTTCTGAGCATTAATCCACTGATCCAGTTCAGTGATGGCGGACAACAGTTGCTGGAGTGCGCGCGGCATCAGGTACTTCAGCCATGAAGACCGGCTATGCCGTCCGGATGGCCCGAATACCAGCTGCTGACGCCGTGTTCCCCGCGTCACCCGGCGACCCGGCCAGTCCTACACGGCGGCCACCCGTGCGCAGAGGACGTGACTGTTACCGCAGAATCGCGGGCTTCCGAGAGAACGGCCACCCCCGAGGTCCGGGCAGATGACTGGCACGAGTCGCCGGAGACGGGCAGACAGCCGCTGCTCACACCAATCGGGGCAGCACGGACAACCGGTCTCCAAATGACGCCACTGGTAGCGACCGGCGTCTTGAACCGTAAGTCGGTTGCAGCTCGTTAGTACCCAGCGTCGGCCATCCTTCTCGCGGCGGCGAGGGGGGGGAGGGGCACGCTCCCCGGGATCGTCGCAAACGGCGCGGCTCAAGAGACGAACGTCTGCAATTTCCGGCCGTCGCGCGAAAATCCGGCCCGACAAATTAGACCGGGCGTCTTCCAACTGTCTCGCCACGGTCTCGCCGAAGTGAGTTCGGGCGTCTGAGATGAACCAATCAGGCCCTCCGCCGGCTCGCTGCCATGCGGAGAAACCCGCGAACATTTCTCCGAAGAATCGCCGGCAACTCCGACCGAGTTTCCACGGCGGTATCATCCGGCACAATCCCCGCGGGAGAGCTGGACAAACTATTGCTTTCTGCTGGCTCTGACGACTTGCAATAAAGCTTTCACGGTGAGGATTTTCAAGGTGGTGATAAAGGGTCTTGAGAGAGGTTGTTCCAGTTGCCGACAAAGTGCTTTCATTGCCTGCGGTTGCAGCAGTATACGAGTAGCTAGTTCTAAGGCGATCTCTGCCGAGAGACTTTCAAAAGTTGGCTATTGACATTGTACCGTCTGTTCTGAAACCGATGAGTGCTTGGGTGAGACGTTACTATTTGTTCTCTGTCGTCTAGTTTGCAATCTTCATCGCGCTCATCTATCGCTCCTCTTGCTCTACTTTCGTCTGTGTCTAGAAATATTCCATTCCACCTGTTATCTTTCAAGACATTTATTTTTCCATGCATTCCGTACAAAACTTTGGTACCTACCCCTTTTCTCTGTCACGTGTTCTCTTTCTCGTCTTCTTCCCGCTGTCTCTTTATATCTCCCTTTCTCTCTCCCTTTCTCGCTTTCTTTCTTTTCCTCCGTCTTTCTCCCTCCCTTCCTCTTCCTCTTCCTCTCTCACCTCTCTATGTTTCGTTTCTCTGACCGCTTTTCCCCTCCCCTCTCCATCCATCTACGTCCCGTGACGCCGCCGCCTCGTCTTACCCAATACGTCATAGTCAGGGCGCCCGGCCAAGGGACATACTCGTCACCTTGAGACATGTCGGGCCACGCGGGCCCGAGCGGCGCGCGGCGCCTCTAACACAGGCTCGAAACAGCTCCCGACCAGGGCAACGTCGGCAGATTACCGACCTCTGCCAGCCAAACACGGCAGATCACCGATCTCTGCCGGACACAAACGGCAGATCACCGATCTCTGACGGACACAAACGGCAGATCACCGATTTCTGCCTGACACAAACGGCAGATCACTGATCTCTGCCAGCCAAACACGACAGATCACCGATCTCTGCCGGACACAAACGGCATATCATCGATCTCTGACGGACACAAACGTCAAGTCACCGACCTCTGGCGGACACAAACGGCAGACCAACGATCTCTGACGGACACAAACGTCAAGTCACCGACCTCTGGCGGACACAAACGGCAGACCAACGATCTCTGACGGACACAAACGGCAGACCAACGATCTCTGACGGACACAAACGGCAGATCACCGATCTCTGACGGACACAAACGTCAGGCCACCGACCTCTGGCGGACACAAACGGCATATCACCGATCTCTGACGGACACAAACGTCAGGCCACCGACCTCTGGCGGACACAAACGGCAGACCAACGATCTCCGACGGACACAAACGTCAGGTCACCGACCTCTGGCGGACACAAACGGCAGACCAACGATCTCTGACGGACACAAACGGCAAAACAAGATCCCTTCAGGTCAAACACAACAAATATCTTAAATTACGGACTTTTGTGGAGCCAGCTCACACAACTGTCATTCATTATTTGCTGGACTTTGCCAAATTACGTACAAGACAGAAAGTCAAAGATGTAACATTCCAAGATTCGGGAAGATCAATTCCATCCCATGGTTTTTAAGATGTCTGAGATCTTTGGACACGTCGACAGTAATTACTTCCTTCCTTGAAATCAATCTGTCACGTCAGACGGCCAGCAGTCACTCATTATCTTTTTTTTTATTCGTTCTGTTCACGTCACTTATGAGCCTGAAAGGTACGTACGAGGAAATTCGTTTTCTTCAGAGCTTCCTCAGAGGTATTTTTCGCCGTTCTTCAAGTCGAGTCAAGCAATTAAAAGTTAACTGCAAAATTTTCTAGTGGCTATCATATGTCGTCCTATCTAAAAGCATATAGTGTCGCACTAAGTTTTCATTGGAGCGTGGGCATTTTTCGCTCTTCTCAAAGTCGAGTCAAGCAATTTAAAGTTAACTGCGAAATTTCCTGGTGGCTATCATATGTCGCCCTATCTAAAAGCATGCTGTCCCATTAAGTTTTGATTGGATTTCGAACAGCCATAACGTTCACGATGGCTGAGTTCATGAGTCTCACTTGATGGCGGCATTTTTTAATGGAAACGGGAAACAAAACTGTTGCAGACGATCTGCCTCGACTAAATTTGCGCCAGGTAACAGCTGTCGGTTGCAGGCAATAGGCGGCAGAAATTTACCTTACGTTCCTGAAATAATGTATACTTACTATCATCGCTTGCCATCATGACGGAGGGACCGCCGTCACAGGGCCGCGACCTGCACCATCAGGGGAAATTTCCTGTCTATAACACGATCATTAACCGAGATAGCGTCGTTGTAACTTGTAATTTCAGAAATCAATTCGCAAGGTACATGCTGTCCCAAAACCTTGTTTCCGAAGCTGCTTAGCAATATCCAGCGAATTTCCCCGGTGTCCTATTCCATCGTGTCCTATCGTCGGATGTTGCATGACCTCACGTGCTAGCGAAGGTCAATGATCGTTAGGAGAAAACTTTCATGAAGGAATATCAATGAGTGACGTAAGACGCATCTTCATTTAATTATTTTTTGCATGCTTCTGGACATGTCTCAGAAAAAGAGAATATAACTGGCACGTTTTTACGGGCGTTACTGGGAATCCCGCTGGGCATCCAATTCGTGGGCCCCCATTCAGGCCCATAGCATTGCGAGTTTTCCACGTTCAAGGTCGTCTGACTTTTCTGCCCTCACTTGGTCACGCCGCTACTGCCGCGCGGTCAATCCTTGGCGCGCTCTCCGCCGCGCGGCCGCCTATCGATCGCGGCGCGCCGCTGCTCGTCCCGCCGCGCCACAATCGTCCGTAATGTGGGAAACGGCCCGTGGCCGGCCACTCGGCCGCGCCTCGCCGGCCGGCGCCGCCTGTGTTGCTCCTGCGGCCGGTCGGCGGGCGCCGACGCCGAGACGTCGCCCGCGGAAAACCGCCCGGCCGGAAAACGGTCATCACACGCACCGGCGCGGCGGCAGCGGCGGCCACCGGCCGCCCGGGGGACGGCCGTCTGTCGCGCTGGGCGCCGTGACGACCGGCTGACGTCCTGACGATGGTGGCAAAGGACGGACCGCCGGGATATCGCCGCAGCGGCGCCGGATGACGGAGGATGTTCGTCCGGGGTTCCGATGCTCAGTGTCGGCAGGGAACTCTGCCGTATCGGAGGTGGATGCTGGAGTAGGTGCTGTCCGCCACGGCGGCTGATGAGGCCATGAATGGCGATGGGTCGGCGGAATGGTCGGGAGCAGATTCCGGTACGGTCGGCGTCTGTCAATGAGGTCGGCCGCGGCGCCTGCTGCGGTGCCTGCTGTGGGCTAACTGGGTGCGACGGGCGGTGAATATTGCATGGAGCCGATGCTGGCGGTGTCGATGCAGGGTATCAGGCGGTCAGCCGGCGCCCGTGCGCGGCACCGAGACGGCCAAATGTCAGGGTTGGGGGGGGGGTTCCAGCGTTGGCCTTGCATTCCGAAGATTGCAGTCAGTCGCCATGGTGATGGGGAGGGCAGACGGAAGTTGAACACCACGTGGATTAATGAGCATCGAAACAAAAACCACTCCGATGGCATTTTCACATGGCACTTGGCATTTCCGTGGGAGTCGTGACTTAATGTAAATGACAGACCTACAGTATTTCGTCGCAGCTATAGGCCGCAGTAGCAAAGATGGTGGCATTCTGCACTGACGCAGTGTTTCGGGTAAGGGGTGGGTCGAGCGTTTCACCGTGATTCGTGCGTCTAAATGAGCGCAGGAAAGACAGTCTCGGCCTCAAACCAACGCACCACGTCGTAAAGCGAACTCCGCTGGAAGACGCGAGTTTGTCCTCGTTCGGGTTCCACCATGCGGCGTCTTCTTTCACTTGACTTCTCTCCGACCGAGTCCGACCGCTTGAGAGCTGTTGGCTCCCATCTGGTGGTTCACAGGCCCCCTCCGCCACTCTCGAGCCTTCCTAGTGGAGCACTTTAGCAGCGTGGCGGTCGGGACCCGTGTGCGGTCTCCTCCGTGGGATTGAATAGAGGATAACATGTAATTTTGTTTTGTTTTTCTTTCATTTCGTCCGTCTTACTATTCATGGTGTTGTAAACATCACCTCGGTCTGAGAGTGTGATGCTTACGTGGCCATAAATAGGAAAACGATGTAGTGTAAATACACTGCTCCATAAAACGTGTGGGATACTAACAATTCATCCATTAAAGGCAGATGTTTTATGACACTTGTACGGTCGTCTTGAATTTGTTCACCAATGCCTAGACATACTGTGCTATAATAGCACTTTACTCATTCCTTAATCCCCCCCCCCGAGAAAAAATAAATATAGGCACGTCATGAGCAGTCGACTTAAACTTACAGTACCAACGGCTCAAGTGTGCAATTAATATTTCACGCGTCATGTCTGGTCATACTAGTGTATAGCCATGCTCACTTCAGTGAGTCTAGTCGGCCGGGAACTCTGAGCGAAATTTAACGTGAATCTTCCCGTTAACAGTCAAATAGCCAAAGTCCGTTTTATTCGTCAGTCAGTGACGTTGGGAAAATGCCATTTTCTTCGCGAAAATTCACGTATATCCCCTTCAATATCATGGCTTTATTCGTACGGGGCGCAGACGACGAGCGTTGAGATGATAAGCAAAATATCTTCCCCGTAAACGTCATAACCCTAAATCCTTTCATGACAGCAACATGTTGGCGTCAACAAAAAGGGCTTCCGCTGGGAGTGCAGATCATGATGACCCAATACGCTTGTTTTGAAAACGTAAGCAGGCCTCCTTGCAGAAAATATTCTATTTAAAGGGGACTAAGATCGTGGAGCTCGCAAATGAAAGCAAAACAAGTTCATGACGGTTGCATTGGCCGATCAGAATGGCTCTGTCGCTGCGACCTTTACAGAAGTTTCCATGGCCTCACGTCACTCACGATGTCTCTGTATGATAATATTTTGTTGTTTATGGAAAGACAGATTCCAAACAATGGCCAGAAGGGGTTTGCAGATGACAAAGCTCATAATCGGAGAGGCTCGGCCAAGCCGACGGATAGGTGACAAAAGCTGTCACTTGAATAAATTTCATGAACGGCGACGCCCAAGTTGCAAAGACATTTGCGTGCAGGAATGTCAATTTCTGTAAATGATTGGGGAGGGGGGCCGAGCCGAGGGCCCGACAACCTAACCTCCCCAAAATGTGGGTTTCTCAAAGAATTTAGCCCACGTTATCTTGATCAACGAAAAGTTACAATTTTTTGTTATCATTTATCTCACGAAAATTACATTTGTCCCCAAGTATACAGGTACATACATAGGTACAACATAAAAATAGATAGATGCTTCGCTTTGGACTTCATTCTTTGCTTCCTGCCTATCTCTTATCTACTGCGGCCGTTCTTTTCGTTATTATTACTCATTTTCCTTCAAAGGCGGCAGAAAATATTGCCCGGAGGGGGCAAACCAACATTGGATGGCCCCAAATCAACACTGGGTAGGCCAGGGCCCTCTCAAAAGAAAACAAATCGGCACCCCTCTTTGCATGGCATCTCAAGACGGAATCTGACAAAGCTAACGGAGCGAATAAAACCCGGTCGTCAAGGCAACGGAAATGGCGCCCGGTGCATCATCGCTCGAGTCCCGGAAGAACATGCTCCGGGATCTACTTCTTCATCTGCCGGACGTTTTTTTGTTTGTCACCGGGCGGACAACAGGCCTCGTTAGCTGATCTTGTCACCTCCTGCCGCGAACCGCAGCAGGACCACCACGTCGACGGCACGTAACCACGTGCAGCCATCAGCCCCCAGCGAGAGTACTGAGAGACGGCAGACCATGGTCGGCGCCACCCAGCAACATCACTCTAAAGACAATTTTCAGTCGACAACAGGCCCTGCACAGATCCCGGAATGAACGGAGACAAATCCGTACTTTGTGTTACAGACTGAGTCGCAGCAGAATCTGTTCATGCGACTGCTCCGCCGACAGGTTTATCAGCAACTCTAAGTAAAAGCAAAGAGCTCAAGAGTCCGTCCTCTGCACTTACTGGGCGATGACAACTTCTTACTTTTGCGCCTGTTGAGTGACTGCAGTCTCTCTGTTCAGTGCCATCCACCAACTGACATCAAACTCTAAGGACATACAAGGGTGTCGCTTTGTCAAATTTACAAACTGGAGGAGTACATCTCGGAGAGGACGAAATCATGGCGGGGAAGGGAACGTTCCGTATGATCGCAAGCTGAAATGTCGAGCCAAGGGAGTAAGTAAAAAAAAGTACTATTAAAATACCAAGCACGGACTCTGTCTCCGAAACTCACTGAGCGGTAGCACGAAGAAGAACGGGAACCAGCAGAGCAGGAACACGCCGACCACGATGCCGAGCGTCTTGGCCGCCTTGGTCTGTCGGCGGAACTTGCTCAGCTTGCTGCTGGGGTCGCGCGGCCGCACCACGTCCGGGAAGCGCTCGTCGTCGGCGCCGCTGCAGGCGCTGTCGCCGGACGGCCGGCGCGACCTGACCTCGCCGGCGGGCTCGGCGCCGCGCCCGCCGCCGCCGCCGCGGTGCACCCGCAGCGCCACCTGCGAGTCGGTCACCTTGACGCCGCTCTCCCAGCAGCGGGTCTCGCGCACCACGGCGCGATAGATGCGCCAGTACACGGCCAGGATCACCAGCATCGGGATGTAGAACGAGCCGAGCACCGAGAACAGCACGTAGCCGACCTGCGTGTTGACGGTGCAGTGGCGGTCGCCGGCGGCCGGCGGGCCGCGCCACCCGATCAGCGGCCCGATGCTGATGGCCAGCGAGACCAGCCAGACGAGCACGTTGATGGCCATGGTGCGGCGGCCGCTCATGATGGCGGCGTGGCCGAGCGGCCGCGTCACGCCGATGTACCGGTCCACCGAGATGACGCACAGCGAGAGGATGCTGGCCGTGCAACAGAGCACGTCAGCCGCCGCCCAGACGGTGCAGAACGCCGCGCCGAAGTGCCACCGGCCGGACACCTCGAGCACGGCCGAGAACGGCAGCACGGCCACGCCCAGCAGCAGGTCGGCGGCGGCCAGGCTGCCGATCAGGTAGGCCGTGCTGCCGCGCAGCGTGCGCGTGCGCACCAGCGCCAGCAGCACCAGCGTGTTGCCGCCGATGGTGAGCGCCACCACCAGGCCGAGCAGCAGGCTCTTGGCGACGGCGGCGCACAGCTGCGGCGTCGCCTCCGCCGCCGCCGTCGCCAACGACGCGTTGAGGCCGGCCGGCGGCGGCTCGGCGGCCGGCGGGCTGTTCATTTTTCAGCGCGAGCCGCGGCGGCGGCGATAATGGCCCGGAACGAGCGCCGGTCCACGCCGAGATCTGGAGCGGGGAGAGAGACGGACCGAGCGTTAGACGCGCCGGTCCACGCCGAGATCTGGAGCGGGGAGAGAGACGGACCGAGCGTTAGACGCGGCGGACGGAAACGAGGCCGAGGGCTGGACCACTAGACGAGGCAGTGAGATGAGAGAAGGAGCGAGAGAGAGAAAGAGGCAGACAGACAGACAGACAGACAGACAGACAGACAGACAAACGAACAGACAGAGAGGGACAGACAGAGACAGAGACAGAGACAGAGAGAGAGGGAGAGAGAGAGAGAGAGAAAATGCGTTTTGGTGAAATAGCACCCTGATACCAGGCAAAACACAGTAATTACACATTCAGTGTTTACAGAGCAGATGAGGGGAGCATCCATGACTAATGACTAACGACCAATGCCAGCAAAACACACACGAATGGCGATGAACCACGAGAAATAGTAACGGCGACATTCCGAACGAAATCATTCACGGATATAGGGGCAATCAAAGGGAGACGAGCCGCGACACCACCGAGGGAGGGTCCCGCTGTAAGGGCTCAGATCCCACTCTATGCATCTATGCGGCGTGGAGCCAAGGAGCGGCCGGTGTGAGATGGGATGCTGATTCCGCGCGAGGGAGGCGCGATACGGCACCTCTGGCACTCCGAGCTGGCCGTTCCTCTCGGAAAAAAGACCGAAAGGCCGCAGCCGCTACCAGCACTGTCTGCGGCTGTCCGACACAGCTCAGGAATCCATCACACGGGCGGCCAGCCCAATCACCAGCCGAGGCCGACTGCGGCGCTGGTGCGCGCCGGACGGCACCTCTCTGTGGCAGGAAACAGCACCGCTCTGTGGCAGGAAATAGTACCGCTCCCGGCAGCGGCTGAGCGGCACCGCTCTCATCGTGTTCACTGGTCCTCTCTGTGGGGTCGCGTCTCTCTGCGGGCCATGCCCCTGTGGGTCGCGTCTCAGTCTCCGCGGTGTCGCCAGCGGTGATGCCTCCATTCCAAACTCGCTCCTGCCGCAGTATCTGTTCGGGCACCGCTCGCGAATCGCGCCCAGCCATCGTTCCACTCGGCGAGCGGACGCTGCATGATGAAAACTTCTGCACATGTTCCCTGATCAGTCCGAAAGGACAAGGATAGCTACAACTAAATTTAGCTCGTGTAAAAATATGTAATGCATGTGACAAACCGTCCTGCATTTCAGACGCATTCAGATGATGTGGAGAGGTGGCAGAACAGTCTTGTCTTTTATCCGTTTTTTTTCGTGGTCATAGGTTAACGCTCTAAATAAACAGGAATTTATCCATCCACCAGCAAGTCATTTTTTTATTATCATTTTTACGGCAATAGCCTGCCAACAACCAGAGCTGGTTTCTGTTCAAGTGTCGCCGAGTGCACAACAGTCAACTAACCCGGTTACCCGTCTCAGACCAGTTCCTATAGCTGCCTGTTCGCCATCAGACAAGTTATGCTTATTCAGAACTTCTAACCAGACCGGCCGGCGACAGACAGTATAGGGTGTTCAGCGCCGGCACGCGCACAATACAGGACACCACTGGACCATGCAGCGGGCGCCCAGGGTCCTAATTTCCCAACTACAAAAACAAAAGCCTGAGTAGCAAACATTTTGTCATGAGACCATCTCGCCAGGAGGGATTTACCGCACGGTCCGGCTGCCAGCACGTTGCAGTCCACAAGCGGGCCTATTTTAAGAGCAAATCATTGGGTGGGATTGCAGCCACTCGCATTATGGGTAACATGAAAACCAAATCCGGGTATTTCGTCGATCTCGATTCGTCCGACCCCGTCGGAGATCGGTTTGGACAGGTTCGTGTGGCGAGACTAGCGGTCGCAAGTGGCTGAAACTTGTCCGTCTCAGAGACTTGGTGATGCAATGCATGGTGATAGATTTTCGGGTTTCGCGGCGCCGAGTTGGCGAAATCTGACGCGGTTTCGGAAAAACTTTGAAGCACGCCGTTTCCGGGCGCACGATCTTGGAAACAACGGGTCGCGCCGACACAAAAGGGTGCGTTCGACAAAGAATCGATTGGAGCGTCGCACGGAAAAGCCGAGTCGGGACCGGCACGTGGCATGTGCTGGCCTCGGGAACACAAAGATGGCCGTTTTGCAAAGTTTCAAAATGGGGCCGTGATCTTGGAAACGAGCAACGGACCCGAGGACACGATGACCAGACACAACGACGTACCGGCAGAGAGTCATTTAACGGAGTCGACCTCGTCCACCACGCGGGGTAGCCGCGGCGCTCGCTCAGAGTGGTTTACACTGGGATTTCGAATGCAAAGGCGTCAAAGTCTGACACGAAACTGTAACCAATGGAAAGCCCGTTCTTTTGCCGTTCCGATGATGCCATCACTAATCAGGTGCGCCGCTGACACTCCGACCATACGACTCCACGTGAATCGATGCAGGAGGCGATTTTGCCCATTTTCATTTGAGCTCGAGACCATCGCCAGCCGCCGACGCGAGTCGTTCGCGGCGTCTGATCGCCACTGCGGTTCGCACCGTGACCAAACCTGGCCCGTTCGACAGCGAATCGACTGGAGAATGGCGTCATGTACAACACCGCGCAGGGACCAGTGCGTGGCGCGTGCTAACCACGGCAGCTCTAAAAACACCGTTTTGCAAGGTTTACAGAATATGATACGGTTAAATTCAGTCTTCAGTTATAACAACTCGGCGACTATGGAGCCCTACGTCACAAGGTACCGACTGCATATCATTCCATAATGTTAACCTAGTCCGCCAAAAAGGGTAGCCGAGGCACGCACACAAAGTGGGGGCATTTTCAGTTTTCAGGTCCTTTTTGTTTCCACTGTCATGAAGGATTCCACAGATTCCACACAGGTACGGAGGATGAGATTGCTGGCGAAAACATGAATGGAACAAACGGATTCCCGTCGTTTTGACTTTGCAATAAAATAATCATAATCCACCTATCTTTTACTGCTGTGACGCATCAGGTAAACTGGTGCAAGTCATGATTTTGCACAGAATGACATCCTTCGAGATATCTGTGTTCGATTGAAGATTGTGGCGACACCACTGGGAGCATACCGTGAAAAATACTACCAATATGTTTCTCAGTCAGTTGTGAACTCGTCAATATAAGCCATCTTGTGGGTTTCATTGTGTCGGTTCAAAAAATGCATGTCGCATTTTGCGTGTTTTTTTTGCCGATCCCGATTAAAAACCAGCTTCTCTTGCTCATGACCAAAATTCGTATTATTCCAGCTGGGTTTGACCATGACGTTACCTCCCATTTTGGCATTGCAGATACGTTACAGGACTAAAAAATGTCGCTTTAATAGGAATGTAGGTTCGATTAGATACATATGCCGATGGACAAACACAGAGAGTTACAGAGAGACAATGAGCCGAAGACGGAAAGAAGAAACAGAGACAGACGGAATTGAGAGTGATTGTAGGGAACAAAGAAAGACTGAGTGGATGTGGGGGAGATAGGGGGCAACGAGGAGACCGGCAGAGATTGTCAGAGATCGGCAAAGACCAAAAGGGTCCGACAAAGACCGGTTGAGACCGACAGAGACCGATGGACATCAGACGAGATTCGGAGAGACCAAAAGACTGATGGGCCGATGGAGACCAAAGGAGACCAACAGAAGGTAATGGAGATCGAAGCTAGATCCATCTCCAAGCGAAACGGATGGAGACTGAGGGTAAAGAGGAGGACTGGCTGGCATCGACGGGTGCAGAGTGCGAGCAACCTTCATGGAGACTGGAGCTGTGAAAGCTGGCGAAGATGGAACAATAAAAAACATTCTGCACCTGTGTAACCCGGCAAAGCGAAAACAGAGCAGGGATGTGGCAATAGATGCTTCATGCCCCAGGGTGCTGCATGAAAGGAATTTATTGATAATATCTGTAGAAAAAGATCCTGACTGAAGCTAACTGCGCTCTTTTACATGACATTTGAAATAAACAGTGGTGCACCGTACCCAAAGGGAACGTGCGTCCGGGCGCGGAGTGCGGGGCATACAGGCAGACCGAACGGCATTCTGTTTCAATGGAAGCTCGCAGCGCGATTGTAAAACAGCACTGTGAGCAGCTTGACGAACCGTTTAACATAAACCAAACTGAAACGCGTAGCGCGATTGTTGAACGATGCTGGGGTGCTGGCGTGAGAATTTCGCGAAGACCAAATTGACGACGTTTGGCTCACCCATTGTTTGGAGCCCGTTTCTTGACAATGAAGTATGCGGTGCGATCCTGGTGTGGTCTGGGAGTCAATTCGATCAGCTTTTCGGCGGCCCTTGATTCGAATGAAAAATTCGCACGCGCAAAGGGCTTTAAATGCGCAGCGCGGACAACGGCCAAAAACGCCGCCGGCGCGTATCAGAAACGCTTCTGCGCCTGTGGCGTACATGGCGACTTAGAAGCGTGGCGTGTTGGGGTTTTATGGGTGGGGGCAAGCCGCCCGAAGGCTGTCAGCTGCCGCTTCTATATCTGATGGGCCCCCAGTATTTTTCCGCGATTTGTTTTACCTCGCTTGCGATCGCAGCGTTCATAAAACTGAACCAATCAGAACGAAATCCAACAGAAACGTCACAAGCAAAAAGAGCACTTCTTCGTTATCCGATATATCGCATCCTATATATTATCCCTGCGTAATCTTTGCATTCATTTACGCCAATTAAATTCCAGCTGAATGCATTTGAAATCTGTCTGACGCTCTTCTCAGAAAAGAAAAGCAGTTGTGCGCTTATTTTCCGTTTTAATCTTCTTTGTTCACGAATAGCTGTCACACCATGCATATATGCTACTCACGGTCTCTGTCTAAAGCGTGTCAAAGACCTGGTCGGGCGTTAGCTGCTGAGAAAACAAAATTTTCACTGGAAAGATTTGGCGTGGCGTGGCCACTGGTGGGGATTTCTCTGCCCCCCGTTAATATGTTAAAATAGGCCCTGGTCCGCACCGTGAGGTGGAACCTTGACCAGGCACCAATCAATCACAGCTTTATCAAAGACGACAAAATGCGTTTCGGCAGTACTCACCATTAAACATATTCCATTTCTATTGTCCCTTATCTTCGCCCAAAAACCCGCGACCTCACGGCCTTTTAACCGTCTTGATAACCCCTCAATGGAGCCATAAAAACGAGGACGTGAGCTGTCCGTGCCCAGCGATAGACCCTGCGAGCGTGATTTACCGTCCGGGCGGCGGCGACGGCGGCACGCGCCTCCTGCTGGGCGCCCGCGGGCGGGATTAATTCACGACCGCGGCGGCGGCCGCTGTCTGAGCGCGCTAATGGCAGCCATCGCCAGCTTCCAGCGGTGCCGGCCGAAAGTCGCGCCGAACTCCGAGCCGTCACGAATCGGTCCCCGCCGCGGCAAACGACGCCCAAAGTTGATCCGAGCAGAAACAGGCGGCCCAGCGCCGGCAGACGCCCCGAGACGGCAGGCTGGGCGTGTTTGCCGATTGCAAACCGGACGACCGCGGCGTCGTCGGCTCTGTTGACCGATGCAGTGATTGCCTCAGAGGACTGCTCTGTGTCAGCGTCGGCCAGTGTCAGCGCGAGCTGTGTCGTCTGATGGTGAAGCTGCTGCTCGTGGCTGTACAGGACCATGCAAAACCCTGCTGGTGGTCATGGGGTACTTGGCTTCAAATTCGGCGAAGGTTTAGAGCTGGTCTGAGCAACAGAAATGCATTGGCAAAAAAGCCCCGGCTGACAGTAACAGACTGTTCGACTGGGAACCAAAATGACTTCCAATGTTCGCTGTCACTCGTTTTTTACGGAATAAAGTAGCCCCGCCGATGCTTCCTACTAAATTTGTGATTGATCACTATGGTGACGTCGCCAGCCAGCTTTTACCATGTTTCCGTGGTAAATGGTTTCTAATCCTGAAGAATCCTTCTTCAGTTACGTTTAATTCCATTCCACCGCCGTTTTTTTAGGAAGTGGCGATTGTACGGGAAAACAGACTAACGAAACGAGTAATAAATACGCGTCATTTCCCGTTGTTCTGAAAAAAGTAGTATGTTCTGGAACATCTCCACTACAAATGTACTATAATTCCTTTTAGTTTCTTTTCAGCGTTGGGACTAGAGTGGCTTGAGAGTGAAATGCTTGGAAATGTGTGCAAGAAGAAAACCCGGCGAGAAATGTAATCAGAAAGGCATGACACCACACATTCAATGGCGATTTTGTTTTCTGAATGTGTTGCGTTTTTTTTTTAAGACGAACTTCCTTTGCCAGTGAAACAAATATGAGCAAGGCCTTAGGCAAATGCGTGAAAGCTGAACATAACATGGTGAGTATCACCTCAACCGTACCAAGTCACCACGGCCTGGTGCAGCCACAATGGTCCGTGCCTCGTATCTGGTCAAAGGGTGTGTCTCCTGGTCCGGTATCTGATCAGAGGGTGTATCTCCGGGACCGTGTGTGGTCGGAAGATGTGTCCCGTGTCTGGCCGGAGGGTGTGTCCCGTGTCTCGTCGGAGGGTGTGTCCCGTGTTTGGTCAGAGAGTGTGTCCCATGTCTGGTCGGAGGGTGTGTTCCATGTCTGGTCGGAGGGTGTGTTCCGTGTTTGGTCGGAGGGTGTGTTCCGTGTTTGGTCGGAGGGTGTGTCCCGTGTGTGGCCGGAGGGTGTGTCCGGTGTGGTCGGTGGGTGTGTTCCGTGTCTGGTCGGAAGCTGTGTTCCGTGTCTGGTCGGAGGGTGTGTTCCATGTCTGGTCGGAGGGTGTGTCCCGTGTCTGGTCGGAGGGTGTGTTCCCTGTTTAATCGGAGGGTGTGTCCCGAGTCTGGTCGGAGGGTGTGTTCCGTGTCCGGTCGGAGGGTATTTCCGGTGTGGCCGGAGGGTGTGTTCCGTGTCTGGTCGGAGGGTGTGTCCCGTGTCTGGTCAGAGGGTGTGTCCCGTGTCTGGTCGGAGGCTGTGTTCCGTGTCTGGTCGGAGGGTGTGTTCCGTGTCTGGTCGGAGGCGGTGTTCCGTGTCTGGTCGGAGGGTGTTTCCGGTGTGGCCGGAGCGTGTGTCCCGTGTCTGGTCAGAGGGTGTGTCCCGTGTCTGGTCGGAGGCTGTGTTCCGTGTCTGGTCGGAGGGTGTGTTCCGTGTCTGGTCGGAGGGTGTGTCCCGTGTCTGGTCGGAGGGTGTGTCCCGTGTCTGGTCAGAGGGTGTGTCCCGTGTCTGGTCGGAGGCTGTGTTCCGTGTCTGGTCGGAGGGTGTGTTCCGTGTCTGGTCGGAGGCGGTGTTCCGTGTCTGGTCGGAGGGTGTTTCCGGTGTGGCCGGAGCGTGTGTCCCGTGTCTGGTCAGAGGGTGTGTCCCGTGTCTGGTCGGAGGGTGTGTTCCGTGTCTGGTCGGAGGGTGTGTCCCGTGTCTGGTCGGAGGGTGTGTCCCGTGTCTGGTCGGTGGGTGTGTCCCGTGTCTGGTCGGAGGATGTGTCCCGTGTCTGGTCGGAGGGTGTGTCCGGTGTGGTCGGAGGGTGTGTCCCGTGTCTGGTCGGAGGGTGTGTCCCGTGTCTGGTCGGAGGGTGTGTCCCGTGTCTGGTCGGAGGGTGTGTCCCGTGTCTGGTCGGAGGGTGTGTCCCGTGTCTGGTCGGAGGCTGTGTTCCGTGTCTGGTCGGAGGGTGTTTCCGGTGTGGCCGGAGGATGTGTCCCGTGTCTGGTCGGAGGGTGTGTCCCGTGTCTGGCCGGAGGGTGTGTCCCGTGTCTGGTCGGAGGGTGTGTCCCGTGTCTGGCCGGAGGGTGTGTTCCGTGTCTGGTCGGAGGGTGTTTCCGGTGTGGCCGGAGGTGTGTTGGGAGGATGTGTCCCGTGTCTGGCCGGAGGGTGTGTCCCGTGTCTGGTCGGAGGGTGTTTCCGGTGTGGCCGGAGGATGTGTCCCGTGTCTGGCCGGAGGGTGTGTCCCGTGTCTGGTCGGAGGGTGTGTCCCGTGTCTGGCCGGAGGGTGTGTCCCGTGTCTGGTCGGAGGGTGTGTCCCGTGTCTGGTCGGAGGGTGTGTCCCGTGTCTGGTCGGAGGGTGTGTCCCGTGTCTGGTCGGAGGGTGTGTCCCGTGTCTGGTCGGAGGGTGTGTCCCGTGTCTGGTCGGAGGGTGTGTCGCCGTGCCAGGGCGGGGGCGGCGGGCGGTCGCCGGCGGGCCGCCAACGTCGGCGATGGATGACCGGCGACACCAGCGGCCGGCCGCCATGATGAATCAGTTGGCCACTGGCCCGCCGCGACGCTGCCCCCCTCCCCCCCCCCGTCCCCTGTTGAGTTAATCTGTCTAGCGCCGCCGAATCTGTGTGCCGAGTACAGCTGCCAAAGTACACCAACGAGGCGAAGTCGGCGCCTTTGAGACGGTGACACAGCACTGATACAGCTTTTAAGAACCCATTAGCCCGTAAGCTTGCAGCATTGTTTTTATGACGGTTAAAATGCGTGAGACTGTCGGATTGGAATGCGTCTTGGGGGAACGTGAACTGGTTTCAATCAAGAGGAAGGGGGCACATCCATTGTCTAGCCGAGTGGCGTTGGTAGACCGTGCTTGGCACAGCCATACGGTGGTAGGTAAAACAGCTCTCCGAATAAGATGGCATAACTATAAAAGCTAAATGGCAAGCGAATTTTTCGGATAGAGTATGACTTGTTACAGGCGGTCCACACGCGAATTGCGCTTTACGATTGCATGCCTTCAGCTAATAATGGGCACGATGAACGAAGCAATGGGAAGACACATAATGAGAGGTGCTCTGATGGAAACTTAACACATTAGATTCGCCATACTTCCATCGAACAGTTCCTGGTGTGCTGTAAGGTGAACGTTCCTGATGTGCTGTAAGAGGAACCACTCGTCCCACAGTAGCAAGAAAATTGGCGAACATAACAAACTGAGTGGAGCTGAACAGGGCTGGACATCACATCTGTGGAAATCATCACAATGATTCTTGGGACTATTCCTACGGCATTCTTTGAATGCTGCAAGACTGTCTGGACGTTGTAGTTTGTTCTGTACCGTAACTGGGTCACGCGGATACGGAAGGGCATTCTTCTCCATCTGTTACCAGTTAGGGAGTTAAAAATGAATCACAAATGCGGTGCGCATAGAAGCGCAAGGCCGAAGATTTATGGCTATGCACTCGGGGCTGAGGGGATGGGCCCTCTTAAATGTTTCCAAAGGACGGAACTTGTGTCGTTCTGCAACACTCGAAAAGCGAGGACGTCGTCAGCTTCAGTTCATGACAGCCATGGATACTGGGCCTGCCAGTCCGTCGGCACATCGGTGGGGCAATGGGGCTGAAACACATGCTCGCAGCTTTTCAAGCTTAAAGGCTCTCGATACTCTTTCAGACATAAGTAGACAGAGGCAGATCTAACTTGTCGGTCTGGAGACAGACAAAAAAAACCATGCCGACCAGGGATTGTAGAATTTTCGTATTAGAACTGAAGAAGAAAAAGGAAAAAGGAATAGACGAAAAAATAGGATTAGAATTGTAGAGCTAACATATAGAAAAGAACAGAAAATTAGAAATATCCATTGCATTTCAAAACATATTTTTTTCGGATTTCGATCCATTAGCATACCAAAGGCATTTGAATCGCTGAATTGTTGCTCCGAAAACGGCACGCATTGAGACGAGTTGCATTTTATATTTCATTTTGTAAAATTCGAGAGGGAGACTGAACCATTTGTCCTCCCCCCGGCTCTGTCATTGTAAACGACACTAACCTGGTGATCGCGACCAGGAGCCGAACAACTCTGATATTGAATTAAACACAGGCAGCAATTAGTGTCCATTGGTATCCTGCGCAACATCTTCCCGACCTTCAAACGGTTGAGAAAACACTTTTGGGTGTGGTTTTCAGGAGCGTGCAAGAAAACAGCCCGACCTGCTTTCATTCAATAACGCGCCGCTTGAGTCCAATTTCGGCTCCCCGCTTGACTGATGGTGCGATGCAATGCGCTGAGCCTCGAAATTCCTCATTAGACTACACGTGATATTTCTGGACTCGCCGCTTTCAGCTCTGTTACCAAGGCAGGCCAGAATGAATACCATTTGGCCCGGATGATATGCCTAGCGCCTAATCGAGAATGTGACACGAGAAACATGCTTACTTTATAACGCGCCCCGTTGCTCACGGGTCTTTTCAACTGAAAAATAAATTGATCACCAGGGGATCTCATTTGTTCCTACATGCCGAAGAAATTTAAGCTGGCTAAAAGAGGCTGGGCACACATATGCCCATGCAAGAGACCGTCACTGTCCGTCCAGTGTACCCTCTCGGAAAGTTTCCCACAACTTGCACACATGGACTAGACCTGCAATAAAGTGAATCCTAACGGTATTCAAAAGGAGAAACTGTTCAGCCTCATGAAGCAGGATTCCCGATGATAGAGAAGTTCGCCGTATTTACCAAACAGGCTATGATCCATAAAGTAGGAGCCAGATATGTATGGTCATATTGCCACATTTGAAATTACCAGCTTGTTAGTGTTGCTTCCACCTTATCAGTCAGCATCGGCATTTTAATCCCATTCTAGGCTCTGCATATTTCCCCAGCCACAAACTGCTCACTTCTGTGTAAAACAGGTGTCGTTATCATCCGTCGATCTCCCCCCCCCCCTTTCCCGACCTGACCTTCCAGATTCGGAGGGAAGGTATGGTCAGCACCGCCCTATGATGACTGTACCGCTCATTTGTTGGGAATGCGAGACAGCCCACGGCAATGGTTCCCAGCCTAGGATAGTCAACCCATTTGAGGTAATTTGGTCTTACTGGTGGGGTAACGAACTGATGAGGAGCCCTTCCGAGTTCAAAGTTTTTGGCTTCAAAGCTCACAGCATTGTATGCTTTATTACATGATCTTTTGACTTCTGAATCTCTAAAGAGCATCACACTTACAAAACTGGCAAAGCTAGTTCGCGTTGTTTTTTTGACTGCAGAACAAATGAGAGAAAGGTGGCTATGTATCTGGGCGCCTTATAAACCCCTCAGGAAGCAAAAGTTTTTATTTTCCGCATTTTTGGAATAATTTCGTCGTTTTTAAGGCAAATTTCGAAATTTACTTTCAATTCCATGGATATGGGTAGTCTGTTGCAGCCCTCCGAGTGTCACATTTTTTCGTAGTTTGAGGAATAAAGGCGTGAAAGCTGCGACAGTTTTTCATCGAATTTAGGCCGCAAAATCGTTCATTTGCGATGCCTTTAGCCCCCATTTGACCTTTAACTTATTAACATGGGATTATCAAAATTTCTTAACAATACGTTCTCTACATGCGTCAGTTCCTTACAAAACTTCGATGAAATCGGATCATCACTTGCGAAGTTAGAGAAGGCGAAATCTGCCCCCTCCCCGGCCCAGGGCGTGAAAGGCGACCCTTATTCTCTGGCCCTCTTAGGTGCGCGTGTTAAGTTTGCATGATCACAGATGTCCCTGCTTGAATATATGCGTAGAAAAATATATTCATCTGTGCTATTTTCGACCAGGAAATATCACTGGAAATTGCGCTAAATTTCGCGTTTTCTTCCAATAAGTGCGGCGGAGACGGGAGAGAGTAATAGGGAATTACCGACTATTTCTAGCTGGTTCATCTTAGTCCATGACATACTGAATGTATTTCTCCTGATTTAACTTTAAACGATAGTTAATATAATGGAATAAATGTATATAATATGCGAAATACGTCATGCTCGCAAACAAGCATTTAGTTTCACTGGGTGGGGTAATGACTCTCTTGTCACTGTCTAGAAGTGTATCAGTACTGAGAAGGTTGATAACCACTGGCTTACGGGTTGAGGATTCGACATTGGGCGCAAACTTTGTTTTAAGTAAATTTTGGCACTCAAAGGCGCTGTTGTAAAACAATAACAATGTACCATCTATGCATTCAAGCATTACGATTTACCTTAGTAATCTAAGACAAGTACTGGCGGATCCGGAGCCGGAGGGCGGGGGTATGGAGGCCATGGTCCCCCAAAGGCTTGGACCTGTGGAGCAAGGTGCGTTTTGCCTCCCCTCCCCCAAATGTCTCGCCAATCAACGCTACGAATTTCCAGGTATCCTAGACCCCAGGAGGATGACACCGCCGTAGGCCGCCATATGGAAGCCTGCAGTTTGGCAGGAATGCTTCCAGATATAGCCTAAACGCTAAAACTTGGCTATCTCAGTTCAAAACCAATACAAAGGTGAGCCGCTCCCTTTGAAACGTGGCTGATTCAACTCCAGCGACGTGGCTCGTGACTAAATACAGGTTTGTCAAACCAAAATGTACCTGTCGTAAAAGGCAATCGCATGGACTATGGAACTCCCTTCAACTGGCCGAGAAACAACCGCTGCAATGTGAACCGAGCAGTCCCGACCAATGGCCTGCTCTTCTGACGTTCGCTTCACACGAGATGGAGTCGCAGCAGTGCAGTGAGACAATGGTCAAGATTAGAGTACAAAAATGAAGCTCATCCCCGTAGGTGTTTCCAAGACATCGTGGCCGTTAAGGGAAAGTGAATTGTCAGCCAAGAAAATGATGAAACTGGCGAAATAAACGTACTTACAGCACGGGATTGGTGTTGGGAAACGCAGTTCGATTCGTCTCGTTAACGTGCATTTCGGGACAAACACCAGCAACTAGCTTGGTCAGAAGTGACAAACACCAGCACTCCTACCCACAAGTCTGCACCTACATTTCGCCCATGCGGTCCACGCTTCTCACTTAACAATATGGCTTTCTGAGGCGCAATTTATGAGCACGATTTCCCATGAAAGTGGAAAAATATTGCATGTCATCAGCGGAAAGCCTGGACGATTTAAAATGCGCCGAGTGATTCTGATGGATTTAAAGCGCGAATGAAACGATGACACAATGTCGATGGGGATTAAAAGGGAAATGAGGCAATTTGATGCGCCGTTTTAAGAAGCAATGATCTCCAACTGAGATGACAGCACAGCCGGAAACGAGGGTGTGTCGGCGTGAAGAACAGGTGGTGTTAGCGCAAGATGCAAGCTGCAGTAACACGCATACACTTAAAACGCGTAAAGGTTAGGTGTTAGAAACTTTCGTTTCGCTTACACGACAATTTTAGAAGCAAATAACAGGCTTTATGCATAAAACAGTCAATAACATACACTCATACAGCAAGGATAACGGAATTTCTATGATAATAGCACAGATTTACAAGTGCAAGTAATGACAATTTCACACATGAGCGTGATAAATCCTGAAAAGGTGGGAACAATACATTAGCTTATGTTGGGGCCAATGCTTCAATCCAGCGCTGTAAGGTCAATACAAAGCACAAAGAAAAGGAGGGGCCCTTATGTTCTCTTGGCTTTGTTTTCCTATAACTATGAATTGCACCATATTAACCCGCGCACGACCGTCGGTCGGTTACGATCATGCGCGACTGGGGGGGGGGGGCAGTTGGCCGCCCCCTCTAGCTCACGAACGGTTGGTCGCACCATAAAAATAAGCACACCGTTGGAAAGCTTGTGACGAGTAGAGTTCGCAACTGGTCTCATTTTTCGTTGTAGATAATATGTAAGCAATTTACGCCCTATATATGTTTTCTCATAGCCGACTGCATGAGACCGAGAAATGGCCTGAATCACAAGGGCTGTGACTAATAACGCATAGGCAACGGCACCAGCGCACAAGTAAAGGTCCACAAATGCCGATACACATCTAATTTCTCAGATCTGTTCAATTTATACGCCAAAACGTCGAGTTAAAGACACGGCAATTCCCGCGCCGGCTGTCGGCGTGCGCCGCAGCCGTATGCAGTAACAAACTGACGGGAACTAATTTTAGCGTTCCTTTATTTTCGCGAGAAAAGCCTAACCATGCAAATTTTATTGATCTTAGTGGTTCTTGTGATGGTTTTTAATGCTTAAATTTTCGGAAAAAAATCATTAGTTACGAATCGACACAATTGGCGGAGCTTCATTCGCGAGAGCTTGTTTATTCCCAAAATATGCTACTTTTTTAACTTTTTGAGGTTCCTGGTATGACTTATGTCTGTGCAAGCTAGTTCTGCCATTTTCTACCCATTCTGAGAAATTCATCGCTGATTTTGGCGGTGGTACATTTCGGCTCACTACAGTTATTCGTGACCTGACCTCAGGTCAATGGCTGGAAGTCATTGATACTTTGCCCAATGACGGTAACTAGATGTCTGCTTGACTCCACACTAAAAATGTTATGAAATATTCCGTCAATTTCCGAAAAACGACGACATGTGTTAAAAATGGGCTTGACCTTAGGTCAATGACCCGGAAAATTCCAAAAAATCTGAGATATCAGATTTGTTGCATCTATCACGATCACTAATCCCGGGAAGTATTATTGAGATTTCTTATTTTGCGAAAAAGTTAGAGGGCGCTAAACTTTTTTGGACATAGGTCCGTTTGACCTGACCTAGGTCAAACACCTGACGTGACCTGAGGTCAAAATTTTGACACAAGATGTAAAAATGATGAAGCAAAAGGTACACAAGGCTTCGTGACTGTGGTTGTTCGTTCTCTCGCAATTCCAGAAAAACCTCAGGGGGGCGGTCAGCTGCCCCTCAGTCGGGGGCGGGTTAATCACTGTTTTAGGCACTGCACTGCAGGCATAACATGCAAAAAATATTGGCTGAAAAACTGCGTGACGTGAATTTATTACTGTATGCTATTCCAGCATTAGTTCTATTTATTTATAGCTTGAGCATAGAAAAAAGAATGAATGTGTCATCTTACTGATCTGTAAAAATGTGTTTGTATCTGTGTGTAGTTTTGCAAGTGTGATTAAGTCACTCAGACGGGTTTTTAAGGTGATAAAAATGGAAACTCACACATGCATGAAGAATGTGATCGTGAACACAAATAGCTCAAACCAGGACTAAAAACAACAATACGGGATGCAGGTACTTGGGCTGTCTTCTTCTTTTCAGTGGAAGGGACGATATGTGGCTGGCCCCACCAGCTTTGCTGGCCCTTCTACGTCTGTCGCCCATGCATATGACGCGTCTTTGAATGTACCTGATGGAACATTTATTTTTTCATCTAATGCATTTCATGGACCGTGACTGCGACCACTCTGCTGAAGTCAAGGCTGGTGGCTACGTCGCAGGTCATATCAAACTTCGAAGCGGTGCCGGATATATTAGGAGTGCGTAAAGGCAACATAAACGTCACCAAAAGATTCATCACGTATTTTGAAATCAAGCATCTGATAATTCATAACTTGTAAACAACAGTCCAAGGTACAGCTCGGTTTTAAAATCGATGGAAGTGTCAATAAATCAGCTAGTGTCTCGCCACAAAATCGTCCTCAAGTACCTATTCATTGTTCTGAACGAAATCTGCGGACGAAATTGCCAATTAGAGGCGCTTTTCAACAGTGGCAAAAATAAGCAATGTTAAACGTGAACTGCAAACCGAGTAAAAAAGGTTAAGATCTGTCTCAGTCTCCTGGCCTGTCTGAGAGGCATTGCACCGTAAAGTGGTAAGCATAGATGCATTGGAACCGAGAAATTTCGGTTTCGAATCCGGCCAAGTGTTATTTTCATCTCTCCTGCACAGCTGACGTGATAGATGACTTGCATCGACGAGCAGCCCTATAATAATAAGGACCACTTCAATATCCCGCCGGTGCAATGTTAAACACATCTGTAGGTTCCTAATAATGGACATTTTGGAAAGAGCAGCCATTTGCCGAGTTGAGGCGGAAACGTAACTCACAGTCTGTCATGACGCTTGGCAAGGCGCCACGACAGACTGTGTGTTACCACGACGCCCAGTCTTTACAGTTGTGCCACAGGCATATGCATATGGTATCTCACCACTCAACTGCGTTCTGAAATGCAATCTAGGGGGCTACTATGCGTGCATTTACACAGGCAAACACTATATCGCCTTTTACTGAAGGCATTGGTCCGGACCTGCCTAGGTTTAATGTTGCCCTGCTTCATTATCGCCCTCGGCTCATCAATGGTGCATTACCCTATTACCCTGCCACTCGGAGCATCGGAAACCGTCCACATTTGGGACCACACGGGCGGCGGATTGCGATTTTACAAGCCTGGCTCGCTGCGGATTCGATGCTGACTCCGGCTTTTCCAGGCCCTCCAGTAAAAACAAGCCATCTCCGAGGATCATCTGAACGGACATGATTTCCATACTGTCGAGTCCGCAGGTTCCATACTGTCCCCTCTGAATGAGCGTCTGACGCTGCATCACACGCGCGGCCACCCTCACTCAGCGTCCACCGGCGGCATTGTCCGACGCACAGACCGGACCGCGCGATCGGCACCGCCCGGCCCGATTTAGCGCTGGCTGAGCCCGACGCCGCGTGCCGGTCTTATCGGCCAGCCTCCGCCGCGGCCTGCCGGCGCTGATCAGCTCTGGCCCCACTACACAGGTGAGGACGGACGGCGGGCAGAGAGCCGCGGCCGAGCGCCACCGTCACACGTCCTCACCGCATCCGGCCTCGGGACCCACCCAACTCTCCGCGGCGGGCACGACCGTCACACGTCCTCACCTCCCCCACCCTGCGGTGTCACCCCCTCCCCCTCCGCGGCGGGCACGACCGTTACGCGTCCTCACCTCCCCCACCATGCGGACCCTCCCGCTCTCCGCAAAGCACGCTCCGGGATCGAGCCAAAAAACGGGCGGCCCGCCGCCGGCGCCGGCACTCGAGGACGGCCTCTGGATAGCAACCGCCGCTGAGAGAAGCCGACAGCAGTGTCCGTGGAAAATATTCGTCAGAGAGGTAGTTTTACGACCTCTGAGGACGTTGAGGTCAGGGAGGTCAGGGAGGAGTCGGACAAAATCACATAGCCTTTTACTTACGACGGCATGCAGATAGCGTCGGGCCCTGATCAAACGAGCATTTAACCGGCTTGGGAGATTTACGAGGAGCCGCCAACGACGTGAGAGAAGAAATTTTTGCTCGCAAAGATTACCATCCCCGTACTTCAGTGCTCAGTTCGCTAGCATTTCCTTTGCAGACTTAGCAACGATTCCTTTTCTCGTTGCCATTTAATTGCATGACATTTCAAACCAAGGTCCAAGAGCACGACACCAAACCCAGCTGTCACCACTCCGTCAGCAACTCCCGAAAAGAGCGACGATTCCCGGCGGACCAGCTCTGAGCCGGGGCTGCCGCGGCTGCCGGCGGCTGCCTCCCAGTCCGCCGAGGGGGAGGGGCGCTGTCGATGTCCATTTACTGAGGAGGCGACCGTTTCCGGCGATCATATCTCGCCCGGGCGGCGCGCGCCGCCGGCCCGCCGCCCGTCGCCCGCCTGTTTGCCAGATCGCCGCAGTTGGCTCGCGCCTGTTTGCTTGTTTCTGTTGGGATAAGTCGGCACCTGTAATAGGCTTGCCCGACGGCCAGGAGAGAACGCAGCTGCTGGCCGGGGGGTGGCGGTGGGGGAGGGAGCGGGGCCGGCAAGGTCACCTGTCTGCCCACCGCCGGGTGTGACGCGGAGGCGTGGCACGTGACGGCAGCGTCATCTGACGCAGGTGACGCCCGTCACAGCGACCGACCCGCTCCCCGCCAGACGGCTTGGAGCCGTGACGGGCGTCCCTCTGCGCCCTCCTCTAGAGGAATGTACCGGAAATGCGACATGGATGTGTCGTGTGAGGTGAGATGCTCATCATGACTAGATCATTAGAAGTAACGAATGATATGTATGGGTCTTAAATACTGCGAATACACCCGGCTATTGGGACTTTTTTAATTTCCGTGCGCCCAAAAGCCGTATAGTTTTGTGCCTCGCTATTGGCACCGAACGCTCTGTGTTTCGATCAGCCTCTGCCGAAGGCATCGCTATTAAATAATGGCATTCGACAAAAACTCCTTGATCGGACAGTGTGCGTGTAATCAACAGAAACGTAAAACCCAATCAAACTTACCTGAGACCTCTGTGCCATTTTTTCTTCAGGAATAGGAAACCGATGCAAGGGATAACGGGGATTGGTCTACAGACATTCACGAACAAATGCAAAAACGATGAGAAACTGTTTCTAAGCATTATGTGATAATTACAGTGACGCAATTATGTTGTGTTTTGACGAACGTATTTTTGGTGGTATACTCGTGTACGGTAGATATTAGCCAGGTTATAGCTACTCAGTGTCATAGGGCAACACATGATCATTAACATGATCACATCACAGAACACATTTCTCATAAATCTTGGTCTTGGAAAGATCCTGTGACCGGATTGCCTTTTCTAAGAGCAAACCCTTGTCAACGTTACTGGCAGAGACTAGCTGTCCTTACGCAGATCATTAAGAAAATTCATTATTATTCATACACTTTTCTTGAGAACTACTAATGCTCATTACGCTAATACTAATGCTCAGCACGTTAACCGTTAACTATGGTTACCATAACACGGGTCTTCCAACGAAAAAGGCAGTCGTAAAGTGCGGGCTTTGAGTATCAGAATAATTCCACCGCCTGTCCAGTTATTCAGATTCGCTTTTTATCTATTGCTACTGAAATCCTTTTGCTTTACAACAAATCATACCCTACATGTATTAATATGTTTAACGATTTAACAAACTAACAATAACATAACAATTCCAACGTTGAAACCTGAAATAATTATGGTGGGATGACGCTTTCGCCAAGGAGCTCGACAGCTGAATTCTGCACGCAAATCTCAAAACGAACACCGCAAATGCCCTCAGGCACCGTGGGAAGCAGTGCTACGACGCTGTCCATTCTCCGGCCACTCCTTGGGATAGACGATCATCATTGTAAAACACTCCTCATATTGATTATGCTAAACGGACTCGAGCCCGTAATGCGACCAGTCTGCGGGGCAAATCCTCCCGATAGATCTCCATTTAACTCAGCCTCCACACGCCCACCTAATGCCTATCCGGAGCTCGGTGCGGGCTCAGCTGGCTGAGAAATGGCCTGTATAGATAAATGTCACCTCGCCCTGTAGACGGGCCGGCCTAACGGGCAGGTCGGCCGCGGTGACGGATCGTCCGCCCATGGCCCCGGCAAAATCGCCTCCGGTGATGAAACGGGCCATCCCTCCGAGTCAAACGATGGCTTTATGAAGTGATCATGCTCGTAGCCTGGCGCCGTCCGCCATCCTGCAGGAGAACGAGGAGGGCACCGACGCTCGGCACCGAGGCACGCTCTGGTCCAGCTGAAGCTACCTCTGAATTGGGAGCTCAGATACTGACATTTCTATTCAACGGAGAAAAGGAAAAGTGCACTGAATCGTTGTAAAAGCTTTCCAGGTTTGTTTCCTTTTGTTTTTTTTCTAGTTTTGTTCTGTTTTAAGTCCAAGCATGTGATGTTCACATTTTCTTTGTTCATGGCTTAAACGTCCATGTGCGACGTGACCGGAAGAGGACGAATTTCCCAGTGACTTCAAATTGTTCCCCACTCTGCTGTTTGGCCAGGCCGAGGCGATTGCTGTTTTCTGCACCATGAACATGACTCATTTGTTTTTTACCAACCGTACAACATTGCAGTATGATCTTTGTCAGCACTGAAGAAAGCACGCCATTCCTAGGCGGTCGTAGAGCTTGTAATGTTATGTTGCGTTTCTTTACATCAGATTCGGAGAATGAGTCTCCAGACTCCACAGAAGTTGTCAAAAAGAACTTATCTGCAGGGACATTAGCAAAGCATTTGTTTGACCACCTTCGGAGTACCGGCCATTGGCTGGGATCTTCCACTTCTGCGTCAAGAATCAATGTTTGAATTGCAGTACTGAACCGGCAGTCGATAGCGTTTTATAACATACTCCCAGAGTGGTCCATTTGTTGAACTGACCAAAGGTCAAGCATACGAAAGCCATGCAAATGGGCATACGTGCAAATGGCTGTGAAACACATCAATTTTTCATGTTCAGAATGAGGGCCTCGTCTTACATGTTAACTGGAGGGTTCAACCTCATCAGTGGAGTCGCCAGCCCCCCCCCCCAGTCAAGGCAAAACTGCGCAACTGGGGGGGGGGGCAACTGGAATGCTCAGAATCATAAAGTCTGAAACAGGTTTTCTGCGAAGACGTAGTTTTTTTCTTAAAGCGAAGCCACTGCAAAAATGCACGATAAATACTGGGTTTTCTGTGGTCACACAAGATTTCTCCAAATGCAAAGTCACTGCAAAATGCCTCATCCATCAGTTTTTCATGCGATGAAATCACCAGTGGAAGTGTATGGAAATAACATGAGCTAATTCCATTTTTATGCTGCAATGACACCGAAAGGAAAAAACCCAAAACAATGTAGTCTATGAGAAGGAAGATGACGGGATAGATTAAGGCTACAGCGAAAGAAAAAAACAGGGTCCAGAAAACATAATTACATTGTACGCAGCCATACCCCGGAAACCAACACCGCTGTGTTTCTACGTGGTCTATTTTTGAAGAATTTACGTTTTTTAAACGTTGCATTTTTGCCTCGAATATGACGGTTTTTCGCCATTAGTTGCCTCGTCATGAAATATAACCTCGTTTTAACCACATAATCAAATAAACTCAGAGCTCAGTGAAATGCAAAATGACCCGATATTTCATCCCACATGACCTATAGCACCTCATGGTGCAACTTTGAAATCAAAATGGCCCAAAATCTGCCACTTTCTTAGAAGCGAAACCAAATACGTCGGGTTGACTTGTTCGATTCCACCCGACGAACACAGAACATCGAATAAGATGAATAACGGTTGCCAGGAATTTCGAACGAGGAAGTATGAAATGCCAGTTATCAGTGCAGGGATTAAGGTGGAAAAACAATCATTTTGTCGAACAAAGCATGGAATGAGGAAACAACGAATGTAAAATGTTAAATATAAATATCGAAGCAACATAAAAACCAATCTGCCATATACCAAATGATACATGATTGACAAAATGTCGGGATAGGGATCAATAACACAGCGGATAATGAATGAATGATATCGCAATGCGACCACCTAGTAGCGCACGGATACTGATTTTTCCCTAAAACTGTACGGGAACATTTCAGCAGGACTGTCGTGAAGTCTTTCCATGGTTTGCACATAACCTTCCAAATGTCTTCGCAATTTAGCTAGGAACTGAAACGAATACTCCGGTTGTTTCAGAGGGTTACTGAACAGAACCGACTGGGCAGATATCCTGGTTGCACCACTGGAGCTGATGGTGTGTATGCAAAAATGTTGGTTTTTCACTTCACATAGGGTGGGGGTTCGGGTCCTGGGCGTCGAAAAATTGCCCACCCTCTTTTCCCGGTAATCTTTTGAAGATAACATGTGACTACTCTTGCCAGGGATCTTTCACCTGGTAATAACGCATGCCAGTGGGCCAGAAAATGTTTTTTCCCAGCTTCTCGGATAGAATAATCGTAGAACATACTGCTGGTCTCCGGCGAAAGCCCACGCTGATTGCCGTACCTGCGAGCAACAGTCATCTTGTGAAGAGGGAACTGGGTAATTTCAAACTCGCGGGACTTGAATTCCGTCCGTGATTTTGACAGACGGAAGTCCTGACCACCTCTCCATCAGGTTCATGTCCTGGTATAGTCTTTATCCTTTGATATATCTAGCTGTTTCACATTGCCTCACTCCATGTTTTGTAATGCGAAATTTGGCCATTCTTTACCAGCCTATGTATGATGCCCGTCCTTGATACGACGATACAAAGTAGAACCTTGCGATTGTTTGTTCATCCGATATTTCGCCCCGCAGTATTTTTCCGTTTCGATAGATATCGCTATTAGATATTTATCCATATTGATTACCTTGCCGTTCCAAGTTTTCCCGTTTGATGTTCATGTCTGTCGACAGTTGCCCTATTTAATGTTTTGCTTCTGACATTTTGTTTTCAATATTTGTGCCTTCCGTATTTCTCGATACAGCGTTTTGTGGGGCAACTGTGTCATCACTAGTTCCGAAGATAAACGCGGGCTAGAAACTAATGTTGTATGGTAAAATGCATATGTTAACCCGTCCCCGACTGAGGGGGGGGGCAATTGACTGCCCACCTGAGGTTTTTCTGGGATTGCGAGAGAACAAACAAACACAGAACCACGAAACTTTGTGTACCTTTTTCTTCATCAATTTTACGTCTCGTGCCAAAATTTTCACCTCAAGTCAGGTCAGGTGCCTGACCTAGGTCGGGTCAAACAGACCTATGTAAAAAAAGTTTAGCGTCTTCCAACTTTTTCGCAAAACAAGATATCTGAATAATATTTTCAGGGATTAGTAATCGTGATAGATGCAACAAATCTGCTATCTCAGATTTTTCAGAATTTTCTGGGTCATTGACCTAAGGTCAAGGCCATTTTTAAGACATATCGCCGTTTTTTCCGGAAATTGACGGAATATTCCATAACATTTTTAGTGTGGAGCGAAGCAGACATCTAGTTACCGTCATTGGGCAAAGTATCAGTGACTTCCAGCCATTGACCTGAGGTCAGGTCACAAATAACTGTAGTGGGCCAAAATCGACAAAATCGACGATGAATTACTCAGAATGGGTAGAAAATGGCAGAACTAGCTTGCACAGACGTAGTTAATACCAGGAACCTCAAAAAGTTTGAAAAAGTAGCATATTTTCGAAAGAAACAGGCTCTCGCGAATAAAGCTCCGCCAACTTTGTAGATTGGTAACTAATGAATTTTTCCAAAATTTAAGCATGAGAAACGATCACAAGAGCCACAAAGATCAATAAAACTTACATAGATCGTCTTTTTTCGCGAAAATAAAGGAACGCCAAAATTAGTTCCCGTCAATGTGGTACCGCATACGGCAAAGGCGCACACTGACAGCTGGCGGGAGAATTACCGTGTCTTTAACCCTATTCCCGGAGGGCTAGACGGTATGGTCGATTCCCGGCAGGGGGCGGATTCGGCCCTCCCTGAGATCTCGAGAACTACTCGTCCGATTTCATCGCAACAAACGCCAATCGATTTGCCATGGCGTGAACTACACTTTTACAAAAACAAATTTTCAAAATTTCGAAATTTGTGGATACAGGGGCAAAAATGTCAAAATGGGGGGTACTTTTGGACTTCTTATAACTCCGTTGTTTATGGACTGATTTCAATGAAACTGGCATGAATCGAGAGATTATAGATAGGGATTTTACCATGGGTCCGCAAATCTGAAATTTTGAGAAAATTCATGGGCGTTCACATGGTTTCAAAAATAGGGGGATTAGTTTTCTAACAACTGAATGAACAAAAGAGGTAAAAACACTTTTTGGGCTTCTGCTGGTCATGCTATGCTAAAGAAGTACAAATCGCATTACAATGTTTGTATAATGTTAGCATAGGCGGTGCCAGGGACATGAAAATGGGGGAACTGTCATGGTCACACGTTCTTCAGATCAACTTGTGACCTTTGACCTTAAATGACCTCCAGTGACCTTGGGGTCACCTGGGATGATCTCGTGTGCATTTGATATTATCTGTAAACGTTTTCAATCATTTGAATTCACTCTATTCCAAAAATTCCATTTTATGGCTGCTGCGATGTAGGGTACGCCCACTGACATTTTAGGTCATTGCTCCGTGACCCAACCTGATATCAAGCTGAAACTTGGTGCACAAGTAGAGGACACCCTTCTACGTTATATATATTTCGGGTTTGACATTTGAAAAAAACGGCGCCGAAATTATTGCAAAAAACAAATTTTGACTTTTGACTTTGCCCTGACCTTGTAAAGTGATTTTAGATAAACAAAATTTTGTGTGCACATTGCCCAACTATTTAGCTATACATCCATATAAAGTTTTAAGTTCTATCTTAAAAATTCTGCTTTTGGCAGACATTTTCCTTTTACCCTCAACATGGCCGAAAATGACCTGAGGTGCCTCCCAAAAACGTTCCCTGGCTCCGCTCCTGAGCAAAGTAGAATTGTGAAATTTTGTCACAGCACGTAGAAAGAATAGCTAGGAAAAGTGACTAAGTTTTGTGAAGCTGCCTTAAAAATCCTGGAATTGGCAAGCAAAAAACCCGAGGGGGGCGGATTCAGCCCCCCCCTGCCGGGAATAGGGTTAACTCAACGTTTCGGCGTATATATTGATCAAATCTGGGGAAATTAGACGTGTATCGGCATCCGTGGACCTTTACTGGTGCGCTGGTGCCTTTACCTATGCGTTATTAGTCACAGCCTTTGAGATTCAGGCCATTTCTCGGTCTCATGCAGTCGGCTATGAGAAAACATATATAGGGCGTAAATTGCTTACATATTATCTACAACTAAAAATTAGACCAGTTTCGAGCTCTATTCGTCACAGGCTTTCCAACGGTATGCTTATTTTTATGGTGCGACCAACCGTTCGTGAGTTAGAGGGGGGCAATCAACTGTCCCCCCCCCAGTCGCCCATGTTCGAGACGGACCGACGGTCCGTCTCGAATGCGCGGGTTAATCCCATGGGACATGAAAAATGTGATCAGCTTTGCAGTGTCTTATCCTAACCATTACTGATTGCTACTGCAAATGTTCTAATGCTGTAAAGCTAAGTTTATTGGTCATGACACGTAGTCTATATGTCTGCAGCCTTTTCCTTGGAAGTTTCTTTCGTTTGTTCATTGTCTTATCATTATCGTTATTGATTTTTCATGCAATCGTTGTAATGCGTTATATGTAAGTTCATTAGTCTTGACGCGGCATGTAGATATAAATACTCTAGTACTTGCAAGCAGCAATGTTTCGTATCCCTTTTCATCTCACATAGCCATGATTTCAAGGAATCCCTGTATCTAACAATCGCCTCCACTCTCGTAACCACTCACATATTACTTAGTAGATGCTAGGGGCTTGTAAAGCTAGGAACACCCATAAGCGCACAGTCTCGTCTAAATACCCGCCGATGAATGCAAATCTACCATAGGGAAAGCAGAGCGCTTCTTGTTACGTATTGAAGGTAAAGTGTCGGTGACAGAATTCTCAACCCCTGTTCAGGACGTTGTCGCTACACACTATTCAGGTCACAGAGTTCATGACATGGAGCAAAGAAAGACTGTATGAACCTATGTACACCATAGGAATGACACCAGAACATCTAAAATTGTGCCTGCGAACCATTCAGGTGTTATTAATTTCCCAAGGAACACAGCCAATTAAGCAATACAGCAAAGCAGTGACATGTGTCACTGGCTCAGCCAGACTGGGATCATCCCTCCGAGTTTAGCGGAAGTTAACTTCATTACTACAGTATTGCATTAAAAAGACGTGGTAAAACAGATCTCGATGAAGTCGTACATAGTTACTGGAATTGGTTTTGCGAAGAAATTACATCATATTAAACGATGTTATTGTGCCATACCCCTTCCTTTGCCGCATGCGGTTATCATATGCATTATGTAGCAGCACATTGTTTCCTAGCCCACGTTCGTCTTCCGAGCCGCGCATTAACGACATCTTCCAATGGACTTGGCTCCGCCTCTATGAAAATGTCCTTGGTACATATGTGACCCGAAAACCGCATCTAAAGGCTAATGGGGCCATCTGGGGCAAAATGCAATGCCACTTTTGAACTGGTGGGGTCAGACATAGCGCTGGTGTGGTGTAAACGAGGTTATGACTCATGACAATGTCTACAATCGAAAAAAACTATCGTTTGCGGGGCAAAAATGCACGGTTTGAAAAGGCCAGTTATCCGTAACGGGCCACTCTAAATAAACAGGAAAATTTTGCTCCTAGGGAATACGGAAACGTATACGCAAATTTTCCGTGGTTCTATTTCCACACCACCGTAGTAGGTAGGTGTTACTGGAACACCAAGTTTTCAGACCTGTCCCCCGCAGTCAAAACCCCTTTTTGAAGGGAGGCCCCGGTCGGAATTTAAAAATTTGGTGCCAGTCATTCTGGAACGAGCAGTATCTCATTCCTAGACATTGCGATATGATGCCGGATTTAGTTTACAGTGTAATTCGAACTTTGGTCACGAGGTCAACCTTGATCCGACGTCTGGACCCTTTCCAGTTTTCCGGATGCAGAATTTCACAAAACCAAACATGACCTTTGTTTCCTTTCTGGGCCTGTCCAATATTTTCAACGCGAGAAGCATAATGCTGGCGTAACGAAAGCTAAAGAAACACGAAAAGATGCCAACGCATTATTCCTGCAGGTCTTGCTTGGGTTCAGATATGGCTTGCATGAACGTACATTGAACATGAGCGTACAATACTTTTTTAAACGGATGAACCTGTAAGTCGTGATCCTAGGAAAAGATATTCACATAAGTTTAAACAACGGGTCAGTATGTCCGAATCTGTAATTCAGGTTAAAGGGCCATAATGGCCTGGCCTATGATAGCCTCGTCAACTGTTTCTTTTGACGAGATAGCCGTGCTGTTAGGAGTACCGGTACCGGTAGTCTTGAGGACACTGGCTTTGACGTTGTAAACTGTTTTAGCAAATACAAAGGAAACGTGAGGAGGGGAGGGCGCAAAGCCATATTTACAACTCACGGTCTAGACCAGAAACCGACTATCTTGAAACCTGTCCGATATATTCTTGCTGAAAACTAAGGCGTTTCGCTGCGACATAATCTGGCGCAGTCCTACACGACAATGCAAAATCAACCATCTTTACCGTACTGAGCCATTCCGCGTCTCAGCTGCACTGGCATAATTCTCAGGGCACGGTAACTGTCAGGGCACTGGGTGTAACTTTCGGGGCACTGTAACTGTCAGGGCACTGGGGGTAACTGTCAGGCGGAAATAGAAATGTAGAAAATAACTGTCCGGTTTCTTATCGCACGGTCTCGTAGCGAGTGTAGCAAGCCTTCATGGCCGATCTTTGCCGGAATCGTTTTTCAGGAGAACAATGAGACAGTTCTTGTATGATTTGTTGATATATATATATATGTATATATATATATATATATATGTTTACATATATATATATATATATATATATATATATGCACATATATAATTAAATAATACAATCTGCCTTTTGCAACGGTTTTGGCGGCGAGTCGAGCGTGTCGACCACTTTGTTCAGCATGCCATGTCGGAAGCTCGACAGATTGCTGGAGACTTCAGAAAGGTTTGGAATACATAATGCTGGTAACTTCGGAAAGGCAAGGTTTCACAAGCACTGACATGATGACCACAAGTCAGTTATCCCATATCGTTGGAAACTTCCGAAATTCAGCAAGTGCATTGGGAAAAGAATATGAGTTCGTCAGTCAAGTATGGAAACATGCCGCCTTTGGTAGCTGGCATAAAGACGAACGCGGACAACAAGGAAGGTAAGGTAGAAAAGCGAGAAGCCCATAATATCGTTATATTAGTATCAGAGTAACGAAGAGTATCTGTTGTTTACATTCAAAATAATGCTAAATAAAATAAAATAATACCAGCAACAAAGTAATGTAAATGCCGTTATGATAAATGAATCATGGTATATATATATTAATATTATAAATTATTTGCCATATATGTGCTGTGGATATGTCATCGTATTAATATGGTAGTAACCAGGAGCATTTGTTGGTTTCATTCAAAGTAATGCAGATGCTGTTGTGATATATATATATATATACATATATATATATATATATATATATATATATATATATGGATTCGTTTTAAAAGCACATCAGTCTGTTTTCGTACCGTAACACAATCTCATACTAAGCAAGGGCCAGACTCATCTGGCATATTGCATATGGCCCTGACATATTGGATATCTGTAGCATGTTAAAATGCGGGAGGTGGTGATCGTAAAACAAAATGTAACACCACAACGTCTGAGAACATTTCTGAAATGTTTCCTGGTGTTTTTTTTTGTTTTTAGGTGTTTTTTAAGGGCTTCTTTCCGACCGTCGGTGGACAGAAAACAGCCCAAAATCTGATCTCACCTGGCGAAGAAAACAACGCAAAACTACCTTTTGTTTTGTAGAAATAAAAGCATACGGATTCATGAAAATGTGGTTTGCTTTTCGTTTCTTACACATCGGTAATACTGCGACAGGATGTTCATACCCACACCACAGTTAGTGCATGTACATTACCACTTTTTTCAGATCCATGCAAATGCTCTCAACACAGAAGCAGACATCTTCCTTATGCACCGCGATGCACTTACGGCTCAGTGGATGTAATCGCCCGAGGCAGCCGTCATAGGTCCCAGGCCATGCCTCAAAAATCCCAGCGTAGCAGAGCCCTCGGAAGAACTGCAACTCCTCTTGGCGTCCAGGACGTCCAGTGTGCAGACCGCCTGGCCGCGGTACGCGGGGCTCCACTTCGCACGGCTATTATTCGCGACTCGGCTAAAGGATGCACCGCTGCCCGCCGCACCAAACAGAACGGGCGCACGACGCTCGGCCGCGCGGCGCCGGACTCCACGGCCCTCCCGGCGCGCCGACGTCGTCCGAGTGTCAGGCTCGGCGCCGCGCTGTCCTGTGTCGCACCTCCCGCCGCCGCCGTCGCCGCCTGCGCTGGGACGCCCGGCGATCGTCGCCCGCGCGCGCCGTCTGCCCGGCCGCCGCCGTCTGTGGCTGTGTTTCGGCCCGGCCCACCAACTCTCCACCTCTGCGTGTGGAGGGGGAGGGCCGCCGTCCGTGCCTGTGTTTCGACTCGGCCCTCCGGTTCCCCACCTCCTCGCGTGGTGCTGGTGGTGGTGGTGGGGCCGATGGTTGGGGGCGGGGATGAGGCCGTTCTACCGCCGCGCTGGCGTCGTTAATGCGCGCCAGGAAATCAGGCCATGATGGATGCTCCCCGGGCAGCGATATTAAAGAGGTGGGGAGCCGCGTGACGCCCTCCGGAACGTCCCGCCGAGCCTGCCGGTGTTGTACCGCCGCCTCTCCCCCGCCTGTCGCCGGTCAGGTCACAGTGGCATCGTCCGTTCCCGAGTCACGACTGGCTGGCCGTGCATCAGTCTGCCGAGATCAGCCGGCTCCCATTCAGCGATGCAGCGGCGACCGGTCCCCGCTGTACACCGAGGAGAGAGCGACACGGAGCGACCCAGGGGCAGAGGCGTGTTTGAGGAGAACTGATTAAAGCGAGGATTCTCTGGCGTCAACAGAAGGCCAGAGAAACGTCAAAATAGCACTCACTCCCGCGGGTCGACATTCGAGGCGCATATGAACTGACTGACGTCAACGAGCTGCAGAGTCATAGCGGATCCAACTAATCAAGAAAATGAAGCCAACAGGAACGTTACTTTGTACACCTTTGATATGGAGTTTTCTATACCAAAGGAAACAATGGGTATGGAATTCTTACCAATAACTTGACTTATTGATGCATTTCTTGCTTTAGAATGTAAAGTACTGGAAATACATTATCAATGCCACATTTTAGGGTTCGAGAAGGTTATCTTTCCTACCAAAATTCGTCCCAATTCTACACCCATAGAAGCCGAGGAGTGCCAAAACGAAGGGGCGTTACGAGGACTTTCATAGAAACCAAGCCGTGAGCATGTCCTCATTGAAATTCCCTGAACATTCCTGAACGGATATAATTAGATACGTCTGTTCAAGTGAGGGAGGGTTTTGGGGCAAAAGCTCGACGGACTTGAGTTCGTAGGGCAATAGTGCGTCGCGTAATAGTTCGTAAGGACAATAGTTCGCCGGGAAAAAGTTCGTTTAAGGAAAAAGTTCGTCTAGGGTAAAAGTTCGTCTCGCGAACGTTCGTATGCACAAAGTTTGCCCAGGACAAAAGCTCGCATAAGCCAAATGTTCGTCTCGCTAAAGTTCGCATAGGACAAAAATTCGTCTTGGACAAAAGTCCGTCAGGCAACTGCTCGTAAAGGATATAAGTTTGTCTTGGAGAAGAGTTCATCGAGGACAAAAGCTCGTCTCGTAAAAATTCGTTCAAGACAAAAGTTCGCCTGGGACAAAAGTTCGTCCAGGGCAAAAGGTTAGGTTAGGTTAGGTTAGATTAGGTCAGGCTACTATTTTAGATCCGTTCCTTTTCCGATACGAACCTCAAATTTACGAACCCTTGGTTACAAAACCTTTTCCTTACGAAAGTTTTCTTTTACGAGCCTTTTTCCTACGAACTTTTTCCCTACGAACCTTTTGCTGTATAAACTTTTTCCGTTAGCGAGACAAACTCGTCTAAGACAAACTTTCGCCCTTGACGAACTCTTGTTCTTGACGAACTTCTGCATGACTGACTTTTGTCCCAGACAAACTTTTGCCCCACACGAGCTTTTGCCCTATACGAACTTCTGTCCTAAACCAACTTCTGCGAGGAGAACTTTTGCCCCAGAGGAACCTTTGCTCTAGACGAGCTTTTGCCCCAGACGGACTTCTGCGAGCCGAACTTTTGTCCTCGTCGAACTTTTGCCTTAGACGAGTCTTTTCACGATGAATTTTTGCATGACGGACTTTTGTCCTAGACGAACTTTTTCCCCAAACAAACTTTTACACACCGAACTTCAGCACGACGAACTTTTGTCCGACGAACTTCTGCGATACGAACTTTAGCCCTAAAATTATCAGGGAGTTATCAGAGCGGAACCCGATAACAGATGGAGAGACTGCCGTAAGTCGCTAAATGGCGTCATGTCGCTAAACTGCTGGTAACTGTAGTGAAGCCGGCACGACTGTATGGACCTTCACGGATGAGGCCATCAAACACATTTCGCTATTGCTGTGACTGGAATTTTCGAGATGCCCCATTTTTAGGACCCAACTTATGATTAATACTGGAAAGAGGGGTCTGAAATTCTAGTCACACTCCACTAATAATTTTCCAAGATGTCCAGCCATGACGGCAGACACAAGAGTCTGCTACCCATGGTGGTTTTTAACGCAGAATTCATATGCTGTTATAATGACGTTATAACAATGACGGCATGCTTTCAACGGTCATAGCCTCTGCAACTGGACTGATCGACAGCAAAGTCGCCAGCCTGGGCAGCCCAATTCTAACATCAACATCTCAAAGTATTGTAGTAAGACTGGACAGTTCTAAAAAGGAAACTTTAGAAGTGTGTGTTTTTCCGCTTCCTGCCCGTTGAAACTTTCCGCTGAGCTCAAACCAAAAAAGCTGCTGGTCACAGGCCACTTACATGCTTCCAGCTCAGTGCGAGAACTGCAACATGAAGACTTGACAACGGATGCAAGGAACGGGGTCGCAAGGAATGGGGTCCGTTATTTTATGAGGCGAAACCTTAGAGACGTCAACTCATTCATTCTTAGGAAATCTGCCCTGGCCTAAGCAGCGTGAGGTGAACTAAACACGGGACATGAAATGACATGACATGGACATGGAAATGATTTTTATCACATAATCCAAGGTGATGTACGCCGTCGGGCAGACAGCGGGACAAAGTGCAGGCCGTGACCAGAATATGGGGTGGCCATTTCGCCTTTGTTACGAAAGCCCATTACTAACGGGATGCCAGCTGGCAGTCCAAACCCAAGTCAGTCACCATTTGAACGCGTGACAGATTATGCGCAGGACGGATCTGCCCACATGCAAAGAAGTTTGGCTTCACGTTGTGAATAGCCATGTGAAAATGCTTTCGTCATGGAAACGTCTTGAGATTTTTTTTCTCTGAAGTCCCGGAAGCAAAATGCTGTAAATCTACGCATATGCCACTAATGTGAACCTGTTCAGAAGATCCTGTCATATGTCTGCGGACCCGTAACCAGTTCAGAATCGAATCAGGATCGACTCTGATTTTCCGATCCTTTTCGTGAATCAGAATCAGAATCAGTTCCCTGTTAGACTATTGTAAACAGAATTAGAATCAGACTCACCACTTGGGCTAGACATCATAAGCGAATCGATTCCCAAAGTTGTTGGGAGCCAATTTCCAAATGCTGATTGATTTGAATGCTTGCCTTTCTTGCGTAGGAAATGAGGCCATTTAATAAATGACAATAATAAATGACACTTTTTACTACTGATGTTTCTAAAAACAACCCCGTGACGTCTATGAATACTAATAACATAGCCAGAGGAAAATAGCAATGAAAGTTTGGCAATGATACAATGGAAAATGGAATATTTCCCTTAATGTTGTTGCAGAAATGTGTACATTCTACACCCTTAGTTCATGCTTCCGTCGTGAGTGCCTGGTGGTTAGAACCTACCCTGAAATGTTAACTTAGCTTTGAAATTTTCTGCACGTAGTCTTCAGAAAAGGTGCAGGCATCCTATCCCAAGTCCCAATTCTCAATCCACATTTTGAGTATGGTTTTCAGTCTTGTGGCTGGGAACCACGAAATACGGACACCCTATTATTCAGAAATAAGTGACAAGAGAATGCATGAGAGAAGCAGCATCAATCAAATGCACAAAAAACACAGGCACAGTTTCCGTGCGTTCGCACAGAACTGACATATGAATTGCACGGATTCACTGCAGTTGCAAATGATCTTTGAAACAGAATCGAATCGATTCTCGTTTTTCTCATTGTGATTCAAAATCAGAATCAGAATCGCCTTTTTCGGCTGCGAATCAGAATCGAATCGATTCCCAATGTTGTGAATCACAAGCCTTATATCTGAGATACATCTGAGTCATGCCAACGTTAAAGTAAACAAAAGAAAAAAGCAAAAAAACATTCATTTCATTTCCAGACGCAATAGATTAAGCGGTATTCTGTCGGAAAATCCAACACAAAAACAAACTAAGCGCCGAAGACTACCATTTTTACCACAGCCAAATCCCAGTTTGGAAAGCCCCTCTTCCGATCACGTGGGATTTCGCCCAAAGCTTCCGATTGTTTCGCGGCTTATCAGCAACGTGTTCGTCTTGCTTCGCCTTTGCGTCTGTCGTGTCACACGCAGGGGAATCTTGATAAGGAAACGCATTTTTCCTGACGGATCCAGGAATGTGGGCGAGTGGTCACGCCTACGCCCGCCTCGGAAATTGTACATCGAATACAGCAGTCGCGATCGTGTCATGCGCTAGACATCACGCTAGGATTAAATGGACCCGGCTCGATCACGATCTAAGCCGAGTTTAAAAACAAATCGTTTATTTGGTTAAGTTTTTGTGAAGCTATTTAGGATATCGAGGCAAGCTCCTAAGAATTTTCGGAAGGGAACAGTCCTCGGATGTTGGCAGAATTTCAACTCGAGGCGGCGATCTCACACCACCAAAGGCGATTTTGCACCAGATGTTATTGGGAACACTGTTGAACTTGCTCAAATCATGTCATTATCGACACTCACTCTTTCAAAGGTAAAGCTTGCCTGAAATTTTACCGCATCCGCAGGGACATTGGTTTTTCCACGGCGTGTTTATGTGTCTTTATGCCGGTATATGGGACCCAGTCTCATGGTTACAAGGGCTTTAGAAATGTAACATTTATATTCCTGCTGTACTTAAATTGAGTCCGCAGACAGGACAGAGCCGTCATTCCACAGTCCAACGGTCATTTTTTTCCGTTAACCTTGCGATGGCCTTTGACCTCGCTGTAAGCATTTTCGTGTATGCCATGTTTTACCCCCCTGACTTTGCGAAAATTGTCTGTGCACAATAGGTGCACCAGTATCTGCAATAACCGCGGCAAAAAACATATCTGGGCAAATTCCAGTTTCTTCAGGGATCTCAGCTTATGTAATGCCAAGCGGCGCTGGAGTAATATGCCCTGAGGCTTTTTAACTAATGTTGCTTGATTTCCTGCCTTTTGTTTGTCCGATTATGCTACAATTCGGTGCGCGCAATACCCTGCTTGTATGCTACACATTAGCTTAACCTCAAATTTCTTGATCCGAAAGGTCAAAGGTCATGGCACCTCATCAACAATCGATCCCCTTCCATCCAGATTTGGCATATATCCCTCATCCGCTGTTTAACGAAAGTGAGCCTACTCGATGTTCTTGGACCCTAAGGCCAACTGCGACAATTTTAGCCGTGCAGCGGGACCATTTGAAGATCAACCAAGGTGAATGACTGATTGGCCCTGGACGGGCTATGAAAGCCACGGATGTAAGTTTTTAAGGGCACTAACTCCAAATTTTGCATATGTTATTAACTCATCAGGTTATTCACATGTCGGAAATTTCTTCCATGTCCCCTGGAGGGCGTTGGCTTTCTGGTAATGACGTCATTCCTTGAATCGGTAGGTTGGAAAACACGTATCGTGTATTTGTGCACACTGCCAGTTGCAACAGCAGCCCCGACTTTTCAGGAAACAGGTGTCACAACATTTCATTCATGTAAATAACTGCGAAATTCGGAATCACTTCCCTAAAAAACTTGAATCCATGGCCATCATAGCTCGTCCAAGGCCAATCAGGGTCAGCGACCTTGGCTGACCTTCGGATGGTCCCGATGCACGGCTAAGATTGTCTCGGTTTGAATTCTTATATTATTGTTTCGGATCCAGTAACATTGAATAGACTCACCTTCGTTAAAAAGTAAAGGAAGGATGTATGTCAAATCTGGCTGGCAGGGGGTCGACTGGTGATGAGGTTACATGACCTTTGACACTTGACCTTTTAGGCAAAACAATTCAACGTTAAACTGATGTGTAATACACAAGCAGAGCATTGCGCACACCAAATTGTAGCATAATTAGACAAACGTGAGACACAACATGAACGAACATTCGCGAAATAGCCTCAGGACATATTTCTCAAGCGCTACTTCGCATAAATTGTACAAATTGAGACATCTAAAGAAGTTGGAATTTGTCCAGAAATGTTTTTTTTTGCCACGCTTATTGCAGATACTAAAGCACCTATTGTGCGACATTCCCGCGAAGATCATGGTCAAACGTGGTCAAACCCAAAACGCTTAATTGGACGCAGTCGGGTCAAAGGTCATCGCGAGGTTAACGAAAAATTTTTCCCACTTATGAAAGCTGGAATATTTGTGCATCGAATCGTACTAATCGCACTTTTTTGTGGCGATTTCTCACAGGTCTATGGACGTTTGAATCGTGCATTGTCTGCAAAATCGGTGGCCTTTCGTGACCTGTAACCTTGACCTCACATATCACCCAGGCCTAAAAAGTGGTGGATGTCTGTCTTTCCATAGGTACTACTAGCCTACTTGTGCGATCTGACGTGGAATGATCCAGAACGAATATCCCGTTGTGGCCTTACAATGAAGTTTACATTCCCGAAGTGTGAACAAATTAGGCCAATGGAAAGTTCCGAGGGCGTCATAAATGAAGCCGTCAGATGACCGGTCGCCAAAGCCTATCTCCGGCTTCCATTGTTTACTATCAGTGCTCGGGTTTTTCCGTGATGCATGTGACAAGGTGTGACCGTAATCTGGCTGGGGTCAGGTCGGTCACATCCTGTCGGTCGTCTCCGCTCGATGTCATGGTGCTGGTTTTAAGACAACGGCCCATCGTCAGTGCCGCAGACGGGCCACCTGCTCCCGGACGACGCGACGGTGATCGTCATAATTTTGCGTTTTTGTTTTAAGGGAAGAGTCCTGTTCGTTCAAAAGGAGCCGTCGTGCCACCTGCATTAGGCCCTCCCTGGACAGTGACAGGAAGACGCGTCCCCCTCAGCTTCCTGTTAGCGGACGATGCCCTTAACTAGTGGGAAATTTGCCTTCCATTAAATAGATCTGTACTTAGCTGTTCTAATTTGTTACAATTCATCAAAAAAGTAACCAAAAACCAATGAACGGTCTCAATTCGTGAGTACAACAGGTTACGCTGTGGGACAACTCCGACCTTCCCGTCTCGTCAACTGAAAACCCGCGGCGGAGCCCCTAGCCCTGAGGCCAGCGCCTTGCCACGGAGGTCGTGATGTCGGCACATGCCAATGTGGCTTCCGTAAGTGACTAAATGAACAACAAAACGGATGGAAACCATGGATGATTGGCGACATTCGAATGGGAGGAGCCAATGCAGATTATCTAACGTAAGAATAGCAAGAGAAACGGGAGCAAAGGTTTCGAGCAGAACATGACAGATGGTGTGCTAATTGTGCGCTTTATCTCCAAGATGACGTCCAGAGCCGCAACATGATTGGTTGGTATTCATACTAATAAATGACCTTTATCTGATCCTCATTCATTTGAATGCAATAATTCAATTTTTTTTTTAACCATAACGCACATCATTTGGCATCTACGTGTGGAGAGACCAACGGTACGGTGAATGTGGTAGGCAGAACTCTGGCTATCTCCATGGCGCGAATGAACGACTCCGTCCCCACACGAAGAAGCGACGCTCGGCGTGCTCTGTTCACAAATTCATGAAATTATTCGGCGCCTGGGATTCATCACTTGGACAACCTAACGCCGCTCCGGAGAGCCGCTGAATACCCCGACCTTTTCTGACCAGGCCTGACGAGATGACGCACAATGAGGTTCGATCAGTCGAGGGAAAGCTGTCGATTTCGAGGCGTGTCGCCCGATACTGGAGAGGTTTGGACGTCAGGCGATTTGTAGACTCTACACTTCATGCAGAATTGCGCCATTTTGAAATTTACGACTAATCCAGCTCCAGGACAAATCTAATATCCGGGCGCGACTGGCTGCACCCGATATTGTACAGGCAGGACAATAGCAATCAACAAGAACATCTGACACGGTCCGGCTTGGCACTGGCCATGCGGCCAATTTAAATCGACTAAAATTTAAATTTAAACCAAAAAGTGACCAGCCATCTCCAGACCCGTCCCGCTGCTCTGTTCTGCCTCTCATCGGTCGCCTCACTGACTCAGTCTGGCAGCGCCGGGTTTGTGACGTCACGGACGTATGCAGCCGCCACTAACAAGGCGAATTCCCGACCGTGACGTCACCAGTCGTATCGGCCGCTCCGGGCCGGTCCGACTCGACGGGATCAATCCAGTCGCCCCGGGCAAACAACGTGGCGCGAGACCCGGAGGTTCACGGCCGGTCCCCGCCCGCCCGCGCCGCGTGGGCCGCCGCAAGTTTGCGTCAACCGGAGATGGGAAATGCCGGGTGGACGGGGAGGGGGACGGGCTCGAATTCGCCAGACAGTTTACCCTTCAGCTTAGCCCGCGGCTTGAACGATAGCTCGGAGCGGGCTGCCGCCGCCAACACGAACGAGGGCAGTGAAGGAGAGTCGAGTGAATAGCACATAAATAGCATGGCAGTGTTAGCGGAGCGGACGAATAAACAACCCTTTTGAAACCCGCCAAGTTCTTGCCCAAAAGCCTCAAAAGACGTTATTTGCCTTCCATCGGTTTGTCTCCCACACACGATACATCGCGGATCTCGACTCGTGCACGCTCCGGACCTGGTTGGGGGCACTGAAATGTTTGACTGTAACTGGATAATGTGAACCAAAGAAAAACACATGTCTGTCTGCGTTAACGGAAGTCACGGGGAAACATTGCACAGTGCTGGCTTTCCTCTGTCTGGTGCAGATTTCATTCGTGAGGTCAGGTCTGCCCGTGACAAATCCCGACTAGACGTAAGGCCAATAATGACGACACCAAGAGCGACCTTCGGCATTTTTTGTTATTTTTTTCCTTTTGCCGAGCGACATTGTTTTCATGGTATTTGCCACATCACCGCAACTGCATTCCTGTCAGGCCAATGTTTCCATGAATACTGCACATGTCGTCCAGCGATTCTTTATCGCTTCTTCTATGCACGCAGGGTATAGTCAACCCGCTGTACAGGACGGTAACATCAGTGTGATAGATGATCAGTTCCGCCCAAATTACTCACATGATTCAGTGGAAAAATAAACCATTAGAACGCTAATTGTTAAGGAAGTTCGACCGCTGCCATCGCTGGAAATATCTTAAAAAAGATATCGATTACTCGCAGTCGCCGTTCTTGTGCCGAAAAACAGCTGCCCGAGTTTAGCGTCAGTTGGTTCCGCTTCACCCGGTGTTTAAGCTGTCAGCGTGCTTTCTCAGCCCCGTCTTGTCGCCACTCAGCAGACCGTTTGGTGCCGTGAAGACGAAACCTCATGACCTTCATGAGAAAAAAATACTTACGGCGTGTCCGTGGTAGGCGCAACCCATCTACGACTTGCGAATGGCAATAACGTTGGGATCACGACCATGGATGCATATTTCCGAATATTATTGAGGGGTCCACGTAGGATTTTAGGGTGTTTGTTCCGAGTCATTGCCTCAGACCTAAGTTTAAAATCCCTGAATGTTCGGGGAGGGGGTCTAGACCCCCACCCCCGGGATCGCCAGCGATGATCACGACACACAGTTCCAGCCTTTCCACAATGACGTGTTCTGTGACACTGCAAAGCAGTTTTGGCTCATGACCACGCATGCTGCGGAGCTCCATGCACTCCCCCGCCGGTCAGACGGCCGCGGAGTGTGCCTGCGTGCCCTGGCCGGCACCGTCGGCGGCCGCCGGCGTCCTGTGCCGGGTGCGCCGCCGCACTCGACGGTAATGGAGCGCCGGCTATCACCGGCTGCCACCGACGGCCGGCCGCGCACGCCGACTTGGGATGCCGGCAGCCGCGCCAATCGGCCTGCGCCATAATCGAGTCACTAGCGACGCACGGCGAGACGGCCGGCAGCGATTGGTTCGAGGCGCCTCGGCCGGCGGTTTCGGCCGTCGGCCCGCGCGGAGCGATTAGACGGCCTCGAGTTATATCACTGACCAGCAACGGACGCAATCAGCACTACAGCAGAACAGTGGCGACCATTCCACGGCCGACGGATGCGTCGTCCGGAAACTCGTTGAGGATTCGTGCGCCGTCCACGGCCGCGGCGGCCCTGCAGCAACGTTTAATCTCGCTGCTGTTGAAATTCCCATCGCCGAGCGGAATTTCAACCGCCTTTTTCGACGGTACCTCCCTCTGAGGCGCGGACGGCGGTCGCCGAGCCGGACGGGCGAAAGGTCAGCCGCCGGAGCCTGTTGGAGCGCTGCTGACGGGCCAGGGGCCGGCCGCCGGAGCCTGTTGGAGCGCTGCTGACGTCCAGGGGCCAGCCGCCGGAGCTGTGGAGCGCTGCTGACGCCAGGGGCCGGCCGCCGGAGCCTGTTGGAGCGCTGCTGACGGCCAGGGGCCGGCCGCCGGAGCCTGTTGGAGCGCTGCTGACGGGCCAGGGGCCAGCCGCCGGAGCCTGTTGGAGCGCTACTGACGGGCCAGGGGCCAGCCGCCGGAGCCTGTTGGAGCGCTGCTGACGTCCAGGGCCGGCCGCCGGAGCCTGTTGGAGCGCTGCTGACGGGCCAGGGGCCGGCCGCCGGAGCCTGTTGGAGCGCTGCTGACGTCCAGGGGCCGGCCGCCGGAGCCTGTTGGAGCGCTGCTGACGGGCCAGGGGCCGGCCGCCGGAGCCTGTTGGAGCGCTGCTGACGGGCCAAGGGCCGGCCGCCGGAGCCGGTCCGCTATCCGCTGGACACGCAGATCCCGCCGGCCGGCACCAGAGCTCGGAGGGGTCACCGGTCTCCACCTCCGCCCTGACAGATGGAGCCACGCCTCGCGGGACCGCCGCCGAGCCGCCGCCGGCCCCGACACTGACCGTCGACGCCGCGACTCTAATTAATCGGCATCCGCCGACGTCCGGCCAGCTGCGTCCGACCGGGGAATGTTGGGCCGTCCTGAGGTCAGGCCAGAGAATGTAGGACCGCTCTGAGGTCCGGCCGGGGAATGTTAGACCTCTCTGAGATCCAGCCTGTTACATCGAGACGCGGAAAAGACGCGGAAAGGCGGACCGATCCAAGGTGCGGCCGGAAAATGCTGGACCGCTGTGGAGTCCAACCTACTGCGTCCAGGCGGAGAATCCTGGACAGCATTCTCAGACAGCACAAGGATTTCTGGGGCGACAGACCAAGAAAAATACCGGTGATAGCTGGCCGTCAGGGGTGGAACAGATATTAGTCAGCGATAATAAGCCGTCTTTCTGCCGTCAACTCCTGATTAGACGGAATCAGTTATACCATGACCTCAGAATGGAGCCTGTCCTATCCGGCTCACTCAGCAGCTTGTCAGCTTCGTAACTTCATTTCAACTTTCCACTTCGCCAATAGTTAACGTGATTAAACGTCATGCAGTCAGATCGTTAAAAAAAGCTTTGTGTTTCCAGGTGTATTTTTACAAGAGTGAAACGACAATGCCAACATGAACTCCTGGACTCTGCATAGACGGATTAGTAGTTACTCGTGACTACCGGATTGAGTTTCGGAATGCCTGAGGACCCGTCTCGTTCCATAAGGAAACGAGCGTGACTCAAGGGCCGCCGTCTGCCTGCCGGTCCGTCATCTCGGCGATGAGCTTGTTGAGCTCGTCCCGCGCCCGCTGCACCTCCAGCTCGTGCTCGCCCACTTGGCTGATTACGTCAAACAGCTCAGCCACCTGGCGGCGGACGGCCTCACTGTCGGCCTGCATCTGGCGGTACCAAGCCGCCTCCAGCCGCTTCACGGCCCGCTCGTGCACCAGCCGCAGACCGTCACGCAGCTCTTGAAGCTGTTGTTCGTCCCGCTTGCGTTTGGCGTTGACGCGGTCCACCAGCAGCTTGGCCTTGTGTTCCAGTTCGGCGGCCGTCGGCAACAGGTCGCCGGCCCAGCAGGCCGCGTCGTCGCCGCCGGCCGTAGCCGCCGACTCGGCAGGCCCGACCGGCTCGCGGGCTGCCATCGCTGCCGCCGCCCCCACCCGACTCTGGGGAAGCAGAAGACGTCCTCTGTCGGCGGAGGCGTAGGCGGTACTCACAAGACTTAACGATTTTTGTCGCGTCAGCTACATACTACAAGCACAGTATATAGTCACCAATTCGTCGACTTAACAACATCAGTGTGAAAAGGCGATATATATATATATATATATATATATATATATATATGCATACATATATATATATATATGCAAAGGTCGTTAAACACCACAGCGTTTTCGGATCGAGCCTTTTTTGGAACACATTTTCAAGTTTTCTAACGACTCTTCACTGTTTAGCTGCAACACCATGAAGCAAACTGCCAAAATAATTAATCATAAAGACAAGAAAAAACCGCACTAAACTAATGGTCGGTACAGTTTTCCTATGTCACATGATGTCTTTTTTCCCAATGCATATCAACGTTTCGATCCCCATGGGTCATCTTCAGAAATCGAATTATTGCGAGTCCGTACGGCTGCAGAGAGATGAACAAACACAAAAATATCAAGACATCTTGCACAGTGATAAGTCAGGCCCTTTACACCAGACGACATACATACGCTCGCAAAGTTACACAGCTAATGTTCTGTTGCATACAGAGGCGTCGATTTCTGTAAATGACTGGGGTGGCCGAGCCGAGGGCCCGACAACCTAACCTCCCCCCAAAATATGGGTTTCTCAACGGTTTTGCCCACTTAAGTTTAACCAACGGAAGTTTATAAGCTTTTTGTTGCTATCTATCGAATAAAAAATCGTATCTATCCGCATGTCAATAGGTATGTATAGATAGAAGGTAGAAATATGGATAGATACATCGTTTTATACTTTATTTGTTACTTTCCACCCATCCCTTATTTATTGCGGTCGCTCTTTTGGTTATTACTACTCATTTGCTTTTAAAACTGGCAGAAGATATTGCGTAGGCCAAACTAACAAAGGGTGGGCCAGGGCCTTCTCAAACGAATACAAATCGACACCCTAGTCGCACAAGACCAGGTGTGTTTTGTTTTGTTGACCAGGTGTGTATGTGTTTTGTTCTGTGCGTCGATAACTGGGGTGTAGTCTCTGATGTAAGCTGTCTTAGCAACCGCCAGCCGACGTTTGCCATGTGCTCCCGAAATACTAGAAAAGCCTGCTCCCGGAATACTCGAAGACATATATATATATATATATATATATATATATATATATATATATATATCTTCGAGTATATATCATGGCCTGCTTGCGGAAGAAATGTACAGCATTACGGAAATCTGAAAAAGCGCCGTTTATTAAAATAATACGGTCTAAATCCGCCGATACATTCACATGGCAATGTTGCTGGTGTCGGGCATCTCGGCTGGGCCTTCCCAATCATTTACAGAAAACGACACCCCTGTGTGCCAGCGATGGCTATGTTTTTCATATTCCGAGCGAGACGCTCCTGTCCCAGCCAACTCAATTTGTCCCCGATGCCCTCTATGTAACACCTCGTGTTTTCCTTCGTCTTTGAAATGGGCAAATTGTTTATATCACCTCACCTTTAAGTTAGTTTCCGCGATAGTACTGCTCACCGGATGGTACTCCTGTTGTAAGCTCAGCTAAGGAAAGCAAAACAACGCTGATTCAATTTAAATCAGTCCCTCGATAGGTCAAAGGCTTATCCTCTCCACCCCTACGCATTTCACCAGCGTCCCTTTGATACTCCCCAGTCTGTTTACACGCTGTAATATGCGGTTTATTTTTCGCGCATGCGCGAACAGACGCAACACGTTGCTACATTGAATGGAACTGAATCAGCTGATGTTGCTTAGCAACCAATTTGTGTACTACGCGCTCCCCTCGCGACGACTTTAGCGCACAGGCATCGCGCCGTTACCACAGTGCTTATCAAGGGAAGTTGGCATCGATAACAATTTTGGTATGTATAGCGTAAGTTACGGAATGAAATTTAAAGGGAAGCAGCTCAGTTCTTAATTGCCAAAGAATTTCAAGTATGCTTGGGAGCGTGTTGATGTAAATGGTACTGATTTGGCCTTACGGAGTGATCTTCACTTACGCGACCTCAGTTTTTACCACTGTTTTATTTCAGTTGCTCTTCTGTGTAGTGTCACGCTCGTTAAACCTATGATGAGCTTACAAGGCAGGGGAGCAAAGGACCTTGGGATCTTTACCATCATTTCCGAACTTTAAACGTTGGGTCTGTGGCGTTCCTTGGAAAGATTTGTCAGTGCCCCTTCCCGTTTTTTTCCGTGGGCCCAAATTTTTACGGACTTGTGAAGGCATGGCTGTAACAACGGGGGCGGGGATGATGTATCCTCTAATTTTGGCGAAATGGGCCCTTCCCTCAGTTTTGGTCGGAAAGTAAACGTTTTTGCATTTTCCCGTTGAAAAAGCTTTTGAGTCATATTATACCCCCGGATTATGATTTGTCCCGCTCCCAATTTCTGGGACGTGGCTGCACCCATGAGTGAAGAAAATGCTCGGAAACGTTAAGCAGACTGTCCTGTGGCATCTCTTCCTGCAGATGGTGAACACCAGGGAGACGATAAACAGAGAGTGAGACTGACAGCAATGTCTGGACGACAGCAGGACTTAGTTTTTGAATCTCATTTATCTTTGATTTCATTTTGGACACTATTCTTTCGCCATCGTCTAGCGCACATCTTCCGTTTGCTAACAGAGCGCTCATAGGTTATATGAGTATGCACAGGTGCGGATCCAGCAGCTCGGTGGGGGGGGGGACCAGGTTGAATGATAGGTCAGCAAGTCAGTGACGGGGGGGGGGAGGGACGGAAGACGCTGGCCGATGGGTCCAGAGTGTCCAGCGATTTCAAACTGTAGTTCTCTGGTACGAGCCATGTGTTTTTTTTCGTGGGGGAGGGGCAAATGGCTCTGCGCCCCCTCCCCCCGCCCTAACCGCAGTTGGCGGTCACGGACGAGATGCCCCCCTGGATCCGCCAGTATGTATGCACATGGACGTGCATGAGTTCTCGTATATGAAATTCCCTTGCGGAGATCAGCTTATTGGTGTAATTGTAGCGGCAAATGCCAGAAGTGGATCCGGGATTTCGCCGGGGACGGGGCGTTGCCGAATGGTCAGCACGGGCCCCTTTAAGCCCCCATTTTTTGCTCTTCAGATATGAAAAGCGGGGATCTGCGCGCGTCCATGAGGAAGCATTTGAGATAATTTTACATTTCCGCTATATAAAATAACCGAAAAGTTGAAGCGTACCACTCTCTTGAAGAAAATTTACGTTTTGTTGCTGTACAAAGTGCCCAGAATGTGATAAAAAATGCAAGATTTTCGGCGGCTGCCTCCCTCCTATTTGGAATCCGTTGTCCGTGTCTGACGGTTTTTAGGTACTTGGTCAAGGACAGACCAGGAGCCTCCCTTCCCCGTCGTATTTTCTGGGGACTTTCCAGGTAATTGATGTTTCTCTTGCAGTTACAGGGGCACTTTTGGTGATCTCGGACTGTCTGCCGTGCCAGAGCGTGTCAGGGGCCTTTGCTGGCGTTTCAGGGGCCACACTGGCAGTTTCAAGGGGATCTTTTTTGTGCCAGGAGCCCGCATAACACACTCGGGGGCCCTTCTGGTCATCCAAGGCCCCCATGCCGTCTTAGAGACCGTCTTATCATCTTCGCCCTCGCAGGGGCCCTTGCGATCTTTTTGGAGATCTTAGGCGCCCTGTGCCGAGTATGGACCCATCATGCCGCCTCAGGACCCATGCAATCTGTAATCCCAGGGCCTCGTGACTACATTAAAAAACCCTCATGTTTTTAAAAACCATTGCGGTCCATTTGGGACCCTCTTGAGGTTGAGAAGGCCACCGATGAATCCTCGTTCAGGGGGCCCATCTGGCTGACCAGAGCCCCTTATGCTGTCCTAAGCCCCCTGTTAAAGTCTTGCGGCCTCAGGGACCCATCTGGCACTTTTAACGGTCTCATGGACCCTTTGCGGTGTTAAGGCACCTCTGGCGGTCTCAGGGGCCCTTGGAGAGTTTCAGGAGTCCTTCTATCCATCTTAGGAGCCATCCCGCCGTCCCAGGGTCTCATTAACCATCCTGGAGACCTTCTGACTGCATTAGGAAGCTTCAGCTTTTCACACAGGCCCGAATACCCCTTTCGGGTCCCCTTTGACATTCCAGGGGCCCCTATGCCGTCCTCGGGACTCAGTCTTCATCTTAGCCGTCCCAGGGGCACTCTACCGTGCTGGGGTCCTGTTGAGGCCTTAGGGGCCCTTTGGGAGTTTTAGGGGCTCTTCTGTTCTTCCCAGGGGCCATCTAACCCTCCCGGAGGCCCCCTGACTACATCAAGAACCTGTCAGGTTTTCACAGAGACCCCATAAAGCTCATACAGGCCCCTTCGGGGCCCCTTTCAGGCCTCGGGGGGGGGGGGATCGCCTGCATTGTCCCTCTTGGATCTGCGCCTTGTCATTGCTGCGTTGAATATGTTGTGGTGAGTTTTAGGAATTTTGCCCCCGAAAAACGATTCTGGGTAATCTCGAACGTCTCCGGCCGACCAGACATCAGAGACGTGCGACGCAGCTAACGGAGGCTGGCCATGGCGACCCTGTCCACCGATCCGTTCGGCATGGGAGGACCTGGAGCAAAGTAAGCCCATTTTTTTATTATTACCTGCATTTATTTTCGTGCGAGGTTAAAACTACGCCATTCCACATAACTAAGTAGCTAAATTCCCTTATTTCAGACCAAAAGATGGAAGCAGCACCCTGTCCCCTCCGGCCATTAACCACACGTTTTAGGCACAAACGACTTTTATACATTCTTTGAAGCTCTTATTTTTCTTCATTTTTTCAGCAGTTTCAATAAATCTTGTTCAGAAACGCTTCCCAATTTCCGTATGGTCATTCAGCAATATTTGAGCGAAATTTGTTTGCAGGGAATCAGCGCTTTTTTCCATGGACACTAAATCCATCGAAGCACTGCACGGAAACGCCATCGAAATTGCGTGAGTATTGTCTAAGTGAAGAGGATGTCAACAGTACCCGTTGAACTTATGTGAATTTGATGATCCCCATGCAGACGTTCACGACAAGTGCAAACAACTTTATCTTTTTCTCTGTACCCTTCAGTTTGGACCATTTTACACAAATACTGGTTTGATGAGAAACAGCTTGTGAGGGAAAATAACCTTACAGACAGTGGTATGGAATTATTGGTATGGAATTCCATACCAGTATTTGGATCCACTTATGTGTTTTCTTGGTTTATATAAAAAGTTCCTTAAATACGTATAATATGTCACGTGTAAAGGTCTGACGAATTTATGTTTCCACGTCAAAATTTGTCCCAATTCTACACCCATGTTTATGGGCGGTTTCTTTGGTGTGGACAACGCGGTGAGGATGTCGGTGTTTGCAACACCAAATAATTGTGCCTTGAAACAAGTGCATTCAGTCATTGCCAGATCAGTGTATGTTTATGGCCAGTGAAATGTATCTTATATAAACCTATCTTACGACCTCTAGTTCGACTGGGAATCAGACAGCTACAGCTGCCTTGATACGTACCGAGTTGATGACAATAATGGTCGTGACAATGATCGTGTCGAAAGTGACGGAAACGTGGCCAGTGAAGTTGACGGCGACACTGGTAGCGACGGCGACAGCGACGTTGCTGACGCCGTGGATGGAGGGAACGCTGCTGGCCATGTTGGCGTGGAGGCGGTGCTGACGGTGGCGGCCGTGGAATGGTGGCGCGGGTGGCGGCTGGCGGCTGTGCCGGTGTTGGCGGCGATGGTGACGGCTGCCGACCGGCGCTCGCCGTCAGGTGGATGATCGGCCCGCTCTCCTCGGCCGCCCAGTACATGGACGAGGCCACGGTAGCCGCCCTCTGCGGCGCCCACGTGTGCTTCACTTGCGCTGGCATCGAGCACTCGGAGATCTTCTCGCCGGCGACGCGCGGCGTCTCGACCCTGGCCACGAACGGCGCCGACCTGTTCGCCGTGTCGGAGGTGTGTCTCCGGCCAGCCGTCATGGTGTACCAGTACCCGGACATGTCGCTCCACTCCCGGCTCGAAGGTACGGCTCGTCATGTACTGGTACCCGCATCGCACGTCAGCAGCTGTGGTTGTCCGTGATAGCCGTCTGTCTGAACTGTCTAGATGACCAAATAGATGTCTGTCTAGTCGTCTGCTCCAGTCTAGTCTAGTCTTATCTAGATAGATGACTGTCTGTGACAGATGTGATACCCGCATCTCACGTCTCTTTCGATTGTCGTGCGACACAGGACCATGAAGCCACACCGTTTACATCTTTGCGGCTCATGCGTGTGTCCACAGTACCATTTGGAGTAAAAGCGTATGTTTGTTTGTTTGTTTCGGTGTTTTGAAACGATGCCCAGTGTACCTGCGCATCACCTCCTGTGTGCTGTGTGTTTTCAGACGGTGCCCAGCTGGAGTACGTGTGTGTGGTATTTTCGCCGTCTTCGGAGTGGGTAGCAGCCTTCTCCGGAGTGCCGGACTACACCGTCTTCCTCTGGGACCTCAACACCCAGGTCATGATTGCCAAGCTGCCGGTCGGGTTCGCCCAGTCACCGCAGCTGTCCTTCTGGTAAGTACTGCAGCGAGGACTGGTTCTCATGAAGACGATAAAGATATGTCATATCACCACAGCCATTTGCCAGGTGTGAGCAGATGTCTCAAGGAGCAAGAAAGCGACATGACGTTAGGTCATGGTTTTGAGTGTATCCACACTCGCGTGCGTGTTGCTGCATCTGAACCAAATGCTTTATGCTGGACGCACTCCAAGCCTGAGGTTCCCGAAAAGCTGTCACTCTTACCCGACTTGGCTGTGTCCTGTCTGCGTGACCTGAGCGGTACGGCGCCTCAGGCGCGTCAGCGTCTCATCTGGGGGCGTTATTTCTGTCCGACTCCCGCGGGTGTTGCTGTGTCGCGGCCGGCTGTGTAGGCCAATCTGGCGCACCAGCAGGGCCAGGATCGCCCGGGCCGCCGCTCAGCGCGCCGCTATCGATCACGCCCGGCCGGCAGACGGGGCAGTGTCGCCGACACCGGCCGACAACAGCGAGACGCCCGAGCGCCGGCTGTTTATTTACTTATCTGCTGCAGCGCGCCCGGCGGCAGCTGTATGTCGGGGAGGCCGACTGTGTGTCGGAGGAGTCCGGCCGTATGTCGCGGAGGCCAGCTGTGTGTTGGAGGAGTCTGGCCGTATGTCGGGGAGGCCGGCTGTGTGTCGGAGGAGGACGGCCGTATGTCGGGGAGGCCGGCTTGTGTCTTAGGAGTACCGCCGTACGTCGGGGAGGCCGGCTGTGTGTCTTAGGAGTACGGTCGTATGTCGGGGAGGCTGACTGTATGTCGGAGGAGTCCGGCCGTATGTCGGGGAGGCCGACTGTGTGTTGGAGGAGTCCGGCCGTATGTCGGGGAGGCCGAATGTGAGTCAGACAAATTCGGTTGTATATCGGAGAAGGCAGCTGTACGTGAGGGGAGTCCAGCTGTATGTCGGGGAGGCCGGCTGTGTGTCATAGGTAAATTTGGAAAAGGTACCGTTTGTTGTTGAAGAACACCAGAAAATATGTGCTCCAAAGGGATTTTGTACTCCAAAAGTTTGATCTTGTGCCTCTATTAAAAAGCAACGTTATAACCATGTTGACAAATTTCAAACTCTGTAAGTAAGTGACTGTCTGCATTTAGTAAGAAGCAGGTATAATGTCATAATTTACTTAAACCAAGAACGCCAACTTAAGCTAGTATTACTTTTTGCAAAATATTGTACTCCCAAACCACAGTTGTACTCCGACAATAAGAACAGAAACCAAATTCCCAGCCGTAGTCAGAAGAGTACACTCATATGTCGGGGAGGCTGGCTGAACGTCGTATGAAACGGGCTGTGTGTAGGGAGAGGCCAGCTGTATGTTGGGAGAGGGCGAGCGCATGTGAAGATTCCAGCGGTGTGTCGATGAAGACGGCTGTGTGCCGGGAGAGGCCAGCTGTGGCGGGGGCCGGCCGTATGCGGGCCTCATTTCAGCCGCGCGTCGGGTACATGCCGATCTGAGGCCAGTATTTTGAGGAGACCGGCTGTTTTTCTGCGCTACTGCGTGCCGGACTGCAGTAGTACGTCGACTCGAGACTGGTGGTACGCTGCTCCGGACCAGGACCGTCGTCTCACACGCCGAGACCCCCTGTGTCCTGCTCGGCCTGCTGCCGGGCCGGCGCTGGCCGCGTGCTGCGGTCGCTGTGGCCGTGCTGCTGTGGCCGGTGCTGCTGGTTTCGCTGACGTTGGCCGCTGTGGCCGTCCTGCTGTGGCCGCTGCTGCTGGTTCCGCTGACGTCGGCCGCTGTGGACGTCCTGCTGTGGCCGGTGCTGCTGGTTCCGCGGACGTCGGCCGCTGTGGCCGTCCTGCTGTGGCCGCCGCTGCTGGTTCCGCTGACGTCGGCCGCTGTGGACGTCCTGCTGTGGCCGCCGCTGCTGGTTCCGCTGACGTCGGCCGCTGTGGCCGTCCTGCTGTGGCCGGTGCTGCTGGTTCCGCTGACGTCGGCCGCTGTGGCCGTCCTGCTGTGGCCGCCGCTGCTGGTTCCGCTGACGTCGGCCGCTGTGGCCGTCCTGCTGTGGCCGCCGCTGCTGGTTCCGCTGACGTCGGCCGCTGTGGCCGTCTGACGGACGGGTGGTCTCCGGTCGGCCTCGAACGTGACGTCGTCTGGGCGGCGCTGCGTAGCTCGGATCTTCCGACAGGACGGCTGACCCGGTCCGCGTCACTGCTCACAACGGGGTGACGAATGACGAGTATTTGTCTTCGTACGGCTGCTGATTGCGGTGACAGACGACTTCTGTGAATTTTGCCGAGCCGGCTGGTATCGCGTGTGTTGCTGAATATCGCTGTAAAAACGACGACCAAGGCTGAGCAGGCTTAGGGTCTGAATAATGGTTTCAAGATCCTGTGGTCAGATGATGTATGGAGGTTTATCGATTCAAGGAAGATGATGTGTATCAGGGTTATTGAAGGAGGTAAGCAGGTAAACCCTTCTGAGCCGACCTCCAATGTGCACCGCAATGTTTTATTGCTCTGATGTGCCGTAATGCAGTAAACTCGGACAGGAATTACGGTGAATTACGGTGGCTCGGGGTCTTCTTTACTTTATTTATTTGTCTACTTAACGTCAGCAAAGTTCCCTTACAGAGTGCTGCTTTTGCGACTGATTGCCATAACTGTCGACTCATTGACTCATTTTGCGACTCATTGTCAAGATTTTGGTCTTGCTGGCGGCTTAGTACACTCCTGCTGTCTGGGGTTTCTTTCTTGGTCACCAAAACTGAAACTGAAGAAACATTTCGTAAAAGCCTAAGTCGGTTCGTAATTCGTAAACGAACAGTGCTTTGGTCAGTGGGAGTCACACAGTCCCGGGGACGATGCGGTCTCGGGACAGCCAGTATTGCGGGACTCTCTAACCCTTCAGTGCCAAGTGTGTGCTGCCATCTGTTATCGGAACTTTATTTTACCAAACGGACCGCTCGTCAGGCCTTCGAGATTTGATCGCAGCCGTGAAGGTAATCAAGAAAGTGTGCCCTTTAGTGAGCAAACATAGCAACAGTCTGGCCTTTTCATTCCAGGTTACGATGAAGAATGCGGCGTTTTTTGTTTGGTTCCCCATGAGGCGGCGCATGGATCCAGAAATTAATGAAAACAACAGCGAACTATTACAGCGAACCATTACCGGTGCTTCGCCCAAACCGTTCCGTCCTTCACATACGTGTGTCACAGTCCGGTAGCCCCGGAGATGCTGACCACTCGGTGTATCTATGTCCCCAGTGACCTGGGCTCGTTTTACATGGCGCCGATCCCTCGGTGTGACCTCTCGGTCCCCAGTAACCTGGACATGTCTTACATGGCGCTGACCTCTTGGTGTGCCGTGTCCTCAGTAATATGGACACACCTTACAGGATGCTGGCCCCTGAGTGTGTGCCTATCCTCAGTGACCTGGACACGCCACACATGGCGCTGACGTCGGAGGTGGGCGTGACCGTGATCCAGGTGGAGCACATCGGCCCCGAGTGGCGGCTGACCCCGCGCACCGCCAAGCTGGACCGCGTCAGGTCACACTGCTGGGCCGTCAGCGGCAACCTCTTCTGCTCCCAGCGGGACCGGATACACGAGGTAACCAGCTGACCCAGGTCTTAGGACCACCAAAGCAGGTTCACTTGGTAACCAGCTGACCAGATCTCAGGACAACCGGACCGGATACACGAGGTAACCAGCTGACCCAGGTCTTAGGACCACCAAAGCAGGTTCACAAGGTAACCAGCTGACCCAGATCTCAGGACCACCGGACCGGATACACGAGGTAACCAGCTGACCCAGGTTTCAGGACCACCAGACCAGATACACGAGGTAGATACACGACCAGATACACAGCTGACCCAGGTCTCAAGACCACCAGACTGGATACACGAGGTACCCAGCTGACTATGGCTTTAGGACCACCAAATCAGGTTCACGAGGTAACCAGCTGACCCAGGTCTCAGGACCACCAGACTAGGTTCACGATGTAACCAGCTGACTCTGGTCTTTGGACCACCAGAGCAGGCTCACGACGTAACCAGATGACCGGTCCGGGTACACGGGGTAATGAGCTGAAATTTACGGCATTAGGCAACTGACTAACATCAAAAAGCCATTTCCAGGCAACTGGAGCTGCGCATCTTTACCCTCGTGAGCCATCCCTTCGCTTATGCGTCACTGGCGGTCTCCGGAGCTGAAGGCAGTTGCCCCGATTAGACAGACGAGAATCTTTCTCGGCTCAGTGTGATCTGGCCGGTGAAAAACTGGCCCTCCGGCTGCTGGGGCCCTTCATTAATCACAGCGGCCGCGACTCAGAGCAGACGTCTCTCGGCAGGTCGCTCGGCCGCGTGGAACAGAGCAGCCGGCGACCCACGGAATTTGGATTTATGATTAGTGCGGCTGATTGGATATTGTGCGCGGGGTTCAGTGCTGTCAAGAGATGGATTACTTCAGACGTACACTTAACAAGTTTTGACGTGCACTGACTAAGCAGGGGACTAAATGTTTCTCAGCCGTTCGACTAATGCACCGGTAATAGTGGACGTTTGGTCTACATTCACCGAAAGTGAATCACTCGTTTTTTTGTGGCCTGGACGTGATCGGCTTTGGCATGGGTCTGTTAATGTCACACCATTAACCATTTAACCTGAATGCACTGTGTGGCTTCGTCCGGATCCGAAGACGTTGAAATCAACAGCAAGCAACGTTTGCGTTGTTCATAATTTGCATTTGGAATGCTCAGCCGTCGTCTCTTGGCAGTACATCACGGTTATAGCCGAAGATTCTTGCTCTCATATCTCCCAGGTCTCCGGTTGAATAATGCTGTCGGGCTCGACGTAGGCTCTGGCATGTGAGGCCAGGAGCTCCGATGAACGCTCTTGAACCTCCGCTGAACGGCCGTGGAAACAACCCACGCGCTCCTCTGAATGGCACACTAGTCGTTTTCACAGTTATGAATTTGTAAATGTTCCTTCACGTGAGATCAAAGATGATCACTCAGTTTGCAAAGCTTAATCTTGAAATGATATGAGGTTAAGCTTGGAGCTTTGAACGCAGCGTCGCTCCATGGCCAATTACAGCACTTTGATGGTTCGGGAAATTACCTTTTTCGCTGTAAAGACTAGAAATTCAAGGAGTCCTTTCCGGTCACATCTGCGATTGAACCTGGTAAAGGAACATTAAATTTATTGTTGATGAGAGAAAGCCTCAAATTGGTTCTCGAAACGATCCACAAATCAGTTGAAGACGTCAGAGGAAAGCATGCCAGGCTGTCAGCCGGACATTTTGCCAGCCGAACGGTCCCTGGTATATCAGACTTCGTGGTCAGGGGTAAATCTGCGTTGTCAGCCCCAGTGGCCCTTAGTAAGACAGACAATAAACACGCGTGCAATGAATTACAATTGTATTGGGTTAGCTTGGCAGTGTGAGATGACGAGGCGTCCATAAACCATGATTATAGTGGGGATAACGAACGTTGTAAATGATGTCACTACGTCTCAGCCAATCACACGGCATGGACGGGTGATGAACAATGTGGAGTCCGCCCCTATTGCTGCCTCCAGACAAACTGATGATGTCGCTCTGCTGATTTATGGCTCCGGCTGGGATGAATGTGAGCTTTATCTGACCCTGCAGGCTAAATCACTCAGTGCCAATCGGCTCAAATATCCTGGGTCCAGTATTTGCGCATAACCTGAACTGCTTCAGCTTCTTGGTAGTGCATTTGGAAACGTGCTGCTGTCTTCCCTTGCTAGGTGGAATGCTTGGGCGACTTTGGGCTCATGTCTGGGTCCGAAATAACAAGAACAGCGATTTCCGTCCACGAACTGTGATTGCTGGGCCATCGCCGCCCGGAGTGGGCGCCGTCTATTTTGAGCCGGACGACAATAGGCCCCCTGCGATTGATCAGTGTCCGTCACTGCGCTCTGTTGGCAGATCAGCATCGACACGATGGAGGTTTCGGAGCTGCAGGTGCTGGGCGACTGGGTGGCCGGCACCATCGTCAGCATCGTGCTCCACTCCAAGGGCATATTCGCCGCCATGGACGATGGCCGGATATTGGTCAGCCTCGTTTAAGTTTGCGTTTTGTTTGCACAAACGTAAACACGGACGTGCACGACTTTGAGAAAACACTGGGTCTGTACCATATAAATGTAGCTTCGTAACATCGTTTTTTGACGGCTAAAGCAAGGTTGCTGACGTCCATCTGGGCGAACATTTTTGGCTTTTGTGCATATCTGCATGTTTCCGTACATGTGGTGTGACTGACGGCGCGGAATAATCCGTTCGGGCACATTGAAACTTGTGTTGACCCAGCATCCGAAAAATGATGCTTTTGCCCCTCAAGTCAGCTTGAGGTTGGCCCGGTTTGCGTAACGATCAGACGTCACGACGCCGCTTTCGCCTGCAGCCGGTTCCTCTGACGTGCATCCCGTCCCGCCATACAGCTGTCCGCGTGCGTGACGGCCGCCTGCGCTGCCGCCAGCTGCTGGAGGGGGACGAGGCCCGCTGGAGTGTGCGGGTGATCGCCGATCTGGAGCTCTCCGTCCTCACCATGCGACCCTCTCCTAGCTTCAACTTCCTGGCCATCACTTGCAAAACGGTCAGTCCTGCCGCACTGCCGGCACCTTTGCCAAGAGTTTCTGAGTGGGATTTGATTGGAGGCCTTATTGGATCACGTTGCCTTCTGTGTATTTGATACTGTCCGGATCTTTAGGCCTGGGGATTGATCGGCTTTTTTACTGGACGTTGTTTTTATCGGACGTGGTGAAGTTGTTGTCTTCAAACGTCTGCGCGCTGCTTGCTCGTTTGATGCTTACTTGGGCGGAAATTGACTATATGTGCAGGGGAATGAAGACCTCAAGCAAAAATATTATTCGGATTGACGAGCAGCGCAGTGCGTCTGTTGCATAGGAGCCACAAGTGTGCTTTTTGTGGTGACGCTCAATCACTGACAAGAACATGTTGCCGCAATTGGCATTGGACCATAAGCTCACGTTTTCTGTTGCGTCACGGTCGGCACCCGTTACATGTTCCATGGCTTCGTCTACAAGCGTTTTTTTCTCGAGGTCAAGGCTGAAATGCAAATTCCGTTTTTTACATATTCAGTTTTCGACCTATCAAAAATAGCCGAGTGTTCGGACAGTCCTTTTTTAGTTTTGATAATTGTTTGCTCGCAGCATATTTGTGCGATTGAAAGGGGTTTGCCTCAGAAGAAAGTGTGCCATAAACTGTTTGTGAAATTTGCGATTAAATAAAGAAGAGTCTTATACTGTAGATAAAGCACGCGCCTAGTGCGCGGTTCCGCCGGTAATTTAACTGGTAGCAGGTGACCCGAGCCGACGTGCTAACCTAGTGAAGAGGCATGGACCTTAAGTGCTGGCACACGATTAACATCTTGGCGTCTTGAATCTAACCTGGCCGGTGCTGACGCCATGCTGTCGAATAGTTCGATAGCCGCCAGTTTTACTCGGATCGTGGCTTTAACCGAGCTGACCGTCGGGACTGTATGGATTCGGAACACCGCTCATAACGTGCGGCTGTGTTATCCGTACCGCAGTTCGTTGATACGTTTGAACAGCCGCAAAGGCGTGCATTTTCCGCCGGTAGATTGTTCCGTTGAAATGTATCGTACTGTGTCAAATGGACACACGGACGAGCAGCCAAGCTCTGTGAGCGCGTTATCACTCAGTAATGAATTATGAACCGATGAAGCGCGGCGCCCCGGCTGGCCGTCACCCTGACTGACCTCTGGTAGCTCTCGACAGGGACAAGTACGACTGCTGTACACGCCGTCACACGACTTCAAGGCGCTGGAGGGGTACGAAGTGGCTGCGGCCCGCACCATAGACGCCTGCATGTTGGCGCCCCAGTACGACTTCGTGGCTTCGATCCACGAGCCGCACGGGCTGCACCTGTGGAAGGTGTCGCGCGGCCGGCATGTGAGTATCGCGCACGGTGCTGCCTGGTCTCCTCAGATCTCGTGTGAGGAGAACGCCGTGAACAGTCCTGCCACGGGCCTTGCCGCTAAGGACCATTGCTTCTTTGGTAATGTTTATGAGGACTTTTCGTGCCTCCGTGCTTTCGAAGTGCCACGTTTGGCGGCACATGATGAGCCGGTGCCATGATTTTCTGCAGTTTTAGAATTTGAGTATGATGAGGTAGTTACCTCATCATACATAAAAATGGAGATACTGGGCATCGACATTACGCAAACCTAAAAAGCGCAAATGACGGTAAACGCAACAGTAAGAACGACAGCTAAGTCCACGACATCGGATACATTAGTCCTATTCCCGGCAAGGGGGGGGGGCTGAATCCGCCCCGCTCGGGCTTTGTGCTTGCCAGTTCCAGGGTTTTTGACGCAGCCTCACGAAACTTGCTGACTTCCTAGCTATTTTTTCTACGTACTGTGACAAAATTTCAAATTCTTTTTAGTTCAGGGGCGGAGCCAAGCAACGTTTTTTGAAGGCACCTCAGGCCATATTTGGTCCTGTTGAGGGTAAAAGGAAAATGACTGTCAAAAATGTCGTTTTTAAGATAGAACTTGAAACGTTATATGGATGTATAACTTAATAGTTGGGCAACGTACAAATACAATTTTGCTGAGGTCACTTTACAAGGTCAGGTCAAGGTCAAAAGTCAAAATTTGGTTTTTATAGTAGTAATTTCGGCATTATTTTTTGAAATTCCAAACCCGGAATATATGTGACGTAGAAAGGTGCCTTCTACTTTTGTATCAAGTTTCAGCTTCATATCAGGTCGGGTCACGGAGGTATGACGTACAATGTCAGTGTGCGTACCCAGTATCACAGTAGCCGCAAAATGGAATTCTTTTAAAAAGAGCGAATTCAAATGATTGGAAACGTTTGCAGACAATATTAAATAAACACAAGGTCATTCCAAGTAACTTCAGGTTCACTGGAGGTCATTTAAGGTTAAAGGTCACAAGTTGATCTGAGGGGTATGTGACCACGACAGTTCCCCCTTTTTCATGTCCCTGGCACCGCCTATGCTAACAATATACAAACATTGTAATACGACTTGTACTTGTTTAGCATAGCATGAGTAGCAGAAGCCAAAAAAGTGCTTTTGCCTTTTTTGTTCATTCATTTGTTTAAAAACTAATCCCCCTATTTTTGGAACTCTGTGAACGCTTATGAGTTTTCTCAAAATTTCAAAAGTGTGTTCAATTTTAAAAGTCCCATCCATAATCTCTCGATTCATGCCAGTTTAATCAAAATCGGTCCGTAAACAACGGAGGTATAAGAAGTCCAAAAGTACCCCTCATTTCGAAATTTTTGCCCCCTGTATCCACCCCTTTCAAAATTTTGAAAACTCCTTTTTTCAAAGTGTAGTTTACGTCATGGCAAATCGATTGCCGTTTGTTGCGATGAAATCGGATGTGTAGTTTGCGAGATCTCGGGGGGGGGGGCGAATCCACCCCCTGCCGGGAATCGGCCACACCCTCTAGCCCTCCGGGAATAGAGTTCAGTTTGGCCTATTCTATACCGTGTTCATGGGAGTGCTTAGCCACAGTAAGCATAATCCCCATGACTGTGCATATAACGGACGCAGTTCCCAGTCATCGCTGCGCCGTTGGCGGTAGCTTGTACGTCGACGCGCTGTCCAATATTCTGTTGTCTGCAGGTGTCTCCTGTCCACGTATCCCCACGGCCCACGGGTTGTACCTCCACCCTCTGTCCAGCGCCTCGCGCTGTCTGACCTCTGGGTGCTTCTCTTGGGACGGCCTCCTTTTCGGATGCAAAGGCTGCTGATGGGGTCTGAGATACGCCGGATGCCGCTGGCGGGGCGGTGGGATGGGGGGGGGGGCTAGAGGTAACATGTTTGGAGACCCTGGGAAAGTGGCCTGTGTCGGGCCCGGGAGATGTATGGATCGTCGAGACGAATGGAACGACGCCTGTTATGCGATGCAGCGCTTGTGAACCTGCGGCAATATCTCTTGACCTCGAGTAACTGGTATTACCTGTAGGCTCCAATAGATCTGTGTCGTATGGAGGATGTACGGTTCGTCGTCGACATTTAATTTTTTCTGCCGGGCGAAAAGCAGACTACGTCTTTGCGGGGGGGCACCCGAACTCCGTGATGACGTTAATGCGAAATACAGCACCGGCTGACCATGCCATGGTTGTGTGCATTATTCATGAAAGCGATGCCGCTGATTTATGTTGAACGTCCCCAGGTAAAGACGTTAGGCTTTGTTTCACGGCGTTGGAATGAACACGGTGCTGCGACAGCGGTCCTTTTCGCTTTAAAAGAGAACCATTGGATTACGTTTACTTCCCGGTGGCTTTCCGGTCGCTGGGGAAGCTCAGGCTGGTGGTGAATGTTTCAGCTGGCAGCGGCTTTTTAACACCTAATGACGGCCAACGGAGCCCCGCAGTCCGTCTGCGTCCCTGCGCGTCCGCGTGGAACGATCGGAGTGACCAGGCGGCGGTTATCTGTTGTTCGTTCTCCGGCAGCGTTCACCCTGCCGCTGCTGGTGCTGATCTGCGCGCTCTGCCGTCGCAGGAGACGTCTGTGGAGCTGGTGGGTCGGCTGACGTGCGTGGCCAGCTGTGTGGACGTGCCCTGCGCGCTGGTCGGTAACGAGGACAGCTGTCTGGTGGCCGTCGACCTGGTCCTGCCGCTCAACCCGCGCATCATTTGGTGGGCCCGCGTGTGTGAGGTAACTACCGCATCATGTGGTCGGCCCGCGTTTGCGACGTAACGACCTCTTCGTCTTGCCGGCCCGCGTCTGTGAGGTAACTACCTCATCATATGGTCGGCCGGCGTCTGTGAGGTAACTACCTCATCATATGGTCGGCCCGCGTCTGTGAGGTAACTTCCTCATCATATGGTCGGCCCGCGTCTGTGAGGTAACTTCCTCATCATATGGTGGGCCAGCGTCTGTGAGGTAATTACTGCATCATATGGTCGGCCCGCTTCCGTAGGGTAACAATTTCATCATATGGTGGGCCAGCGTCTGTGGGGTAGTTACCTCATCATCCGGTAGGCCCGCGTCTCTGATGTAACCAATGGCCGTCAGAGCAGGCTTGTGCCTGATTGTGAATCGAATCGGATCAGCACTGAATCGCTTCAGGAAATCAGCACTTTTGTCGTAAATTAGGAACTGAATCGAATCATTGTGGATCAGATCGTTTCAGTTTCTGCAGTGAATCAGAATCAGAATTGAATCGCATGTTTTTCCGACGAATCAGCCGTGAATCGGTTCACCAAGAAGTTTGCAGAACACGAGGATAAATGGAGCGTGTTACATTTCTGATACTGCTATATTTTTATGTTATATTTCTAGTTCAGTTTTCATTAAAAATGTTTATTTCTTATATATATATATATATATATATATATATATATATATATATATATATATATATATATATACGCATGCATGCACACGCGCATGTATATATACATGCGTACATATATACATATATACGACATGGTATGGTTCTGAAGTGAGTGAAAACTGAATGGATTCACTTAGAAAAATCACCAAATCTGAATCACTGAATCAGAATCGATTCCCCGCTCTGGAAATCCGACCGTGAATCGATTCATTTCAGGCGAAGCAGGCACAAGCCAGCGTCAGACTGCGGAAACGGCCTGTCTGGCCGCATGGTGATCATTGCACGGAAATGCATTTATAGTCGTTTCCAATCGCTAAAGGTGTATCGCACTGAACATATTGCTCTCTTGTTTAATTCGATTTACAAGGGGCCTGTGTTCCGCCGGTCACCTTTCAGCTCTCCCGAGTGTGCCCGACGTAAATTTTGCGCTGGTTGCGTCGTAGTACGCAGGCAATTTCGTGGCAACAGACCGTTTTATGCTTCGCCTCATCATTTGTCTCTGCTCTTAGCAAATGTCTCTTTTCGTTGCCCCTTTCATGACACAACGCACTTGAGCGACTGTTATTCAAACAGGAACTGACAGCCTGAAATTAGAGCCACGCTTGTGTGACCAGGCAGTGAGAAATGATAGGATGGAGTGACAGGGCCATTAGGCAATTGCCCACGCCTAAAAATGCTGGTAGGTATAGACGCGTTTTTGGTGAGAAATAATCTGGTTAAGTCGTTCTGTAAATACTCATTGCTTTTAAAGTTACGTTTAAAACTGTCAAGTACCATTACGACCTTAAAAATCCATTTGTTTGTTGTTTATGGTGTTGCTAAAAAGAAACCCAAAAGATGAAAGACTTCGATACACATCGTAACTTTGACCTGTTGATACTACGATCCACTTTCACGTGCAGTGCGTTGTTTCTTCGTTTAGGCGTCTGTAGGAGCCGTCCGTAATTCTCTTTTCGTCGGGCTACGCTTGTTTAGAGTAGTCCGGCGAAGTTAGGCTCTGTCGTCAGAAGCCCATCAGTGCTGCGGCGGCCGCCGGACGAGGCGAGGCCAGGTTTTACGGGCGAACTGCATTAGCGGCACCTCCCGCGGCGACCAGTGCGGCGCTTTTTTCCGACGCCCCAGTCGACTGGCGGCGGACAAAGTTTCGCTCGGCGGCGGCAGGGTCCCCCTGCGGCCGCCGTCGACACGCGGCCGCGCGACGCCGGCGGGCGGCCGTCCGCTCCCCTCAGTGACCGATCACTGATCGATGTGGGCCGGCCGCCGCTGCTTGGCCTCGAGTGGACACTTCATCTGTATCGGGCGCCGTTACGCCCAGCGGGCCGGGCCGGCCGGCTCCCGTCCCAGGCGCACTGCACGCCCCCCCCCCCCCCACTGTCGCCCGCCAACCGGACCTCTGCCGCTTCTCGGCGCTGCCGGCCGGCGATCAACTGTTAGCGGAATGTTAGGTGGAGAAGCGCCGCTAACAGGGAGTGGACTCAGGAGTTCGTCGTCGGTAGTGTGCAGTAATCATGGGCAGAGTATGGCGTTGAGATGCGGGGTCGAGAGGACGCCAGTATGAGCCTGCAGGTCACAGTCAGGAAAGTTTATCGGAAGCGGCCACCCTCTCCCCGGCGCCGATATCCCACAGTGGTCAGCCAGCAGTGCGTCTGACGGTGACCGCCCTCCTCCGTCTGTCGTGGTCTCTCCGTGGTGCTCGCTGTGGACCGTCCGCTGCGGGCTGTCGGCCGCAGGGCGTCCCGAGGGCCTCTCGCGGCAGTGACAGGGCGTGGGCGGACAGGAGGTGTGGAGAGACGCCCCCGCCAGACGGCTGGCTGCCGTAATTCAGCGGGGCGGCGGCGGCGGCGGCCTCAGGCTGTTGCACGAGACGTGCCGAGCACAGCTATCCCCGACGGCGTCAGCTGGGTGCGGTGCCGGCTGCGCGGGCAGGGCATCGTTGACTACCTGAGAGGTGAGGCCGGTGCCCGGTGTGTCGCCAGGCGGCCATCACCACGATCAAAATGAGCCAGAGCGGCCGGGTGGCGGTGGTCCTGACTGCGGACGGCGGCGCGTACCTGATATCGGCCCTGCCGTCGGCCGGCTTCGCGGTCCGAGGCGTCCTGGAGACGGACGGGCCGCCCACTGCCGTGGACACGTACCGGCGGAACGGAGCCACCGGACCCGAGGACGTGCTGGCCCTGCTGGTCACCTCCGGGACAGGTGGGAGGGCCTATGGACGTGTCGGGCACCTCCGGGGTAGGTGGGAGGACCTGAAGACGTCCTGGGCACTCCCGGGACAGGTGGGAGGACCTCAGGACATGCCGGACACCTCCGGAGTCGATGGGAGGACCTAAGAACGTGCTGGCCCTGCTGGAGCATGTGGACTGCTGAGAGCTCCGAGGCAGGCTTTGACGTTGATCGCTGATGTTGCTCGAGTGCCATCTGAAAATACCAATATTATTTCAAACGCTGGATGCTTGGTAAACTACTGGACCCTTTTCATCGTGCAGGTTGAAAATTCCTCGTTTACTGTCAGCTGACAAACTGCCTCCATTGCTCACGTGACTCCCGTATGCGCCTTTTTGGCTATTCATTGTGTGTTAGGAGTATTATTTCTGCGCGCACGGTGTTCCTGTTGCCGTGTTCGTGACGGGTATTGTGGCGCCCCGTTTGTAGGCCTGCTGAGTTTCGTGCGTGTGGTGGTGGTGCGCGACTTTGAGGTGGCCTATTCGGTGACGTATGGCCTGGACACGGTGTACGCCGGCCTGGCTGTGCACAGCGCTGCCTCTGCGGTCTTCACCATGTCCATGCAGGACCGCTCGCTCTGCTGCTTCACCCTCAGGGAGCCGGAACAGGTGAGTCCGCCGCCTCGCACCTGGCCATCTCTCTCTCGGTTTCTGCGATAGCCATAACGCGCGGGCTCAGTGCGTTACCCATCATCCAGTCTTGATCGTTTTCTCTCAGCCTTCAGTGCTCGTTCGTCCCCTCCTTCCTCCGTGGCGTTTAGTGCAGTGACCCTGTATGGGGTCATGGCGTGAGCTCGCCGTTCTCTTCCGCTCTCCAGCCACCTTTCTCGTCATCGCGGTTTTCGCGGTTGTGTCTGTCTCTCATTCACAGTGCAGCATTAATCGAGTAATATGCTACCATCGAGAAACGGATAATCCGTATCCCTACAGAGACGTATTAAAGTAAAACATGGTCATCCCAGCTGATCCGTGATACTCAGGACTCAGGACTAGAATCAGGATAGGACTCTACATTTCCGTCGTTTATGTGCGCAGCTGAACACGGAGCAGGTGTCTGACCTGCTGTGGCGGCCGGACACGCGCACTGCCAGCGGTCACGAGCTGCGTCAGGTCCATATGCGCACCGTCGGCCGGTTCCTGCTGTCGGCCGCCGACGACGGCAGCCTGCGCGGCCGGTCCGACGACCTCAACAGCACCAGCAACACCGAGCAGGGTCCACTGGGAGGCAGACACGTGCGGCAGACCCACCAGGCCAGGTACGGGCGGCTTACAGACCGGCCAGGCCAGGTATAGACTGTCTATAGACCCACCAGGCCAGGGACAGACTGTGGCCAGACACACGAGGCCAGGCTCAGACTGTCTCAGACTCAGCCGGCTAGGTACAGACTGTAACCAGACCAATCAAGTTAGGTACAGACTGTCGCCAGATCCGCCAGACCAGGTACAGATTGTCATCAAACTCAGCTGGTCAGAGGAACATTGCTTACAGACGGGCACGTCCCGACAACCACCGAGCCACCAGACCACCGCCAGCCATCCGTCCCATCAGGCCGGACATATTCTGCCTCAGACCCAAGAGCCGTGATAAATATTGCCAACAGCTGTAGGTGCACCCTTTCGTGAGGACTACCAGGCCAGGTATACGCGACCGGCGGAGCCAGTAGAGTAATTATACCTCGTTGACGTCATACTAAGAAAAACGGACAAGCAATACGATAAGGACAGCGAGATGTGTGTACGTTTTGTTTGGCCGCAGTTGTTTGAACAGCCTTCCCGCTCTTTCTCCAGTTGATTCACACGTGGTGCTGTTGTAAAGATTAGTGTGGCGGACATCATTATTGCTCGTCATTTAAGTGGGTAGTCCGACTCAAAGACTGAAATGTACCCTGTTGAGCACTGCGTACTTGTATTGTTTGGGGAACGAACGCGAAGCCCACCTACGAAAATTACACTGGACTCAGTGCCTCTTTTATCTCCAGACCGACTGCATTAGCTGTTCACTCAAACTCGTTAACGTCCCTCCAACAAGGAAAAGTGTCATTGCGTCCTACGCAGTGTGGTCTTTTGTGTTACTTCGATTGGCGTGTCACCATCACTTTAACGAGTCCGAAGACTAATTTCCCCTCTTTTGGATCAGAGCAAAAATTATTCAGCCATAGGCAAAAGCCGGAAATCCACAGAAGTCGGTCGATTATCTCGAATTCTTATGAACATTGCCGCCATACAATTTTTTTATCGGTTTGCTTTACGTTTTGACCGCATGATTTTAAGCTGATATTACAGCGCTGGCATTTTTGTCGCCTAAGGTTTGAGCTCATGAGCGAGTCTTGTGGAACCCATGGGCTTCCGACATTACGTCTAATCTGTTATTCGGATTTAGTTTGTGTGGGTATCAAGAGCACTTCCTCCTTTCGTTGCTTCGTTGGCAACCCAAAAGGAGTGCTGAATTTACCAGATTTCATCGTGCGAAAATGACAAACACGTTATGCTTTGACATGAATTGTGTTCACAACGGCCGGATAGTTGGCGCAATCGTGCGCCCGGCGCGTGGCCGATACTTGGCTGGATGCCGCACTGCAGCGGCCCATCCTGGGTCGCGTAACGCCCGCGAGACATGCCGATGTAGACATGTGGCTTGCGTGGAGCGGCCGGACATTGTTAAATACACCGCGGACCAAGGCAGTCGTGTCACGAGCTGGGGACCGGAATAACAGTAACATGAGGCGTTGCGAGGCGCATCGACATAGACGTGACAAGAATGGCGCGGCTCCGCCGCAGTACCCGGGAAAAATCCCACACATTGTCCACTGTGCTGTTGTAAACAGTTGAAACTGCCCATTGACAACCGGCGATCGGGTCCGTGCTTTTTTCCACAGCTCCGGCGGCACCAAGTCGTTTGATATGCAGTCAAATGGGAAACTGGCGGCGTTGGTTGGCTTCGACGGTACCTTGATGGCCGTTACTTTGCCGTGAGTACTACTTGATGGCCATGGCTGTACCGTGAATAATACCTGAAAGTCTTTGCGCTATCGTGGGTAGTACCTGATAACCATCACTCTCTTGTGAGTGGTACCTGATGACCGCCACTCTAACGTGAGCAAGTCTTGATGACCATCAGTCAAACTCACTCGTATGTGAGTTGTTTCTAATGACCTTCGCTCTACCTTGAGTAGTTTCTGGTGACCATCATTCTATCGTTAGTAACTCCTGATGACCGTCATCCCGCCATGAGTACTTGCCACTCCATGAAATATCATCATTCCGTCATTCCCCAGTAATCAAACCGCTGGCCTTAATGAAGATGAGAGGTGATTTTGCGACGTTTTTATCAAACTTTAACAACAGCCATTTGCACAGGGTGGGTATGAGGTGTTTTAAGCGGCGCGCACAGTCTGTTGGCTGGTTTCAGGTACAACCAGTCTGGCTCGGCGAGACGGCGCCGCTCCTCCTACTTCGAGAACCCGGCGGTGCCCGAGTCTCGATACGTGTCGGCGATGCGGCCTCTGACCCAGTCCGGTGAGGCTTCGCGCACGCTGCCGGAGGGTCAGGCTCAGGCCTGGTCAGGTCCGTGTGCCTGTGTGTCTGTCTGTCTGTCTGTCTGTCTGTCAGACGGACGGACGGTCTGTCGGACGGACGGACGGACCGACCGACCGACCGACCGACGGTGGGTCCGTCGATCCAGCGGGATACGATATTGTATGACTTGGTTGAGATGTCTGGTTTCAGACACATATGGCATGCTAATTTTACTGCGGCCAACCACCATCCAGCGTTTATCAGCCGGGGTGTATTTCTGCAGGTGGGAATTGTCCTCGTCTTTCTTTTAGGGCCTAGTACGTGATGATTGCGTTATCGCCTCACAATCGACCACTTTCATTGTCCCCGTTTCGGCTTGAAGGAAATGTTTAGCCTTAACGTGTGTTTTCAGCTGACTTGGCCAGACGTCAGCTTGTAATCCTAGAAGCCAATCTGTAGTATGCATTATGTTTCCTCAAAATTCTTTATTTATGGAGATTCAGAGCGATTTACATGCTTTTTGTGTCCTATTCGGTCGTGTGCTTTTCACAGCTGTTGCATAACGTCAGTAGTTTTTAATCCATTGGTGATACGGGGACGTGAACTATGTACACAACACTGCATCATACCACATAAGGTGTGCGTTCCAGAACTTCTGGACAATTTTTCACAAAAAGTGGGTACTTATAACGTCATTGACAGTCTTTTTCAGGCCATCCAAGTCTGTTTATAAAATGTCGACCCAACTGGAAGATTTTCTTCAATAGGCGCTGTTGGCTGTGGCCTACAAAACATTTCACGAATCATTTGCAAGTGGCAAGCTGGTCTGGGAAACTTATCTTGGCGTCTCAGCCCGTGACATTTCCCGCAATTTAGTTTATTGCTTCCCGCATCCAGTTTGTCGAAATCAAACAAAACTTTTGCAAATGACTTTACAGCCTGCTTATGCCGCACACCATGAAGCATCGCATTCGCCCAAGTTTAAGCGCTTTCCATTGTTTAAACTTGCCAAAGCGGCCGACGTTGCCTGGAAATAGACGGTTGAACTGAATTCCGTTCCGTATCGGAAATTTCTTGGTTGACCGCGCCAGTGTGGCGTCGTGGTGGCTATCATAGGCGACATTGCTCACGCTGCTGTGTCCGGCGTTCCAGTGTATTTCAGCACTAGTGTTGCAGCGTGTGGCATAGTGGCATAGTGGCGTGGAATATTATGACCTATCTGTGACACCTTGTGAATCTAGTCATTCGAAATCGTGAAGTTGACCAAGCAGCGTGATGCTAGGTTAACTCAGCCTTCTGATACCGTCAGAGCCCGGCCAGAGGTCGAAGGGTCGGACGACGACCAGCCGTACCGTCCTCAGACCTGATGTCCTGATGCCCGTCTGTCGGGCCTGACGACATGGTGATCTGTCGCCAGACCTGGTGACCTGACAACTTGCCTTCAGACCTGGTGACCTGATGGCCCGCCGTCAGGCCTAATGACCTGGCGACCTCCCTTCAGGCCTGCTAACCTGATGACCTCCCGTCAGACCTGATGGCCTGATGATCCGCAGTCAGACTGATCACCTGATGACCTGCCGTCAGACCTGATGACGATGCCCCCCGCCTGGCGGGAGCTGGTCATCGAGCAGGCCTGGCGCAGGAAGGAGAACGAACTGGTGGCCACCCGCGAGAGGATCAGCGAGGGCGTCGAAACTCTGCGGCTCAAGGTGGGGACACCTGGACGCTGTCGGCCTGAGGTCTGAGCGAGGGGCGATTTACCGAGTGCAACACCTCGTTCGGTTCGTGTAGTCTTGGACTACGTGCAGACTGCTGTGATGCTGTTTCACTGCGTCTGCACTACTGCAGTGGTGAGACGGTACAGCACGATACATGACATTTAGCTGTTCCGTTTCTTTGAGCATCGTCTGGTACACATCCATGCGTCATACCTTCATCCTATTTTCTGTTGAAGCATTGGATGCATTTAAAGCGTAGGTTTTCATTGTAACTGTGAACAACACGTATAGCCAGGAGGGAAGCCGTGGATCGTGCTAGTCATCGACCCAACGGCCGCATTATGTGCATAGGATCGGGAGGGAGGGGCAGGAGATCCATGGCCCCTCTACGTTTCGGGAAATTTAACAATAGTCTAACGGGAAACACGTCTTGGGCCTCCACTTTTTCTGGATGCTCCCACGCCCCTGTGCTGGACTCTCCCGTGTCCGGTGCCGTCCCGGCCGTCCGACAGCGCTCCTAGGCGCTCGCCGCCTGCGGTGCCTGCAGGGCTTGCCTGGCCCTGCGCTCTGCTCCTGAGCTCGGGAGTAACGGTCCAGAGGTCACCGTGACCTGAGCAAGAGCTGTGGTCTGCCGTTCCCGCCTGGTGGCGCAGTGACCGGTCACCGTGACCTGAGCTAGAGCTGTGGTCTGCCGTTCCCGCCTGGCGGCGCAGTGGTCGGGACGTCCTCTGTCGTTCCACGGTGACGGCGCCGGCCGACGGCGGCAGCGACAGCGGCCGAGGCGTCCCCGCCGCCGTGCATAATCCGCTGGGTCGGCGGCGGCGGCCGCGCGGCCGTCGCGCCGCCGGTGATTGAGCGCCGGCCGGCCGGCCGCCGCCGCCGCCGCCCTGTCGTAATTAGCCGGGAATCAGGGTTATGGGTGCGAGCTATCCCGTCACGTGGCGGCCGGAATGCCGCGCCCCGGCGCCGCCCTGCCGCGCTAAGTGATGAAGTACGACGCTCCTCCGGCGACGCTGCGCGGCGGAGTCCTCAGGCAGGGCGACAGCGACCGACGGGGAGGGGGACAGGGGATGAGAGCCGAGGGGGAAGGCAGGATGTTGGTGGATGCTCTGGTAAATAGACCACTGTGTACCGACTGACTGATGGCGACGTGATGCGTTCAGCTATTCATTAGCCGTTAATGTGACGTGAAATACTCGGTAAATGAATAGGGCTATGTCGTGTTGACGTAGGATTATCTCGGTAACCGTAGCTGCGACGTGATGTCGTTTCCATGAAAAATGTCTACACTTCAGACTTCAGACGTATATTGAAGCCATCCACAGTAGGCTTGCGGCTATTGCGGCCGCACGTCAAAAGAAATAACACAAGAGGTCATTGGTCGCCAGTATACGTAATCACTGTCAGGCATATAGTGCACGCGATCAGTGTCATTTGAACAATTAAAAAAAAAACAGGCCCGCACGAGACGCGACAACATGATGGGTGTTTTCTTGTGTGTTTCGTTGCGATGGGTGCTAACAGACTGACTCTGCGGTCTGTGACCAGTACCAACAGACTGGGACTGTGATCTGTGACCAGCACCAACAGACGGGGATTATGGTCTGTGACCAATACCAACAGACGGGGACTGTGGGCTGTGACCAGTACCAAAAGACGGGGACTGTGGTCTGTGACCAGTACCAACAGACGGGGACTGTGGGCTGTGGCCAGTACCAACAGACGGGGACTGTGATCTGTGGCCAGTACCAACAGACTGGGAGTGTGGGTTGTGACCAGTACCAACAAACTGGGAGTGTGGGCTGCGGCCAGTACCAACAGGCCGGGACTGTGGTCTGTGACCAGTACCAACAGACGGGGACTGTGATCTGTGACCAGTACCAACAGACTGGGAGTGTGGGCTGTGACCAGTACCAACAGACGGGGACTGTGGGCTGTGACCAGTACCAAAAGACGGGTACTGTGGTCTGTGACCAGTACTAACAGACTGGGAGTGTTGGCTGTGGCCAGTACCAACAGACGGGGACTGTGTCTGTGACCAGTACCAACAGACGGGGACTGTGGGCTGTGACCAGTACCAACAGACGGGGAGTGTGATCTGTGACCAGTACCAACAGACGGGGACTGTGGGCTGTGACCAGTACCAACAGACGGGGACTGTGGTCTGTGACCAGTACCAACAGACGGGGACTGTGGGCTGCGACCATTACCAACAGGCCGGGACTGTGGTCTGTGACCAGTACCAACAGACGGGGACTGTGATCTGTGACCAGTACCAACAGACTGGGAGTGTGGGCTGTGGCCAGTACCAACAGACGGGGACTGTGGTTTGTGGCCAGTACCAGCAGACGGGGACTGTGATCTGTGGCCAGTACCAACAGACTGGGAGTGTGGGTTGTGACCAGTACCAACAGACGGGGACTGTGATCTGACCAGTACCAACAGACTGGGAGTGTGGGCTGCGGCCAGTACCAACAGGCCGGGACTGTGGTCTGTGACCAGTACCAACAGACGGGGACTGTGATCTGTGACCAGTACCAACAGACTGGGAGTGTGGGCTGTGGCCAGTACCAACAGACGGGGACTGTGGTCTGTGACCAGTACCAACAGACGGGGACTGTGGGCTGTGACCATTACCAACAGACGGGGACTGTGTCTGTGACCAGTACCAACAGACGGGGACTGTGGGCTGTGACCAGTACCAACAGACGGGGAGTGTGATCTGTGACCAGTACCAACAGACGGGGACTGTGGGCTGTGACCAGTACCAACAGACGGGGAGTGTGATCTGTGACCAGTACCAACAGACGGGGACTGTGGGCTGTGACCAGTACCAACAGACGGGGACTGTGGGCTGTGACCAGTACCAAAAGACGGGGACTGTGGTCTGTGACCAGTACTAACAGACTGGGAGTGTTGGCTGTGGCCAGTACCAACAGACAGGGACTGTGATCTGTGACCAGTACCAACAGACTGGGAGTGTGGACTGATCAGTAGCTGCAGACGGCTGGCGGCGGCGACAGTCTGACGTCACGGCAGCGGGCAGTGATAGCGCCGGGCCCGGCCGGTCTGATCCCCTCCCAGCTCTGCCACCCGTCCGGTCTGATCCCCTCCCAGCTCTGCCACCCGTCCGGTCTGATCCCCTCCCGGCTCTGCCACCCGTCCGGTCTGATCCCCTCCTAGCTCTTCCACCCGTCCGGTCTGATCCCCTCCTAGCTCTTCCACCCGGCCGGTCTGATCCCCTCTCGACTTTGGTGCCCGGCTGGACGGCCCGGTCAGCATTGCGTCTCAGGTTTGTACTTCATCTCGGCGCGGTGTCGGTCTTTGGAGACCGCGTGTCGCCGCGCAGACTTATGGTCGCCTGGACTTATGGACGGCAGACTTATGGACCTCCGCCCACCGGGCGGAGGTCACTAGTCTGCCGGGAGCGGCCCGGGCGACGGATCGGCTCGCGGGCAACGTCTGACACCGCGCGGGCGCCCCGTCCAGGTGAAGGACATGCTGGACAGGAACGCCCAGATGGAGGAGATGGACCGGCTGCCGGAGAACGAGTTCGAGCTGGACCTGGACGAACAGGCGCGGCTGGAGGCGGCCAGCGAGGCCAGGTCAGTCGGAGCCGCTGCCTGAGGCGCCGCGTTTACCGGCGCGGTCCCACAGGAGCATCACACGCGGTCGGTCGTTGCGATGTGCTGGCCGCCGCCGCCCACAGGCTCGCGAGTTTTGGCGGCCGGCGGCATCGGCTTCACGAGCCACGCACGGCGCCGTCCACCGGGCGTTCAAGCTCCTGTCACATGTACAGTCGTGTGATGGCGGTACTCAGTTGGACCAGGAGAACTTCAGGCTCGCTGGTCGTTTCCAGTGTCTGTCTGGTCATGAGTCACGTTCTGTGGTTAAATGTTTTTTTTTCACCGTGATTTCCTTCCGTGACATCGACTGATATTCGTCGACTGTGCAGAGTGCAGGAGGCCAAGTCCACCATCATAGATCAGAATGCCCGCAACATGTATGTCAGAGACCAGCTCAAGAGGCAGTGTTGGGATGCCATGGACGTCAAGGGAAAATCAATTCAGGTCAGCGAGTGGGCGTAATTTCTGAGGAACGTGACGCTGGATAATCTTTCAGGGCCTTTTCTGGACGTTCAGCGTTTCGGACGTCTGTATCTCGTGCTTTGTACGGTAACCCTATCCTCAGCTTTTCTTGATTGGCCTGTGGTCTAGTCCTCGGTATCATTGATCCCGTTCCATACTTTGGCGGGTAACGCATGGCAGTATTGTATCACTGACGACCATGGACCGAGGCCCTGTTTACCACGGCAAAGGTCACTGAATGCATTATCGATTTACTAGCAGCACAGCTGCCGCCACTGCGGCACGCGCGCTTGTGGGGGGATCGGTTTGTGTTTGTTTGCATTAAGCATAGTCCGATGCCCTCCGCCGGCTGTTGCAGCGTTTCTGTCACCCTCCATGTGTGTGCGGCCGGGTTGGTGGTGGGGTTCTGGAGATCCTGGAGATTTCGATCCTCTGGCTGCTACCTCGCTCGGACCAGATATTGTTTGTTTGCGGCAGGGTCTGATGCTGGACCTGGAGGTCTCCAACTACCCGCTGCTGCCTCGCTCTGACCAGCTGATGGCGCTGCTGGACGGCATTCAGGAGCGGCGTCAGCTGGAGGAAGCCGAACAACAGCTGCAAGAAGGACATCCTGGAGCCGAGCTCACCGCCGGCCGGGCCCGTGTCGGCTCCCTCCTCCCTCCACAGGTGGGTCCTGTGGCTCTCCCCTCCCTCCACAGGTGAGTCCTGGAGCTCTCCCCTCCCTCCACAGGTCGGTCCTGGGGCGCTCCCCTCCCTCCACAGGTCGGTTTTCAGGCTTCCTCCTCCCTCCACAGGTCGGTCCTGGGGCTCCCTCTTCCCTCCACAGGTCAGGCCTTGAGTTCCCTCCTGCCTCCATAAATTGGTCCTCAGGGCGTCCTCCTGCGTACACGGATCGGCCGTCACCGGGTGTTCTCATGCCTGCGCGATGTGACCTCGTGGCTATGTGTCCCATAACGAATGCTCGACCATACTGACGTTAGGAAGTGCGCACTGTTTTGCACAGACGCTCATCTCGCAATCACTACGTCTCGCTTTTGAGCTAAAGCGACCCGGAGGCTCATTACAGAGCAGTAGCCAGCCGAAGACGATGTGGGTCACGGATGACATAAGAGCGAATCCCAGCGATAAAGTGACACACACGGCGTCGTCTCTCACCAGCTCTTCGATCTGACCTAGCACTGGTCACAATCCCCATCCCTGCAACCGTTAGTGCGTCACAAAACCCACATCTGACCTTTGCTCGTTGCCTCAGTTGACCTTGCCGGCTGATTTCCGGTGTAAGAAAATCTGAAAAGAAAGTATTCCCTCTCGAACGCCTTTTTAGACTGCACTGACAACTTTTTGGTCCTGGTGGGCACTGATGTACTGAACAATTTGCAAAAAGCGAGTAGAGGGAGCGGAGACGCAAGTTTGCCATGTTAGGCGTAAACCGATGATTTTTTTAAGACGAGAAAAAGCTGGGAAGCTCCGAAGCTAGGGGTGCCCCAGGCCTGAGGTCCTTTCCTTGGATCCCTATGCGGGTGGATCCTGGAATCGCAGAAAGCTAAATCTTCGAGCAGTCCGTTTTGCACTTGGTCGCAGACCTGTATTTTTCACAAAAGCATCTGACAGTGTCACCCTTGGTTGACTTTTTCTTATGTTGAGGTGACATCACCTCAACCAATACCGGCTGCTCCCTTCCCCTCCTTTCCAGTACTCCGCCGGATCTTCCAGTGCCTGAAACTTGATCCAGAGATCCAGATATGACAAATAACAATCCTGTTGCAACTGTATCTACAAGCTCATGACTACACAGTACATTTTATTACCGGGTTTTGTGAAACAAACATCGTTCACTGTCGCCTTCACAAACAGCATTATCGAATTCCTGTCGGGAGGGACAGGCTCCTACGCTTGGGCCGCATGTCTGAAAATGGAACGTTTTCTTTCCATCACTGGTGCTGGCAAAATACCCACACCCATATGGAAGTATATCAAATTCCTTCCATTGTGATCCCACCCACGTATTACGACAGCCGCTCTCGAGCCTCAGTCACATGCACTCGCGCGTCTTTAGTTTGCTGAGTGGCAATGTGACTCAAGACCTCCAGAGAGGCCGTTCTTGATTTGTGTTAACTCGGGTGAAATACTTCGTTTTATATGTTTTTTGGCAGTTTTTAATGTTTATATGTGCTTTGTAAGTGATGACCAACACGAAAATATATTACAAGCAAGCTGTCGGTCATTGTAAAGTAAATTTTAGTCCGATTGCGTTTTTCCATTTCTGCGACCCCGGCATACTAATTCAGCACAGATGCAGCCAGCCGATGAACGGAAATAATACTGCACGGTAACGAGTAGACCGCGTGGTGGCCAGATGCGGGACCCATAAAAATTTCGTGATGATGGAAATCAAATTTGCAAATCTGGAGAGTATGTTCAAGAATCCAAGAGATGTAACAAGCAAGTTATTTTATATCAGTCGTGAAAATGAGGAATATGAGACTTGTCGAAAACTTTCGAAGATTCAAATTGCAAAAAGGCATGGCCAAAAAGCTTCAGCTGTGTTGTCCTTATGCGATCTCTCGTTTTACTGGTTCGCAATGACGTGTTTTACTAGGTCACAATATGTGACCAAGCGATTCTCTGGCTACTGCGCTGGCTCATAAGCTAAAGCCCGACGACTTGACGCGAAGTTATGGCCCTACTTTACATACACAGCACCTAATCCTGCCGTTTGATATCCGAGCTGGAGCAGAAACTTTGCCGCACAGCCAAACACCAGTCATTTATGATCTGCCCACCCTGTTTCACTAACAGACCGTTGTGATCTAACGGGATTCTGTGTTAAGGTTCCAAAGTATTGCACGAAATGCCGTCAGGATTTAGTGCACGCTGTGCTGGTGCTCTGCCTGTGCACCTCGTCAGTTCGCGTGGGCGCCGGCCCCATACACATCTTCCCTCGACGAGGTGGCTACATCAGATCCGCCCCTCTTCTAGCTATCAGGCTCACGACCTCCTCGTTAGATTTCACGTTCAAACTCCCGTTTTACAGGAAGTCTAATGTCATGCGGTGTATGGTTACTCGAGCTCATCTTTACATTGGCAAATGAGTGTTAACAAAGCTCGTCGTGGAAGCTCGCGCCAAATAGATCTTCCAGACATCCGTCTGAGTGCTGGATTAGTTCATGAGTCCGGGACCGGCGGTGCACAGAGCTCTTCAATCACTGTCTCGCGGTGATGTGGGCCTTGACGCCGGGAGCCAGCCTCGCGTCCGACTGGCGGTCTCATTGAGGTCATTGCTGGGCGGACGCACGCAGAGGTATGGCCAGATGGGACAGGTCGTTAACGTCCTGTGCGTGAGATGGGCAGTGGGGACGGGAGGGGGACGGGACCGTGCAGATTAGGGGTCGTTCTACACCGTCGATATCAGCTGGCGTGTGGATGAAATCTCAGTTGCTACATGCTGGGCTGTTGCGTTTTTGCGCACAATGCATGCGGTGGTTTAAAGGCTATATTTCACCGTGGCCGACTTTTCATAAATAGGCTTCGTTGGTCTGGGAAATACCGCAGAGAACATATGCAGTGCTCTTGATAAATGTCGAGAAGCGTCCAAAAATGAAGTTAATGAAAAAAACTGTTCAGTTATCATCCGTCGAAACGAGACAGTACGGGTTTGCGCAATCTGGTCTGGAATCATGGAACAGGTCTGCGCCTGTTTCTCACGCAACCTAAAGGTCCGAATAGGACGCGTGGGAAAACCGTGAGCAATCGCTCTGAGCCTCCCAGAGAAAGATTTTGAGACATGATGGTTATAACAGATTGGCTTCTCGGACTGCAGGCTACAGTTTGGCTGTCTCGATTCAAAACACGTGTTAAGGTGAAATGTTCCATTTAAGCCTGTGTCCGTTGGTAGTGGGCATGTCCAGACACATGAACCTGCTGTAAGCTGGGACGATCCGGTTACAGTGTTACTGGGACGAACCGGCTGCAGTGGTTTGCTGATGATGTAAAACATCCCCCGTTTGGTCCCTGTGGTGTGCGATCCCACACACTTAGCCTTGCTATTCCGGCACCACTTACGTGCCACTGAAATCGCTCTCCTTAACCCGCGACCGACTGTGGGTCACCGCCATGCCGGTCCGACTGAGAGGGTCTCACTCACGAACGGTTGGTCGCACGATAAAAAATGAGCACACCGTTGGAAAGCCTTGTGACGAGTAGAGTTTGAAACTGGTCTCATTTATACATTGAAATAAAATGTAAGCCATTTTCGCTGTATATATGTTTTCTCATAGCCACCTGCATGAGACCGAGAAACGGTGTGGATCTCAGGAACTGTGACTAAGTAAGTCTAAATAAAGGCTCCAGCGGACAGGTAGAAGTCCGCGGATGCCGATACACGCCTAATTGCTCTGATTTGTTTAATATGTACACGGGAATGTTGAGTTGAATACACGGTGATTTTCGCAACGCTGTGCGGCGGGTGCCACCAACGATAGCGTTGTGAAATTAAAACTAATTTTAGCGTTCTTTCATTTTTGCGAAATATCCATTCCAAGTGTTGTTTTTTGATCCCAGTGGTTCTTGGGATTATTTCTCATGCTTAAATTTTGGAAAAGCTCAGTAGTTATCGATCTATGCAGTTGGTGGAGCTTTATTCGCGACAGTCAGTTTATTTCCAAAATATGCAATTTTTGGACATTTTTTGAACTTCTTGGTATTAGTCCCAACTGTGCGAGCCAGTTCTGCCATTTTGCCGATCTGAGTCGTTCATCGCCGATTTTGATGGCAAAGTGCATTTTGACTCGTAGCAGTTATTCGTGACCTGACCTCAGGTCAGTGGTCGGAGGTCATTGAAACTTTGCCCATTGACGGAAAGTGGATGCCTGGATCTCCCCACACTCAAATTGTTTTAAAAAAATTCGTCAATTTTCGAAAAAAGGACGGCTTATGTTAAGAACGGGCTTGAGGTTAGGTCAGTGGCCCAGACATTCCCGAAAAATCTGAGATAGCAGATTTGTTGCATTTACCAAAATCTCTAACCTTCGAAAGTTTTATTGTGATATCTTGTTTTCCGGAAAAATGGCAGGGCGCTAAACTTTTTTGAACATAGGTCCACGTGACCTGGCCCAGGTCAAACACCTTACATGACCTGAGGTAAAAAATTGGATACAGGGTGTAAAAATGATCTAGCAAAACGTACACAAACTTTCGTGGCGCTGCGTTTGTTCGTTCTCTTACAATCCCGGAAAAACCTCGGGGCCGGTCACCCCCAGTCGGGGGCGGGTTAATCAAACAGCTCCGGAAATCCAAAACTGACGGAGGCGTTTCGACCGCCGCCAAGACCGTGGTAAAAGCCACTCTCCCGGGGCCATGTGTCTGGGTCCGGCCGACTGCCGGCGGTTTGGGCTGATGGGGACATGATGACTGCCCTCTGGGCCGTGTGTCTGGGGTCGGCTGACTGGCAGCGGTTTGAGCTGGTGGGGACTTCCTGTGAGCCCGGACGGCTGTGTCAGGAGTTGGCAGCCGGCCAGCAGCGGACCAGTACCGTCCGATCTTGACGCCAGGCGTTTGCACCAGTCCGTGGTGGCACCAGCGCCGACTCTGGGGCCGTGCTATCGGCCATGCTGACCTGCCTGTTATAACACTACCACTGCATGAACAAGTGTGCTAATGTGAGAGACTTGCCGGGTGCAGATCAGGAACGTTCAGATGTACGTGTGAAAATAGATTATGCATCGCTTTGCGAGCTCCGTGAAGCGAGAGGTTCTCTTTTTACCGAACTTATGTCCTGATAAATATACTGGGTCATCCCACTCAGTGGTGAAAGGTTTGCTCGAAGTTATCATTCGACGTAAAATGAGGGGAGCAGTTTTCTCCTCAAGGAGGAGCGGGGATTGGTTTTTGTTGGCCCACTTAGTTGTTCTTAAGATTAGAACATAAAGGCAACAAAAGTTCTTGCTAATGCAACGCCATCTGATAATGCTCCAAGCCAAAAACATAGGGCCTTCAGAAGTGTAACTTTCCCGTAGGACATGCAAAAAATCCCAGTTGTCATGGACAGGTTTCTTGCGACTAGGTGATGGACGTTCTTACTTCAGTGCTGCTTTATTTGCAGGCATCATTTTCGTCTTTCACGTACAGACTGACAGCTCATGTTGTGCTGAAATTCGGACAATAGTTTTAAAATCTGAAATTCTGTAGCACTAGTCCAAACATAGACATAAGCACACTTGATGGAGACGAATGAGATCGATGCAGTCTCGACCATTATATACCCCTGCGCTTGAGCCGGATAATACGCTGATTCAGCAGTTATGTCCTCGCACATCGTCGGTGTTAAACTCAGCGAAGGTCATTTTAAGGGCTGAGAGGATTCGTCAGCAGTTTGTGGTCCTTTGGGAACACTCTCGGCACGTTATCGATTGGAAAGACAAGGGCATTGTGGTTCCGTTTTCACTGGTTTTGTTTGGATTACGGAGTTAAATAGGAGCTGTCCTGCCGTTTCCTTTGGTATCCTTGGGAGTTATTCTTTCCGGGCGATATTGTGCCGCGTGTTTATGTGCTGTACGTCTTGTTCTGTTGGATATTACAGCACGGTTGCCACGGCCACGAGGTCAGACCACTGGTCCGACGGCTATTGCCGACGCTAGAACGAATGTTGGCGTCGGCCACGCTGTTGTTCAGTGTCGGTGATCACGGTGAATGCTATGTATTGTTCGATGCGTCTGGTCGTTGGCGGGCGGCACATTGGGCTGTTTGCGTTCCCATCCGGCACGCCTACCAAACGGACCCAAGTCAGCATTGAATGTGTTGATTCAGTATGTCAGAAACGCCCTTTCCGAGTCTGTAGTGCCGAGCTGAAAACTTCGGATGAAACACATCGTGCTTGTCTTTTGTATTTCATAGGCGTCCACTTACTTCTGGTGACTGTTTTTTTTTTGCGCGTGTGTGTGCCAATGTGCTTCATGCGGTCAGACGTGTATTTCACAGGACTCGAAAGCCATCGTCTGCCTTTTACTTGCACCTTGCTGGTCACTGTCATGTTAAGCGGACGTGGGGTGCCTGACGTCTTTATGTAGGCGTTAAGCCGGACGTGGTCCGGGTGCCTGACGTCCCGTACCTCTGTATGTAGTCACGTCAAGTTACGCCGGACGTGGTCCGGGTGCCTGACGTCCCGTACCTCTGAATGTAGTCACGTCAAGTTACGCCGGACGTGGTCCGGGTGCCAGACGTCCCGTACCTCTGTATGTAGTCACGTCAAGTTACGCCGGACGTGGTCCGGGTGCCTGACGTGCCGTACCTCTGAGGACGGGAATCGTTGGACGTGGTCCGGTGCCTGACGTCACGTCAAGTTACTGAACGGCCGGACGTGGTCCGGGTGCCTGACGTGCCGTACCTCTGAGGACGGGAGTCGTTGGACGTGGTCCGGGTGCTACGTGCCGTACCTCTGAGGACGGGAATCGTTGGACGTGGTCCGGGTGCCTGACGTGCCGTACCTCTGAGGACGGGAATCGTTGGACGTGGTCCGGGTGCCTGACGTGCCGTACCTCTGAGGACGGGAATCGTTGGACGTGGTCCGGGTGCCTGACGTGCCGTACCTCTGAGGACGGGAATCGTTGGACGTGGTCCGGGTGCCTGACTCGTACCTCTGAGGACGGGAATCGTTGGACGTGGTCGGGTGCCTGACGTGCCGTACCTCTGAGGACGGGAATGTTGGACGTGGTCGGTGCCTGACGTCAAGTTACGTTGGACGTGGTCCGGGTGCCTGACGTGCCGTACCTCTGAGGACGGGAATCGTTGGACGTGGTCCGGGTGCCTGACGTGCCGTACCTCTGAGGACGGGACGTTGGACGTTGCTGCCACACGCGGCCGCCACCCGCAGCCGATCGTCCGCGTCCGTGGCTGCCGAGCCGTCGGCCGAGGACGGCCCCGAGGACGAGCCGGAGGAAGAAGAAGAGGACGGTGAGGATGAGGAGGACGAGGGGACGCCCCGGCAGCAGACGGCCCACCGGGGCAGCGTCAGCTACCGGTTGGGCGTGTCTAACCCGTGGCTGCAGTCCCAGTTCGACGTCACCTGCCGCAAACAGCGGGTGGAGCAGATCTTCATGCTGCGGGTGAGGAGCCGCGGCGCTAGGAGCGAGCGGGGGACGCTCGCGGTGGCGATGAAGGTGTGGTGTTGTCCGTGGTGATCGCAGGTCGATGGCAGGTCTTAAACCTTGTCTCCAAAAAACCATTCCGCAGACATATTAGGTACCAGCAATGTATGCGAAACGCTGTCATGGAGTATGGGAGTTTCCTTTTAACTTAAGCATTGATGAAGACTGTTACTGCACTTGAAAACGCTGTTTTCACGCGTTTCTGGTTTTGAATGCGTATTGGCTGTCAACCGCATCGTGTGTGGAGACAGCCACACTGATGTTTGATCCAACCGCGCACTTTCTTTCCTCATTTGTACCTGCCAGGAGGTGGTGTACCAGCTCAAGGCCAAGTTCAACGAGCGGTTTGAGGCGCTGTACAAGACCAAGTGCGCCGAGGTGGAGCGCATCACGGAGTGGAGCCAGCGCCTGCGGCACATCTACTCTGAGCTGAACATGTCTGAGGAGCCCTGGGTACCGCAGTGGACCACCGCCGAACAGCCCGAAACTCTGCTGACCGTCAGGGATGACGAGGTGCGACACTGACGGCTGCACTGTCTTGACGAGAGCCTGACATTCCGCTGACTGCCGAATGATGGGGGCTGGTGCTGCGATTGTGGTGCGAGATTGTCCGTGACTGTGACTGTGACTGTGACCGTACGGCAGGTGACGGCGGAGAAGTGTCCGACGCCGGCGGAGCGTGCCCGGCTGGAGGCTCAGGAGGATCAGACTGTGACTGTGACTTTACGGCAGGTGACGGTGGAGAAGTACCTGACGCCGGCCGAGCGGGCCCGGCTGGAGGTTCAGATGGATCAGACTGTGACTGTGACTGTGACTGTACGGCAGGTGACGGTGGAGAAGTGTCCGACGCCGGCCGAGCGGGCCCGGCTGGAGGCTCAGGAGGATCAGACTGTGACTGTGACTGTGACTGTGACTGTACGGCAGGTGACGGTGGAGAAGTACCTGACGCCGGCAGAACGGGCTCGGCTGGAGGCTCAGGCCGCAGAGGAGGAGCGCCGCCGTCGGGAGCGCGAGGCCAACGACTTCCGCGAGCGGGCACTGATGCAGATGATGAACGGCGTGCTGGAGGTCCGCTGGGAGGACACGCTCAAGGAGGACGTGCCCCGGCCAGAGTTCATGGTATGTGGTCGTCCGATTCCAGCTGCGGCCAGCCGGAACACTGATATAGAGATAGTAGCCAGATGTGGTGAAGGGCGACGAGTTAATTTTGTGACGCTCAAGGTGATGGCAAGATGGGTGTAGTTAGCAGGGACGTCGATTTCTGTAAGTGGTTGCGTGGACCGAGCGGAGGGCCCGACAGCCTAACCTCCCCCCGCCAAATGTGGGGGTTTCTGAACGGATGTAGCGTGCTTTATTTTGACCGACGCAAATCCATAACATTTTTTTACTATTTACCAAATAAGAAATTACGGTTATCCCTATGTCCTGTATATATATATATATATATATATATATATATATATATATATATATATATATATATACGCAAACATATATACATACATACATACATATATAAAAGCGGCGAAGTGTATGTGTTGGTCCAGAAAGCTGCACCAAATGCCTATTTTGTTCGTTTATACATCTATATCAAACAGTTGCGAAATTGCTAATTCACCAGAAACGTGTGGAATGCTGCGCTATCTTAAGCGTATCCATTGTTTTAAGATTGTGACCGGAACTCCGCAAGTTACGTACTCCCCGTGTTGATGAATTTACCAGCCGTGTGTGGTATCCATCAGCATTACAGTTGCCTCTTTTCCGTTGTCTCCCCCGGGCAAGAGCAGCCAGCTGGCTGTAGCTGCCGGCCGACCGGTGTCCTGTGACCTTACGCCGCCGTCCCGCTCCCAGGACGCCAAGGACCCCTCCGACTGGACCGACGACGAGATCAAGGAGGCGGCCGAGTACGAGAAAAAGGTCGTCGAACTCGAGGAGGAGCGCGAAAAGTACCGCAAGATGCTGGAGCAGGAGCTCAAGAAGATGCTGGTCACCCTACAGGTGAGACCGGGTCCGGCTGCCGCCGCGGTGGCGGGGCTCGGGATCGCCGTCTCCGCTCGCCGAGCCGCCGCCGTTTCGGCTGGAGATGAATAGCCCTCTCCCCACCCCATACGCTTCCATTCCGGTTAGGAGTCGTTTTTCTCCGGCGCTATTATGCGTCCCCTGATTGACGGAGCTGCGCCGCTAACGATGAGCTGACGACTGCGGCGGTCAGTGGCGGCGGCCGAGTCGTCCGTCACCGGTCCCGGCCGGCGTCGACCGTCACATCGTCCGCCGGTTCATTCATCGCACGGTGTCAGACCGGACATCAGGCGACCTCCGACGACGACCGGCGCGCCCCGCGCGGCCGGCCGCCGTCCCCGTCCGACCCGGCCGTAGGAGGGGGGGGGGGGGTACCGGCGGCGCGGGCAGCGGAGGGCGGGTCCGGCCGGGGAGGGGTTCCGCTTTGTCCCCGGCCGGAGGGGAGAGCGAGACAGAGTCGGGTGGTGGTGGGACACGAGTCCGCCGGCTGTCCGCAGGAGACGGTGGACAAGTTTGACGGCAGCCTGGACGACCTGTTCACGCTCAAGATCCAGACGGAGCACGCCATAGACCAGGAGGAGCTGCGCGTTAACAGACTGCTGCGAGACGTGGCGCAGGAGGACGACAGGGAGAAGCGGGAGGCAGAGCTCTGGTGAGACATGCTGACGGTGGGACAGCACTCAGCTTTAGCGAGAGACATTGACAGTGACGACAGAAGTCCAGCCCTTGAGGCTGCCGTTATTCGTAATTGATGGAGGAAACATGCGTCTGGTAAATGCTACCTCTGTGAGTCATCTGACACGTCATAAATATTAGTAAACCTATTCGGATGCTTTCGAGACAACAGTCATTAACCAATGATCCCGGTGAGATCACATTCATGACCATTCCCCGCCCTCTAGTGGAGCGTGCTGATAACCTCAGTGTCTGCGCTCAGTCACCAGATGGAGCAGACGCAGCAGCGTAAGGTTAGCCTGCAGACGGCCAACGCCGACCTGCGCCGGGCGCTGGAGGCGGCCAGGGCTGGCCACGAGCCTCTGGTCCAACAGGACCGGCTGATGGAGCGCTCCTTCCGTCGCGAATTTGCCGACGTTCCCGCCAACATTGTCGACGTGCTCTTCAGATACTTCAGGTCAGACCCCACCCGCGGAAAATATTGCGATGCCAAAGTTTGTGCATCCGATGGAGGCTGTCTTTTCCTTTGGGTAAGAAAAAAGGGACGCTTCGAGTGCGTGTTGTGATCAGCTTGAGATTTTGTCGATCTTACAAAATGTCACAGACGTGCTAAATGGTCCGATCTTAAAGTCAGTATTCGTTAGGCAGCAGACGGTTGTGTTGGAAGCCATCGTTCGCAAGCTTGAGTCCACCCGTAATTTGTAGGCCCGCATGCAGTGTCCTTCCTCATACCGTTCTGTGGCGGTCTGTGCCCAGGCGGCGTCCACAGTCGCTGCGCCAGCACATGGACGCCAGCGGCCGCCGCTCCACGCTGGCCGAGGAGGGCGTCATTGAGGTGGACCACCGGCGCCACAGCCGCCGCCACTCCCGCAGCCGGCGCCGCAGCCGGCACGGCAGCCGCTCGCCGGTGAGGCGGGGGGCGGCCGCTGGTGGGCCACCGTCTGGGGAGGAGACCGTACTGGAGGGACGTCAGGAGGCTGGTCTGGAGAGGGAACCGTACAGGAGGGACGTCAGGACGTCAGGAGGCTGGTCTGGAGAGGGAACCGTACAGAAGGGACGTCAGGACGTCAGGAGGCTGCTCTGGAGAGGGAACCGTACAGGAGGGACGTCAGGACGTCAGGAGGCTGCTCTGGAGAGGGAACCGTACAGGAGGGACGTCAGGACGTCAGGAGGCTGCTCTGGGGAGGGGACAGGAGTGGGCAACGTCCGAGAAGCTGGTTTGGGATCTAACGGTACTGGAATGGTTCATGAGACTGAAAAATGAGGCTGTGCTGGGTTGCGCTTTACGGGAAGTGTTGGGCGAGGTGATGCCTGGTTAGCTAAGCCGTAGACACTGCACGGCAATGGATGTGCATTGGGGGACTTGTTTTGGTTCTTTTCTGAATCCCCTTTTCACTTGGCTCCGTCTGGTCCTGTGCATTTCTTCGGAGCATGCGTCTGTTTTCACAACGGATTTTTCACACGCACCATCGGATGCGTCTGTTTTCACAACGGTGATCAGTCGACCGTGTACCATTGCACTGTGCACTGTGCACATGCCTGTGTGTCCGCACCAGGCGAGCTCCAACCGCGAGAGCGTGTCCCGCGAGCCGTCCACCAAGGACGGCCCGCCGCGTCAGTCGCTGGCTGTACCGGCCACCCGCTATGGCTTCAGCGTCTCCATGCGCGGCGGCACCCCCTACCTGGCCAACCTGAAAACCGTGCCTGGCAAGGTAAACCCGTCCTCGTCCGCATCCGTCTGACCCTGCCATCACTGTTGTCGTCACTATCCAGACGATCCATTTTCATTTTGAATCGTTCGATGATTTGACGTTTCCGATTTCTGTTTGAATCCCGGAATCACCGGGGACGGCGATACCAGCAGGCCTGCCCCTCCACCTCACGCCACTTAGCGGAGCGGCTTCATTAAAGGGCTTCCCTGCGTCTGAAAATGACCAATTACATCCATGTGCGACATGCCGGGCGCACTCTGAACCTGTCCGGAAACTACCCGAATTCCAAGCGCATGTCAGCGCCGTAGCACGTGACGCCTCGCCGTGCCGCTGCCGAACTCTGTCCGTCCGATGTCACCCGGCCGTCCGATGTCTGCCCCCAGCGGGCCATCATCGAGGCGATGAAGGAGCTGGACGACGACTCGCAGCGCTGCGAGGAGATCGCGCCGCCGCTCTGGACCAAGATGTGCCAGCTGCGGCTGGCCAAGGTGCTCATGGAGTTCCAGGTAGGCGCGGACTGACCGGCCGCCGCAGGCCTGTGTACCTTGCTTGCAGTGGCGACTGATGTGTTGGATGGTTTGTGATTCCGTTGTGATCTGTCATTGCTGTTTGAACGACTTGGAGAAGGTGAATTTCCAGGTGAGTTTCTTCACCGCGTTCGGCCGGCTGAATCGTCGCGCCTTAGGTAGGTTGTATGCCCCTCGTAGAATGCTGTCAGAACAATGGTCTACTACTGATGCTTCTCACGTTACGTTCGCGCCTCCTGTGACGCGTGACGCGTCACTCTCAGTGTTTGGTTGTTTTACTGCAGCCGCTGCATGGGTTTGTTTTTACCCTCGAGTGCTGAGGTAACCTGTCCGGTCCACGTTTATTTGCGTGTATGCCAGGTGCTACCCGACAAACCTGACAGACCAGTCAGATTTGTCCTCTGCGTTTGTCAGGTGTTACGTTCGAGTGCCGAGGTGGCCGCTCTGGTCGACTCGATCGAGAAACGGCGGCTGGCGGAGGAGGGGCTGGCCATGCGCACTCAGCAGCTCATTTCCGAGCTGGCTGAGCTCCGTGAGCAGCGGCTGCGACAGCTTCACGACCAGGAGGTACGAGTGACAGCACTAGTCAGGGTGGATGCACACCAGTCTGATACACACTACACTAATTCGTTGGATGGAGTCGTGAATGACGCAGCCCTAGGCGCTGCGCGGAAGTGAATATCGTGATGGTATTCGCACTCGCAGTAAATGAGCGAGGTCTTAAACCTAGCTTGCCACATGGTGGCTGATTGGTTCGTGGGCCGGCACCAGGAGTATAAATGCCGTGTGTCGGGCTTAACAGAAGGGCATGACCGGCAATCCCGGCGGTTTGGGGGTCCGGACCCCCACCCAGTATTCGGGGGTTTTGGCATTAGTCGTTTGGCGATTACTGGAAGGAAACGGTCTGAACCCATGTGCCACCCCCCCCCCCCAATAGTTTCTGGAAATCCCCAGCCATGCAGGAGGGGATCGGACCGTTTGTTCATGATGGCAAGGTGTTATCTCTGGTTCTGGTCGTGTTATGACATGCCCAGTTGGTTATGGACCAGTGTGGCCGGCGTTTGACCCGTGCGGCGAGCTCACGTTAGGGTGGCACTTATTTTCAACATTTTGAATTTCTACTGGGACGGGCATCCGATCTGTTCTATCCCTGGCAAAAAAAAAGTGTGTAATTTTTTTTTTTTTGAAAAATTTTAATATTTACAGGTCGCTCAAGGAGGTCAAAGTTTATATTTTTGGCGAAAAAAATGATTTTTTCAATACTTTGTTTAATTTTTTTCCCATTGTAAATGTGTCATTTTTTGCATTGATTATTATCATATTTGAGTTAAATAACATATTTTATTCAGCACTTGTGATTCTGAGCACCTGCTTTCTGACTCTGTTCAGGAGCGTAAAACGTTTCACCACGACGGGTGTAAGGGTGACTTGCTTCGTCGGGTCGTTTCGAAACGTTTTGTGTTTTCTGGACTCGGGCTCAGTCACGGGGACGGTGGACCAAAAGAAGACGGTGAAGGAGGCGGCGGCGGAGACAATGACCGCCGTGATACCCTTCTGGGAGCGCGCGCATATCCCGATGCAGAAAAGGCAGCGCGCGCAGGAACAGATCCTCCGCCTCCACGAGAAGTGGAAGGCGCTCAAGAAAAACAAGAAGCGGCGGACCAAGACGCAGGAGACGAAGGAGAAGGGGTTTGTCGAGTCGGCGACCGGTCTCTTCGACATCGCGCATCAGGACGCTCTGGCGACGATGACGATCAACGAGGACAAAGAGTTCCTCAAGGCCCAGCGCGAGAAGGGGCGGCGCGGGTGCATGGCGGCGAAGGAAATGACCCTGGCCGCCTTCGAGAACCGGAAGCGGAAGAAGGAGGAGGCGACTCAGCGATATCGAGAGACGGCTGAGATCGAGCGGCAGACTCTCGACGAGACTGCGCAGTTGGCCTCTTCCAGCTCCTCTAGTGCCGTCAGCAGCCCCACTCGCTCCATCCACCAAGAGCGCGACGGCGACGACTCGCCCGGTCCATCGACCCCGGGCCTCCTCGACTTCTACAGCAGCGTGTTTGCCGCCCAAGCGTCGCCGCGCGGCAACGAAGCTCATCAACACAGAGCTAGCCGCCGCGATGGACCGGACAAAGATGTCCAACCGCGATGGTGTCTACGTCCTGACGGCGGCGGCTCGGAGCCTGGGACACAAACCTGAAGAGCTGGTCATCAACCGTGAGTCATTTCGCAAGTCCCGGATGCAGTTCCGGAAGGCTAAGGCTACCGAGATCAAGACCACCTTTGCACCGACTGTCCCGCTCAGGGTCCACTGGGATGGGAAAATCGTTCTAGGCGTCGACGGCGGACCAGCCGTCGACTGACTTCCGGTCCTCGTCTCCGGTGACGGTCTGTCGAAGCTCCTGGCCGTGCCGAAGCTTCCCAACGGCACCGGAAAGGCCGCCGCTGACGCTGTCCTCGCGGCGCTCGATGACTGGGAGGTGAACGACCGAGTGAGGGCGTTCAGTTTCGACACCACTGCCTCTAACACCGGCCTCAGCGCCGGGGCCTGCACGATCATCGAGCAGCGGCTCGACCAGGACGTGCTCCACCTGGCCTGCCGCCACCATGTTTATGAACTTGAACTTTTTATGTTTATGAACTGGAGATGCCACCGTGTTTATGAACTGGAGAAGGCGTTCACCGTCTGTCTCGGCCCGTCCAGCGGCCCGGACGTTCCTTTATTCAAGCGCCCCCAGACAAATTGGGCATCGTTAGATAGGACGGCGCCGGAGACCTTCGACGACTGCGATATGCCGCCACACCTGCACGACAGCCGCGACGACCTCCTTGCGCAGTTCGACCGCCTCCTCGACGACCAGCACCCACGCGATGACTACGGCGAGCTGCTGGAGCTGGCCACGATTGTCCTGGGCGGGGTTCCGAAGTGAGGTGTGAGGATCGCCCGCCCCGGTGCACTGCACCGGGCGCGCTGGATGGCCAAGGCCATTTACTCGGTGAAAATATATCTCTTCCGCTCACAGTTCCGGCTCACTGCGTCCGAGAAGAGCGGCATCCAGCGAGCCGTGACGTTTGTGGTTTCCACGTACGTCACGGCCTGGTTCAAGGCGCCGATTCCGGCGTCTGCCCCGGCTCAGGACCTCGGCTTCCTCAAGTCGCTCCTCAAGTACCAGGACAAGCCGGTGTCCAAGGCGACGGCCGCCGTCTTCGGCCGTCACCTCTGGTATCTGAGCGAGCGACTGGTCGCGCTCGCCTTCTTCGACGAGGAAGTGACGCTCGCGACCAAGCGCAGGGTGGTCATAGCGCTACGCGAGGAGGAGGGACCCGAGGATCCCCCTCGCCGAGCCCAAGTCGAGCTCACGGCGGCGTCGGTCCCCAACAAGACGGTGGCAAACTTCGTCACGACTGGCTCCGCCAGCTTCTTCACCCTTCTCGGCCTGGAGACGGACTTCCTCGACAAGGATCCGGCCTGCTGGGAGGAGGAACCCTCCTACAACGCCGCCTCTCGCCGCGTCAACTCACTCCGCGTCGTCAACGACTTCGCGGAGCGGGGCGTCGCGCTGATGCAGGAGTTCAACTTGGCCCTCACCAAGGACGAGGGCCAGAAGCAGTTCCTGCTACAGGTCGTCGAGGAGCACCGGGTCAGATTTCCGAACGCCCGCAAGTCCACTGTGACTGCAAACTAGGCGAAAATGAGTGGTAGCTGGCATGAGCTGGGCACACATGAGACCCTTCACCCACCCCCTTTGAAAGGCTAATACTCGAGAAGAGGGGGTCTACCTGGAACCAAGAGTGTTGAATATATGTTATTTACGTCAAGTGTGATGCTGTTCATTACTACAAATGACAGATTTAGAATGAGAAACATTAAAAACAAAATACTGAAAAAATCATTTTTCCCCCAAAAATAGAAACTTTGACCTCGTTGAGCGACCTCTAAATATAAAAATTTTTCCTCCCAAAAATACACACCTTGTTTTTGCCGGGGATAGAACAGTTTGGCTACCCGTCCCGGTAGAAATTCTCCAAAAAAAAAATTACGGCCGAATAAGTGCCACCCTAGCTCACGTCCTGGTGATTTTGCGTCTCAGATCCAGCTGGTGGTGAAGCAGGGTCAGGTGGAGATAGACCTCGGTGACTTCTGCCCGGACTTCACCGGCTCGGCCCTGATCCACCGCAGCAGGGTGGAGCAGCTCAACAAACAGATACTGGTACGGTCACCAGCGCGGCGTCCACACTCCACTGTCAGGCAGATCAAGGCGGGATCACTCGTACATGAAGCTTTCTGATTTTTTTTTGGCATTAGAGTGTTGCACTTTATTTGCTTTATAAACCGTTCTGTACAGTCTTGACTCCGTGAAAATTCCCTGTTTTGCAGTGTCATAATTTTCCATCTTCTATTCGTTGGATGCGATTTTCAGGGTGCACTGGACCGTTTCGGACATAATTGGGTGTTAACAGGGGACCACATACGCCGCTGAGATGTCCGTGAGACTGCTGGCCGGGCTCGGCAGCAGCAGGCTGCCGCTGGTCGGAGCCCGGGCCGGCAGCGGCACCCACTGATAGGGATGCACCGGATATCCGGTCCGGCCGGATATCCGGCCGGATATTAGAGATTATCCGGTATCCGGTGTCCGGCCGGATATTTTTGTGATCCGGCCGGATACTGCCGGATATTTAACCTCCCGGTGTACAATCAAGACGTTGCTCTAATGTCTGCGTCCAAAACCGTTTCAGGGGAAACGTGGCTTGTTGTGTTAGATTGTCGATGTAACTGGCAGTTCCAAGTCGGTCTGGAGACCTTGGAACCAGTTCTTTTCTGTATTGGTCCGGGAGGGTTCGGACATATCTTGCAAGAATGGGACTCAAGTTCAAAACTGTGAAACAATAGCCAGCATGCGGTCAGCAGCCCATCTTATGATTTCCTTTTTTCGAAATATTTCTTATCTCTCTCAAATTCTGACACAAATGCATTAAGGAAAAATATAAATTGTGGGCACTGGAAAACGAGACAGTATGTAAAGTCATACGGTAAGCACATTTATTACTGTATGAGCATTAAACTTTGCAGAAATGTAGTCATAACTAGGGATGCACCGGATCGGGATTTTTGTGATCCGGCCGGATACCGGATATGCCGGATCGGGTGCCAGATATCCGGCCGGATATTCGGCCGGATACTGGATATTATGTTTACATGCTTTTATTTACTATTTCTATTGAAGTAATGAAACCGAAAAGACTGAATAGAAAAGAAAAATATGAGAAACCGAAAAAATTAGTAAAAAATGCCCACAGCTTGTGAGTCGATATCTTCAAGGCCAAATGAGGTGGAAAAGGTCAACTTTGGACACTTTATCGGCCTGTACAGACCATTCCGTACAACTTTTCGAACGAAACGGGGTGTTTGTTGGGCCGTTAAAAGGTGGAATAGGATAACTTCTATTCATTTGGCGTCTTGACTGGGGATTTTGGGTCGAGGTTATGTCAGGTCAATGACCTGTGACGTCATTTTTCATCTTTTACAGGTCAGATTTTGAACAGCACGGGACAGTTTGAGAGTAAATGAGGGCCCGACATGTATCTTTTGGCGTATTTTCAGTGAAGGTAGCTAACATCAGTACATCTGGTCATTTGCAGTGTTTATATTTCTGTATGTATGTATAGCTATGTATGTATATACATGTCAGTATCAATATGCCAAACGTGTTTTAGAAGGGTCTTTGAATGCGTATTTCACACAAATCGATGTATTGCAAAACAAATCTGGACCAGGTCACAAAAACCTGCTCTTGACTTTTGATGACTTAGACCTGAAATGACTCTGGCATATATATAAGCGTCTGCATGTGCGCACACGTGTCTTCATTAGGGCCTTTGAATGCATATTTCATACAAATCGACATGTCGCAGAACAAATCTGAGCAAGGTTACAAGATATTTGACCTTGGCCTTTAACGACCTTGACCTTCACTGACCTTGGAATATGTAAGCGTATCAGTGTGCGCACAAGTGTTTTTATTAGGGCCTTCGAATGCATATTTCATACAAACTGACATCTTGCAAAGAAAATCTGGATCAGGTCGCAAACCTTGACCTTTGATGCCTTTAACCCTTATTGACCCTGGCTGTGGCCTTGTTACGTCCATCACTTATGCCCGAATGACATCGCCTGACTGTGTTCGAACAGCAGTCTTAAGCAGAACGCCAGTTCTTTCACAAAGTTCCCATTTGTCAGCGACAACCGTCGTTTTCGTGATCTTTGTCTGACTTCAAATGCTTGAAACTTCAAAATTTTCGGCTGATTTCCAATTTTTCTACGCCATTCGACGAGTTATTCAATTGCCATAAATGTCACCAAGTAACAGCAACCAGCTCAGATGGGTTCTCGAGATATTCAAGAAGAGCAGGTGGGGGCACAAAAAGACCCCCATTCCAGTGCGCGTGTTAAAAGACAGCTGTAGCTCATTCGAGCTGTAAAAACAACGGGTATCATAACGCGTTCCGGCTGGAAGGTTTAGAATCTCCAGAACGTACGTGACAAAAAAATATTGGTGGCATACAAGGTTCGGTACCGAAAGAGCAAGAGGTCACCCCAGGTCACCCAAAAACAAGAGGTCGCCCAAATGACCCGCATCCGGAAACTGTCCCGCGGATCACATGAAATCGGAAAGAACGGGGCATTGCCATGGACGACGAAAGCTACTTCACCTACCACGAGAGGTATATGTCAGGAAACCTTGGGACCTGTTGGAGCACGTCCAGCAGAAGTCCAGCAGAAGTGCAACTGAGGCCAGAGAGCAAGTTTCCCCGCAATCTTTTCGTGTGGCCCGCCATCTCTCTCAGGGGTGTGACAAAGCCGGCTATCATGCCGGGTATGGGTAATGTTGATGGTAACGTGTACCGTGAGAAGTGCGTAGGAGATGTGCTCATCCCATTCTGGCCAGACTTGGCCAGCGCTCATTATGCGAAGAAAACGCTCAAGTTGCTGGAAGAGGCCAGAGTGCCGTATGTAGTGCGTGACAGCAGTCCCCCTGTGTGCACCAGGTGTGTCCTACTGAGGACATCTGGGACATCATTAAGCAGAGGATGTATCAGGGAGACTGGTACGTAACATCCAAAGTCGCCCTAAAGCGCTGGATGAGCCAGGTGATCGCTGCTCTGGACCTAGAGATACCGCGTTAAATCCTGGTGCGCGTACCCAGGCGCGTGCGTGTTGCCGACAGATCAGAGGTGATGGAGATGATCCATTACGCAAAAACTGACCGCAACGGCTATGACTACATTTCTGCAAAGTTTAATGTTCATACAGTAATAAATGTGCTTACGGTATGACTTTAAATACTGTCTCATTTTCCAGTCCCCACAATTTATATTTTTCCTTAATGCATTTGTGTCAGAATTTGAGAAAGATAAGAAATATTTCGAAAAAAGAAAGATAATAAATCATAGATGGGCTACTGACCGCATGCTGGCTATTGTTTCACAGTTTTGAACTTGAGTTCCATTCTTGCAAAGATATGTCCAAACCCTCCCGGACCAATACAGAAAAGAATTGGTCCCAAGGTCTCCAGACCGACTTGGAACTGCCAGTTACATCGACAATCTAACACAACAAGCCACTTTTCCCCTGAAACGGTTTTGGACGCAAATATTAGAGCACCGTCTTGATTGTACACCGGGAGGTTAAATATCCGGCAGTGTCCGGCCAGATCACAAGAATATCCGGCCGGATACCGGATACCGGATAATGTCTAATATCCGGCCGGATATCCGGCCGGACCGGATATCCGGTGCATCCCTAGTCATAACCGTTGCGGTCAGTTACTGCTTAATTGATCATCTCCATCACCTCTCATCTCTCGGCAACACGCACGCGCCTGGGTACGCGCACCAGCATTTTACGCGGTATCTCTAGGTCCAGAGCAGCGATCACCTGGCTCATCCAGCGCTTTAGGGCGACTTTGGATGTTACCTACCGGTCTCCCTGATACATCCTCTGCTTAATGATGCCCCAGATGTCCTCAGTAGGACACACCTGGTGCACACAGGGGGACTGCTGCCACGCACTACATACGGCACTCTGGCCTCTTCCAGCAACTTGAGCGTTTTCTTCGCATAATGAGCGCTGGCCAAGTCTGGCCAGATCAACATGTCCCTCTCGAAACAGTACTCATCCAAATATGGGATGAGCACATCTCCTACGCACTTCTCATACATGTTACCATCAATGGTACATGTTACCATCAACATTACCCATACCCGGCATGATAGCCGGCTTTGTCACACCCCTGAGAAAGATGGCGGGCCACACGAAAAGATTACGGGGAAACTTGCTCTCTGGCCTCAGTTGTACTTTTGCTGGACTTCTGCTGGACGTACTCCAGCAGAGTACCCAAGGTTTCCTGACATATACCCCTCGTGGTAGGTGAAGTAGCTTTCGTCGTCCATGGCAATGCCCCGTTCTTTCCGATTTCTTGTGATCCGCGGGACAGTTTCCGGATGCGGGTCATTTGGGCAACCTCTTGTTTTTGGGTGAGCTGGGGTGACCTCTTGCTCTTTCGGTACCGAACCTTGTTTGCCACCAATATTTTTTTGTCACGTACGTTCTGGAGATTCCTAAACCTTCCAGCCGGAACGCGTTATGACACCCGTTGTTTTCACAGCTCGAATCAGCTGTAGCTGTCTTTTAACACGCGCACTGGAATGGGAGTCTTTTTATGCCCCCCACCTGCTCTTCTTGAATATCTCGAGAACGCGTCTGAGCTGGTTGCTGTTACTTTGTGACATTTATGGCAATTGAATAACTCGTCGAATGGCGTAGAAAAATTGGAAATCGGCTGGAAATTTTGAGGTTTCAAGCATCTGAAGTCAGGCAAACATCACGAAAACGACGGTTGTCGCTGACAAATGGGAATTTTGTGAAAGAACTGGCGTTCTACTTAAGACTGCTGTTTGAACGCAGTCAGGCGATGTCATTCGGGCATAAGTGATGGACGTAACAAGGCCACAGCCAGGGTCAGTCGAGGTTAAGGGCATCAAAGGTCAAGGTTTGTGACCTGATCCAGATTTGCTTTGCCAGATGTCAGTTTGTATGGAATATGCATTCGAAGGCCCTAATAAAAACACGTGTGCGCACACTGATACGCTTACATATTCCAAGGTCAGTGAAGGTCAAGGTCGTTAAAAGCCAAGGTCAAGTATCTTGTAAACTTGCTCAGATTTGTTCTGCGACATACCGATTTGTATGAAATATGCATTCAAAGACCCTGATAAAGACACGTGTGCGCACATGCAGACGCATATATATATATGCCAGAGTCATTTGAGGTCAAGGTCATCAAAGGCCAAGGACAGGTTTTTGTGACCTGGCCCAGATTTGTTTTGCAATACATCGATCTGTGTGAAATACGCATTCAAAGACCCTTCTAAAACACGTTTGGCATATTGATACTGACATGTATATACATACATAGCTATACATACATACAGAAATATAAACGCTGGAAATGACCAGATGTACCGATGTTGGCTACCTTCACTGAAAATACGCCAAAAGATACATGTCGCGCCGTCATTTACTCTCAAACTGTACCGTGTTGTTCGAAATCTGATCTGTAAAAGATGAAAAAATGACGTCACAGGTCATTGACCTGACATGACCTCGGCCCAAAATCCCCAGTCAAGACGCCAAATGAATGAAAGTTATCGTATTCCACGTTTTAACGGCCCAACAAACACCCCGTTTCGTTCGAAAAGTTGTACGGAATGGCCTGTACAGGCCGATAAAGTGTCCAAAGTTGACCTTTTCCACCTCATTTGGCCTTGAAGATATCGACACACAAGCTGTGGGCATTTTTTAGTAATTTTTTCTGTTTGCCATATTTTCATTTTCTATTCAGTCTTGTCGGTTTCATTATTTCAATAGAAATAGTAAATAAAAACATGTAAACATAATATCCGGTATCCGGCCGGATATCCGGCACCCCGATCCGGCATATCCGGTATCCGGCCGGATCACAAAAATCCCGATCCGGTGCATCCCTACCCACTGACCACCGTCTGACGGCCCGCTCGCCAGGCAATCGGCGGCAAGAAGCTGGAGGTGATGCGTGACGCTCTGCGGTTCCGGCGCGGGATCGTCATGCAGCGCTGGGAGTACGAACGCTGCCGCATGACGCTGGAGGACCTGGTGCAGAAGCTCAGGGACATCGACTTCATGAAGGTGGGCCGCCAGACTGCGGCAGGCGGCCGGCGTAGGTGTCGTGCTGCCGGACTTGGCGGGCCCTGTGTTTGCTACCTTGGCGATTTGGTCGTTCGGCGGTCATCATTGGTATGTTTCCTATCCAACCACTCGAACGATATATATATATATATATATATATATATATATATATATAAACTAACAAATATATTGCCAGGAAGTTGTTCTTCGTTCCTACCAAAATACGTGGACTGTTATTCGTAGAGCCAGATCGGTCGTATTCTTTGGCATGGCTGACCGATGATATAGCGTTGTAAAGTGCAGGCTGTGTGGCATCTGCTCTGGTCACTCGGCACAGCCTGTCTCCGTGACTGATGTGGTCGTGTCGGCCAGGTGACCAGAGGCATCCAGCAGTACCTGGTGGAGGGCGGCGACACCACCGAGAAGCAGATCGTCCGGCTGGAGAGGAGGCTGGAGATCCTGCAACAGGCAAGTCGGCCGCCTGGGACCGCGGGGGCCGCAGACGTCCTGCCGGCGTTACGGCAGCCGTCAGATTTGTGCTCCGCTCAGGGAGAGGCAGCGGGTTGTGCAAGTGACAACTTTGTGTGTAATTTACCGGCGGTGGCTTCCCGCTCCCCGATGACGATGACGGCTCCATCGCCCAATAAACATGCTCGTCCCGGCTAGTACGGTGGGTAGGAATGATACGCCCTGTGGTGCCACGCACACGACAGTCCCTGTAGTGTCTGTGCGATGTGGGCTGTACGCGTCAGTGCTGGATGCTGCCCGTGTCCTGTCGCGGCGACCTGACGGCGCCGGCTCCCGCTCGGCAGGAGGCGTGCCGTAAACAGGAGGAGGACGCCGAGGTGGCCGACTATCTGCAGCGTCTGCTGATGATCAAACGCGCCGACAACCAGCGGCTGGCGCTGCAGGCCCGGGAGCTGAACGTGGACGTCTCGGAGCGCGAGCTGCTCTACGACATCCGCTGTAACCACCAGAGGAAGTGGCAGGCGCGCGAGAGGTCAGTGGTGGCCGCGGGCGGACGCCGTCGGCTCCGGACGGCGGCCGGCGGCTGCAGCTCAGTCTCCGGCCGCGTGAGGGACATCCGCGGTCCTTAGCTGGTCCACTGGTCTGGCATGGCTGGTGGGTGTGCTTTTACGGCGGTCGCCTTTCTCAGTGAGTTCGCCTCGGTTCCAGGCTGAACAATCTGCGGAAGATCCGGGATCTCTGCGACATCGCCAGCTTCCAGCAGCGCTACATGGCCATGCTGCACGGAGAGCTCCAGCGGGTGTACAGCAAGACGTTCCCCATGTTGCATGTCGATGGCTAGACTAAACTCCCGACCGTTGTTCCCCCGGGAAATGGCGTCGATCCACGACATTTTGAGCTGTTGAAAAATGTGCAAATGTGCATCTGTGGGTTGAGTCATAGTGATATCGGTTGCTTGCAGTTCTAAAGGGTTGATCATGTGTGCGAAATATGTTGAGGCTGCTGGAATTGGAAATCTGAATCGGTAAGATGCTGAGTTGAGCTGATTCATACGTAGCTGAAGCACAGTTCTTTTCATGTTTTGGTCTCCACGACAGTTTTCCAGTCTTGGCTCTGCGGGAGACATTAGTGCAGTGGGATGATTGTTCCCCCTCCGTCCAGCACCTCTACGGGGGAGGATGAATAATGTACAATATACAGACTGCTGTTCGCCTCTAATGGCTTCAGTCGTGTTCTTCTGAAATCGAGGCTTATGGGTTAAACAGACGGAGATTTTTAAATGTGGTTCTGGACTGGTGCTCGCCTCAAATGGCTCCAGTCGCGTTCTTAAGAAACCGAGACGAACGATTAAGCACTCGGGAACTTTGTAATGTAGTTCTACGGGGCGTTTTTGTGTAGGTCTGCGATTAATTCGGAATTTGATAGGCCGACCTGACACAGTTCGATGGTCTTTCAGATTGAACATTTGCATCTGTTATTGGATAAATGGGTTTGGGAACGTGGATTTTGTTGATTACAGATAGCAGTCCACGGCCGTCAGGCCGCCGGACCAGGTCATAGCTCAGGATATCAGTAAAGACTGCGAGATATTGGAAATCTCGACCGGTATTGACGACATCATTTCGACAGTACAAGAAACGTTCTGGCTACTCTCGTTTTAACCGATCACGCCCTTCAAAATATAGCGCTCACTATTTCAACGGGCTCCGGTTCTCCGGACCACTGTCAAGGTCTGGAGGAAAAATCCACAGCCAATGGGAATCGCTGAGCTTCTCGCATTCGTCTTAAGGTTTGCGATTCCCATGAAACAGTGTCTGTCGTATGCCACTGATTTGCAGACTAGAAAAAATCACTATAGTTGTTCTGCAAGGTTGTTTACCGGCTGGATCGCTTCGTTTGACCGCATGTTGGATTTGGGTAAGTTTGGTGGCATCGATTATGCTGTTCGTGTTCATTTACGCTGTTCTGTTACCTAATGTTTGTTGGCGCTGTGACCGAATGGCCTGTGGGTAAATGCTGTGTATTAACCTGAATTGGCTAGAGCTATATTGTATCAGATACTATATATCTATACGTATATATATATTTATTTATATGCATATATATTTGCATGCATATATACATAATTGTGTGGTATGTTTTTGTTATTAAACATGACTGCATTAGGCTGGAATCCTAGAGCTGACGCCAGCATTTGGTCGGAGTCCAAGTGGGTCAGCTGGTCATGATGCGTGTCTAGGACGCATTCTTACGAAAAAATCTTACCGGACATTTTCTGACGAGACATTTATTACGAGGCATTTACTCACCTGTACCTTTTCCTGACAATACTTTTCTGCCATGGACAAATCGTCACTGACCTTTTCTTACCACATCTCGCTTTATTCTGTTAGATTTTGCATCATTTTTTTAATTTAGCATCATTTTACAGAATTTCCTTTCTTGTCCACACAGCCATTAATTTTTCTCACTTGTCTATTAGTTTTACTTTTTTGTCTTGACCTTGTCTACGCACCAGATATTCCCCGTGCAGCGTGGCCTACGTCTCAACTACTCGTATTTGAGATGGTTATATGTATATTTAGATTTACAGATTTGTTTATATTTGGATGTTTGTATGTAGATTTATACGTATATGTATACCATATACGTATTCGTATACTGTATAGCATATGTACTAACTTATTTTAAATGTTTTAGTTGCCCTTCACCCAGTGAGTTGGTTTCGTTGTCGCAATCTTCGATGTCTGAACCGTTCGCAGAAGTCGGTCGTCATTTTGCGTGTACGTTAACTTCTTACGCGGTAGAGAATCGCCCTGACGACGAGTCTTCTTTGTCCCTCAGCGTCAGATTGTTACTCGTATTTGATGGCCTCGAGGAATTTGAGAATATTGGTGTGAGTTTTACCTATCAGAATGTTCCGTCAACGATTCCATATTTCGAAGGAATTATTCCTTCGAGGTATGCCTTGCATTGTGCGTTCTGCTACGTTTCATGTCGGTAGTGGAAATCTGGGGTCTCATGTCCTCTTCCTCTTCTCCTCCTGAGAATATAACAGTCGTCTAGGAAGTCGAGGATGTCAGCTGTCTTGTCATTTGAATTCACTCGCAAATCCACGAATCACATGGCTGTCAGGAACGAAAGCTAAAGCCAATGCCGAATGAAATTGAGACCGAGTGTCCCAGTTTTCTGCATAAAAGCCAAGCCACATTTTGTGTTTTGGGCTTTTCGCCACATGCTTTGGGGAAATTGAAAGAAACAGGAACTCTGCTGCGTTGTAGACACGGCCTTGAAGGCGTTCATCACTGCTAACTCGAAGTCCACGTAAACTCGAGAAGTCCGTTCTTGTCGCCCACAGGGCAATTTTTCACACAAAACCTCAAACAAGAAAGATCGGGTTCCCCTGATTTGTTTGTCATAAGGACAACGCAGTCCAATATGGCTTGTCGTTTTTTTTGTAATGCATTGTATCTAAGAGCAATTTTGAATGTTCAGTCCCCAAATCAGAGACTTCTTAAGGTCAGGTCCCTAACTGCGCTATCTGTATACATTTCAGTTACACGATTGTCACTTTCAGACCCGATATTAAATGCGACACTTTCTCCGGCTTATATAGCCTTGAGTACAGGTTCGCTGGTTTTGGTATGCAGGCGCAGATAAGAAAGGTAATTTGCCAGATTTATTTGTTAATTCTTCATATTCATGTGGTTTATTTTTCAAGTGTTTTATTTTGCTAGAAATATGTACGTTATTTTCCTGTAAGACAATTTCCTTTGTGAGAAATGTTCACATACTATGCTTTGCTGAAAGATAATTTCCATGTAAACAAACTTCTTGGAAGAACCTGCCTTCGTAAGAAATCGTCTGATAAAAATTTAGTCTTAGAACTGCATTTTGTAAGAAAATGTCCGGTAAAAATCTGTCTGTAAGAATATGACTGGATTCCCATGACGCGGCCGCGTAGTGGAAAGCATGGCAGCCTGGCGTGATAATTATCCTCCAGCGCCGTGTCGGTGGGTGCCTGCTGTGTAGTTGCTCTGCATCTGAAAATACTCCGATGGCGCAGTCGGGCTCCACAGAATGCTTTTTATCTAGAGTGTTCTCCGATCTCACCGTTTTTGTGTTTTTTGCTATTCTTTTTATTACAGGCGTTGGAGCGGAAAAAGTATAAAAGTGACGCTTTGCAACAGTATTGGATTTCATCACTTAGATATATTGGCGTGATGGGGGTTTGTGGAAACATGATTAATGAAGCAGAGCACGTCGTACGGCATCAGAGTAAATTTGTGTCGGTAGGAAATGCACGTGCATACATCTGTCTTCACAGGCATGTAAGCCACTCAGTCCGGTGCAGTAACCAGAGGATCGCTTGGATTACATGTTGCGACCTTGTGAAACGGAAAACATGCATGATTTGTACTTGATATCCACCGTAATAAAATAACTAAAAACCTGTTACTAATTTCGAAAATCTCTCAAAAATGTTAGAGCTTTCTCATCCGTCTCATTTAGATGAGGATGTTCCTATGCATGAATACTTTTACCCACAAATACTGCGGATTTTCCGTGCCGCGCATCTGGCACCACGTGGCCCATCTGCTGGAGAAATCGCTTCTGCCGGCGGCCAGCCGATAGCGCCAGTGGCTGAAGTCACATGCATGGGTCGCAAAGCTGTAAACGCGCCACCTGATTTGAACTGTTGCTGAATCGGAGAAGTAGAGTTCACGGTGTTTTTGTCAGGATAGTTATGAAGTGAAGTGAAGATGAATAATGAAGTGAAACGTAAATATAAGAGAAATAAAAATATAAGTGAAGGATTAGCTGAAATCCCTCTGAACCAACATGCACTGAACATGTGAACGCTTAGATCTCATTAGCGGTGGTAAACGGTACCAAGGTACCCTCCCCATTGGAGCTTGCGCTTGGAGACCCGGTAGCTATTGGCTGGCTACTGCTATGATTCAACCCTGTCCTCTTCTCCTGAAGTAGAATGCTGCTGGTTTAACCAAGATCATGTCTGGAAAAAGTAGGGCCGTCACATGTTCATCCCACGAGCAAATGCGCCAGTTCTTACTGTGAAATTTTGCAATTGACGGCAATGGAGAATTCTTTTGTTTGAATGTTTTCCACAGACCTTGTCAAACTGCCTTTGCGAGTGACGTGCATTGATGCCGTTTGTAGTCGAGCCGTTCTTACCGACACGCAGTTAGTCTGTTCCATCCTTGTGTAGTGCGCACTTCCTTTGATATGTTTTTTTTGTTGTACGTGAAAGCACGTGAAAGCAAATCCCCCCTACAGTTTTTATTTTGCGCGATTACGGTTGTTTTGCAGCGATTTTTTCTCTGGCGAAAAGGAACTTAATAGGATGACCGATGCACTCCCAGCGCCACAACTCAAGGTTTCAGGCGTCACCGCTGGAATATTGCTTCTTATAGAGGGCAGCACCGGCCCCCGCGGACGACGCAACTCAGACTTCATAGAGCAAAAAGACCCTGACTGAGCACGGCCATCGACAGAGGAAGGACAAGACCTGGTGGTCTCTAGACCCACTGGAGGGATGTCCAGCTCCCTGGGGACTTTTTTGTGTCGAGTGGTAGTGTTTGTGCAACTTTATCCTGGGGTATTCCTCTGCGGCTACTTTGACATATTCCCCTGCCATTAAGTCATTGACACGCCTTCGGCCAGGAGCATAAAACGTCCTTGACACCATAGTTTCAGCCGTCATAGTTACCGCGTCAGCCAGGATTGTGTTCACGCAGACACTGCACGGACAACTGTCATTAGCTGACAGTTCTCGAAGTCATAAGCAGCATGCCCTAAACACAACAGTGCTGCAGTCCAGCCCTGCCAGGGAGTCTGAGGACCACCTCAGTCATCATACTACACACAGAGGACCCGTCAGACCACCAAAGACATCACACGACACACAGAGGCCACCACAGGCACGGCCGTGCTGCAGTCTTGCCCCGTCATGGAATGTGAGGACCACCACAGGCACGGCCGTGCTGCAGTCTTGCCCCGTCATGGAATGTGAGGACCACCACAGGTACGGCCGTGCTGCAGTCTTGCCCTGTCATGGAATGTAAGGACCACCGCAGACACGCCAGTGCTGCGGTTTGGGAGGGGAGGGACGGTCCTGTTGTGACGGGTGACCGTGTCCGCTGATGACTCGGCTGACCCGGCCGCCCGACCTGGAGCCGGTCCCGGCCACCATATCCACTGGCGCCAGACACTTGGGCGGCCGACCGTCCCACCCGCTGCACCATCTAAATCACTGGACTGGTCAATAACGGAAACAGAGTGTGGAGCGGAAATAAACAGCAGTTAGAAATCAGGGAAGAAAATTGTTCGCCTCCACAGCGTTTTTACCTTCGTTTGTGGTGTATTCGGTGATCCTCTTTTTGTCGCTGCGTAAACAGTAATGCCCCGGGGAAGGTTTCTTTTCCCGTGGTGAGTGAATAATGACAAGTTTGTAAGGCGTTCCTCCTTGCCCTACATGCAGAAAAGAAAGAAGTGCATAAAACAATGTGAAAATGAAAATCAGTCGCGTTCATGAGGAATAAACTGGCGTTAGCTATTGTCTAAACGCACTTCTAAGTGATAACGAAGAAACCCGTTTGATATGACTTCTAAGAAAGTCCTTTTGATTCTGAGTTGCTCCTACCTCAGATGCTTTTTTGTTTGGAAAACTCGAATACGGTTCCAATATTCTTTTCGTATTTATGTAATGCGATGCCAGGTGAAAGAAACCCAAAAGTCATCCAAACTCAAAAGTCAGCCACCAAACGGGCAAAAATGTGACGGTCTCCAAAAATATAGTATAAACCGTAACATGCCTCCACTTGACCTGACCTGACCGAAAATGTAACTCACAAAGTAGGCCAGATAGAGATTTTAGAAAGACCAAGGACAAAAGTACCTAATGGTGCCACTTTCAGCTCTCAACCACCATTAATTTTGATTTTAAGAGGTCAAATTGATCACCATGACGACGTGTACGGGCATTTATGTAATTTATGGACAATTTCGGAAGCGACGGTGTTTTGGTTTTGGCATTCGCCGAGCAGCTACGCACCATTTAAGCAGTACCGCCTGACAGCGTCGCGCGGGACTTTCTCCGTACCTGTAGGATAGCAGTGCTGACAGTCAGCTGGAATAACTGGGCTCAAGGCGCATAATCGGGAATACAGCGCAAAAACGGACCGGGTAATTAACAAACGTAATTATTATTGGACTGGAATCCCTTGAGAGACGACGCAAGTTGTCTTCAACGGAGTATTCTGTCACAGCCCCTTCATCATGCCTACATTTATTTCCTGCAGCGCTCGAAACTGTGACTTAACATGACAAAAACGCGTTCATGTCATGGAGGTGACGTCTGCTCGCTTTGGACAAATAAACTGGCCCATCAGCTTGTAATCATATGAAGCAAGAACCTCACAAGCTGAGCCGACAATCCTTCTGCTTGCCCCGTTCATGCACTGTTTGGGAAGATTGCCAGAACCCGTAGAAATTACCTGTTAGAATGCGTGTCGGGGAAATTGGTGGTGCATCATTCAGCGCGGAATTTCACAGTATAATGCGGACGCAGAACGACGATGCAGCAGACAAAATGCGTAAATCTCTTGACTGGTTCACTGTGTTTGGTCGGCAGCTGGTGGTTATGGTAAGGACGTGCTGTGCTCGGTGCTCATACGGCACCAAGGACCGAGGCCGATATAGCAGTATCCTCGTACCATGGCACTGCTTTCTGACACTTTTATAGTACATGTTTGCCCGGGTTGAAGCAGATGTTTGATAAGGCAAAAAAAGTTCAGGGTGGTTCGGCGTTATTGGAAAACGCGTTGGATTGGGCGCACAACATTGTTTTCATATGCATTTGGTCCGAATGGTTGCTGAAGTGATGTTATGAAGCGGATTACGTGCTAAGCACAGCTTGTTGCACAAACTCTGACCTCTACACTCGATCGAGCAATTGCAGGTAACGGCTAACTGTTGCGAAAGTTCACCGTGCCGCCAAGGGTGCGACACGACTGTGTGGTAGTTAACCCGTGCCCGACCATGGGTCGGCGGCGATCACGCCCGACTGGGGGGGGGGGGCGGTTGACCGCCCCCTCTAACTCACGAACTATTGGTTGCACGATACAAATAAGCACACCGTTGGAAAGGTTGTGACAAGTAGAGCTGGAAACTGGTCTTATTTTTGGTTTTAGATAATATATAAGCAATTTACGTCCTACATATGTTTTCTCACAGCCGACTGCATGAGACCGAGAAACGGCCTGAATCTCAAGGGCTGTGACTAATAACGCATAGGTAAAGCACCAACGCAAAGGTAAAGGTTCGCAGATGCCGATACACATCTAATTTTTCAGATTTGTTCAACATATACGCTGAAATGGTGAGTTAAAGACATGGCAATTTTCACGCCGGTTGTCGGCGGTCGCTGCAGCCGTGCACAGTAAGAAATTAGTGGTAACTAATTTTAGCGTTCCTTTATTTTCGCAACATAAGCCTATCCATGTAAATTGCATTTATCGTAATGGTTCTTGTGATGGCTTTTCATTCTTAAATTTCATAAAAAATCATTAGTTACCAGTCCACACACTTGGTGGAGCTTTATTCGCCTTTTTATTTCCAAAATATGAATTTTTTTAAAACTTTTGGAGGTTCTTGGTATAACTTACGTCTACGCAAGCCAGCTCTGCCATTTTCTACCCATTCTGAGTAATTCATCGCTGATTTTGACGGTGGTACATTTTGGCTCAAAACAATTATTCGTGACCTGACCTCAGGTCAGCGGCTGGAAGTCATTCATGCTTTGCCCATTGATGGTAAGTAGATGTCTGCTTCACTCCACTCTAAAAATGTCGTGAAAAATTCGCCAATTTCCGAAAAACGACGACCTGTCTTGAAAATGAGCTTGATTTTAGGTCAATGACCCAGAAGATTCCGTAAAATCGGAGATAGCAGATTTGTTGCATCTATCAAGATCACTAGTCCCTGAAAGTATTATTATGATATCTTGTCTTCCGAAAAAGGTACGGGGAGCGAAACCTTTTTTGGACATAGGTCCGTTTGATCTGATCTGGGTCAGACACCTGACTTGACCTGAGGTCAAAACTTTGGCGTAAGATGTAAAAATGACCAAGCGAAAGTTACATGAAGTTTCATTGCGCTATGTTTTTTGGTTCTCTCGCAATCCTAGAAAACCTCAGGGAGGGCGGTGAACCGTCCCCCCCTGTCAGGTTATTTTGAACCTCTTTTGGCCAGTTGCCAGATGTCCCGCGGGCCAATTGACAAGAACGCCCCGGGACTTCTTCAAGTCCCGGGGCGACTTGAACAAGTCTTGCTAGGACGGAGAGACTACTGCTCTATCAGCTGAGCTAATAATTACGGTAGCTCATTACCTGAATGTTATCTGAAGTTTTCATTTGATTTCTGTGTGCATGTGGCTTGTCGCATCCAGAAGGTAGGTGCGAGGGTGTACGGAATACCACATGGACTGTGGGATTTTTTTTGTTTTTTGAAACACTGGAGACACCTTGGAGAGTGATCCATTAGTAACTGCCTGATTTGTATGTTGCTACGTTCGCATCTTTGCCTGTTTTCCCAAGGACATGGAGCAATACCGTTTCACCAGACATGGTCTTAAATGTTTATTGTAACGGCAATGCTTGAGCAAATAACAAGTGCTAACAAGAACAACATAAGCAGTGTGTACACGATCGAAATCCCTGACCAGTTTTCTTACATTAACAATGCTGCGGTCGTCGCATTCAGAATAAACATCCATCGAGACGCAGCATGATTCAGTCGAGAAGCAACCTTTGGCATACAACAGCTCTGCTCTGCTAGCTCTAATGCTGCGTACCTGCATTTGTCCTGAGATTCACACTTAAATACCACACTCGCGCCACTGAGTTCGTCCTGCAGAACAGGCGCGGCAGGTTGCAGCCGTACCAGGCCGTCGGGCCGCTGTGCCCGGCAGCGCCCTGCCGCCAGCGCCCGCGCTCACGCCGCAGTGATGCCACAGATGCCGCCGCGCCGCGCCGGCGTCCCCGTCGTCTCCGCTCCCGCGTCGCTGCCGACGGAGGAGGCGACGCCGCGCGCACGGCGGCTCGGCCGGCCGGCACGCCCGGCTAGCGCGAACACTTGGGGTAGAGCTCGCAGTCGCCGTGCCGCGAGCCGGTCACGACGGCCATCAGATTCTCCAGCTGGCCGCCGGCCTCGTCCGCGTCATCCGAGAACCAGGCCAGGGCGGCTCTGTGGACGTCAGGCACGGGTCAGACTTCAGACCCAGCCCAGGGCGGCTCTGTGGACGGCAGACACGGGTCAGACTTCAGACCCAGCCCAGGGCGGCTCTGTGGACATCAGGCACGGGTCAGACTTCCGACCCAGCCCAGGGCGGCTCTGTGGACATCAGGCACAGGTCAGACTTCAGACCCAGCCCAGGGCGGCTCTGTGGACATCAGGCACAGGTCAGACTTCAGACCCAGCCCAGGGCGGCTCTGTGGACGTCAGACACGAGTCAAACTTCTGACCCAGTCCAAGACGACCCTGTGGATACCAGACAGGGTCAGACCAGGCGTAGTCTGTAGTTTAGAACCAGGCCAGGACGGCCCTATTTACATAAGACAGCGGTACGTCGGCCGAAAAATAGCACTAGCCTGCTGCGTACATACATCGCGGGTTCGATCGCGGAATAGAACAGATTTCAGGTGTCGCTAACGTTGCCAAAGTAGTCCCATGCATTGCATTTCTGTACATGGAAAGCGACCGGGAACAGTGACACTGGAGGCATCAATGACGACAACAAAACGATAAGACAGCAGTAACAGGGCGGCGAGGACGGATCGGGACTTAGTTCACGCCGAATTCCTGGCAATGCGTCTGACGAGCTGTGGTGAGTACGGCACCCTGCTGGCAGTCTGGCGCCGGTGCCGGCCTCACCCCAGCATGGACTGGAGCGGCTGCCAGGTGGCCGACTGGCCGGCGCGACAGAGCCGCCAGCGCAGGCAGCCGCCCGGGCGCGGGTAGAGCGCCTCCTCGACCGTCCGCAGCAGCTCCAGGGACTCCTCGCCGTCCGGGCCGCTCCAGCCGCCGGCCAGGCCGCGGCCCAGGATCGACTGCCAGCTGGTGCCGTCCTGCGGCGGCGTCACGCCGGGTCAGCACGGCAGGCGGCGGCAGGCCGGGCACGGCCCGCGCAGGAGGCGACAGCTCACACACCACGGGCAGAGACGCCGGAGATCAGGCTGCGTCAGGGACCACCAGGGGTGTCCTGCTCCGGTCCGACCCTGGCCTGCTGTTGTGTTATGTCTCGCCACCAGCTCATGCTGTTACTGAGCGCAGGCAATTGGTACATTCGAAGCAGCTGATACAACCGAAGCGAGAAGTGGTCAGAAGTTTCGACGATTCTACGCACAGTTAGAGGGGTGTTCCACTGCACTAGCCGAAGCGAGAGGCAGTCAGTCTAGCAGTTAGTTCTAATAGCAGCATCAAAGGAAATGTCCTACGTCTACAGGCCAGCCAATGCATTCGATCCGAATCAAAAGGACCAAGTGTAAAAGCGTCGAGAGATTTTAGTCGCAGGTCACTGTCGTTACGGTCGGGCCCTTGTGTTGGGTCAGAGCGCGTCCGACCTGACCCAGCCGTCTGGTCCGGGGACGCTACTCACGCTAGCCACCGCGTTCAGCGTCACCAGAGACACATAGGCCATCAGCACGGCGAAGCCGACCAGGACGCCCATGAACTGGAGCACCGTGTCGAACGTGAGGAAGCGCGGCAGGCGCAGCGTCGGCCGGCGGCGGGTGCCGTGGCTGCCGTGGCTGCCGTAGCCGCCGCCGCCGCCGCCACCGCCACGGCGTTGGTTGGTCTTCGGGAACATTCTGGAGGGAGGTCAGAGGCGGTCACAGCGGCGCCATAGGGGTTGGGGACTGTCTGAGTCGGTGGCGCCCATTGGCTGGTGAATATAACCAGTGGCCGGCCAAATCCATGGACGGGGGAGGAGGACACTGACGGTTAGTTAGAGGTCCCAGTGGGTTCCACTGGGACCTCTTCTTCCAGCGGACTTCCAGCGGCATTCGTCCAGAGGGCCTGATGCGCTAGACGGGCGGTACTGTGTCGGCTGACGGACTGTCCTGGCCATAACGATCGTAAGGAGATGTAGGGAAGGCGAAGATCTAACGTCCGCACAGCGAGAGTACCGTCGGATGGCTGGGAAAGGGTCTTCTTCGGCGGGTCGCCACATGTTGCCGGACCCGACCCCAGATGTCGTCTATCTGCCAAAGGCGGCGTCAGTTCGGAGTCCGAGGGACGACATTCCGGTCAGGCGGTCCTGCCGTCCTCAGTCCATCAGAAGCGGCGTCAGGTCGGCTCCAGAGGGGTGTCCCGTGGGTTCAGTCCGTCCCCCTCTGTCAACCACAGACGGCGTCAGGCCGGCTCCGGAGGGGTACCCTGTGAGGTGAACCCGCCCTCCTCGGCCCATCAGAAGCGGCGTCAGGCCGGCTCCGGAGGGATACCCTGTGAGGTGAACCCGCCCTCCTCGGCCCATCAGAAGTGGCGTCAGGCCGGCCCCGGAAGGGTGGCGGGCTCGGTCAGTCTGTCGCCGGGCGGCGGCCGCCCAGGACTGTCCAGTAACGGTGTCCGCCGCCGGCCGACACCGGCCAGGTCAACGGCCGACGCACGACGGAAGGAAGTCGTTAAGTCATCGGCGGCCCGCTCAAACGGTGGGAAGCGCCGGCTCGCCTGGAAATGCCAGCCAGATAGATGCGATGGCGATAACGCGACAACGCGAAGAGATCCAATCAGGCGGTAAACATTCGCAGATGCTGGCGGGAGGAGAGGAGAGTGCCATGGAGAGGGGGCGTGAAGTGTCTGATCATGCAGCATGGCATTCTCGACGTGCATTAGCTTGTCATCATGCACGTGCGGAAGAAAGTGTTAATCTGCTAAAGCATATGGTACACGCAAAACAAACTAACTGCTTCACACCTATTGCTCTGCGAACACTGTGACGAATACAACGAGAAAATCGTGCATCGCCGTCGAAGGCCACCTTCTCATAATCGTGCTAACTAAAGGACCAAATATCACATGGCAATACTTTTGCCCCTGTGTCAGTTGCCCTCAACAGACGCTCTGATAAAAAATGAAACGAAATAAGCACAATTTGTAACGAGTGAATTCACAAATTTCACCCGGCACCTAAGTGTTTTACGTTCCATCAACAGCATTTCCTTCCCATAATAAGTGAGGACAGCTTGGGGATTCTCGCCTCATAAAATCCCAATGTGTACAAAACAGGATCTTTGCTTAGAAAGCATGACCACCGCATTAAAATGATGATTTACCGATGTAAGCCAGCTTGGGTGTGTGAACGCGCATGGTCCGGCTAACCATCATTAGCATTGTGTTTCCCGCCCTTTTCACCAGAGCAGGTCCATGTGAAAATGTCACTTTTTATTCTGGCCTGTGAAGGGTATAAGCCAGAAACGCACGGGACCCCAGTCCGGGTAAAGTTCGGTACCGGTACCGGAACAGCAGTCCTCTGATGTGCTAAGAAATCCGGCAACCCGGCGACCGGACAGTCGCCACCTGTCGTCAACACTTCGCACCACAACCACCTCAGGCAGATCAGCTGTCGTCCATGCGGGCCGTCGCAGCAGAGAAGCACCGGAGAGCTCTATCATCCACTAGCCGTCCTGGCTGACGACTCTGAGCGCCCGGACCTCGTACTTACCCTTCCATCCGGTCACTGCTCGGCGGCACCAGATCAGGTCATAACACTCACTGAGGACGAAGCAGCGGTGACGACGCCCAGCACGAGGAACGCAGCCACGGTGAGGGCGGCGGCCATGGCGTCCGAGCCATCCTGCAGACCGTCCCAGAGCCGAGAGTTCCAGCCCTGGCCGCTGCAACAGCCGCCGACCGGGTCACCGACAAGTGGCAGCACGGTCGGCCGGGTCGGCACGCGACTGATGCGGGAGTGTCGTGTCTGTGTTGCGCTTTCGTCTGTCCGTGAACACCGTCCTTTGTCGATGTCTGTTGTAAGTCTCAGGCCAACGCTGGTGGTTGGTTCACGACGTTCCGTGACTTGTCCGTAGGCCGAAGGCGCCGTCATCATCGTTTTCGTGCGCTGTTGTCTTCCGTGCAGATGTTGCATGAGTGTTGTCCATGTAAGACTTGCTGTCCTTGTAAGTCATTGTAAGGTTACTGTCCATGTAAGACATACCGTTCCATTTTATTCGTCATGTTAAAATCGTCTCTGTCGGTTTTGGAGGTATCCTTTGGAATGTGCGCCATTTTCATTGATGTCCTTTGCTTGTCGTCCGTTGTCTGTTTGTTGTCCAGGCAGTCATGTTTATCATAATCCACTGTTGCACGTCAATAGGCCGTGATGCTACCGATGTCGGAAGGCTGATGTCCATGTCGATGTTCATGCTGGGCAGTGACCGATGTCGGAAACTATCCACTGACTACGAGCTACTTTATACTGTCCATTGTCCGACCGATGTTCCATGTCGGCGTCTGACCCACGAAAACCGTAAAAGTCAACGAAGTGATATCACCCTGAACTCTCACTGCATTACAACAGAGTAACAATGATTTGAACGAAAAAACGTAAGGGTGGTTTAACATTTTCCAGTGATATTTTCAGAAAGATGAGGTAACAATTGACTTTTGAGCGCAATGAAACGTGACGCTCCTGAAGACCATTTTAAAAATGGCCCATGGCATTACATTACCAGCACAAAGAACTGGGTCAAATGGCAGCTGAGTATTCTATGGACTGTCCCATGGACTGATGGCAGCGCACTCTTGGCCACGCAGCTCCGATAGTATTTGCCGCCGGCGGGTACCGGGGCCGGATCCCGGTACAGCTCCGGGTACCGGTCGGGGCGCCGAGCCGGGTACTCACGCGGTCGGGTCCCGGTACGGCGCCGGATACCGGTCTAGGTCCGACGTCGGCCCGGGCTGCATCTGGACTCCATTGACCTCGGGCGGCGCCAGGCCCACGAGGCCCGAGTGGATCACGCGGATCTTGTACGGAAAGTCGTCGCGCAGGTGCGGAGGCACGAACGGTTCCGGCTCGGCGGGCACGACGGCCGGCGCGGCGACCGGCGCAGGCCCGGCGGACGTCCCGACGGTCGCCGCCGGCCCAGCGGCAGTCCGCTCGCCAGCCGGCTCACCCAGCCGGTGGTGCAGCAGGTTCGGATCCATGAAGTCGGCCCAGATGGTCCAGTTGAGCTGGCGCGAGGCGCGGCCGCCCAGCGGCCCCGGCAGGCCGGCCAGCTCCTCCGCCGGCCGCCCCGGGCCAGCGGTCGCCGGCTCCGCGGCGGCGGCGGCGCCGAGCTGGCGCAGCTCGTCGGCCTCGTCGCGCAGCTGGCGCAGGTAGGTCTGGGCTGAGGCGCCGGCGCAGCGCTGCAGCGTGGCCGCGCTGTCGTCGCCGCGCCACATGTTCGAGCAGCCAAGCTCCCTGTACCTGGGGGCGGCGGCCGGCACGTGAAGCTCCCACGGCCGGCGCGCCGCCAACTGGGACGCGTCGCGAGCGGCGGCCGCACGCGGCGAATTAACACAACGGTGCCGGTCCGCCCCGAACGCACGCGACATTCGCCGGTACTCACCGAGATGACCGTGTCGCCGTGTCCCGCGGAAGGCGCGTGCGTCACGTCCGTTACGTCGCGCCGCTGGTCGTGGGAAATCCCCGACACACCTGCCACGGGCGGCGTCACCTCTGTTTTCACGGCCTCCGGGCCGGCTTGTGAGGCGGCTCCCCGGCTGGCCGCCGCCAGGGGACGACGTCCAGCGGCGTCGCGGCGTCACGTGCGTGACGCGGCCCAGGCCTGCGCCGGCCTGACGGGTGCCCGCCGGAACACAGGCGAGAACACCCGGCTCTGAGCGGAACACAGCCGGGAGCACCCGGCCCCGCTGCAGACCAACACAGCTCCAACCAGACCGCACCGGACGGCGACTCGAGCAGGTGACTCTGGTATTGACGTGCGGTGAGCCAGACCTCACGCACGCTCGGGCTGCGTGGGGACGGGGTGCCGTGGTGCGTGGCATGCGCTGGCAAAGCGTGCTCTCGAGCGCCGTTCACAAGGCAGCACAGCGTAACACTCTGAGAGGCAGGCTCTCGATTTCGGACGAACACTCAACGGTTGGTGGCTTACACACTAGTGAAGCGGACATCCCACCAAACGGTACAATAATGGTTTCTTGGCGGCATCAGGCTCGTGCTCCTTGGAAACAGTCCGATGGCCTCAGTCCGCACAGATCAACCAAATTCAAATTGACCAGCATGAAACCAATGTTAAGGAAGGAGCGATTTTAGAAATGTATCGCAGATCAATACATGGTTCCTATCTACCTGACATGATGCTAAATACGCACGAACATGTGAAGAAATTCATGCCAGTTTTGCCTGATTTTGTCTTAGAAAAATGAACGGTAACCTTCGAATAAAATGTCAGCTGAACCCTGCTCTAACTATCGCTCGCATCATCTATCTATCATTTCCATTTCTATTCCATTTGATACCTTTTCTGTTTCTTCTCTATTCGATACCCTTTTCTTTTCTATTTGATTGGATACCTTCTGCGAATAAATTTGACCCGAACGATTTGATAGGATGACGCTTGGTGTGTAGCAAACCTTGTTGCACTGACTGAGCCACGCACCGCATTGTGCGGTTGCAGGGAGGGCTGACTGTTGTAAAAGTTAAACGTGCCGTGGAAAACACGACCCGACCGTGGACGACTCAACAAGACTCTCTATTGCGCAATTGTCAGTTAACCTGGGAGTCATATCTCGAGCGCCGAAGTGAATCAAACCCGTTTGTCAGAACTGACCGACCAGCGCTCTTCCAACTGAGATATCGATCACGGTTTTAAAAACAAGGAGTTCCGTACGATATGTTACAATGGATTTCAGAAAACCCTGCATGCCAGAAAGAAAAGAAGTACTTTTACTAAACACCGTTCACTAGCAGGCGCGACAAAGCTGTGTTTCATATTGCGTAGAATGCAGCAGCCATTCGTTTTGCGCATTTTCCGGGTATTAAATTTTCGATCATGATTCTTGACTGGAATATGACATTCTTCTGTAGCAGCACACGCCAACTGTTTACAGAAATAGGCTGCTTATATAAATAGTGCATACATCTGTGTACTGGGGCAGAAAATGGAGATCCTCACTCCCATTTTTTTTATCCACCGCACGTCGCGTATAACCCTCTCATTAGAATGACAAAGATGACAAAATAACATGGCAGAAAATCACTACACAGGAGCATATTGATAATACAGATGAAAGACTCGTGTAGTTTAAAGGCTTAGAGAGCTCACCATGAGAGCATACCATCTGATGACCCCAGTGTAACACGGGTCCTTAATGCTGACAATCCTAGATCCAGTGGCATACTGGGGGCCATTAGGCCATGCCGCTTTCCTTGGGCGCCAGAGATGCCCTATTGAGAATAACACATGCCCTGCCTTGAGACATAGTCGATGGCGCCTCATACACGGGACGTTTTATGCAGGATTCCCCTGGAAATTTCAGGGACGTCGCCCGGACCTGAACGGGCGCCTCGAGATTTAAAATTCGGGCCCGTGGTTTGAAAGCGCCCCCGAGGTTAGGAAGAGCGTCCCCGAGGCCTGGAAGGGCTATTCCGATACCTGAAATACCGCCCCACACCTGGAATGTCTGAAAGAGCGTCCCGTGGGCTCGAAAGAAATTTCGAGTTTGTTTGCCCACCCTTGGGCCATTTCTGAATACGCCACTGCGTAGATCCCTGACGCTGATGACTTTTTTGTGGGCTGACATGACACGCCGAGTCTAGAGTGGGTTTAACTTTTGTTAAAAGGTTTAGATGTACCACCAGCAAGGAGATATAGTTTTAAGTTACGGTTCAAGAAAAGGCTTCTTTAAAACCCAGCTATATTTCTTGGCAGAGAGGAATTCATTATAAAAGTGATCAGCATTTCTTGTATCATGTGGTCCAAAAACTTCGTCGTTCACAGCTAGGATGTTCAGGTCAAGCAGTGATAAAAAAGAAAATAAACGGAATTGCTGATTCTTCTTGCTGAAACAAAATGTGCCACGTTACTACGTTTGATTCAGCAAGGTCAAAGGCGAAGCTAAGTCGACAATGCGGCGACATATCTACAAAATCCCTACGATAGTCCCAAGCGCAGAACCCTTTGCCATATCCCAGAACCACGGCGCCATCGACCTGTGTATAGACTGCTGAAGGCGTCCTGTGAGACGCCCCTCTCAGAGGTTTACCCTCCTAGCTCCCTCCATGAGGCTACCACCTGCAGTTCCGCCTCACCTCCTCATGACTGCCTCGGCAAAGTCCAGCACCGGGAAGCTGTTCCGCGTGGACTTCTCGCCCTGGCGATGTCTGCGCCGCTGCGTGCGCCGCGGCTTCGTCGGCACCGACGCCTCCGTCGTCTCCGACGCGGCCGGCGTCGCCTCGTGGCCGTGGCGGTGCAGCATGTCGTCGGTGGCGGAGTAGCGCACCTCGCCCTCGCCGGGCGCGCGGTAGGCGCTGATCAGCGTGGAGCCGGTGCTCTGCAGGTCCTGCGGCAGCCCAGCCGCGTACCGGTAGACGAGCTGCGGCGGCGGCTCCGGCGCGTGGCGCGCCTGCTTGGCGGCGGCCAGCGCGCTCAGCAGCACCAGCAGGGCGACGGGCTTCATGGTGCGGCGACTCGGGCGGGGCGGCCGAGCTGGGCGGACGCTGGGCGCGGACTGGCCGCCGCCGCGCCGCCCGCCGCCGCCGCGCCGCCGGCCGCCGCGCTCCGCTGGCCGCCGCCGCCGCGGGCGCTCCGGTCCCGGTCCCGGTCCCGGCCGGTCCCGGAGGCTCCCCGCGGGACCGGCGGCCGCTGGGTGGGACCGGTGCCCGCGGTCGGCCGGTCCCGGACGGCCTCCGCTCGGCGGGGGACCACCCAGAGACCGGGCGGAGGACCATCCAGAGACCGGGCGGGGGACCACCCAGAGACCGGGCGGGGGACCACCCAGAGACCGGGCGGGGGACCACCCAGAGACCGGGCGGGGGACCACCCAGAGACCGGGCGGGGGACCACCCAGAGACCGGGCGGGGGACCACCCAGAGACCGGGCGGAGGACCACCCAGAGACCGGGCGGGGGACCACCCAGAGACCGGGCGGGGGACCACCCAGAGACCGGGCGGAGGACCACCCAGAGACCGGGCGGAGGACCATCCAGAGACCGGGCGGAGGACCAGCCAGAGACCGGGCGGGGGACCACCCAGAGACCGGGCGGGGGACCACCCAGAGACCGGGCGGAGGACCACCCAGAGACCGGGCGGGGGACCACCCAGAGACCGGGCGGGGGACCACCCAGAGACCGGGCGGAGGACCATCCAGAGACCGGGCGGAGGACCAGCCAGAGACCGGGCGGGGGACCACCCAGAGACCAGTTCTGCAGCGAGCTAACCGGCCACCGAGGCCTACAGTGAGCTAACCGGCCACCGAGATCTAAAGAGAGCTAACCGGCCCACCGAAACACCCCTGGGAACCCCGGGCCGCGTCGCAAGACCCACATGGCAGCTGACGGAGCATGAATAGTTCGTCCCATGACCTGGACCGCCCAGAGATCTGAATGTCATCCGATGGCACGACAATGACGAGAACGGCAGTCGGCCAGCCGCCGGTGTCGATCAGACGGACGGTGGTGGTTAGCGGGCGCCAGCCACACGGGACTCGTTTCCGGGTTAATGTCGCCTAATATGGGAGGACGCGTCGGTCTAACGAAGTCTGTTCACCTGACGGCGACCACTCCCGAATGCTCCTGGTCGCTGGCCACGTGATGAATCGGCGATGACACGTGATTGATGGGCCTAAATCAGAGGGTGGTAAGGACAGAACCGGTGCAGACACGCGTAACAGCACCGATCGTCCCTCGGGGCATGGCATCGCTGACGCTGTTGGGTATATCTGTTTGCTGTTTGCTTCTGTGCTTGATTTTTCCTCCGGTTTTGAAGCTTACTGCAGCCTTTTCCGGTGTACTGAGGGACGATTGAAAACAGTGGACAAGTACTGATGTGTCCTCTTTTATGACCCAGCCGCCCTTAATCTGCCTTACATTGACGCATCAGCAAGGCATGCCATAATAGACATTTTCAGTTGAAGGAAGAAAAAAAACGCAAAACGAGCCACCATCGGACCGAACAACCAGCAAGGATGTCATGCTCTTCGGAAGTCCTTACGGAGTCACACCATGCTTCGGAGCCGTCGGACTGAACATGTGCAGCTGAAGCTAACGACCATCGGGTCATCGAGCGTCGCCACCGCCTCTGCCGCCATCCCCGGGTCCAGTCGACGCCGTCGTGTTTGCTGAAGCTCATTGGCAGTTCGCGCTGTGGCGCCACCGGTGTCCGGACGCTAACACAAACACATTAGCGTCATCTCGGCTCCAGCGGCCGCTGGGAGTCGGCACAAAGCGGCCAGGTGTGCCGGCTCCCATCCCCCTCCCCGACAGCGGGGGGGAGGCGGCGCCTCCGGCAGAGATATAGCGGGTCATTCCGGCGGCCAACGGCGGTGGCCAGACGGCAATGGGCCGCTGCCGCTGACGACAGAGCAGACGGTACCGAGACGGCAGAGACGGCAGAACGGACGCCATCGACACCGCACAGACAACAGAACGGACGACACGGCAGAACTGGTGGAATAGACGACACCGGCACAGCACAGACGGTAGGATGGACGTCACAGACACGGTAGGCGGCCAGAAAAGTTGGTATCGACACGAAAGAGACGGCAGAATAGAATCGACTGTTCAGAAACGACAGACAGGGAAGACAGACGGTTGTGACCAGGAGGAACCTCTGTGGAGATCGAGGGGGGGGGGGCAAGCGTCATTTTTACTTCGTCTCTTTCCATGCAGCGCCATAAGGCTAACATTAAATGTTGCCTAAAGTTGAAGGGCAGCTGCCCCATTTCCGTCCCCCCCCCGGTTCCGACGCCCTTGGTTCTGACGCGGCGGAGACGGCAGGAAAGATAATACAGACATGGTAGAGGCGGCAGAATGGGTGGTACAGGCACGGCAGGATGGACGACAGGGACACAGCAGAAAAGACGATAGGTACGTGGCAGAATGAACGGTACTGACTCAGCATCGGCAGCAGAAAAGACAGTATAACATGTGAATAAATAATCTCCACACAAAATTATAGGGATTCTCCATGTATATGCATATACATACGTCTTTATCTTCGTGTATAACATAACATGTATACCAAGGATCTTCTCAGCAAAACATCTACAACTTGCATGCGAAAAGGACATGTTGGAACCGAACTTTCAGACGAAATGGGGCATGTCTGGAGATTTCCAAAAATTATTGGGGGAAGGTCCACACAGGATTTCAGACCATTTTTCCAGTCATTGCCATAGGCCTAGTGTTAAAATCCCTGGATATTGGGGGTCAGGACCCACATCCCTCGGGGTCGCCTGCCATGAAAAGATGGCTATGGCCGGATGACTCGCTAGATCCGCCAGCCACTAGACGCACCATTAAATTTCGGTGCATTATAATACAACCGCGAGAAACACGATATCAAACCTGCGTCGTCAGCTACATCTATGGTGTTGATGCGCAGAGGGATACTGTCCTGTGACTATAGACCGTAAATATTATTGTTGCCGCCGAAAGGCCGCCAGATGCAAGGATAAACCCTTGCAAAGGCACACGCGCTCATAATCAAGGTCGGTTTCAACATAAAACTGAAACTATTTAGCCATGCCCTTACGACCGTAAGGAATTCGTCTCAATACGCATATGAAGCTATGAGCAATCAAACTTTGTCACCAGTGACAGTGACAGTTACTTTTCTCGCCAAAAGAGTAAAAGATTGTAAGACTTAGTTTCTGCAGAGCATGTAAGGTGCCCACGCGGGCTCTCGTGTCATTTATACTCGATCTGCATTCCCATAAATCTTGCACACACATGCACACTGCAACAATTGTCGTGTACCCGGCACAAACTGAGTGTCTCACTTCTTAATGCGCTAGTTCTGAAATGAACAGATCTAGCAGAAGGAGCTCTAGTTCACCAACCAACCAATCGAGAGGCTGTGGTAATTTGACATTGTTTCGAAATTGTTAGCAAGAGCAAGGGCAGCTGGAGCATACGACCTTCATTTAAACCTAGGGATGCACCGGATATCCGGTCCGGTCGGATATCCGGCCGAATATTTGAGATTGTCGGGTACCCGGTATCCGGCTGTATATTTCTGTGATCCGGCCGGATATTGCCGGATATTTGGCCTTCGAGTGTCCAATCGAGACGTTCTAATGTCTGCCTACAAAACCGTTTCAGGCGAAACGTGCCTTGTATTAGATTATCGATGTAACTGACAGTTCCAAGCAGGGGCGGCTGATCAGAGGGGCAGGGGGGGGGCAACTGCCCCCATCTCCGGTCGAAATTTAGAATTAACCTTATGGCGATGCAAAGTAAAAGAGTTAAAAAAATCGGCTGCCACCCCATCTGTGGAGAGGCTCAACGGCCACTGAGTCCAAAGTCTGTCTGGAGCACTGCTTTTTCTTCTTAGTTCGGGAGGATTGAGACATAATTTGCAAGGGTGGGACTCAAGCTCAAAGCACTGCAACAACAGTCAGCATATGCTCAGCATGCCATTTTGTGCTACATCATCTTCCTGTTTCCCAAACATTTTTATCTGTCTCATATGCTCTTGTACAAATGCATTAACCCGGCACTACCTGGCGTGTTTTTGTACTCGCGGCTGACTGGGGTATGCCAAAGAGGGCACCCTCTGCTATCTCGGGATCTAACCGTTGGATCTGAGCCGGTCTACCACCAATCGATAGCCCTGAGTCTTGCGATTCAGAAAATACTATGTTCGTCCTGGTCACATGACCGATGACGTCACAAGTCACTTAGGCGCATAACACGACGTCGGAAACACTGGCATCGGTTCGTACATCATATCATCGGTAATAGTGGTTTTAGAGTCTTCAGCTGGGTGTCGAACGTAAGGTCACGATTTTGTGCACTAGAAGCATGCCAAAGTGTTAAAAAATGTCGGGTCAAGGTCAGCCTAGGTCAGGTGAAATAATGGTTTTATTTTACATGCGAAAGATCGCTATCTACTGGCAGCCGTTTTGATCCACGTAACAAACAGGACGGAAGTGAAACCTTCTGATGACCAGCTTTGCATTGCCTGACTTTCATCCGGTCAAGGTCAATCTAGGTCAGACCGGATGATGTTGCATTTCTCTTCCTGCCAAAGAGAAATAATTACTCGGGACGCTTGACTGCGTAAAGCACAGAACTGACATGACATTTCGTCATAATTAAATTTGCTCTGTCTGCTCTTAATCGGGTCAAGGTCAAGCCACCAGGACAGATAGACAGTTTTCTTCTTCTAACTAGGAACAACAATTGCTCTATGCTGCTACTGAACGATCTTTACTTGCTCCATTTGCTACGGAGCGACCTTCATTTGTTTCAGTTGAATGTTACATTTAATTTCGTTTTGACATCTACCTATGACGTGACCTGACATGACCTAACGTTGCATTTGGTGAACTTTGCCAAGAGGCGCATATAGATTTGCTTATCTGGCTTGAATGATGGTAAGGTCAACGACAACCACTTCAGTCACCCACAATGCAAATCAGTCCAATTGCCATCATGCATGTTGCCTAGGATGACCCCTAATGTTGACATGTGACGGCCGTATATCCGTTTGGGGATCGTGTCCTACGAAAATCCAAATAATTCATGCATTATATTCGCGAATATTATCCAAAAAAACGAAGCATGTTCGCACCACCGCCAGAAAAGGCGAAAACATACATACAAGACTTTCTTTATAACGTCATATCTCCATGACTTGACTGGCATGAAAATGGTTCGATGTCAAAATATGTAAAATTAATTGATGAACAGGTACTAAAAATTTGGTCAGGCTAACTCTGTTCAGAAGTTATTCAAGTAACACCGGGGGATGCCCCATTTGACACCCCCCAGGCGGCGCCGGATTAAAGGACAATATACTTTAATGGATATACTTAAGTATTTGTAGGGGGCGGGGAAAGTAAGGGGATAAAAAAAAGTTAAAAAAAAAGAAGAGGGGGGGGGGGGGAAAGGTTTCCTCTCTCTGGGGGGGGGGGGGGGGTTTTTTTAAATTTTTTTTTAAAAAAAAATTTGGGGGGGGGGGGGGGGGGGGAAAAAAAAAAAAAAAAGTTAAAAAAAATAAAAAAAAAAAAAAAAAAAAATTAAAAAAAAAAAAAAAAAAAAAAAAAAGGAAAAAAAAAAAAAAAAAAAAAAAAAAAAAAAAAAAAAAAAAATTTATTAAAAATTATATAATTTATAATAAAAAAAAAAAATAAAAAAAAAATAAAAAAAAAAAAAAAAAAAAAAAAAAAAAAAAAAAAAAAAAAAAAAAAAAAATGAAAAGGGAAAAGGGCCGAAACCCCCAAAAAAAAAAAAAAAAAAAAAAAAAAAAAAAAAAAAAAAAAAAAAAAACCTATAGAATGTTTATCAAACCAGGTATTCTAGGTCTACCAGGGTACCATAATGGCGTTCTGCGTATTCTGGAGCCTTTGCCTTTTGCCTACAGTCAGAGATGGTGAGTTCTGTTATGATCGCTGTGTTCTTTATTCCTTTTTTTACAGTGAAACATGTGGAAACCTCATAATGACTATAATTACTGTAACTGTAACTGTAAGCGTTAGGAAGAATGTTTCAGAAACTGTAATTTGTTGATGTATTTCAATTTTTTTTATCATTCTTTTTCAGCTCAGTCTTTTCCGTTCCATTTTTCAGCAACAAATAGTAAATAACAAGTCAAACATAACATCCGGTATCCGGCCGGATATCCGGCCGGACATCCGGCCGGACATCCGGCACCCCGATCCGGCATATCCGGTACCCGGCCGGATCAGAAAAACCCCGATCCGGTGCATCCCTATTCAAACCTATCTGATCAGTGTCATTCATTGAACTTGGCTCCATTCGGCGGATGCTTAGATAACAAGGAAACACATTTTCTAGGCAGTCGGATACGGTGAGAGTAAATCAAATGGCTCGTGTCAGACACTCTGAACACCGTCAATTCAGACCTGACGAATTCACATGTTTTAATCAATTTGTCAACCATAACGTCCCACGGAAAGTGAACTTACGTTTTCACATCTTGTTTTCATGACACAAAGGTAAGCATAGCCCTACGAGAGAACAGTAGGAACACAAGTAACAACACCAAAACGAGCATCTATGGCCATACAACTCTGGAGCCGTTCCTGACTTTTTGCGGATTCTTTGAAGACCAAGTATTTCTTGTGCAAGAATAAGAAAACACAAGTGACAAGTGATTTTCTTTGGCGTTGGAGTACGTACTTCATTATTACATTCATACCTTGAAAAACGTGCATCCTGTAGCAGTTACCCTCAAAATGCTTTCACAGATGTTTTCATGGATGGAGCTACTTTACTTTTGGTGCTGCAAATGCACCACCAATAAGCCTGAAACTGAACATTCGGCCGGTGACAATGTGTCGAAAAATGGTTCTTAAATTGCTCCCGGAAACACCGATAATTTGGAGTTTGTTCCACCTCTGAATACGTGGTCATCAGGGCGCATATTTTGGGCTTGATCTTCATCAGAGTGATCTGCTTTTTATCCGTGGAGGCAATTCCAAGCCTTGCAGGCGTATTCAGCCATATGCAGGGCATGATAGGAGCCCTCGTGGTAAGATAAGGTAGAAAGCTTGTCATAATTATCGCTGTTTTAAATTTTTGATTGTTTGTTTAAGTCCACGTGATTATTGAATCATATCTCTCGGACATTGAATGCCGGAACGTCTTCAAAGTTGATAGCTCCAGATAATTTCTTTGGAATTTCTTTCCATACAACACCACAGGTCTTGAGTGAAACTGTCCAAAGTTGGTGAGACTGCCGTATATCGTATAAGGGCTGTTACATTCATGTGTCGTCTCGCATCAGGATAGTTCGTTCCAAAGGTCTACCTTTTGTCCTGTGGCTCCCGGAACATACTGGGAGGCCCATCTACGTGCAGGCGATCCGTCTACAGCACCATGGCTGACGGCGCGTGTCAGCACGCGCCGTCGGCCCGACCGCCGCCCGCGGCTGACGGCACGTGTCATCACGTGCCTGCGGTGGCCGGCTGCGGTCGGCGGCCACCACCCCGTCCCCCGGCGGTCCTGCGCCGTGGAAGTCGGCCTCGGAGGCGGGACTGGCGCGGCCCGGCGCCGCCATGCATGGCCAGGTGAGCGACCTAACGAGCGGCGAACTGGCCCCGAATGGACGGCCGCTGGCCAAAGAAACCAGGCCGACAGCTCGGTGGAGTGGCGCGTGGCGGCGCCGCCGCCCGGTGTCGGCGCTAATGACGGCCGGTAATCAGGACCGTGAGCCCGCTCTGCTCTCTCGTGCTGGCGCGGCCGGCCGGCGCGGGCCCTGGTCACCGCCGGCGATTAGAGCCGAGCGCCCAGCCGGCCCTCCCCGCCCTGTGATTGCGGGGTGGCCCTGATAGATAGATGGCCGGAGTGGCGCGTGTGAAGCGGCAGACCGAGCAAACGGCGCCGTCAGCCGGCCCTCCTCGGCCCGCCAGCAGCGGCGAGATCGAACACGTCATCCCCGCACTTGAGGTGCCCTGCATTGAGATGCTACTGGTTTTACTGTGCCATTTGCGTGCGGTCATCCTTTGCCAGACGACAATTGGTAGTTGCTGATTGTTGATTGACAATCGTTTTTCCCTCTTAAATGTGTTACCCACACGTTATGCCTTTGGATGTGGCGATTACGACCTCTACAGGGTATATAGCATCCGTTGTCAGCACGGATCTTTAGTGTCGCATGACGGATTCTGCATGATTTATATTCATCTGGACATTTGATATTTTACCAGCATCCCACCTGCATCACGGACCTAGCACAGCTCTGAAAGGACTCAGATTCATTACAATCAGAATCAAAGGAGAGCCGCGTCTCGTAGAGAATGCTGGCCAGACATCATCAAACCATAAACTTTAGTTCAATAAGTGTCAACATCATCAAACTGGCACTCGTTCGCAGATAATCCACAGTTTGAGTCCTTTACTGTTGTGGCCTGGTGGCCATTACCAGGTCACTTGTCTGTTGTTTCAGTCTGGACCAGGTCTGCCTCGACTGATACGTTGGTGGAACGGCTCATTCTTCGCTTGTCGGCTGACAGTTTCTACGTCAAAGGAATGTACTGGGAGGGACGTTGTTTGTTGGATGACCCGGAAATGTGCAGTAGATGCATTCGAAAAGTAAATTACATCTCGCAAAAAACAGTTTCTGGGTTTTTTCAGTTACCTTCAGAATACTTTTTCCAAATTTTTAGAGCCATATTAATGGAATCTTCGAACTTATGTCAGGAAAAAGGGTAAGTTATATGTTTTACTCAGAGAAGTCCGACAATTCCACCACTAACTATACATAAAGAAAATACTCACTAACCCTAAGCTTTTCCAGTCCCCGCAAAATACTCTCCGTATCGACCAAACTTTCAAACGTAAACGATGCTGCCATTGTGAACATGGGCCCCTGTTCCATGAACTGTTTGGATGGGACGAGAAGGTACAGTCGTGTTACACCGCTGGGTGGGGACGGTACAGTCGTGTTACGCCGCTGGGTGGGGACGGTACAGTCGTGTTACGCCGCTGGGTGGGGACGGTACAGTCGTGTTACGCTCCTGGCTGGGGAGGGACAGCCGGGTTACACCGCTGGCAGGGGAGGTACAGTCGCGTTACACCACTAGCTGAGGAGGACAGTCGTGTTACACCGTTGGCTGGGGAGGGACGGTCGTGTTACGTCGCTGGCTAGGGACGGTACAGTCGTGTTATACCACTGGCTGAGGACGGTACATTTGTGTTACACCGCTGGTTGGGGCGGTACAGTCGTGTTTACACCGCTGGTTGGGGAGGGACAATCGTGTTATGCCGTTGGCTGGGTAGGGACGGTCGTGTTACACCGCCGGCTGGGGACGTTGCAAACGTGTTACACCGCTGGATTGCACGGTACAGTCGTGTTGCATCGCCGAGTGGTGCGGAATGCCCATGCTTCAGTATGGTGGGCCAGACAGTAGTGGCCTGTCGCGCGGTGGGACCGGTGTTTGATAACGGTCGAAATTGTGCCATGGAGCGACGCAGAAGCGTCCCCTGCTCGGTCCCAAACAGGTCAGCCCCGGCCCCGAAATAGCTCACTTAACAACTCAACAACCCAATAAAAACGAGACATGGAAATATGTAGAACAACAAACATTCTAAAAATCATAAAGAAACGTATGCTTGCTCACGGCACTGGTCATGCATTCATTCGACATATAAAGTAATAGATGATCATTTATTACACAAATGGAAACGACACGATAACAGGGATTAAAACAGCGCGGATTCGGGGGAGAACGGTAGGGAAGGGAGGCGGGAGGTACGGGCGCTCACACACATTACGCCTGCTGTGTTGTACGGAAAGAAATGTGTCCGACGCTCGCTTTTCCAGCTGCACCTGTAAGGTATCAAATATATTCCACGTGCTGCATTTTTATATATTTCACGTGCTGAATTTTTATGTATTCAAACATATGTCCGGCATCGGTGATCCTAGATGCGGTAAGTGAGACAGAAACAAAACAAGTTTTTCATTATCAAGCTGGGTCACGCACGCTGCTCTTGGACTTGCATAAGGCATTGCTTTTCTTTTTTAAATCATACATCAGGCACCGCATAGTGTGATGTTGTAATCAAGATTCCACACTGTAAGGCGAAAGTTCAGCTGCCATCAAGACCGATAACGCTGAACTTTGGAACACTGCTGCGACACCGTTAGGCTATGCGATCTGGCAGTCGCGTTCAAGTGGCGACGTTACAGGCAGTCGGGCTACCACGGAAACATCCAGCCAGAGACGCGACGTTTGTTGGCACTTCGTCAATGATTGCGATGATGTCAGTCTTCTTGCTGCCATTTTTAAATGCATCGGCAGCGGAACGTCCGGCTTTGAGGGGGCAGGACCGCAGGTTATTTTCGTCATATCTTTATTGCCAACGTCAGAGCATTCATGCACAACTTCATTGTTCAAGGTTGGAAGGGGAGGGGAGGGGGAATTCAGCGCCCCATGGGTTCAATGCTTCCTCCGCCCGTGCCTCCTCACAGGACTGATCACAAGAGGGAGACGATCGAATGTTTGAGACGCTGAGATTGTCTGTCTTCCGAAGACGTCACCCTCCACGTTTAAGGACATGAAGTCCCGATCTTGGGTAGGTGAGATGTGCCCTGATGAACCGTGAAAAGGCATGCTGTCGTCAGTGATGATCACGCTCAGAAGGCAACACAGTCGCAGGTAATACTTTTCTTTCACGTTGGCGGATTTTCTATTTTGAGGATTTTGAGGAACAAACTACTCGGTGCACTTGATTCTGCAGCGTTTGCTCCAATATCTACTCACTTCCCATATGAATAATCTACGTATTATTCTCTGCAAAAATTTCTAGCCGTTTTCTTTTGACTGGGTGTTTGCAAGCAGTTACATAAATTCTTTTTCATTGCAACCGAGACACGGACACAAAAGATCTTTGCTTTCGCAGTCCATAAACACTCTAATCGCCACAAATCGTTCACGACGGGGGCGCTCATTCCGCCTCTTCCATCTCCCCTCTCCTCCCACTCTCACCGCCGCGGGCGCCGCCGCCGGCCCATTCTGCGTTACCTGTAATGCTCGGGCTCCTGTCCGCGGCTAAACACGCGGCAATTTCCGCGCCACCATTGATCATCAGCGCCTGAAAACTCGCACCACAGCCGTCACCGTCCCATCTGCAGCGAGCGCTGTGCAATTAGGACCGACCAATGGCGTGGCTCGGCGGCGGTCCCGCCCTGCCGGCCGGCCAATCGGCGCGCCCATTACTCTGCAAATATGAAATGAGCAATCGTGCACACCTGGAGAGTCCCACCGAAATCATGGAAAATAGAAATAAAGATAAACGACGTCGGCGCCGAGGCCGAGATTTTCGCGAGCGGAGTGGCCTCGGCGAGTCGGCGAGATGAGAGAGAGGCCGGAGCCGGCCGGCGGCGGACGGGCGCGCCGGAGCCGGAGCCGGAGCCGGAGCCGGGGTGCCCCGCCTTCCGTCTGGGCCAGGATGGCGGAGACGGACGGCGGCGGCGGCGTCTGCCCGGGCGCCACCGCGCTGCCGCCGCCGGCGCCGGCCCGCCGGCCGTGCGGCTTCAGCATTGCCAGCCTGCTGCGCCGCGAGGAGGCGGCGGTGACGGCCGACGACGCCGACCAGGTGAGCTCCACCTCCGGCTGGAGCGAGGAGCCGGCGCCGCCGCCGCCGCCGCCGCCGCCGCTGGAGCAGCAGCTGGTGCCGCCGCCGCCGCCGCCGCCGCCGCCGCCTACGCCAGCTCCGGCGACGGCCGGCCGAGGCCCGGCGCCGCTGCCTGCTGAGCCGCCGCTGATGGCGTTCCAGTGTCCGCCTCTGACGCCGCTCTTCTACAGCCAGCTGATGGGCAAGGGTCCGCTGTTCGGCCTACAAGGTGGGTGGTGAAACAGGACGTGCCAGCCGGTGATCTGTGGGAGGAGAAGGGTCATGATTGTCATTTTTGTGTGCATAAAACAGTCAAGAAAACCCATACGTTGGTAAATCAGGAGCATGGCCCTTTATGCGGAATAATGGTTCCTTTACAATCGCATAACAAAATTTATAGATCTTGTTCGTTATATCTCAGACCATTGTTCGCGTGGGTGTGTGAGTATTTTAAAATTCGTGGGCCAGAGTCATACTGAGACGTTTTCTTTTCGTGCAACACTGTACAGGCCATGTTAAAACTTATCCATGGTTGATAAGGCTACCGCCTGCACATGGGCTACTGCATCCATCATTGCTACCAGCACCCCAGATTATCTTGTTAAGACCGCTTTGTCCTTTCTGCTGTTGTAACCAATCAGTTTTGATGGCACTGGAACTAGCGAAAAGCGCTGAAACTTCATAAAAGATAACTGATCGTCGTGAAGCTCTAAAACCCAAATGCTAAACGCCCCTTATCCTTATAAAAATCGAAACGAATTAAATTTACGAGCCTGCTCTCCGTGGCTTTTATGGAGTGCTAACGAATCGGGCCGCTTTGGTGTCCGTTTGCTGTAAAAAAAGATGGCAGAGTAGAAATGAAGCTGGCATTTCGGCCTTTCGTGTGGTGAACGTTTTTCCCTTTTATCAAACCGTTGTTATAGACAGTAACAGTGCAAATGCCGTTCAAAAGCTAAATTCACATAGTGCTGCTGGACTGAGAAAAAAACTTATTCCAGACAGTTTCTAGCAACGACATCTTACTGTCGTCGCATTTTCATGGCCTGAAACAACACCGTCTAGTTCACGAACATGATCCGAACTTCGATGAAGTGTTTATGTTCAATAGTGGGGCCAGATTGCAAAGGTATCATTTAGTTTGCATACAAACAGAAACAAGAAAAAATGCAGAGCATTTCTGGTTCAGTTGTTACGAAAAGAAGCGGCATAACTTTACCATTTATTTTCATGATATACTTTTAAATCATTGAGGCCATTTCCCAGAAGGACAAGGGAAATGTAATAGTATTTTCAAGTGCTACAGCTGCAGTCGATTCCAGACCAGTTACAGTCGTTTCCAAACCAGGCTTAACGCAAATTTGACACTTGTCATGTTCAAATGATAGATTTGCATAGAATAGACAAATACTGAATCGTTTTACGATTATCAAGTAGTCAAATGAGGTTTCGACCTGTAAAAGTTAACTTCGTATAGAAGTTAACTTTTCTACTTTCTTTCTATACTGTAACCTAAGTTATAGTATAGAAGTTCGTATAAATAAAGTATAGGCGTTTCGATAACCCCGTTATGTGCTCAGGTTTGCTTTGCAAGCAAGGACATATGATTAGAGTAAGTTCGACAGTTTCGGCACAAGACCGTCGAAAGAAGACGGTTACTGGTTTTTACTCAAGACAAGCCTGTCCGGACATAGCTAGGCTTCAGACGTATTTCTTTAACTTTCTTCAAGATGTGGGGTGCACAACTATGAGCATTATGGCTGGCCTTAGGCAAGACCAAAATTCTGTTTTAGGTTAGAATAGCTACACCACTTCCCTCAACCAAACGCTTGATGGACAAGAAACGCTGCAACAGTAGCGTTTTTGTGGGATTAAATGTTGGTAGTTACTGGAACAGATATAGAAATGAGGCTGCGAGATTTAGACGAAATCTATTTAGCAATACTGATTCAGAAGTACAGGATTGTTGAGCTGGTAATGGGTATATCCATCAAAAGAATACACAGAAACATCGATATACAACTTAGTGCTTTGTTTTCGTTTTTTTTTAGAAAAGTGCCGTTAAATTTCCTAGGCTCACGTTTTCTGTTACGCGACTTTAGACACTGACATTTAGGTATTTTTTCTGCTTGTCATTAACCTAATGAAATCTAATCATTCAATTAGGAAGCTGTGGTTTTGTTACGACAAGGGATTGCCGCGACCTACGGCACCAGATGATGTTCAGTAAGCTGATAAAGTAGAAAGATGTGTGTGCGTTCCTTGTTTCTTAGTTGAAGATTTAGAGTTATTAGTTTGTATGTATGCATGCATGTTTGTATGTTTGTATGCAATGTCATTTCGTTACCATTTTTTCTTCAGGTTAGTTTTAAAGATTAATTTTTAAAGGTTAGTTTTCGGTTAATTTTTCAGGTGAGCTCTAAATCTTCGAATGAGAAACAAGGCACACCACCAGTGTTCAAGGACGAGCAAAATCGTCCGAAATATATGGTCAGACTTTTTATCGAGATCGACCTTCCTTCAGCGCTATTAGTTTGATCCCAATTTTCCTTACATTCAGTTCCGTGAATATTAGAAATTCACTGTCTCGCCCGATTACGAAAATACAATAAACAACCAAAGCATGAGCAGTGATGTAGAAAGATGCATTAGTAGAACTATGATTCAGAACTATAATCATTACAACTCTTATTGTTATCAGATAAAACATTGCCTGTGCAGTTATTGCGAGCATCGTCTTACAAAAATTAGGGATGCATCGCAATTTTTAAGGAAATACTTCGCATGCAATTCTCATGCGAGTACGTCTTGGTTTTGCCAGAGTTGTAAGTTGGAGGAGACATGCCCCCATCCTCTCGTGACAACGTCTAATTGCACCGGATGTTGTAAGACTGGACGCTTTTGAACAAATTAATCACTGTGCGTTCAAGAACGTCAGATGAAAAAGAAAGGCTATTTATTTGGCTCTGCATATCAGCATTTGCTAACGAAAGTCTGTTAAGTATCGGCCATACTGAGAGTTCGTACCTTCAGATCGTTGTCTGAATTATGAATGCAGCCTCACGCATGTACTAAAAAAAATGCAAGTCCCTGATAATGACAACAGACCTGAACCTGATGAAACCTTCTTCAACAAGCTATCATTAAGAATAGGCTGACGGTGGCAGCGATAAATGAACATGACACGGACGGTGTCCTGTTTACTCTCATACCGTATCGATGTGAACATGGCGGGAAAGGCCAAGAGAAAAAAAGCATATCGTGGGGTAAATCGTCATAGTGGCTCAGAACCACACCCTAACGTGCCGTCTGATGTGGACAACAAAAACACAAATCGGAACCACGATCGTTCGTTTTTCTTCATTTCGTAATGGCAAGGTTTGTGTATGCCCTCACGTCTGAGCCATATCGTGGCCTTTTGTTCTCCTTTTCTTGCTCCCTTATTCCCATTTCAGCCTGTATGTCAGTCGTTTTTGGTCCGATGATAAACAACCCCGATCTGTGATGACCGTGTACAATTCCCAAATGATCTGAGCCGACATGCAGTGTTGAGACAGCCGGTCATCGAGGTAGCCTGATATCTGACGTCCATATTCCCCTGACGACTGGCAGTACCCAGAAAAGTGAGTCACACTGAGGTCAAGCCGACATTCCATTTGACATCTGTTGATCTCTGACGAACTTCGTCCCTGCAGTCAGTGTGAAGAAGGAGCGACACGCTTCTTTTCCATTTCGCCACTGGTGACCTCTGCTGGTGACCGCAGCTGACCTCTGTTGACCCGCTGTGACCCCAGCGCCGAGGCCGGCCGGCCGGCGGCTGCGAAAGACAGGCGTGGACAGGAAGCCGCGCCAGGCCTACAGCACCCGCCAGCTGGAGCGACTGGAGGACGAGTTCAAGGCACGTGCCATTGTCGCACTGACGGTCTCACAGGAGCCACGCTCGGCTCCTGGATTCGAAACCTGCCCGTGCGGTGCCGACTGTAAATGAGTTGTCTTAAATGGGTCCGTCGGAAATACCGGGCAAATGCGCTACACGGATACACAGCTGACGGAACATGCCTCAAAAACTTTTTGACACGCATTCAAACATTCAAATCGCTTTTATGGATACCTGAAGCCCTAAACAACCATAACTATGAGAAGAAGACGTCAGGTGATTAGTAATGGGCCATGACACGCTTTCTTAACACAGAGTGAAATCTAACTCTCATTAATCACCAAATGACAAGCGACACCGCTAATGTTTCAGTAACCGTGGCCTTCTCGGCGCAGGCTAATTAGGCTCTTTGAAATATTGCCGCCGAAAGACTATATTTAAATAGCGATTCGTGAAGTGAGTCATCAGCCACATTCCTTTGACTACACAATCCAATCACACGCAAAGGTAACAAGCACGTCACTGCATTGTCACCGAACCACGATCTGACGTCCTAGGCAGCGTTCTGTTTTGGTACAGTCTGCAAGTCTCCGCCTGATGTGGTCCCCAGATCGACAAATACCTGAGCGTGAGCAAGCGGATGGAGCTATCCAAGGAGCTGCAGCTGACTGAGGTGCAGATCAAGACCTGGTTCCAGAACCGGCGCACCAAGTGGAAGAAGCAGGTGGCGTCGCGCATGCGGCTGGTGCAGCGGCACGGCTTCCTGCCGCCTTTCTTCTCGCCGGTGGCCGCGCCGTTTTTGTGTCTGCCCGCGCCGCTTATGTCGGCGTTCCGTGAGGCCGGGCCGGCGGGCTCTCTGGGCCGCGGCCAGCCGCCGACAGACGGAAATGGGTCCCGCTGACGGGTGACCAGCAGCGGCGCCTCACGCCACACGTTCAGCCCTGTCTGCAGGCTGGCGGGGACCGTGGAAGTCTGAGGACGCGCCGAAGACTCCAGCCTTTCGGAACAAATGACGAAAAGCCCTGAATGTGAAATTTCTGAGCCTTTGTTCAAATGCAGACCATTCCGTTGCTTTACTTGAAGTCTTCGTATTGGTTGAAAACATTAACCCCTGGTTTAAATGTATTTTGACAATATTATTGACCAGTTACGTTAACCTTATTCTCGGCGGGGGAGGGGCCGGGATATTTATTCATATTACAACAAATTTGCCTAACTTTGTTTCGCTCGGGGCGGAGCCAGGCCAAGTTTTTGGGATACATCTCAGGTCATGTTTGGCACTGTTGAAGGTAAAAGAAAAATGGTTTCCAAAAAAGAGTTTTAAGATAGAACTTAAAACGTTACATGAGTGTATAGCTTAATGACTGGACAAACATACAAAAATGTTTTTTGATCTGAGATCACTTCACAAGGCCAAGTCAAGGTCAAAATTCAAAATTCGGTTTTAAGTAAATGTTTAAAGATAACTTTCAGAATGCAAAAGCAGGGCATATGTTTGACTTAGGAAGCTTCCTGCTACCTGTGTTATTAGTTTCAGGTCGGTATCAGGTCGGGCCACGGAGCTATGACTTAAAACGTCCGTGCGCCTAACCTTTATCACGTCAGCCACGAGAATAAATTTTGGGAATGTAGTGGATTCAAAGGAACGAAAATATTTTCAAATACTATGAAATGAATTCAAGGTCAGTATACGTGGCTCTCAGGTAATTTGAGGTTATTTAAAGTCAAAGGCCATAAGCTGGCTTGATGAGCATGTGGCCATGACAGTTCGCCCTCTTTTTATGTCGATGGCGCCGCCCATGTCAAAATTATGCAAACAATGTAATGCGATTTGTACCCCTTAAGAACATCGTGACTAGAAAAAGTTGAAAAGTTGTTTTAAGCTCGTTTAAGTTAATTAAGTCTGAAAAATATTCCTACCATATTCGAAATCCTGTAAAAACTTATCCAACGGGGAAAATCCCATCAGTGAACTCTCGATTTATGTCAGTTACATCGAAATCAGTCAACAAACAGAAGAGTTGCAAAAAACATCCCTCATTCTGACTTTTTTCCCGCTGTATCCACACCTTTCAAGACCATGAAACTTTCTTTTTATGAAAATGTAGTTTACGTCATGATAAAGCGACTGTATTTTGTTACGACGAAATAAGATGTGTAGTTCTCGAGATCTCAGCGAGGGGGTCGAATCCGCCCTCCCCTCCCCCCAAGTTGATTATACCATCGAGCCCTCCGGGAATGGGATTAATATATCTCCGTCAAGTTGAAAGAACCTGTCGAAATTTAAAGTCAGGTGCATACAATTCTGCATAAGTGCCATGTATATCCGACGGTCATTTGGTGTGTAAAACCCTTCCTGTTATTCCAAATATGTGCGATCATGTCCACAGGAAGCAGTACTCTTCCGGCAACAAAACCTAGATCGATGAATAGGCATTAGGCTTGCGTAATTAGAAATTGCTCTCCATGAAGGTAGTTTCTTCCGAATGACAGCATTATCAGAGGATTTGCAAAGCATCCGAAACGGTGTTTTTGACCTTGAAAATGCGGACCAATAAGTGAAACAGTACTTTGGATTCTGGAATTTTTCAAGGTAATGAGTACCTCTTGAGCGCGCAATCTCTTGTGTATGAATGATTCGCATACGTATGCTTTGATACTAGTGTAATGCTTTCACCTGTGATTTACTTTGCAGTAGCTGCTTCGTGACTTCTAATTTGCGGTGCAATGGAAAGAACAAGTTACTTGAAAGCATTAAAACAATGCGACATATATGATTTCGTAAACGGTGAAGTAACGTGATAGAGACATGTATTAGCATCTCAATGTGACGGCAGGTTTGGTGCTTGCTCACCGTGTAGACTAGTGCAATGCACGAAAACCATTAGAATGACTCCTAAATGTGATATCACGAAGAGCACACTCAAAGTTCCTAACCACGGCAGTAACAAGGACCAAGAGAGTGTGGACGACAGGGTCCGCAGTGGTGGGCAGCCGTGCCACCCGTCCCCCAGTTTGTCAGGGGGCCCGGCAGTTCCCTGGTGAACAGTGGTGGGTGTTGGCAGTCGACGCCGTGTCGGCCAGGGTGCGTGGCCATGTGGGTCGCCGACGAGGGAAATTTCGACTCGCCGACGGTCGTCGGTGGCCCGGCGTTTCCAGTCGGCCGTCCGCCGTTACCCCGTCACGCACCGCGGCCCGCGGTAAGAGGCGGTCGCCGCCATTCCGGCCTCCGTCTGCGCATGCGCTGTCACCCGCGACTCGTGTCTGTGTCACCTCGGTTTGTGAAATATATCAGCTGGGGTGCGTACTGGTTTTAGGAAAAGAAATGTCTGTTTTGCACGGTGGAAGCTGAGTGATTTAACCCGGCACCGCCTGGCGTGTTTTTGTACTCGCGACCGCCCGAGGGTGTCACAAAAGGAATCCCCTGCTATCTCACGATCTACACTCGGGTCTGAACCGGTCTTCTATCAATCGATAGCCCTGAGTCTTGCGATTCAGAAAAACTATGTCAGCCCCGGTCACGCGACTGACGACGTCACAGGTCACGTAAAACGCATGGCACGGCGTCGGGAAAACTGACATCGATCTGTACATCACATCATCGGCAATACTGGTCTTAGAGCCTTCAGCTAGGCGTCAAACGAGAGGCCACGATCTTCTGCATCGGAAGCAAGCCAAAATGACAAGAAATATTGGGTCAAGATCAACCTGGGTCAGGTGAAATATTGGTCTCACTTTACATGCGAAAGATCTTTACTAACTCGCAGCCGTTTTAATTGGCGTGACGAAAAGGACTGAAGTGAAAAATTCTGATGATCAGTTTTACATTACCTGCTTTTCATCGATCAAGGCCAGTCTAGGTCAGGTCAGATAAGGATGCATTATTCTTTCTGACAAAGAGCAATAATTACTCCCTGGGATTCTTAACTACGTCAAATGCAGAAGTGAAATGATACCTCGTGATAATGAAGTCTGCTTTGTCTGCTTTTTATTGCGTCAAGGTCAAGCCAGGTCCGGACAGATAGCCATTCTTTTTTTCTGACTAGGGACAATAATTGCACTCTGCTGCTACTGAACGATCTTCCACAGACAATGTTGTGTTTAATTTCGTGTTAACGTCCACCTATGACGTGACCTGACATGACCTCACGTTGCATTTGATGAGCCTTATTAAGAGGTGCATATAGATTTGCTTGTCTGGCTTGAACGTTGGTGAAGGTCAGCGACAACCAATTCCATCATTCACAATGCAGATCAGTCCAATTGCCATTATGCATGTGACCTAGCATGACCTCTAATGTTGAAGTGTCACGGTTGCATATCCTTTTGGCGACCGTGCCCTATGTAAGTCTAAATAATTAATGCGTTATATTCGCAGATATTATAAAAAAATAAGGGTGTTTGCGCTACCACCTGAAGGGACGAAAACATGCATGCAAGGATTCACTCGTGACGCCATATCCCCAACACCTGAGCTACCACGAAAATGGTTTTGATGTCGAAATGCGTGAAATTGGTTGATGAATATGTATTGAGAATTTGGTTATGTTGACATTAACGGTTCAAAAGTTATTCAAGAAAAACTGAGGAGGTGCCGAGTTAAAGAGCATGGCCACCTCCCCGAACATTTTTATTTACTATACAAAAATATTCCAGGGTGCTTTCAACCCTACATACGGCCTTGTGTCCAACCGTCTGAAAGAGCTGCCTATCTTGATAGATTTTACATGCGAGGAAAGCAAGAGAATTGGTTCCAGTTGCGTTGCAGCTCGAATAAAGCTCATTAACCTCTTCACCTCACGACTCCATTAACTCATAAACCGAAATCATTGCCCAGAACATCCCTTTATATTGACTGAAATCTGGGGTGGTGTGGTGATCCTTTCTACCCTTACTGTGGTGATCTGTCCTGGAATCACTCACGAATGGAAATTAACATGAAATTTTGATAGCATGGGCCGTTTCGCGCGTAAATACCTTTCACCGCCCATTTAAGATGCAATACAAAACTGCTCGTTAATTTACCCTTTCGCGCCTTCTCAGGCCTTAAGAGCCAAGTCTTGATCAAAGCAAACCACCTCCTGGGCCTGAACAGTACAGTTCATGTCCATGCACCCTTAAATCAAGAGCAAGTGCAGCCGTAAAACGGATTGTTTGGTGTCGGATAAGGAAGGAGATGACAGAGACGAATGATATTACGTTTAAAACATAACTGTACAAGGTGATTATTGACACTCATACAGCGATATTTACAACTGTCTCTCGGCAAATGAGCTATGCAAATCTGTGAACACGAAATGTTGCCATTTTCTAGGCAGAGCGTCATAAACGTCTGCAAAGTAAGCAAAATATGCCTGCATTTGCGTTCTGAATTAGCTTCGGATCAAAAAGTTACGGTAGAATCTGCCTGACTTATACATGCATTGTAGTTCATCGATCCCTTACTCTTCGATCACGGACAGGTTCAGACGCAGGAGTCATTGAAGAATTCTGTCAGAAAGCCCTCAAATTTCACACTGTATGCATACAGTGTGAAATTTGCTCAAGAATCCGGCAACATCCGGGGTTCGTTTTCATTTGCTTGTGATATCCAGAGCCATTTTCAAAGCGTTGTCGAGGGATTTTCGGAGACCTGAGATATATTTTGGCATGCAGGGAAATGTCTACTCTGTTTCACTGGTCCGTTAGTACGAATAGAGGTGCACCGGATCGGGATTTTTGTGATCCGGCCGGATGCCGGATATGCCGGATCGGGGTGCCGGATATCAGGCCGGATTTCCGGCCGGATGCCGGATATTATGGATAACTATTTTTATTTGCTATTTTTTGCTGGAAAATGAGACGAAAAAGACTGTGGTAAACAAAGGTCTGAAAAAATGGACAATACGAAATAAAAAATGCTGACAATTTGTGAATCTTTCCACCTAACGCTTAAGAGTTATTGCGAGGTTCCCCATGTTTCATTGTAAAAAAGAATAAATAAAGAACGCAACGATCATAGTGTAGATCACCGATCACCATCTCTGACTGAAGGCAAAGGGCAAAGGCTCCAAAATGCGCAGAATGCCATTATAACGCCTTGGTAGACCTTAAATACCTGGCTTGATAACCATTCTTTACAAATACTAATGTATGTCCATTGAAGTACATTGCCCCTTAACCAGGGGCGCAGCCAGGGATTTCTTGAGGAGGGGGCCCGGAGCCCAGTGTGAACTGAAATCATACGAAAACCGCCTGCTGGGAAGACGGTGTGTAATGGTTTTCACTAAAACACGCGGGCTAAGAAGCAAGCCCGGGCCCCGAGGCCAACCTTGGCTGCGCCAATGCCCTTAATACTTGCCCGTATAGGGCCTTCTGCATAAGGCGGACGTAAAGGGGGGAGGGAAGTTGGTACTACCCCCAGCCATTTCAACATCTTGCTTCCTAGAGCGTCGCGGAAAAGCCAGCGTGTTGCACGTGACGAGATCTCACGACTGGCATCCCTTTTTAATGTCTGATATCAACGGATGATCTTCCAGATCGGGTCAAATGTCAAAAATTGGCAGAAAGTGGTACTTTCTGAGTTTAAGAGCAAATCAGCGTGAAAGAATAAATGATAATGAAACGAAATGGATATCATAGTGTTCGTCAGTCAATTATGAGTCTGTCTGTACACCGCAGCATTGCATTTCACCCCTGGAGTCCGATCCAGGTCATGTTAGGCCAATCCTTGTCAAGCGGGGTCGTCGGCTTAAATGCGTTCTCGGAGCTGCAGAAACATTTTTTGTAGACAGTAATAGATACTGAAGTCAAAAGAAGCATCTCAGTTAACAAATCCTGTTGTCAAATAACATAAGGGTCATCTTAGATTATCGAAGGCCATCTGAAGCCAATGACCTATGCTGACCTGGATTTAGCCGAAAATCGTAACTTAGATATCTTTAGAGCGTTTTTCGAATTGAGATCCAAAACAAAATCGGATTTTAGGCGTGCCCTCGTACTGCAGACTCATCACTCCGCGGCCGACGCCGCTCCGCCCGTCGGAGCAAAAGTCAAGCGTTCGTTGCATTGCGCCCTCTTTAGACGAAACAAAAGACAAACCACACCACATTTATACCATTCTTTTCCTTGCAGCTTGAGGAATCCGAATATGTAGGTTGTTTTGCAATACCTATTTCTTATCGCATTCCCAAAGATAAAAATAAGATGTTTCCCGTCGACCTCAAGACATGAGTTCATGGCCCTCTGAAAACCTCAGCGGGGGTTGCACCATTCCCCCTCCCCTTGACCGGCGAGAGTTAATGAATGTGTACAAGAGTATTTGAGAAAAATAAAAATGTTTGGATAATAGGAAGATTTCAATTTCTCAATTCGCCACGAAATGGTCGGCTGAGCATATGCTGGCTGTTGTTACACTACTTTGAGCTTGAGTCCATCCCTTGCAAATAATGTCTGAACCCTTCCGAACTAAAAAGAAAAAGTAGTGCTCCAGGCAGACCTTGGAACTGTCAGGCACATCGGCAGTCTTATATAACAAGGCACGTTGCTCCTGAAACGGTTTTATAGGCAGACATAAGAACGTCTTGATCGTAAACCGGAAGGCCAAATATCCGGCAATATCCGGCCGGATCATGGAAATATCCGGCCGGATACCGGATACCGGATCATTTCAAATATCCGGCCGGATATCCGGCCGGGCCGGATATCCGGCCGTATAGGATCCCTAAGTAGGAACATCGCTATCCTGATTTTGTGTGCAAATAACTCTGTCTATCCACGAAAAGAACTACTGAACTTATTTCTCTTCCAGGACTGTTTGTGCAAGAGACCTACACACTGCATTGCTTTCGACGATCTCCCTGATTGTTGCCCGCCGGCGACATGGAACCGTCACAAGCAAGATAACTCCTGGCTCTCAGCGACTGGCGGAAGACTTGGGTGTGGGCCTTACTGTTAGATAAAGAGACTTGGTCTGAACTCAAGGGCCGACATGCATTTCTCGGGAGAGTGGGTAACTACCACTGTTGTGCTTCACGAGTTGAGTCGTCAGGAGTGGCAGGGAAAGCTTACGAAAAAGTGTCCGTCACAAAGGTTCGAAGAGTAATCTCGCGAACGTAGAAATTTTGCGTTGAGCCCGGACAGGAGGGAGAGAAGATGTTGTTGCTCGATCAGCGGAGCAGGAAGAAGCCAAACCGAGCGCGTCTTCCGGACCGTTTATTATCATCTCATGAAAAAGAATTGTCCGCATCTGGATATGCCTGATTTAGTTCACTTGCGAGAGACACTTGGTGCAGACACGGGGCGCACCTACCACTCTGGAAAGACAGCACCGCCATCTAGGATGTCATCAGTGGTGAGGTGAAGACAAAACTGTTCTCAGAAGTCATCCGGAGGGGCCGGAAACTTGGTATTACCTTCGATGAATTCACAATGGTTCCTAACTTGTCCGAGCTAGTTTATCATTTGGTTCGTCATGAAACCAAACAAGTGTCCCAAAGCAGTCTTGTTGGACCTTGTCGAATCGGTACCCGCAGACTCTGAGGCCACTCACGGTGCTCCTAACCAGTGTTTGGAGAGGAACGGGCTCACTGGGCAGTATCTGACGGAAAAATTGATTGGTATATGCACCGACGGTGATGATGTCGAGACGCCATAGTAGTGATGATAGAAGAGCACCTCTGAATCTTCCACAGGCATTGTTTGTGCCACCGCATACAACCGGGCGTGTGTGATGCTGTGGAATCCATGCAAGAAGTTAACCACGTTAAAGCGTTCCTGAAGGACGACGCTTGAGTCAGAAGTATTCGTCAAGAACTTGGCGTTGCCGTATGATGCACTTATCGAGGTAAGGATCCTATCAAACGCGGACAACGTGGTGACATAACGTTTCCTCGGGCCTCTCAAGTCGCACGGCAATGCCTAAACATCCTGAAGGCCAGGAAGACAGGTGGCAAGTACACGGTGGAAGCTGATCGGTCTGTGGAAGCCGGTGTGTAAAACGGCGCGCCAGTAGATCAGCAGCAGCGGCAGTCATCAATAAGACACTCATTTCCTGCAGGCTCTGGTGAATAACCTGCGGAGCCGCCCTCACACCACCTTGGCAGCCCACCGGTCTTCGCGTCCAGGGGACGACCGGCGTCAAAGAGAATTCAACGAACTCATTGCCGAGCTGAACACCGTGGACCCTGGCAAATGGCCCCCATGCGTCCTTGAGTCTCCTTGGCGAGAGGGGGAAAGAAGAATCGAAGATTTGTGCGATCGACTGAACGTTTCCTTCCACGACGCACGCCAAGGATTTAGGGACTTGGTTGAGTGTGGTGCGCAGAGGGTACCCGACCAGCTCCAAGAACTCGTGTCGACCACCAAACTATTCCTGTAAGATCGGCTGACGCCAAGAGATGCTGCAGCACGATGAACACCATATGTCCGCTCCTGCGAAGCTGGGTGGGGATCGATCGTCTGTCTGATTGATGTTTGTTAGTTTGGTTGGGCCACCAACCAAACTAAACCAAACAAGAAGAGGCAACCAGATTCGTACGTAAGTGGCTCAGATGTCACGGATCAGCGAGGGGCACAGAATCTTGCACGAGGTCGGTGTCAGATGCCCCCGGCAGACACGAGAATTTGTGATTTGTTTCCTAATCTACGCGTCAGTGAAATGGGGTCGCCATCTGATAACTGAGGATTGCTCGTCTGAGAGGCATCAGAGCACGCCAGTGCCGAACGCGAGACGGGATAACTGGCACAGATTTAAATGTTCCTTTATTTTGGCAAAACGAACCTTGCCAAGTGGTGCCTTTTGATGCTAGTAGTTTCTGATATGGTTTTACTCGTATAGTTGGTTGGTTGGTTATTGGGGCTTAGGGGCGCACCGACTGCAGGGTCATTCGGCGCCCATTACTCGCATAGTTTTTGAACAGATGAGTAGTTGTCAATGTACACAGTTTATTTGCGAAAGCCTGTTTACTTCCAGAATATGCAATTTTTGGAAGCTTTTTGAGTTTTTCGGTATCATTTGCAGCTGTGAAAGAAAGTTCTGTCATTTTCTACTCGTTCGAATGATCCTCTATCGCCGATATCCATTTTCTATCGCCGATTTTAACGGTGGTGCATTTTAGCTCATAACAATTATTGGTAACCTGAGCTTAGTTACCACTGAGCTCTAACCACTCCAGCCATTGAGCTTAGGTCAATGGTTAGAGGTCATTGATACTTTGCTCAATGACGGTCGTTAGAAATCCCGTTAATCTTCGAAAAAGTGAAGACATGTCTCCTGACCTAGGTCAGAGACGTGACTCGACCTGAGGTCAAAACTTTGATAGGAGGCGTAAAAAGGACCAAGCAAAAGGTAACCAAAATTTTGTGCCTCTGCGTTTCTCGCAGAGGTTGTTCTCTCGCGATCTTTGAAAAACCTCAGGGGGGCTGTCAACAGCTCCTCCCCAGTCGGAGGCGGGTTAATAATGGCATGACAGGCCAGGTCAAATATTCAGAAATATACGCCAATATAACGATCACTTCGGAAGCGCGTTATTAAAGCACGAGTGACCTGGGTTGACAACATGCACTTTCAGACGAATTTCTGTTTCCAAAGCAGATCATATTTTTTTCAAGAAGTGACCTACGGGTGGCCAATATCATGAGGCTATGAAGACCTTTGTCCTACGTTTCTGCCAACAGAGCCTCAGCAATGTGTCTATTTGTTTCCTTGTACCTACAATACTGTGGTCATTGGAACCACATATGCCTCAAAAATAAGATAAATTACCACTTTACACTGCGCGAAGCCTACAAACAGAAACCGAAAATCTCACATGAGACCGCATTTGCTGTGACATCGCCGCGGGGAAGAGGGCACCGAGGCAATCTGGCTCCCGCTAACCATGAAGAAGTTAAACATGCTGAGATTAAACCAGATCGGGGCTGGCCGGAGCTCTACCGACCGCAGTGAAGGCTAAGTGTAATGGAGCTGAACTTGGCGACCTGCTGCACGTCCCATAGCCGGAGGTGCTCTTACACCGGCATCTTGAATGCCAAGGCCGATGATGGCATGTTTGGACTGCGGATTTCGTTGGTTGGTGGCGGACTATGCTCTTCGTTGCTGCGGCGGCAAGACGTCATATCATTTCGGTGATCTCATGTGTCATCCTTGGGAGCAAGCTGCAGAGGCGTCAGTCGGAGCTGGGTGGGGCGATGGTATCTTCGTGATGTAAGATCCAAGCACATCCGTTTTTAAAGGTCATTCACATCATTTATTACATGCAACATTATTTGTTAAATGAATCAAGCAAAAACATAAATGTGATAGACCAGAGATAATGGCAAGTAATGGGGATTTGCGATTATAATTCTGGATTAGTGAGACTGAAGGCGGTTTTACGAAAGGAAATGACCGCAGACTGCATCTCTTTTTTTGTACTCAAGTAATGCACATGCACTCGTCGCTGTCATCGTTCCCGAATGACCGCAGGCATTACTGAATTGGTTTCGTTCTGGTTTAGATTCTTTGCGTTTAGCAGTTCTAAATATGTACTCCGGCAGAGAATGCAGGCAATACGCGTTTACAAATTGTAATCATCCAAGCTATATTGGTCGGAATAAATGGGTACCCGCGGCCTTGATAGAAGAAGACATTTACGCCTTCATCGTTCTCTTAAGATTAATTTCATGATTGCCTTAACAGGAATCTGATCGCGAAGTGCAGGACAATTCACGGAAATCAAAAGTGAAAGCCTGCACGTCTGTGCTGGCAGATGAAGCCTTCATTTTCTGGTTACGCCCCTCCGGCAACAGTGAAGTATTTCCTGTTTGAATTTCGAAAAAAATGGTAACAATAAGGAGGGATGCACACGTAATAAGGCGTGAGAAACAAGCACACAGAGACAAAATGCTCGGTAAATCCGTCAAAATCCGGGAAAAGGCAGGAGAGGAATGTAATTGTTTTAGATGAAAAGCCGGACCTACCGGCATTTTAAGCCCCCTCCCCGACCTCAAAACCCTGGCGAAGCCACTGCTGACATGAATTACCTAACCCCAGCCTTACATCTGGCTTCGCAGTCGCTGATGGACTTTTTCAGCCCATGTCCCAAGCAAAGCACAGAAACGAAAGTGCAAGGAGTGCTGGAAAATATCATTAATGGTCCACGTTATGCCATCACACGACTTGATCTGCGGTAGCCTAGTCACTGCTTTGTCAAAACGCTTCTTTGCTGTTTAGACAGGGACATTGAAATTCTGAGCCCGCTAACTTTTTGATGTTCCAGAGTTATGCCTGAAGTATCGATGGTGGACAAAAGACCACACAGAACAATCGATGGTCAGGTAAATAACTGCATGAAGACATTTTTAGTAACAGGAGTTCAAAGAACATTCATAACCTGGAACACATAGTAAGCTTTTTAAAAGCGTCTACAGTCATTCATATTGACGTATAACCTAGGGACATCACAGTTATGGACCACATCATTAGATATCCGGGATCTATACCTTTTATTGTTCAGAATTGATAAGAGCAGAAATCCAGGTCTGCAATATTGCAGGAACATTACGCAACGACAAACACATTACGTGTATTGCATGGTCTTCATTGCACCATATAAAGCATATCACTGCCCTGGCATATGTTTGTATCTAACATGTGCCTAATACTAATCGACGCTGAAACATAACATTCAGTCACGAAGCATTCGGTACATCACTTCTTCTTCCAGACCCACGGGTATTCGGTACATCACATCACTTCTTCCAGACCCACGGGTGTAATCAAGACAAGCAAATACCTAACATCAGGTTCCGGAAGCAATGTCGTACATATCGCATAAAATCACAGGCCACGAATGTCATCTCAGTCGCTGGGTGGTTGTCAGTCCTACTCCCGGCGTTCCCACAACTCCCGCGAGATGGCAGCACATTCGACAGACGCTCGGGCACTGGGTGGCAGCCCCACCTCGTGCGTGATAATGCGGTAGGCGCGGCAGAACGACGAGCAACCACTGCGTCCATGGGCATCCACGGACGCTGTAGTCAGGGCCGGGCAGTGAGCAGTGCTGTCAATACACCATGCTGAAGCGTGCAGTTCGCAGAGTATCAGTAGCGAATAGCGAGCTTTCGATCAGCGACAGTGACCGCCGATCGGCGCCAGGCATCGGCAGTGGCGTCACCAGTGATGAATCTCGGTAGTGAGAAGACACCAGTGAGATCCCTCCAACTGGTGCCATTAACAGCAGGTCTCTCAGGCGAGGTCGCCGGTGGAAGATCTCGGCGGCTACAACAGCAGCAGGCCTACCGCGGCCAGGACAACACTGACGACCAGAGAAGGTGCCACAGCCGGGCCAGACGACAGGAAGTCCGGAAAGTGGAACGAACCGTCCTGAATGCCTGAAACGACCAGACGCAATGTCATATGACTGGAATTTCAAGCCTTACATATCTGTTTATTTGTCCGCAGACCGTTGTGAGGACTTGAAAGACTACAATTGCCAAAATGCCGCAATGCCGAAAAAGGCGGTATGAAGCAATTACAGAACAAAGCAGCATCTCTGCAGCCGTACTTTTGTATTTGCTGATGTCCTCTGGGTCCAGAGCTCCGCACAGGTCGTAAGGGACGGAGTTCTTCCTGGCCGAGTTGAAGTATCCGGGAATGAAAATGGTCGGCCCGTCCACTCGGCCGAGCGAGAACAGCCGGTTGAAGTCGTACTGCAGCTTCTGCGCGTGCGGACCTGCGGCAAGGAAAAACGTCAGGCGACGAAGCACATGATTTGCAGGCATTTTCCGACATTTTGGCACTTACTTGCAACTATGCAGATCGCTTTAGCTCACCCGGCTTATTACGCTCTAATGAAAAGCAGAGTTTCATAACTGTAATGGCAATCTGCATCCCTGTTCCCCGGGATCTAAGACTGCATAAAGCTCGAGGTCGGTTATAAAAAAAAATGTACAAATCATGCCGCCGGATAAGCATGGGAATTGTCCGCCAACTTCGTTAAATTTGTCACTTCGGCTAAAAAAAACAGTCAAAATGACCAAAATTCCTAGTCTTTGTTACTGGGACGTTCCACAGCTTTCAATACCACTTAAATCTTTACAAAACTTTACCGAGAACTGGTTTGTGCTACGTGCCATACGTGCTACAAGGTCATACTTCGTAGGAAGTTAACAACTGCGCTATGTGTAACGGTTGGTAAATAAAGCGACGTTGATACGTAACGTTCATTCTATAACAGCTTATGATAACATTAAATTTCCCCCCATAGCTGTTCTGTTTCCTGCAACAGTTATGAGTGCAGTCTAGTGCTTTTATTCCTGTTCTTTTTCTTAAGACCCGTACTCCAGTAATAGATCCTTTTTGTCGACAACTGCGCGACTTCATCATGATAATCAATATTCGACGCAGATGACGTCATTTATTTAGAAGCTAATGAGGGAATATCAAGCTGCAAACTTCTCAAATACCTTGCAACCTAAAATAACACGGTTGTCTAAGGGTACTTTATAAATATGATAAACGTATATCGCCTGCATCGTGTGCGTTGCGTAGCATACATCACTGCGGTTCGAAATCCGGAGGAGCTTGAATAGTATGCCAAAAAGTTTGATTTATGAACAGTTACCGTTGAACGTCCCCCATGACATCGTTTGTTACACCAAAGACTTGGGGCATTACTCACCTCTAAAATGAATGGTGAACTGGACGCATCTTCCGAGGTTGATCACCACCGTTTCCTGCTCGTCGATGAAAAGGAACCATTCGGGTGCTTGCAGCACTTGCCTCACAGCATGGATGAACTGCGACCTGAGACAACACATGCAACTTTGGAAGTGATAGTACAGATGACGAGACAGTCCACACCAGCAGAGCAGCACATCTGGTGGACTTTGCACAACTTTGTTCCAGGAAGCAAGAAAAAGGGGAGCTGACGTGCTTTGAATACCATTTCTATGCTGAATCAATCTCTACAAACAACATTGCAAAATAGTCTTACTTTTCACTGGGTATAAGATAGAGGTCAGAGGTGTCAGTTAATTCCACTTGTGGTCAGAGATTTTCCAAAACTGGCTATTGCCGTGAAAAATTCTTTAAAAGACAAAGACCTTTAAAGTAATGCACTTCGTTTTTCAAGGTTCTAAGTGGCTATTTGATAGAGTCGGCTTCCCAATGTTTCACGTTCGCAATACGGTGGTAAGAAAAACATTAAAGATTCTTATTTTGGCTTTGATCCACCGTTACGAAAATTTTGGTACGCTACTGTCGGACAGCAAAGGGCTAAGGCGACTGATACCCTCACGCGTTGGGGTTGACATTGGCTGCTGACGGCGCTGCCGATCGAGAAGAACTCACGCGACAAACTTGGACTGCTTTCGAATCGACACCCTCTTGATGATGTCGAAGTCGGGCTCGATGTTGGCGCAGGCGAATCGGTTGGAGCCGCGGTTGGCCTCGAAGATGATGACGGACTTGCCGATGGCGCTGTGCCAGAAGTCTCCGTCTGGGGACAACAAGGTGATTTACAGCGACCAGAGGTAGCAGCGGTGTCAAGCGAGGCCGAAAAAGCCGCCCGGCCAACCTCTGTTGTCGGCATAGACGTTCATCGTCAGAAAACTGTGTAGGCTAAAGGTGGTATTTCATTTTAACTAGAGATGAGTGTCACTCGTGATTAAATTGCCCTCATTAAATTGCCCTCGATCCACAGAATCTGCCCAGTTATACTGCAGTCGATGCTGCGAATAGGACGTCTGCTATGACGCTGTTCATCCCATGGTGAAATGCGTGTTTCACATCCTCGACGGGCTACCATTGATGGCCGCACGTCTCTGACACCACCGCTTGACTCAGCCCTAGTCCGCCCCCGCCCTAGGGTCTGACAGGCCCTATTCGAAGCCTGCCAGATCCTTCCCGACAGCAGCCCGCAGATTCCTCTCGCTGTCACGCCGGAGCCGGGACACGGCGGCGCGGCACCCACCGAGGGGCAGGTTCGGGTCCGACATGACCACCCGCTTCTGTCCGAGGTCTATGGTGCCCAGCCGGCCTCCGAGGTCGCCGATCTCGCAGCGCAGGGGGGTTTCCGGGCTGCACTCCTCGTTGTAGAAGTCGTGCTGTCGGTGTGGGAAGGGAATGAGCTGGCGCACGAAGGAGGCATCAGGTTCGTGGTATGATTGTATAAATGTGAAAATGTTGTGGAAAACTGGAGTTTCATGTGTTGTTGTGATTCCGTGCCGTGCTATCCTACTGCTTGTCAATAAAAATGGGAAGCGGAACGCATGCACTTTAAGTGAAATGAAACCAAAAGGACTACGAAATGTTTGGTCACATCTCAGAATGGAAAACTTTATATGTTATTATTAGAAGCATGAAAAGGAACGCAAAAATGTTTAACTGACATCCCAGAAAAAGACATTTCATGTTACGATTACACCCAATTGCATAATTGGTACATGCTATCAAATGACAACCACGTACTGCACAGAAAAATGCGCCACATTTTGAACATGTATCCGACGACAAAAGATGCAAGCTGATCAAGCATGGTTTGCCTAGTTTATCGTAATAAACCAGGAGCGGTCAGTTCTCTATCGTTACAGTGAGCAACAAGAAAGCGCAATGTCCTGATCACCCGTCCGACTGCCCCCATAGCCTCGTACCGCGTTCGGGTTGGCCAGGTGGATGAAGTCCGGGTTCCAGCGGTAGCCGCCGGCCGTGCAGCGCGACGTGAAGAACTTCACCGCCGCGTCGTGGCCCACCGGGTTGACGAAGATGGCCCAGTTGTGGTTGGTGGAGACGTTGCGGTCGTTGGCTCCCGGGTGGCGCAGGTTGAGCTCGATGATGGTCTCGCTGCGGCCGCCCGTGTGGTACACCAGTTGGCTCTGCGGGAAGCGCGGTGGTTACTTCGTGACAAGTGTCAGCCACACTTGTACAAACGTCAGGGCGTCACTGGCACTAGTTTTTACGTCGGAGGAAGGCAGGAAATTAAGACGCTGTACACACACTGTCTCATGTGACTCATGAGCTTGCTGTGTGCAAATCCTCTTTTACACGCATTTCCACACATTTCCACACAATCTCAAAAGAAATGTCGAATAAATCAGCAGATGAGTGCCGACAGCGGCATTCTCAAAACACGATAATACAAAATTAACCTTTAACAGTGGATCTTGAACATGGCTCACTTGATCACGATAATGGAATCCTGACTGTGAAGCTTTTCTACACCGCTAACGTAATGCAAATAACACAGAACTATCTACAAACTAAACATTCTACTGCAGCTGTAACAGAAGCCGAGAATGACCAGGCGACCACTTACGAAACGTATGTAGCCCCAGGCGTACCCCTTGGGGTGGTGGAATGAGGCAATGGCTGTGACCTGGCGAGCCTCAGAGGGGGAGTAACCCCACAAAATATTGCCGCACGCCCACCTGCCAAACAAATAGGGTCATGTGTTGGATGTACAGCGTGCTCACGACAGATCTTATCGCGAGCCACTGACGACAACAAAAATAACGATTGAAAGTGGATTGTAAAACATTTGGTAATGGCGTTAGCAAAACTTATCATTGGCCAACTACGCATCACACGAATGGTGCAATTCTTGGAGTGTGGCTCTTCTGGGACCCTGAGGTACCATACTGGACTCACCCATGTCACGTGTTGGCATATGACTGTTAAAAAACTACCTTGGTATCTGCAGAAGCAACTGTGAACCCTGAAACGACGTCCCTGTATTTCGAACACCTACATCGATACACAAAAGCTGTTTTTAATAACTAAACGACCTCAAAAGCCGAAGACGCCACCTTATGCAAAATTTACGATGGTGTACGATAAACGACCCTCCCAAAAGCACATCACCTTGACCTTTCCAGCGAAACATCAAAGACGTTTTGCTTCAAAGCATCCTGAAGAGCATGTTGTAAGTACCACTGAGCCCTAACATACTAACTGTTGATATACCCTGTCACGCATCTTTTGTAACAGAATATGTCAGCATATTTTTTTCATTTCTGAGTCATCCGAAATCAAGAAGCCAGACAACTAGCAAACCTTCTGGCTGCTTCAGCCTCGTCAGTGACGCACCGTGAGTTGTCGTTGGCCCTGTGTATGACCACGCTTCTGCCGAGGATCGTCTCGGGGCCGAATAGCTGCAGGTTCGTGTCGTTGTTGAACTTATCAACTTCCGTCAGATTGGTCAGCATGCCGTACTTTCCGCTCAGGTCTCCCATCTGGCATCAGACGTTCGAATGGACATGTCGATGACTTGAAGCACAGAGGCGGACACCGTTGCGCAAGCAAGTTGAATAATTTCCGGTTCCATGCCCGATATGCAATGAACAGAGGCGCATCACGTGGGATACCTCTCGCATCCCATCTTTGTTCAGACGCAAACTTGATGTAACAGCACACCTTTCGCCGTCTGGGGAAGTCGGTTGGCACTTGGAGTAGCAAGAGTGGTCAGCAAAAAACTTGTTGTAAACAAACAATATAAAGCTCGTAGGTTTTACCACAACGGATGGATTTTAAGTTTTCTAGAAATGCCGCGCGACTCCGTGAGAGTCACGTACTGGTCGTCTGCCTCGTGCATTTATTGCCAGCAACTGGACTGATGGCCACCCTCAGACCGCTGCTGGATCCCTTCCCCGGCTCTGGAGGGGCGGTCTCCTCTCTCTCTCTCTCTCTCTCTCTCTCTCTCTCTCTCTCTCTCTCTCTCTGACCTCGTACTGGTCGCTGGACCCCTGTCCTGGTGGCGGGGAGGTGGCCGGGTTCAGTTTGTGCGGGTTGTAGTGTCCGCCCAGGGCGATGTTGTGGCACGGAAACTCGTTATCTCGCAGTACAGGCACCTGCAGACGGCAACGGGTAAAAGGTCACGGAAGAACTGACGACGTCATTTGTCTGGGTAGGACTAGACTGGGCAAACTTGCATTGAAGCGACCGGCGCCTTACGGCACTTACTTTGAATGGCAAACGAGCATGAATCATTTAATAGTCCTAGTAGTCACAAGGGTGTTTCTCCGCTTCTACTCCTCCCAATAAAAGTCTGAGATATACATTGCTTCATGGAAACAAGGCGCCGACTGCCAAAATTCCTCACAGTTACCCGCAATATATTGGACAAAACGCCTTCCAATAACGACGGCATTTCGCTTGCCGTCACACCCAAAAAACAATGACTGTAATGTAAATAACCCCATAATGTTCAAGCATAAAAATGTATCTGAATAGGACAGGCCTGTAGCAGGTGTCAGAATGCCACGAGGCTCGGCCCATCTCGGGGCTAGGTCAGATCCGGTCAGCCGGATACAGTCGTCGCCGGTCAGGGCTCACCAGATGCACGTGATAGCCGCCGGCGACGTTGTTCAGCCCGATCAGGTCCGTCTCCGTGTTGGTGATGCTGTACGGAGACTCCTGTATGAACTCAATCTTGCCCCTGATATCGCCCTTCTTGTCGTCGTTGTACGCCCAGTCTTTGACCACGCCTTTGTACCGGAACAAACGAATTATTCTGAAAATCAGTGTTGAAAACATCATGCTGGGTCGCAAAACGACACACCTCTGCATTTCCCAGTAAGGTTTCACGGTAATTTTTTAACGCCTTTTCTTATTTTAAGCGTCGTAGCAGCACCGCCCGAGTAGACTGCCGGCACTTCCAACTCAGTTCAGCCAACTAAAACTTCCTTAAATGTACACGTTCCGTTCCCTGATACATGTGCGCCCTGGAGCTCACCTCCGTATCCCTAGTCGCTGGCTATAGTCCGGGTCCTTGTGAGCCAACCTGCGCTTCGGCAGTTGTATTGTGCATTTAACGTTCAATTACAGAAAACTTTATAGCGCGATTCAAGGTTCGCCGTATACATGCACTGCGCGAGTCGCTCCGATTAGTTCTTGGCTTGTCCGGGCCGGCGGGAAGCACTGACTCACCTGACGCAAGCCAGCCGGTCGCCCCTCGCCCTGGGTCCGTTGTCGTCGTGGATGACCAGGCTGTGGCCGACGATGGAGTTCGGCCCCGACAAGGGCAGGTTCGTGTCCGTCCACAGCCGCTGGGTTCTGCCGGCCATGCCAGGCGGTTGTCGCGGCTACGGTTTGGCACGATCGCCAACACAGTCAGAAACGTTTGCATGCAGGGGCTCCAAGCGAATGATTTCGGAACCTTTATGACATTTGACTGTTTACATGTCTTTTTTAAAACGTTATAATCTCACTGGCCTGCTAGCGATGCATATTATGCATCGCAAAAAATAAGGGCTTCTTACTGTATCTAAGACAACATGAGAAAGCGACAGCAGCCATGGGAAGCAAAAAAGAACAACAAGAAATCCAGCTACGATGAGCTTCATTGTCGATGTCGGGCGGTGGGGGCAAGGCGCCGCGTCTCTCACTCGTTAAGCTTCCTCCGGAGGGCGGCCAGTTTGAGTGTGGCGTGCTTGCCAACCATGTCTCCGACCTCGCAGCTGACCATGTCCTCGCCACCGCACGAGCGCTGGTACAGCCGAGACTCCACATTCACCTGCGGTCACAATCACACGCGTGTACATACACAGCGGCCGGGTCCGAGGTAAGTGATCATTGGAAAATCCGACCCATGTTGATTTTGATCTTCAGATCGGATGTTGTTTGGCACTGTTTTGGGTCTCGCAGTGTTTTAGTGTTCATAATCCGAGATCTTAAGATGCATCAACGTAAGTACAAAGACAATCATAGAAAGCGCGCTCCTCTCTAATATTGCATAAGCGTGTACTAGTGACAAAATCTCTCTGAATCAACAGTAATGGTGTACCGCAATGACACTGAAGAAGCTCCCCGCAGATATGTTTAATTATTTGATAAAATATTTAACCATTTGATCACGTCTGCCAAAAGTCAATTCTAGAAAGCAGGTTGCATTGAACCTTCAGAAACCAATACACTGGCTTATCCATATTTGATGCTTCTTAGAATACTTTTGCATGAAACTGCATGAGTGAGGGCTGATAAAAGACAGCATAATACTTTTCGTTGCTATATATTACATAAAATTCTTTACTTTTATTCTGCAAGCGGTTCGAAACACCAAATGATTTTTCTATATTAATGATCGCAACGATTATATTTCGGCCAATCGCTTCCAACCGCGTGAATAATTTCTCACTGCACATCCCCCGCAGATCTCCCCGCTCCCGCTGAACGGCTGCCCGTCACGACTCCGGCACAGGAGGCGACGCCTCACCTGGTACGGGTTGTAGTGGTCGCCGGCGCTGAGACAGCGGCCCGTCCAGTTGCGGAAGTCGTCGCCGGGCACCAGGTCGTTGACGTACCAGCGGTGCCAGTCGGAGCCGTTCATCGAGCCGTCGTTGAAGAGCAGACCCTCGACGAACACGGCCGTGTCCTCCTCGGGCTCGTCCTCGGCCTGCTGGAACAGCACGCGGCCGCCCAGCGGGAACCGGAACACAGCCGCGGCCGTCACCGTCGGCCGGGAGTCGCGCAGGTTGGCGCACACCCACGGCCGGCTGGGCCCCTCCCCCGCAGCCGCGAACACCAGCGAGCGGGCCGACACGGAGCGCGGCCCCCACAGCGGCAGCTGGAAGTCGGTCACGGCCGACTCGAAGCTGTCGAGGCCGGCCAGCCGTCCGTGCTTGCCGCTCAGGTCGCCGACCGGGTACTGGTCGTGCGTGGCGCCGCCCGGCGGCTCCGTCAGCTCGGCGTCCACGCCGGTCGGGTTGTAGACGCCGGCCACGCGGCCGCAGGGCGCCGTCTCGCGCAGTGAGCGCGGCGGCACGGGCAGCGTGTGCACGGCGAACGAGGCGGCGCGGCCGGCCAGGCCGCTGATGTCGAGCAGCAGCTCGGTCGGCTCGAAGCGCGAGCGCTGGCGCAGCCGCACGGTGCCGCGCACGCCGTCGTACGAGAGGAAGGCGCGCACCGTCTTCGGCCGCACCGGCCGGATCTTGGCGCAGGCCAGGATCGAGTCCTGGTAGTCGGCCTCGTACAGCACCAGGTAGGCGCTGCGGTAACTGCTGAGCTCCGGCAGCTCCAGCGAGTCCGACGACCACATCCTCTTGGAGAAGCGCGACCGCCGGTTGGAGACCTTGACCTTGCCGAACCGGCTGAGCAGGTCCGCCGGCCTTGCAGTGCTGGGGCGTCTCCGGCCCACACCTCGACACGTCTGCACTGTTCGGGTCGTACACCAGCTGCAGGAAGTTGCACGTGCCCCTCATCTCATCTGGACGGGCAAAACAAAGCGAAATAAATCACAGTGGTGGATTTAAACGAGCTTGTCAATTTATCGGCAATGGAATCCGACGTCTTGCGAGTGTGATGGAAGGGAAAACATGCATCATAAACCTACATGACCTGGCGAAATGAACGTCTTGGATGTTGCTCAGTTTTATCATCGCAGTACATTATATCTTCCATCTGTCTGTCTATTTATGGATCTGTCTATCTGTCGTCTTCACCAGTACACATAAGGCACGCATAACAACCCACGTCTAGAGGGATCTAGCAATCACCTGAGACGGTGTCCAGGATGTCTGTGACCATGATGCTCCAGCCGTGATCGGAGGAGGTCGGCTTGGTGCTGCCGGAGTGTGCAATGTCCGCCATTATGCTGGTGTACCGGGTCCCGTTGACGCGGTACTGGCGGAAGTACACGTTCCCGGCCACTGGCGTCTGGAACCTCGCCTCGGCCACCCGGTACTCCAGCGAGGGCGCCTGTGGAGGGCGGAGAAAAGGCGGTTGCTGGTGTCAGGGCGCGAACCCACGTATCCGGACGGAGAACACTGCAGCCGCACGGAGACTGCGGGGGGCGTCAACTCACGCACCAAGCATCGCTCACGGAGCCTGGTTCGAGCTTTCTAAATGTCTGAGGGTGCCCAGGCATCCACGAAGCTGGAAATAACGCCCACAAATTCTGCTCAGTTCCTCGTGATTACGCGAATGATGACCTCATAACCGTGGCGATGAAAAAAATTTTGTAAACTGTATTTCGCTTGGTATCTCCCATGCTGTAGGTCTTTGTCTACTTCCCGATTCAGTCTCACAATATCACCTAATATCTTCCGTCTTCTTGTTGAATGTCGCTTGATACCGTCTTCTTGGGTAAAAAATATCGATGATTGCATTTTCTAGCAGGGGATTTGGTTTTGTCCTGTATTCTCAATCGTTGTCGCTCGATGTGCTGTTTTCCCTCCTATTGACGCTGTCCTTGAATTCCGCTCGGCCTTGTTTCGCGAAGTATGAATACTGTGGGATGTGAGAAATATACAACGCACTCCTCTCGAACGTCTCTGGGTGAGCAGCGGTCTCTCGGCTCCATTGCAGGGGGGGGGAGGGGGTTGCTCCCCGCAGCCTGGTGGCGGCGGCTTAAACAAACAGGTAAGAAATGTAGTTTTTGAATTATTACTTGGACCCTCTCGGTTCCGACTCCATTTTTTTAAGCATTCACTCGCTTGCTTCATTTGTCCCTATTTATGATGTCTTTCCCATCCCAATTTCTTTGGATGAGCTCCGATTTCTCCTTTAGTCCATCTTACTTGAAGATATGTTTATTTTGCGCAGCGCATGTGGAAATGCATTTTAAAGGATAAGGGAGTCATTACTTTCGAACTTTTATTGGCTTTAATTGCAGGTGACAGGGACACGTAATTACTGCTTAGTTATCTAATGAGTAGCATAGAAATGGGATACGGCCACAGATAACGGACCTGCCAAGGAGCGTGGACATAATGCAATGCGGCGCAATGCCCATGGTTATCACTGTAAACCGCTTGACCTCGACGGGCACGCAGACCTCGGCTGGTAATCTTTTTCAGATATCTTTTTGAAATTCATTCGAGCTGCCAAGCCAGCTGTAATGGATGATTGCGACGTAATGCATCTACTTAACTGGTCGTATCACCGCTACAATCATATCCGTCGATTTCCTTTCTATACAGGCATTGGTTCCCTCAGTCAGGCGAAGGGTCAAACCTCTTGAGACAGCGATAAAGACCCTCTTGACCTCGAGACACATTTCTGACTAACCGTTGAAGAGTGTGATCCATTCCGTAAAAATTTCGGACGAGTCGGATTTAGCCTGACCCGTCGGATTAAGACCTCTGCACAGATTTTTGTGTGCGACCCCAATAAGTGCCGACAATAATGGTCCTCGGTTGATCCACCAGCTGAGTCAGGGAATACATCATTGAGACATGATTAGACCCGTGATGTCAAAGATACATGGGTTAATGAGCCCCAAAAGATAGGTTGAGGTTAATGCGATGAAATGACAATGAGATATTCACAAGAGGTGCGTATGCCCATGCAGCGGAGAGCCCATGGAGAAACACAGGAAGCGCATGCTAGGAACAAAGGAACATAAACACAGAGAAAGCGCGTAATAAGGGCAAAGAAACAGAGAATCAGAAGAAGATCAGCCCAGTGAGAAACACAGAACATAATGATGTAAGGATTGGCAGTGTTCGATGCGCATGCTGCGATTCTCTTAGGATTAGATGCTAATTTAAAATTAAGATGGAGGTATGTTTTAACGGGTAACATTCCAGGATATGTCAGGTTGTTCTTAAGTTTAAATGCTCACAGTTCTGCTTCAGGACTTTTTATCATGTAGACCCTATGGAGGTTCCCGTTCTACATTTTACATATTCTTTTGGTTTTCTTGCAAAGAAGTGCCGGTTAACTTATGTTTTTTCGGCAGCACAGCAGTTTTTTTGATGCTCTTTTAATCGCACTCTTAAAACGCTGAATTTTCTCTGAACCCGAAATAAATCACTTTCTTCCACCCAGTTTCGCTGATTTCCTTACTTGGGGTCATCTAAGACCTGTCCTAACATTGCCTTGGTTCTAAAGCCTTTCCTGTTTCCGTCTCACCATTACGGCCGCACGACGTTTTACATCTGCCTACTCTTTTGTCACTGATGTATTGGTAAACCCATGCGATTATATGTAGTAGTGATGTGGGGCAATGAGCGACCACCCATTAACCATCGATCCTTGTTAGTCCCACGGCCTCTATCATGCTGCTGTGTGAAATGCTCATATTATACAGATTTTACAGTTAAGTGCATGTGGATTAAGAATTAAGTGACACTTCTAATTAAGATTACACGTGCATCCATGTGATCTTAAAGGTCATTTTACACTGGTGTCAAATTCCGACGCGCGGCGACGCGCGTCGACGCGTCGAAAGCGTCATTGTAAACCGGGCTTAAGAGTTTCGGCGTATTGTTTTACCCTTGAAACAGAGTCGATTTTGTTTGCACTGCGCGTACAAACTGTTACCTACTTATGGTACCGTGCTGACCTTCACTGATTTTCGCTTTTCATCCGATTATCGCTTCACTCCCGGGACCACATCGGTAATGGCCTGCCCGGTTCTCGGAGCCCTTCTGCACTGATGTCTGTCGATTCACCAGTGGGGACGCATTCGGCTGATGAAGCGGCGCCCGCCGGACCACATTCCCGCGGCCGATGATGATGGTGGCGGCTAGATGGCGCCACGCTGGATCGGCAACATCCGGACACTCGTGGTCCAACCGTCAGCTGAGCACCGGACTCTGGCTCACTGACGACGGCCACGGCCCACGGGCGAGTTGGCCCAGTCTCCCGGTGCCGCTCCGATGGTCTGCTGCGACGGCAGCTCTCCATTCTTCCGGGGGCACACGGCGGCCTGAAACATCGACGAACTGCCGTCCAGCCCGCAGCTGGGGACGTACTGATGGCGATGTCTACTGTTGGTCCGCACTGCGTCTCCTAACGAGCTGGACTTCCAGCCGACGGGCCTGCTTCGGCGTATCCCTCTGTGCGTTGACTGCGTCACCACCGGAGCGACATCAGTCCGGGCCAGGACGAGGGGCAGAACCATCAGACGCCCGCTCGTCCGTCCGGACCATCGCGTGTTGCCACTCGTCCTCGTCTCTGTGCCATCGCGTGTTGCCACTCGTCCTCGTCTCTGTGCCATCGCATGTTGCCACTCGTCCTCGTCTCTGTGGTTGCATAAGGGAAGCGTTCATTGCCGATCGCGTCGCGTCGTTCGCCTCTTTCTAAGCGACGGTTCCCGGGAGCGCCTCCGCCAAATGCGATTTCTGGCGCGTTGAATTCAAGTGCGAACTCTGAAGTGTGGTAACTTGCAAGGAATCTGTACATACGTGTAATCTTCGCCTCGCCTGCGTGCGGCTTCGTGGGGATGGGGTGGAAAATATTGTGGTGATGGAAAATCCCGTTAACTGAAGTTCTTTTGGTATCTCATATACTGTACGTTTTTGCCTATTGCCCAACTCAGTTTCACAGTATCACCCAACATTTTTCGTCTTCTTGTTTAATGTCGCGTGATGTCGTCTTCCTGCGTAATGAATCTTCTGGCAGGAGCTTTGGTTTTGTCCTGTATTCTCAATCGTTGTCGCTCGATGCGTTGCTTTTCCTCCTATTGACGCTGTCCTTGAATTTCGCTCGGTCCTGTTTCGCGAAGTATGATTACTGTGGAATGTAAGAAATATACAACATGCTCTTCCCGGACGTCCTGGGTGAGCACTGGTCTCCCGGCTGCAATATGGGGGGGGGGATTTGTTCCCCACAAAGCCCATACGAATATGTACGTAAATACCACGGATAAATTGCAAGGACATGTAACATGCTGAGGCTATTCCATCAGATCTTTTTGCCCTTTCATGCCTTAAGTGAACATTGCCACTTACCCCCACACGACAGCCATTAGCATTACAGCGCGGACACCTGAAGAAGTCGGACTTAAACTAGGGAGCACGGAAACTACTGTGAGGTACCCAAATTGTTCTCATGTCGTGAACCATTGTAATTCTGTCACTATCTGTGCACTTCATGTGGGGGATTTTAAAGACCTGGAAAGCGCTGTAAAAATGTTTCAGCTCACCTGTATAGTAGCACAGACGGTTCTGGGTCCCTTAAGTGTTATGCTTCGACCAAAGATGGAGTCAGCGCCGAGCAGGCTGATTTCGTCTGTCTCCATCGAAATCGGTTCCTCTGATGGAAGCTCGATGTCTTCTAAACCCTCCAGTTTCTTGAATCTGGAATATAGCAATACCGCATTGAGTAATAGGCTTAGATGACTGTTTCTAATAAAACCTTCAAGAAAAGTGGTGCCTTTTAGCTTTTTTGACGTTGGAAGTGTTCGTTACGTTCGTAATACGTTGGCATTTTGTTCGAATCAGACCTAAGGATATTTGTACAACCGTCCAATGAATTCAGTAACGATACCAGTGACATGAGCGGGTTAGCATTCCAGACATGCCCATTGTTAACCAGAGGTAACAGAGTGGTTCTCCTCCCTGGAGTCACTCACGGTTTTCCCAGTTTGGCGCTGTCGCAGTAGTCCTCCAGGGTGTAGTCCACGGGGAATTCGGTGACCTGAAGCCGGTAGGTGCCGTTGGCCTCTTCCTCCATGACGGTGACGTCGATGCTGATCGACACGTTGTGCTCGGGGCTCTCTTGGGTCAAGGCCACTGAGCCCCGCAGCCCCCTCCAGGAGAAGGGCGCCTCCACGGTCACGGCCCGACTCACGTCTGCGGGCCGGGGAGTCACTGACTCAGTCAGTCTCCCTGGGGGACTCCCACGAGGGACCACGCAGCGCTGCGCTGTCATTCGGGGCCATCTCGGTTGTCATTTGTCGAATGCTCTGACTGATGCCTTGCCACCGGTCGCACGGCGGTTCGGCCGCAGTTCGGTCAAAAGGGCCGCCTTTTTCGGCTTGCGGAGCTCTTGGTAAAGGGAAGTTGGTGTCGAGGAGGAGCGGCTGCCTCAGTCGCCGCACCATTGGTTACGTCACTGGATAAGTGGATGGATATGATGTTGCCTGGTCGAGGGCAGGGGCGTCACATGGCATTCTTTTCAGGGGGCATGTGCCCCCTCAGTGTTGATGTCAGTTTCCCCCATGCTGATTTCAGTCCCCTCGTGGTTGAAATGAAGCCCATAATGCTATGCAGTGTGCAATGCTACGCGTGCAGCCCATTGTTGAAATGGCATTTCAGTCTGATGAAGCATTTTCTTACTTTTTCGAACGGCGGTACAAAATTGCAAGTCAGTTCAAGCTGAAGAAAGATTTCCTCGTTCGGTTAAGAAACTCTCCTCCTGAAAGTTTGCAGACTCTCGAAAAATAGTGAGGGCCCCCTCGAAAGCCTGGGCACCCGAAAGCATACCACACTGGACCCTCTCGATGACTCAAAATAAATCTTATGTTAACTAGAACATAGACTAAAGAGGAGTCTAATCGGCCCTTCTCCGGTTTTAGGGGCCCCCTCCTCGAACATTCTTGGGGGCCACTCAGATAATCGGAAGATGGTTTTTGAATCACCAAGGAAATGGTTGAGTTGTCCAGAGATGTTTGAGAGGCCCTCTCAAAAACTGGAGTCCCCCTAAAAAAGAACTCCATTGGACCCACTGGATAAGTTCAAGCACTGACCCTCCCTTATGCCTGAGAGATTCTTCTCGAATTCATCTCCAGGGCCCACTGAATATTTTGGGAAGTCCTCAAGTTTCTACGGGCTCCGAACATTCGGAAAGGAGTTTTGAACCGGACGAGGCTTTGTTTGGGAGACTCTCTGAAAATATTAAGAAGCCTCTTCAAAAGCTCGAGGACTCACAAGACTTCCAAAGATACCATAAGATTAGTTCAAGTAGGGGCCCTCCCTGAGGCCCGAAGAGTTTTTTCCAAACAAAATTCCTTAATTTTTTTTGGAAGAGAACCCTTGAATTTATTTAAAGGGGCCTTGATATTTTCATGACGGACGAGGGAATGTTTTAGGCGCCTCTGAAAATATTAAGATACCCTGAAAAGATCGAGGACCCCACAGAAAAACTGTAATGGGTCCTTTAGATGAATCCAAGGAGGGGCCCGTTAGATCTGAGGGCCTTCACCAAATTTCTGTTGAGGGCTCATTGGAGTTTTTGTGAGGCCCCCAAAGTTTTCAGATTCCCGTTGATATTGCGAAGGGTCTTTAAAACATTCATGATAGAAGCTTTTAACCGGACAAGGACATGTCTGAGGCGTTCTCCAAAAGCCTTAACGGGCTTCTCAAAAGGATTCAGAGCCCACATAAATTCCAATGGGTCCTTAAAAAATGAAGTGACCTCCGTGAAACTCGAGAAACCCGCTTTTAATTTACTTGGAAGGCCCTTGATATTTTAAAAGGTGCCTAAAATATTCACGAAAGGATGAACTGGGCGACTAAATGCTTCTGGGGCCCTCTGAAAACATCAAGGGGATTTCTAAAACCTTGAGGGCCCCACAAAAATACAATAGGCACTTTTGATAAATTCAAGGGGAGGCATCCCAGAAATTTTCTTGAATTCATCCAGAGAGCCCACTGAAATGTTCATGAGTCCCTTAAACCTCTGAGAAGGTCTTCAGTATCTTCAGAAGGCCCACATTTGGGAACGTACTTTTGAGTCAAACAAGCAAATGTTTCTGGGCCCTCTTAAAGATACCAAAGGACCTTTAGAAAAGCTTCAGTGTTCCATAAACATTCCAATGGGCCTTTAAGACAAATTCAAGAAGGGTCCCTAAGACAGCGGGGAGGTCCCTGTCTTGATTTATCTAAGAGGCCCATTAGAGTTTTTGTGGGACCTCAACTTTCTGAGTACGCCCTGGATATTCGAGTTTTCAGAGGGACCCTTAGCAATACCCTAGCGTTGTTCAAAAATTATTCCTTGACGTGCTAAGGGTTTTCTGAAAACATCAAGTGCCTTCTCCTTAAGAACCCCACGGAAAAAGTCTACTGATGTTTTGGATAAACACAATGAAGGGCTCCTCACATCTCATGGAGCGCGCGTCCTTAAGTCGTACCAATGTTCCTCTGGGCCTTACCGGTGTTTCTTGTTACAAAACAAATATTAAATCACAGCTGTATGTAGGAAAATCATGAATTTCGTACAGCAGAGTGATAAAATATATATATATATATATAACATGTATATATAACACACATATATAACATATAACATATATATATGTCGCATATATCTATATCTGCATCTATCCATCTATCCGTCTGTCTTTCTGTTTATCTGTCTATCTGTCTATCTATATATCCCTTTCTCTCTCACAGTCTCCCTTTCTCTCTTTCTTTCTCTCTCTCTTCCCTATATATATATATATATATATATATATATGCTTATATATATGCTCCATATATATATATATATATATATATATATATATGGAGATATATGCGATTTTCTATTTAGTAAATGGCAATAAAAGAAACCTAAAGATTGCCATTGGTCTAAACAAAGTGGGCTAAAACCATTGAGAAACCCACATTGGGGAGAGGGGTGGAGGTTAGCTTGTCGGGCACTCGGTTTGTCACGCTTTCAGTCATTTACACCAAGCCACACCCGACGCATATACATAAAAACAAACCAATTATTTTCCATAAATATTCTTTAGAAAAAAACGAAAAGCTGCCTTCGGTCAGTACAAAGTGTCCTAAATCCTTTGAGAAGCTTGTATTTGGGGAAGGTTAGGTTGTGGGTCTCTCTCAACTTTGTCATTGCCCCATCATTATTATCAATCATTTCGGAAAACAACACCCTTGGTCGAGGGAGAGGGACTTAGAAAAGTAAGGAAAACTTCGGCTGGCCCATTATTGAAAAACTGTGCTTCTTGTGGTTAAAGTGAAACCATGCTACTTTTCTGAACTCCTCTGTGATTCAAGGAAATAGAAATCTGCAATGAATTTGTTATATTCGGTAGTCTTTGGGCATGCTGTTTTCCATTTGCTGCATTTCATGAAGCAGACCAGATTCTGGAAGAAAAAAGGCAGCTACTGATGACCAGGATCCCAGATTACTGTACTTGTTGTTTCTCCGCTTCATACCATATTATCTTATGCGTTTACGCATAAGGCAATGCTTCTTGGTGCTTGCGTCTATGCTGCATTTCAGTCACGGCGACTGCCAATCTGCATAAGAAGCTAGCATCAAAAGTATTTTGCAAGCTGGAACAGTCATAAAATGCGCACACAGTTCTGAGTAGATTAAAATGACACACTAACAACCATATGATGGAATGAAACCATTGAGTCGCCGCTTCCCTGTCTCCGTCACTCGCTGCGTCACAGGCTGCAGTGTATCGGACCCCAAGCCATTTGAAGACTGACAGTTTCTGCACAATGCCCACGGTCATCGTCTCTGCCGCCAACAGCGATGCTAATGAAGCCAGCTAAATATATCTGGGTCTATGTGGGACATTTCCTACCACACCCGGCTCCCGTCGACCGTGAGATTAATTCCCCGATCAATTCAAGGTCAAGTCAGGTCTGTCAGGCTGGGAACGAACAGACGGGAGTTGTCCGGCGAATGCGTCACTCATGACAAAGTACACTGGCATTCCCAGGCCCAAGACATAAAACTGGGAGTGATTGACCTTGTTACCCCACGGTCGTGGGGTTGCAAAGTTTCAGCCACTTATTTCGTTCTGATCTCTAGACTGAATCCCATGTTCTGTAGGTGGAAGATCCTGGAAGTAGCACGATGGTAGGTTTGGCTGGCTAAAACAATGCAAATGATATCACGCATATGAAAAACAGTACAGAAAGCTGCCCGATTTTCGGTGAGACGTCCTCGATGGCTTCTTTGACTTGGGAGAGTGCCGCAGAAGGATCGCAGCTGTTTTGAGGAGATTAGTACTCTTACCAGTGAAGCTGAGGACGATGAAAGCGGCCACAGCCATGCAGTGACACAGGGCTGACGCCATTCTTGTTTCCGCGGTATTTCCAATCACTTCACCGGACTCAGCATGTTTCCGTCCGCGGCACAGTCCCACATTCAGACTCGTGCGGCACCTGTTCACTTTCTCTTCGGAGACTGCTTCAGCATGTGCTGCCATCTATGTGAAAGAGACTGTACTTCAAGTGTTCGGCACCCATGAGCACTCCACGTTTGTAAGTTTCCATCGGTGGCATTCACGCACAGTGGCGGGTCAACGGGGGGGGGGAGGGCACTGGAATCACAACCCCTGGTTTGTTGAAAACCTAGGGCCATTATATCTTCGACCCCTCCTTTTTGGAAAGGAGATACGGACGCATATTTTGTTTTCGAAGCAAGCATTTGTTTATCTACATGTTAATCTTCGACATGACAGAACAAGTGGCCGGAATTCGAGGAGGAATAAACAGTTGGGGCGGATTAAATTACAATAATATAGATCCCTTTAGCACTTGATTTGGATCTGCCATTGTTCGCGTATGTAGGTGTTTTTTGCGGCTGGGAAATATTGACGGTCGTAACTATAAGAGGTCATGTTTTGCACTGACCTGATACGTGTATGCTCGGGGCTCGACAGTTCCACAACAAAAACAGTTTACTTTGAGCGCTCACGAAAATACATTTTTAGTCATTTCCGTAGCTTCTAAGACGTGTCGGAACAAATATAGCACTTGTGTGAAGCGTTCTGATGTTATTTTTGAATCTTGTCCAGCTGCTCATTTCCGCGCTATAAACGGTATAATGATGACGTTCGGCTCGCTGCCCAGAAGCAAGGCAAAAACTGCTTGTGTGGGGGTTGTTTCTGTATTTAAGTAGAGCTATATCGCAGTCTAGCTCCCTTCCATTAATTCCATGTTTCCACAAAAATTCACGCGACAAGGAAACGACATTTTAGATGCATTTCTATATACTTTGGGTCTCCGGTAAACGCCCAAACAAAGCCAGCTGTTTAACTGAAAAACGTATTGACGCAAATTATCAGCAAAAATATCAGTTGACGTCACAAAAGTCCGAAGTGCTACTTTTATTTTCACTGCGTACATCTGACGTGGTTTGGGCCATGTGGCGGAGACTGTTTCTGCCGTTATGTGCCAATAACAGAAACATGAAGGCCGAGTATTTAACGAAAACATGGCAGTAGTCGACCATACATGCTACCACGACATATTACCGAAACAGATGACGGTTATCTCACGGGCTTTTTGCGGCGTGAAAGATCATTCGCAACTTTTGACGGTAAAAACGAAAAGAAAAAGGGAAAAATTCTAATGGCGAATTGAGTAAAAACAGAGCCACCTCCGGCAAATGGACTTTTTTAAGTACAGCCTTTATTGTCGGCATTTGGCTCATATCAGCCAGGTCGTGTTCTAAATAGCACTTGGTAGCTTTGTGAGTTTTTGGTCGCCTAGAGACGTGGCTGGATGCTGAAGCCGTCTGTTCAGCAATCAGGCAGCTGTTCAGCATGGGTTTATACGTTAGCAATCACTCTCGGTGTGCAGTCCGACCCTTTCTACCTCTCTCCTCCCTCTCGTTCTCTCTCTTTCTTTCTCACCCTCAAACTCCCTTGCCCTCTACCCCTCTGTTTTTGTCACTCTGTCCTTTTGTGCCATGGCTGTGTACTTTCTTTATTTAATTTCTACTCTTACTTTTATCACATTATTTTACCACCACCATTTCCTCCAGTGTTAAAAAATAATCGCCCAAGTTACTTAAATCATTTACTCATGGCACAGCTTACAAAAGATAAAAACGAAATTACTGCGGCTCGAATTGACAAAACAGCTGACTAGTTTACAGCTGAGCAGTTATCGCAGTCCATCGGTATTATTTTGTTTCCTTGGCAACGCTTAAACCCGGCACCGCCTGGGGGTGTCAAATAGGGCGGTTGTCTGTGAATAACTTCTGAACCGTTAGAGCCAGCAAAACCAAACATTCAGCTCCTGTCCATCGATCAATTGTACATGTTCCAGCATCAAAACCATCTCCATGCTAGGTCAGGTCGTGGAGATATGGCGTCATAAATGAACCCTTTTCTTTTCGCTTCTTCAGGTGGAAGTGCAAACATGCTTGGCTCTTTGGTAATATTCACGAATAAAATGCATGGATTATTCGGATTTTCATAGGACACGGCCCTCAAAAGGCTATACAACCGTGCCACGTCAACATTAGAGGTCATTCTAGGTCACGTGGATGGTAACAGTTGGACTGATTTACAACGTGAGTGATATAAGTGGTTGCCGCTGACCTTCCCCCATCGTTCCAGGCAGACAAACAAATCTATATGCACATCTTAGCAAAGTCCGCCAAATGCAACGTGAGGTCATGTCAGGTCACGTCATAAATGGATGTCAAAACAAAATGAAATGCAACATTGTCTGTAGAAGATCGTTCAGCATCAGTAGCGAGCAATTATTGTTCCTAATCAGGAAACGAAAAATGACAGTCTGTCCTGAACCGGCTTGACCTTGACTAGATAAAAAGCAGACCAGATTTGCTTATCACGAGATGTGATTTCAGCTCTATATCTGACGCAGTTAAGAATTCCAAATGGAAATTGTAGTTGCTTGGCAGAAAGAGTAATGCAACCTTATCTGCCCTGACATATACTGACCTTGACTGTATGAAAAACAGGCAATGCAAAACTGATCACCAGAGGGTTTTACTTCATTCCTTCTTGTGCCGTAGATCAAAACGGCTGCGAGCAAGTATCGATCTTTGACAAGTAAAGACCAGTATTTTACCTGACCTAGACTGACCTTGACCCGACATTGTTTAACATTTTGGCATGTATCACCGGAAGACAAAGATCGCGACCTTTCGTTTCATACCCAGTTGGAAGGCTCTAAGACCAGTATTGCCGATGATATGGTGTACGAACCGATGTCAGTTTTTCCGACGTCGTGTTATGCGTTTTACGCGACCTGTGACGCCATCAGTCATGTGACCAGGGCTAACATAGTATTTTCTGAATCGCAAGACTCGGGCTATCGATTGATGGTAGACTGGTTCAGATACAACGGTTAGATGCTGAGATAACAATAGGGTGCCGTGTTTAAAACCCTCCAGGATGTCGCGGGTACGAAAACACGCCGGGTTAAATTATTATTTATTTCATTCCTAGGTCAAGCAACTCCCCTCCATATACACCCGCGGCTTACATAACGTCCGAGTGGTCGCTCTGTCACAAGGACGTCTGCTAGGACCTTCGGCCGGGCGGCGTGCGCCCGCCAGGCAGCGCTTCCTCTCCAAAACAGAGCCTGTCACGGCCGCCGGCCGGCCGGCCGGCCGGCCCGTGACGTCACGCGGCCGTCCTGACCACAACACGGCGGCCGGGGTCAGCTGCGGCTCGGCCTTGGCGCGGCAGTGTCGGGTCACGCGCGGGGAGTCCTCGCCGGTCGGCGCCGGCCGGCACCGTTTACGTTACGGAACACGACGGGCGCGGTGCCGGCGGTCGTGCCGGCCTGTGCCAGCCGCCGCCACGGGCGGACGTGGAGCCCGACGCGCCGCCGGACGCGCCGGATGTGTGACCACCTGGCCGGGCCGTGTCCGGCGCAGACGGCTGCTGGACCGCGGCCAGCTACGGCCGATCAGTGGGTTTGGGGAGCGGGGGAGGGCCGGACGGCGCGGCGACGACGCGGTCCGCGCCGAGACAATCCTCCGCCGGCTGCGCGTTCACCATTGCATGTTCGCATCGCACCGCCGCCACCCGCGGCCACTGTCAGAGCTGGTTACGTCTACTTCGAAGAACGAAATCCTGGCCAGAGCGGCAGCAGGGCCAGGCAGGGTGGCCCAGCGATTTGATTTGGGCGATATGATGACCGGGTGGCCGCGGCGATTCGATTATTAGTCCGCCTTCAAACGCACAAGGAAGCAGAGACCGGGACCTCGAAAAACCACGGTCGAACGTCAGACATCCGAGGTTCTGCGCCGCACTGTTGACCGATTCGGCGCGTAATTTCCTCCGAGCGGAAGCGCTCGCGAGCCGCTGGGTAAGGAGTGATCGGGAGGAAAACAATCGGCGATAAACGCCTATGGAAATAAAGCTCCTAAGGTGCGTCTGCTCCTCAGGCAAACCGTCGCGTCAGTCGCGGGAGTCATCTGTTTGCTCCGAGACAGAGCGGCGGAGTCGCAGAACTGCTCACCTGGCCAGGACGAGGAGGCTGTCAACAGGAAACTCCTGCAGCCAGCAGCTCTCTTTTTTTCTCTCTCTCTCTTTCTCTGCTGCCCTTTCTGGTCACCAAGTCCGGAAAACCGGCTGGAGGCTGTGATTCACCACTGCTAACTTGGATCCAGCGCAGTGTGAACTGCCGAGAAATGTGTTCCGCCTTTTAACTTAGCATGGGCTCAGACGTGCAACGCGTAGACCAGTATGTTGTTTCCATGACCACTGGTGCAACTTATAGACGATGTGGGGCGCGGAGATGCTTTAAATTTTACATAATTCGCCTGACGACCGAGCACGGAGCACACCCACGAACTGCGAACTCGCCGGTTCAAAAATGACTCGCATCGCAAACAGGTTTGATAAACTCACCTGAATCTTCCAGGAGCGCGCCCACACGCGCGGAGAAAGGGCGCCCGCGCGGCCTCTGAGCTTTCTGACCGACCCAGGCAGCCGCCGGCATTGTCTCCACCCTGCGCCGCTGCTCCTTTCCCTCGGCTCCCTTCACAGCGCGCCGGCGGCCCCTGATTAGCCGGCGTCCGGCGCCTCCCCGGCCCGCCGGCCTGGACGCGCCCCTGGAGGCGAGCGGGCGGCGGCGGCCGGCGGCGGCCGCGGCCGCGGCGCCAGCCAGTAGGTAGCCGCAGCCCGCTGGTGGTGGCCAGGGCGGTCGCGGCCGACTCTCGCTGAACGGTCTGTTCAGGCACGAACGTCGCTGAGGAGGACTGCCCGCGCCGCCCATCAGAAGGCGCCGACACGCACCAGGTGAGTCGAGTCCTGGCCTCGCTGGCGGACCGCGGCAGCCGCGCCGTCACGCCGCCGCGCCGGCCGCCCGTGGTTTGACCTGGTGGACCGGTGCTGGGGCCGCCGGCGGAGGCCGCAGCCGCGCGGGGGCGGCGTGCCGCCGTGCTGCCGTGTGCACGGCCGGCCCCGGCCCGATGTTCGCTCGACGCGCGCTGACGTGGACCGGCGGCCGCGCGGCGCTGCCTCGGGACGGCGCGGCTCGCTCACGGCGCGGCACGTCACGAACCGCGGGCGTGAGCGTCGCGAAAGTCTCGGCCGGGGCCGGCGGCCCGACCGGACTGGCGGGCGGCCGCCGTCCGGCCCGAACGGCGCCTCCGCCGCTGGGCCGGACAAAGACCGAGCTCCGCGCGGCCGTGACTAAGATACCGATACCGCAGCCCGCTCCATAAGCGTCTGTCGGAATGCGTCCCGAGGTTCGGCGGCTGTGACGCAAGGTCCGCTGTCGGCCCTGTCCGCGCGGAAAAGGCCCGCTCACATTGCCAGGGTTCCGCCGGCGCTCTCGGCTGCACCCCTGGTTCGGGTCCCTCGTCTGTCAGCTGTGTGTCTCCGGTCAGCGGCCGGTGGCCGCCGGTCCTGACCAAAAGGCTGTTATGATTTAGGATGCACAGCCTCTTGGGCTCAAGCGTCCTTATCTGAGTCAAGTTTTGTGTGTTGCCGGGCGTCAGTCAGTCGTCAGGCCACGGTGCTGCCGGCTTTGACCGGCCGCGCTCCGGGTCGGCGCCGCGCCGCTCCGCTCATGGAAGACCCCGCTCCGAGATAACAGTCAGCGACCTCGATCCCCGGGCGGTTTCCATCTCCGGAGCGGGCCGGCGCCGGCCGGCGGCGGCGAGAAACGAGCTCGCCCCGCGCCAGTGACGTCATCGATCAGGTCAGGTCGGCCGAGCGGCCGGCGGCGCACCATTGGCCGCCGGTCACCTGGACTGACCCGGCCGGCCGTCGAACGGTTTGGGAGCCGCTGACGGTGCGGTTTGAGAGCCGCTGGCGTGGCGGTCGGCCTCCGGACCGGTTTGGAGCCGGCCGCGGCCGCGGTGGCGGCCGAGGCAGCGTGTTGTGGCCGCCAGCGGCCCGCCGGAGCTCGTGTGCGAGCTGCGGAGCCCAGCTGGCGACACGGAGCCCGCGCCTGTCGGGGCACAGCCGTACGCTGGCCCCGCCGCTGGCTGCCGGAGATGTTGGCGGTGGTCGGTCCGGGAGACCGCGAGACCGGGAGACCCGGCAGACCGGCAGACGCCTGCCGCTGAAAGGCGCTCGCCGTCCAGACATCTGTCGTTATCGCGCCGATTGAGAACCGGCGGCTAGTTAAGAACTAATGGTTATCTGACCATCACAGCGGGAGATGTCCGCAGTTAAGGCACAGGCAGATAATGGACCCATTCCCTTTCCTAATGGGTTCCGATGCGTCATAATGACTCAGGGAGGAAGCAGGTGAAAGATCGAAAGCGTTTGTCATGAAAATGGAAATGTGATCAGAGCTCGTCGCCCGCTGGCAGCCGAAATTGGTGCTTCCGTGCCTGACTCGGACAAGTGTCGTGCCGACCAATCAGCGACTCAGGCGGTGTTCACCGACCGGTGTAAACCCAGCAAAAAACACGCGGCGCTCGCCGGAGAGGAGAAACCGTCAGCAAACGGAGCTGAACGCCCAGCCGCAGCTATTTTCGTATGAAAGCAGGCGGCGGGTCGTCAGCAGGGCGGGCGCTCGGGCGGCCGGCCTCTGTGACCCCATCTCGGGGTCAGGGGTCAGAGGCCGGAGCGGGGAAGGGGCGCCGTCGCCGCCGCTCCGCCGGTCAGATTAGGAAACGTGATGCCGTGTCTCTCGAGGCTCCCGGACCCGGCGGGGACAGAGGACGACAGGCCGTACCCACCTCTGGTGGACGGTCGATGGGGCGGAGAAGAGGTTCGGCGGCTGGCCTTGGCCTGCCGGTGCAGCAGTCATGCTGTGTCTGCAGGTCGCCGCTGGGCTGTCAACCTGTCTGACACAGCCTGTCACAACGGGGGAGCTTTGTGTGAGTCCATAGAGTAAATCCCGCTAGGTGCTGGACAGAACGGGTCTCCTTGCTTTTTGTTGTCTGAGGAAACGAATGACGACACACCCACGACCACGGTCAACCTCAAAAAATTAGTAAACAGATGTGCTTAGGTTTTACGGAAGTTCGGCCCAGAAAATGGGATAAGTCGTGGGACGGATTCAGAATGCAAAAGCTTCGCTGCAAATTGGCCTGGATGTTTCGTACGCGTTAGTCTACATTGCAACATACCATGGATACCATGAAGGATGGATTTTGTTTATTTATGAAATTGAATAAAATGCATTGAACCTTTTAAAGTTGGCTAGGCTGGGACAATGTTTACACCATTTTTCCCTGTTGGGACAAAATTTATTCGAATCTGGCTGCAGGGTTGTTGGCTTCTTTAATTGATTGGGAGCCGAGCCGGGGGCCTGACAACCTAAGCTCCCTCCAAATGTGGGTTTGTCAACAGATTTAGCCCACTTTATTCTTACTAGCGGAAATTTGTATGCTTTTCGTTACCATTTATCATTTAAAAATTGCATTTATCCCCATGCAGACAGTTTTATTTACATATATACATTTATACAAAGAAGATAGAAAGATAGGTAGATATATCGCTTTAGACTTTATTCTTTACTTTCTGCCTATCTCTTATCTGTTACGGCCGCTCTTTTCGTTATTATTAGTCTCTTCACTTTAAAAATGACGGAAAATATTGGGGGCCTGAACCAACATTGGGGGGGGCCCAAATCCAGATTGGGTTGGCCAGGGCCCTCTCAAAAAAAAAAAACACAAATCGACACCCCTCTCTTGCCTAGCTGTGCTGCCGCGCTGTCTCCACTACAGGCCACCACGCCTATTAAGCATACAACACGCGAAATGAAATGCAGCGGCCGACTCTACGAGAGGTGTTGTTTTTTCGGGTCTTCTCTTTCAATACGGAACTCTGAGACTCTCGCTTTAATTCTCGGCGGACGGTGGGAGCGAGTGTTTGTCAAATGCCAACCCGCATACGGCTTTTCTTAAACTGCCGGCGAATGATCTGCGTCAAGAGCTTGTGAACCGTCCTGGATCTTACTGTTTCGGCGTATCCTTGGTAACATACCGTATTGCACGTACACAATGCATCCATATTTCAGTTAGATCATTCCGCATATGGAGAGAAAACTATGTATAAGGATGTTAATAGGCCTGAGCATGACTGAAGTCAGACATGGAATTAGGACTAACGATGCAGGGAGTAGGGACAAGACAGCAGATGCCACATATCGGGATCTCGAAAAGGACATCGGCCTTTCCGAGATGAAATGAAGTCAACTTTCCGCCTTGCATGGCTCGTAGGTGAAAATCCTAACGTTCGGTAAGGGTTAAAACCTGCCTCGGCGGAGTGATTGTAGTTACTTGGCATAGCCGTGTGGTCGTCTTGCCCGAGAATGGTCGATGAAAACATTGTCTTGGTATGGATTTTTCCTTGTCTGTTAACGTCCTCGAACGAATCTAGAACAGAAAATACCAACGATGACAAGAATCCCTGCGCTCATTCTACTTCAGGTATTGTTCAGCACTGGCCGAACGTGCTCATGATCTAGATGCTTTCTAAATTGCTCATTATAGTTAGCTTTCATTGCCGCAATGAGTACGGCTGTCTTTGGTCATGCATCTGTGTCCTAGAATGTTTCAATTTGAAGTTATCGATGTGGAACTCTGAACGGTGTCCTATGAGAACTGATGGTCTACATCTGATATCAATTTGGTCCCGCTGTTGAAATGGTAGGTCTAAAACCGAAGAAAACCAACTGTGAGAACGGTCTTGAAATCGCGCTACGCACCGCTGATAAAAATCATTCTTACTGCAGCGCTTCCCATTTGATGAAATTCTGGATCAGTATGTGCGGCATCACGGCAATCGGGCCTTTCTCTGTGGTCTAACGTCTGGTGCCTCAAGATGGCGGTTAGGCATGGCCCGACGTTTTACTGCCTTCCAAACGCCAGTGATCATCAACGCAGTCGGGCTTTTTGTCGCCGTCCTGCACCTTTCTCCTTTTTGTGCCGCCTTTGCTTCGCGGTGTCCTCTCCCTTCGCCGCGGTTTTCTGTGACACCGATTCGAGCCCGGCTGGACGGCGGAGGCGTCCTCCTTTGTCCTGGCCGGGCAGGCCTTGTCCTGCCGCCCGCTGACGGACACCCTCTGCGAGCAGGCCGGGCGGGGGCGGGGCGGCCGCGGGAGGGCGTTCCGTGTCCGCACGTGCCCGTCAATGGCGGCGGCGGCGTGTGACGGCCCGCCGGCCGGCCGTGGGTCCCCGAGTGTGACGCGTCTGCTGCTGCTGCCGCTGCGGCGGCGGCGGCGGTGGCCGGCCTGCCAGCCGTAACGGTGCCCGCCTGGCCGGCGCGGCCCGGCTGGCGGTAACGGGCCGCGTGGGACCGCAGCCGGTCCCGGTCCCAGCGCGGCCGGGACCGGGACCGGGACTCGGCGGAAGGGCGGCAGGATCGTGCCGGAATACCGGGCCGAGGCTGTGCAGGCTAGGACAGGCTGGATACCGCGCTGGCAGCTGTCACCGGCCCGAGTCTGCAACGCGAGCCACGCGGCGATTTTGGCATAACGATGTCCGACACACTATGTAGAATTGCGTGAGTATTGCAGTAAAAAAGGAAACAGCGATGGAGGAGAAAAGACTCTCTTTCCCCTCTCTCCCTCTGCTTCCCCCCTCTCTCTTTCTTTCTTTTCCCTTTCATTGGTCGTTCATCACCGATCGACAGCTCAAAGACCCACCATTGAACGACCAGATTGCCCTTCGGCCTCTGTCAGCAGTCTCACCACAGGCCTCTCACGGAGAAGCAGCCAACATTAGCATACCACGCCGCGACCGTAAACAGCCACCATCGCCGCGGCCACGCTCGAGAATCTCGGTCGTGACTTCTGGGACAGGTCCTCGGCCTAGTATACCTATGCGCGGCGTAAACATTGCCTTGATGCAGGCACGATGCAACTTAATTGGTCAGTGGTTATGGAGGTTGTTAATGATCCCTGTGAAGGCCGCCATACTTTCCCAGCCTGCCTCGCCACCAGCATGGGATGCCTGGATTATGATGCCATTAGTCTGTTATTGAACACTGTTTTGTATGACGAGGAAATCACAAAGAGTCGCACACGTCGGTTCTCGACTGGGGCCCGGGTTCCATACTTGCGGCCAGTCTCCGCCAACTGTTTGATTCGTTATTCGTTATTCGTCCGGCCTGGTCTGCCTGACGGTCCAGCCCGGCCTGGCCTGCCCGCCTGGCCGTGCGGCCTGGTCCGTCTGACCTTCCGGTCTGGTCTGCCTGCCTAGCAGTGCCGCCCGGCCTGGCCCGCTCCGGCGCGCTGCCCGTTCGGCCGTGGCCGGGTGACGTCTCCCGGCCTTGGCCGAGGCGCTGCAGTCGGCAGCGCGGCGGCCGGGCCGGCTTGCCGCGGCACGATGCGGTGTGTCTGCGCGTGCTCGCAGCGGAGTCGTTTACCGGGCGCCCTCTCGGATGACGTTTTTTCTGACTGTTGTTTTGCCTGGATCGTGGCCTGGCACGCTTTATGCCAGAGTCCCGGATCTCTCATTCCTTTGCTGTTTGAGTCCCGGATCTGGTGGATTTCCCCGCCTGGTTTCTGCGCGTCCCGTCGCGTTGTTTTTGTCCCAAAGCTGCCGGCTTCCACCCATACTGCTTTCAATTTCCGTCCTTTCAAGTCACCTTTATCGCCCGTGGCAGTTTACGTCTCTATCGACTGTATCATTTCCTAAATCTTTAATCTTCCCTAAAAACATAGGAGCCGTAAAAAGTCGGGAAAAGGTGATAGGTTTCGAATCGGTTCTTTACATTTGTAGGAATCCATTCGGAGTTCTCAAAGCTACGGAGTGGACAACAGATGTCTTCTGCTCCCTGCTCCACGGCCTAGCGTTATTCTCCGTCAAGGCGCCCGTGCCGAATTTTCCCACAGGCCAGGTGGCGTGCTGAGCGACGCCGTTGTCTGCCGACGAGTGACACCGGCGAGCCGGGCCGGCTGTAATTTGGCGGCCGCCTCGTCCGCACCCCTTCTCGGAAGCGAGCTGCAGCCTGCACGGCCGGCCCGGTCATCCGGCGTCGTGTCGGGACGAACCGGGAGAGCGCGGCCGGCGACGCGCCGTCTGACGCCAGAGCGGCCGGCACAGACTGAAGCAGGCCCGGCGCCGCTCCAGAGGCCAGCAGGAGTCGTCGCCCAGGTGCACCAGACCCGGCGCCGCTCCAAAGGCCAGCAGGAGTCGTCGCCCAGGTGTACCAGGCACAATACGGGGCATTCCGCGTCCAGTCTTCCGCTGTCTCCGTCTCAGTCTCCGTGCGATACGCGAGGGATACGACGCTCATGCATGACACCTTGGCCCATATCCTGGACGTGCTTTGAAGATACGGCCGGCCTCCTGCGCCGGCTCGCTCTGAGGCGGCAGCCGCCTCGGCCGGCTCCAGTGACACAGCGGCGGCGCGCGGCGGGCGCACCTGGCGCCGGCGTCGCGGCTGGCGGCCCACGCAGCCGGGCAGCGCGGCCGCCACGGCGCAGTTCGGACCACTTCTGACGGCCTATATCGGCGCGCAGCCGGCCGCAGGCACCGGCGGCCAGGCGGACCGCAGCGATGGTGCGTACTGTGCGCCGGAGCCGCCGCCGCCGCCGCCGCCAGCGCTGCAGAGTCCTCTCGTGGCGCTGGAGCTGCCAGATCGGCAGAGTTCGGCTGGGCGATGGCCGCGCAGAACAAAGGCGATCGCACGGCCGGCGGCTGCGCCTTCAGAGGGTGTTTGTTTTGGTTCGGCGCTAAACAGACGGGTGTCCACACGCCCGGCGATCTCCACTGACACCGCTCCGATGCGTATCACGCCGGGGAGCGTCGTCAGCGGCGCGGCCGCCGTCCAGAGGTCGGCGGCGCGGGCAGCAGGGATCACCGAGAGCGAACTCGACCGGCCGCCGGCCGGGACCCGGGGCCGGTCCGTGTCCGCGTCCGTGACGGGATCCCGCGGCTGAGCCGCGGAGAGTGCGTCACGGCTGATCCGGAGCCGGCCCGGTGACGTCACGGGCACCTCGCCGCCAGGCGCCTGACAACCCGCGGCGGCAGCCGCGGCGGAGGCGGAGGCGGCCATTGTTTTGGTTGGTGCCGTCGCGCCTGACCTTGGCGTGACCCGGCGCGCTCCTGCGAGGACGCACTACGCCCCCTGATGGTTCACAGGTGTTTTCGGCCGGCAAAAAAACGTCCATAGTCCCCGCCTGCCGCGCTCTGACGACAGTTTTTACTTACGGCCAAATAGCAGACGGGACGTTTACCCCTTTGCTTTTGCTCTTACGCATTCCTTTTTCTTCATATCTATTTTTAACGTGATGCTGTGTTTGAGGTAGCCGAAGTGATGTTGCGCGATAATGGGAATTTACAATGAGACCCAGAAACTGCGAAGAAAGTTTTGCAGTTTGAAAATTTGGACGATTATCCGGAAGTTCACGAGGTAAATGCTCTTGATAGGGACGCCGGCTCCTCTTGAGCTCGGTATGGAGAGCCAGATGGCAGGCGCCGCATACAGAATGAGATAGATCCAAATGCCAGGGTCACCTCCGAGCGCTGGCTCGGACCGTTGTCGGCGTGGGCCGGTCTCCGCTGGCGCGGCCGGCGGCCCGGTCTGTCGGATGTCCTCCTTGACCCCTGGCCTGCGCAACATATGGCCGCGGTCATGCGGTCGCGTTACGTGGCATATTGGGCCGTACTCACGACGGGCCGGGCCGGTGCTGGCGGCTGCGGCAGGCGGTCACGAACTTCACGGAAGTGTTCTGCTCCCGACCTCTCGTTATGCCCGGGCTGCGATCAGTCTTCAGGCCTAAGAAGAGCTCCTCCGACGTCTGGTTCCATACACTACACTGCGCGCGCTAACGTGAAAGGCAGGGGGGCCGAGTGATCCGGCGGCTGACGCTTCTAAGCAGAGCAAGACTCCCATCCCGGTCCGGCCGTGCGTGACGTTAGCATCGGGGGAGTGTGGCCGAGAAAATGTCAGCATCTCAAGGCTCCTGCAAGGAAAGGCATTTCATCCCGGACCTGGTCAAGATATTGCTCCTTGTCGCCTGTATTTTTCCGATTTACCGGGGTGATTTATTTCGATGTGGAATTCGTGTGCACAAGTGCTTTGTGTGTGAGTGGGGTGTTCATCCACTCAGAAAATCCACCAGAAATCCTCGCTAAATTTAACATCATGCTCGCTGATTTCGCGCAATGTGTCATCTCTCCTATGGTCAAACTAACGATGCGAACTAGAATTCGTCCACGTAGCCAAGTCGTGCCTGCCCGCGGACTCCAACATGGACATTACGCTTTTTATCAGCCACCAATTGTGCGCTGTTTGCTTGGATGCCTGCGATATCCGTCCGCATGGCTGGACGTTTTTACAGCAGTTGCATCTCAGTGTGACCCAGTTTCCATCCTTTTTGTGGGCGTTTCGAGGCTGATTGCCCGACATCAGAGCACTGTCAGCGCCGAGCGATGAGAAAGAACAAACCGGTCCAACCGCGGGCCGCACCAGCCCCTGGCAGCGGAGGCGGGGGGGGAGTTGTCGCAGCGTGCGTCGCTGTGTCCCCCCCCCGCCGTCGGTCGGGAGGCGTAGCCGGCCTGGTTTCGGCTGCAGGGCGTCAGTAGCGTCACGTGACGCGCGAAACAGAGTGGCCCCGGAGCGCGGAGCCCGGGACGTCCGGCGGCCGGTCGCTCCGCCGCGCCGCCCGCCGCTCGGATGCTGTTTACCGCCCGAAACGTGACCGGGCATGCTCCACGGCGGTTCGTCGCAGAAAGGCAACCTGCGGAGGAAGCTGGCGGAGGCGAGCAAAGGTTACCGACGGCCCCGTCACCAAGGTTATAGGTGTAACGTGATATTCACAGCAGGGGTCCAGGCACTGGTACGCAGTGGATGCAAACAAGTCGCACCAGCCTCAGCACTGGTTAGCGTTGAGTGGTGATGGTGTGCAAACTAACCAGGAAGCGTAGCACAGCTGGTTTGCGTGATTGAAGTAACGGTCATGTACATGGCTACCGTGCGCGATAAGTCAGCGACCTTTCGCTGTCCTTGTGCAAACCGATCATCGCCGTATTCGGGGATCACCGACAGGCTGGCGGCGATAGAGGGCTCGTTGGCCGGCTCTGTGAGTGGGCGATGGCGCGTGACCAGATGTGAGGGGCCGGTCACCGCGCCTTGCCGCTTGTGACGGCCGTGACGCTGGCGGCTCGTGCGTGCGTGGAGCGGTCGGGCGCGCCGGTCGTGCCGCTGTGTTATGCTCTGGACGGTCGTGACGTCAGCTGGGGGCTGCGGCGACATGATTCTGCCGTCAGTTCCTGGTGACGCTCCGGCTGGGAAGGCACCAGCGAGAACGCTACCTGGACCGTTTTACAGCCTTGATATTGATATACGGCCAGTCAATGTATTTTACGGATCATTCCAGAGCACGTGTTAATGGTATATTCGAGCCGGATACACAAGTGAAACGATGGCGCATGAAAACACCGCAGTAGTATAAAAGACGGGGTGAGCAAGTAAAAGAAACTGCTATGTTGCTTACCTGGAACTCCTGTGACGTGTGAGCTGTGATATGTTCGGGCTGATGGCATGAGTAAGAGCTGATGTCGTGAGTCGGATGTAACTCACGCCATGCTGTGAGCAGACCAGCGGCTTGTCCTGTTCTCAGCTGACCGGCCGTTAGCTGCTATTCTGAGCTGATCTACTGTTACGTCATATCCTCAGCTGACTCGCCGTTACGTCATGTTCTCAGCTGACCCACTGCCGCGTCCTGTTCTCAGGTGGCCGTTCGGAGGATGCGAGAGGCGGTGTCAGCTGGCCCCATCATCTGAGCCAATCAGACTGAGCGACGGCGAGAGAGAGAGGGAAGTTTCGTCAAGCCACCGCCACCCGGACGCGCCGCCGCCGCCGCCGACGCCGCCACCATGAGGAACTCGGCCATCTTACGCTGGACGCAGAACAACAAACTGCTGCAGCGCAACAGTCAGAGTGAGTGGCGCCGGCGAGGTGTCGCGCTCTCCCTGTGGCGGGGGGGGGGGGCGCGGCTCCAGATCACCGCGCCGGCCGCGGCCGGCGCGCTGTTCGCAGCCTTGGTCGGTTTCCCTGACCCAAAACAATAGTGCCGAGGCTGCCGGGCGCCGCGGCCGAGCGCCGCTTCCCGCCACGGCGGAACGGCGGCCATGTCTCCCGTCCGGGCGACTGCAGAGTCATCTGTCCGGCGGTGGTGGTTTGGCCGCAGGCCGGCGTGTTTTGGTGACGCTCTGGCGGCGTGTTTTGGTGACGCGGTCACTCGCGCAGCTCCTCGTCGCTGATCGCCGGGTCCAGCGACGCAGTAGCGGCGCCGATTTCCGTCCGCGGTCGAATTCGTCATTTTCCGAATCCCACACTCGCCGCCAAGGGAGCGCCGCTAGCCACGGGTCGTGGCAGGTCGTCCCGGAAACACGCCGCGGACAGCGCCTGCACGGGTGTCCGGACCCGTCAGCGTCCGTCTCTGTTGGCTCGTGCCGTGCATGCGGTCTGAGCTCCCCTGCCGCGGTGACGCAGTAGGGGGCCGCCGAACATTCCGGATCTGCTTCTCCGGAGGCTGGGGCACGAACTGGGGCCTCGTGTCGCCGATAGGTGTCATGGGCCGCCGCGATCTCCGCACCGGTCGCCCGCCGCGCTGGCCGCCTGTCCGCTCCCTCGGTGACTTGACGTCGCCCCCGGACACGCGGGTGATCTCTCACACGCACAGAGCTGTCCCGATAAGATTTGACATGAGCTGCCAAAACACTGTCAGGCTGGTCTCCGGCCGTGACAGCGTCGTCTTCGTCAGAGCGGGCGGCGGGGTACGTTCCAGACCCTCTGACACGCCGGCCATGCTCGTCAGCGCTGAACGCTGCGGCCAGGTGAGGCACTTGGCCGGTCACACGGCTGTTCTGCCGTGTGGCCGGCCTTATCCCCGCAGACCCGGCAGACCCTACCGTGTCTGCCGGCATAGGCAGGTCATTGGCAGCGGCCAGAGGCGGCAGACTGTCCAGACCTGAAGTCCGCCGAGACTGGCCGAGCGGCCCTCACTCTCAGTCCTCCTCACTGCGCAGACTGACCGGAGCCGGGGCTCTCCAAATCAGGGCACTGCTCTGACCCGAGGCCTTGAGCTCCTCTCAGTCCGTGCGCTGGAGCTGACCTGAGGATATCTCAATCCGTGTACTGATCTGAGTCAAGGCTCTCTTCAATCCGTACCCTGGTCTGACCTATGTGAAGCCTCACGTATGAGGTTCTGCCGATCTGGGCAGTGGCCGGCGGCGATTACCGGGCGGCCGGCGAGCTGTGGCCGTCGAGAGACATTTTGCCTGCCGTGAATAGGCCGACGTCAGAACGGTTTCTATAAGCCGAATAGATTGATCGTGAACGGCGCAAGACCACTGTGGCGTGGCATGACGCTCCTGAATAATGCGTCAGTCGAACTAAGCCCTGGGTTATGGTCTTTGTACGGTATACATTTGACCTCAGTGACCACGTTGACCTGAAAACGTAAGCGTTGGAGAAAGGCACTTACGCCTCCTTGACTTCGGTGAAAGAACAGCGTCGTGTTTCCCAAGACCTCGGCTCGTGGCTCCCCTCGGCGTAACATCAGGAACCCGCTAATTACGTCTCCTCAGTCTCGTCATCCGCCTCGGGGCGAGGCCCATGGACTGCCTGCTAAAACTCATCTGATCACCGTTCTGACTTGTTCTGTGGAAAATTCCTCGCCGCTTTCGTCGGTGGCGGTCTGTTCGCGCAGTTCACCGGCGGGCGCGATGCCGTCGTCCGAGAACTATAGAGAGAGGGGGAGAGAGGGAGGGAGGGAGGGGAAATTCCTAGTCAGGCCCGGGGCGATCAAGGTCGGAGGCGCTCTGTCTGACGACTCTCTGGCCGGGGACGCGAGAGGTGGCGTCCTCGCGGTGTCCCCGGACACTCGACTGTTTTGACAACGTTGCCCTGAGAAGGTGTAACGACTGCTGTGTGGATCTAACGTTGCGGAGCTGATGGACTGCGATCTAAACAGCTTCAACAATGTTCTTCCAAATGCCACCCGCAGCATTTTGTCCAGCTCCGCCAGCCAGTCCCCTCCCCCGCCCCATTGACCCTCACGGCCGATAAACTGGAGCGAGTGGTATAACTCGGAATCCGTTGACGTCACAGACACCCGAGACGATGAATACAAAGTGGGCTAAACTCCAGCAACTCTTCTGTCTCCATAGTCTCCTAATCTCCGTAGTCTCGGACATCTCGGACGTCTGTGCTGTCTCCCCGTCTCCGCCTCCGTCTCTGCTGACGCCGGGCGGAGACCTCAGGTTCCAGCCTCGACCGCGCCGGCTCGGCGGCCGTCCGATGTTCCGGGTTCGCAGAGCCGTCACGCCACCAGTGTCGACAGGACCAGAGCGCGCGGCCACGGATCGCTGTCGTGCGTCATCTGGCGTACACAGTCCACCACCCACCGGCTGGCCGCTGGGGGAGGCGGCGCTGCCCCGTGCCGGCCGCTGTGACTCTGACTCCAGAGACTCTGGACGGGCCACAGGACCGGGGATGTCTGGCGGGACAGGGCGCGGACTCCGTGCCTGAGCGGACTCCGCACCGCGGACTCTGTACCGTGGACTCTACCGCCAGCGGACGGAGCCCTGCAGTCCGCGGCGCGCTGGTGTGCCGTTACTGGCGACGAAGGCCCGTACCTGGCTGGAGATATTCTGGCCGAGACGCACCGCTGCTTGTCATCGTGCCTGAAGATGTCACCAGGCCTCGTGGCCTGGCTCCGTGATCACTACGCTCCGGGTGTATTCGGACGTTCTGTCCGTCCGTCTCCCTGATCAAAATGCATCCACCTTAGCTCGCTGTTCTACGACTCGGCCCCGGGCCCCCCCCCCCAGACGGTGGCGGAGGGGGTCCTCCGCCGTCTGGCCGACCGTGCAGCGAGCGGACTATCCGGAGCTGATGAGTCACATCTCATTGAACATGTACAGAGCCGGTTCAGATCGCCCCGTGTCTGGCTGGCAAATTTAAATATCACGTGGCCTGCACACCGCACTCCCGGACGGACCACCTTACAGCGGCCGCGAATGCACTAGGACAAGGTAACGTAAGTGCAGTGTCGGACAGATTATTCATGGTTCTCGGAAATTATCGGGCCACTCGGGAAAGTGAGAAGACAACGATCTTTTTGGTCACTGTGAACTCTGTCACGGCAGTATGTTAGCAAGCTTACGTATAGTACGGGAAGCATGTGTGTGATGGGAAGAGATTGTGTGATGAGGAAGACTATTAAATTTGCTGAAGGCCTTGCGCAATGCACCTAGATATTCAGCCAGCTACTGACAGTTTGTTTTTTAGCGCGGAGGACTTCTGACTGCCATAAGCGGTGACGCCGGTCAACAGCTTGGAACATGCGAGGTCGCACTTCCTTGTCGTGGGGCTCAGTCGTCACGAGATTCTTGCCAAAGTAGGACATCCTAGCCTATTCATGGGAATCGTGTGCCGCATCAAAGTTCCGGTAATTTGGCGCTATTAGCTCGTTAAGCAGGACATGTCGGCGTGGCCGAAGGAAACTGCCAGCCGTAACGGAGCGTCGATAATTTGCGTTATTATCGGCGTTGCGGGACGCGGCCGGCCTGGAGCGAGCAGGGCGGCAGGCGCTGGGCCGTGCCGCTGGAGCGTCCGTCTGTCCGTCTGTCCGTCCACACGCGTCCGTCTCATTTTGGAGCGCCCCGGGTCCGTTAGCGGGCGAACTGTGTCGGGCGGGGCTCGGCCGCCTGGTCGCCTCCCCGGGCGGTCCACATGCGTGCCTGCCGTGGATGATGAATGCGGACCACGCCGGCCAGAAGGTCGCGGACCTCAGTGTGACGTGACGTGACGGGGAGTCCGGGGACGTCCGCGCCAGGATGGGAGCTGCGACGACGGGGGTCCGGTCTGTCCGGCAGAGCCGCACCTCGGCTTCGCTCGCAGCCGCCGGTGTGACGGAGACCCGCGGCACCGCCGCTGCCTCAGTCGGGAGGCCGCCGGGGCCACAATGGCGGCCCGTCACGCCCCGTGCCGTGACGGCCGCCGCTCGGTCACGCGTCACGCACCCGGCCGGCGTCACGCCCCGGTGACGCGGCGCTCCTGCCGGCGTAACGACGCCGTCAGGCGCCTGAGCTGACCCATAAACTGACCTCCGTGCCGGACTCCGTCAGGCGCCTGAGCTGACCCATAAACTGACCTCCGAGGCGACCCCTGCCGTGCGCCCGCTGTCGCCTCTTCTGGAGCATCAGCTGGAGATCTAAAGGGTCGCGCAAAATTGATGATGGTTGTTTGCGCAAAACGCTGGAATTTCAGATGATTACAACCGCGGTAAGGTATTATCGAAAACACGTCTTGATGAGATAAATTCCGCTTTTCAGCTGGGATTTCCCAACCGGGCAGTCGTCTTGCCAAAACATTGTCAGAACGTGTCTACAAATCTTGCACATCGCCTTGTGGCTGCCCTTTTTTCCTGGTTCTAAACACGCTCAAGGTGACCTTGCGAGCGACTAGCGCACCAACACTGTTGTTGGGTTATCTCCGCGAGCTCCGCGGCGATTGGCAGTTCTCCGGAAAACCCCCTCCAAACCTCACGGACCCCCCCCCCGCCGGAGGTCCCCGCTCCGCTGACACTGACCGCCCCTGGCCGTCCGCAGATGGCAGCAACAAGACGCCCTGGGTGCACCCAGCGGACGCGATGAAGACGGGCCACATCGCCTACTTGGTCAAGGTGAGCCGGCTATGGCCGCGGTCGGCCGTTCTGAGCCCTGCCGCCTAGTCATGTTCACCGCGTGCTCGCCGTCTGACGTCCTCGGAGCTCTGTTGCACGTGTTTCTCCCGTGCCGCGACGCCCGCGCTGTGGGCGCTCCGACCAGAGCGGGCCGCATGCAGGTCCGCCGCTCTCACGGCGCTGTGTCCGTGAACCCGGCGCCGGCGAGCGACGCCGTGAGCGGCGGCAGGATAACGGGGCTGGCGGGCGGACACGGCGCGCCAGTCGGCGGCGGCGCCGTTCCGGCCCTGGCCTCGGCGGCGGTTGTCCCCGTCGTCTGTCCGGGCCCGGCGACACGGGGAAAAGCGGCGCCGCCGCGACCTCGCCCAGTCAGGCGGTCGCCGCTCCCACCAGACGGCTTTCCTGGGCGGAGCGCCGCCGCTGGCCGGGACCGGCAGTTCTCCGGGTTTTGCCCCCCCCCCCACTCCTCTCCCGCGGACGGGTGCGGAGCCTCGGCCGTTGATGTGAGGGTGGGGGAGTCGGGAAGCGGGGACGACGGAGGTCTGCACCCTGCCACATGCGCTGATTTTCGAGCGCGTCAGTGGCGAAGAACTCGTCACTTGTTGCGCGCCGGAATCAAATTTAGCGGGTCCTCCACCCATCTGGGCGTAACTATAACGAAAGTATATACTCATCTCACACTCCACTTCTTTCCAATATTAGGGCGCCGTGATCTATCATTCCGGCGTTTCATGTCTGTTTAACAAACATAAAGGACAACTTCTTTTCCGTGCTCGGCTACAAATGGGGACCGTGCTTGGTCACTGCCCGTTATTCTGATGCTTTCCGTGTTCTCGGTATCGTTTGATTTTAGATACTGAAAGCCTAGTCCTTCCATTTCGATTTCCAATTTTGATTTGAACTTTTATGACAAAGGCGCTTGGACACTACCGAAGCCTCTCGTTTCCTTCCATGTATTGCTCCCGCCAAACATGCACAACAGGAATCTCGAACGGCGCCACAGGAACGTATTCCACTCCCGCCATCTCCCCTGATCTCCGTAAATCCTTCTGAGAATGTGACGCGCGGGGCCGCCGACCCCGCAAAATGGCGCAGTTATCGGATAAGTCGCAAAACCTCCAGCCCTGGCCCTTCTTCTATGACCTGGAAATGCCAGCCGACCCGTCCTTCACGGGCGCAGGCGCCAGTGGCACATCTTCAACAGAAACGGTCTTGGCGCATCAGCTCGTGAACACACGAACGCGCCCGGCGCAGCTGCAGACAGCTGGAAATTCCGCCCTTGTTGGAGAAGATGACCCGCGTGTCCTGCGGGAGAGGGTCCGTGGGGACGGGCGGGAGTTTTCCAGACCTGCCGGCATCACCTGTCGTCCTGCCGGTGTCGCCGCTCGCCCAGCCCGCTGCGCGGCGGCTGCGTGCGGAGCCTTTCACTGCGCGCGTGCCGGCGGGCCCCTGCGACGACGCAACCGCGCGCAGATGCGCCGGAATGTGTGTTACGTCACCGTGACGCGGCGCGGCGGTTTGTTTGGGTCGGCGCCTGGCGCTGCCGGCCGGCGGGGCGTACCCGACGCCCCCGCCCCCTCTCGGAGGGATGAGAGCCGGCCGGTCACGTGCTGGCCTGCACGCTCGGCCAGCGGGATGTGACGATGCCGCCGTCCCCGGCCGTTCCCGGGCAGCCGGCAGTGATAGACATACGGCGATGTCTGCGTAACGCGGAGAACCGTTTTCGAATGCGTCCTGGGACCACCAGGCCGGGGTTGAGGAGGCAGGGCGCTCCGCGGGAACTGTCGTGTCATCCTGCGCTGGCACAGGACGCGGCGGCCGTGCGCCCTGACTTGCACAAGACTGTCTTCCGTTGCACCTTTCCTCGTCTGTCGGGACATGCCCAGGCGAGATATTTTTTTTTAAGATTCATTGTCGACGCGTTTTGCGAGAGTGCCGTAGTCGGTCGGGCTGTGCCGGCTGACCTGTCGCTCCGCCCTTCGCCCTCGGGCCGAGTCGAACCTGGAACGCTGAGCCTCCTCGTCAGCGGCCTCTCGGTCCGCCACACCCCCTGACTCTCCAGATTTCCTGTGCCAGGGTCGCTTGGCGCTGCTGGTCAGTTCCTGCGTCACTCAACCGACCGCCAGTGTGACCCGTCGACACCAGAGGCCAGCTTCCACGTGCCAGGTGCCATGAAGTGCCATGGTCTGGTTTCGGACCACGTGCACCGGGTCGACCCCACGTACGGTCCCCGATGACGTCATGACGGCGTGGGTTGCGGGTGGGGCGAACATTAGACGGGAAAACCGGGACCTGGCAGCCATGTCGGCACCGTATGGCGCCGGACAAGGCTGGAACGGCGCGGCATGGCGCCGTATTGGAGGGCGACACGTGACGAAAACCGAGCATCTCTGGCGGACACTCGCCGTGTGACTTAGTTTCGCCGCAGTGTTTCGTTTCTGTAGGAGTGAATATGTTTACCGGATTTTAGACGTATGCCGAACGATAACCATGACAACGTAAAGCTGTTACATCGGTACGTCGATGGAACTGGCCACTGACTTGATGGTGCGTTTTTCCAGTTCCTCGGCAGGACAGAAGTGGACCAGCCGAAGGGTATTGAGGTGGTCAAGGAAGGCATCCGTAAACTGCAGTTCGGCCAGGAAATAAAGAAGTCCGAGTGCTCAAAGCTTCCCAAACGGGAACTGACGATATCAATCAATGGCGTCGCGATACAGGACCCCAAGTCAAAGGTGAGAAATTACGCCTGCATTGAAGCTGCCTGCATAATCATGTACTTACTTGTGAGGGTAAAACTTCTCTTTTAGTGTGCTTCTGAGGGGATATTTTATACCCCAGAGTTCAGGTCCATAATAGTTCCGCAAATCCTGGAAGAGAGTAGTCCATAAATTATATGGCGTTGGCGATGGGTGGGCTGTGGGCTGGCCAGTGCGTGACGAATCTTTACAGCTGGGAGGGTGGAGGTTTGGCGGAGCGTTATGTAACGCTGTCACGTCAAAGAAGAGCGGCTTCAAGCTTAAAAAGATCCGGAAGAGTTATCCCTACCCAATCTTGTAACTCTGGTTGTGCTTGATAACGTTTGTGGACTTAAAATAAGTAGTACTCCATTCGAGATTCCAGGACAGACAAGCAACAGGGGGGTGGATTTGCTGGGCGTTACTTTATTTTGGGGCGGGGTTTGGCTGACTGTTATGAAGCTTTAAAAGGAGTAGGGAATACAAACGGAAACGCACAAGAATGGGCTAAGTAATTTATGGACGGCCCCAAGCTACTTGAAAGACTATGCGCCACGTACGCGAAGTTTACTCGTGAACAAAACGCATCTTCATGACCACTGATTGTTCGTCCAGTCCATTCAGTACCATCTAGACTTATCCCATGTCACAATGTCCTGACCACCTGGCTAGACGAGTACGCTCCCCGCTGCAGGAGATTCTGTACCAGTACCCGCTACACCGGATATCATACTGCGCCGACGACAAGGGAGAGAAAAAGTTTTTCAGCTTTATCGCCAAAGAGGCTGACAAGGAGGTGCACTCCTGCTTCGTCTTCGTCAGCGACAAGCTGGTGAGTTCGCGTGACAGCGATTGACAGCTATAGGGAAGTGACGTAAAACTCCGTTGCAGGTACGGGCTGAAATATTGGTGTGCATGTTCAGACCGGGCATATTTACGGCTGCCAGTGCCCTTTTCTGACGTCCGTTGTTTTGAGCCCCACGGATCAAAATATTGCCGAATACAAAATAACGCATGGTCGACCCACCGTGTTCCGTCCATTGGCCGTGGTTTTACAAAGTAAACTTCTTTCGCCATATTGCTCTCAAGGACCCGAAAATCATGCCTACGCCGCACGTGCAATTTCAGGACACGCATCTTTCAGCACGTAGAAAGCAATGACAGGCCTGGTGGTCCGCACGATGCGCAGGTGTTCACAAGCTCATAACACCGTTAACGTAACACAAGATCATGCTTTGATCACGTGGCGTCGGAGGCCTTACTCTGCGTTATGTAGAAAGTGCAGGTCGAATGCCGTGCCCGGTGCATTCAGTCAGTCGACTGCATGCAACCGGAGGCACGTACCGCAAGGATGCCGGCGCGGCACTCGACAGGACTGAAACCTGCGATTTCCCGCCAGCGAGCCACACCTTGCCGCCACCGCAGCCTAATGCGCAACTCGGTGACCTTCAAGGTCGGTTGTGGGCCCCTGACTGTGGCAGGCTGCTGCCGCACGCGCCCGCCGTCTCGCCCGTCCGGCGCATGCCTTTTGACCGTGGGCGGCGGCCTCGGGCTGCGACGGCGCCATGAGCCTCGGAGAGAACGCAATCCAGCGCGAGTGTTACGTGCGGCGCGACGGCGAGAAAGTGCGCCGTAATGGCAGCGGTTGCGTGCCGCTGTCTGGGGAGTGTAATCCCGGCCCGTTCCCGGCGACTGTTGAGGCGGCTCGGCTGGGCTACGAGGGACTCGGCAATCGTTGGAGTCAGAACCAGAGACTGAGGCTGTTGAGCCGGCGTAGCGTGGCAGTCGAGAGCTGTCGGCTATTTCAAACTAGGACGTAACGTAATGCGCACGCGACCAGGCACTATTTCGGTTTCGTAGAAGCCAACGTCGCCAAAGGGACGGGAATTTGCGTATTTTTCTTGTGATGACCCTCCACGGAACCCTGGTGTTTATGAGCGCCACTGCCGCCGGGCCGAGAGCGTGGGTCGGGCGGTTTGATCTGGCCGCCGGGCTATCCCGGGCGCGGCACGTCGTCGCCGGCAGCACGCCATGTGGCGCCCGGCCGCAGTGAAAGGCTTTCACGGAAGGCCGCCGCCGCCCGCACACGTGCTGCTCCAGCCGGCCGGCGACGTGTCCCGGCAGCCAACGCCCGGCCGGACGAGAGCCGCCCGGTCGGAAACCGCAGCGGCCCGGCCGGACGGGCCCGGCCATCGCGTGGGAGCGGGCGGACGGCACGGCGCGATGGCGTGCCGGGGCGGCGGCGGACCGGACCGGCCTCGGTGCGCCCGAACGCCTGCGGTGGCGCCCGCGGACCGGCTGGTTGGCGCCGCAGCTGCAAGCCCCGGCCGGCTGCTGCCCGCTCCGGCCCGGCTGTCTCCAGCTCCCCGCCCCACGGCTGTTCGGTGTCGCTGTTCTGCAGTGCGCCGGGGCTCGGCTGTTCTGCGGCGTCCCAGACGGCGCTGCGCCGCTGTCGAGCCGGCCGCGGACGCCGTGCAGCCGGCCGTCTGGGAACAGCCGCACGACGGCGGCGGAGCGGCCGCGGCGGTCAGCCGAGCGAGCATTCCGCAACTGGCTGCCGGCCGCCGACCGGCCGACCGCCGCGGGCTGTCTGAACTCTCCGCACGGCCCCTAATTCCGCTCGCCTCTAGCCCGTCGAGGGCCGGCCGTCGGTCGAGTCGGCGCCGCTGCCTCGCCGTCCGCCGGCGGACCGGGGGGCGCTCATTTCCGTGGCAACCGCGCCGGAGTGATGACGCCGGGGAGTGATGAGGCCGGGCCCAGGCTGGGTCCGCCCGTCACTGCCAGCAGGACACCGCTTCAGCGCGGCGCGCCGGAGGAGGGTGCGCCGTCGTCCGGCCGGCGGCGACTCTGTTGACGTCCCGCTGGTGCCGGCTGTGGTGACTTCAGTCGCTCAGATGCCGCGTGAGTCGGCAGAACTGACGGCGCGCGCGCCACGCGCGGCGCGCCTGATGGGCGGCTGCCGCGTTAGTGAGATGTCTGGGCTCTGCTGTGACTTGACAGGCCACTACGGTTGTCAGGCAGGCGGTATTTTGTGTCTCTCGCGTTACGTGCAGCGCCGCAGGTGGGCTCGCTAACGCGCTCCCAGTGCTGCTGGCTGAAAGAGGAATGCGGCTCGGCGGCGGTCGCGAACTTCGCCGTCTGCATTTCAGTTCAGGATAGCAAACCAGCGTCGCCTTTTCTCTGACAGCCCTGCGTCTCCTCGATCCGGTCGGCCCGCTTCAGCTTCAGAATGGACGGCCATTTTTGCATTGGTCCGTTTTTGGAGTTCTCCCCGCAAAAACACAGGGGCGATTCCGTGACTGCCAGGGATCCGCCTGAGCCGGTGTGCATCTGCACATCGCGAGCGGCCGCTGACTGCCGGAGTGCAGACTCCGCGGGCCGTGTTCTGCCACCGGTTCGGCGCGGCAGACACGGCGTCAGAACGTCGGCGCGAAGTCACGGGCGGTATCGGCGAAACGGCCCGCCACCGCGGAACACGACGGAAAGTGTTACAAGGCTCCGTGAAATAGCCGTGTGCAGCCCGCGTGCCCGGACAACTACCGGCTGCGTTTTCGGCCGCGAATTTCTCACAGCGCGGGGCTGTGGCGCGCTGGGAGCGCGTCGGACGTCAGCAGGGCAGGATGGCCGGGACGTGGCCTTGCGTTCGGCCCTGCGGTCAGACTGCTGGGGCCGTGTTCGCCGGCGGACGCGGTCGGAATCGCAGCGAGCTCGCAGCCGCCGTCTGCAGACCGCCTTCCCGGGACCGTCGGCCGGAAACGCCGGTCACGTGCCGCGCTTCGCTCGGAATTTGCTGCGCAGAACGCTTCTGCAGCGTGGCCGGGGCGAGCTGTTTTCAAACGGCGGTGTTGGGTGGCGGCGGTGCGTGTGCGGAGCGGGACGGGGGATGAACTGGCAGTGCCGCTCCGCGACATCGCCGGGGTCGGTGGGATTGTTTGACCTGGGCCGGGACGCGGCGCGTTGTTCGGCCGTCGTGCTGTTGGTACGCCTCTGACGGCCGACGGACAATGCCAACATCCGTCACGAGCGTTTTTGTTGCCGTGTTCCGCTGCGAGCCGAGGAGCGGCGGCCATACTGTACCGTGACTGTCGGGATTCTTTGTTGGCGGCGCGCCGTAGAAACCGAGAGGGCTGGCGCCATTGAGAAGGGCCCGCAGCTGCGTGTGTCCTGCCGTGGGACGCGTTTGAAACCCGCTCCTGACTTGCATGTCAGCGGCGAGAGGCGACAGTGCTTGACTGTCAAGAAACAAAAAGCCACACAGTGACATGCGAATGCGGTGATGCTGTGTCACACTAGCAGATGTCGGCTGCCTTTTGGTTGCACATGTGCTCATTTGTGTAGTTGTGGATGTGTTGCCTTCCGTGAAGCATGATTGCAATGCAATCATCCCTCAAGCATGAAGCTTGAGGGGTGATTATTCCCCCTCCGACGACTTCACGTAATGCTGTGTATTTCTGTGCAGCGTGTTTGTTTCCTTATTGCGCTGTAACAGCAGCCCGTGTTCCCCACGCTGTACAAATTACCGGGCTTATGCAAGTGCTCTGCAATCCGTCGCGCAGCTTCCACAGTCATGCTAGCTACCGCCTTATGCGAATCCTGCATGCCTACGCGGTTCTGGTTCCGACTCTGCACTGTTTGACGCACGACCTTGCCCAGTGAGGCCCTCGGTTCTTGTTCTCTGATCTGCTCTTTCTTTGACGCCATCAGTGGCCTGGGCCGGGTCAGCAGGCCCCTGGATATTCTGCGCCCCGCGTGTGGCGCCCTGTGACCCGTTGGCCTCTGCGGCCGCAGGCGGAGGAGATCACGCTGACGATCGGGCAGGCGTTCGACCTGGCCTACCGCCAGTTCCTGGACACGTCGGGCCGCGACCTGGAGAACAAGAAGCAGATGATGATCGTGCAGAAGAGGCTGGCGCTGGTGCAGGCCGAGGCCGAGGAGCTGCGCCGCCGACTGAAGGCCGTGGCCGACCTGGCCGGACCGGCCGCCGTCCAGGAGTACTGCAGGAAGAACCTGGTCAGTTGGCGCGCGCGGCGGGCCGGCGGCGAACAGGGCGGGCTAGGGGGGAGGGGACTGATGCGCGGGAGGGGGTTAGCTTCCCACTCCAGCATTCGCCTGGAGTGGGAAGTGATGTGATGAACGCTGCAGGATGAAACGTGGGATGTCGGGCTATGGGTCTCCACGTTTTGTGTAATTTCCTCATTGGGTTTTTGGTGTTGCATGGAATTAGCTGTTCGAATCCTGCCAGTTCCTCACTGCACGTTTCTCCTGGGTTTGAAGTAAGACTGGTATTGTAGCGAACGGAGATTATGGCATGCCTTCCGAAGGGAAAGCCTCTGCAATGTCTTCACATGAACTCCGAATAATGGGAAAAAGGCATGAGACAGTTTCGCTAGGAGCCATGAGGTCATTACAGTAACTATTGCTTTCAGGGGTACACCCAGGTGGCGTTTAAAAGAACGTCTGTAAGCTCTACCTCATTTTAGGTGGCCTCATTATGAAATTTAAGGATGTCTATTATGTGCAGTCGATTATGTTTGTGCAGTGATGACATTTAATGATTTGGCCAGAATGCGTCATGTTTCCTTGATAAATCATGTTGCGAGTTGTTACAATACCCTCCGATTGTCTCAGGAGAGGCACGACCTTCCGCCTCCCCGGCCCCCTTAAGTGCACCAATGGTGGACATAACTCGCCTTGTGATCCTTCGGAATACCTGCCTTGCGAGATTACACACATTCGGACAACTCGAAGAAATGGTACAAAGTAACTGTTCATATTTTTTCAGTCACTGTTTTTCCCTGGAAGTTCTTGCACGGAACCAGAGCACACGTTTCCTTCCATGACGGAGCGCGGTAAAGCTGGCCCTTTGCGTGACTTGCCGAACTGCTGCGTCAGTAGGACTGGGGCATCCCTCTGCTTTTAGGCGTTCGGTCACGTAAAGCTCAGCCTGGCAGGCTGTTCAGCGAACGGGCAGCGCGAAGTCTGCGAAGGGCGTTCACGCGAATCTGAGCACGGCTCTGTGTGTTTTGTAAGACTGGACGTAACTGAGTCAACGAGTGGGTTTCAGCGTTGCGCTCGTTACGCTGTTCCCATTGTTTCTTTGTTCGTTCGCGAGAATGTCACCGAACGTTCGCAATGCGCCGCCATTAGCGACAATAGGTGAAAACCAGCGGTGAAAGTCGTTTCCTGATGTGGAACTAACTGACGTTGATCTACCATTTTTACATGTCATGCTTCTTGCAGCTCCAGGGCTTCTTATTTTTGTAAATCCACAGTTCTGCCTGGGCCGTCTTCGTCGCAAGACCAATTTACGACCTCTTGTAGCTTTCCCCGCAGATAACTGATCGTATCTATTCAGTGGCTGCGAGACGCCTGGAAGGGTCCAGTGTTTGTGACATAGGCCTACTGCAAGCTGCACCCTGACCTACGCACACCACTCAGCGCGCACCTTTGCAGAAGTTTGCAGCCCCACCCAACGACGGGACGGCGCGGGTACGGTGTTGGTAGCTCTCTCCCCGGTCAACCCACGTCGGCTCACAGTTCGAGCGCGAACGCATGCCGTTGCGGGCACGGCACGACAGACGCGTGATCACATCCCTGGCGCGCCGCTGCTGCCATCTATCGGCGGCGAGCCACGTGATGCTGAACAGACCCGAGGCGTCCGGCAGGCGTACGGCACAAGGGCAGGGAGGGGCAGACCGGTCGGATTACGGACAGGATGGGGTTAAGAACCTGCTGCCGCCGGCGGAGAGTACAGCTGCCCGTGTCGGCTACGTATGGCGTCGTGGCTGAGAAAATCTAACTGCTGCCACGGGCCGATGCTGGGGAGACGTCACCTGTCTGCTGGTATTTGTTGGGAGCGTCTATTTTTTGATGAACGTTCCATGCAAGCCAGATAAGCATTGTTTTATATTCCGTAAAGCTGCACGTGCGTGAGTGTGAGTGTGAGTCTTCCCTTCTGGTGCGGCCCATGGCTATGCCCATGGTTTGAGATTCTGAAAAGTGCTGGGGGAGGGAGGGGTCCGCATAGGATTTCAGACAGTGTCTTTTCAGCCATCGCGGTAGGCGCAGTGATGAAATCTCCAGTGTCTGTCCAGACCCACACCCCTGGATCTCCAGCCGTGGCCATGGTCATAAACCATATCCCTGAATCAGTCCGGGGACTTTGGAAATCACCAAAATCGGTCACACCCCACGGAAAAACGGCATGGCCCGTGACAGGGCCACTTGCGTTTTCTGTCGTACTGAGAGATGGCTCGACAGACCCTGACCAAGGGAGATCTAACCTGCATGTGTAGGTCGAAGGGGCGTTGAGCACGCAATCATAGGTGCCTGCAGAGGTGGAGAGCCGAATAATTATTGGCTTTGTCAGCGTTAGTGCTGAAATGCATTCTTGCCATACATCACGGTAGGCCTAATCCCAAATTTCGGATTTCTTAGTGCTGCATTGGCAACACCAATAGCACACGAGATTCCACCCATCGGTGCCTACGCAAACAAAGGTGAAGGTAAAGCACACAAGGTGTCCGTCAATTCGTCCTAAACCGGCCTCGCACCCAGCTGCGGAACGTTTATACGTGAAGGGAACTACTCTTTGTTCTAAAACTCAGCTTTGCATTAATGGCCTTCAAACACAACGGGACTGGTAACGTGATTAAATACGCAGTGTTGCAAATAATACGTGCCTGAATGCCGAAGTGCTGCTAAAAGGCATATTTCTAATTGTCCGTCGCACTTATCTCGAGGAGCAGTAAATGCATGGTTTTTTAACAAAGTGTTAAATTGGACTGTAGAAAATGGGCTAAAATTAAAGCGACGAGTGGCCTGTTAACTTAAGTGGAAAAAATAAACAAAATAAAACAAAATAAGTCTGCTAGATGTAGGGGTAGCATTAGTGTTTGACGTATCTTGACGTTTTTGAGAAATCTGATGTCGATCGCTCGCAGAAGCATGTTACGTTTGCGGCCTCAGAGACTTCGATTGGTTGCTGGAGGCCACTATAGTGCAGTGGCACCCACCTATGCCTGAGACTAGTCTCTGGCTTCTTGCCGGCCTGAAGCCGTAAGTGACTGATTGCCATGTTGTTGTGTCGTGTGGCACAAAGTATTACTAGATCCTTGTGACCCCCCTGAACGGCTTAGACCACAGGACAGTGAGCGAACACAGGAGGTCCACTGATTATGATTTCCCCGAACAGACAGATCCTAGATCTTCCCGGCCTAACTATTCCGAGCACTGTCCCGGGGCTGCAGAGAAGCCAACACGTTTCTGGGACAGTTGTATGGTATCCCGTTGTGCCGTGTATAAACGGCCCGCGGCTGAGGCTGCAGGCAGTGCACGAACTGACCATACCATTTGACGACGACGATACCAACTGACCATACCATTTGTTGACATCTCCCCGATATGTTCCCAGGAGTCCTTTGAGTCGGGAACACTGGAATGCGGTCGATGCAAATTTTTATTCACAGCTCAAGCTTGCAAGGTTTACTGCTATCCCGAACAAAGGAATGCTGGAAAAACCTCAATAGTTACCAAACAACCCGCTGTCGCTGCACCGTTTGGCGGGCAAGGCTTTGCGGTTTCGTGTACTTTCGTTTGACGTTTCTGTGTCCATCTTGCTCTCTTACGTTGACGTGACCCAAGTCCTTCGCAGAACATGGTGCCTCGTAACGACTCCGCCTGCACTTCAGATTCTGAGCCTATTGGACGTATCGCCGCCGGGCTCTGTCCAGAACGGCGACCACAAGCCGCTGACGAACGGCTCGAGCAGCACCAGCAACGGCACTAGCAACGGCACCAGCAGCAGCACCAGCAGTGGCAACAGCAGCGGCAGCGGCTCCCCGGCGCCGCCGCCCGTGCCGCCCAGGAACTCCGACACCACCGACTTGATCGGGTGAGACGGCTGTCGCTGACGAGCTGTGGACACCGCCGGTGTTGACGGTGGCCGCGCTGTGGACGCCGCTGGTGCTGGCAGTAGCCCAGCTCTGGACACCGCTGATGCTGATGGCGGCCTAGCTTAGGACTGTCAGAAATCGGCGGCCACGTGCAAAAACGCCCAGCTGAGCCCCCTGCTAACGGTCTTGCCAGATAAGCCCGCTCCACCCACGGATCAGATAGCAGACGGTACGAAAATTGGAAACACCGAAGTCTTTCATCTGTGTTACCTTCTCATACCCAAGGATTCGGAAATTGAACGACCTGGTTTGTTCCCACGCTTCCGAACTTACGCAGACTTTTCTGTTTCAGCGACTTTGATGATGGTACTCCATCCGTGGGTACTAAGCTGGAAGGCCTGCTTTTCGAAGATTTGGTGGAGCCAACTAACGGTATCAACGGTCACTCATCTCCACCACCAGCCATCTGTGAGTTCCAGAAATGATGTCGACATGTTTGTGGCGCCTAAAGTTATTATTTATCCCGCAATGGCGTGTTCATCATTAACGTTGTGGTCCTAGAATGGTCATTAAACCGCACATCTCAAAGCTGAATGACAAGACCATTAATACGCGGAGATCGACGTTTTCCGCTGATGAACCTCTTTGTTCAGCAGCCACGCTTCACTTCCGTGGGAAGCGAAAGGGACAAGAGGCTGTCCCAAGCGAGAGGCACGCTGACATGCCGTGCCCGGCATGTCAACCACTGCCATCCTGCAACGAGTCGGACAGCGCCATCACGCCATGTGTCCCGTTGCAGCGCCGCCGCCGCGGCCGACGCCGGCCGCCGACACCAAGGACCTGTTCGGCGCCGAACCTTTCTCGCCGCCGCCGCCGAGCCAGCCGCCGCCGCCGGCGCCGCCCGCCGTCGACGACCCGTTCGGCATGGGCAGCTTCCAGGGCTCCCCCGGAGAGATCGAGAACGCCATCGGCATCCTGGACAAGCGGATCAGCGAGATGAAGGTGGGACTGAGGCGGCCTCAGCGCCCGTTTGAATCAGTTGGGATCTGGCTGCTTCCGGTGGGGGCAACCTACTAGTTTTTCAAATACCGCAGTACCAATATCACTGAACTGGCACAGACAACCAGGGGCCGCGAGGGCGGGCTTTGTTCCACACCCTCATCATTTCGCGGACGGTCTGTGTTTCGACCATCCTCTGGGTAAGTTTATCTGCACGGTGATGCTGGAAATATCTATGCAGCACTTCCCCCACGTAGACAGCTTGCTTCCTGGCACTGGTTCAGTCGGAGCCCCGATCACTCAAATGTCGGCCTTTCATCTCGTGCTGCACGCCATAGTGGCTCAGGCTTCAGCTACAAAAAGTGCTTTCTGACGGTCGTGAAAAATCCCAGCGTCTCAGAACGCGCGGGAAATTTCAAGACCGGGACCGTGCGCTAGGCGTGCTAGGCTTGTTGTTCCAAAATTGTTATATTTATGTCAAAGCCTGCGAACGATGGCGAGAATGGGGGCAGCCCCGTCTCTTCCCCAAATGGGGCAGCAGGTTGTATGTTCGGGATAACTCCTGTTGACCTAACCTACTCCCAAAACACAGTATTTCACCGAATTTTAGCCAATTCGTTACGCAGTCTAACACAAAACTGTAAAAACTGCCCAACGCAGGACAAACTGCTCTGTTTTTACAACACTGGCCCCAAAAATTTAAGAAGCCACCTCGTACTGAAATATTTGCCTTGGCTCCACCCCAGTAAGATATCGTCAACACTTGTCATGATCTGCAGACAGGGCTATGCCATGTTGGTAAAGCACAGGGAACATGCACATGGGATCCACAAAACCATGCAGGAGTGACAGTCTTTTGTATGAATGCGTAATTTTCTGTTCTCCTCTCCTAAAGCTCGGGCTTGGCCACCTAGTTCACTGAAGTTCTTCCAGTTAGGTAATGGTATTTTAGCGGGGTTTTCAGATCAGGATGACGACTACAGCAGTGTTGGGCTGTTACCGTATTCACATTAACATTATCCCAACATTGCGAAACCGCCCTGGTCACCAACTCACCACTCAGTTTTCTTGCGTTCGAACATGTCTAAACGAGGTTGCCTACCCCTTCATCTTGCACACGCTCACTTGCAGTGAAACTTCTCGGCCACCAACGAGACAATGGCGGCACCAGGTGTCGGCGTACCAGCTGCCAAACACGTTCGCCACCGGTCACTAAATTTGCCTGCAATGAGTATCATAAAATGATGCTTTTGAGTGCGCTCCCAGATTACTTCATGATTCAACATGTGTTTCGTCGAAAAGATATGGCTTTGCGAGAACCTCTCGTGCGCAGCGCCTTATGATATATTTTACTGGTTACGCCAGAAAGCGACCACTGTAGTTGTTGCACTACTCCTGGCTATTTTTTTTCTTTTTTGCTTTGCGAGGGCAAAAGGTCCTGAGTCCTGACTAGGGGAGGCAAAACGTAGTGCTTGGGGGGACATTTGCCTCACCCAGTTAACATGGAAAATGGGTCCTGTTACACAACCTTAACTCGCCATTCCTTCCGGATTTTTTTAGGACTGAAAATACAAGGTCAGGATAAAACATAACCATTGACAGTGAAGAACAATTTGTTGTAGTACGCTTCTGCTTGCGGGTTCCCACGAACTATCGAATGCATGAAAAATTGTATCCATGGCCATGGAAACAGGCTAAAGTAATCGGCATGTTACGGTAGCAGGCTGTAATGGTTCATCTCGCCCCCTCAGGATGGATTCAGCCGAGGACTCTCCATAGGCAACGACGACTTCTCGCTGGACGACCTTGACCCGCTCAAGAACTGAGCCGGAACTGCGGCCCTTCCGGCGCCCGGTGCCGGCGGCGACCAGAGACCTGCCCGGAACTGACCCGTGACCTGACCCGCGGCCCTGGGAGCCCGAGGAGCGCCTCCGGGCGTCGCGCCGCCCTCCGCCGGCTGCGGCCCGAGGGACGGTACCCGCCGGAAGTGATGCGATCCGCCGGAAGTCTGCGGCTTCCGGCTGGCCCGCCCGTGGACGAGGAGGCGAGTGTGCGGCTGGCCGGCGCGCCGCGGTGCGTGCGCCCGGCGGCCGTCCGCCCGCGCCGGGCCGAGCCGCTCCGCTCGGCGCGGGCGGCGGCCGCCGCCGGACCCGCAGAGACGCTGAGACGCGGCGCGGCTCGCGCCGGCCGAGGGCGACGCCGATCGGCTCATTTACCCGGCAGAGTCGTGACCAGCGGGCCCGAGGCGGTCCGCGCCAGCCGTGCCGCACGCCCGGGGCGTGCCCCGGGACGATCCGGGCCTGCTGCGGTCCGGCGCCCAGCCGCGATGCCCCCGCGCCGGCCGAGCGTCCGGCACGGACGAGCAGACGCCGCGGGCGAGACGGCTGCGGCCGGCCACCGACAAATACACTGTAGTTTTAAACTGCATAGCGTTGTGCGTGGACGCGGCCCCTGCGCGGCGCCGCCGTGTAGCTGCGGGCGGGGCTGCGCCAGCCCGAGGGCGGCGTCATAAACATGGCGTCGCACGCTCGGATCCGATGCCGGAGCCGCGCTGCCGTGCGAGAGGGCGCGAGACGCCGAGCGGCGCGGTGCAGACCGTCTCTGTCACAGAAAACTATCGGCAAGCGGGCGTCAGAGGATGATTGCGTCTTTTACGCAAGGTGATACGAGTTGGTCGTTGGGCACATGTACGTACGAAATACATGATAACTTTGTTAGAGGTTTGTGGAAGGCTATGTCTGTGTGTGTAGAAGGTTATGTTGAAATCAGCGATAGCCGAGCTAGCGTTCGGCTGAACCAGCCCACAGATAAGCAGCTATGCTCAGCAGCTCAGCTAGTAAAGCGCTGATCTAACCGTCCTGGTGCAACGGGTTTGAGTAGGCGTTTGAGGTGCTCAACATCCAGGCCATGGATTAGCTGCCAAATGGCCACAGAGAGTCATGCTGACTACGACACGGTTGTGTCGAGTCCATGAGGGCACGTTAGACCTACGCCGCAAAGAATCAACGGTTACCTGGTTTTGCGCGCTCAGGTGTACGATTGCAAACCTCGGCAACAAACCCAGCTTGGCAAAGGTGCCAAATACCGCCCTGGCAACCGTTTCGATCAAACGGAAATATGGAAGACCAACCTGATATAGAGGAATGCCTGAGCCGGCGCAGAAGCAAAGCCACCCCACACCCATCTGACAACTGAGCGAGCAACGAAACTACGTTTCTCATTTCGTGCCACGGCGGGCGCGAGCTGACGGCTCTGTGGCTGCGCGTCCGGTGATTTTGACGAGCATTAGCGACAAACCTACCTGGCGTCGAATACTCAAGTTTCTCTCGGGATATTCGGCACGCGGCAGCACAGCAACGCTGATGATTTCCGCACGGAATTATGCACTGCAGAGGCCGCGGATCGCAGCCGGACCTGAGGTGCAAGACCGTGCAAAACATGCCTCAGGAGCCGATGAAAAGTCAGAAGCCATGACTTTCGACGGTCTTCAGAAAATCCTGTACATATCTAGAGTCTCTGGACCTCTTTGGAGGGGCAGAGGCTCTCGGTGTATTCGAGGGCCTATTAAAAGCGAGGGGTTCGAGGTCTGTGTACTTCCAGTCACGTGTCGCAGACCAGGATAGTCGACGGGCGAATTTACCTATATGTAACCCGTCCCATGAAGCCTTTGTTAGTTCCAAGCCGGCTTAACGCTAATGGTCTACCGCGAGAATGATGCCTTGCTAAGGAAACACAAACAAGTCGTTGCCGACGGGGGGTGGGGGCGTAACATTCAAGACGCCCTTGAAGACCAAAAGGCGCGACGTAACTGAAGAATAAGCAGGCCGCAATGTGCGCCGGCCCTTGCGCGCCCGACAGTCCGGGCCATTTTACGTAACACTGATGTCACGCCTCCTTCCTTGCACCCCTCCCTTTTCCATCTCCCCTGCACTGACTGTGGAACTTGCATTTTTAAAATCCGCGGCGCCCGCCCAGTCGGCTTTTCGGGGCCCGCTAGGCTTTTTTGAACCTTGCAGGCAAAGTGCGTGGACGTTGTGGTGTTCAGAAAGCAAAATCAAGCTTCCAATGAAAAGCTGTTCTTTGCAATCAAAATTTATGGCGATTGGGAGCGACTGGCTTTCCATGGGTTTCACCGGTTAAAAGAATGCAGTTATAACAACTAGCTATAATAGCTGTAGCAAATATAAACAGAAGCCACAGGCCTGATGGGGTCGCCAACATCTGATCGAGTTGGCTGGGAAGACGGAACACTTTGGCAAGGATGAAATTTGAAGTCAGTCCCCTGCAAAGCGAAATCCGAGACATTGCCACGATGTAGTGTGTTTGTACTGTATGTTTCTGCAGCGGATCAGTATGCACGATACGTATGATGCCCGTGAATAGTCATTTACGTGTCTTGGCACCTGTGTGGCACTTTCGTCCTTTCCACCCGCCTTTGGCCACCCGCCGCACCCGCCGTCCCATCCGCCACACTGATCCTGGGACCGAACAGCCACTTCGTATATTATCATTGCGGGCGTCCCAAAGTTGCGCAATAGGAATGCATATGCTAATGCAGTTGACACAAAGACATGCTAATGTGCTTTTTTGTCTCTCACTTTTCCCATTTCTTCCTAGTTTTAGTATTAGTAACAGAAGACGCTTCCGAATCCAGACGTCATTTCGATCTGATAGGGCTTGCGGCGAGAGCTGGTTTCTGACGAAGACCGCGATAGTGTTACAATATCTTCACGCGCCATCAAACAAAGTAAAACGCGTTGCGGGTCGTGAGACGAACGGGCTCCCCGTCTTCCACATTTACGTCATCAGTGCGGCTCTCATACTGCGAGATTTTCTACGAAACAACAGCAAAGTGGACGCCGTTCAGCATTCCACCAGCAGTGCGTTCTGCCTATGTACTTCGCCACCACACTCACCTTATATTACACTACTGTCTAGTGCCTCAGCGCTTCCGACCATCCCAGGGCCCCTGAGTCCCAGGGCTCCTGGCCGTTCCAGGATGGCAGGGCCCTGATTGCCTCAGGAATCCGATCCCATCCCTGGCCGTCCAAAGGTCCCTGGCCGTTCCAGGTCCACTACTGGAAATCTGGCCATCCCTTGGCCCCTTACTGTTTCATGCTCATGACAGTCTTGGGCCCCTGACCATCTCATGATGCCCGACAACCCCTGAATGCCTTCGAAAACCACAGGGTGGCTGATCTCGCACCAAGACCCCTGGCTATCTCACAGTCCCTGGTTGTTTCAGGGTCTCTGACCATCCAAGGGATCCGGACCACCTCGACACCGTCAGCGGCCTCAAGACCCCTGATCGACCTCCAGCAGTGGACGGTCGTCCCCGTCGCGATCCCCTTGACCGCGCCACTGGGTGTAGTCTGTTTTACTGTGGGCACTTTGGCACCTCCTTTGTAGATTGGGCATTCCCAAAGTTCTGTGAGTTTAACACGGGAGCATGTTCATGAGCACCAGAGAGATTCTGCGCCGAACCGAAGAACGGAGGAGCCCAATAGTTTTACCCTCCCCTCGCCCGCGGCGCGGGGTCCTCTGATCTAAGCCGGGGTCGTCCGGGTCAAAACCTCAATGTGTCTCAGGCGGGAACGCGAGGCTCAGACCTAACGCGTATGTTCACAAGGACAGTCGTGACGGCCTAAGCGGGGCGACGGGGACTGCGGGAACAACTGTTTCCCCATAATCTGAAAAATTGACGTTAGTCCTATGGTGTTGCGTGGCAGAAATCAACTTCAGTATGGCTTTTGGCACCCTAACTCTACGATCTGCCGAAAATCAAGGAAGGCCTGGACGATCACGCACTGGCGACACCTTGAGGAGCTGAAAGACCAAGAGTATCGCTGTCTCTTGCTTTCTCGTCATTCGTCATCCGACAGCTAAGGAGAATGAGCGGAGATCCCAAACCGAGAGCGGGATATTGCCAGAAGACTCACAGGGCTGGACTGCTGAAAAGCAAGCCTGCTGCTGCTGGTCGCCCAAGACGTGGCCGCCGCCGAGGCTGAACCCAATCAGCTGGTGCGGCGTCCACCGACGGAAACGGCATACGCCGGCTCGGCCACGAACGGAACATTCTGACTTTCCAAAGGCGGAGCCTGCCATGGGAGACGCACGTAGATGTAAGTACCTATCCCGTACTGGCCGCTTCCCGCGCCATCGTCCCAAGCAGGAGGCTCGCGCCACGACGTGGGTCTGGAGCGGCATCGGTCGGACGAAACCGACGCTGGAAACTTGAACGGAAGAGGCTGCTGCGGACCAGCCGAGGGCCGGGTGTCAGCACGAGTCACGGCAGGTCTTCTCAGTCAACGTTCGTCTTAGTGTCCCGCCTCCCGGAAACACGGACTTCCGAAAAGTCGGGAATCGCCTGGACATTCGCGGCCTCACTCGACCAGCCCTCGAGCGTTCCCACGCTTCGGCCGGCCGTGTCTGACTTCACGTGTATGCCCCCCATCGGCGGCCGCACCACACGAGCCGCGGAGAGGACACCGATCATTATCGAATGTAGCACTGTTTGTCCTTACAGTTTCAGTCCGCCCTGACGAAACGTCTGCAACTCAACAACTCAGTAACGCCAGCGAACGCCCAGAAGAAACACGGAATTTGTACCACGCTCCTATGTGGGTTTTCACATAACACGGACGTATAGGGGAGGGGGGGCGGGGGTACGACCCTTCCCGCCCATTCCCGCGCAGTGCGTCCCAGAACATCACAGAAAAAACAGCCTGTTGCCCGTGACGAGATCTCGCGGCCGGTACCCCGCTTTAGGCCTTGCCGGACGGGAGGGATTTTCACTCGCACCCACAGGGCCCGCCCCCGTGGGTGGGGCCCCCACAGGGGCAAAGGGGGTTATGCTCCCCCTCGCCATTTGGTCCCTAATTGAGCTAGCGCCACGGAACAAAAACCAATCGCTAGCTGTGTGCCCAGGCGATCCAACATCTTGCTCCATGCCATCAGAGCAACCAGTGACCTAGGTAAGGTCAAACTTTATGCTTGGAAACTATGAGACAATTTTCCGGAGTTAAAAACAATCCATTTGGGAGCGAATAGGCCTGAAATTGCCTCATTTACCACATTCGATACGAAAAATTAGCACAGGAACGCTCGTAAGTCAAAAAGGTCATCTTCGGTCTTTGACGTCGTTTGACCTTAAAAACGTCATCGATCTATCTTAACCCGCGCACAAAATCGTCGGTCCGTTTCAAACATGGGCGACTGGGGGGGGGGGGCAGTTGACAGCCCCCTCTAACTCACGAACGGTTGGTTGCACGATAAAAATAAGCATACCGTTGGAAAGCTTGTGACGAGTAGAGCTCGAAACTGGTCTCATTTTTAATTTTAGATAATATGTAAGCCAATTTACGTCCTATATATGTTTTCTCATAGCCGACTGCATGAGACCGAGAAATGGCCTGAATCTCAAGGGCTGTGACTAATAACGCCAAGGTAAAGGCACCAGCTCACAAGTAAAGGTCCGCGGATGCCGATACGCGTATAATTTCCCCAGATCTGTTCAATATATACGCCGAAACGTTGAGTTAAAGACACCGTAATTCTCCCGCCCCCTGTCGGTGTGCGCCGCTGCCGTATGCGGTACCAAATGGACGGGAACTAATTTTAGCGTACCTTTATTTTCGCGAAAAAAGACGATCTATGTATATTTTATTGATCTTTGTGGTTCTTCTGACGGTTTCTCATGCTTAAATTTTGGAAAAATTGATGAGTTATCAATCTACAAAATTGGCGGAGCTTTATTCGCGAGAGCCTGTTTATTTCCAAAATATGCTACTTTCCAAACTTTTTGAGGTTCCTGGTATTACTTACGTCTGTGCAAGCCAGTTCTGCCATTTTCTACCCATTCTGAGTAACTCATAGTCGATTTTGACGGTGGTACATTTTGGCTCACGACAGTTATTCGTGAGCTGACCTCAGGTCAATGGCTGGAAGTCATTGATGCTTTGCCCAATAATGGTATTAAATGTCTGCTTTACTCCACACTAAAAATGTTATGAAATATTCCGTCAATTTCCGAAAAAACGGCGACATGTCTTAAAAATGGGATGGACCTTAGGTCAATGACCCGGAAAATTCCAAAAAATCTGAGATAGCAGGTTTGTTGCATCTACCACGATCACTATTCCCTGAAAGTATTATTGAGATATCTTGTTTTGCGAAAAAGTTACAGGGCGTTAAACGTTTTTGGACATAGGTCCGTTTGACCTGACTTAGGTCAGACACCTGACGTGACCTGAGGTCAAAATTTTGACACGATATGTAGAATTGATGGAGCAAAAGGTATACGAGGTTTCGTGACACTGTGTTTGTTCGTTCTCTCGCAGTCCCAAAAAAACCTCAGGGGGGCAGTCAACTGTCGGGGACGGGTTAAATGACCAGTTCGCATGTGGACTCTCATTCTAAACCGATTTTATCCCGTCATCTGCCGTTTATGCATAGCTTTGCCCCAAAACAGCAAAAACCGACATTTGGCGCGAAAATCACTCTGCAAGTCTCCAGTAATTTTGTAAAGTAAAATTCGGTACAATTCAATAAAATTCCAGTACACCAACGGGTCTCAGACTCCGTCTCAAAAGCAGACAAGGCCTGATGCGTAGCAATCGTCGTGTTTCAAAGCTTATTGATGGCTGCTGCATTTTCTTACGTAACGCTGTCTGGCAATGACTTTTAAAGAGTCCAAAACCAATGAAACAACAAAAATGGACAACTGAGCATGAAAAGACGAAAACAAACCGCAAGCCACTCTAGTTTAACCCTCGCCCGTTTACGGGTTTCTGCATGACGCGGACGTATACAAAGCGGGGACATTTCCAAATCGTACGTCCTAGAGCGTCGCGAAGAAAATCAGGGTATTGCGCATGACAAGATCTCGACCTTGGTATCCCGTTTCAAGGTCTCGGGTCAACAAGTGATCTTACGGGTCGGGTCAAACGCAAAAAATCGTCAGAAAGCGATACTTTTTCAAGTACAGGCACAAACACACGCCAAAGAATGAGCGATAATGGCGCGAAATGGATATAAGTGTTAGCCAACCATTTATGAGTCAACTGCACTTCACATGATTGTATTTCATCCATAGAATCCGACCCAGGTCCTGCTAGGTCACTCCTTGTCCAGCGAAGTCGTCGTCTTCAATCCGTTCTCGGAGTCGCAAAAATATTTGTGTATGTTACAATAAACATAGGATCTGAATTAACCAACACTACTGTCGAAAGACATCTGAAGGTCATCTGAGATTGTGTAAGGCAATCTTAAAGCCACTGACCTAGAATGACCTCGGATTGTCCGAAAATCGTGACTTGGATGCACTAAAACATTTTTTTGAGTCAATGTACGCCACAAAATCGAATTGTAAACACATTGAAAGCTCATCAGCCCGTAGCCGGCGCCGCTCCCCCAGTCGTTGTAAATCGGGTCGTCGCTGCATTCCGCCCTCTGTTCACGAAACAAGCTTCTAATTTTGCCAAACTTCAATCGATCAATCGATCGATTCCTTACAGCTTACGCAAGTCGAATGAACGGATTGCTTCATCATGCCCATTTCCCATTGCACTCAAAAGTAACGTGTTTCATAACGTAGCTGACCTGTTTGCATCCATGATAATCCTGGCAGTGAGCGTAGTTTTACCAAGCCTATGTAAAGCCTTACAGAAGATCCAATTTTGAATCGCTTATTCTGCATATTTTACTGGATTTGTACACTCAAGCCGACTTACTGTAAGACAAAAGCGATACCGTAGTCAACCGGCTGCCATGGCACGCGAAAACGCCTGACATGGTTCCGTTATGACGTCACAGCTCGTAACTACGGCAAGCTATCGAAAAAATCGCACTTTGAGATGCGGAAAACATGTCCTACATGGTACACCAAGTTCCAGGTGGACCAAACAAACTGTTACTGATAACAAACTCGGGGTTTGGGGGGGACAGGGAAATTGTATCAACCAATACGGGCGAGGGTTATCAGAGTTCTGGATGAGCAACAGCAAGGAATCACAAATATCCTCATAAGTATCGCCGCCTTGCAAAACTTCATCTGTAGTCACAGCGCACCGGACCGGCCGTGACCTCCGACTGCTCAAGATGTGCCTGGTCCAGTGAAGATATGCGACAGCACTCTGCTACCCGCCGCTAGGTAGCCCCTTCTTGTTCCATGACGGCAGCCATACTTCCTGGTCCGTCCGACAAAGCAGCGAGACCGGGCTGCTGGATTACGCAGACATTTCCCCACAATGGGGAACACGTCTCGAAACATTCCCCAGTACCATGCAGTCCTCGCGGACCGAGTCTTTATCAAGATGACCTCGTTCTTCATCATGATGACTGGTGTTGACCAGAAACCGTTTCATGCTTTGACGATTCCTGCCCTCGGTTCGTCAACATGCGGTGCAGTCAGGATGTACTCTTGTCATTGCTAATATTCGCATACGAAAAAAAACATTCTGCCAAAGTACAGGAGTCTCTGTATTACATCAAATCACAGTTAAACATATCTTTAAAACCAAAAACCAGCATCGATACAAAGGACACCGCTGACAAGCTGGCACGCATAATCGACCGACACTTCGACGTTCCTGTCAGCAATGCCCTCGACTATTCCTGCGGATACAAAGAATACAGTGGTACGCAAACAGGAATACTCTGCGTGACGTTTGCTGCGCCACTGCACTGGTCATAGCATTTTACACTCATGTAAATGCCAAATACGTGGCTTACATTGATATGCCCGTCATCACAGCGCTTCAGTCTGTTCGAGAACAACTCTAAATGTATAACACGACCTACTTATAATGTGGGCAGTGACATAAAACAAGCCTTTGGAAAAAACGGAAAACCAAAAACAAACAGCACCGACACGAGGACGTATAGCGCACTACATGTGACATCATCGACAAACACGTGTTTTTTCTTGTCAATTATGGCGGCGATTCTCAAAGAGAAAATAAACATGCAACACATGCGTAAGCTGTCCGCACGGTGCCTTTATGACTGACTGAAATTGACAACATATCTCGTAAAACACCGGAACACGGACGGAACGGCGTCTCGTTATTTACCTTTCCCGAAATCCGAGTTTGTGAACGCTCTCCATGTGAGACACCAAGGTTTCGTTTGTGGCACGGCAACACGGCAGGGCACAGCTTACAGTGCCAGTCGGTATCCATGCTGTGCTTCTTGAGATGGTTTCTGAACTCTCGTCGACTGCAGAAAGCTGCGTCGCATTTAGGACACCGGCGCTGCTTACCGGCATGGCGTTTCGAGAGCGCTACAGGGCACTCCTTGAGGCGAAACAAGGACGGGCATTCGTGGCAGGGCTTAGCCGCCTCGTGCGTGGTGCGGTGTGGTGTGCCTTGTCAGAGCGTGGCGGCTTGGAAACCCTCGCCCGCAGTCGGGACAAAGCATAGTTTTAGCCTTCCCGCAGCGTCCGCGGTGCCATTTCAAAAATCGGGAATTCGGGATTCGGGAACACCTTATGGCACTTAACACATTTCGCAGGTTCTTGTGCATGCACTTTGGTGTGTTTCAACTCTAGGTGTTGCTTGAACCCTTCATTCGAAGTAAACGTGACCTCACACTGGGTACACTGAGCCTGTGGCCTATTTCGTGCGGTCATGTGCGTTTTCAGATGCTGTTTGTCGCGATTCGCTCTGGGCCACGTACGAACAGCAGTCACACGAAAACGCTCTTTCAGAATGAGATCGCGTGCAGTCGCAAAAGTTTCTTGATCACAAACCGGGCGTCGCACTGGTCACAAGCGTGCCGCTTCTCGTCACTGTGAAAAATCATGTGACCAGTAACATCTGAACGCGTGTTGAACGCCGCTGCGCATTTGGGGCATTTGAAAGCCCTTTTGTTTTCGTGCCGTTGCATGTGGATTTGCAGTGCCCACTTCACGACAAAAGCCTTGTCACAGACCGTGCACCTGAATGGCTTCGTCTTTGAGTGGATACGCAAATGTATGCACAGCTTCGTCTTCGTATTAAACAAGGCCTCGCAGGTAGGGCACTTGTGAGACCTCGCATTTTCACGACTCAGCATATGGTTTTTACGCCCGCTAATGGTCAAGAACTGCTTGTCACATAACTTGCACATCCTTTTGGTCCTCTCAGAATCAGCTGTGTGTTTTCGTGACTTTAGGTTAGACCTGCTTTTACAAACCTGGTCACACACAGAGCACGCATAGGATATCTCAGGTGCTAGATGCACATTTCTCATATGGATTTTGAGGTTGATTTGGGTCTTAAATTTCTTGTCGCACATCCCACACGCAACCGTGTGTTCAGTCATATGCCGCGCCATATGAGCAACCAACATGCATTTTGAGGGAAAACTGCAATCGCAAAGGTCGCATTGGAAAGGCCTAGGCAGTGCCGTCGTGGACGCGCTTGTGGCACTTCAAGGAGGATGGATACAAAAATCTTCTCGGACAACGGTCGCAGAAGTACTTGGCATAGTCACCGTGCCGACTCAGGTGACCCTTAAAGGCACCCTTTGAACCGAGGACGGCACAGCACAGCGGACACTCGTGTTTTTGCTTGAAATTCTTGTGGCCATTGCAGTGCATTCTAAACGCGCCGCGGTGCTTCGTCGCAAAAGGACATCTTTGGCACTGGAAGGGATTGTCATCCGAGTGCAGCCGCAAGTGATCTTTGTAGGCTACTTCGCGCAGCCAAAGGTAGCAGTGCGGGCACTCACGTCTTCCCTGTTTGTGCGACTCGAGGTGAGGTTCGAGGTCTTCGTCGGAAGAAAAATGTCTCCCACACACTTTGCACGATACTAGACAGTTTTGCAGGCACGCAAGGAATGACGACAGATCTGAAAGGAAAAAAAATGCCAAGGTCGCTAGCCCACTGAAAACAAGATAAACGCAACTTTCGACTCTCCCTGCGATTCAGGAGTGGGATTTACCTAAGTCGGTCACTATTTATTGGTCGGTTGGAGCATTTACGAGGAAAACAGTCGTACTTGCTCGGACATAAATAGCCTATTGGACTCTGCGTAAAACAACACGACCGGTCATGTTTACTGCGAAAAAAGTAGGCGGATGAAAGCTTGTTAAACAATGCTAAAGTGAGTGCTCAAGAAGCCAGCAATCTATGCAAAATGGTCTTACTGTTGGATGCGATGTCTTGACCCACGTTCAGTGGCATCAGACCCTGTAATCCATCATTATCTGCTGATGACGAGATACGCAATCAGAGAAAAACGAGACAGAGCGCTGTAAACAACAAAATCTCATTACCTTTACCTCAACATTCCCTACGATGTTTATGTAACGACATGAGCAGCAATTCAATGTGGCATTACAACTTATGCCAAACAAACGATTCAACACAATGTCACCAGACCACAAATTCCGTGCCATGAATCTCCTTCATTAGTGCGGGAAGCGGACGACGTCGCAATATCAGAGCCCGTTATGGCCAAATTCGACCCACTGCTGCGCAGATGGGGTGGGGAAACCCTGACGGCTATACCTGGTCCGGAACCGGGGGGTCAGTGACAACGCCGGACAGCTCCCAGTCCAGGCTCGACGCCCGTCCGTCTGCCACCGTTCCGGGTGGACCGTTTGTTGGCCGCCCTGTCTATCGAGCCGTCACCCGCGTCCCCTAGCACGCCGGCCACCCAGTCGTCCAGCTCCAGCTCGGCTGAGGCCAGCAGGGCGGCCGTGCGCCGCCACTGCTGGCCGGCCAGCGCCGCCGTGCAGCCGACGCACAGCACGTGGGTGTCGGTCACATCCAGCTGGCGCAGCCGCAGGACCACGTCCACCACCAGGTGGCCTCCCTCTTCCCTCACGTCAAACAAGTCAGCAGAATCATCACGGCCCTCAGTCGCTTTGCTGCACATCGCGCACTTTTTTGTGGCCATTGTTAAAGTAAATCTGCAAAAAACGTCGGCATAAGAGCAGTGATTCAAATCAGGATTCATTCACAACATGACAAATTATGTAAAAAGGGAAAGAGGCCTCGACATCCATGCAACCTCATGTCAATACACTGATAGTCTTTGTCTGCCTAAGTGCAGAGAAACAAACAATAAAATGAAAAGTCAAAAAAACGATACAAAAATAAAGGAGCAGTTTTTGCATCAATCTAGTAGAAAATTGTACCTATTTATAATGCTGGGCAGAACCATGGAAGCCCTCACTGCAGGTGGCAAATTTATTTAACCACAAATAAAGGAAACATAAACGCGATCTATACGAACACCATCCATTGTGGGCCTCAGCCTTTCACGGCTACCATCCCGCGAAGAGACAAAAAATGCCTCCAGGAGCTTTTTGATGCTGTGAGTTATGCAGCTCTAGTATCAGACTGGATTTCAGCAACTGATCATTTGTCTTTTTTGGCGTGGTCTCTATTTATGTCTTAGCCCGCGCACGACCGTCGGTCAGTTACGATCATGCCCGACTGGGGAGGGGGGGGGGGGCAGTTGGCCGCCCCCCTCTAACTTACGAACGGTTGGTCGCACGATAAAAAATAAGCACACTGCTGGAAAGCTTGTGACGAGTAGAGCTCGAAACTGGTTTCATTTTTAGTTTTAAACAATATGTAAGCAATTTACGTCCTATATATGTTTTCTCATAGCCGAATGCATGAGACCGAGAAACGGCCTGAATCTCAAGGGCTGTGACTAATAACGCATAGTTAAAGGCACCACGGCACAAGTAAAGGTCCGCAAATGGCGATACACATCTAATTTCTCGGATTTGTTCAATATATACGCCGAAACGTTGAGTTAAAGACACGGCAATTCTCGCGTCGGCTGTCGGCATGCGGCGCAGCCGGACGCAGTAAGAAATTGACGGGAACTAATTTTAGCGTTCCTTTATTTTCACAAGAAAAGACTATCCATGTAAATTTTATTGATCTCAGTGGTTCTTGTGATGGTTTTTCATGGTTAAATTTTGGAAAAATTCATTAGTTAGCAATCTACAAAACTGGCGGAGTTTTATTCGTGAGAGCCTGTTTATTTCCAAAATATGCTATTTTTTCAAACTTTTTGAGGTTCCTGGTATTATTTACGTTTGTGCAAGGCAGTTCTGCCAATTTCTACCCATTCTGAGTAATTCATCGCTGATTTTGACGGTGATACATTTTGGCTCACTACAATGACCTGACCTCAGGTCAATGGCTGGAAGTCATTGATACTTTGCCCAATGACGGCAACTAGGCGTCTGCTTCACTCCACAATATAAATGTTACGAAATATTTTTCAATTTCCGAGAAAACGACGAAATGTCTTAAAAAATGGGCTTGACCTTAGGTCAATGACCCGGAAAATTGCGCAAAATCTAAGATAGCAGATTTGTTGCTTGCCCAAAGATTTGATTTTTGCTGCTTGCTGCTGCTGCTTGCCCAAACCGTAGCCACCTCCCCCGAAATGTGGGTTTCTCAACCGATTCAGACCACTTTGTCTTGACGAAAGGCAATTTATAAGTTTTTTGTTATTAGTTATCAAGCAAAAAACTGCATTTATATAGGCAAAAGATGAAAGATCGATAAATACGCCACTTTAGAGACTATTCTTCACGTTCTGCCTATCTCTTATCTATTGCAGCTGCTGTCTGCGTTATTATTACCCATTTTCCTTTAAAAACCGGCAGAACATACTGGGGGGCCCAAACCAACATGGGGGCGGAGAGCCAAATCAACACTGGATGGGCCAGGGCCCACTCAAAAGAATACAAACCGACACCTCTAGGGGTCCACATGGAGTTTCCGACCATTTCTTTCCAGTCACTGCCACAGGCCTAATGTTAAAATCCCTGAATATTGGAAGGGAGAGGGGTAGCGACCCCTAACCCCCGGATCGACGGCCTCGTTCCCACGAGTGGCAACCGACCGCGAGATAGCAATGAAGATAACGCTCAGGTCCGAGGTTAGCCAAGGCCAGTTGACATTATCAACAAAACTCGGCCATTAGTACTATAACGTCATCATATACCTGGCACTCCCCTTCAAAATCCCGGAACAGTCGGGCAGGCTTTAACTCATCCCAATCACCAGCTGCCCACGACAGTGGCGCTTCAGACAACGACTGATGAAAACACGAAACGGTCCGCTCGCTACTGTATTGAGCTCGCACCATTGGTGGGTTAGGAAGGAAATAGGGCGACCCTACACGGCCCAGGAAGAGTAACCGGACCGGTTCGTAGGCCGAGGGTTCATGTGGGAAAAGGTTCGCAGCCAAAGGTTTGTTAACACTAGGCTCGGATCGGACAAGATTCGTATCGGGAAAGGCTGGTGCTGGGTCTGAATCGAAGGCGCAACCCCGCACAGGCGCGGTATGGGATACTAGAGGCCACAGGGCGTTAAAGGGTGCGATCGGACTTGGCTCGGTCCAACAAAAAGGTAAGGTTAGGTTAGGTTAGGTTAGGTTAGGTTAGGTTAGGTTAGGTTACGTTACGTTAGATTAGATTAGATTAGATTAGACTGGATTAGGTTCGGTTAGGTTGAGTTAGGCTAGGTTAAGCTAGATCAGGGGCGCAGCCAGGGTTTTCTTAAGGGAGGGGATAGAGTTCAATGTGAAATGGAATCACACGAAAACCGCCTGCCGGGAAGACAACGTGCAATGGTTTTCACAAACAATGCGGACCGAAGGAGGGCGGCCCCCCTTGGCTTCGCCTCAGGACTAGGTTACCACTTTAGTTCCGTTCCTTTACCGATACCAGCCTTTCCCGATAGGAATTCTAAGTTTAGGAACCATTGGTTAACAACCCTTTTCCTTCCGAACTCCTTCAGGCAGGAACCATTTTCTTACGAACCTACTATAGCTACTACACTACCCAGCCCAGCACAGGGTCTCTGCTGAGGTACAACTTTATACTGCGCCTCGTGCGACCTAACCTCTGCTGGAGTGAACCAAGTACGATCGCACTCTTCTATCGACTACGCGTACGGCGCAACTTTACGCCCCATGAACGTCATCCGTCGCGGCAAAATACCCCGTCAAGTTAGTATGGAAAGCAAGTCTACATATCCTATAGTTCGACGGCCACTGTCGCAGGTGACGAGCTTTAGTGTGAGTTGACACCTGCCGGACCGTTCTGCAAAATCGCTCTCACGATTTGTTCTGGCGTGGTCAGTGTAACGTTTCTGGATAAACGAATTTTGGATCATATTGTTACGCTCCACCGTCGCCGTGCGACTCAGCACCTTATCAAGAAGCCCATCGAAAACACCTTCTGGATCTCGGAAACGAGCCTTCTATTAATTGTCCATAATCGACCAGACCAACCGAAATACAGATAATGACGGAGCAACTCGGCTTGCCACAAACAGATCTGTGGCTAAATGTCTCCACTAGCAAGGAGCAAAAAGTGTGCAAGGAGATGTCAGGAAAGGACAAGGAGTGCGTCTCAGGGAGTAGCCCTGAGCTAGCACGCACAGGAAGGATGGGAGGAAAATGAGTGCGCCTCAGAGAGCAGCCCTGATCCAGCGCGCGCGGGAAAAATGGGGAGGACAAGGAGTGCGCCTCAGAGTGTAGCCCTGAGGCAGCACGCACGGGAGCGAGTCGGGAGGCCGACTGCCCATCGCTTGCCGACCCGCTACTGAGGTCAGGTTAGGATCACGTGGTCAGGGGTCAGCCAGCCAATGAGGGAGAGGGACAAGCGCGGCAAGCAAAAGCGCATATGAACAAAGAAAATACCACATTTGTAGCCAGGAATCAAACCCATCTTACCTGCATGAGTAGCAAACACCTTACCAGTTCACCAACATGTCACACATACATAACAACTCTGTGATAGAACATAACAATATGCTTTCTACACCCAAGCTATGACCCTACTATCTCACTTCAAAACTCATACAACAGTGAAGCTCCCTTTACATGCACTTGCACATGCACAGCAAATGGGAAGTAATGACCCTAAATCATGATGTTATGCAACTTCTGACTGGTAGTAGGCCAGTGGGAACTCTTTTCTCCCTAGTTACAAATGAATTCCTAAAAAGGCCAGCATGGTCTGTTACAAATTACTTTTTGGGAATAGCAAGAAATAGTTCAAACCATTTTTCCACTACAAGAATATATAAATGGTCATCAGTACAAGCTAACTTTATCGCAGAGCACCATCATTCAAAGTTATTGCAATATCTCATTGCCCTAATACTCTTTTTTCACACTGCTGTTGTTCTTGCCAAGGGATGGGTTTATGACCATACTCTGTGAAACACATGTCATAATATGACACACATGGGGTATCTCCTCATATTTGATTAATCTACAAAATTTTAGTTGTACATTCATGAAAAACTGCATAACAGGCAAGGAAGGTATACATCAGGAGGTTGCATAACACCAACAAAGTTTGTATGCAGCATGTCAATGTGGCCATTTAAATAGTAGAACAGGGGCATAAGTTGTTAACATTTTCTCAGAGCTATAAACCAGGAAAATGTTGATAAAACCCATACACCATATCCCATTAAGAGTCAGTGACAAACAGCAGAACAATGACTGTAAGGAAACCATATCTATATCAGCTTTCCATTTCACAAGAATAAAAGGGGCACACATAAAATATGTACTAAATTTTGATATTTTTATCCCCCGCAACCTATTTATACCGCTTCAAACGGCCCATAAAACCGCATCCCAGAAATTATGGAACATGCAGCCCAAACCCTCCTCAAAATGCTTCTTTGTGCTAATATTTTCTCTTGTAGATACCATATTTTAGGACTGGTGTTAATAAACAGATGCTAGAACATTACATTACTTATTGGAGACCCCAAAATAACTAGTCAAGTTATCTCAGCTAGAGGTGTCAATTTCTGTAAATGACTGGCGGCAAAGCCAAGGGCCCAACAACCCAACCTCCCCCCAAATGTGTGTTTCTGAGTGGACTTAGCCTGCTTTAATTTGACCTATGGAAATATATATATATATTTTTACCATTTATCAGGCAAAAATGTGCATTTATTGCAATATATATTAATATATAGGTAAATATGTATGTGTATATACATACAGTATGTATATATGTATACATACACACACACACACACACACATATACACATATATATGTATATATATATATCATTTTGGACATTATTTATTCCTTTCTGCCTACATTTTCCTTTTTTTTTGTTTCCCTTTACGACTGGAAGAAAATAGTGCAGGACCCCAATGGACATCAGGGGGCCCAAGTCAACACTGGGTGGGCCAGGGACCTCTCAAACAAATACAAATCAATACCCCTGGCTGAGCATTCACCCGCTGTAAATATATCCAAAAAGTAGTACCCAAAAAGTTATCAATCAGCACTAGAAATGCAATCAGAACTAAGCAGGTCCATGCGAAAACATTTCACCCTGTGAGGAATATCAAACTTATGGTGGATGACTGACTGATGCCTGCATGACACACAACAGACAATTGACCAACTCCTGATGAGACAGCTTCACTCAAGGCAGTGGTACTCATAGCCAAACCTGAATGATGCGTTGTTACGAAAGGCAAACAAAACAGGCACGATCTAATGCAAGACTGTGGACCCTCGGGCCGAAGAGGTTGTCATAAACAAATCAAATGAACTAAGGGCATATGTTAAGATGACCGATGGACCCTAATAAGACGGCTTCACTCAAGATGCAAGTGTTTGAGCCCGAGAGGCTGTGCATTTTCTTCCTTACAACAAACAAGGCATGCATACCATGTGGTTGACTGACGCCTGGCATGACAGATGAACTGATACAAGATTTGGAACGCAGGCCTAATGAGTCGCCAGCACGGTCACACAGGCGTAAGTTCACCCTTATCACCCGTCAACCACGACGGTGGCGCGTGGGGCGGCGACTGGTGAAAACATGAAAAAGTCCGCTTGCTAGCGCATCGATCTCGCGCCATTGTTGGGTCAAGAAAGGAATGGGGCTACCACACGTTATCACGAGCGACCCAGGAAGGGTAACGAGACGAAGAGTCGTAAGACAAGCGTTCGTCTGGGAAAAGGTTCGCAGCCAAAGGTTCGTAAGCATAAGATTCATATCGGGAAAGGTCCATGTAAGGATAAGATTGGTATCGGAAAAGGCTGGTTGCGGGAATTGAGCCCAAGGCACGGTATAGTATATTAGAGGCCGCAGGCCGAGAACGGGTGCGATAGGACTTTGCTTGGTCCAACAAAGAGGTTAGGTTACGTTAGGCTAGGTGAGGGGCGTAGTGAACGCCCCCCCCCCGAGTCAAGCGATGTACACTAGATATGTAGTGATTTTGAAAGGATACGGAATAGGGCCCATATATTTGTTGCAAAGGCAAACATATGTTTTTCTGTGCGTTAAATATGACGTAAGTTGTGTAAAATTGCTGCATTTCTCATACATTTCGTCATATGCCAGTGGCATGTTACAAAATTTGCCAATAATTGCTCCCTCCCGAGGAAAATGCTAGCTACGTGTCTGGGCTTGGTTACTATTTTAGGTCCGTTCCATTGCCGATATACCGACATTTTCTACCAACAGGTCCGTCCATTGCCGATACGGATCTTAAGTTTGTGGAATACAGATGGCCACGGTGTTGAGTATATTGGTCAGTATCATGCGACAAAAGGGTGCGAGACCGGCAGCGAGCGCGTGAACGAGAGGCGCGGCTGCCGAGACCGCCAAGAATAAGAGGTGTTCGCGGCTGCGCGGCCGGCTCCCGCGCATGTGTGCAGTGAGATGGGCGTATGTCGATGGTGCCAGCCCAAAAATCGTGGTACCCCGTACCGTGGCTTTTCCTGGGCATAGCTAAAGAAGGTTCTGCCGATGACCAAGTGGTATTTCTGTGTCAATGCCAATGACTATTCGTGCGTGCCGTCGTGCTTTGTTTCCGATATTTTGTACTTTATGTATTTATGCATTAATTCCTGGGCCTTTAATTGCGTTTCACGGTTTGTGAGACAAGTAACGTAACATGGTGATTTTAACAAATAACTGTGAGAGTAAGTGATCTTTCCATTGCTGCACGGTGAACGTGTATTCATATCTAAACCGGACAGGCGCGTAGCCAGGATTTCCCTCAGCGCCTATGTCAAATTTTGTCATATACCACTGACATATGATGAAATTTACGGGGGGTAATTTACCCGATATTTAACCCGCACACGACCGTCGGTCCGGCCCGAACATCGGCGACTGGGGGGGGGGGCAGTTGACTGCCTCCCTAACTCACGAACGGTTGGTCGCACGATAAAAATAAGCATACCGTTGGAAAGCCTGTGACAAGTAGAGCTCGAAACTGGTCTCATTTTTAGTTTTAGATGGTATGTAAGCCAATTTACGCCCTATATATGTTTTATCATAGCCGACTGCATGACACCGAGAAATGGCCTGAATCTCAAGGGCTGTGACCAATAACGCATAGGTAAAGGCACCAGCGCACAAGTAAATGTCCGCGGATGCCGATACACGTCTCATTTCCCCAGATTTGTTCAATATATACGCCGAAACGTTGAGTTAAAGACACCGTAATTCTCCCGTCAGCCGTCAGTGTGCGTCGCGGCCGTATTTGGCCCACTACAGTTATTCGTGACCTGACCTCAGGTCAATGGCTGGAAGTCACTGATACTTTGCCCAGTGACGGTAACTAGATGTCTGCTTCACTCCACACTAAAGATGTTATGGAATATTCCGTCAATTTCCGGAAAAAACGGCAATATGTCTTAAAAATGGGCTTGACCTTAGGTCAATGGCCCGGATAATTCCGAAAAATCTGAGATAGCAGATTTGTTGCATTTATCACGATCATTAATCCCTGAAAGTATTATTGAGATATCTTGTTTTACGAAAAAGTTACAGGGCGCTAAACTTTTTTTGACATCGGTCTGTTTGACCTGACCTAGGTCAGACACCTGACGTGACCTGAGGTCAAAATTTTGACACGAGACGTAAAATTAATGGAGCAAAAGGTACACAAAGTTTCGTAGCTCTGTGTTTGTTGTTTCTCTCGCAATCCCAGAAAAACCTCAGGGGGGGCAGTCAACTGCCCCCCCAGTCGGGGACGGGTTAAAGCGCAGTAAAACGTAATGTCTGCTTTTGCGTCATATATATATGGTAACTATTCCGTATTTGTGTGAAATCGCCATATATCTAATGAGGACCGCTTGGCTCAGGGGGAAGGCCATGGCCCCTATGCACCTCCCTCTTGGCTACGTCCCTGAAATCGGGTTGCAACTACCGTGTGGCAGGCGGAACAATAATTGCACGGCCAAATGCCTACTAGTGGCTCGATTGATCACCGAGTCGCTATAGTGAGGTAAGAAGGTCCCCTAGGTGTACTTTATAAGTTTACTAATCTCTGGTTAAGAACCTTTTTCGTTAACGAAACACTGTCGAGCCTTATTCAGTACGAGCCTAGCCAGGGGCGGATCCAGCGGCTCTATTTGGGGGAGGGGACCAACCAGAGTTTCCTGCAGGCACGCGGCCAGGATTTTCTTAAGGGGGAGACCGGAGTTTAGTGTGAGCTGAAATCATACGAAAACCTCTTGCCGGGAAGACGATGTTCCATTGTTTTCACAAAAAAGCGGTCCTGGGGGCCCCCTTGGCCTCGCCTATGGTTTCCTGGGTCTGGATGATTGGTCAGCGGAGTCGTTGACCGGGGAAAGGGGCTGGAAGACGCTAGCCGTGGGTTCGAAGCGTATACATCAGCGGCTGGGTATGAACGTTAGGTCATCGACGGGGAGGGGGGAGGGTTGGAAGACGCTGGCCATAGACTAAATTCGAAGTTCCAACAACTTCCAACTCTGGTTGAGAAGAAATGCCCATGTCGTTTAGGGGGGAGGGGACAAATGACCATTTGGCCCTCCACTAATCGCAGTTGGGGGGCCATGGCCGGGGTCCCTTGGATCCACCAGTGAACCTAGCCTGGTTCACGGTCCCTATGAGATATAACCTTATATCACGCTTCGTGCGATGGATGTCCCTATGATGGACAGAGCCAAGTCCATTGGCGCCCCTTTATCGGCCTGCTGCCTGTAGCATCCTGTACCATGACTTTGGCGAGGCGTTGCGCCTACGGCACAACATTACGCCCCATGAACGCTCCTCCACAATCAATGAAAAGTGGTGGAATAGGAGTCAAGTTGGTGTACATCGCGAGTCTATGAGTCATGTTTAACCATCGCCGTCCGTGGCGCCACTGTCGTAGGTGAATAGCTATCTGGATCATTTGACGCCTATCGGATCGTAGCGGAATCTGTGTCTCAAACGTCAGCAAGGCACTCTGTGCCATGTTCGTTGCTGGTTACCCTTGGTAACAGGGCAGGCCGCAGTCCGGGCACAGTGAATAACGTATTAGATGGGGAAGCCTCCACATTAGTTAAGTAGATGGAGACTCAACCCGATAATCCCAAGGCTGTGGGTTTAAATTTTGACAACTAGCTTTCCCATATTTTGTATGTGGTTGGATGAGTTTATTGTGGTCAACAGGATTTGAACACAGGCCTAGGTTGGTTTGGTTTCACAAGGCATAATCTGCTCCTCTAGCCCACACTCATACCAGTCCTAGTCCTATAAACTGCATGAAGTTGTATGTATGGGTGCCTTTATGAGGTTCATTTGCAGTTGCAGGCTGGATAAAGTGTATTATATTTATTTGTTAAGTTGTGTAGAAACATGAAGAAATGATGAAACAGGTACTGAAAATTTCAGTTTTGCATCATCTTTCTCTTTTTTGAGATTCTATTTTATATTCATCCCAAAATCTTGGGAGTGGAGATTGTGGGATGCACAGGTGAGACTAGAATTATTTGCATTTGAAATACTCCAGACAAGCACTGGGTTATACAAATTGGTATATATTGTGGTCAGCATTTTGGCTTACTTGCCCAAGCCTTCTGAACAAGCAAAAGCTCGGATTTCAACCAACAATTTTCACAACCCAGAGTTTGTGAGAAAAACCTTATAATGGATAACAGTTCCTTGATAAATAGTATTGGGATTGCTTCACTGTAACAGTTTCAAGTAAGATGTGCTAGCAGCAAAGAGACCAATGGTGAACATAATTCATTATTTCCTGCAGCACATACAACCATTTTTAGTGAAAAAATCGGTATCAATAAATATTTGGGCAGTGTATTGTAAATTCTTCATGAATCATGAAGGTTCCATCATAGGATGAAAAGCTTTTGCATATCACTGTTTAATTTTGATTGCATGTGTAATACTCATTGATAACTTGATGTGCCATTGTTGCATATTCATTCAAATGTTGCTCATGTGAATGACTTGATGAGAAAATCGCTCGTTTCCGACATTTTTCAGCTGACTGCATTTTTCTGACATCCTGTGGAGGGCACCATTGCATGACAGCCATCTCCAGCCAGCACTTCTCAGTACTACTGTGTTCTGTTCTGGACCAGCTCGGGACCAGCTCGAGGCATGAGCAGCGGCGCTCTGCGCGGCGTGCTGTGCGTGCGGCCTGACGGGCCTCTCCGCCCGCTGACGGCGGCCGGGACTGCGGCGGCCCGGCGCGGGCTGGCCATCGGCGGCCTGCAGGTGCGGGACTCGTTCAAGCCGCCGCCGGCCGAGGTGCTGCACTGGTTCCCGGGCCACATGCGCACCGGCTGGCGTCAGATGGAGGCCAAGCTGCGCTCGGTCGACGCCGTGATCGAGGTGCACGACGCTCGAGTGCCGTTCTCGGGCCGGAACGCGCGGTTCGGCCAGGCGCTGGCCGCGCGGCCGCGGCTGCTGGTGCTCAACAAGGCCGACCTGGTGCCCGATGAGTGCCGGCCGCGAGTGGCCGAGCTGCTGGCGCGCGCCGGCCACGGCCCGGTGGTGTTCACCGTGTGCCGCGACCCGTCCGACCCGGGCCTGCGCAGCCTGGCGCGCCGGCTGGTCGCGCTGGTGGCCGGCTCGGCACGGGCGGCGCGCGCCGACCCGCACGAGCTCAGCTGCATGGTGGTGGGGGTGCCGAACGTCGGCAAGTCGTCGCTGATTAACGCGCTGCGCGGCGTGCACCTGCGCCGCGCGGCCGCCTCGCCGGTGGGCGCGCGCGCCGGCGTCACCCGCGCCGTGATGACGCGCGTCAAGGTATCGGAGCGGCCGCCGATGTTCGTGCGCGACACGCCGGGCGTGCTGGCGCCGCGGCTGGAGCCACCCGAGGCGGCGCTGCGGCTGGCGCTCTGCGCGGCGCTCCAGGACCACCTGGTGGGGCCGCACGTGCTCGCCGACTACCTGCTCTTCTGGATGAACCGGCGCGCCAATCACGCCTACGTGCCGCATATGGCCGTGCCGGGGCCGACCGACGACACGACGCGGCTGCTGGCCGCCAGCGCGGCGGCGCGCGGCCAGTTCCAGCGCGCGCGCGACATGGTCACCGGCGCCATGGTGCGCCGGCCCGACTGGCACGCGGCCGCGCTGCACATGATCCGCGGCTTCCGGGAGGGCGCGTTCGGCCGCCTGCTGCTGGACGACGACCAGCCGGAGGAGACGCCAGACGGCGGCGGCGGCGGCGGCCGGCTCTGAGCGCGGCCCAGTGCCGCCCGAGGTCGGGCCTCCGGGCGGCTCCGTTTTGGCTGTATCGCGCTTAATGTGGTAGTGTTTATGTAGCCTGTGGAGTTTGATATACAAGCTCGGAAATGCCACTGAAGTTTTTTTTTTGGAAAAGGGGTGGGGCTGCTGAAAAATGGCATCCGAAAACGATTACGAGGATTCCATTGCTGAGGTAAACTTACACATGTTTCATCCACGCATCACTCAGGTCTTCCTTTCACGATGGTATTATTTGCAATTTACCAGGCGTGCCACACGTAGATAATAACTCCTGACTACTACAGTTGTTAGGCCATAATTGCATTGCACTGTGCCACATCCAATGCCGAAATGTCCCTGGAACTTGAAGAGCAAAGCGTGGCGTTTCTTAGCTTGTTACTCATTCCTTAAAGTTAGAAAACAATAATCACTAAATAGATTGCCTGAAAACTGGAAAGTGGTGGAAGTTAAACAATCATTTCACAGTTTTTCGCAATGAACATGATGTTAGCGTTTAGCATGATTCAGAAAATTTGATGTGGGTCAGGATTTGCGTTTCAGCCAAAATCAATGAATGTGGTCTCGACGGCATTTGGTGCCTTCGTCATTTATGACTATTTCTGCGGACGCTTAACAGCATATGGAGTCTTGACCGATGGTGATATCATATGAACAATAAAGAAGCGTCACGAGATATGTTTCTGATTGCTGTGTCGGAATCAGTGCATTAGCATGCTTTCAAAAAGAAAGAATAAGAAAAATGAAGTTTTCAAAGACCCAAGCGACATTCTTGGTCTCATCTGAACTAGCATCACACCGGTTCCCCGATAGATGGCAGTCCCGCTCGGCCTGCATTCCAGTGCAGGACGCAATCGATAGGGGCAACATGGCAGCGCCCAGAGCGCAGGGGCCCGAGTCCGGAGCGCCGCGGTCGGCTGGCTAACTCCCGAGTGTCGCCGCGAGCCGGTCTAACTCCGGATTGCCGGCCGGCGCCGGCGGACAGTCGAGCCCTGTTGGCGGGCGGCGCGGCGGCGGCTGACGGGCGGCGAGCCGCGGAGGCGATGTGACTGGTCCAGCGGCCGGCTGTCGTCCCAGTCCAGGTGAGTCGAGCTCAGGGCTCCGGAGCTGGCGGGCCGCCGCCGCCGCGTGGAGCCTTCTCACCGGCCGGTTCCCTGTTCGGACGGTCCGGGCTGTTGGCGAACACGCGCTGGCGGGATGGGACGTTTTTCGCCCTTGCAGCTGCCAGCTGGTAATGAAACCTATCAAACGAAAGATGCTAAAATGTGCAGGTATTCGCGTGATATGTGTCGTATGTTGATATTCACACTGCATACAGCGATGCATTCATAGTTATTTTATGCTTATGCGATACTACTCTAAACCTTGCCACTTGTGATAGAAGTTTTTAATGTAAATATTTCATTTGCCTCCGGTTCGAAAAGTGGCTCCATTTCTGTCCATCGCTTGCGATTTGGATAGCGCAATTCCCCATTTTATTTTATATATTTGCCGCTTTGTTAACGTCGACACGGCAACGTAATTCTCATTAAAACATTAAGTCGCCTAAATGGAAATGGAGGCGTAAAGTTTGACCTGTTTGCAGAGTTCCGAGTCTAACTTGTTTAGGATTGTCGTCAGGGCGTCCGGGACATGTGCAATGGGAATACCAGGTCGGCTATCTAGGGCAATCAGAAAGCTGCCATTTTCCCAGTCGTGCTAGTGCTTTACTGCACGCAGTGGGGGTGTTAACATCATTTTCGTTAGCACTTTGCCTACGCCTTCGGTCCTACCGTCGGTGCTGCTTCCGCTTCTGAATGTTAAAACGGAAAACCCCCACCAGTCTGAGTCTGTGACGAAGGCTCCAGACAGGAGACCCAGGTACCACTGACTGTGCCCACATGATGGCTCCTCATCGCCGGTAACGGTACGTTGGTGACCACTCGAAGCGCCACTCACCCCACCCCTCGTCGCTGCGAGCTGCCGGCGGTGTTTCTGGCTCGCTGCGTGCTCGAGGCTGTCATCGAGACTGAAGGGAGTGGCGAGACGCTCTGAAGGGAGTGGCGAGACGCTCTCCAGGTGGCCGAGAGACGGCCGGACGTTTCCCCGGGTTCGGTTGCTCCCGCGCCTCCTGCGTGGCGTTACCACAAGTTGCCTGTCAGACGTTTCCCTGGCTTTCGGCACGCCGATGTATCAGTGATGAAGTCATCTCTCAGAAGTCGTGCGTTAACTGGCTGTCTTTTCTGAAGTTTTTCCTCTTTTTCGCGTCTTTTTGTCACTGGATGAGGGATGTAATACTGGTTGATTTATGCACCGTCAAAGGAATGCCTTGTGTTTTTCCGATTTCGTATTCATTGGTTTGTCCATTTTTTACAGTAATGATGATCCTTCTGGGTTCTATCATGTCGTGACCGAAATGCATTTAAGCACAGTTTTCAGTATAGAACTACTGGGCAGGTAGGAAATGTGTTTCTCATAACGTGCGCACCATTGGTCATTTGATAATTCAGACTGTATAGAACTGGTGTTTCTGCATTGCATAAAGCATTATAAAGCCGAGCCAATTTGACGACACATGAAAGATACCTCTGTTTAATCTGGCTTGAAGCCTTGTGATCTGGTCTAATATTAGTGCCTTCCACCATCAAGTTCGAAACTGTGGAATGAAATCAGATAGGCATGCCCTGAAACGACGAAAGCTCTAGCGGGGCTAAAGTGAGCAGATAGTTGCGTGTTGTCTTTTAGATTATCAGCCATTGAACATCATCCACCAGCACATCACTTGCGTGCGTTTGACATGAGCCTGGACAACTTTTGGCGGTTTTGCGGAACACCGCTCGCTCGATGATACTGCCACTTTGACACGGCCTTGTGCTCATGGGTGCTGTTGATCGTGTGGATAATCCTAAGTGTTTCGCATAGCGGAAAAAAACTTCGAAAAATGGTTTGGTAGCTCCTTGGGCCGGTCTCCTCAGATCCCCAACGAAAGATTTTTGGTTGACAGCAGAGAGTCATTAGACAGTGAAACCTCCGAAAACGTGCCTAACAAGCTTCAGATTTGGACCAAATGCTCTGTTGTAGATCCATTATGGTTTGCTCGGCTGTAGCACGAGCGGTTCGTGCTGCGTCACATCTTTGTTCTCTTCCTCTCTCTCTCGCTCTCTCTCTCCCTCTCTCTCTCTCTCTCTCCCTTTCTTTTTCTCTCTCTCTCTCTAGCGTCACTCACACTTACACAGATATGCATTCTTTCCCAGTTTTTTAACCTTAGTACTTTGTTTCCCTAGTCAAAATCAGAAACGAAATAAGGCTGTAAAGACGAGCTTTGGTCTTGACTGCGACACATGACTGACAGTACTCTTCCTGTCGGTAGGCGGAACACGGAGACTGAGATGCGTGAGTTGTAAGTGCCCCAGGCGAGATGAAGGCAGGTTACACTGAATCAGTCAGCTATACTCTGACTGTATACCTATCGTCCGTTGCTCAATCAGACGCGTGTCCTCTTGGCCCACTGTTGACATTTAATTTTGGGAGCCATCTCTGAGATGAGAGCAGACGTTGTCGAGCAGATTAAAACCATCTTGCGCTGTTAACATTTCGACAAACGGCAATGAAGGTCCATTTGAGCCGAGACAAACTTCTGAACGGTCTTTATTTCCCAGATAACTGCAACGGACCCACCAAGCTGTTCGATGGGTGCTGAATAAGTGCAAGGCTCCGCCCAGTTCCGCCTCGAAAACTTGGGTTTTTGAAGTCTACGGGTAAAGTTGCGGTCATGCCGGGCCGCCGCGCCCTTTCCATTTTTCAGCTCTATGCCCACATTGTGGAAGTTTTCAAAGCCGGCTCCGCCGGCGAACTTGGCTCTTGAGGACGCTCTGCGGTCCCTTCTCGCCGTCGGCCCGCCGGGACCTGGACCATCACAGGCGGGTGCCGGCTTCTCGGTGGCTGGGAATGGACAGGCCCGTCGGCGGCTGGCGCCAGCTGCGCCTGGACGACGTGCGTCGAACCGCGCACCTGCGATGGGCCCGGCTTGTGCCGACCTGGTGCCGGCCCGCTGGTGCTGGTGCCGGTCACCTGCGGCGGGCGGCGGTTGTGCCGTCGCACTGCTTGTGTCAGTGACAATAAGGTCGCGCTGCTGACGGGACGTTGATTATGTGCGTTATTGCCGTCTGTGTGGCGTCGCAGTGCTGTTGTCCGGACGCCGCAGTCGCACCATTAGTGCCTTCCCATCGAATCGGCGTCATTCCCGAGGCTGTTCGTCATATTGACGTGTCGTCACGCTGACGGCTAAATCCACGTCCATTTGTAGGCCAGGAATAGCGTGCGCTCGTTGCCGGGCCGTGTCGGCGGTCAGGTCAACGCAAGAGGCAGGATTCGCGGGCCTCTTTTCGTGTCGAGTGATCTTGGGCCACGGAGACAGTCGGTGCGTTGAACAGAGAACTTGAGCACTGCAGTAACGGCTTCGAATGAAACAGCTGATGGTATGGGAAAGTGCGATGACGAGTCAACGACTACGATTTTGAAGACAAGCAGAAGTGGTGCGAATTACAGGCTGACCAATGTGAGAACACCGTATCTTGAGGCTGTCATGGCTGGTTACTTGGCTGAAGTGCCTTCCTGCGCGGACCATCCCTCGGATATGGAGAAGACGTCGGTCGCCGTGACCGTTTTGTTTGCCACAAGGTATGAGGCGGCCGGCTCTCTCTCTCTCTCTCTCTCTCTCTCAAGCGGAGGTTGAGCCCCTGACAATTCACAGCCAGGAGCAGTCGCGACGGCGTGAGAGGCATCTCCGCCGTCGGACGGACTCTCGACAGACGCTCTGCTGGGACGCTGCCGGGACGCCGCCCGCGCCCGGCCGGAGGTGGTCCGGCCCGGACCCGGCCGGACGGGCCCGGCCGCGTGAGCACCGCTCGGCCGGTATCGACCGGCCCGGTTCGGCCCGGCCGGCCGGCGACAGAGCGGCGCCGGCCGTACTATGTCCGCCCACGCCCGAGCGGGCCGAGCCGCCGGCCCGCTGTCACCTCAGGGACGCCGTGTCGCCTCAGGGACGCCGGCCCACTGACGGCTCAAGGACGCCGGCCGAGCTGTTCCTCGCTGTCGGCTCAGGGACGCCGCCGACGTCTTAACCGATACCCCCGCCGGCAGCCAGTGTCGCAGAGTGACGTCAGCAGTCAGTCTCCCCGCGGCCTGCTGGCCTGAGCACGTCATCAGCTGTCCGATTCGTATCACCATCTACCCTGCCTTCCCGGAACTTGTAATGGGCCATTAAAACCGCCCTCCTTACTCCCGAAGAAGAGCTGTCTTCAGCCAATACCAAGCCAAACTATGAACATTTCATCTCGAGTTTCATTACTAGCCCTCAGACAGCGCACTCTCAGGGGAGAGCGCCGCCATCACCAGGGAAACGACATATTCTAACTGACAACCTTCCAGTACTTTATTTGGCGGGTCAAAATCACGGAAATGTTTCTGCCCTATGGTCACCGATTTCCATATCTGCGCAAACAGACGTACGTCGTCCAGTTTTAAATGTCGAGACTTGGTTGCTCGCATTTTCCGTCTTTGTGCCCAGCGAATAATTAGTAAAGTTTCCCCATTCCTTCCTGCTTTGCGTATATCTAACATGACTAACAAGTTCCGTAACAGCCATACAGACATTAAGAGATACCAAGTTCTTAGTTCCAAGCCGCGAACCCCTTCACTGTCATCAGCATTGCGGTTGTAATAAAAACAGCGCAGTCTCTTTAGTACCTCGCTGACATTCATCATAGCTGATCGTAGTCCAAGACAATCATCACAGGTACACATCAGCGTTGGATATGTGCTCGTGCATGCATCTCCTGGTGACCACAAGGACTACGAAGTAGATGGCCATGTACTGGATGGCCGTCGGCGCTCCTGCATCGGTGGGGCCCACACTGGAAGCGAGAAGAGGATCATGTGTAGGAGAGAAGGCAGCCAGCGATCCTCCCTGATCAAGGGGAGGAGGAAGTCTGCCGCCGCGCCGCTGGACCTGTTGAGCGCGGGGAACCAGGTCAGGAAAACGGCCGGCCCGGCTCCCAGCGGATTGATCGCGACCTTCGTGACGCTAGATGGGCTCTGATGTTTATTTTATGGCTTAATTTTGCCGTTACGAGCCATCTCCAAATCGATGACGGGCTAAGCGGGATCCTGGGCTTACGGCCCGCGGCCGTGGCAACGCGTGACACGACTTAAGCCGGGCCGCCGGAACCCATTACGACTGATCAGCTTCGTTCTTGGTCTTTTAGGCGCTGTAGCGAAGTCTTTCAAATGTTAATTCGTTTTCCAGAGACATAAGTCAGAAGTGAATGCAGCGCTTCGCGAGCACAAAGTGCTACGAAAGTGCTCTCTCCGCGACTGCGAATGGACCTGAAAATGGATAATCTTCTAAATAATTCAGATTCCGTCTCACTGGGAGAGTTTCGAAAGAGGCTTCTTTTTGTCTTCAAGAAAAGATCCAAGAAATTACCAAAAATCCTGGCGAAAACCAAATGGTCAAGTTTTTCTTTTCATACCACGTGTGTGCATAAATTTCCGAGGCCGTTGAAGAACCACAGAGTTGACGGACACAAACGGAATGTGCAGCCCTAGACATTTAATAGCAAACTCTTGCCGTTCGCAACGCTGTCAAGCCGTTCGGCATAACGCAGAATCGTCAGTCCTGCTCTTCTGCGGCAGTCCTGGAGGTATTTATTTAACCCTATTCCCGGAGGGCTAGACGGTATGGTTGATTCCTGGCAGGGGGGGCGGATTCGGCCCCCCCGTGAGATCTCGAGAACTACTTGTCCGATTTCATCGCAACAAACGGCAATCGATTTGCCGTGACGCGAACTATATTTTTATGAAAAGAAATTTTCAAAATTTTGAAATTTGTGGATACAGGGGGGCAAAAATGTCAAAATGGGGGGTACTTTTGGAATTCTTATAACTCCGTTGTTTATCGACCGATTTCGATGAAACTGGCATGAATCAAGAGATTATGGATAGGGCTTTTACCATGGGTCCGCAAATCTGAAATTTTGAGAAAATCCATGGGCGTTCACGGGGTCTCAAAAATAGGAGGATTAGTTTTCTAACAACTGGATGAACAAAAGAGGCAAACACCCTTTTTTGGCTTCTGCTAGTCATGTTATACTAAAGAAGTACAAATCGCATTACAATGTTTGTATAATGTTAGCATAGGCGGTGCCAGAGACATGAAAAAGGGGGACCTGTCATGGTCACACGTTTCTCAGATCAACTTGTGACCTTTAACCTTAAATGACCTTCAGTGACCTTGGGGCCACTTGGAATGATCTCGTGTGCATTTAATATTATCTGTAAACGTTTTCAATCATTTGAATTCACTCTATTTCAAAAATTTCACTTTATGGCTATTGCGATATAGGGTATGCGCACTGACGTTTTAGGCCATAGCTCCGTGACCCGACCTGATAGCAAGCTGACACTTGGTATACAAGTAGAAGGCAGCCTTCTACGTCAGATATTTTCCGGGTTTGGCACTTGAAAAAACGGAGCCGAAATCATAGCAAAAAAACAAATTTTGACTTTTGACTTTGACCCGACCTTGTAAAATGACCTCAGATGAGCAAAATTAAATCTACACATTTCCCAACTATTTAGCTATACATCTATATAAAGTTTTAAGTTCTAGCTTCAAAACTCTGTTTTTGGCAGACATTTTCATTTTACCCTCAACATGGCCAAAAATGGCATGAGGTGCCTCCCAAAAACGTTGCCTGGCTCCGCCCCTGAGCAAAATAGAATTTTGAAATTTTGTCGCAGCATGTAGAAAGAATAGCTAGGAAAAGTGACCAAGTTTCGTGAAGCTGCGTTAAAAAGCCTGGAATTGGCAAGCAAAAAACACGAGGGGGGCGGACTTCGCCCCCCTGCCGGGAATAGGGTTAATCGCCGGCCGGCGCTCGCCCGTCGTCCCGCCGGCGGCTGTGTGCCGGATCACGTCTGGGCCTGTCAGATGCCAACGGGCCGATTTTCCGTCCCCACTGATGCGTTATGTCCCCGCTCGAACTGCGTGACTCGGCGCGCGAACGAGTTAGTCGAGGAGTCGAGGAGTCGAGGAGTCACAGTCGCACAAAGACGAGAACCCTGGCCGTCGGAGCGCCAATGAGACGGCGCCGTCCTCAGCAGGTAGAAATGCAGCGTTTTCTATCTGGTTATTGGCATAAACGTAGTCACTTTGACGCATTTTGAAACCGTTGTTCTGTTTAATAACAGCAACGTTGGAAGGATCCTCTTGTAGTGTTATTAAAGCAATGGAAGCGGAATCCAGTTATCCATTAAAACTACTGTCGCCAAGGAGCGTTGTAGCCCTGAGTCAAATGCATTTCTGAGGAACATGGACATGCGGTTTGCAGGAAATCCATGGGGAGATTGTAAAAGAATACCGTTGAGATATGACTCAACTGTCTGCTGCAACGTGCGTTGTTAGAATCACTTAATTTCAGCAAAACAAAAGTTGACTGTATTCCATGAAAAGGGTCCGGTGCCGCTAGGAAAGTCTTTCAGACGTCATCGTTCATCCGGCTCAGACATTTCCAGATAGCTGGCCTCATGTCACGGAGCCGACCACGGATCGAAAACCCCATCTAAACTTCAGCAACCATGCCAATTCTGTAACCATAATTTGTTCAACCCGAGACAGAGGCAATTTTTCTTCCGGTTTTGTTTGGCGCAAATGTCCCTCAAACTTGGGGTTTGGCGTCATACAGGACGCTCGCCAGACACAAATATTTGATTTCTGAGTGCCAGCAGCTTAATTTGTAACGCTTGAAAAGCAGCTTGGACGATGACCACTAGTTTTTCATAAACGATTTATTTCTTCGAGGGCCGTGTGTGCGGACGTCGGCCGGGGTGCTGCGGAACAGTCTACCTGCCGGGCGCAACGATCACGCCGTCATTCGGCTCGAACGTGATCGCATCGTGCGAAGGAATTGGGCTCGAGGTCGGCTGCGGCAGCAACAGTCAAAAGTCCAACGAATGGTCGCCAGGCACGGACGCTCCTCGAATCTCCGCAGCACTGCGCTGCCAGTCAAAAACCACAAAACGCAGACTACATGCCAGGGGCGCAGCCAGGATTTTGTTACCCCAGCCAGGATTTTGTTAACCCGGCACCGCCTGGGGTGTCAAAAAGGCGCCCCTTTCGGTTTTTCGTGAATAACTTCTGAACCACAAAAACCAGTCCAACTAAACTTTCATTCCCTTTTTACCAATCAATTTTACATCCGTGCTAGGTCAGGTCATGGAGATATGACGTCATACGTGAACCCTTGCATGCATGTTTACGGCTCTTCACGCGGTGGCGCGATCATGCTTCGTTTTTTATAATATTCGCGAATATAATGCATGGATTATTTAGGTTTACATAGGGCACGGTCTCCAAAAGGATATCAGCCGTGACACGTCAACATTAGAGTTCATTCTAGGTCACACAGATGATGACAGTTGAACTGCTTTGCATTGCGGGTGACAGAAGCAGTTACCTCTGACTTTCCCCATTGTCGAAGGCAGACAAACAAATCTATATGCGCCTCTTAGCAAGGGCCACCAGATGTAAGGTGAGGTCGTGTCAGGTCACGTCATAGGTTGATGTCGAAACGAAATAAGTACAACATTGTCTGTGGAAGACCGTCCAGTAGCATCAGAAAGCAATTATTGTTCCTAGTCAGAAGATAAAAAATGACTATCTGTTTTGACCTAGCTTGTCCTTAACCGGATAAGGAGCAGAGAGAGCAGATTTCATTATCACCAGATATTATTTCAGTTCGGTACTTGATGCAGTTAAGAATCCCAGCGAGTTAGTGTTGTTCTTTGTCAAGAAGAATAATACAGCCTGATCTGACCTGACCTGGAATGTCCTTGACTGGATGGAAAGCAGCTAATACAAAACGGATCATCAGAAGGTTTCACTTCCTTTTTTTTTTGCCTCGTGGATCAGAACGGCTGCTGTAGAGTATCGGCCTTTGGCACGTTAAATACGACCAATGTTTTACTTGACCTAGGCTAACCTTGACCCGGCTTTTTCAACATTTTGGCATCCCTCTGATGTGGACGATCGTGACGCTTCGTTTGATACCCAGCTGAAGCCTCCTAGACCAGTATTGCCGACGATATGATGTATGAACCGGTGTCAGTTTTTGCGACGTCGTGTTGTTGTTTTGCGTGGCCTATGACGTCATCAGTCACGTGACCAGGGCTAACATGGTATTTTCTGAGTCGCAAGACTCAGTATCAATCAGTATCGATGGTCAATCATCGATGGTATCAATCAGTATAACAATCAGTATCGAATGGTGGTAGACCGGTCCAGATCCGACGGTAAGATGCTGAGATTACAGGGGAGTGCCTTTTTGACCCCCTCAGGCAGTCACGGGTATGAAAACACGCCAGGCGGTGCCGGGTTAGGCGGAGTTCTTGGTGTGCTCCGTTTCTCCCTCTTCTTGAGTTTCAGTGTGAGCTGAAAACATACGAAAACCGCCTGCCGGGAAGACGATGTGCAATGGTTTTCACAAAAGCGCGGGCCTAAGGGGGTCCAACCCTCCCCCCCCAGCTGCGCCTGTGCTTCATTCGAGCGGCGAGGTCCATCCAGGAGGTTGCCGGAAACTGGAGGAGGTGTGCGGCGTCCGGCGGCGGCCGGCCGCGCTGTCCCGCACCTGTTGAAAGCGGTCGGCCGGCCGCGGACAGTGATCGGTTACGACAGTCCTTTTCAGTCTGGCCGACGGTGAGAGGCGGCCGCCGTCAGCCGTGAGGCGGGGCTTTCAGCCTGTTTACCGACCGACTAAAGTCGTCGTTTCTTTCAGCTGAAAGTGCGGCGCAGAGCGACGGGACGCCAAGATGGCGGCCTTCGTGGCGAAGCAGATGGTCGGCAGCCAGCTGAAGGCCGTCAAAGGTGGGCGCGCCGCTAACGCCGCGCTGACGAAGCCGCTGGACGCTTCAGTCGATAGCAGTCGTTGTGTGTTTAGTGATGGATTTAATGTCTGACGCTATTTATGTTCAGATTCAGACCTCTGCGTACAACAATAAAAATGCAGTGGTTTGCATTAAATCATTTCCTTTGTTTTTTCTCTTTTGATAGCTTTGTTATTTACTGGTTTCTTTAGTGTTAATATGCCATTCTTATTTATATACTATGAGCTCATGTTTTGCGCGTTTAACATTTATTCTGTCCCAGTGTACGTGTTTTTTTTTAGCACGATTCCCATGCGATCCGTGTTTGATGTTTCCTGCTTCTGCCGTCCCTCACCGCGATAAACGCGGCCGGCTAAGTAAAAGCAGCCGCTGTAATTTCCTCGGGGACATTTTACGGCCAATCATCAGCCGAACAGCGACCTTTCCACGCACACACCAGGCCAGTTATGAGATCGCTCGGTCCCAGGCGGCGGCAGGGTGGGGCCGCTTGCCGTCAGAATTATTTTCCTCTTGTCTGACATTGGCGCAGCGGGTACACTCGGCGGGAGCGGGACGGTGAAAGCGCTGGTATCACCCCTGGTAGGTATACCACAGCAACCGCCAGGGAGGATATGTGAACGAACACTGGGGCAGATTGTAGACTGATCGGCGCACATTTGTGACTGAGATAAACATGGCGGTTGGTCTAGTGGGCCGCAAGGGGAGACGCGGCCTCGAAACGCCTTCAAAGCCAGTCCTGAAAGAGACGGACCCGTCTCTCATGGTCTGCTGGGGTCTTGGTCTGGCACACGTGGCTGATATCGTGAGCATGCACGATAATGCTCATAATCAATGTGACTGCAGATAAAGATGAACTAAGACCGAAGCAGTGTGTCACGTCCTTTTATAAATATTCCATTTCTCGCAGTGTTATGCTTTTTCCGATGGCGTATTGAAAGGGACACGAAAACGACTTTTTTTCTTCCCAAAATATGTAAACGCAAATGACCCATGCCAAACACACGCCAGCTAATGTAGGCCTTAGGAGAAAGGAATGTTAGTTGAATGTTCATACGACAAAGGTTCTTAATAAAAGCTTCACATGGTGACTAAGAGTGGAATCTTTGCCACAGCTGGTACGCGTAATAGAATCTAGAGCCGTGCAGGCTTGCACCAAAGATTTATCTGAATGCCCGCAGAGCACATTTAGAGACACAGATAGCATTGCCACTCCATTTGAGCTTGACGTACTGTACGAACTGGTATGCAATCTGAATTTCATGGATGGCGTAACTATTTTTACATTTGTGCTCCGATGGCAACGGTTGAACCAATTTAGAGCACTACATCGCTGTCGCTTATACCTGTCATCGAATACCCAAAACCAGATCCGAATGACGGATGAGTGCTGGCTGAAATATTTGATGCTATCTTCAAAGGCTGTAATTGCCTCGCTTCTACGTCAGTTTGCAGTATCCACATAGAAAGCTGGCGGAACAATGCATTCATCCGTGCATGCTTGTTGCAAAGTGGAGCAAACAAGCGCAGACGGACAGTTTTTGCGAAAAACATCGAGCATCGTTTTCCTAATTCCCAGATCGGCATTGTTCGGTCCAACGACGATTGCCGCGTTTTGGGTGCCCAATTTGGCCTCGACAACAGGCCTGCGTGGCCGCCGGTCTCAGCCTCGGCGACTTCTAGCCGGCTTCCCCGGAACGTCTGACCGACCTAAAGACGGTAACGCGAGCTGATCGCCGCGCGCGGATCCGGCGGCGCGTCGATGTGGCCGGCTTGCTGGCGTTCTCGAGTGACCCCAGTCGCTCTTCAGTCTGTGATTGTATCGGACTGTCAGAGAGGACCCAGCCGCCCCCGGCCTGGCGACTGAGAAACGAGACGTCAGCATCTGATTCTCAGCCATGGGCGGGCTACGACTCCCTCGAAATGAAAAAAGTTGAAGATGGGCTTATGTCTGATGCGCGGAGCCGGAGTATTTCGCCCATGATTGCTGCATTTTGAAAAGGCCCTCCAAAGACTGAGTCTCTTTGGTGACTCAACCATCCTTCACTGACACCTACCACAATTACCACAGACTCAACATACTTGCACATCCCACTTTCTCCTCTTTCCCATTTCTCTTTCTTTTTCTCTCAGACGTCTTTTCAACCCTCTCACACATTGTCATCTCCCTCTTTCTCTCCCTCTCCCTCTCCCTCTCCCTCTCCCTCCCTCCCTCCCTCCCTCTCCCCCCTCTCTCTCTTTCGCTGTCTCCTTCTCTGTCTTTATCTCTACCTCTTTCTTCCTCCCACTCCCCCTCTCTTCCTCTGCCCCTCCCCGTCTCTTTCTCTCCCTTTTCGAGACGTTCCGGGGAAGCCGGCTATTTTTTTCTTTCTTACATCTTTGTACTACCTTAAAGCTGCACAAATATATCACACAGTCTATGAATTAGCCTCCTAGCAGCTTATCTGCCGCACCCGGCACTGCTGGGGACATGGATAGATAAATAGATAGATAGACAGATAGATAGATAGATGGACAGAGGCCTACCTCGCCACTGGGCAGATTAAGACTTGGCATGTGCCTGGTCTGGTCAACTGAATGATCGATGTGCTCGGCCCGGACCCGCGGTAGTTGCACCGCCTCACATTCCACGCAGGGCGGGTAAAAATTGACCAGCACTGATCTGACAGTGCCTAGCAACAGCACTTCTGCATAACAACACTGGTATGAAAAATGTAATCGGTTTCAAGTCATTACATTTCTTGCACGCCGTCCGACAAACGCGAATGTGGCATTAATGGGACCTTGGATGTTTTATTATTTATAACGGGATGGCAAGTGCATTTTTAATTTGGCAAGCGTCAGGCTTTCCAGTGTCCGCTCCTCACAAATAACGCAACGCTAAGGGCGCATTAGGAAACCTTCATGGCTTGGACGTGCGGCTGCGATGACAGATGCGACGATTTTTTCAATAGACTTAGACACGTTGGCCGGCATGGAAGGCAGTTGTCACAGCGACTATAGCGCTCATATGCTGCATTCGATGACCCAGCTTATGGTTACAAAGTAATGTCGTGCCGTGACGTTCATTAAAAGCACGCTGAGCTTTCGCCACAATATCCGAACCGCTAACTGGAACTGCACGATTGAATTGGGGACCGCAGCATATTCAACAAGGTGTGCTCAGCACGAGTTCGGATTTTCAGTTTCACCATGGCAAACCATTCGGGTGAAATGTATAAAAGGCGTCCTTATGGTGGAGCATACGGTGTTTCTTCCACGAACGATTTCCTGCATCAACTCTCGTATGCTTGCTTTGTTTGCTATCTTCGCAGCGGCAGATATCCCGAGCTTCCCCTCGTCTCTGATTGTGGTTCCATCGATTCTCACGCGTCCGGCTGCGGTCCGGGCCGGTCGGCGTCCCGGCTCCTCTCCGGGGCCCTCCGTGACCTGAACTGCCTCTCCGGAGGATGCCGTGATTAATCGCGAGTCTCGGCCGAGGATGAGATTCGGCCGCGGCGCGGTCGTTAATGAGGGTCAGAGCTCGTTTAAAAGAAGAATGGCCCGATAAGCATTTCTATTCCAGGCGGGCGCGGCCGCGTCGACGAGTGAAAACAGGCCGCAGATGGGCAGGCGGTGGCGCCAATGGCCCGCCAATCACGCCGCTGTTTGGGTCGGCCGGGGCTCAGCGCCGGCAGCGGCTCCCCGCGCGCCACGCCCGCTGGGCCCGGCACGACCCAGCCCGGCCCGGCCTGGCTCTGCGTGACTCAGCGTGATGCGGTGCTTGCAGTGACGGTTGACGCGTGCCCGCCGTGCGATAACCTCGCTCCCGCCAGCCGGCCCGGCCTACGTCGCTGGTGGACGTGGACGGGGGCCCGTCGAGGAGGGGGACGTGCTTGTAGAGAGCGTAGAAGGGCCCGTCAGAGAGAGTCGGCTCCTAGAGACCGCACCGTAGCGGGAAGCTACCGGACCGTGGATTCCACAGTATGACGAGGCTTGACGTCATGGCGATATGTTAACAGCGCAGGGGAAAATGATACTATGATACCCGCGGGAAAAGACGCGCTGTGGCTCGTGCGGTGGATCGCCGACCTGCTCCTAAGAACGTGGGAGTTTAAACACCACGTGCTGTCGAACAGCTGCTCGCTTTCTAAAGGATACAACGATGGATTTGGCTCCAGGGAAAAGTATGCTATTTAACCGAAATGCCTTTGGTCGCCAGATGGTCGGCACGGATGGCGTTCCAATCTCACGTCCGATATCGGCCAATTCATTTGTCGATGACCACCACAGGGAGCCACTGAGAAATCGTTTGCCGCTGTCGCCGCTGTTGGGTATATCAGAACCTTGAAGAATTCAGCTGACGCTCCCACCGCTGCAACCGAGGCCTTGAGCAAGTTGTTTTGAGATGCGGTTTTAAAAGATCTGGCGCGCTTTATCAGATGTGAAGCGTTCATCGTGCCCGACCATTTCGAACCATCTGTCAGAATCCAGCAAATTGAGCCTGTTTACGGGACTGTAAAGGCGAAATTACATCCTGCCGCGGACGCCGAGACCCTATTTGATTTTTCGTCCGGGCCGGCGTCGGCGCCGCCGGAGAAGCCGGGACCGGAGCCGGCTCGTAAGGTCGCGTCCGACTTTATCGGGCCGTGCAGGAGCGACAGTCAAACAACCGGCGCCGACCCGACCCGATTTAAATCCGCCCCAGGCGGCCTTTGGGGGCGACGGCGCCGGCCGGCCTCTGCCGAAAACACGCCGAGCCGTGGCTGCGCCCGGGCCGGCAGGACGCAGACTGAGGCTGACCTGACGGCCGGGGGAGGCTGGTCTGTCGGCCTGTCTGTCTGTCTGTCGCTGGTCTGTCTGGTTGGTCTGTCGGGACGCGACCGTCACCGGCGCTGACCAGCCCGCTCTAATGACCGCAGCCGACCGGGCTGGGCCGCCGCCGGCGGCGCCTGGAGAGCCGCCAAAATCCATTGATCCAGAGCCGGGGAGGCCCGGACCGGGCTGGGGGGTGGTAGCGGTGGTGGTGTGTGGGGGGGGGTCGCTCTGACGGCTGGCCCGGCTCCCACCCGCTGGAGGCTGGTCTGTCGTAAGCGGCCGCGCGGACGCACAATGGCCAACGGCGCAGACAAGGGCACAACTGACACTCCGGCGCGGCGCGGAGAGCAAACGCACGCGCACAATGGCATGCGAACGCAGAAATACCTGTCGGCAAACACACGCCTCCCGCCGAGGTACATAGCCGGCGGCGGTGCTCTGAAAGGCCCGGCGGCGGGCTGTTCGGGACGAATCGCCCCGCTCTCGGCGCCTGGTGTTGATTTAGAGCCGAGCCGAGCGATCGCGCTGAGTGGGGAGGACGGCGCCGAACGGCCGCTCACATGGCGGGCGTTATCGCCGGCCGGTGGGCGCGGCGCCGGATCTGTGGGCGCCGCAGCGCCGTGACTGTCGGCTGCCGGCGGCCGCGGCCGGTGAGGCCGTCGCGACTCCGTCCTGTGTCTCCGGGTGTTCTCGGCCGGCCGGGTGGGATGGTGTCGGAGTTCGCCCGACGTTGCCGAGCCGGCCTAGCGAAGGGATCCTCTGAGCGGCGCCTCTCAGAGGCTGCCCCGGCCGGAGGGGCGGTGTTCCCCTGTCTCCGTTCTCCCCGCCGGACCGCAGCGGGACCGGCAGACCTGGCTGGCCTGTCGGCTCGGTCCGGGCGGAGTGGTGCCGCCCAGCTGCCGGTCGTCCGCCTGGTGGACCACGGAGGAACCAGCAGACCGGGCAGACAGACCACCGTCCCACCAGACCGCAAGAAATGCGGCGCAAGGTATTGAACTCAAACGCGTCCATTCAGACAATGGCTTTTAATGTATATGCAGAGTTTTAAAAACAAAGGCGATAGAGCGAGCACATTTGTACACTGACAGGAGCACATCGCACAGTGAGAAGCGTAAATGGCTGGAATTTAAATAGTCGGATGCTGTCATCCTTGATATTGGACGGGAAGGAGTGGGGCCGTGGCTGGGACAAGCTGTGTGGTACAAGAATCGACAGACTGACAGGCGGAGACCGATCGCTGCATCTTAGCATGAATGTAGTCTTTTAAATACCGGTGCTCTCTCAAAGTTGAAACATGTAGGTAGATGACAGTCAAAATTTACTTGACTAAAGACATACGATAAAATTTTACATGGTAATCGCCTGTTCTTGGCCCTAACTGATTTAACAAAAAGTCTAGAATTTAACGCTATTGACGTGATTTTATTTCTGATTTTCCTACTTGAATTTTCGAAAGTTCTCTGAGTTCCGTTAAGCATTTACAGCAGTTGCTGAAAAGCTCTGTCTCTGTCGCGTAGTACACAAATAGTGTTGACTAAATCACGTAGTACAACCGATCCTGTACGCCAGATGCGCTGGATATGCGTGCTTTTGGCTACTTCCGCGATTGGAAAACCACACGGATGCCAGCTCTCAGCGAAGTGGGAAATGCATCCCGGACCATTTCATTTGCAAACCTGAAACGATCAGATCGACCGACTCCAGACCTGAGACTACCTGTTCGAGCGCGCCCAAACCTGAAGCAGTCAGATCGACCGACTCCAAAGCTGGACAACTGATCGATCGACTCCGAAACGGCTGGGCCAGTCCGGAAGCTTTTCCGGTTAGAGGCTGAACTAAATGGTGCCAAGCAAATGGATTTATTGGCGGTGTGTGACGGCTACGTTGTTTCCGGAGTTAACGGTTAAAGGCCGCTTATGAAGTGTTTCTTTCCATGCAACACCACGAGGTTATCAATGGTACCAAATGTATCCTAGCCAGAGGCCGTTGCCCCCAGCCCCCGCCCCTTCTTCCACCTCTTGTGTCCTCTCCTCGGTCATTTTATGTTTATAACGATCCTTTTGACAGACACTTAGTATAACTGGAATATAGCATGGACAGAAGATTCTGATTTTTTTTAAAATTTCTATGCATGTGTGTTTATTCGAAGGCACGCCGTGGTCAGTTTTAAATCCCCAACCGGGCCGCTGGACTAAGGAATTTTTCACTGAATGACCTATTTCACTCATTTTTGGAACTGATGGTGAATACTAGACAGGCTGCTGAATAATCTGCAATGATAAATCACAGTGTTTATAAGATGTGTTTCATAGTGGTATGTCCTAATGGTATTTACTGACGATTTACGTAATGGTACGTAAAAAAAAAACGCAACGAACATTGTTCAAGAAGTCGCAGTACGCCAGATACCAGCTTTCATGACGCGATAAACAAGCTTTTATGTCCCGAAAAACCGAATGGCAATCGGGCTGTGTGCTTTTTAATTTATGACTTTCAAGTTCCTTTGCATTTTGTATGTGCATCGAAGTATTTCTTTCCCTCCACCCCGCATCGCTCTGTGCCTTTTAAGTGGAGTTCTTGCATGGAGCTTTTCCGGAACGGCAGCAGTGATCTGTAATGGAATATTTCTGTCACGTCCTTAAATCCTTACCTTCCTTTCAACAGCTGTGCGAAACCTGAGCGCAGCGCCTGAATCGGAAGCAGCAGTCGGCTGGGCATCTGCTGTATTGTGATCTGATTGTCTTATCCTCATGCGCAGGCCTGGTGCGATCTCCACTGTTTGCAACGGTTTGCATTGTACTTCCCCTCAGTGCTATTTATTTTTCGTGTGTGCATTAACCTCGTTTTGCCCAGGATGCACATGTTTAAATTTGAAATCCGACGCACTCACGAAAAATGTTCCTTTTGCCGAACGGCTTAACTTCACCGGGGAAACTAGGCAAATTCGCCGATGCCTCTGCACACTGGGGAACAGTCCTACAGCCGGGACGAATGGTTACGCAGAACCGCTTCGCCTCTGATGAGTCGCTGGCTGCCGACGGTCTGTTCCCGGGACCCTCCCGCCTGACGGATCGCCTGAACCGGAGGACGGCTCCGGCCGGGGATTTTTGAGACAGATGGACCGCCTCTGTCGGGGATTACCCTGACTGATGGACGTCTCCTGGTGGGGGAGTTCTGCAGCCGTGTCCCCCGTCACCTGCAGACGGCGGCCGACCACCGGCTCCAGCCGCCAGAGGTCGCCTCAGGCCGGCGTCCCGGACCCACGGCCGGACAGCCGAGAGCAGACGCAGGTGACCACACGTGACCGGGAGCCACTCTGGCTGTCACGTGACGGCCAGGAGCGGACGCGGACGTGACCGGACAGGCGTGACGTGACGGACGCGACCAGGAGTCCTCTCCAGGCACGTGACGGTCGGACGGACGCAGGAGACGAGACAGACGAGACCTGGAGTCCTTTCGCCTCACGTAACAGCCTGGAACGGACGGAGGAGACGTGAATGGAGGAGACGTGAATGGAGGACGGAGCAGACGTGAATGGGAGTCACTCCCGCTGTCACGTGACAGCTGGGAACAGACGCAGGAGGCCGGACGCGATCTGGGGTCCTCCCCACTCACGGGACGACCGGATCAGACACAGGAGGCCAGACGCGACCTGGGGCCACTGTCTACTGAGCGGTCGCCGTCGGCTGGTGACCGCGCTCAGCCCGGCCAGATTTTGTCGCACACATCTATGTTTTATGCGGGGATCAATGCGTCGGTGGGGCGGCGACGCAGGCGGCGTCGGCCGGCCGTCGGCGGCGGCGGCCGCCGGCCCGCAGTCGCCGCCGTGCAGCCATGGACCAGGTACGTGCGGCGCCGCCGCTCCGGCCCCGTCGGTCACGGCCGGAACGGTCCCTGGGCAGGTCAGGGTCGTCCCCGCCAGGTCAGGGTCGCGCCCGCCAGGTCAGGTCAGGGGTGGCCCGGTCAGATTATGATTACGTGGGCCTCTGCGCGGCGGGCCAGGACGGGACGAGGCGGCTTGGAGGTGTCCGTTTCGACTGTTAACGTGCTCTCACTCGGTTCTGTCTGCGTTCATGTGCACAGCTCAGCCAGTCATTTCCGTGGAATTCACGCCTATTCAGGCCAGGAAAAGATGCTGAATAGCTATTTAAATGTCAGTTTTCAGACTTCCCTGAGGCAACTGCAGCCATTGCAGCTGATACATTTTCCATAAACCTGTCTGAGCAAATAGGTCGATAAAAACTTTTGTTTCCCGAAAGGGGTGAGGTGTGGTAAAGGTTCCATTCACTGGAGATTAATTATTGAAGGATGTCTGACGGCTTTCGACAAGACGCGATTTCGATACGTGAAATGTTTTGTTGGATATTGTTTTGAAAGATTTAGCATTCTCACAAATCTTCCGAGATGCTTTGTGCGCGTGTCTATGTGTGTCTATGCGTGTCTATGCGCACAATTGTGGCTCTTGTTTAATAATAACGTGGATGTCGTATGCTCACGACTGTGTCGATCACGACTCGTAAACATGTTTGAGTATGATGAATGACACGTTTTTTCTTCTAACTTGTGCAGGTGTGTTTGGATGGCAGATGTGGATGTGATAGACGGTGGTGTATTGCTTCCACGTTTTGTGCCACTGCACTAAAACTGTTTTGGACTGTCTTGGGACACCTGACGGATGGATAGGGTGTGTTAAATGGCGTTCTTGGTGAATGACTCCAGTGCGTGAATGTGCACGAGTGAATGGTTACAAAAGCACCATAGCAAATGCTCACTAAGCTTCTTCGGCAAGCGGAAGTTATGCAGTTAGTAAAAAATGATGGATTCCGTGCTAGTAGTTTACGTACGTTCGATGTCGCACAAACTGAAATGCACAGCTGATTTTTTTTTTGTCAAGCCAGCTAACGATTTTATTTATTTTCTACTTAAGTCTTCCCCCAAGAGAAAAAAATGTATATTTATTGCTTTCATGCGAAAAGGTGTAAGCAAGTTGAAATTTCACGTCATATCATTGCACAAAACGTCACCAGTGACTTGATCATCTCGCAACCTTTTCCTTCGGCTGATGAGGGTAGCCCGGTCAAACATGCAATGGCATAGAATCCAACGAGCAGCCTTTTAGTTAGGCTTTACAGGCGCAGACCATTACATTATGCATCATTATTATTCAGCTGGGAGCTTTGCATGCCACAATTCAGTATAACGACAAAAACATCCTCACCAGAGGAAATCGAACTAGGACTATGGCACTCTTTTGGGATACAAAGATCAGCTGCGTTTGTCACGTTTAGCGTATATTCCAGTAAAGCCAGTCGTAAGTCAGAAGAACCACGCTTTGTTAGATGCCCAAATCATGGGAAACTACGATGTATAAACAGACAGACTAATGTAACAAAAAATGGTCTTGCATGTCATTATGGAGCTCTGGTGAAGTACAACACTATTTCTCTTGAAGGAAGTTGGATCACTCCAGGTGTACTGCAATAAACTGAATTTATAGAGTACTTGTTGCAAGACCTAGTTTTTGACAAACATATTGTTGATATTTTCAGCTCATTCATAGATTTTGTCCATAATGTAGACACGCCAAAATGTGGCTAGACCCAAAACCCATGTGCGGAACTTAACTGTGACCGTCAAACTTTGCTGAGAGGCGACAGGTTCTGAAAGCCTAACCTTTTGATAGTCGGAGGCGGTTTTGAACACTCTAAGTTGAGTTCGGCTGCTTTTTAAATTCCACACGGCTGCTGGTACATTCTGCGATGCATATATTTCTTTCAGATGTCTGCAACCGACGAACGTCATTCGTCTCTGGGAAGGTCGCTTGAAGCGCCAATTTAACCCTTAAGAAAGCACCATCAGTCGCGGTATTAAGTGTTTATGAATGTCATGATTCGCGGCCCGATGCCGTCGGTCGGTCGCGCTGTTCTGAACTTGCCGATAGTTTAACCTAGCTCTCCCTATGTTTTAACATTTAGTTTTGATACTCTTGAAAACCTGGGATACTGGCGTTGGACATTACGTTTACAGAAAAATGCAGCGTCATTTATCATGCTTAACAATGCTGGTATTATATATATATATATATATATATATATATATATATATATATATATTATATATATATGTGTGTGTGTGTGTGTGTGTGTGTGTGTGTCCTTTGAAGCGATGAAACTTATTTTCTGTTCAGCTTCGAACAGCAAAACAAATGGAGATTTTCACAAGGCTTCTTGTCGCGGGCATGCTTTCTAAAGAAGTGGCGAATCACCGTCTGACTCTTGAATGCCTGAATAACGCTGCAACCAGAGTAATTAGAAACCACAAACATATATACACACGCACACACCGATAAACACAACACGCACGGTCTGGCCCCGTAGGCCGCAGACGCTCACAGCTAACCGGGCAGGAAAATCGATGCAATGGAACGCACGATCGCACCACGTTGTTGGTTCCCAATGCCAAGCCAGTCCAGTCAAGCCACTCAGCTGCCACCGTCCCGAAACCAGCCACGAGTAGCTTCTTCGGTGGGACATTCGTGGCTTGGTAATCGGGGCAGCCTTCGTTCAAGGTCACGGCTGCTCCCAGTAAATTGATGAACTGCCGTCGCTGGTGATCAAGATTCATGGGGTCGGCACGTGAGGTGGAACAGGCCGTCGGACAAGCTTTCTGACCGCGCGCAGCCGCTGAGATATCGGACCGCCTCGTGTCGGGAGTTTGGCGTGACCAGAAAGCCTTTGCAGCCGGCTACCGGCAACATTATTTCACACTAGTGGCTTGCCCGGGAACTGATTCCTCCTTAGACTGACAAAATTCAGAAAACGAGCATGTTGTAGTCTGAGAAGCATTTAGATGTCCGTCTTGTTTTGTAGGTTTCCGCTTGCCCTTGCGCACCGTCGATTAAATGAACTCTCTGCACTGAAGACTAGAATTGGCTGTCTCCGCCTCGCCGGACGGGACACACGACACCTGCTCGCGCGGCTCCAGTCCTAGCGGTCCTGCTGCCGCAGGTTTGTCTGCTTCGGCGGTGGCGCCGCCGGCTCGGCTGGTCTGAGTTGGTCTGCTTGTCCCGGCTCGCGCCCGCCGCCACGCGAAGCCTCGGCAGCCGTCCCGCGGAAGCATGCTGAGACGTCCTGGCGCTGCGGCTCGCAACAGGGAATCTTGACAAAGGACAAATGTCTGGAAGCAACACGTTCCGCCACAAGGCTTCGAAACCCGGGCTGATGAGTGATCGCACACGACCCGACAAGGCAGCCTGTTCATGTTCAAGCAAACCTTCCATTAGCGGCGCCGGGGCAGTGTTTGACGTGGTTAGTCGGCCTGCTGCCGCGCGGGCAGGATCAACAGGCACATACAACGCGGCATTACTCTGGCCGTAAAGCGAAGGTCGAGTTTTACTGCTGCTTCACACCGCCCCTGGACGACGGTCGGTCGCCGTCGTTTTCGTCTGGTGCGGAGCCGGACGCGGTGTCGACCCCGGGAGGGGCCGTGTTGCTCCTCAGACCGTCCGGGCTGTGTCGCGAACGAACTGGAACATTCGATGCCGCCGAACGCAGGCGCCTGGTCTGCACGAGCGGTTTCAGACCGCGCTGCGAGCTCGGAGGCGCGACGCTGCCAGTGCGCCGCCCGTGCTGTGCCTGCTCGGCCCGGGCGACTGACTGACGGGAGGCAGACGCCACTCGTCTGGCGGACTAGGTCCGATTGTGTCGACGTAGCCAAGATTCTGTCGGACCTCCGGAACAGTCGCAGGGGTGATAAGCCTCGACATGTAATCCATTTCGAGGATTACATTAGGCGGGCTCGTGCATTAGGGTGGGGTTATTTTCTTGATGGTCAAAACAACCTTTGCCGTATTGTCCTTGCGGGATAACTCACATTCACCACTCGCGTTGCTTCTGTGAATGGCAAGGGGCCAGCCATCAGTTACTATTCAAATGTAACGTTCAGATTTTGCACCGACCTAAAAGAACAACGTTTTTGCCTTGACTGGACCGCAATTGCTCCGTTTCCTGTTCCATTTTTTTTATAAAGCCAGTTGGACAGCACACACTACGCCCAGGTCGGCTGGTCTCGCATTTTTACTTGCCATTTCTGCCAGATTCTAAGACGGCAGTGATTCTGTGCTCGTTGCTACAGCTCCGCTCTCTGGGAGTCCTGTTCTCGGACCGCCGGACTCTGGTCTGTGCTGCGCTGCCACCCTTCACAGACGAACCTGTCCGACTCCGCCCTGGGGCGCCCTTTTCAGACAAACCCACCCGATTCTGCTCTGGTGCCGGCGCTCTGAGCCGAGCCTGCCCGACCCTGCCCTGGTGCCGGCCCTCTGGGCTGAGCCTGCCTGACCCTGCCCTGGTGCCGGCCCTCTGGGCTGAGCCTGCCTGACCTTGCCCTGGTGCCGGCCCTCCGGGCTGAGCCTGCCCGACCCTGCCCTGGTGCCGGCCCTCTGGGCTGAGCCTGCCCGACCCTGCCCTGGTGCCGGCCCTCCGGGCTGAGCCTGCCCGACCCTGCCCTGGTGCCGGCCCTCTGCCTGACCCTTCCCCGGTGCCGACCCTCTGAGCCGAGCCCGCCGCGCCGCAGAACACCATTAGACAGCCCAATTTGCGTGACCTCCCGGAGGATGCAGCGGCGTCGCGGCACGCCCTGCCGCGCCCGAGGCTCATTTGGACGGACACGACGCGACGGCGGCGGACGGTGCGCCGTTAACGTCTCATGAAGCCGCTGCTAATCCGGGACCGACGTCGACGTTGCTGGCCGAACGGGATGGCCCACCGCCGGCCGGCAGACGGCAGGCGGCAGACGGCGGACGACAGACAGAGAGGGCCGACGAGGACCCGGTTCTGACGAATCCAGGCGCTGGACTGACCTGGCGCAAGTCCGAGCCGCGCGCTGGGACGTCCCGTCGGACGCCGTGGCTGAGTCGGGCCGGTAGGCGCTGCCGAGTCGGACGCAGGATGCTCTTGTCCAGAACAAGTCAGGTCTGGATGCGAGGCGACGGGCTCTCTACGTCATATCCGTTGTATTTCGCCTCGTTCTTCTGGATAAACTACCGAGCACCGACTTTTTAGTTTAGTTTTTTAGACTGCCTTAACTCGGCGCACCTCCTCAGGTGTAATCGATTAACCTTTACTAAACTAAATTGGATATCGAATCAGGAAAAGGTGAACGCTGTTTTGTGGCAATGGCTTAACGGTGATGATTAAACGATATTGCATTTGAAAGCGGAACTGGCGCGCTGATTCGTGCATCGCAGCGGTTTTCTTCATAAATAATTATTTTGGAAGTTTATTCAACATGGCGACCCATACGGATCAAAGCCTGAAAAATAACAGTACTGTATGCGTATTATTGTCCCATTTATTAAAGAAAAGAGCAGCAGCGGATGATCAGTTAAGGACGGAAAATTATTTGTTTTTGCTGGTTTAAACTGTAGCTTTTAGTTTAAATTTAGTGTCCTGTTTATTACAATTTGCAGGAAAGAACTCAGCTGAAACATCCAGTAGTAAAGTCAGATGTTATTGGTCCCCATATGTTGGGTTGTGCGTCCTTGTTCTGCGTATTCATCTCTTTCATAAGTACCGCTAAGGTGCGCGGTGCATGCTCATTTGGAACTGTGCCACAAAAGTACCAAATCGATTATCTGACAGCAACGTATTCTGGCTTTCCTTTAATACTGGGTGTGTATTTGTTATATTTCACGATTGCAATGAGGCTGCATTTAGCCTTGTCGTGCGATTCCTGGTAGGGACTATGGAATGAACGTACTGAACTATTCTCGCCCAAACAGTGCACTCGTTATTGGCAAACATTATGTTTCTGACAATGTTACGACTTATTATCAAAGAATCCAACATGCATGCCAGCCTCTCGGCCCGTACCAAGCACGATCGCACCAGACTGCCGGCGGATGACACCGTGTCCACCTGCATGATCCTTGAGATAGATTCATTCAGGAGCCTGGGACAGGCATGAAATTGGATACCTTGACAGGTCATCAGTGCGACGCGTCCTTCCGCCGTGCAGGGGTCTGCTGATGCTCCGAGCCTGACTGACCGAGCAAAGCTGAAACGGTGACCGGCGGTCTGCACCGGTCATCTGACCCCGGCATTATGCGTAATCTAGGTCACATTTCCGGGTTTAGGACGTTCCCGTTCCAGCGTTGGAAATTGGACGGGTGAACCGACGTAGTAATGCAGCGGCGTATATCGGCACAATATCGCATTTGTCTGATCTTCTGTGGCTTCATCCACAATAACCGAAGTTGAAATGCTCGTGTACATTTGTATTTCCGGCCGGCATTTATCTGCAGAACTTGTTACTCATGCAGAATGTATTTTCGGCACATGTTTTCTCGTCTTCTTTCTTATATTTCCTACTTTGCGTATTTTGCTCCCCACTGTTAACACACCATTTTTTATTGAAGGCGCATCTTCAGTTGAATAGAGGTGGCGTCGTTAATTCTGCCTTCCCCAGAGAACGCTGTTGTTGCCTGCCTTTCAAAGTTCAGCGCGCAGGGAGGAAAATAACAGGCGATACCATTCCTACCGCATTTAGTGTTAGTGAGAGGCAGAAAGCGATTCCGCTTGTCTCTTTGACTCATTTACCCATAGGCCTTCAACGGTTTCGATTTACTCCTTGAAGCAAGACCCTGTGTCATTCTTCCTCAGGTTTGTTTTACGCGGTCCTTTTTCTCGAGAGGAGTCCATCATATTCGTCTGCAAATATCCCGGATCCCGGGAAGGTATGTGCCTGCATCCCGATGGAATGCGGCTTATCCCTGTTTTGTACTGGACTATACGCTGGCCTGGCCTTGCTACTGCGTCAGCCCAGAAGCGGTCATTTCCCCGCAAAACGAAGTGTTGCCCAAGTCAAGAAGTGCTTCCCCGGTCATTCCATCGGGAACCAGCACATGCATGATCCCGATTTGCTTTCACACATGTTTTCCCCTTGCTCAGGAGTTCCTCCCCCGTCCTTGTCATTGTCCCTCTGCGAAGAAATCGTGTCCTGAGAGTGACCTTCGTCTTTGTCTCTCTCAACGGTTGTCGTGTGCCAAGCACGGTCCTCCGAATCTCGGCAGGGAGCGGCCTCGTCTCCCGGCGTCGCTCGCCGAATTCCGCCGGCCAGCTGACTCGATTCCATCGGACAGCAGGCCGATTCCGGCGGGCTGCCGACTGGATTCCGCCAAACCGCCGGCCGCGTGCCTCCGCTCTGCACATTCAGAGCTACCGGCTCTCCCCGGCGACGCCGTCAAATCCGCCGGCGCGGCCACGATCGTACATTTCTATGCATAACGCCCCCAGAGAGCGGCCGGCCGGCGGCGGCGTCGCGTGCGCTCCGCCCCGCGCCGTTCCGGGAACGCCACGCTCCTGCCGGCGGCGACTGGGAGTGACTCGCAGTCCGCCCGACCAGCCGCCGACCGGCCGGTTTCGAATTAGGTCGGCCCGTTTTACGGTTATGATCTGCCTCGTAACTACGGTCAGTCGGAAATAGACGTCATTGTTGTGCTTAGTATTCGACGGGCCGCGCGGGTGCCGGGCCGACGAATCGGGCCCAGCCATCGCCGACCCTGACGCCGGTCCGCGGCCGCGTTCCTGTGGCCGGCCGGCCAGGCGGCGAGCGAGCTGCGGCCGAACTGCGGCCACACCGGTCCGCCGCCGCTCCGAGCATTGATGCGCCGCCGGCAGGAACCGACGCCGCGGCCAGCCAGAGGCCGCATCGACCGGCTTTGATTAGCGTAAGAGGTGGTGACGCAAGTGACAGCCGTGGAGGACGTCAGAAACGGCACCGAGTGTGTCGTTTATAAATTGATCCGCCGCGGGCGGCGCGCGTTCGGCCCTCCCGCCCGCCGGCCGCCCGGGGCGCCGTGACCTCGACCGTCTGTCACCGCTCGGCCGATATCGCCGCGTGGGGGGCGGCGGCGGCGATAGTGGAGCGCCGCGATTGTCACCGGAGTGACGTTAGCGGCGGTGCGATATTGGCCGCCACCTGCGTCCGATGGGGCGCCGACGGCGGCGCCTCCCGGGAACATGCTCCCCGTGTCGGCTCGGCGCAGCGTCTCCGGAATGGCATCCCTCCCGCCCCTGACGAGTCCGCCGGAGGGGGGGGGGGTGAAAATCGGGCCCATCTGCCGGTCACTTATCGCCCGTGGCGCCGGCCTATCAGGTGATGAATGCTGGAGGCTTGGTCGGCGCCAGAGCTCCGAGGATTTATGGCGCCAGCTGACGGTCCGGCCTGCGCTGCATAACCTGAAAGCTAGTCCATGGTAAACATGAGTTACGGTATCTGCAGCATGCAATATGAACCGTGCTATTACTCGTATGATGGCGTCCATCAGCACGCGATGAGTGATGGTGACAGCCAATTACGCCATAAAACTGGAGCACGCCTGGGTGGTAGCGCAAATTAGGACGCCGTTCGCAGCCGATGACAATCACTCGGAACCGACAAACGTCTTCGTGTTTTTCTTCACGCTACCAGATTTTGAAGTTGGTGGCAAATATTGCGTCTCAGACCAGTATGATCAAACTGGTAACACATTTCTGTTGAGTGCTGACTTCGAGTCGTTCGTGTTTTTCCAGATATATGCCTAGATATATTCAGACTTTTCTGAGAAACCTATTCTGTTTCGTTTTCTCAGAGAGGTCACATGTTGCGCGAAAAAAGTGTATGGGCTTTGCTAACACAGAAACATGCGTTTATGCCGTGCATTATCTAATTAGTTTAACTTCAACGTTCTGAATTTTTACGCAGGTAGATGCACTCAAAAAGTTACTTCAAGGTTTTATCAGTTGCTTGCCTTGAGTGGTACAGGCATTTTTAACTTTTTTTATATTATTAATGTATATCTTTATACATTATTAATGTACGTCTCACAAGAAAACAAAATATTTAATCTTTGATTGTATGTAATAGTCACATCATGTTACGTTGGCTTTTAAAGAATTTTGGAGTTACCATAACCATGCCGTAGTCATGTCGGTTTTTAAGAAATTTTGGAGTTAACAAGAACAAAATTATTGCCGTAAAAATCCATGCCTTTTGGCACCCAGTTTCACTGGCATCCAATTCCAGTTTTAGTGAAACTATACATAGCTTGAACAAAAGGACCCAGTATGAAAACAAATGCGCAATTATTGCGGTGTACTTATCAATGTAAGGTCCTGCTATCCGGAAATATTTGAGTTGCATTTTCACAAAAAAATGGTGTCAAAGAATCAGTAAGAAGGCAGGTAAATCAACAATACGGAAAGGGAGATAAAACAAAGTCGCGTGTGAAAGCCACCAAAACTACTGTCTGATATATATATATATATATATATATATATATATATATATATATATATGATATAATAGATTTATTCATATCATTGAAAAATTCAGAAGTATTTGGATGGCATTCTCACAATAATAATGGCAGGACGTTAATAACAAGGCAGGCGAATTAACAACACGGAAAGGGAAACAAAACAAAGTCGCGTGTGAAAGCCACGGAAATGCCAGTCGTGCTCGAAGACCACGTCTGTGACGCAATACGACGTCCTTTCATCGAATTAGTGCCTAGCAATACGAACTTCTAGAAATTGTCCGGTGCTGGCAGTGGGGTGTTTTTGCCACCAAACAGGTCGACCGGCCCGCACACCCACGGCAGCGTGAAGCTCCACACGGCATGGCTCTCGTGACCAGCGCCAGTGGTTATCGCGGCCCTCATCTCTACCGTCAGTGTCATTGGCGCGTGGCGGCTTGCGTCACGTCGAGCTCGTGCCTTTCTTTTCTTCGGTTTCTCAATTCAGTGTTGCAGAATCCAACTACTAGTCATTAGGCTGATCTCGTATTATTCTTTTCAATGTCCAGTAGCGTCCGGAGCAGTTGTGCGTTACCTTTCTGTGCCATGAGTTAACCTAACATTTTGACCGCCATGATCGTATTTTTGTGTACGATACTGGATGGCAATACGAAAAGTTCTGCTGCTGAAAATACAACATCCATTTCGGAAAAAAACGAACAGCAAATAGGGAGCTCTGAGGTCCATCAGCGATCGTTAATCCGCCGTGTTTAATTTCCGTTCGGCGGCTCAGCTGGCCCGCGTCAGCCATTAATCGCCGCGAGCGACGACGGCTCGTCGGCTCCGCGGCCTGCTCTTTTCCGACGCTCGCGGGCCCCGGCGCCGTGGCGTGCTGCGAGGCGGCGCGGAACGGCGGCCGGCCTGCCGCTCCCTGATACGGAGGCGGGCGCTCGGCCAGAAAACAGCCGCGCACCCCCTCCCCGCTCCGGGGACGCCAGGGGCCGCACCGACACCGCCGTGATTCACGATTGCACCATCGGTTTGCCGTCAGACGAACCCGTCCGACCTTTGGGGGATATTAGCTGTAAATACCGGCATCAGCCGCAGTTGAATATCGACCAAACGTGCCATTCCCGACTCGGGACGGTTGTAACTGGCGACGGCGGCAGACGTGCCCATTCCGTGGCGAGCGGAGCGTTTCCAGCACCGGCCGCCTGCCGAAGGTTGGTTAGACTGTCCCGCAGCGCACGCGAGCACTGCGGGCGATGCGGCATCGATTTGGTCTTGTGAGGAGTTGGGTTCAAGTCGGGCGGTTTTGCGAACGGAGGCGCTTCGTAGAAACTTGGATCGAGAGCGACTGAAATCAATATTGACGGTCTGCAACCGGTGCTTTGTGTGTTTTGAATTTCGCCAAACCTAAGAGCCTGCTCTGGATCATTCTGACTGTGACGGCGCTCGCAACAGAGCGAACGCTGAGTGAAAGCAGTTGAATGTGTTCTTATGTATGCATGTGGAAGCAAATAGTAGCCTGTCGCACCGAAGCCGCAGGCATCTGTATCTCAGTGTCCTTTACATTGTGAAAGGTTACTCCACTGTTTACGGCATTTTCTAGTCACCAAGAGTTTGACCACGCCATTGTTATTGACTACTAAACCACAAAGATGCCGGACAAAAATAAAAAATAGAAGTGTTGCGTCCACCAAACGCAGCACTTTTGTGGAATTCTGAATCATATCTGTCCTCCGTATTCTGTCTGCAAGCATATTCTGGAGTCGTAGTAACCGTGACTCCAGACGCGACAGATGTAATTTTATGAGCTTTAGTCATGAGCCGAATTTTGCTTTGAACTTTGAACCAACGTAATTTTTACACGTACGTAAAGGCAGCTGTTGACAGAATATACTTCTGCATGCCATATTTCTTTATCTGTCAACATGAAGCCGAAATGAAGGGAGAAAGTCTGGGTAATTCCGAAGGAAGCACGCAAAATTGTCACGTGACCACAGCAAGACGTAACTGAAGACAAACCATACCGTATATGCCGAGACGAAGAACGGACAACGGTATAAGAGACAATGCCTAATGCAACACTGTTTACAAACAAAGGCATCAAAGCTAACAATATATATATATATATATATATATATATATATATATATATATAATAGTCCTTGCGTGTGCCTTAAATTCTGTGTTGTCTTATGCCTTATTTCATCAACCTTAATCCTTCCACTCCTATCCCTTTTTCCTCTTTCCCCTTAACTGAGCTTTTGCCTTGAGTGCAGCGCCGTAACGGCTGCAGCGCCCGGCAATGGGCTCGTTTGTTGCATCCCTACCCTTGTCTTCCATTGAACAGGCGTCTCACGCTTGAGCGCGGCGCTCTATAGGGGGCAGTGCTCAGTTGGCACATGCTGCCTTATCCTTATACCCTGCATCCTTAGTCTCAATCCTTGTTTGATTTGCGTCGTGTTCAGGCCTGTTAACGTTCTTTTTAAATATTTCTTTGTGTGTGTGCGGACTGGTCCTAGTGCGATGAGGATGCAGATGTGTATGCACAGTACAATACAATACAAGTCCTTTTGGAACTTTGCTTATTTGCACTTTGCATTATTCTGACACAGTGGGATAACAGAGGGCTAAAACGTTGCAGAACCTCATACTTCCGCAGTTATTAAGATAGATAAATGAACTACATGTGGGAAGAAAGCTCATGACATGCTTTTTGTGAAGATGTGCTTCTTTTGGTGGTACAGTAACAAAAAGTCCATATTTCGCCTAAAATACAGAACTGGACATTGACCGCAATGCGTATCAATGCAGTTAGGTAAGTACCCACCTATTACGCGCTAAAGATATGCGCGCGCTGGCTTACTCACACTTGCAAAAACTGATTGGCCAGGGAATCAGTGTGATCTCCAGTTTATGAACAGAACTATTCATAAACTGAAGGTCACATTGATTCTCTGAATCTGCGCAAGACAACTGTATCATGCGTGGATATGGCCAGGACAGACGTCTGTGCACTATACTCTCCGTAGTGTTATAGATCTACCCGACGCATGAACGGGCGAGAAGCATGGACTCAGTGAGACGCGGTCGCATTCCTTATCGGATTCGAGCCTTTCTGTTCGAGAAACGAGCCATCTTGTTTCGCACGCCATGACCCACTCAGGTCGCCGCAGTAGTGGTGTTCTCAGGCGACGCGAAAGGATCCAGCGCTGAGCTGGCTGCGGACTCTGCAAGAAGATAAGCAAAAAACCGAAAAGGTGCTCTTGTCCGTGTCGTGCTCGCTTCGCCCGTATGTACCAGAGGAAGGGATACGTTATCACGTGGGCATGTTTACATCCGAGTGGCGTCGTCTGAAAAGGCCATTATGACGTTTTTTTAACACTGCCCTAGATTAAGGAAGACGCGAGGTGGCACTCTCCAGGCACGGCCGCAGGCGAGCGGGCCGGGAAACGCCTCCAGGCAGCTCCCGTCGCATGTGAGCCATCCATCTCCAAAGGTTAGGAAGGGCGACCAAAGAAAATCTTCAATGAGGCGCCCAAAGTCAACCGGAAAAGATGTCTCTCTGACCTCAGCAGGTCACGTCACTGGCAGAAATAAGTGCCGCTCACATGGAAAACTTGGACTGAAGGAAAACGAGATCATGTGGAAACTGCCGAACAAATCTAGACCACGCTCACAAAGGTAGGAAAAAGGTGAGGAAGTTCTATGGAAAATTTGGAATGATGTTGAGGCCCATTATGATGATACAGTTTTGGCATTAATGGTTGCGTTGTCTTTAAGTGAATTTGGTCGTCAGCAACTCCGCATCGATGCATTGGATAAAACGCGACAAATGCGCAAAACGAAGGATTTTATCTAGCATAGGAGCATACAGTAGACGCAAAAAAACATTCGCACCAGAAAACCTTTCTGTGGCAGAGAAAGGGGATTTTGTATCACTAGAAGAGCTGGTCGACCTCACTTATGACCGTCTTAAGCGCTACATATGGAATATTGCATTCTCCTGGAGGACGCAATGGAAGAGTTACGCAATGACGAGCTGAAGAAGACGTGAGAAGTTGGCTTTGATTCATGCACTGGCTTTAAGCAGTATTGCTAAAAACGTTCAGCTGAGAATGTGCAGGATAAGTCTGCTTGGACCGTGGCCTTTGTACCAGTTGTTCTGGAATGGAAAGCTATAAGCTTCGGGAAAATCCTCACCCTTGAAGAACATTCTTCGTCTGTGTGATATCGTTCAAGCTGGCAAAAGAGACTGCGGAGTGGAAAGGCTCTGGCTCTGAAATGAGACGTGAAATCGAAAGAATTCAGCAGAGAGAGGGCCGACGAAAACACAAGTTTTTGATCTCCATAATGGATGGCAAGGTACTGCACAGGTTATCTGTGAACTGCCCACGTCAGCATACCCGATAAGTTTTGCATCATCAAAGAGATGAACGACATTAACAAGTGCCGTAAAAAAATCCCTAATCTCAATTACCTCTAGAGAATTTACATTCTGGTGAACAGTGCGCTGACTTTGTCAGTCACATTTCCTATCGCATTGACGTGACAAAGTTGCGCGTGACCAAAGATATAAAACCTAGTGTCCAGGAGCGCAAACATGTCATCCAAAAAAAATTTGCAGACAACAATGGGTTTAAATTAGGGCAAGCATAACCCATCAGGTACAGGTTGTACAACCACCACAGAAAAACAGTACCCTCGCTTCTTTAGTGTGAAACACGAACACACTGTTGCGACCATTACAGGTTATTACCATTACATTACATACTACATTACAACCATTACATTACATTACATTTGACGGGGACTCACTCCATCGCCTCGGCACTATCCTTCGTGCATTAAATGCATCAGATCAGCTGGATTCAGACAGAATGGGCGCATGTTGTTAAAACGCTGCCAAAGAATGAAGAGTAATACGGGTGATACAGAATGCTCATTCACGGGACGTTGGTGGTGTGCCATTCACCGGTGATGACGAACATGCTTACCGAAGAAAGCCAAGAAGCGGTGAACATGGTGATGAAGTCGGCCAGCGGGGCTCACACTTGCAAGGACTCGCGCCCATACACACATGAGCACCTCATATGATATGTGTGTGTTTGGTGGTCCCTGCATAGCCTTCATCAAGCGTCATATAAAGAGGCCAGGGCACCTGAGAAGGGCACCTGAAGAACCTGAACCCGATGCCTATGTCATTACCCTGATGTTCGATATCCCAGAATAAAGTCTGAACATGTTCCACGGAGTTTAAGTTGCCAAATATGACAATGTATGAGGCTGATCATTGCGTCTGTGAATTGCCCCTGGATGGCAATAGTCACGGATATCGCCGTGGTGAGATTATCGGCTGGAAAAACTATGTTCAGTCGCAGACATGCTCCTAAATTTTAATGTGGTATTTTGAAACATGTCTGGACATCCCTGAGTACCACTTACTGTTTCGACAAACGGCATTTTAGTTATCGGCTACGCTTTGCCGCGTTTCAGTGAGGGACAGAAATTTCCTGAAAACAATCGCAGAACAGCTAACCAAAAAGATTCATGCAAACGGTTAACTGCTTATTGTGATACACGTATCATTGGCAATAGTTTGCTAAAAAATGTTCCTGAAATAACAAATACTGTTTTTTCTTAGGCTTATTCTACCACACACATGCATTTTAGCAAAGTTGCCGGCGAACACCAACTTCATGACAGTAATAGTGCGAAATGAGTAACAGTATGTCACATTTTGGATTTTATCAGCCCAAATATTTTCAAAATGACAAAGGGATTTAAATTCGAAACAGACCCGTCGGTTTTCATAGGCTTTGCAGCATTTTGATTATACTTAGCCCATTGTGCATTATCATTTAAATGCCGCAAATATAGCGCAAATATTTTATTTCTACCATGACACCATGACCATGACACATGACACAACACGTAAACATTGGAAATACTACCTCCTGCTTATTCGACTCTCCAAAATATCCCATTCAAATGTAAAGCGACTTGTGATCGTGATCGAACTGTAAGAAAGATATCGTGGACTATGTTATCAACTCGATCCTTTATTTATTCATCACGCCAGTGGCGGCGGAAGCGCGGGACAACGGGGACAACGGGGGCAAAGTGCCCCCCCCCCATCCAAAGACATGAGGCTAACATATCTTTTTGCCTCCGCAAAAATGGCTGCGTGCCACGTACAAGTTCTTGGCGGCCGAGTATTGAAATAAGAACCGATTATGTCGTTACGCCTTTTGAAATTTCATTGTTTCTTCCGGTGCGTTACCAGGTTCCTTGATCAATTCTGTGCACGTTTGTCAAAATAACTGGTGGTGTTTCTTGTACGTTGATTCAAATGAAGGCGTATTTTGCCCAGCGCGAACCAAACTAGCCCATTTTGCCTACAGCTGAAAATGACATTGTTCGATGGTGTTGGGTTTGAGGGCACCCCGATCTTGGGATTTCAGAAATGTTATCAAAACTGACTAGACGGAGATGGGCAGAGATAGATCAAGCAATGTAGAGACCAGAAGACAGGCTCTGGACCACGACAGAATTAGAACAAGATGGCTTCGTTGGTGACTGAAAGTACCCGTATACCTTCCTCTGCACAAGTACTTGAACCAGTTTCGTAGCCAGGGAGGTCCTAGAGATCTCATACTCCCCCCCCCCCGGAATTATTGTGGTACACGAAGGGCCCTTGGCATCTGCTTTAAGGGGCTCCCCTGACTGCAAAATGCAAATCCACTCCTCTGCAAAGGGCCTTCAGTCCCCAGGCAAAGACCCCTCCGGGTCACTGTGACAGGAATTCGGCGCTCATGGCTACAATGATCGAGACGGTCAAGGCCAAGAAATGCATTATTCCATCACGCGACTGACAGCAGATGGCAGTTAGTCACGTGCGGAAAATACAGCGGTATGTTCCAGTGCGTGGCGCTGGAACATACCACTGTATTTTCTGAATACCTGACAATTACTGAATTTAGCATGTGTGAACGCGCAGTGAGTGGGGAAGAATGTCGTCTGATATGGGTCCGTAGTGGCATTTTTACCCAATTGTTCATGATTAAGTTTTTCGGAATATACACGAGTGTGATGCGCATTTTATAACATCCAACTCATTACGCTCACGTCTTCTCCGAAAACTTAATCAGGAGTGGAGTTTATACAGCCGTATGGATCTGGCTACGAGTGTAATTGTTTTGAACGTCGTTGGTTTGGGGACAGACGAGTGGGAGCACCGGGTGGACTTGCCCGTTTAAATGTGACATGCGTGTGCCTGTGTGGCAAGTTAAGTGTGTGGATTCGTGTGCCTCGTGCTAGCCAGTGCACTGTATGGGGACTCTCTGTGTCACTCGTGCTGTTGTCGAAGCAGCTTGCTTGTAGGCTGACTCCGGTCTCCTTTTGTTACAGTGTTGAGAAGAATGCAGTGACACGTCCGAACTTTCTATCTGTTCTTTCTCTACAAAGCGCTCTCACGACACTATCTTTTCATCGTCTGTCGTTCTTCAAACCCTTGGTCTTCTGCAACCCGACCGCACGTGAAGTCATCTCTTGACGACCTGGATTGACCTGGCTTCTTTCTTCCGGCCATCCCGATCCACATAAGACAACATGTTTGGAATGCTGAACCCAATGAGCGCCGTCACCAGTAAGGGTCAACTTTTCATATAGACTACATTAGACCAGTGTATAGAAAAAATGGCATGGCCCTTTGGTTGATATGAGGTGAACTGTGCTTGCAAACTCGAACGGTTAGCATCGAAATGAGCTAATGCAACACGTAAAAGTTTGTGAACTTGATTAATTATTCGTACTTTGTGTTTGCCATGGTAAATCAAAGAAATGGTCTTGTCACCTCGCACTATATTGGCCTGGCAACAAGTGGCCATAACAGTACGGACCAACACTCAACGGGCTTCAGTTCAGCTGCAGCCTTTCATAGCAGTTTCTGCAGAGTGCTCGAACGGTGATGCATCTTTGTAGTCATAACGCGTTTGACTTTAGTAGCATACTCGTAGCACGGTAAGGATCGCCAGCCATGCTTCAGGTGGTGTCTTAGGCATAGCAAGTATGGGGTCTCAGTGACCCATGGTGGTAGTGGAAGTAGTGGTATGACTTGCGTCAAAAAACAGTTTATCTTCTATACAAAAATAAGATTACTCATTCGTCGTAGTGAATGATTTCCACCTCCTGGGATTAAGATCAGGTCAGTGAAAGCTAGATACTGTCGGCCTTTGTTACACTGCTAGTGCTGAAAATCATGTTATATCATCATAGATTGGTTCCGGTTTTTTTAGATAGATAAGATAACTGCCATCGCTGTAATCAACGAAAAGGATTACCTTGAACTGGCTCAAAACCATTTTGAGATCATATAACGTCTGGGACCTCACATGATCTTAGAAAGGTCACTGAGCATAACCATCGAAATACCTTCAAACAGCCGTCCAGACAGACCAGAATCGAAAACTGACCTCAGATCTCGACAGACTCCTCAGGAAAGAACCAAAATATGGTCCAGATCTAGAAAACGTCTTGGGGGCCGACGAGAATGCTACTTTGACACTTTGGCACAGAGTGACACTTCGACACTTTGACACTTTGGCACAGAGTGACACTTCGACACTTTGACACGAAAATGAGACCTTAGCTCAGTGGCCTAACATGACCTTGCAACGTTTTTTCTTTAAATGGCGCAGGAAGGAAGTAGGTTAACTTGTGCAATTTTCAATTTCTTGACGCATGCCATTTGCCAGTAGTCTAGGAAATACTTCGTGGAGGCGCCAAGCACACCCTTCGTTCAGTGAGAACTGCTGTTCATCAAAAGCACACATGCTTTTATGTGTCTTCATTTAGTGTTAATTGTTTATTAGCCAGCTCTTTGACTCGATCAATGTCACATTGCATCAGAATCAAGGAATAACTTTAAACCAGGTACATGAAATCACGACAACACAATGTGATATGCACCCGTCTTGTATGAAATGAGGTTTGGAGTGGCATGATATGATGTTTGAACTGCAAAGGAGAATTGGCATATGTTGCAACAGTCTGAACATTTACATGGGTCCAGCTTCAACAAGGAATCACTTACTGATGACATGAAATGTCTACTTACATTGATGCCTGAGCCGAAACATGAATGATACCCAGTTGTATTTGTCCGCGAGACTTCCCCTGTTGTGCTTAATGGATGGGTTTTGAAAGCATTGAAAAACATTGAAAACACTGAACGGCCGAAAACATTGCTTGAACAATGTGCTCTGGCATGATAATTTGGTCGTGACTGGACGCTGCACAGTTGGACAAGGCATTTGCGCCATCATAGGCTGACATCGTTTTACGGGAAGGCCGTTGTGTTTATTTCAAGAGGCACTTTTACGACCTTAACCACTAGTGCAATTATTTGGACGGGCACCACTGCTAGCCATACCATGGGGCGCTTTGTCCAACCAATCGGGATTGCATTACAGGCGTGACGTCATTCTCGTCTTGCCAATCTCCCGGGTTATGAGTCTCAGGGGATCATTCCGCTGGTCATTAGGAGAATGATGAGCCAGTGTCATCGACCCAAAATAAACGAGAGGTGGCCGGTCGGAGCGGAGGAGCGCGGGAGTTACCGCTCTCTTGGAATGCCGGCGAGGGTGGGTCTTTGGGGGGGGGGAGAACCAGGCAGTTTATTGTCCGGATCGGCACGGGAATTGAGCGCCTCAGGTCCGATGGTTAGATCTCGGGTAGCAGGTCGTCCTTGTCACCGGATTTGTGAGTTCTCAGTTCCGCAAAGACCATGCAACTTGGTGGTCGTGCTTGGGTCTTGCGTGTGGCTGAGGGTATTGTCTCAGAAGCTCTTCCTAATGAGCTTCACGGGTCGAGTTTATTTAACACTGGAGGGGATGTCCTTAGCTGGGGTTTAGATATAATGCATAGCTCTCTTCTGATGCTGCATGATGTACCCAGATGCCTTGTTTTTTTCACCAGCAAAGCTGCAGAGACCGATTTCACATAAGCACTGCATTTGATATTTGTAACGTATTCGCTTTGTTGTTTTCAAGAAAACCCATTGCCTTCCCCAACTGAGATTTTGGTTTAAAGCCATCGGCGTTCGGAAAAACTTCACGATAATCCAGTCGAAATATAACCTGGCGGCTTGTGAATTCTAGTAAACCAGCGGATCCCGGACTCCGTCTCAGAAGTCGACAAGGCCTTTTGCGCAATAGTGGTAACGTTTCTTTGTTATTCATGGCTGCTGAAATTTCCTACATAGCGCAGTCTGGCAATGGCTTTTGAAGAGTCCACCTCAGCTGAAACAAGAAAAATAAGTAAATAAATATTAAACAACGAAAAGCGAATTACAAGGCACTCAGACTTTAAGAGTCTTAAAAAAGTTTTATTGGCATTCTCTGAACCCGTGATGAGTCACGTACAAGGGCCAGTCGTCTTCCAGAGCCGTTCAGTCGGTTTTGTGAGCGGTGCGGTACGGCGCCCGGCCGAAACTGAGCAACGTTTAGGCGGCACGATCGACCTGTCGCCGACCGCTGCTCGGCCGTCACGCGACCCGCGGGGCGGTGATCGACCTGTCACCCAACAGGACAGGGACGGTTCATACCCGCGGGCCGCGGCGGCACCCTGACGGGCACCGTCGACGGGGTCGACGGCTGAAGTCCGGCTTCTTGTCGATCCCGGCCGTCACTTCTGCCGCACCGCACCGGCCCTTGACGGCGACGCGACCTCGGCGGGCTTCTGGGCACGGTCGGTCGTTGCGGACGGCTCCCCGTCCCGGTGGCGGCAGGCGGCGGCGAGTGAGGCCAGACCGGAACCGCCCCGGAGAAACCTCGATCCTCACCGCCTGCTGGTGAGCTCGAGTCTCTACCGCAGTGGAGACGGTGGGCCAGATAGAGCACGTAGCGCGCCGCAGCGCGGTCCCATTTCCACGCTCGGAGCTTCGTCCTGTGACTCATCGCTTCGATTTCGTACCCCGAGGCGCTGCCGAGGCGTGGCCGCGCGTGACCTGAAGCAGGAGCAGACAGGAGGCGCCTGATCAGCTTTGAATCAAATTACTATTCTATCAGGCCTGGCCGGCGATGCATCTCGGAGGAGTGTATTGCAGCCGCCGGCAACATGTTTGTTTTCTAACCCGCTGGGACGGAGCTGCCGTCTCCCGTCAAATTGCTCCGTCTTCCTCGCCTAGCCGGGGGTATCCCTTCTTAAGCCTTACCTGACGCGGCGACCGAGCCAGCTGCAGAGGATGAGGCCCAGTCTCCCGATCGCCGCAGGCAAAGTGTGGATGCACCGCTGCTGAGCTGGTCCGAGGACCCATGGGTCGGTGCCTCGTTCATCTCGGACCCGCGAGTCACGTGTCCGTGAACACTGCTGTGCTCACCTGTGGACCCGTGAATCACTGCTGGGCCGATCCGTGGAGCCGTGAATCATTGCTGGGCTGATCTGTGGCGCCGTGAGTCTCTGCTGGGCCGATCCGCGGACCCATGAGTCGCTGCTGGGCTGCTTCGTGGACCCATGAGTCGTTTCTCGGTGGTCTGAAGACGCTTGAGTAGGGTTTCTCCCAAGTTGGCCTCTCTAAGGTGTGTTTCACTTCGTTCGAGCGGTCCTCGAAGCAGGGGGCCACCACGGAGCTCGTAATCACCAAACGGGCGGAGTTAATGCACCGGCAACTTCGGCTCAGAGTGAAATCCGCGCAGTGGTAGAACGGGCCGTTTCCAGGCCAGGCACGTCAATCCCCCCGGGGCGTGCTGAGGAATGTCGCGTAGAGGCTCAGTCCTGAGGCCAGCGGCCCCCTCCCGCCAGCAGTGAGTAGTGTGTGTTGGGGGGAGGGGAGGGAGAACATAACCGGCTCCTGAAGAAAAAAGGGTGTGGCGTTGGAGGTGACTTCACGTCTCGACATTGTTCAGGACCGCTCGGAGCAGACCGCGTCGCACAGCTCGGCCATTATCGTCAGATGGAACGCGCGACCGGCAGACCGTTATAAGAATCCCACTGATGAGCGCAGAACAGGCCTGGATTAGCCGGACTCCGGGCTATATTGCGGCCAGGACTGTCCTTTTCGTGTCTGAAAATTCGGACACCAGGGGATAGCGGTCTGTGCTCCCACTTCGGAAAGTAAAGATGGGACCGGTTAATTAAGTATACTGTTGTTTAACGAATTTTATTGACATTAAGTGATAGGCAGACGACACTGGCGAAGCCTGCAGCAATTTTTGTTTCCATATATTTTCTGCCCTTTCTCTTCAAAACGTAGGCTGCCCCAGATGATGCAACGGCCGCATTTGCCATTGCTTTTTGTCTGTTTTGATTTCCTCCATTGCAAGATACCTAACAACTGAGTGATAGATTAACGTTTGAAATATAATTCAAAATTTAACGATGCAGTTATCTTTTGCTAAGGGTCAGTTTCCGAGCCTACCTAATGGAAAAAACACAGGTCTACTAAAAATAATGTCTCCGGAAGAGGGTCATCAGACTCACGACTTTGCAGCATCCTGAACTGTCCGGACCAAGCTAGCTTCACTCCAAACGCCGCAAGTGAGTAAGATTTCATCGCAATGCACAGTGCATCATTCAATTTCAGTCAACCAGCTCACATAACCAGAGGGATGAGTTCCCAGCGCGCAAGCGTAAGAGCTCCTGGGAAATTATTTTGGCCGGCACGCCGAGTCTGGCGGGAAATTTTGCGCGGGAAGAGCGCGTGCAAATTGGACGTGAGCCTGTCAGAACGAGGAAACGAGGAAACCACGCGCTTCCGGTGCCGCGTAGGTCGTTATTCTCCGGAAGGGCTGCTCCCGTGCAGCATTAATTAAGCTTTCTCCATCTCGTTCCTGGCACGGGAGAGCGCGGGGCAGACTTCGCTCCTCTAATCTCGGGTCGGCGTAAAGCGGACCTGGCGTTCGATCTCTCAGTTTCAATTAAGGTCTGGCGTATCGCGGCGCCGGATGGGCGCCGAGCACTCCGCCGGCCGGCCGATTATCGCAGGCGCCCGCGACATTTGTCGAATTAAACGCTCTGCTGGCAATCGCGCCAGTTTCACGGCCGCCGGGTGTCACTGTGACGCATGTGCGCCCAGTTACTCCCCGAGTCTCTTCGTTAGCTTGTCCGTTCGGTCGCCGGTTCAGCAGCCCGTTTGGAGCTGACGGCGCTAGTCTGGGCGCCGTTAACGTCTGATGAGCTTCGACCCGCTCAGACCTTCTCATGCCCGTACCTTCTCAGAGATTTGATTGCGTTTTCACCCACTTTTTCGAATTTCGAATTTTCGAATTTTCCTTGGCGTTTTACGCAGTGCGATCTCAGCGGAACACAGATGGTCTGCCAGCGCAGTGTCGTGGGAAGCGTAGCTGTCACGTTACCGTGGGAATTTACCTCTCACCCTTCCCGTTCCTCGTACTCCAGGCTCCTCGAATGCGCTGGTGCCAACGCATTCTTCGACAGTCGTCTTCTGAATATTGCTGCCGCGGGCCAGCGTAGGCGTGGTGAGTGAGGCGTGCCAGCGGCTTGCGCGGACCCGAATCCATATTGACTGCGATGACAACATATAAAACTAATCCCAGATTTGTGCACCCTTTCCCAAGTTGTCCTGCAGTTAAGGTCGTGAGGGGTCTATACGAGTACGTAACAACATTGACTGTCCACCCTGTGGCGCGTTTCTGTCTTCTGTATGCCCAGCGTCGGAGACGACCTGGCCTGCTGCCTTGGCGCGTCGCCCGACCAGTATTGACCCTGAGACGCCGGCGGGGACGGCCAGAAGCCCCTCAGTTGCCTGACGGGGGCGGCGGCCGCCAGCCTCGGTGAGGCCTCGGGTGGCCGGGGAGCGCGGCGTCCCGGCCGCGCCGGGCCCCGGCGCCGGCGTCCCCGACTGCCGCTCACAGCGCCAGGCTGCACTGCAGGGCTCCGGACGGCAGGCCGCCCGGCCGGCCGGACGGACGGCTCCGCTCCGCCGCCGGCGGCGTCCCAGCGGGCCGGAAGCCGGGCTCCCGGCCGGAAGCGACGGCCCCGGGCGTTGGCGGGGACCCAGCCGAGCAGGGCGGACGACGCCGGCGGTCCTCGTCCGGGAGTTCCCCGACGACCGACCACTCCGGCCCGCCCCAGGCCTGTGCGTGGCTGTTTTGAGAGAGTTGCCAGAATTGAGGAGGGGTCTCGAACCCGGATTCACGCCTCGTAGCCGCCTGGAGTTGTTGACCGGATTTAGATGCCACGTCAGTGTAACGAAGTAGACCGCCTTTATTCGTATGCATGCTATTCTATCGACCCAGCCCTCTTTGTTCTAACAGGAAGAAGTCCTTTGAAGGACCTTTGATTGCACTGGCCAACGTGAACAGCACTCAAAGAGATTTTAATTATTCGAAGTCCACGAGTGAGTGTGTTGGTAAAATTTTCAGAGGAGTTTTGTCCCTATGAAACAAGAAAAACGGCTACCGTTACCGTATTTGCGACTGCTTCGCTGTCACACATTTAATATTCTCGCAATAAGCAGAGAATGGAAAAAGCCTTTGAAGCACGTTACGTTGGTGCAGTAGAATTTCAGCCATTCATTTCAGCAAAACTTTTCAGTTTCCACGCGTTTTCACTTCACTGCTATATGCAAACATGCCACTCCATCCAAAATACATCGTGAAACCTGCATCTTGAAGGTAAGAATTTGAAGTCGAGTCCCGTTATTTAGTTATTTTGCGACTCTGGCATACGATTTGGGCGTCGTCACTTAACCGCCATGTGTAATGCCTTCCTGACATAATGGAGCCGAGGGGCTGCCTGATGCGCTACCCGGAAAAAGCTCAAGAGAAATGGAAAACCATGGACACAAATCTCTTCATCAATGAAACGTACAATAATCCGCTTAAATGAAAGACAAATACCTGTGATCAATAACAGACAAAATAGATAGCTCTAGACAGAAATGTTTTCAAAAATCGTGTTTATCTCTCGGTAAAATTTCACGAAATTCCTCAAATATGAGAGGGTGTTTGCGCTTTTGGGGAGTTTACGAAATTGATGGGAGTTTTTCGGAGGTTTGCTATGCACCTAAGTCGTGCATTCCCTGCTGTATTCCGCATGATTGCAACATGCGACCTAAGTGACCCTCTCGGGAGCAGCACAAAACATTGCAGCACCTGCAGGGAAACAATGGCAATTATCATTGCTGCAACAGTTTCCATCCCAACGCAATTCTGTTTTTACGGATTCCAATAGTAGGAAATAAACAAACCACGCAATCCTTCAAGACAGAACAATTTTGGCAGCAGTCGGTCGCGCCTTCCGACGACGAAAACATTAGCTCCGCGTGTCTCCACCACTCGATCCCTTGAACTGCAGTTAGTCATCGAAACCCAATACAGACCAGACTTCCAAGGCCGATTGCTTTTCCGAGACCTAAGTCATTGAACCGATGACTTCTCCGCACGGGAAACACTTCTGAACAATACGCCTGCCAGAATGCGAAAACATTTCCGCTCGGCTCACGGCGGCGCGAAAAACGCGCCGGCGAAATCCAATCAGTCGGCGGCCGACTGGGAGGGGTTTCGGCGCGGCCGGGCTGCCGCAGTCTGACGCCGGAACCCGGTTCGCCGCCGGCACGGCCGCCTGTTTTCCGGCCAACTTTGCCCGCCAGGATGAAAGAAGCCTCTCAGCGCGGCTTTAATGGGCTGGGAACCCGGCCGGCTCGGCCTGCGCGACGGCGAGCCCGCTCAGCCGGCCGAACGCTACAGAGCCGACTGACGTTTTTCTCTTCCGACTCCATCTGCGGGCGCCGCCGGCCGCCGACTGCCAATGAGCCGGCAGAAAGCTGGGGATGGTGGGGGGGGGGGACGCTGTCGCCTCCGCCGTCCAGTCCTGCCGCCTCCGTCCGGGGCCGGCGAGACTCTGAGTCCCCGCGGTCCAGCTGTCAGCGGCGACTGCAGGACGCACGGTGCGCGGGTGGGAGCTCTGCGGCCCCGCGGTTCGACTGCCAGAGCGGCAGCCGCCGAACAAAGCCGCAGGCGCCGCTCGCCGGATGAGCCGCCGCTGCGGCGGGGCCAGCGCCGGCTCAGCAATGTTTACGAGTTCACACTGGAGCGGTTAAACGGCCGCCGGTGGAGAGCGCCGGCGCGGCTCTGTTCCGCCACTCGAGCGGCTCCACTCGGCGCCGGTCGAGCCGGCGCCGAGCCGCCGGCGGGGAGAGGGTGGACGTCAGGAGGGGGAAGGAGAGATGACAGGAGAATCACGGCCAACTCCGGAACTCTGCGGCCAATGAGCCGCAGAGTCTCAGAGTCCCGCGTCCGGGACTGAACGCAGCAAAACGGCAAAAGGCAATGCTGTCTGTTTTTCGGAGAATACGATATATCCGACGATATCCCGAACTTCAACCTTGATTCAGAGCTTTTCAGCGCACAGCTCAGCTTAAGTCCATTTGCCTTTACATCCAAATGTACCTGGAACACATTGCTGGCACGTGAATTTTTCAGTAACGCTGAGAGTGCGGCGTTGTACGAAAGTCGCCTCTTCATCGCTGTCGCCCTCGCATCAGTGACTCGTGCAGCATCTGACGGCCAGCCCAGGGCAAAACGTGGCCGGCTTAATGGATCAGCGCGCCACCCGTGTGTCTGGCCATTATCAGGACGTGGCCGGTTCTCCGTGCCAGCGGGCCGCTCATGTCTCTGGCCATCATCAGGGCACGGCCGGTATAACGCTCCAGCGGACCTCCTGTGTGTGCGGACATTATCAGGACGTGGCCAGTATAACGCTCCGGCGGGCTGCCCGTATGTCTGGCCGTTATCTTGTCAGTGACGCAGCGGTGGCTCACCTCACCGAGCCTGACATTATCGGCCGAGGCCAGGCCGCCGTCAGCCGCTCGCCGCCCGATGTGTCGGTACCGACAGCGGAGGGCGAGACAGGACAGCAACGGCATCGTGCAAACGGAGGGGAGGGGAGACCAGTGGGCCAGCCATGCGGCGTCAACGGTTGGCGCAGTCGTGGCGCCTGAACGGTCTGCTTGGCCTGAACTGCTGAACTGCTGGCTGTGGTCCTGCTCCTGACCCGCGGCTCGGGCTGAACTGTTGAATGTGGTCCAGTTCGTGACGGCGGTTCGACCTCGTCACCTCCTGTCGACCGACTCCTGTCGCCGGCTCCTTTTGCGAACGGCTTGCGAGGGAGCGGGGTGGCTGAACCAAGTCGTATTCTGACGTCATTACTTCCGGCATAATCCTAGTAAGCAGCCAAAAGCACTGAATTGTTCTGTTTGCTGGGTAGCAGTCAGTCTGCGTCTGATCTTGAACTAGCACAATTTCACGTCTCTGTATTGCAATTTGGTTCGAGGCGCATCATGTGAAATGACTGACTACAGGAAAAACACGCATTTAGATACCGTGACCGATGCTTACAGCTGGCGATGATCCAGAGAACGGGCGGTGGTCATCCCTCTTCAAACAGCACACCTTCTGCCCAGTCCCAGTTCCCGGACTGCGTGACTACAGAGGCACCGGAGCGTGTCGCTGGCCTCTCTGGCCACCCTCAGCGCACCGAGAGCACCATCTGTTCTCAGGCTGTCACCGACTGCGGGTGCGATCCCAGCCGGCGGCCGGACGTCCTTCTGTCCTCAGACGATCCGTCAGCACCGAGCCGCGACAGTACAGCTGACAGAGCCCCGCCAGCGACAGTACAGCTGACAGAGCCCCGCCAGCGACAGTACAGCACACAGAGCCCCGCCAGCGACAGTACAGCTGACAGAGCCCCGCCAGCGACAGTATAGCTGACAGAGCCCCGCCAGCGACAGTACAGCACACAGAGCCCCGCCAGCGACAGTACAGCACACAGGACCGCCGGCACCGACAGTACAGCACACAGGACCGCCGGCAGCGACAGTACAGCACACAGAGCCCCGCCAGCGACAGTACAGCTGACAGAGCCCCGCCAGCGACAGTACAGCTGACAGAGCCCCGCCAGCGACAGTACAGCTGACAGAGCCCCGCCAGCGACAGTACAGCTGACAGAGCCCCGCCAGCGACAGTACAGCACACAGGACCGCCGGCAGCGACAGTACAGCACACAGAGCCCCGCCAGCGACAGTACAGCTGACAGAGCCCCGCCAGCGACAGTACAGCACACAGAGCCCCGCCAGCGACAGTACAGCTGACAGAGCCCCGCCAGCGACAGTACAGCACACAGGACCGCCGGCACCGACAGTACAGCACACAGGACCGCCGGCAGCGACAGTACAGCTGACAGAGCCCCGCCAGCGACAGTACAGCACACAGAGCCCCGCCAGCGACAGTACAGCTGACAGAGCCCCGCCAGCGACAGTACAGCACACAGAGCCCCGCCAGCGACAGTACAGCTGACAGAGCCCCGCCAGCGACAGTACAGCACACAGAGCCCCGCCAGCGACAGTACAGCACACAGGACCGCCGGCACCGACAGCACACCACACAGGGCAGCGACAGTACACCACACAAGGCCGCCGGCACCGACAGCACACCACACAGGGCAGCGACAGTACAGCACACAGGGCCGCCGGCACCGACAGCACACCACACAGGGCAGCGACAGTACACCACACAAGGCCGCCGGCACCGACAGCACACCACACAGGGCCAGCAGCGACAGTGCACCGGCGAGGGCCGCCGGCAGCGACATTATACCAGAGGGGGCCGTGGACAGCGTAGTGTGAGTGGAAAACTGACTCAACTTATGCATATACATAGCTCGGAAATCTAAGAAATTAAAGCACGTCATCTCATTGCCAGCCCAGTGAAGTCATATTCGAAGTAGCACGGAGTATAATTATCTCTAAACTTTACGTTTCAGGGCGCTTTGGAGAATCTGTCGACTTTCCAGCCAGCACCAGATAGTAGGTCACATGTACATTAGCCTAACCTCTGCAAACCAGCTTTTCTGGGCGTTCCTTGGATCAGAGAGAAGATTGCCGGAAATGTGAGCTTTGTCAAAAGCTAGCGTTAAGAGCAGCGGTTCTCGCACATGCACGCAGGGCAATATGTGAAGGGTGTGCGGTGTGTACTTAAAGTCCGCTGCACTTTCCAGTGCTAGTTTACATCGTGCTGCGGCGCAAACCCGTAGCTGGCGGGAAAACAAAAGTTTTTTCTACGTCATTCTTAGCTAGTTTACATCGTGCTGCGGCGCAAACCCGTAGCTGGCGGGAAGACAAAAGTTTTTTCTACGTCATTCTTATCGAAATCGAAAATGAATTAGCTGAAATCCGGTGAAAAGATAATGGATGGGGGAGGGCGAAAACTGCTGGTATATGGGACTGACCGGACTGACCTTTACCATACGAACTTTCAAAATAGTTCTCCACTCATGGCCTTTCCCAACATGAGATGTTATTTTGCAGAGCTGTCATCTTCGAATAAAAACTAGCTCCGATACAAAGTTGACGAAACAGTGTCAATGTCTTTTTCTCGTCATTATTGCGAGCGCAGCTGGTCAATATACCGCTGATGACATTCACTCAAACATTAACATTCTGGTGCTATCGATTTTTAGACTATTTTGCAGCTGTTTTATATTTCGCATTGGTTTTAATGCGACTAATTGCTTGACATGCAACTGGTAGCTGTGAGTATATCTACCATATCTCATTTATGGTCATTTTCGTGCATCAGATTGATTATTTCTTCGAGAAAACGCGAAGAAGTGCATAAAAGCGCCGTCTGAAATTGTTTCCCACGAATTTTTTCCTGTCTCCCTTTCACTCTCTCCCTTTGTCTCCCTCTGTTCCTCGCGATCTCTTTCTCCTTTGCCTCGAAGAGACACGTTTACAAGTCCTGTATGTTCCTTATCAGGCAGTAGATGGGCCAGGGGAGAGCGGGGAGCGGCTGCTCCTGTGCCCTCTCTCCCCCTCTGCCTCTGTTGGCGGCCAGCCCCGGCTTGGTATGCTCGGCCGGCGGTAATGACACCCAATCGATGGACGCTGCCATCCGAAGGCCCCCACCAGAGGGGCTCCACGCCCGGCCACTGACACTGATTGGGGACCAAGAGCTGCTCGGTAGGAGGCCGAGGTCGGTCAGTAGGAGGCCAGAGCCGGTCGGCAGGAGGCCAGAGCCGGTCGGTAGGAGGCCAGAGCTGGTCGGTAGGAGACGATACCTGTCATTGCTCAGCGCTGTAAGCCCACAGGCTGCAATGCTCGTTCTCGGGTGAGGGTAAAAACGTCATTTTCAATGAATTTCGGGGGCCTATACCGGCCAATGAGCCCGCTGACGCATGCAATTCCTGGAGACAAACCGTGCCATTGCTCTCCGGCCTGTGAGGAATGGGCCAGCCAGGGTCGGACCGGAGCGTTCTCCGAACGCCGTATTTCCTCCCCCGACGCCCAGTGAGGAATGGCGACAGCGGGTTCCAGCCGATCGCTCCTCGGCCTCTTCAGGGCGGCGCAGTCACGCGAGGCAGACGTCCGCTGGTGTCGGAGGTCCAGCGGACCGGCGACCTCGGGCCCGTGCGGCGCCAGCGATGCTGCGCAGAGGGTCGCCGGGTGGTGTCTGGGGAGGGACCCGTGACGCTGTCGGGGACGCGTCACGGTCGTGGTCACGGCCCGTTACGGTCCGGACCGCAGCCGGGTGACGGCACGGCGCCCTTCAGAGTCGCCCGACCCGGCTGGTCTCTGGCAGGGTACCAGGGGCGCCCCGCCCCCGCGGAGCCGGTCCACCCGACCCGACCCGTCCGGTCGTCCTGACGGTGCGCCGGCCGGCCGGAGGCGCGTTTCACAGCGTGCTGGAGGCGGCCGCAGCTCGTAGAGCAGTGCCGGTGGTCTGGCGAATTGGAGAAAAGATGCGCGGCCTCACAAAGACGAACATCTCGTGTGATATTGCAGCGGCAGTTCCTCGATATGAGGACCGAATGTGGAGATATGAACTGCATATCGGGCTCTGGTTATTTCATAACCCTGGCTGATGCTGCTACTGAGGAAGAATGATATCCAGACGTTTCTCGCGGGAAACTCGCCGTATGTTTAACACAAAATGCCCTCTATTTTGCATATGAGCCACATGAATGCATTTAGTGCGCTCCCATTCGCTTGGAAAGGGAAAATCACAATGAATTCCAAATGCGCGGGTTATATGAATAAACAAATATTTTCTCATTGTCGTAACTATTTTTCCTACTGCTCTGTTGGAAGCTCTACAATTTTGCTTAAGATTCTCCACGCCATTGTGGATGGAAGTAAAGGTGTTCAGGGGCAAGAAATCATTTACAAACTGGGGAGATTATTTTAGCAAATTACCGTAAACTGTCGATTGAAACATCTACGCAAACCGCGTTTTGTCTGTTGTTAAGAACACACCAGCCACGCAGTTTTTTTTTATTTCAGTTGCAGTGCAAATCATAGTGCACAAAAGTGAGCAACCGACGAGATGACGGAGGGCAAGATAACATAGCACCCAACATATAATAAAATACCGGGAATAAAATCATCACAGCTTCGCGATAAGCAGCTCGGTGGTATGTAGGCGGCGGCCATGCTTCACGACCCAGGCTGTTCCACGCCCAGGCCGGCCGGTAGAAAAGTTTTCTCGTTTGGCAGCGAGACTTTCCCAAGATAGGCCTAGTGCGTCTCTCCAGAGCCGTCTCCGTCAGGCGCCGTGATACGTCTGACCGGCTGACAATCGCGCGATGCTCGACAAACGAGGCCCGTGCTCATTGTTTATCTCAAACCAGTCTGTAGACACCTTCAGCAACTTCGCCGGTTTTTCATTGTTACAAAGGTAACGCGTATAAATGAAACAGCCCTGAAATAATCGTATTTTTTATCGCAAGCGCAATATGACGTAAGCTGCGACAAACCACGGCAAGGCCGCTACTGAAACGTGTTTTAGGTAAACGCATTTTTTTCGGCAGGCCGGGATATTCCGGTCAATAACTCTCGGAAGCGCTCATGAATAAATTATACGAGTACATTCATGCGTGCGTCTGATGATAGACAAGTACAACACAAATTATGTTCCCCATGCATTCTGAATCACCAATGATACATACGACACGCGCGTTGAGCATTGTATTGTACGTCCTCGGTTAGTTCAGTCACAGAAATACAAAAAGGAACGAGTAGGCAAACAAAAAGCAGGCGCTGAAAAACACGTTCGTGAAAACTTATGCTCTCTTAAAACTGGACCGCCTAGTCCGGTCGGAGGTGCCATTTTAAAGCCACATTTAACAATGACGGCGGCAACGTGGACAGAGCCGGCGGGAGTACACTGTATAGTAGAGGCACGAGCGATATCGCATTTTTTATCGAACATGGCGTCCCGCATTCGGACACGCACCCTTGTGGAGCACAATGTACACACTCACACACACACACACACACACAGACAGGTGTATATAGATATATGTTAACAAAGTGTCCAAGAAATTAAAAAAGGCTTCGAGGGCCAACATACAGGGTCCCGAAAGTGCCTTGTCACGTCAACGGCTCTGAATGTATCGTACTGCCTGGTCATGCTGGTGTTAAGAACGGCAGACTTTCAATCTGACACCACACGTGCAATTATGGCTTCATTCAGAAAACAGCGGTAGATGATTGGACCTGGCATTGAGTGGAACAAGGCTGCCGCGCCGAGTAATCTCGTGGTCGCTAAACGCGCTGATGAATTTTTCCTCAGCGTGGGTCCCTCTTGAACCTCAGCCCCACAATGCCTTGATAGCTAAAACAGGTCCAGCATCAAACATTATGACCCAGGGTATTTATTTTTTATTGTCCGGGAAATGAAATGTAAATGACACGAATTTCATGCGGTCATCGGGCTCGGCTGTGGACTGATAGACGGTCTCGGACCATTCTCACGGCGCCGTGGTGCGGCCAGTCCCCAGTCAAGACCCGTCGGCCGACTTCGGTGCCCAGCCGGGACCTGCCGGCTGACCTCTGTGACCTGCGACAGGCCAGCTGCCGGGCGCCGGCGGCGGCGATGACAGTGGCGACAAGGCAAAAGAGGAAGAGGCGGAGCGGGAGCGGCTGGAGGCGATCGCCGAGGCCGAGGAACGCCGGAAGGAGAAGCACCGCAAGATGGAGGAGGAGCGGGAAAACCTGCGACAAGGTATCCGGGACAAGGTAACAGAACCGCGAACAAACGCCGGCAGGAGCGGGCGAACCCCGTCTGCAGAGCACGAAAGACTATCAGGAAATGGACAGTGACTTTAACTGTGAACCAGCGGCAAAGTCCGAGTGGTGGTTGCCCCATTTATTTTTTTCGTGTTTAATGCACCTCAGCCCCGTGCATTACATTTTCGCTACATATTTTCTCCACTAGCTTTCTGAGAACGTCTATGTCGCTGCACTTTTTGCCAGCATGTTTAAATGTTTATTCTGGTCTGAGGTCCATGACTGTTACCCGAACCACTGCACCGTTCGCGTCTAGAGATTGCATACTCTGATTTGCCTGATTTCGAAAAAAGGTCAAATTGGAACAGCATGCATAACTGGTTTGGCAGTACTGGGCCCTGGACCAGGCGCTGAGGTAAAAAGTGAAAGGAGGGGGAACTAGACTATCACATGTTTTACTTCAACGTTTCAAGCAAAAAGCAGGGAACAGCAAACACTGAAAAAATGTACATTACAGTAATTCTAAATTATTCTCGCCATTCCGTAAAGAGGTGCTTGTTGACACCCAGAGTGACTTGGAGTATGAATGAAACTCCTCGGTCCATTAAAGCCGCACTCCTCCACTGGAAGCCCCGATCATTCCCGCACCATCCGTCGAAGATTTAGTCTTCCCGCAAACCCCGTGTAGTGACCTCAGCCAACAATTACGGCGCCGTAACGGGACGTAATGCGCTCAGCTTGCCACTCCAGCTCCCTGGAGAAGTGGCCATTTCCCGCGGAAAACTGGCTCTGACGACCTCCACGGTTTCCGACGGGCGCTGCCAGCCGGTCGGCGCACTAGCCGCTGCTTTGACTCCTCTGAAACGGCGAATGGACGTCAGGTGGGGAGGGGCGGCAGACTTGAGCGTGCGTCTTGTCTCACGGAGGACGGGACAACTCTACCGGAAGTCCCGAGCGCGCGTCCCACCAACACCCCAGCCGCCAGCCCAGATCGGGCCTAGACAGCTCGTCACGACCAGCCCTGGGCGAGGTTCAGACCGGTGCCGAGCGGCCGTTCATACCCGCACCCGGCAACGGCCAGCGCCGGTCTGCACCGCGCCCGCAGACCGAGGTCACGCAGCCAATCGGAGCAGGATCAGGCGGCCGCCGACCTCTGCCGCTTTATTCCGGTCCGTTCGCCACCGAGGGCCTCTACGGCAAATGGAATGGCGCGAAACAGCCCATAGAGAGCAACTGAGGGCCGTTGTGCCGGCAACAGTGGGTCGGCGCCAACCTCGAACGTCGGCCGGCACGGTTGGACGTTTACACGCCGCTGAGTATGGGGGAGGGGGGCTCCGTGAGGGCACCGTCAGGGACGCCTGACGGTGACCTCAGAGCGTCCAGGATGACCTGTTGCTGGGCGCCCACCCGGAGAGCTGAAAACGAGACAAGAGTGTGGACTAAAAAAAGAAAAAAATATGTTTCGTCTAGAACACGTACATTTGCAAAGCCCTGGAGAATTCCCCCTTCTGCTTTGTATCCGAACACCCAGTGCAAGTTATTCTAAAGCGGCGCCAACGGCGATATTGTGGTGGCAAGGGCCCTGTTGCAACAAACTTTACTCCTCACTCTGAAATTTCTCCGTTCCCTGTTTCTGTATACTAGGATTGTGCAGTCTTAACTCTTACGGCTATTGCCGACGGCGATCAGACAAGCAGCTCCGGTCTCCAATAGTTTGGGCGTGGTTGGCCCCTAGTCCATAAGAGTCTCATAAACATCAATCTGACCTTGCATCCTCGTCGTGTATTTGAGATGCTGCTCCCTTTCTCCAACCTAAAAACCCATACCTATAACAGATCAAAATTTTGATATCTTGCATCAGCCTTATCCCAGCCATTCCTAAGAATCGCGAACTGATCAGACGATCTGTGGCCGTTGGAGAGTTTTCTTCTACAACTACATATTTATATTTAATTGATCGGTATGGCATAACGTTGGCGTTCATCCCCGTCCGTAGGCCGCAGGGGAGGCTGGGAATACACGATTCTGGGGTACGTTGATATGTTGACCTTTCCGCCAAAGCAAGGCTTGCGTTGTCACAAACACTTTCATTATTGCTTTTTGTGTTCTCTTCTTTCCGTCAAAATCGTTTGACGAACAGTCGGCGCATAGTCAAGGAGAAATGTAGAATGGTTAAAATTCCTGAAATGAAGTAAATTGTAATCCTTACATACCTTTCCATCGTTGGCAGGCCAATATTATTCCGTAAACCACCGTTTCTTCAGTCCCATTTCCCCGTAAGCGCAAGTATATCGACTTTTCATGCGCTGCCACCATCGCAATGTCACGCAGCATGTTCGGAAAGGCAGCACAAGACGCCTGGGGCGCAGTGATACAGGGGGTATCAACCTCGGGCTCAGCTCCTCGGATTTCAGTTTTTTACCTTTATGGGCCCAAAAGCTCGAATTTTTGGGGCCTTGCTCTCCCGGTTGGGCCACCGCTGCTACGTGCAGCCTGAAACAGACGAGCTGGAAAACCATAGTTGATGTTGCGTATAAATACCTTCAGAATGGGGATCTGTTACGCAGTTGCCCATGACGCATAAACGTGACACGGTTATTTCAAGCCAATGCCTAATACTTCGCCATCCTCACCGAGCCTTCACCCTCTACTTAAAATGATCTAATTCAAAGATCTAGATCTAGTGCAAACATCTACGACTAACTTAATGGGAATACTGTTGTCAGTTGAAATGACGAACATACGTTGAACAATGTGTTTTATCTAACTTTTGCTCGTAATAGCTCTGAAAAAGTGAACAGTTGGAAACTTAGGAGCTTTGTTTAACTTCGATCGATTTAAGCATGCTTAAAAGCTTTTCTCGCCCAATAATGTAAAGATTCTTGGATTCTTTGATTGGATTCTTGGAATGTTCTTGAAAAAGGACAAAGCTCCATGCATAACCTTTAAAGAGAAATTTCTCTCGCATAGATAACGGGAACCAGCATGGTTATTTAGTGCCGTGTTATGCTCCACAAATTTTCCTCAGCTTTGCTATGGCATATTCGTCAGGTTTTAGGCTTTTTCAAGGCACCAGCCTTCTCGCTTTACCAGCAATAATTTCTTCCGTAGTAGACATTGTACATAGTAGCCGTTGTATCAATGTGCCCTTTGTAGCAGCCTGCCCCAGCCATGGGGTCATATGATGCAAAACTTGTGTGATGTTTCCTTTCTATAAGAAAACAGAAAATATTTCCCCAAACGTAACTGTCGTTACCGATTCCGGAAGGATCAGGCATTGTTTGGAAGTGAGGTTATTTTCCATGTCTTCTCAAACCGGCGACATATTGTGTGTTTCTGAAATGTTGTGTCAAGTAACCCCGGTCTCCGCTAAATAAAGCCGGCGGATTCTAGCACCTTTCTTCTTCTCTCTTTCTCTTTTATTCTCCGACTCTCCGGAGTAAGATTCTGGCGCGTTTGCGCGTGCTATTTGACTAGTGCGAAGTTGTGGATGTAGTTGTGAGGGCCCTGTGTGATTAAAGACCGAATGAAGACTGAAAGGATTCTGGCACAAGCGACATCGCCTAAAAACGCAGATCACGCCAGGCAGAAAGCCTAGCTTTAGGTATGCGAGTGCGGCCCGACGGCAGTACTCAGAGTCTGCGACAACGCTGCGCTCTTGACTGCCGCTGACCATTTCAGTATAATATAAAGACTGTCCCTGACCATTTCAGTATAATATAAAGACTGCCCCTGACCATTTCAGTATAATATAAAGACTGCCCCTGACCATTTCAGTATAATATAAAGACTGCCCCTGACCATTTCAGTATAATATAAAGACTGCCCCTGACCATTTCAGTATAATATAAAGACTGCCCCTGACCATTTCAGTATAATATGAGGACTGCCCCTGACCATTTCAGTATAATACAAAGACTGCCCCTGACCATTTCAGTATAATATAAAGACTGCCCCTGACCATTTCAGTATAATATAAAGAAGAAGGTGGTGGAGGAGGCGGCCATGCCGGTTGAGCCGGACAACCCTCTCATGCGGAAGAAGAAGACGCCGGAGGAGCTGGCCCGTGAGGCCGAACTGGCGGACCAGGACGAGTTTACCAGTAAGCTGGCTAGTTCACCTTTAAATCTACCAGTCTTTTGCCAATCGTACTGTGCATATTAGCGTGCTGTGCAGTGCTGTTCAGCACCAGCTCTCAACGATGGGGCTCGAATTAATTCTTCCAAGAAACAAGAGGCTATAACTGCCAGTTGTTTTCAGTGTCATTTCCTTATTCTTCTTTCTGGGCTTAAATTGCCGGTTTAGAGACATCAGTCAAGGTGCTCTGTCACCAGGCCGCAGCTGTCTGAAAAGTTGTCCTACTAAAACAGATTATAATCTTCCACTTTACATCACGATCTGGGTTGTGTTTTTTCACGTACTGGTTTTTCCTTTCTCACTGTGGTATTTGTTAAGTACAATGTGTAGGTGAATGTGTCTGTTTTAAGGTAGTGGTCGTCACAAACCATACGAAAGTATCGTTGCACGCCTCATGCACGCAGTTCTGTCTACGTGTCTGGACCGTAGACCCCAGTGTGAGTCCCGTATGCAGGTGCAGTCGTCCTGTACCTGCCTCCTGGGTCGGTGAAGGTATCCGGCTCTGGCACGTGGTGTCCATCTCGTGAGAAGCGCGGCGCTCCGGTGTACCTGGCTGACTCACGGGATGTTGACCCCCGGGGCATACCAGCTATAACAGGCGCTGCCTCCTCAGCTGATTCGGTGTTCACGTTTAAAAGGACCACGCAGAAATCTCGGCGTATATTCCATCATGGCTTAATCTCACGCAGCATTGCACGGTTTTAAGGTTTGACAAAGAATTCACCGGATTTCCGGGGGTTTCGGTACCAATAGTAGGGAACCGGTACAAAAACAAAAATGCAGACGAGACAGCTTTATAGCAACAGAAAACACATTATTTTGCTTAAGAGGTCAAAACCAGGAAGATTAAATTACGTTTATTCGATTTTTTCTTGAGCAGTGGATCCTGCTAATTCTGCTTTGTTGTTGCGCCGTCATCCTTCATGTGTCGAGTCAGCTGTTTAGCATGGTGTCACGGAGACGCACGTATTTGATTTAATTCACTGCTTCATATGATGAGTGGCTTTAGTTCACGTGGGCTGTCCCACGCTGGAAACTCGTGATGGTAATAGTTTTTGTTTCTGTTTTTGCCATTTAAAAGCATCTCATTTAAAGTCTTCCTTTTATCGGCCACGGATGGGCCTGTGTTGTGTTTGTGAATATACGTGTGGGTGTAAACAAATATGTCGTGGACCCCTGGATCCTTTGCATTCACCCCGGATAAATTTTAAGCTACGAACCCATACATAACGTAACAAATAAATACGCTACATAACCTTTTTTATGGTCCCTATCACCGTCCATGTCACATTTTCAGATTTCAATGCAATCGAAATTAAGGATTAGGCCCCAAAAATTGTTTGATTTACCTCGCAGCATCCTACTCTGCTACCTATCTATCTATGCACCAGCCATCTGTCGTACAGAGCAGAGCTGTAAGCCATCTCTCGTAAATCTCCAGCGCCTGACCTCTAGAGTCGGGTCGGAAACCGCTGAATCGCATAAAATATCCGGCAAAATACGGACTCACTGTCGTCTGTGGCCAATGGGATTTGGAGCTTGACTGAGCTGCCTGATTAGCGGAAAATGTCCCAGGAGGCTCTCAGGTGGATTTGGCGCCGTCTTTCCCTTCAATTATCGGAGCCATGTTTAACCAGCCAGTCTAACGTTATTACCCATGGCCGAGAGATTTGTTCACGACTGGTTAAGCGAGTTACCGGCGTGATTTAACCTGACTAGGCTGCCCTTGTCTCGGCCGACGGAAGTTTGCAAAGCGCAGTCTCTGAGAGATTGTCTAATGCTAAAAGGTGCCGCAGCCTATTGGTATCAGGACAGGAAGGCAGTCTTGCACTTGATGTGCGTTAAACATTTTTTTCAAACTTGAATCTCGGCGAAATTATGAGAAATGATGTACAATCCTGTTTTTTTTAGTGCCTCTAAATATTACATGCCCCGACGACTTTTGCTCCCTCTGTCTCCTGGTCAATTTTGTGGGAATGTGATTATCATTGATACGAAATACGTTTACATGGGATGAAACTACCTGTCAGAACCTATAAACAATGCGGCTAAAAGTAACTTAGTAATTAATGAAAATGCGGCTAGGTGACGTTTCTAGATAGCTAGGTCCCAAAACATCCATAATTTTATCGTGTATTTGAGGGTTTCAAGCTTGTTGCGTGTTTAAGAGCGGACTTAAACAGGAATTGGGGAACCTTGTGGGTTATGTTCCGTCTATTGGTGATGTCCTAAGCAGATTGGAACTTAGGCTGTCCCGTATAACCTTCTAGAGAATGCATGCACACTGCACCAATCGTCCGACACCAGACTAGCTAGAACAAACGTCGGATGATGACTCTTTCTTGTATATAAGGCTGTTATGAAATTTTGTCTTAATTTCGTTTATTTTTGTTATATCTATGCATATTTTTAAATGATTTATAGTACAATTATATATATATATATTATATATATATATATATATACGCATAATTTATTTATAAAAAGACACATTAGGCATTGATGAAATAAGGCCTGTATGTCTCATCTCACTTCATCCTTGCAAAGCCGACGACTGCGTGTCGGAATGACCTGAGCGACTCGGTTCACATTTCCGGTCCCCATTCGGCCCCGGTCAATCTATCGTACCGGGCCGGTATTTCTGGTGCTCCTGCGCGAACGACCGTCACACGTCGCGAATTTAGCGGCCCCGTGCCGGCGGGAGGCCGCGAGATCAGTCTTCTCCGCCGAAGGCTCTTCCTTCCGACGCTCGTGAAGCAGGCTTTTATGATGGAGGCCCGCGAAAGCGGGGCGGACCATCAAAGGCATCTCAGAAATTGCTGACGCGCGCTGCAAAATGAGTGCACGCGGACCAATGAGCGCGCGAATGGGCTGCCCTAAAGGCCGGATAAAAACCTGGCCGCCTCTGTTTTCAGAGCTTAAAAATTCGTTGGAAACGCAAGTGAACGAAATTAAACAGCAGATCGAAGGTAAGAGCAGCGATTACGGGGACACCTCGGCAATAGCCACAGTCACGACTTTTCGTTGGAGACATGCCGATTTCTTTTCATCAGCTTCATGCACGATAATCTAGCTGCATCTAGAATTTAGGCGTGTTGTGAATGAGTTTAGCTCGCTGGCCGCACCGAGAAAACTATTTTAGTTGCGTGAAGTCGCACGATGCAGAGTACTGTTGAACGCGGTAAATAAGCAAGCATGATAATTTTGTCCGACGCACTTGATTTTGCAACGGCCGCTAGAGCACGAGGCAGCGCTGCATCTTTTAGGGGACCTTCATCCGGGTGCGGACTGCTCGGTAACCACACGGTTTGTGTTTCAGAAAAAATGAGGTCAATCCATGGTAAGTGAGGTGGCTCCAAACTGCCCCTCCCTAGCCGTTCAGTGTCACTCAAACTTTTCGCTGCCAGCCTCGCGGCCCTCCGCGAACCACCGGCGCCGCTTCGGTCTCGGCCGTGTGGCGTTCTGGCCGTTCACCCGCTGTACCCTGCGACCCGCCGCCTCCAGAAGGGGGCCACCCGTCTTGGCAGCTCTGTCGCCGCCGGGCGGGCGCGGCGCCCAGGGCGCGCCAAAACTTGCCGAACACGCCCGTTTCCAGCAGCGAGAGCACCGGCCGCCGAGCCGCGGCCACTGCGCCCACCTCACCTGCCTGTCGGCGACCACACGGGGCACGTGGGGCTTGGCATGGCTGGCTGGGCGGCGCTGTTCCGTCCGCAGTGGCGGCGCCGGCACGGACAGTGGCCGGCCGCACAGCAGCGGACAGCACATAGCAGCAACGCTCTTCCGTTTGGCTGTTTATTTTCTCTGCTAACTCCTCTCTCGCCCGCCTGTTCTGTTTTTCCGCAGACCGCCTGGGCGGAACGTTCGCCGAGTCTGAGTTCGACCCGACTAAATCGGTCTTAAACGCCACGGACGCCGGACTGCGTGTGGACTCTAACACGGCGCCCTTCTCGCAGATCTTCCGTCGCCCCGCCGACCACCACTAACCGGCGCTCTGTGTGTCCGCAGGGAAGTGTGTCTTGCAATGATTCTACGCCGTCGCTCTCGACAGCGGGGTCTGTGCAAGCGGGCCGGCGCGGCTGACCTGAGGTCGGGCGGGCCGTGAGCCGGGCCGGCCGGCGGCGCCACGGGCAGTGGCGGGGAGACGCGCCGGCTGACCGGCCGCCGCCGCCGCCCCGCGCCGCCGGCCGGCCGCCGATCGCGCCACCCCCGCCGGCCGCCTGCTCCGACACCGGCCCGGCCGCCAGCGACCCGGCGCGCCGGCCTCCTCACAGCGCGCGCGGCCGGCTCGGGCGGCGGCCGCCGTCCGCCCGGCGGCGCCGAGGCGGGCGGCGCGCCGCGGCCGGCGCCGGACCGGCCCGGCCCCGCCGCCGGCCGTGACCTCTGGACCCCCGCACCGCCGGCGGCGACCCTCCCGCCCGCCCCCTGCGTGTGCCGTGAGTGTCCGTGTGTCCCCCCCTTTGTCGCGGCAGGATCGCCGCCGGCGGTGCCCACGGCCGGCTGGGCGGGGCTGCGGCGGAGGACGACGGCCGACGCTGCCCCCGCACCCACCCCCGCTCTGTCACTGTCTGTAGCCCGCCCAGCGCCCCGCCGCCCGCAGCGAGGCCGTCCGACCCTCCGCCCGACCGGCCGGCTCCGGCCCGGCCGCGGCGCGCCGGCCGGTCCGGCCTCAGCCGAGCGCTGCGGCCGACAGCCGCCGACGGCCGGCGCCCGGGCCGGCCCGCGCCGCCAGCCGCTCCTCCGGCTCCCGTGTAACAAAGGTACCAAAGTCTTAGCAACGAGTGTCCGTTGGTAGGGGACGCGAACGCGGCGCCGGCCGCGCGGCCGCGTCGCAGTTGTAGCGTAGGGCGCCCGGCGACGGCCGGTTGCCGCGCTTCTCGTTGTATACAGTGGTGGCCAGTGGTAGGATAAGAGCGCGTCGGCCCTTCAGCGGACGGGCCGGCCCCGCGCACGTCCGGGACACCTTTCCGTAGGCCTTATCTTGGTTCGGCAGCGCTACTACTTTGCCGGCGGCTCGCGCGCGCGCGAGGGTTTCGTTGTGACGTCGGCGGCCGACGCGGTGCCCTCGAGCTCGCCTCGGGCGTCGTCGGCCGGCGACCGGAGCGCGTCCCGCGGCGCGCTCCGGGCCGGGGCTGCCGCCCGTTTATTGTTACCGTGCAAACGTTTTGTTATAACAGGAAATAAATCTTACGGTGAGAGGCGCGTTTGGCGGTGGGGTGTCGCCCGGACGTGGTGGCCCGAGCTGCACTGGAGGACGCGCCCTGCGGCGGAGGCCGTGCCGTCCCGTGCGGCACGGCCGGCGCGGCCGCCGCCCGAGCCGCACGGCATGGAAACCCGGCCTCGATTTATGACGCGGCGGGCTGGTCTTCCCAGCGGAGGTGGCGGACGGAGGCGCGCGGCTCGACACCGTGGGAAAGCGCGAGATAGAGAAGAATAAAAAATGCATGGGGTTTTCGGGACTGGCGGCCGTGGCTGGTGACGACGGGGTCGGCAGAGATGAATTACGGATCCGGGCGGCTGAGGAAAAGTCGTCGAGACCGGCAGCCGCGGTCGGCCGGGGAGCGCACACCGTGAATGTCACACAACCGAGGCCACATCGGCGATGACTTCCCGACTGCGCAGCGTTCCGTGGTCTCAAACCCCAACATTGCGGCGCCGGATCTTCAGAGCCGAACGCCAGCGATCTCACCTGTTGGTACGTGCCACACTGCGATAGAGTGGCACCACAATTTGCTTCTTTGGGACTTCTTTTCGCTCATGCAGGCTGTCTCGGCAGACTACACCCGATTGCCACGTCCGAGCGACAAACCCCACCCTGCCGCACGGTATCAGCGCCGCGAGTCCGCGCCGACTTGGCCGAACTGTTTAACTTCCCAGCGGCGTCTCGTTCCTCGCCCTCACTGGCAACACATGGCGGCCCGATAAACAAAACAAGCGACGGACGATCGAATTTATTAAACGAAACATCGGGAGCGCGGCGACGCGCGTCACGTCTTCGCCTTGCTGGTGGACGGCGCGTCGTACTCGTACTCGATCTCCACTCGGGGCCGCTTCCTGTGGACGCTGGCGGCGGGCTGCGCCGCCGCTGCCGCTTCCTGTTCGCTGTCGGACGACTCGGCGCCGTACTCCTGCGGCAGGGACGGCCAGGTCAGGTCAACGGGGAATACCCGACATGCTGGGCAGGACGGACAGCCGGGCCAGGGGACAGGCTGAGGAGGACGGTCAAGCCAGGGGCCACGCTGAGGAGGACTGTCAGGCTGGGGCAACCGTCCTGGCCTGACCGTCCCCCTTCCCCCAATCCGGCAGATCGGGGTAGGGGGGGGGGGAAGACGAGCAGCCGGGCCTGGCGGCAAGTAACGGCGACTATTGGCCACAGAAACCGAGAGCAAACAGTGGACAGGCGCCGGGGGATGAGCCTGGCAGACGCACAGTGGCGAGCACCAGCCGCAAGGAGTCCCGTTCACATTACATTATTGCGGGACGTCCACAGGCACGCCCGAAGCCATACGCACACATCACACCAAACACTAGAAACACGGAACGATGGCCCTGGTAATCACGAGCAACGAGCACGCCCATACTTCGAGGAATCGGTCGATCCGAGCCAATACGCCTCAGCAAGGGAGGCGTGCTGCAGCTCTCTCACAATCAGCCTCTGCAAACCGGGGGGAGTACCAGGAGCCGTTCGTCCCAGATCAGCTACACCAAATCACCTGCCGGCGATCGCGCGACCGGCACAGCGCCAGGCTGTCCTGCGCCAGGCCGTCCAGCGAGCCGGCAATCGCCACAACACAAACGGCCAGGAGCTTCGCCCGACACGACCGGCACAGCGCCAGGCTGTCCTGCGCCAGGCCGTCCAGCGAGCCGGCAGTCGCCGCAACACAAACGGCCAGGAGCTTCGCCCGACACGACCGGCCCGGAACGCCGGCACCGTGACAGCGGTACGACGGACATCACGGACACGGCGCCATGGACACCGCACAGGGACCAGTGCCGAAGACTGCGCCAGTCCAGGACGCGGTGTGTGAACCAGACCGGTACGCAGGGCCTGACCGGTCTTTGGTACCGTGTGAACCAGACCGGTCCGCAGGGCCTGACCGGTCTTTGGTACCGTGTGAACCAGACCGGTACGCAGGACTTGACCGGTCTATGATACCGTGTGTGAACCAGACCGGCATGGAGGACTTGACCAGTCCATGACACCGAGTGTGAACCAAACCGAACCAAACGCAGGACCTGACCGGTCTATGATACCGTGTGTGACCCAGACCGGTACGCAGGACTTGACCAGCCTGATACCGTGTGCGGCCCAGACCGGTACGTCAGGGCCGCTCCGCTGGAACAGCGCGGGCCGCCTCCTCCAGTCGAGCACCTGCAGAGGCTCCAGCGAGGGCCGGCTGGGCCGAGTGGTCGTCAGCCCGCTGCTGTCTGCCCGCACGTAGGCCCGAGGGGCGGGGAGGCCGCCGGCAGGTGGAGGACGTGCCGCGAATCCGTGATTTAAATCTCGGCCTCATCAACATGCAAATGAGTTTGCCGGCTGGCCGGCCGGACCTCCCCATTTCATCGGCGGTGGATTTACGGCGGGCGGCTGTCGGCGGCAGCCGGGTTGGCGGCCCGTTCCCTTCCGCTCCGAGCACCGTCTGAGAACGGCGGCCCGTTCCCGCCGCCCTGAGCACCGTCTGAGAGCGGCGGCCCGCTCCCGCCACTTCAAGCCCCGCCTGAGAACGGCGGCCCGTTCCCTTCCGCTCCGAGCACCGTCTGAGAACGGCGGCCCGTTCCCTTCCGCTCCGAGCACCGTCTGAGAGCGGCGGTTCGCTTCCGGCCGTCCGGAGCCCCGGACCCGTTCCCGGCCGCTCCAAGTGCCCGGCGGCCGGGCCCGCTCCGCAGGAGCGGCCAGGACTCTCCTCGAGGTCCGACCGGCCGCCCGTTGACCGGTCCGGTCTCCAGACCGCCGACGCACCGACCCAGGACCCTCTCCCTGGCCGTCTGCAAACTGCAGTCCGGCACACCCTGGACCCTGTACCTCGGACGGGCCGGCCGCCCGCGCACGAAGCGCCGCGGGGACGACACGGCAGGCTCAGGCCCTTCGGTCGCCGGGAACAGAAGCCGACCGCGGCCAGGACCACAGGTCGGCAAACGCCGCACACGCCGCCGTCGACGGCCAGCGTTTCCGGCGTCGCCGCGCCGCTGCCGAGTCGGCGTCGCCGTCAGGCCGCTGGCGACCGGCGGCCGAGCGGCGCGACCCGAGGCGCCGTCCTAGCGAGGCGCCGCGGGAACGGCAGCGGCGTGTCGGCGCCGTCGCAGGATCGCCGAGGGACTGCTCACTCCGGGCCGCTGGATCCGGCCGCCCCGCCCGCCGCCCGCCGCCCGCCGCCCGCCCGGCCGCCGCCGACAGAGACGTGCAGCACGCACGGGCGCGTCGGCCTCGGCTAACGCGAAAATAATGGCCATAATGATCAGCAGGAGGCCGTGACACGACCGCGATCAGACCACTCGTCAGAACAAAGCCCGCATGCGGGCGACGACGGCCGACACCGACCCTGCCGGCGGCCGGGGCCGGTCCGCCGCCGCCGGAGCGCCGCCCGCGCCGCTGGACCACCGCGGGTCCGGCGGTCCGGCCGGTCCGATCTACGACCGGGAGTCACACACGGCCGCAGTAATGAGCGGCCGTGGCCGGCGCGTGCCGTGCCGGCCGCCGCCCGGCCGGTCGCGTGTCAATAAGGCCGCTGCGTGCGGCGGCGCATCGCCAGAGGCATTAGGGGACCCCGCCGGCTCGGCCGGCCGGCAAACGTAATCAGACAACAATCGGCCGGGGGCCGCCGTCCAGCGACTGGGTCATCGGCGAGCCGCAGTCTGGCAGCTCGCCGGCAGCGCCGACTCAGGACTCAGTATCGTCGGTCCCTCGCCCCTAGCACGGCCCGGCACCTGTGCTCGCTCGCGCACGCTAAAAATGGCACGCCAGGGAGCGACAGCATTGGCTGTCGGCGTCGATTTTCGCCAAATTTAGCGCAGCAGGCCAAAAGTGCAGCGGCATTCGCGCTGCGTACCGTGCGGGCCGGCGCGATGTCGGAGCCGAGCGGCCGACCCTCGGGGGACGGTCGCAGAGCGGCGCGGTGCGGGGCGCGCGACGCCGACCGCGGCATCCTGCGCAGCCCGCACCGGCCGCCGGCTTCCGACGTGGCGCGCGGCGACGAGACGAAGTCGGGCCGCGATCGAAGGCGGCGGCCGCGACCGGTGGCGGTCGCGATCGAACGCGGCGCCGGCCGCGGTCGATCGAGGTCGACGAGGCCCGGTCGCCGCCGCGGCTTCGGGAGGCAGCGCAGACGGCCGTCTTCGGCCCGAGCACTGGCGCGGCCGCGCGCACCACACGACAAACGCCGGCGGACGGCGCCATTCGCCGGTGCTGACTGCGCCAGCTCGGAAACGACAACCTGGTGCGACGAAAACCCTCTGCAATGAGGAATATGGGCTCCAGCGGTCAGATTACCCGCGACTTCTTTGCCAAACCATGGGCCACAACTTCGCGGATTTCCCCAATACCAGGTCGGGCACGGCAGTCGTGTCGGACGACAATCGGCCTCTATCCCGAATCACAGTGTGGCGGAACACACTAAACTGCGACCTCAAAGGACCTCGCACACGATCGAAGCACGATTACGACGAGCAATCACACCCGATGATTACGCAGCTGCAATCGAACCAAGGCCCAGAGGCTATGGCAATTGTGAAGGCGACTTATGTACTGGTCAACGGTTGTCCTCGGGCGATACTGTCAAAGGAGTTGCCTGCGACAGCCAGAAAACACATCCAAGCACGACGTCGAACGGTCTGCGAGCGGCCGGCCGCGAAACCTGATCAAAACGGATTTCTGACGGGAAATAGTTGGAGGCAGACGTGTGAGAGCTGGTACCGGCCGCGGCCCGACCCTGTGCGGCCAGTCACCGATGACAGTTTCAAAGAACACGTGCCGGGTGACGGGTGACATCGCATGTCCCCAGGAACGAGGTAACAACGGGCCCAAGAGCCGGGGAAGGTGGCGCACCGGTCCAGAAGCCGGGAAGCACCTGACAAATGGATGGGGAATTTCAATACTTGCTTGATCAAGAACCAGGAGAGAACAGAAATTATACTAAGAAGCGCCCGCCGCGCCATGGGCAGAAAAGTGCCGTGTTTTGTTCGGATTGTCTGATTCCCTGACGTAAAAAAATCATAGTTAATAAACCTTCAGCGTGCTGAGCAGTCTGGAAAAAAACGCTATGCGCAAAAGAGACAGATTGAGAACAACGAGGCTGTGTCATTGGAGAGGAGGCACAAAAAAGCTCACAATCCAGGGCAGATGGCACAGACAGGCCCGGAAGTCTATGAGCGGGGACGGGGAGACCGGGATGTCCAAGTGAAATCGGAGTATACTGGCGGTCCAGCCGTCACCAGGCGAACGCCGCAGTACCGGCGTCTCGCAGCCAATAGCGAGGATCCGAGACGCGCGAGCGCCCAGCGGAGCCGACGCGGGGCTTTGATCTCACGCTGGCAAATACCGGGGACGCCTGCTAGTCGGTGCACGACGTCACGACGTTTGATGCAGCGTGCGATAAACCGAGTCAGACTGAGATTAGTTCCCGGCGCGGCACGCGGACGCCGAGAGCGGCTCCGCACTCCAGAAAAATACGGCTAAAACAGAGAGGTCATGTTTATTTTGCTGCGTGATCCTCCGTTCCCGCAGATAAAATACGACGAGACTATTTCGGCGCCTCAAATAACCCAACAAAGAGGACGATGAGGTAAAATGAAAAGACGAAAACAGCACAGTGAAATAAATGCGACAGTGGGGGAGGAAGAAAACCCGACCGGAGTCAGTGGAACTGAATAAACAAGGCCCAACCGCAGCGAATGCAAAACGCCGGAAATACTGGCGCGGCCGAGCGGGAAACAGAGCAAAACTAATGGCGGCGGCACAGGCGAAATGGACAGCCGGACGCACGCCATCAGAAAAAGAAACCGGACGCCGCTGCATGCGGACGGCCAGAGCGGCCGCGCTAACCGGATTACCGCTCCGCGCCGTCACCGGCGGCAGACGGACATCCAGACGGCCGACACGCGGACCGCCACACATCCGGCACTGGGGGGAACAGCGCGCGGAGTGCTGGACAGCGAACGGCCCTGACGACTGGACAGCCGAATGTCCGACAGCGGGACCGGATACCAGAACCGGACCGGGCAGTGCGGAGCGCCGCCCGGCCAGAGCTGGCCTCCACGGGAGAACAGAGTTAGAGGTGGACCGGACCAGCAGCAGGGAGAGTAGACGCAGACAGCGCATAGGTTCACAGTGCCGGACTTGGAAGATAAACACAAGACTCGGTCGCGGATGAATAACAGCACACAAACAACGGGTCGGCAATGCAGGAAACACACAGGGCACCACACCACAGCCAGACGGGAAATTTGCCAGACAGAAAAAAGACAAAAAAAACCGGGGCGAGGCATGGCGGCGATGTCAATAAGCAGGGGAACACCAGACAGGGACAGAGCGGAGGCGCAACGCAGCCGGTAAGGTGGTGTCGCGGGATTACTGGTGACAACACGGCCACAGGAAGCTCCCGCGGCCGCACGCAACGGCGGCGAAAAAGACCGCCGGAGGGCGCGAACAGCGGCGCGCCGGCCGCCCGTCCCCGGGCCGGCCCGCGCGGTTTTGTCCGCCGCCGCGGATGAAATTGAAAACGTTTCATCGAGATGAGCCCGGGAGCGATGGCCGTCGCGGCGATGAAATGGAGGCCGATGAATCATCCATGGTGTCGGCGCCGGCCGCCGATGCAGGAAACTATTCCGAAACTGAATCTCGACGACGTCCCGAGGTGCCGTCATTGAGGCATCGGCTCGCTCGCCGCTCCCGTGACCGCCGTCAATTTCTGGCAGATTACTGAATAAATTGTGGGCACAAAAACAACGTCGTATGTGATTTACATGGAGGCCGTTACCACAGACACCGTCGCTAAATGCCGGAACACCACGCCTGGGGCTGTCACAGTATCATCGGCTCGGGCGTTACGTGACATAACCTCGGGGCTAATTTATACTTCTATTAAAGGGCTTCTCAATAAACAAAGCATGTTTTCAAACTCCTTACATCACTGGACACCTATACAAAAGCCCCTCACCCAGGGTAAAGTAAATGCCGTCAGAAGGGTGAGAAATTTTACCAGCATTAGCAATACAAACATCTGGGATCCTGTTCAAAATTCGCCTTTGAGTAGCACAAATCACGCCTTCTGAACGTCCGTCAGCCGACTCCAGGTCGTTCTGAAACTTCTAAAATCACAGGGTAAAAGAAGGCGCCTCCTCGCTCCACGCAAAGCCAATGGCACTTGACAGCTGTTTAAAACCAGCTGAGGGTTGTCAGCGACCTAACCAGTTCTCGCCGTCTTCCTCGTCGTAATACTCGTCCGCGCACCCCTGTTGCAAATTCTGCCCCCCCCTCCCAAGTAACAAGGAGTAAATCAAAACTTTACCTATGTCCCCTGTCAAACATCACCTCCGCGGACTTGAATCTCGGAAGTATTTTGCCCGAAAAAGTGGCCTCATTGGCACCACTGTAATTACGGGAGGGTCATTTTATCCACGAACAAACTGTTTCGGAAATTATAAAAAGCTTCCACTACGCACTAACATTTCTCCGTCAAATCACTTTCAAAAGGCCATCTTCATGTTATCTTTTGTCCGTTTACAGTTCAGCGCCACCGCGCAAACATAATGTTTTTCCTCTCCAGACCGCAGTGTCGAAGACTAAGGCCCGCATCATGTCAATTTGGTCACTTCCACGCGATCGGGCAGCGTCCGGCCGCCGACAAAAAAAACACTCCACAGTATTGACGCACCGTTATCGGCCGCCTCAGTCCGCGCCGGCGACCAACACGAGCAGACAGGCCGCTCCTGGCTCACGGCCGACACACAGCAGACAGGGTGAAATCCGGCACCAGTCACCACAGACGGCCGACACACACCAGACACGGCCAAACCCGGCACCAGTCACCACAGACGGCCGACACACACCAGACACGGCCAAACCCGGCACCAGTCACTACAGACGGCCGACACACGCCAGACACGGCCAAACCCGGCACCAGTCACCACAGACGGCCGACACACACCAGGCACGACCAAACCCGGCACCAGTCACTACAGACGGCCGACACACGCCAGACACGGCCAAACCCGGCACCAGTCGCTGAAGACGGCCAGCAGACACAGACGGCCCAGACCAGACACGGCGGCGACACAAACAGCCCAGACCAGACACGGCGACACAAACAGCCCAGACCAGACACGGCGGCGACACAAACAGCCCAGACCAGACACGGCGACACAAACAGCCCAGACCAGACACGGCGGCGACACAAACAGCCCAGACCAGACACGGCGACACAAACAGCCCAGACCAGACACGGCGACACAAACAGCCCAGACCAGACACGGCGACACAAACAGCCAACACACCAGACACGGCGACACAATACGGCACCAGACGCAGAACACGGCGACACAAACAGCCCAGACCAGGCACGGCGGCGACACAAACAGCCCAGACCAGGCACGGCGGCGACACAAACAGCATCGGAGACCTGGCGTCTGACCCGCGAACAACACAGCGGACGCAAACAGGCGACACGGTCAGCGTGTGCGTGAGTTAGAGGTGGGCCCACCGCCCACCGCCCACCACCGGCCAACGGCTCACACAGCCAGGGAGGAGGTCGGCGCAAACGGCCCGCCTCAGCGCGCAGGCGAACCATTTGGACGGTCCGCACAACCAGTGAGCCGGTTACACGAGTGAACCACCGGACCACGCCTGGGAAAAGCATAAGCCGGGCGACTAGGTGCAAGACAAAGAACCATACCAATAGCCCGTTCCTCGCGCAACAAGACAGGGGAACCACGGATACCACCGAAATAATCAGACAAGGGAATTACACACAATGCTAACAAAACCAGACTGCGGGACTACACAGAGATGACACAACCAGACCGGGGAGCCACACAGACTGCCGACACAACCAGACAGGGGAACCACAGAAGGCCGGCACAACCACAGCAGAACCACTCACACCCCTGGCACAAGCAGATGAGGGGACTACCGAGATGCCGACAAACCGAGACAGGGAACCACTCAGACTTCCGATACAACCAGACAGGAAACCACACAGACAGCCGACATAACCGAACAGGGGAACCACGCAGCCCGTCGACACCACCAGCCAAGGAACCACGGAAACGCGGCCTTCCGCCGGACAAGCAGCGCCCGCTGCGGACCCACAAAATCCCACAGCAGCGGCCGCGCTCTGGTGGCGCCGGCAGCGCCGCTGGTGCTGTTTTCGCGGCAGCCGCGCAGGAAGCGGGCCGGCGGTGATTGATGCCCGCCCGGCCGGCGGCGGCGGCCGCCGACGGCGCTGCACGGCGCCGCTCATCACCGACGCATTAATGCCGCGGCCGGGCCGGAGGACCGCGTATCCGGCCCGGCACGGGCGGCGCCGAGCCCGCGGCAGGTCTCCGCCCAGTGGCGGCGGCGGCGGGCACGGCCAGCTGCAGTCGGCCCCGGTCTGCTGCCGGCTCTCCGACGCCGGGCGGGCGGCGCGACACACCGGCGCGACCGGCCGGCGCACAAGGCGGTCCCAAGGGAGCCCACGCACGACCTCCGCCGTCTATCGGTCAAATAACAATTTTACGGCCAGCCGCCGGGACGCCATCCATTGTTGGCGGAACGGGTGCGGCCTTTAGCGGAGAAGGGTCGTCTGCGACCGCCCCCCGCCGCCAGCGAGAACGCGCCAGATATCGAGAGAAAGTCGAGACCCCCGCGGGCCATATACCAGATGAGATGGCGCGGGCGAGCGCCGTCAGCCGGCCCGTCCTTGGCGTCGATCTGGCTCCCTTCCGAACGAGCGGCGGGCGGAGACAGAGAGAGACGCATCAATGTCTCCCCGTCCGACGTCCGGCTGCGACCGCACAAAACACACCAGTTCACGGCCAAATCGAAGCCGATGTCGGCTTTGACACGCGCGAGTGGCCCAGGGCCGACTACGGCAACGCAGCCCGTCAACAGTTTCTTTTGCCGCGGGGCGAGTAAAGATAAATAGCGCGCAGAAACAGGAAGGCCAAAACACGCGAGAGAGAGCTCCGTCAACATGTCGCGCCGGCTCATCACACCGGGACGCACCAGCAAACAACGTAAAGCAAATCTTCAGTCTTGACGCATCCGGCGCGGCGCCGGCGTCCGCGAAAACAAGATCCACTGGCGCGAGCGCAGTGACGAGCGCCTGCAAACTTCTCCAGCAAACACGCCGCCGGCGCCCTAATTCGGCGCCGGTCGAGAACGGGACGGGAACGGGGCCGGGGCTGAGGCAGGGAGCCGGGCCCGGCGCCGGCCGCCGCGCCCACCGCGGCGACACGCGGCGGCCCGGACCGCGCCGCCCGCTCGGCCGTCCCGGGACCGCCGTCCCGACGGCTGCGTCGGTTCCGCCGCCGCCAGCCGCCGACCGCTGGCGACGCGGCGGCTCGGCCGGCGGTCCACCGCGGCCACGCGCCGCGCCGCTCAACACAGACCGGCCGGATCAGGCGGCCCTAACGGGCCGTCTGATCCGGAGCGGGGGCCGACCGGCAGACCGGCGCCGCCCACCGCCTGCTGCGCCGGAGCGGGCCTGTCCGGGAATAACGGCACGTCAACACCGCTAACGAGCAGAATCACCGCCCGGGACGAGCCCGGCGGCGTCGAATCGTGCCGGCGGCGTCCCGGCTGGCAGGCGGCCGCCGAGGCGCGACGCCCACCAGCCGCCAACACCGCCCGCCCGGCCGACGCCGTGTTTAATTGCATTACGTGACGACCGTTTGGAAGGCCCGAGCATGTCCCAGTGGGGCCGCTGGCGCGGGCGAGGCGAAATCTCTCTGCCGGACGGACCCGAGCCGGACGCCTGTCCGCTGGCCGCTGGACGGCGCCGTCGGCGGGCAGCGGCCGCCGCTGGCCGTCTCACCCCGCCCCGCCGCGCCGCCTCCGACGACAGTCTGCTGGCGCTGCTGTTTGTCCGGGCGAAACACTCCAGGCCTCGACGGTTAGCGGTCAGGCTGCCCCAAAACAAGAACATGGGGACGCGTATCAGGCCCATCGAAGCCGATCATCTGCTACGACCATTTCGCGTCGCGGCCTCCGCGCCGCAGGTTGGACCGTTATCACCCGCACTCCAAGTCAGAAGGAGCGCGTGGTACCCAAACCACGCCGTCTCTTCAAAAGCGCGGCTGTCTGTCAAGCCGCACACGGCCGACGGAGCGCCCACACCGCGCGAGGCGGGTCGCAACCGGGGCTCGGTTGCCGGCAAAGTTCCGCGAGGACGCCTTCACGGCGGACAACTCTGCGCCCCGGGGGGTTCCCGCAAAAGACTCGAGCGACGCGCGGCCGAAATTGGGCGTGCGCTCACGTACGGCACAGTCCGCGGCTGAAACATCGACAGGCCGCCGGGACCGCACGCACGTCCCAGGCCGGTGCTTTGTCAGGAAACAAAGACAGCTCCCGGATGAGGAGGCCGACGATGAACATTCTTCTCCGCACGCGCCATCATTCGCCGCGTGCGGACCGCGCTGGGTCCCCTCTGGACGACCGACGTTAGAAAACGCCAAGAATGTACGCCCATAAGCATGAGGATCATCGCAGGCAGAAATTCTTCCTCACATTTGTCTGCGCAGAAGCCGTTTGGAAAATTTATCCACCGCTACTCAAGAAAGAAGGAAAGCCTCATTCACCAGCACCCGTTAATCGCTACGTTTCAGAGCTTTGGACCATCCCATCGCCTTAGCGTTCATAGGAATTACACTGTATCACAAAATGGAAAATCTACAAAGAAGTCCCTACAAATAAGTTATAGGTTACTTCCAACTCATGAACAACTGCAAATAAGTTATAGCTTACTTCCGACTCATACATACCATCGACAAGTCATTTGGGAAATTATTATTTGCTAACAAACTCGCAAAAAAATATCCAACAGACATACCATGGGTGACAGGCGAGCCCACCCGTTCCACACGGCCGGGTGTGCAACGGGTTTTTAGCTGCTTGCTAAAAACTACTTTGTTTTTAGCTATTCAGTCTTACAAGAAAACTACAGCCACCACCAGTTACAAGCATGGGTCCTAAACACACTGCTGGCCATTAAGAACAGTTGTACACGGTCACATATCGGTCCCATAGGGTTGTCATGAGCAGATCGGCCGGCGGATCGGGTGAGGATAAACAATACGCAAGGCCCTCATGCTATTTATATTTCGGTAAGTACAAATGTCATAGTCCGATCTCCATGCATTCCGAATGAATGCGCCGTTAAGGCATACCACAAATGCCATACCGACATGTACCCAAAGCAACCTGGTAATACAATGCTATGAACATCGCAAGCATGAACAGCATAATTTCACAATGTCGTGCGGCCGCTGCTCGACGCGGCAGGCTGGCCTCCGCCGAAAGTTCCACGCCGCCGTGGTAACTCACCTCAATGTCCGCCTCCTCGTCGCTCTCCTCGAAGTCGGCGACGAACTCCCGTTCCAGCTCCTCCCCCAGTTCCTGTTCCTCCTCTTCCTCTTCGCCCTCGGCGTCCTCCTCCTCCTCGTCGCTCTCCACGCCCTCCTGCGACAACACCTTGTCGAACGTCGCTTGCGGGAAGTTGTAGACGTCACCGTACTGAAACAGTCCGGACCAGAATCAAAATACCGCGCCCGTACCCCGGGCCGTTCCGGACGGCGGGCTCGGCCGTTCCAGGCGGCGCGCCCCGGGTCGTTCCAGGCAGCGCGCGGGCCGCTCGGCGCCGGAGCGCCAAATCGACGCGGACGCCGACGTCGCCGACGATCGGGCCGGCGCCGTCCGGCCGTTTGTCATCGAATTTCGGCGGCGCCGTCCGCGCGCGGAGAGAGAATTCGCACGGACGGACGGCGCGGCCGGCGCGGCCGGCGGCCAAACGGCGTCGTCTCGGCGCGCCGACCGAGTCTCGGCTCGGATCGGCCGCCATCGGCCGAACAATGCCGCGCCCACCTGCCGCCGACTCGGGACCTCTCCAGCCGAACGACCGATTCGCGGAACAGACGGCCCGTGATGTCCGGGGTGGCTCGGTTCGCCTGCCGGGGCTGTCGCCGGTCGGCCGCCGCGCAGAGCCACACGGGCGACTCGGGCCGCTGGGCGGACAGCGAGCGAGCGACTGGTGTAACGATCATGTCCCATCCGCGCCGGAGTTCAGAGGGGTCAGACGCCAAAACGTGCAGCACGACACCCGCCGCGTCGCATGTAGCCTCAGGGGCGACAATATCGGACCAGGATATCCACCAGAGCACCGAGTCGGTGACGCAACACGGCGCATACTGGAACATTCCCAGACCCATCTGTGTCACGGGGAGGGCGGCAGACTCGGTCACAGATTCAGCCACTACGGAGAGTCTCCTGTCCGCGGCGTATCGTCGTACTCCCGACGGCAGGCGCTCGCACATGCTCCGCACACTGACCCGTTCCCCGCCGTCCCGACTCCACGGCACACCCTCCTCCGTCCCGACTCTCATCGGCACGCCCTCCTCCGTCCCGACTCCACGGCACACCTTCCTCCGTCCCGACTCCACGGCACACCCTCCTCCGTCCCGACTCCACGGCACACCCTCCTCCGTTCCGACTTCACGGCAAGCCCTCCTCCGTCCCGACTCCTCGGCACGCCCTCCGGCAAGCCCTCCTCCGTCCCGACTCCTCAGCACGCCCTCCGGCACACCCTACTCCGTCCCGACTCCACAGCACACCCTCCTCCGTCCCGACTTCACGGCAAGCCCTCCTCCGTCCCGACTCCTCAGCACGCCCTCCGGCACGCTCTCCTCCGTCCCGACTCCTTGACACACCCTCCTCCGTCCCGACTCCTCGGCACACCCTCCTCCGTCCCGACTTCACGGCACACCCTCCTCCGTCCCGACTTCACGGCACGCCCTCCTCCGTCCCGACTCCTCGGCACACCCTCCTCCGTTCCGACTCCTCGGCAGGCTGCATTCTCCGGCCGGCTTCCCGCTCTCCAGTCTGCGCCGCGCCTCTGCCTGGTAATCACGGAGCCCCGAAAACTGCCAGTGAAACAGTTCGGCCGCGCAAACACGGCCGCCGCCCGGCCTAATTAATGCCGCCGCGGCAAAAGGCCGGGAAAATTGGCCCGGCCGAGGCGGACTCGGCGACCCGGCAGCGGCAGCGGCGGCGGCGGCGGCGGGGGCGGCAACGCTGGCCGCCGCCGTCGTGGAGCCGGGCTGTGGTCCGGCCCGGCAGCCGGAGCACACGGCACCAGGAACATCGACCGAGTCACGGGCTCGGCGTTACAGCATGTCTCGCCTCAATACAGTCCGGCGAGACGACTGAAAGCAGCGCGGCATACTGACGCTGCCAAACGGTGACACAAAACATTCCCGCCCGGGCTGGTGGTGGAACAATGGGGAAGGGGGAGGACTGTCACGCGATACATGCATGTCTGAGTATGTCATGGCGAAACCGTCTTAATCCGATCGGGACCCTCGGGCTGACGATGGGACGATACGCGCCAAAACCTTGAAGTTTTCGTCACCACGTCCATACCTCACCGGACCCAAAGCCGGTCCTTCACCCCTCCCTCCAAACAGGACTGCACGACTTCCGCAGCTGAACAGACCGCTAAATAACTCAGCCGCCGGCCGGCCAGTCATCAGCATTCGATGCTCCGCCGCACTAGCACCCAGAGACAACATCGCCAATATGTTCGGTCGGAAGGCCGGCGTCCGCGCACAGGGGGAGCCGCCACACGGGACCGGTCCTCCTGGGTCGCAGAGCGCGCTGACGAACCGGGCAGTCCGACCAGTGACGTCACGTGCGGCTCGCAGTCCCCGGTCGTATCGCGGTCGCCCCCCCCCCCTGACGGCTCACGGGACAACGTCGCCGGAAACCGACGCTTTTCGCATGAAGATCTCAGTACAGCTCAGTGCGCTAAGTGCATTATCCCAGAACAACACTACTTTCGTCTGCGGAGGTACAGCGGTCTAATGTGCTAGAGTTTAGAAAACTGGCAGTCTTAAACTGGCTAAGCGACCCAAATTACCGCTCGCACCCGGTCTTCAGCGCTGCAAATGGCAACAGGCCAGCGATCAAACGCTGGCTCGTCCCGAAATGGCTTCATAAGGAGACTGGGAACGGCGGCAGTGCGGGGTGGGCATCGTTAAGCCGGTAGGCGGCATTTCAGCCTGAACAACTGGTGACGAGGCGTAACGGCAGCAAAGTGACGTGTTCTCCAACCCCACAATGGCACTCCTGTCTGTGACGAAGGCCAGTAAGGCAGTGACCACCTGCGACCGTCATACAAATAGAACAAAACGGTGTGCTTTGGACTCATGCCAGGCACTCAACGCAGATTGCATCCGGCTCAATGAGGAAAATCCAAATATTTCATCATTCAATTCACATGACATGCATGCCACATTCCGTTGCACTATTTTTCAGGACTTTCCCTTGTTCTACCCAGTGAAAAGCAACCGTTTGAAAACAGATCGTCATGCCAGAGACATGGTATTCATGCGTGCCATTTATGCTGTAAGTCACAATCCATTAATCGTATCCGAAATTAAAATATAGCATTCTGGTTCACCGATATCTGCTCAATTTAAGTGCCTCCGTTAGGCCCATAAGCGACACCTCCGATTTGAAACAATTCCATGCTGATCATACTTCGACGAGAAAACGCCATATTCTAACTTTAAAATCGCAGAACACAATAACTGGCGAAGACAGACAAGTTTGTGTACATAAATAAAACATTAACGAAGCGGTAAAACGGGATTGCCACAAAACTTTTATGATCGGAAAGAAACGCGCCGAGGAAAACCTCTGAAAATGAAACGCGTGCTGGGAGAACAACGACAAGAAGTCAAAGCAACCAAATTCAAGCACCCATCCGAACCTGCAGCCAATCTCGCATGTCACATGGCAGCTAAAATAAGATTATCTGCGAGATGAATATTGCTGCGACGCATTTTTCAACAGCTGGGATTTCCTGGGATGCTGATGGCAGACTGAGTGGGACGTAGGACTAAAGCCCGCATACAGAACCCTCGCACCCGTCCGAATTTCGAATCCAAACTAGTCCGGAATATTCCACGAAAAAAAACATTTTTTTCCGAGCGTCTCTTTGTCAGCTGTTGTGCGGGACATATATGTATGTTATTGCACGCCTGATGCGCTAAGTTTCGAATGGCACGCTTCACACCAGCGGTTCACATTGCGCTGCCAGCGAGGGCGCCTGGAACGAGTGGTGGCCAGCTGATTTTCAGACCGGTCTGGCCGGATGTGGATAAGGTGTGAGCCGCGGCCACACAACAAGCTCAGTTACGCATCCGTTTAACCGAAACTCGCCAGGCTCCGTTTGCCAGCAGTGTTCCGGGTCTTCAGCAGTTGACTAAAACGAGGGAGAAGGACCAAAGTATGTTCAAACAGCAGGCGTGATTGTGTGGAAAAATACGTGAACGTGTCAAATTGTGCGAAAACGACCGGACGCCGACTACCGCCACTGTGCACATCAAAGTGGGAGAGGTAACTGGCAGCGCACAACCGCTGACCGTTGCTCACTTGTTGGAACAGCGAACGTTCGGATGTGACAACGCTCGAAACAAAAACACAGCTTTCCGTGAAGGTTGGACCTTTACGTCACGGTTCGCATGCGTCGTCCTCGTGCTGCAGACTTCGGGTTAAAACTGCTCACCTGCCGTAGCATGAGCACGCGCATATGCTCGCGTCGGAGCTACTCACATACGTGACCGTGCGATAAAACAGTAGGGTGCGTTTATGGTCGTGTCGTTTCGTAAGCAGACATGAGTCACCTACGTAATCCAGCGGAACAAGATTGGTTTATGAAGCGCCGGCCGCTGGCACTTGAATTTTACGACCAGACTGGGCTCCCCTGACCGACGATGGGAACAGCCTACTGGACCGTGCCCGAACGCGGCGTCGTTCTGCCGCAGAACCTTCACAACGTCCACCCCGAGAAACAGAACCACACAGTGAAATTCAATGAGACGAATACAACAGAAACTGGTTTACGATAACAACCCAAATTAAGAATACAGGAGTGTGCGGGCGAAGACAATGAAAGCACATGGAGACGAACAGGTACACAACACCGGAGACAAGTTATTCCGCCCTTCCAAGCCTGTTAAACATTCAATTTTCCCGATTTGTCCTCTACCCAGTGCTCACATGGCTTCACTCCTGGAGGCTAAGCTAACATGGCGAAAGTTCGAACTCTAAAGAATAGGGTCCATCCTTGGTGGCCAAACCGACACTGCAAAACTTCGAACTCCTCGAGATACCACAGCAAGCTGACAACCTTGGAATTAACGTTGGCCCGTAACGTTCTGCAGCACGATGGCATAAGGACTGGGTCAAATTTGGTCAGAATCGGAAAACAAGCTCGCGAGTGCAGCAATATATCTAAAAGTTTTCTCCGCACTGGAAACGAATAATTACTACGGCTTAATGGAAAAGCTGATGTCACGAATTAGCGAATTTACAATTTAACACAACACTTGGACGGCATAGACGTATACACCTGTTTTCGCTAACACACGGAACCGCTTGGTAATTTCCCGGGCTCCAGCCGGGCTTGGGCTGTGCACGCCCGATGCAATTCGCCGCCTCCGAAGTTAACAAGGAGTAGTACAGTTTGTTCCCAGCATCCAGCTGGCTGTTTCCAGGAAAGTCAGGAACTGCAAGCTGGACAGTCATAAAGGTTGACTTGTGAGGCAGTCAAGTGGCTGTGACAGAGCCACTGGGATGTTTCAGTTAAATACAGCCACGTCCACTGTTAGCCCGTGCGGTAAATCCCCGAGACAAATCGGACTGGAACGAATTTACACGAAACTGCTTGCCCACGGCAACAAGACAAAGTGTGATGAGGCCGCCATACAACTTAAGCCTGCGATAAGCGGTACGGTTCTCTCTCAGCTGCAAAATCTCCAAGGTTTCTTATTTCTCGTCGGCAAACGAGTTCCAGCGCTGCGGAACTATCACCCAGACTACCCGGGATGATTAGGCCCGACCGTTAATTATCCATGCGCTTCGGTTTCACGGCGCCAAAACAGCTCCGCCACGCACGTGGTAGGCCGCCTCCGCAGAAGCCGCCGCTGCTCGAATTCACGGGCCAGTTAGCCCGAGGCCGGCCGCAGCGGCGGCTCACGCGCCGTCAGCTCGGTGATTAAGCACGATAATTCGGCGCTCTGGGCAGCGGGCCGGCCGCCCGGCGTGCTCGCTTCGGCGCCGTCAGCAGCTCGGCCTCCGGCGAAGGCCCGACACTGCCCGGCCCCGCGCACGAGCCGCCGCTCAGGCCGGCTAACTCACGCTAGTTTTCCCGCTCTCCGGACAGACGCCGACTGAATTTTTACCGATGTGGTGACGACACGTGCCGCGAATGGGACCGGCAGCGGCGGATGTGGCTTTCAATAAAGACAGCTCCACAGCTGGCCGCAGAGTGGGGCTTCAGAAGCTGGCAGAGGCCGTAGGGGAGCGGCAGTATGCCGCAGAAAAGAGCAGCAGAGAGCAATAGGGCACGGCGGCCACCACATGAAGCCGCCGAGAGCTTGCGGCATCAGCGGACAGAGAAGCCTCCGTCCACACCTGACACGCGGCCTGTGACCGGCCTGGTGTCCAGACGACGCTCCACCGTGCCCCGACACCCGTCCCGGTCAAGCAGCACGGGCCGGCCCGGCTGATACCATCCGCAGCTCCCATCAATCACGGTCATTAACTGCGGCCGCCGCCGCCGCCGCCTCCGCGTACCTCCACCGGTGGCGGGGCGCGGCCGCGAGCCAAACCGTCGCTCGGAAAGCGCGCGCCGCGGGCCGCGCCGTTTTCGCGCGATTAATCAGCAAGAAAAATGGCGCCGCCGCCACGCCAGCGACCCGTTCGCGGCTGCGGCGGCGGCGGCGGCAGGCCATCAGCGGCCGGCAATCGCCTACAGGCGATGGCGCGTTCAGGTCATGGCACACGGCGCCGATTGCTGCCCCAAAAAACTGACGCCCACCAAATGAAAGGCCGCACGGCACACTGCCTGGCACCGGGCGCGGCGGCTGTCGAACTGCAATGAAAACGGCGCCGCGCATTCCGGAGTCACTGAAGCCGAGTACGAGCCGTCAGCACGGCACCACTAAATCATCGGCATGGTTCTGCTCGGGGGCGGGGGGAAGGGGGGACTGAGGACGCGTGCCCCGCAGGCCGCACCTCGCAATGACCTCTCCATCGGCTGAGCCACGCAGCGCGACGGCCAATCTCTGCCGGCGTCACGGCCAGTGTCTGCCGGCGTCACGGTCAGTGTCCGCCGGTGTCACGGGCACTGTCTGCCGGTGTCACGGTCAGTATCTGCCGGTGTCACAGCCAGTGTCCGCCGGCGTCACGGTCACTGCCTATCGGTGTCACGGCCAGTGTGCGCCGGCGTCACGGCCAGTGTCTGCCGGCGTCACGGCCAGTGTCTGCCGGCGTCACAGCCAGAGTCTGCCGGTGTCACGGCCAGTGTATGTCGGCGTTACGGCCAGTGTCTGCCGGCGGGTGTCACGGCCAATGTTTGCCGGAGATGCTCGGTCGTGCCAGGCCGTCACACCAGACGGCCGTAACCGGCCATCTCGCAGCCGAGCCGCATGAAGCCAGAAGCGTAGTACGAGCGCCGCGGCGGTCCCCTGGGCCCTGTTGCCGGCCCGCCTTTAGAACAGGCGCCGGCCCAAGACGGTCCCTACAGGCCATGAAACCGGGCCACCGCGACGGCCGACACGGATCCCGTCAGGCGTGGAAGGCGACCGTCACAATCGCAGGTCGCACCACGCACAGGTGGCGACCGTCACGTCACGATGACAGGTCACGTCAGGCATGACAGGCATCCGTCGCCATCAAAGGCCACATCACACATGGCAGGCGACCGCCGCAACCACAGGCCACGGCAGGCGTAGCAGGCAACCGTTAGTCACACGATTCGCCGGGCGTGACAGGGGGCCGTCACAGCCGTTAGTCACGTTATATGTCACGTGTGGCATATGTCATAGTCAATCACACGTCACAGTAAGACACCTACCGGATGCCGGCCACCGGCTCAAAACCAGGATATCAGACGTCCATTCAATTCCCGGGAAGTACCGCGTCAGTACTTAACGATTTGACCCGAACATTTCTCAGGGAAGACTAGGAATGCCATCTTGTATGAGAATCAAACGGAAGGGGGGGTATGACCACAAGGCAGCGCGTCGACCCACCCATTAACAGTGGCGCCATCGGTCCGATATTGGGGTTGAAGACAGAACCGACAGCGCACTCATCCGGCACCCGTCACTGGACCCTCTGGTAAGACGGCGGATACTCCTCAACCCCCATGAGCTCCTGTCACCAGTCGCCATCTGCGGCAGGCCACGGCGAGGGAGGCGGGCTCACCGTTCCCTTCTTCAGCCGCTCCAGCAGCTCCTTCTCGATGGCCTTGTCGATGTTGGCCGCCACCAGCGCCTTGTCCTCGCGCCGCACCTCCCTGCGCTCCACCTTCCTCGGCAGCGACACCAGCTTCTTCCTGAAACACGGCGGCCGCCGGCGCGGTCAGGCGGGGTGACGTGCCACGCGGTCGCTCCGTGACGCCGCCGGTCCCGTCCGGCCGTGGCAGCAGGGGCACGGAGTTATGCAGGTGGCGGGACGCAGAGTTAATTAGCTCCAGCGCGGAGTGCCCCGAGCAGAAAGACGCGGTCTTAAAAACGGCCAGTGTGGCGGACTGTACTTTTTATTCCCTCATAAGGCAACATGAGCGAATTCCACGCCGCACTGCCAGGAATTTCACGGAAACAAGCCGTCTAGTGAGCTGCTCCTGACCATCCTCCACAGGGGATTCGAAGACGGCCCTTTGTATTCGGCGTGACGAAGCACAAGGCAACGAGCAGGTGCAGTTTCCCATGAGCTTCATTCGGTCGCAACAAAACGTGACGCACCCTCCAGCGTACAATGCGACTGGTGTCGGATGTACTGCACCACGCAGGGGGCTGCACAATGACGAAACAGGGCAGCGGCGGCGGCACAGCCAGACGACGGCCCGCTCGCGCGCCCAACCGATCGCGTAACTTCGTAACTGTTCAACTTTCCACTGTCACCGCGCCGCCAGACCATCGATGGAGCGGCTCGAGGCGGCAGGGCGGACGGCGCGCGAGGCCGCGTGCCGGTGCCCGCCGCCCGCCTCCAGCGCAGCTCTCATTACCAGGCGACGAGGCCGACTGCCAGCGGCCAGCGGAGAAAATCCCCGCCCGGCCGAGCAGAAAAACAACGGAGGCCAATCCGACTGGGACGGCGTTTCCTGCAACTAAACATGGCCGCCGGGACCGTCGGCGCCGCCTGGACGGGTAGGCTGTCCCGCAGGGCCACGTCCAGGATGGTTACGCTGTCCCGCAAAACCGCCGCCCGACTGGGTAGGCCGTTCCACGAAACCAGTATCAGCCGCCTGGCTGCGTAGGCTGTTCCGTCATGCCATCGCCTGGGTCTCGCCGTGCCGTGGACAGTGAGGATACGGACGGACCGGAATCGACCCCGATTGGTACTGGAAGGTCCAAAATATCTCCGCCCCACACATCTGGCCCACAAAAAACGTACATATCAGCGGAGCCAACACAGAGGTTTGGTCGTCAGAGCCGACCGTAGGTGTGTGTGGGGGGGAGGGGGGGGGGGGGGGTAGCAGACGGGGAGGGAGCTGAAGAGATCGCCTCAGTCCATCCCGGACATACCCCAGTCTGGCGACCACTATATCATCGCGCTCCACGGCCGCCGAGAGATCTCAGACCGGTGAGGTACGCGGGTCGGCGGCGAGGGGGGGGGGGGGGGGGGAGGCCATCAGCCCCGCTGCCCGGGCCGGCTGGATGTAACAGTTTTCTCTGTCACTCTAAAATCCCTCTGTTTTGTGTTTCTTTATACTAGAGTTCTACAGCCCTAACATGCAAGGCTGTCTCAACTGCACCAGCATTGCATCAGTCAGTTCTCAGAATCGCAAGGCAATACGAAGCTTTCCAATTAGCCGAAATGTTGTGACTGCACCACGTTAACAAGCACTTCCATCTGTAAGCCGCATAAAAAGCGCGCCGCGCGTGATCTCGCGATCTCTCGGTGCGATTGCGTAAAAGCTCTCTCTCTCTCTCTCTCTCTCTCTCTCTCTCTCTCTCTCTCTCTCTCTCTCTCTCTCTCTCTCTCTCTCTCTCTCTCTCTCTCTCTCTCTCTCGGAATGACTGCGTGAATGCTGCAAGTGATAACACAGCGCGGACGTGTTAAGTCACAACTCTATACAACTGAGGAAGGATGAAAACACTTAGACACTGACACAAGCGAGGTCGTCAACTAGCAAAATATCACGCCCGGCAGAAAGCCACAGCTGGCGGTGGTTTTCGGCGGCGAGCGGTGAGGCCGTCAGCTCTCGCTGCCCGGGTCGCCGGAGCCCAGCGGCTTAAAGTCCCGCTCTGCCAGCTCCGGCGGTCCGGTCCGCACTAAAGCGCCGCTCACCGGCGCCAACGGTAGTTTATGCTTTTTGGCCCAGCAGTAAACATCTATTCGAGCACTGGACCGGGCGGCAGCACAGCGGCGCCGGGTCAGCGCAACGTTCGAACGACCTCGAGCGGTCTGGCCGCCGGAGACGACGGAACGGCGCACTTCAAACAGCCCGGACGGACGGCGACGCACCGAGACGAACGCAGAGAGACGTCGCTGTCTGACTACCTCCCCTTCCACCAAATATCCGTATTTGCCGACAGGCTGCCCTTCAGCTAGCATAAGAAATTATGACGCTTGTTTTTTCACTCTTAAGGCAAGTCCCATTTTACGACATTCCCTCTTCGTCTGCCTTCATTTCCATCTCAATTCCTCTATCCCCACTCGTCCCCCTTTCTAGCTCCTCTGCTCTACCTCGGCCCAGTATTGGCGCCGGCCGGTCGGAGGCCATTAGTTGACCGGGGCCGGCCGCTATCGGCCAGATTTCCGCCGCCGAGGCCGGCGGAAAGTTCCGCCGCGTCTCGCCGCCGCCCGGCCGACAAAACAGATGGTGGACATCGCGGCCGCACTGCGAATCAATAGCGTCATCGGCCGAACGCGGCAGTCGTACTGACGGCCTGTCCCGGCGCCGGACGAGGCTCGTTCCACTCGGACGAGGCTCGTTTCACTCGGCCGGCGTCCGGACGACCGACTGCCAGTGCCTGCCTGCCCGGAGCGGGCCAGGGTCCGCCGTGGCCGCGCCCGCCCCGCGCAGGCCGCCTCCGCGCGCCGCGCGGCCGCCGCGTGGCCGCCTCAAACATTCACGCGGCCGACTGGGCTCGGCTCTAATTGGCGCCGACGCGGCGGCCGGCACCCGCCGTCTCCCGGAATACGCCCGGCTCCTGGAAGCGGCCCACGTTCTGCGGCACGTGGCGTAAGTCAGTCGACGGCGCGCCGGCGGCGGCGTCGCTGCCGGCGCGGCAGATCTAGACGATAGGGCACGACAGAACGCACTCGGATGAGGAGCTGCGTGACGACGTCAGCGCCACGTCACTTCATTTTCGCCCACCTTTGTCCTAAACAGGTTATCCTCGCCTGTGAGTAAGTCTTTTCAGCAGATGACGAATGACACCTTTCAGGAAGCCTTTACTATGTCGGTAAACCATCGCACCAATTCGAAATAATATAAAAAGTGAGCAACCTTAATAATATACATCAAGATTTTCATTCCTACCTGTCACCTTGACCTAGAGCTTTTGTTTAGCCCTGAAAGCAACGGCCATATCCAAGCCGTCTCCATAGTGCGGAAAAACATACACAAATCCGATTCCCTTCACAACCATGGCCAGGGCGAACAAGAAGCTTCAAAACATATTAGCAGGAGCAGCATAACCCTACGCGAAAAAGGACTCGGCCAAAAATGACGATGTCGTTTCCAAAGATGACAATAAATATGTCCATAGACCCCGATCATCATCATCATCATCACCATCATGTTCGCAGTCCCTGTCATGTATTGGAAAGACAAAGCACTTTTCCGGTTTCTGGGGGAAATGTTTTCTCTAACCCGGCTGCATTGTAAAATATTAAGTATTTTACCTGCACAACTGCCTAAAATGGGTGACAACATGCCACTCCCTGGTACCGCACGACGTCAATGCCTGTGGTATTACCATGACACTGCACCATCTGCATTTCCTCCCACATTATGAAATGCGACTCGCACCAAATCTTTTCAGACTGACCACGTCGATAAGGTGTCAAACACGAAGACTTCACGTCATCGTGCTAGCAACGAGACCCAAACTGTTCTCATGTCTTCTGCGTCCGCTAGCCAATGCGATCGCATTGTTCCACCGTTACACGTCATAGATTTATGTTCGCCCTTACATAAAACACGGCACGCGCCAAAAGCGAGGCATTGTACCGGAATGAATGATGCTGGAAAACCGGCCCATCCCCAAACACTGCTCGTGAGAGAGGCCGTTTCCCCGGGCGGTCGTGACTGACCGAGGCCGCCGCCGCCCGACCAGCCGACGATTAGCACCCGCAGTCGCACGGCGTGCAGCGGGGGGCACGCTCGCGCACAGCGCTGAATCAAACGCACGTCAGGACCGCGTGCCTGATAAAGAATGCATCGCCGCAGATCATTACGCGCAGTGTTGCTGCATCACTGCCTGTCGCAAAAGGCATCACTGCCATGCCTGTCGCAAAAGGCAGAGGCGCGCGCATATTTCTGAAGTCGCGAAGTGTTGTCTGTTTGTTCATCTGCCTTTCATTTGCATTAGATGGGTTACAGTACATTGGACTTGTGGATTTAAAACTGGCGAGGAAGAAAGTTTTCCTCACATTCCGCGTTATCTGCTTGGAGCAGCTTAACAAATAAACACTGCAACGTCGAGAAAGGTAACATGAAAAAATGGGGGGAAAAGTTGAATCGTTCATTAAAATGAAGGCGGACAAGTCACCCGCCCACCGTTTCAAACGTGCGAACAAGCACGGCGCCTTTTGGAGAGGCTTCTCTAAACTTGAAGCACGTACACAAATTACACTCGTGCATCACTTCCCCGAAGGCGGTACTTTTTACAGAATAGAGATAAATTTCACCGCTGGGATCAGCGTAAGCACGGGTGCGCACTTTGTCTTCGTTTCAGCCCAACATCCAACTTTCCTAGATGGAAACTGAAGGTACGGTGTTCGCATGAAAATTTTCGTGCGGCGACGACTTTACAATCTGCCAGTGTAGCGTCATAATTGTATTAGAAGGACATAACTCAATTTCGGATGTCTGGAACGCCATTCTGTCAAAACCTTAAGGAGAACATTATAGTTCGAGGCAGTAAATTCAATCCACGGCCATACAAGACATGCATAATGGATGTTCTAATCGGCGTAAGACATCAGAATCTCTCCGAAGATTCCAAACACCACCGATTTCTCCACCAGCACAAAGAAAGATAAAGGTCATTGCTCCACTCAAAGCCTCGCTCCGAATTTCCGACGTCTCGCCCGCCAAAAAGACGCCACGCCCACGCCGCCAGGGCGTACAGTCCGAGCGAGTTCGTCATCACAGCAGAGAAGAGCCGGCCAGCGATACGCGGTCGGCTCCGGTCACAGTGCGCACCTCATCAATATCAATAACGATCAGGGCAGCCGGCATGCGACGACAGCCCCGCTGTCCACGACAAATGGCACGCAATGGCCGACGGCAGTAACAATTAAGAGACCGGCGCGTGCCGGCCTCTGCGGCGCCCACCTCCGGTGCGCGGTCTCCCGCGCGACCACACGCCGGGAGACCCCGCAGGCCCCCCCGAGTCGCGTCGTCTCAAGGACGTCCAGCCGCACGTTGTGCCCACGGTCCCGCTCCGTGCGTCTGCACAAAGGCGGAAAATATCCCTGCCAGGCCCAGAAGAATCTGACGGAAACAATAACAAAAAGAAAATCCTGTCGTTGAGATCTGTTAGATTTCGAGCATTCACGTTCGGTACACACGGTCTATGGACGATGAAGGGAACCGCGCAATGTCACAAGCATCGAGTCTACCGCCAGGAGCGACTTAAACGGCCCAAAGCTCCTCAGGAAACCAATATCCGTTCGACGTCGAATACTTACATCCCCGGTCCGTAATAAGGCTTGTGTAACGGACACGTCTGGCTCTGCACGACAGCGTGCTACCCGATCGGCCGGCAGGCGGGCGGGCGGAGCTCGGCTCGCCGGCGCAGCATTTCCGCGCTGGGCAGGGAGCGACCGCCCGGCCAGTCGTCAGGCGGCACAGTATCGGGCGACTGCCAGGCGGACGGACGAGGCTCGGCCATGCGGCGCAGTATTTCCACAGCGGAAGGGGGCGGCCGCCCGGCCCGGCGTCAGGTGACGCCGGTATCGGGCGGCCGCTGCTCCGGGAGACTGTCAGACCGGCCGCTCGCCAGCGAGGCTCGGCGGAACCAGCAGTGCCGACCCACGCCGACTTCTCGTCCCGACCCGAGCGGAGACGGCTACTGGACGGCTTACAGTCCAGCCCGCTGCGCGTCATCACCGCGGCCACGGGCCAGCCAGCGCCTCATCTGTCTTGGTTTGCCGGCCGGGCGCCGCCCCGGCCCCAGTGCGGGCCGGCTGGGCGGCGGTGGTGCCCGCCCGATGACGGATGGCCCGCTTGGCCGGCCGACAGGTGACCGCCGGCCGTCGGAATGCCGCCCGGGCCGCTTCCGGGAGCGGCGCGGCGCCCGGCGGCCGCGCCGGCCCGTCAGGGTCCGGTTCCCGGAACCGATCGCCGGGCTGGGAATGGCGGCGCCGTGCGCTGCGCCATCAGCTCATGCATTTCATGAGCCCTGCCGCCGCTGACCGCACTCGTCACCCCGGCAGCTGCGCTCCTCGGCGGCGCGGAGCCCGGCCGGGCCGCGGAGCCGGCTTCAAACTGCGCACCCAGCCGCCGGCGCTGGCTGCACGGGAGGGGAGGGGAGGGCAACGCCTGCATCACTTAATGGTCCCCGCGAGTGCTATATCGAGCTCCGGCGTGGGCACAATGTGTACGCGCCAACATTAGCTGACATTTGCGAGTCAATGGTGGCGGGACGTCGGGCTGCCGGCTGCCGCTCGGCGGCGGTCGGCCGGGGCCGGGGCCGGGGCCGGGCCTGGGTCTGGCGATCGGGTCAGATCGCGTTTCCCCGCCGGGCCGGCCGACCGCTGCCCGCCGCTAATGGACCTGGCAAACATCAACAGAGGGTCGGCCGAGGGCGCGTGGCAGAGCTCGAGCGGCCCACCGCCGCCGGCCGCGCTCCGGAAGACTGTCAGACCGGCCGCTCGCCAGCAAGGCGCGGCGGAACCAGCAGTGCCGACCCACGCCGACTTCCAGTCCCGACACGAGCGGTGACGGCTACTGGACAGCTTACAGCCCAGCCGACGCGACTCAGGAGTCAGGACCAGGCTCAGACGTCTGGTCTAACGTCTGGTCTGGTCGCGTCTCTAACGAGCTCAAGAGGCAGAGCGCTCCAGAGTTCCCACGACCTGAATCACGGCACCCTGAAGCCCAACATAAGTCCAACCAGCAAAGCGTTCAAACGCCAGCAGTGACCGCAGGCAGTGTCCAGTACTCACCAGCCGCGACATCAGTGCGGCGTTCCGCATCTCATCACGGAGACCACGACTCCCCTGGCGCCCAGCCGCGGCCGGCCGACAGTTCTACCTGTCAGGAAGACTGGACGCGGACGGCGCGGCGGAGACCGCGACTGATGCCGCCGCTCCCCTTCCTTCGCACCCTGAGGCGCCGGGGTCGGTAACAGACGCTCCGTCGCGGAGCCGGGGCAGCGTTCGTGTTTTACAGCGGCACCGGGGAGACGGGGGCGGCGCCGACAGCGGGTCCAGCCGAGTCGACTCAGCGACGCTGCCGGCCAGAGTCTGACGAGCCGCGAGATCGGGCGTATCGCGCGTCTTCGGGTATCCATCCCACGTTATTCTCATGGTAAAGAGTGGCTACCAGCCTGAATGAGTAGGACAATGCTCAGGACCACACATGACGCCTTCACGAATCTCCGCGACTGAGAGACGTTGCTGTCGTGTGGCGCGGTCTTCGCGCCTTCCCGGGCGCGAGAGACCGTCAGCAGCGTCGGGCCTGCCGCCGGCGTCGAGGAGCCCCGTCCACCTGCGCGGCGCGGGCCGTCCGTCTCCGGCGGAGCGCAGCTATTGGCTCCAGCTGCTGGCCGTTCGTCAGTGCGCCGAGCTGCCGACCAGCCGGCGCCGCATATCGCCGGCCGCCAACACGCATCTCAGGTGCGAGGCACCAGCCGGCGAATTTCATCGCCGATTGCCAGGCCGCGGGCGACACCAGGCCGCAGTCTCGGTCATAGCAGGTCCCCGTGCCAAGCTGTCGAGGGCGCAGCGGATTCGTCAAATCGTCCAAAGGCCGCTGTTGGCTGTGGAGGGGAACCGTGCCCGCCTTCACGCGAGCGCGCAGTCGCGACGCCCGGAGTCGACCCAGCCGGCGGGATGACTCGCAGTCACTGACTCTACCGGACCGCCGCGACTACGTCCGTCTTTCCGAGGCAGCGACGCATTGGCGGCGGCTCCATCGCAGCGCAATATTCGCGCGACACGCACGCGCTCTCTGCGTCAGAAAACACACGAAAAAACACTCCGGGTGTGACTTATTTACCGACGGAAATGCACTGAAAGCACTAGCCTGCCATATCAGTACGTGGGAACAATGCGTCAATCTATCATCGAGACCCAGCAATCGTGATGAATATTTTACACATCTGGCATAAAAACACAGCTGCATCTATTTGTAGCAGCGAATCCGTGTATTTTGCGCACGCTTCTTTGCTGTTCTCACGTCATTATGCCGACCCAAATGTTTGTATAAGACGGCGCATTTATCAAACGGGCACTTTTTAATTTGTCACCAGCGCATGCGTTAAAGGTAAACTAACGCAAACGAACACGACTTTGGGAACAAAAAGTCTGACGTAGGAAGCATGCGCCATTTGCAGCAATTTCTCAACAGTTTCTTTTATTTTGCACAACATTTATTCCGCCCAAAACCTGTTCCGTAAAATGAATCGTCCAACTGACGGCCCCAGTTAGGATTCATTCCGCATTATTTTAAACAACGGTATCGTTCAGAATTCCGACTCTGCGCCCGGGGCGACTTGCGGGAGGACGGAGTCAAGTGCACTGTTCTGGCCGAAATGAAGCTGGCTTTGTTCGGCGGACTCCGTCAAGGGGCCTTTGTTGCGAAAATGAGCCCGGTTCGTGAGTTATTCGTCCAGTTTCCATTGAAGTGTCTTTTCGTCTTATATTAGTTTCTTTCCAACGCAAGGGATGCTGAATATTCCTGCTTTTTGGAACAGTGCAGATCAAATGTCCGGTGACCTGGTGACGCCAATTACAAGACGTCAGCGTGCGAGCTTTCTTGCCCAAAACCTCCTCCGAAGGTTATGTTTTTTTTTTTGCTGCGGTGTCTACATTTACTATCATTTTGGAATCGCCAGGCAATCACGCGAGACATATCTGTCGTGCACGTGAGCCTAGTACTGGAATGTCTTTCGATGCAAATACATGTTTCTTCCAACGGAACAAGTTAAATAAGCACGACTGATCAACATTCCGTATGCAACGGTACAAAACCAATATAACACTATAATGAGGCAGCAGTTCGAAATTTGGAGAGAAAAGCGAGGGGTCTACTTCGTCTTGCTCCCCACAAGACATCCTACCAATGACGCGAAGCAAGCGGTCTCAGTTTCCCACACACCAGTAAAGACATTCGTCGGCCGAAAGCAGCCGGCAAAATGATGCCAAATCTTGATTAATGGTGCCTGCCTCCCCATATCTATACAAACTGCGTTAGATCGCCAAATAACAACGACAATCGAAATCGTCGGCAAGTAGCCAAACTGTCCACACACGCGTACACAGATATCGGTGGCAACGATCGACAGCACGTCTACTTTTAACGTATCCCGACTCGATAATTGTAGGAGATCAACCTCACGCGTATTTTAGGACTCCGAAACAGCAAATATAAAAAAATAGCTACAAATACCAAATGGACATTAGCAAAGCACAACTGTGTACAACCCAGGCAGTTTAAACAACTGTTAAAAAAATGTTGGTTGCCGGCTTGCGCTTCTACCGTGGCCACGTGCGGTATGTACTTCGATGGCATGGAAGGCAACGCTGAACCAGTTTGAGATGACGATGCTCAGGAAACCATGGTAGTTACGTGAAACTAGTGTTGTGCAAAAAGTGCTGCGAATGCGCATCGCGTCAGCCATCGCTGACAGTTTTGGGAAACCAGTGTTATGCAAAACAGTACTGCGAACAATATTCGCATCAACCTTCTTTCCAGGAATGACTGCAAAGCTCGGGGAGTTCAGGCCGCCGTGCCATGTTAACCAGGAAGTACGCTTTTTGTTTCGTCTTTGCCAGCTGCCCATCGGCGCGCAATCCATAATAAAGTTAATTAGTGAATTAATCTAATTAATTAATCAATTAATGCGCATAATAGTTATTCATCGTAAGTATATGTATATACATATACTTACGTGTGTGTATATACATATATACATATGTATATACACATATATATATATACATATACACCTACATTATATATATATATATACATATATGGGCTGAGTGACGATGCCTTTCACGTGGCGCCAAGTAGTTGGATATGATCAGTCACTTCCGGCTCAAAGATTTCGCCAAAAAGGAAACGAAGTCTCAAAGAGACGGTATCTACAGGGAGAGAGGTGCGGCAGGTATTGGAGGCGGGCCAGGACATGCAAGGACGTGTCCTGTTCCACCGGCCTGGGCGGAACAGGACCTGGTGTCCGGGAAAGAGTAGCGCGGCATTCACAGAAAAGTGTTTCGGCTTAAGCACAGTGCGCTGATATCCATGGATATCTCAGTCGTCTGGACTTGATTTGGGGCTCGAAATACCCTTTGACCGCGTGAAGAGGTTCCCTGTTGCCTGCCATAGTGAGCGGATGACTGTAAGGATCTCAGGCGGCAGAAGAGGCAGATACGGAGGAGAGCTTCCTATTTCACGAGGCGGCGACCCCCCCCCCCCCCCGAGGCCGCAACGGCAACTGTCCCTTCGCCTCTGTCTTTTGGATCCGTGCCTGTGATCACTATAGTCATTGTTCCCTGTGTTCCTATTCCCGCGCCTGTGACACCAATTATTTGTTCTTTAAGTTTCTGAAGTGGCATACGTTGCATGCACGATGGAAAGAATGATCAAGACACTACGCATTTTCACGGCAACGCCACGGCACTTACAACACTGTGTTGATTTCACAACACTTTTACCGCCATAACGCCTATTTCGTACCGGACTCCTAAAAGTCGCGGCGGAGAAGGCTGCCGAGAACCGGCAAACAGCGTCTGCAGGAGAGCTTCTGAAACTCTAGGTTTAACGCAGTTATCCGCTGTTATCGTCTATTCGCTGCTGGACTCCTACAATACGCCAATCCAACTGTCCGTCTGCCCTCCTGGCTGGTATCCTCGAGACGCCATTTTCCCGCTCCGATCTACCGACTGATGCCGACATCAGTGCACCACTCCGTCCAGCTGATGGCCACTGATGTACGAACACCGGTCCGTCCCACTGGCGTCTGTGGCCATCAGTGCGCTGACGTCTGCGGCCGTCAGTCCCCGGGCTCGTCCGGCCGAGGCCGCCGCCAGGCCGCGGCGCCGCTGACGCGTCTCTATTGACTGAGGGGCGGGGAGAAGGGGGTGGGGCGGAGGGCCGATTGTGTCGGCCGCAGGCCCCGGCACAATCGAAGAGCCGGCGCGCAGACGGGCGACCGCGCGCCGCGCCGCGCGCCGCCGCGCCGCCCTGTTTACCGTCCGCAAGACGCAAATACGGCCGCCCCGGCTCGGCACACACGACGTGACGAGCCGGCGGCGGCGCGCCGCGGGCGGCCGCTGTTTTGCCGCTGTTTGACGGCGGCCGGCCACGTTTGGCCGCTGTTTGACGGGACGCTGTTTGTCCGACGATTGGCTGAGTTACGAAATGCTCGGTCACCGCTGGTAGGACACCCGGCACCGTTCAGGCTTTTTTTGCATGGTTATGCGTACAACGGAAATCACCACCATACTGTTTGCACACTGTTAAATATATAACTACATCTATATAAGCTTAAAAGTTATCTATATAAACCAGAGCTAACTACAGATATAATCCGCGTAAAATGTTTCAAAATATAACCATATAAGTTACAGCTAATTACTGACACTAATGTCCCACATTTCTTTCGGGCAGGGCGGCGTTAGCCGGTGATTCAGCTGACACGGGACGCCATTTGTTCGCCGCTCACCGCACTGCGCGCGGCTTGCCTGCAGTCCGCGGCCGGCCCGGCCCCGTATGGTGACATGTCCGCTGTCCCGGCACAGCCGCCGCCCGGTCCCAAGGCGGCTCATCTGCCGCCACCCCACCACATGCCCGAGCCTCCCAGTGGCACTGGCCAATATCGTCCCTGACGCCTTCCTCCTGTCGGAGGAGCGGTCACTGCTCTGACCCTTCTTTCCGTGGAGAGGTCACGGAAAGGAGGGTCAGGTCTAACCCTCCTGTCCGTGGAACGATCGCCGCTCTCACCTTCCTGCCAGTGAAGCGGTCACTGCCGGTCCCTTCTGTCCGTGGAGAGGTCACCGCTCCAACCCTCCTGTCGGTGGAGCGGTCATCGCTCTAACCCTCCTGTCCGTGGAGAGGTAGGTCACCGCTCTAGCCCTCCTGGAGGGCTAGAGGGTCAGAGGAGCGGTCACCGTTCCCACCCTATCAGTGCAGCGGTCACCGCTCCCCACCTACTGTCAGTGCAGCGGTCATCGCTTCCAACCTCCAGTCAGTACTTTCATCTTCCTGTTAATGCAGCAGATATTGTTCTCACCCTCCTGTCCGTGAAGCGGTCACAACACGAACTCGGGGGGATGGCGAGCAGGCAGGACCAGGAGTGATCCGTGACCGGGTCGCAGGACCCGACCCCTAGTCAGCAACTGACACCTTGAGCTACTCGTCCCAGCTACGTCACTGCCAGGGTACGGCATGCGATTCCAGGCCCGCCCAAGAGGGCGTGGGGTACCGGTTCAAGTCGAGCCGGTCGCCGTCGCCGGCCGTCTCCGCCGACATGCCCAGCTGGTGTGGACTTTGCCTTCAGAACCCGAGCACACATCGCCGATCGACAGGCCAAACTTGTACACACAAGTAACGCGGCACCGCTGCACGCCGCTGCAGCCACACCTCATCCATAACGCGACACACGACATAATAACCGTCGCAACTCCAAGGCGGCAGGAAAAGTGCGCGCCCTCCGGCGGGCGGCCGGCGGCGACCGACGACCTGGCGGCGGCCCGTCGTCGGCGCGTATCGCAGCGGTGCTCGGCATTGTCCGAGGCGTAGGCCTGCGGCGAGTGGGCCCCGGCCGCGGGCGGCCGAGCCGGCGCACTAATGAGAGGTGATTAGGACGAATCGGAACCGCGGCCGCCACTCCATTACGTCGACCATAAAAGCTCCGCCCCGCCGCGGCCGAAAATTCCACGAACGCGGCCCGGCCGGCACGACTGACGAATATTCCCATAACGGAGAACAGAAATACAGGAATGATGCGCCGCCGGCAACGCCGCTGAAGACTCTTAAAGAAACGACCAAAACTCAGCACTACTGCAGCCCCGCGCCACCAGCGGAAACAAGCCAATTTGCGAAGCTTCAATCGTACAGCCCCAGGCCATTTCCGAGCAACAAATAGGTTTAAGCCAACGTCGTCGCGAGGACCTATCGCGATTCGACATCCAAAACGGTCGCCAGCAGCCGGCCGGCGGCCGCCCCCGCCAAGGTCAATGAGGTGAACCAGAAAATGGCCGCAGGCCCGGCCGGTCGGCGCGCGGGGAGGAGGAGGGGGCCTGCTGGCAGCTGGCCAGGCCCAGGCCGGAGACCGGGGAGCGACCATCAGTCGGAATGGCACGATCACAGCCCGGCTGACGACAACGCGGCGCCGGAACGCTGGACCTGGCCGGTGTCGCAAAAAACCGCTCTGCATATCGTCACAAGATAGCGTGACGAGCGGACGTGGTTCGCATCGGAGTTACGCGCAAACCCAGCTGCGCTGGCTGCAGCGTTACCTAGCCCGCTGCTGGGGCTGAATCGCGAGTTCGTAATCAACAGGCTGGTTTACTAAAAATCTGGTAGCCACGCTGGCCAAAACTTTCGTGCGAGGAAGCAATCAATCATCATCAGGGCCAATCTTTCAAAGCCCCACAAACTTTAAATTAGTTTTGGTGTACTATCCGCAAGCCCGCGAAACTGCTGCCAGTGAGCGTGTCCGTCCAATTAGAACAGTGCGAATTTTCGCGCATCTTCCTTCTCCAGCAAAAACCACCAAGTTAATAAAAACATCAAAGGGTTCAAAACATACAACTACGGCTAATAACAATGCTGGTACGTATCCGATACGATTCGGTAACTGGGAAATGGGTGAATTCTGAAAACTGGCCAAACGTCATTTGTACCGACTTTGCACACAGTGAAAAAGCGACTACTCTGTGCCCCAAAAATGAAAAATATCTATGACAGGAAGGCATACACGCACAACATGTTCGTGACATTACGACAGTCCCAGACTGGAGAGGGGTGAAATAAGGCGTCCCGTCCCGCGCAGGTCCTGGCTCGGCAGACCCCGCCAGACATACACAGCGCAGAGTACAACAGCAAACCAAACACGAATATCGGCACACGGCAAACATAAACGGACAACCATTTGTAAACCTGATCCGGATGTTGGCTTTGGTGACGTTTGGGATCAGCACCCGAGCTACGTTGACCTTGGGGTACGACCTCGGAACCTCACAATCGATCGTGAAATTCCCAGCAACGACTGGCTGCGAGGCGAAAGCTGGGCATGCCGTTCAAGATGTCACACGACCGTGTGAGAGTCGACATGACCATCACCGCCCCTTGCCAGTGAACAGGCAGTCAAACAGCTAGCACCGAGGCGACTCAACAGCTACCGTGAGCTGTACAGCTGCCGTGAGCAGCGGATCATAGTGGCAATCACATTCACGCCCCATCGCGCAACGCTGGGGACTAAAGCAGACACGAACGCCAGAGGAGGGCCGCGGACTGGCCGCGTCCTCATCTGATCAACCAGGACAGAGAAAAAGCCCGACCGCCTGCCAGCGTCTGTCGGCCGCCGCCCTCTGCTGCCGCGCACCCGGCCGACGCCGAGACGGCAGGACTCTCTCCTGTGGAAATCCTCCACCCCCGGTCACAAACGCGCTCCAGGCGACAACTGTCGCCGCCAGCCGGCCCAATAAATCACCCTCAGTCGCCTGATGAATTCACAATCGGATTACCATATCAAAACAGATGAGATTTCCCGGCACCGGCCGCCGCCGCCGGCGGGGACGGGCCGGGAATAGCCGCCGGGCATTCCGTCCGTGAGCCGGACCGCGGCCCCGGCAGCGGCGGCGGGCTTCGGCTGCCCCGCGGCCGGACCCCGCCGCGCAGCAGCCAGGCCTGACCGCTCCTCACGCGGCCACGTTCCGGACGTCGGCCGTCAGAGGGGTGCCGGGTGGACGCCGGCCGGGCGCTGGGCGGGCGCCGGGCGGGCGCCGACTGTCGACCTCGGCTGCGCGCCGGTCCGACACGATCCGACAGCACTGAGCCGCGCCGTCACCCCGACCGGCCGACACGATCCGACAGCACTGAGCCGCGCCGTCACCCCGACCGGCCGACACGATCCGACAGCAATGAGCCGCGCCGTCACCCCGACCGGCCGACACGATCCGACAGCACTGAGCCGCGCCGTCACCCCGACCGGCCGACACGATCCGACAGCAATGAGCCGCGCCGTCACCCCGACCGGCCGACACGATCCGACTGCAATGAGCCGCGCCGTCACCCCGACCGGCCAGGACGCCAGACCGGACGGCCCGCACTGGCACAAGATAGCCGGGGGACCGCAGGAGCCAGCCGCCGCGGTGCCCACGTCACCAGGCCGCGGCAGGCTCCGGCGGGAGCGGCGGTCCGGTGCAGCGGTCAGCGCTGCGGAGTCACACCTGCCCAGTCCGGGAGACGTTCCCTGGACCCAGCGTCGGTCGGGGCGGTACTGACGCCATCCTTCACAGTGTTCCGAGCGGCCCGCTCGCCCTCGGCACCGCCATTCCTGACGGGAAACGTCGAGGTGCCAGCCGCCCACCGTACCGGCAGCACGATCAGGACCTGAACGCTGATTATCAGGGCTGAACGCCGGTACCGAGTCGCCCGGGCAGACTCGGTACCGGCAGCGCTGGTGGGACGGCAGCGGACTCTGCCTGCCCCAGAGACCGCCGCGGGATCGCAGAGCCGTTCGCCGGCGACTGTGTTTTGCCGACCGCCAACCGAGCCGAGGCCGAGCCGAGAGCCGAGCCGAGAGTCGAGAGCCCAGCCGAGAGCCGAGAGCCGAGAGCCGAAAGCCGAGAACCGAGAGCCGAGCCGAGAGCCGAGAGCCGAGAGCCGAGGTCGAGCCGAGCCGAGGCCGACAGCCGAGAGCCGAAAGCCGAGAACCAAGCCGAGAGCCGAGAGCCGAGAGCCGAGAGCCGGGCCGAGCCGAGCCGAGCCGAGCCGAGCCGAGAACCGACAGCCGACAGACGAGACCCGAGAGCCGAGAACCGACAGCCAACAGCCGAGAGCCGAGCCGAGAGCCGAGAGCCGAGGGCCGACAGCCGAGAGCCGAGAGCCGAGCTGGACAGCCGAGAGCCGAGAGCCGAGAGTCGAGAGCCGACAGCCGAGAGCCGAGCCGAGCCGAACCGAACCGAACCGAACCGAACCGAACCGAGAGAGCCGAGCCGACAGCCGAGAGCCGAGAGCCAAGCCGAGCCGAGAGCCGAGAGCCGAGAGCCGAGAACCGAAGCCGAACCGAACCGAACCGAACCGAACCGAGCCGAGCCGAGCCGAGCCGAGCCGAGCCGAGCTGGCGGCGGCGGGCGCTGAGCAACTTTTCCAATCTCGTCCGTCCACAAATGGGGTCGGCCGGCCGCCCGGCAGGTGTCCGGTCGGCGCGTCCGCCACACAGGTCGCCTGGAGCTCCCGTATTGCGGCCGGGACGGCACCATGGCATGCGACCATCGGCAGCAGTCAATGGCCAGGTCGCTGACGGGGTCGCTGGCGGGTCAGTCGTGGCGTCACTGGCGGAGTGACTGGCAGTGTTCAGGCCGAGTCCCAAATGAAGAACAGTCTGGTACAGTCCTTGATGAAGTCCCTGGTGGAGCTCCTGATGCAGCTCCTGGTGCACGCCCAGGTGGAGTTCCAGATAATCCCTGGTGAAGTTCCTGGTGAAGTTCTTGGTGGAGTCCTGGTGGAGTCCTTGACGGAGTTCACGGCGGAGTCCCTGCTGAAGTTCCTGGTGGAGTCCTCGGTGGAGTTCCTGGTGAGGTGCTCCGGGACACCTTTAGCGGGCCTCCGAGAGGGGCCGTTTCTCTCCCAGAGGCCTCGCTTCACAGGGACCCGGCACAGCCCGGTGCAGCCAGCGCTCCAGGTACCACTCCAGGGGGATGTCCTGTCCTGCCCGTGATTCCAGGACCGCACAGGACCGAGGCTGGAGATGGTGGGCGTATCCAGGGCGGCGGTCCGGGTCCTCTGTGACCCGGGGCAATAATGTGTATATACAGGGCATTGTATGCATTCATCTAATACACGACCTTCGATATACCAGGAGACACTGTATTGCTCCAGAAGTCAGTTACAAATGCAAAATATGTGAGATTCAACGTTTACGCCGGCCCCCGACCAAAACGTCCGTCGAAAATAGTTTTGGTTCGTAAATGATTTATATAAACAATATAATATCTCCTAGTAAAATGACGGCCGTTTTTTACTCGATGTATACCACTTCTGAAACTCTGGAGGTGTTTAAGAGCCATTCTTGAAGACATATAACATGTATTCAGGGCGGCAGTCCGGGTCCCCTGTGACCCGGGGCGGTACTGTGTATCCAGGGCGACAGTCTGGGTCCCCTGTGACCCGGGCCGGTACCGTGTATCCAGGGCGGCAGTCCGAGTCCCCTGTGACCCGGGCCGGTACTGTGTATCCAGGGCGACAGTCCGAGTCCCCTGTGACCCGGGGCGGTATCGCCTGTATCCAGGGCGGCAGTCCGAGTCCTCTGTGACCCGGGCCGGTACTGTGTATCCAGGGCGGCAGTCCGAGTCCCCTGTGACCCGGGGCGGTACCGTGTATCCAGGGCGGCAGTCTGGGTCCCCTGTGACCCGGGCCGGTACTGTGTATCCAGGGCGGCAGTCCGAGTCCCCTGTGACCCGGGGCGGTACTGTGTATCCACGGCGGCAGGCCGAGTCCTCTGTGACCCGGGGCGGTACCGCCTGTATCCAGGACGGCAGTCCGAGTCCCCTGTGACCCGAGGCGGTACTGTGTATCCAGGGCGGCAGTCCGAGTCCCCTGTGACCCGGGCCGGTACTGTGTATCCAGGGCGACAGTCTGGGTCCCCTGTGACCCGGAGGCGGTACCAGCCTGTATCCAGGGCGGCAGTCCGAGTCCCCTGTGACCCGGCCGGCGCCGTTCCGGCCCGACAGATGGTGGCCCGGCCGGTCCGCTCCATCTCCGGCTGTCAGGCGGCCCCGGACTGGCGCCATCCATCCGGCGACGGGCGCCGGCCCGGACGGCGCCCGTCGCCCACGGCGCTGTGCTTCACCGCGAGGCCAGCGGCTTCACTCGTGACAGGCCCGTCACGGCCGTGGAGGGCCAGAGCCACGAGGGCGCATTACGAAAACTCCAGGGACGGCCACTGAGATATTTCGGTCTTCCGCCGAGAGTGTGCGCAGAATATCAGGGTGAGGGGCCAATGGCAGTGTTGTCTTCTGTCCCCTCAATCTGCCCTTCCTATACAGGACAGTCACGACGTTTTCAGACCCTTGAGCACGTACCACTGACAAACATATTATTCATGTCAAGCTCCGGGTGCGGCCCACCGCGATGCTACGCGCGTGGGTCAAAAAGGCTGGAAATAGACCAGAACTCGGGAATGTCAAGAATACGAATCTGCCGGACGCCTCACTGATTCGGAATTCGTCCCCACGGAATTCGTCTTGGCTCCGAACATAAAGCGGTTTCGGGTCCAAGTCAACAAAAAAACGGAGCCATTCTTCTGTTGTTAACCGACACGGAACGCGGCCATTTCTCCGGCTGCTCGGCCGCGGAGAAGCGGTGTTTCTTGCCGTCGGCGGCCGCCGAGTGCCGGTCCCGACGGCGGCACTCGGTGAAAAACTCGCCTGCGGCGCGATAGCGCCCGCCGGGCGGCCTTGTACGGCCGGCAGCGCAGACTCCGCGGGGAGTGCTCGGCGCGGTAAAGACCGGCGCCGGCCGCTGGGGCTCGGACAGCTGACGCCGCGCCCGGCTCGGCCGGCGGCGCGAGACGGCCTCGGCCCGCGCAGCCGAGTCCAGCCGCCCACCGCGAGACGGACGGCCGAGCCACGCTCTCCGCGGGCCGACGGCGAGAACGGCGCCTGGCGTCCGGTCTGCGGCCCGCTAACGGCCTCTCCCACCGCCGTCACGCTGCGTCACGCCACAGCACGATCGGGGCAGTCCGGTCCCCGAGCCCTGCTGACGATGAACAGCCCGGTCCTATTCCCGGCCCCTAATGAGCTGTCACACCACGTCGTGCCGTGCCGTTTCTGCGATGCCTACGGAATTCCGTCTGAGTCAGGGCCCCGTCCCGTCAGGCCCACGTCGAACCGTCTTTCACGTGTCGCCGCCGATCCATTTCAGCATCTTCAGTTGTTTTCCTCCGACCAATTCCCGCCCATTTCCTCCGCCTTTCCTTTCGCTGTGCATTTCCCCGCCAATCGCTCGCTTCCGCCGCTGTGCTGCCGGCCTTCCGTTCCGTCTCGTGCCGGCCTTCCGTTCCGTCTCGTGCCGGCGTTCCGTTCCGTCTCGTGCCGGCGTTCCGTTCCGTCTCGTGCCGGCGTTCCGTTCCGTCTCGTGCCGGCGTTCAGTTCCGTTTCGTGCCGGCGGACTCGGCTGCACGCCGCTCCAGGGCGGCCGGCGGCCGTCCGGAGCCGGGCCGGCCTCCGGCGGCACGTCGGCCGGCGCGACACACGGCCGGCTCGGTTCGACCGATCTGCATCTGAAAGGCGGCGGGCCGGCAGTTTCCGGCGATTCAGGGCCGGATCGGACCGACGCCGCCGCCGCCACCGTCCATCGTAATGGAGCGGCCGTCAGCGGCCGCCGGCGACAGAGCATCCCGAGATGGGAGACGACGGCGACGGAGACGGACAACAGGCAGGGAGCCAGGATGAGGCGGAGGAGAGAGCGGACAGTGGCGGAAGGAACAGGCGGGGGGGGGGAGAGGGAAGATGACGGGGAGAGCAGGAGGCGACGGCGAGAGCACAGACGAGAGGGAACGATGATGAGGCGAAGGACAGAGGAGGCAACGACAAGAAAAGGAGGCGACCGAAAGAGGAGACAGCGACGACGATAGAGCAGGCAGCAAGGGAAACAGGAGGTGACGGAGTCAAAGTCTGAGCGACTTCGGAGTCGATGGATGCGGAAAACGCACAGGTATGCTGATGAGCAAGCAGACTTACGAACATTTGGCACATTCGAGGGTCGGCGCACGCTGGTGTTGGGCAATCACGAATGATCGTTTCTCCGTTGCACACACCCTCAGTACGAAGAGGCGAAGTTTTCCGCTTCCCCTCCAGCCTACGTCACAGGAGCCGTTCCGCCGGACTGCACATGGCGGCGGCATCCTCTGCCGCCAGCTCCGCAGCTCTCCGTCGCGCCCGGCGCCGGCCCCGCAGCCCAGCGCGACTTCCGCGCCCCGCCAGCCGCCGCGCCAAATCCCCAATCAGACGGGGCCGCTCCGGCGGCGCGGCAATCGCCGCTTCTTTCAGGGCGGCGCGGCAAAACAGCCGGCCCGGTCACGGCCGGACGAAAATCCCGGCCGGAAACGGCGGGCCGCGCGCTCCCCGGCCGACCGAGACCGACGGCAGCGGCAGCGCGCCGGCCGGGCGCCAACGGCGGCCGGACGGCGACGCATGCACGGCTACGCAGGCATACGACGTGTGGCCTCGCGCGCCCCGCGGCATCCTGGGACCTTCGGACGCCCAGCGGCGTCGGGTCAGGGTCTCGGCCGGGAGCGTCGCATGCACCACCGGATGGCGGCGGCACGGCGGAACGGCGGGCAACGCCGGCATCTGGCGGAGAAGACCGCCGGCGCGTGTCTGCATCCGGCCAACGATCCGCCGCCAACATCGCAGGCACACCGCGACCGGGCCGGGCAGAAATGGAGCGGAGCGGAGGAAGGAGTTGTCGGAAGGTCCGACCGGGCCGGGCAGAAATGGCGCGGAGCGGAGGAAGGAGTTGTCGGAAGGTCCGACTGGGCCGGGCAGAAATGGAGCGGAGCGGAGCGAGGAGTTGTCGGAACTCCTGGCCGACTGGGCCGGGCAGAAATGGAGCGGAGTAGGGCGGAAGGCCGACTGGGCCGGGCAGAAATGGAGCGGAGCGGAGCGAGGAGTTGTCGGAACTCCTGGCCGACTGGGCCGGGCAGAAATGGAGCGGAGCGGAGCGAGGAGTTGTCGGAAGGTCCGACCGGGCCGGGCAGAAATGGAGCGGAGCGGAGGAAGGAGTTGTCGGAAGGTCCGACTGGGCCGGGCAGAAATGGAGCGGAGCGGAGCGAGGAGTTGTCGGAACTCCTGGCCGACTGGACCAGCGCCCCGCAAAGCCCGCTGAAAAACTACAGAGCTGTCCCCACTTCACTTCAACATACCCTAATGACGGGAAGATGGCTGGTTTATAGGGTTCATAGGGTTCATAGCTTCATAGGGGCTGGTTCATTGCGCCATGGTATCCCGGGCGACTAGCAGCGATTCGCTTTAACGGCTGTTGAATACTGGCTGGTGAATACCAGCCTGCCCTTCTACCGGCCAACCAGGCAGGTGGAACGCCGGTATTACGACACGATGGGAAGTGGAAACTCCATTTCACACCAGTCAGTCTTTCTTTTGCAGGTGTTTGCGAATTTCCAGGCATTCGCAATCTCCTCCAAGCACGTACTGCTTACTTTTCCGTAACAGCCCCATGACCTCCGGCTCCCCAGATCTGCCTCAGGGTTCATCGCGCGCCGCACTGGGCCCTAGCGAGACCGCAGTCTTCTGACAGCGCGCTCTCGAACGCCTGCGAGCGCCACCCGGCCGGGCCATTGTCATGAGGTGATGAGCAATTAGGCGCCATTATTACTACTGACCCCTTCCCAGGGGCCGCGGGCGCGCTCCCAGGCCGCCGGCCGACACGTGCACGCGATCGACCCACCCCGACCCGCGCGGCTACCCGGAATCTCGCCAGCACAGAGGTGAAACGGCCGCCGCCACCAGCGGGCGAGAGGAAAACGAAGTTTACTCCTGACAAGAGGCTCCAAACGCCGTACAAATCGAGTTCGGTACTCACTGTCGCTTCAGGCGAAGACTGCGCATGCGCGCCAGGTACTGGTGGATCTTGACCAGCCGCTGTTTGCACTTGGTCTGAATGAAGCCCGGCCAGTAAACGAGGTTCTCGTTGATCTGCTGCAGCGCCTTGTCGAAGTTTTTGGACAATTTGACGCGCTCCCACATCTTGCTCGGGAACGCCGCCCTGTCAAGCAGCGCAGCGGTGGCGTCAGCTCAGCTCAGATCAGCAGCAGCTCCAGGCAGACGAGCTCAAATCGTATGACGTCAGGTCAGGTCAGACCACATCAGGTCGGTCGGACCAGGAGGCCAGACCAGGCCAGCTCAACTCAGGAATCAAGGTTAGGCCAGGTTACGTCAGTTCAAGTGAACTTCGGACACCCCAGGTCGAGTCAGGTCAGGTCAGGTCGGGACAGCAGGCGCCCTGTTCGGGAGGCTGCTGCCGCCGGCCGGCCGCACCCACGCGGCCCCGCTGGGTCGGTCGAACGGTCCGGATCGCGTGGCCGCCATGTGAGCCGATTTACCGGGCCCCCGCGTATTTCCGACCGCCGCCGGCCGGTCGGCGGCGGCGGCCCCGCTCGCTGGGACGCCGCCGGTGACGTCACGCGGCCGGACACGGGGGCTGCGGGCCGCCGGCCACCGGTCAGGAGCCGCGGCTCGGTGAAATGTGGCTCCCGCAGGTGACGGTCCCGGCGCCCGGCCGGCCGAAATGGAAGGCGCCGCCGACCGCGAGCTAAACCACGCCAAAGGTCGCGACCTTCTGGATGTCATCGCTTCAGCGGAGACGGCAGAATATAGCCACGGCAAGAGATCGCAGCCCAAGCCGCGACGGGTGGCATTTCTGCCCGGGCGGTTTTGGGCGGTTCTGCGGATTTTCTGCTGACCCTGACTCGTCGCAATGAGGCATTGCTGACTTCGTTCTGTCTCATACACTTTTCCACTCAACATGACGTAACGTCGAGGACCAGGCATTTCCCCACCTTAGCTTTACTAAAAATTCACAAAAACAGCATTCTGCAGAAAGCACATACACACACACGCACACAAACGAACACAAAACTGCGTTTGCAAACATCGCCGACTCGCTGTTCGCGCGTTCCTGTGTTCCGTCCTCCTCGCTCTGGGGCCACCAGCGTCGGCGGACCTCGCGGCCGTCCAGCAGGCGGCGCCGTCCCGCGGGTCCAGATAAGTCGGCTGACGTGTCCGAGCCATTACCGGCCGGCCGGCCGTCTGATAACGGTCTGCAGGGGGCTGACGGCCGCGACCGGGCAGCGGCGCCAACAGACCAGACAGCGGCGCCAACAGACCAGACAGCGGCGCCAACAGACCAGACAGCGGCGCCAACAGACCAGACAGCGGCGCCACACGACCGGAACAGGGCACCCCAAATATACTTCAGAGCAGGGAACAGCGTAGGTGGGTCGCGGCTACTAAAGACGACGCGGAGGCAGACACGCCAAGGTAGCGGACGTAAGCGGTCGTGGACAATAATCAACCCAGACTGCCGGGTACTAAAAAGTTCCCATAATAATTTCAACGGGCAGAATCAATATACGGCCAGCCCCTGAGGACGAACCACAAAACACGATGAATAGGCGATTGGCATAAACTATTCACCGGGAGGCTTCCCTGGAAACAGAGCGGACACCGACACGACAACCCCAACTCAATTCGGCCCGCATGCCGCTCCGCGCGGAGAGTGGGCACCACGTGACGCCGCCGGGGGCACGGGCGGGGCACGGGCAGCGCGCGGCCGGTGCCGGCCACTCGCCGGTCACCAGGCGGCGGCCGCCGTCGGGCGCCTAACAGGCGGCTCCGGCAGGCATTACCCCGACGGGAGATCAGGCCAATATACGGCCGGCAAATGAGCCGACGATGGCCGGGCCGGCGCGCCGTAAACAGGCTACGGCTGGCGCCGGAACGACAGGCGCCGAACGACAGGAGCCGGCGGCGTGACGCACTGGCAGACGGCAGGAACGTGACAGGCCAAAAAACGGCACGAACGTGGCGGACGGACGCAAGGACAAAACGTGGCGGGACGGCACACTGCGGGAACGTGACGAATCTACACAGAACGACGTAAATCCTGACCGGCAGGACTAAACGTGACCTTGAGCAGCATACTGGAATGATGGCAAAGAACGACAATTAAAGTCTCGAACTCCATTGGTCCCACACGTGCAACCCTCGCGTCTAAAGGACGCTCTGGAGCTCTGGAGCAACCGACTTCAGCTCTTATGAACAGCACTGACGGGAGGCGTAGGATGGTGAATGCCAGCTGACGATGCGACAACAGACGCGCATACGCCCACTTAACAGCAGCACAAACGGCGCAACACACAATGGGAAACGCGCTGGCCTGCAAATAAAACAGTCAACTCCGCTCGCGACAAAGGCCCTTACGAGCGTTCCAACATGCACGTTTCCAATTCAAACGAACTCCCAACTCACTAATGACCGTTCCCAGGCCACTGACTATAGCCGGCCGCTCGGCAATGTTTGTCGACAATTCGGCCTCCGCGAACGTCAACGAACAAACGTCAGCGGCGGCCGGGGCCTGGGACAAGGCAGGCCCCGCGGTATGACGCGGCCGGGCGCCACCGTCAGCCGACCCGGCCCCATTTTGCGCCGACTACCGGTCCCAGGCAGCTCTAACGAACAGAATGTCGGCCGCATTGGCATTGGCAGAATGTCGGCCGCGGCCGCAGAGATGGCTCGACCGCCCTACCCCCTTCCCCCCAATAACAATGCCGTCTTTCGCCGACTCAGCGGCGGACTACGGCACTCGCTGGCCGCCGGCACACGGGCTCGGTCGCCGGCAGACGGGCTCAGCCGCCGGCGGACGGGCTCAGCCGCCGGCAGACGGGCTCGGCCGCCGGCAGACGGCGGTCGGCCCCCGGCAGACGGGCTCGGTCGCCGGCAGACGGGCTCAGCCGCCGGCGGACGGGCCCCGAGATGCGGCTTCCGGCCGCGATGAAGGCGGCTGTCAGCGGGAGACTCGGCGGCCGTCGGTGGCCGCGGGTGCCGGGCGGACAGCTTCGATCAGCCGGCCCCGCCTCGGTACAAAGACGGCGCGGCGCGCGGCGGCAGATAACACCACCGGCCGCCCGCTCCGCCGCCACAAAGCATGACGACTGCATCGGTCACGAATGTGTCGGCGCTGCATCAGTAGGGACTGTGTCTGCGCTGCATCACTCACGACTTGGTCGGCACTGCATCAGTAGGGACTGTGCCGGCACTGCATGCGCTGCATCAGTAGGGACTGTGTCTGCGCTGCAACTGCCTCTCACTGACCTGTTTTAAAAGCCAGCCCCATCGGGAAACACTTTGCTGCGTCGCGGGCAACTTACAAACGTCCGTCTAGCAGCCACTCGCAACTCAAGAGCGGCCGGGAACCAACATTTCTGGGTGTCGTGATGACTATATGGCTACTTGCAGCGCAAGACGGCGCAAGACCGGATATGACCCGTTGTCCCCGTGGCCGGAGCGACCAGTGGTTTCAACAAACATAGGCATCTCCGTGGCCCACCAACAAAGCGCCGCCGCACACAATGAGCCCTGTCGGGGAACGCCGCTGCCGGCGGCGGCGTCCGGCTGCCACGCGCCAGTGCCTGCCACTGAGACGGCTAGCCGACGACGGCGCCCGCCGCCCGTCTGGTAACGGCGACATTGCGTCGGTCAGCACGCCGCCGCCGCCGACACCCGGCTCCTCCGCCCCATCGACGCCGCCAGGATCGCCCGCATGACTTCCACTGCCGGCGGCCCGCCGTCTCCGCAGCGCGCGGCCCGTCCGGCGCCGGCCGCTGACGGACTCCAGACGCCGCCCGTCCCTCCGGCCGCCTCCACCGTCGACGGGGCGTAAACGTGGCCGTCATCAGGCGCCGCGCCGCGCAAGCTAACAAGCCTGTTTACCGCTGCCGTCGGTCCCGGGGGCGGCGCGGCCGGCGGCCGTCCTGCACAGGGAGACGCGGCCCAGGCGCCGGAGCTGAGGCGACCGCCTGAACTTCGAGCAGCCGGGGGCCGGGACGACCGCTGACTATGGCTGCGGCCATTGTTTCTGAGTGCCGTGAGACGACGTACTTATCGCGACCGCTGCGACGGCGTATTGACACGCAGCGGATGTCGTAAACAGAGGGGTTTCCCAGCGGCCGCGGCAGCTCGCACCGATCGCTGCGACGGCGGGCCACGCCACCGGCGCCTCAGAGCGGTGAGCCGCGTCCCCAGCCGACCGCCGGCGGCGGTGCCCGGCCAGAGCCAGCCCTGACGCCGCGCCAGCACGGCCTGAATGGGACGGCCCCGCGCCGGAGCCGGCCCGCCGGGCGCCGGCCGCCACAATGGCCGGCCGCCGGACAGGTGTCGTCCCCGGGCGGGGCGGCCGCCGCCCTCCCCGGACCGCCACAATGCGCGGCGCGCCGGCCGCCGCCGCCGTCGGACAAGGCAAACAGCGTCACCACGGCTGGCGCTGGGGTGGGGTTCGGGTAGGGCACGGAACAATGCGTGTTAGTCGTGTGTAAAGTCACAGGCGAGGACTCTCCGTTGCCGCCTGTACACGCGGGATCTGTAGCACGGCCGTGTACCGTATCGCAGCATGTGCCTACTGTACAACGCGCGAAAACAAAAATAAAAATAAACAGCGTTGCAGCACAACAGAGCCGCCAGCGACCCCACCATGACCTCCCGCCATGACCTGGGGGAGAGACCGGGCCCCTCCCCCTCCCTCTCGGCCGATCCGGGGCCGCGCGTCGGCGGCCGGCAGGTGGCAGCACCATTCCGGCGATGAGTTACGACTGCCGGTATCGAGCAGCAGACCGGCCGACCGCCACACAACCGCCGGCGCCGCTCGGCCGTGACGCGACGCATCTTTGTCGGCCGATCGTTACGGCGGCGTGACGGCCGCGTGACGGGCTGGTCGGCGGGAGCGGCAGGCGGCGGCGCGCCCGACCGCCGCCGAACGGACGTCAGCCAGGATCACGCGCCGTAAACAGGCCAAACTGGGCCTGCTGTCGACGGCGACCCAACGGCGGCGAGCGGCGCACCATGGACAGGGCCGAGCACTCAGAGACGACGTGAGGGCAGTCAGAGCTGACGTCAGGACGGTCCGGGCCGAGGTTAGGGTAGTCAGAGCTGAAGTCAGGACAGTCAGACCTGACGTCAGGGCAGTCAGAGCTGACGTCAGGACAGTCCGGGCCGAGGTCAGGGTAGTCAGAGCTGAAGTCAGGACAGTCAGACCTGAGGTCAGGGCAGTCAGAGCTGACGTCAGGACGATCCGGGCCGAGGTCAGGACAGTCCGGGCCGACGTCAGGACAGTCCGGGCCGAGGTCAGGACAGTCAGACCTGAGGTCAGGGCAGTCAGAGTTGATGAGGACAGTCCGGGCCGAGGTCAGGGAGACACCGGGCAGCCCGAGGCGAGGTAAGGAGCGAGATCCATAGAGAATTAGCCGCGGACGGCATTTCAAATAACTCAGACCCACCACACTGATCTTTCACGTTAGGAAACATGTTACACGACCAGAAACGAAAACCGCAAAGAAAGAGACATTGCTTAGCCACGCACATCGTCGCTGACGTATTTCAAATAACACCAAGCAGCCATGGCCGATTAATAACTGGGGCTGAAGGGCGCACCGACTTCTCGGCCAGATGGCGTCCACACAAAGTAGTCCTATCAACATGCCAGCTGACAAAGGCTAACTATCGTGCACCCACATCAACAACGAATAACTTACACATACAAATCGCAAGGACTTCAAATGTCCTACCAAATGTGAATTCCAGGGATTTACGGTCGCCTCGGCAGCTAAAAGCCATATTGCGCCCCGTGCAAGCTGCGATAACGGTAACAGGTTGCATCACGTCATCAGCTTTCCAATGGCACGTTTGTGCGATGTTCTGGAAAGAGGCGTTCACCACGGCAGTGTGGGACGGGGTTATATAATTTCTTGCCTTATGGGATGTTGCTGTATAACAGCAGTCGGATGAAAAAGGCGGCATCTAAAGCGGGCCTAACGCGTGTTTAAATAACGGGGGAGCGTTGACAGGCCAATCTCTCCGTCCGCACGACAAGCTGGCCGGGTTTCGTCCCTGAGATAGTGCAGTGACGGCGAAACACGTGATCGAGCCCGAGTCCTCACAGCGCCATCTCCTTCAGCCTGCTTCCTTCTGATCAGGCCCGCGGGTTGGTCTTTTGAACTGCAGCTTTGCCTCTAAACTAGCTTAAAGCAGCCTATAATTATCATTAGCAGCGTCCGGAGAGGACCGCGTCCAGACACCTCCAGAGGCCGCAAGCCTGGCCAGGGTTTACCGTGAAGAGACAAAGCGGCGTCTCCAAAAGTACCAAGGAACATCCAGAGACCGCCAGCCGAGCCGAGGTTTACCGTGAAGAGACAAAACGGCGTTTCTTGAATACAGAGGCGTCTCCTGAGGCTGCCTCTGCCGCGAAATGATCAACCGGCGTCTCCTAACCACAGAGGCACCTCCAGAGACCGTCGGCCGAGCCAAGGCCCACCGTCAAGAGACAAAACGCCGCTCCAAAAGTACCGAGGCACCTCCGGAGGCCGCCAGCTCAATCAAGGATCACCGTTAACAGGCAAACCGGTCCGGGTACGGCCGAGTTAGCACGGCGCCAGCAGCCGCGCAAAACAAAACACGTCACTGCGGCATTTACTCACATCTGAGACGACCAGACAAAAACGGGAGTTACACTGCACTGTATTTCTTGTCAGTGCACATTTTCCACCGCCTCGCCACACCGAATTCAATCGATCGACAGCCCCTGCATTTACGACAGTACTGGTGCGTCACTCCACGCCCCCAGCGCAGTGTTCGGCTCATTAGGGCGCCTGCCGGAGACGTCTAGGTCACTCCTCTTGTGCGTGATACACGCCAGATGACAGATATAGCGCGCGCGGGCGCCGCGCGGCTTCTTGTTTATGTGTGTGGAGCCGGGAGCTGCCTGGACAATACCAGAGAGCTTCAGGGGCCGGTGCATCTATATGCTGCAGCGAACGACAGAACAGGGGCATTCCTGCTGATCGTTCAGACGGACGTCAGCTCATGTTGCTGGCCACTGAGCAGCATCGCAGAGGACAGCCGCGTATTTTACACGGAAATGCCCCCACGGAAAGCAATGAAGCAATAAACACTGAAAAGAACCGCATGAACGACAGTTTCGTAGGAAACGTTAAGTGCCGAGTTAAGCAAACTGAAGTTTCCTTTCTTGCTTCTCCGCGAACAAGACGGCATCAAGGTAAAACACTGAAAAGACGGCGCGCCGCGCTTTTTACTTTGCGGCGAATGACGTCACGTTGCGCCCGCTGCAATAAAAGGGTTCGCGGAAAAGACGCACATCCAGCACAAGCGCCTCATTACACGGCGCAGCAGCTACATCAAAGAAAGTCAGCCAGAAGAACTAGCTGAGTGGTAAGGATCACGCGCACAAGTCACGTAAAAAACATTTCTTTAACATCATGTTCGAAATACTTTCCCGGGATTCCGGCGCTGAGCATATACGCATAGGTGTGGCAGCAGCTTCAATTACGTACCATCCAGAAACTACTCAAATGCTCCCCAATAAAAGGTCAAGCATGTTGAAAAGACGCAAGTGGGAGCCTTCGCCGTACTACCTAAACGCGTCTAACAACTAAATCAGCCTCTACTGGAACACCTTCCTAAATCTAACGCCAGTCTCAATCGCCCGTGACTGATGTCGTGCCCTAAGAACGAAATCAATCATGATAAACTTCGTCTGAGTGGAAATGTGCCGTCGTCGGCTGTTTTTACCGAACGGATCCGCCGACCCTGTCAAAACACAAATTCAATCGCTTAGAACCGCTATTGGAAAACGGAGGCCGCTGCAGCCGGTACCCGACCGCGGTCGGGGTCGGCGAGGGCTTCCGCTCACCTCTCGATGGTCTTCATGAAGAGGTAGCACACGCCGTTCTCCTCCCGAATGGTGGCGTACTGGCTGTTGGCCAGCGGGCACGACGCTCGGTTACACAGGCCCGTCAGGTTGTACTCATTACGGCAGAACTTCTGTGTCGGCGTGCTGCGACCAACGGGCAGGTCAGGCACCCAGCAGACAGTTTCGCATCAGCAGGCAACTTCAGGCCAGGGGTTAAACAGACTGCTGCACCAGCACGCACAACAATTCAGGGGATCAACAGACAATGCCATACCAACAGACGAAGCCCGATAAGGGGGTGGAGGAGATAAAACGACGCCAGCAGACAACAGAACGGTCTGGTTACGAGAGGTACACAAAAACCCGCACCAGCGGACAGCACAGGGGCACAGGCGGACCAAACAGTCCCGCACCGACACCCAGCCGCAGAGCAGACATGGGATACACGGAAAACAACTCCAGCTGCAGACAATCCTGCACACAGCCACGGTAAAGGGACACAACACCACCCAGCCACGGCGCCATCTTTCAGAGACAACGTCAGTCACCTGACCGCTACCAACGGCGAGTCGACCGTTACTCAAGATGCACATCACCGCTGCTACGTATGACCCTAAATCACCCAGACTCCTCTCCAGCTTCGGAGCCGACCGCCGCCGCCACGAGCAGAGGCCCCAGCAGAAGTCGTCGAGATGGCCCGCCCGGCGTCACGACGCCTGTGACGACGAGCTGTCGCGTCGGCGACCGTAACGTGATAGTCCTCGCCAACGACGGCCACTCTCCGGCGCCGGCCGACGGCCAAAAGGTGCGGCTCCTGACCAGCCGACTGACGGACAGACTGTCCGCACGGGCGCTGACGGTGCGCCCGCGTTCTCCCCCGGTACCGTGCCTCGAGACGGCGAACTCGTCCCGCGACACACCGAGTGACGGCTCCGATGCCGCCAGAGGCGCCCGCGTCCTGCGCCCTCCCGCGGCCCGGCGGCAGGACCTAGGCCGAGTGCACAGGAGCGTCCCCGGCGCGTCGCCGGCCGGCGGAGGCGGCCTCGAGGCTCACAAACGAGACAAGCGGCGGCCATTAGCCGAGTAATCTAGAGCCGTCTCGGCCTGGAGGCTGGCGCCGCTCGCGCTAATGGGACAGGTGCGGCGCCCACCGGGGGTTATTGCCGGCGGCGGCCGCGGCGGCCGCGGCGACCGCGCGCCGAAGCCCGGGCCGTTCCGGTGATGCTGGCGCCGGCCGGCCGCCGCCGCCGCCGGATCATTAGCCCAGCCCGCCGCCGCCGATGGCTAACTAACCCGGCCCGACGGCAGCGGCCCAAGATTAACGGCCACAACAGCGTCGTCCATCATCCGTGGCGCCACCTCGTGCCACAACAGCATTCAGTGGACAAGTTGGTGCCGGCGCGCGGCGCGGTCCCCTCTGCAGGCGGCGCAGCGCCGGCAGGGAGGAGCCATCTCGACCGACGTCCGGCCGTCGTCCCGGAGCCAGGCTGCGGTGACGACCGGGGCCTAGACGCAGGGGACGCATCACCAACCACAGCAGCCGGGCGCGGACACAAGAGACGCATCACCAACCACAGCGGCCGGGCGCAGACGCAAGAGACGTGTCATAAACCACAGCGGCCGGGCGCAGACGCAAGAGACGTATCATAAACCGCAGCGGCCGGGTGAGGACACAAGAGACGTATCATAAACCGCAGCGGCCGGGTGAGGACACAAGAGACGTATCATAAACCGCAGCGGCCGGGCGAGGACACAAGAGACGTGTCATAAACCACAGCGGCCGGGCGCGGACGCAAGAGACGTATCATAAACCGCAGCGGCCGGGTGAGGACACAAGAGACGTATCATAAACCGCAGCGGCCGGGTGAGGACACAAGAGACGTGTCATAAACCGCAGCGGCCGGGTGAGGACACAAGAGACGTGTCATAAACCACAGCGGCCGGGCGAGGACACAGGGATGTATCATAAACCACAGCGGCCGGGCGCAGACACAGGAGACGCATCATAAACCACAGCGGCCGGGCGCAGACACAGGAGACACATCACCAACCACAGCGGCCGGGCGCAGACACAGGAGACGCATCACCAACCACAGCGGCCGGGCGCAGACACAGGAGACGTATCATAAACCACAGCGGCCGGGCGCAGACACAGGAGACACATCACCAACCACAGCGGCCGGGCGCAGACACAGGAGACGCATCACCAACCACAGCGGCCGGGCGCAGACACAGGAGACGCATCACCAACCACAGCGGCCGGGCGAGGACACAGGGATGTATCACCAACCACAGCGACCGGACGCGGACATACGAAAAGACAGCGTGCGCCACAGCGGCCAGACCCACACACAGGGAGGATCACGCGCCACAGCGGCCGGGTCCATACTTGGGCGAAGGACCACGAATCACAACGGCCGGCCTCAGACAGAGGGAAGAAATCATGCACCACAGCGGCCACGCCCAAACAAGTAGGGACCACGCCCACAGCGACAATGAGGAGGGACCGCGCGCCACAGCAACCAGGCCCAGACATGGGAAGACCACGAGACACAGCGGCTGCGCCCAGGACCTAGGAAAGGGATTATGAACCACAGCAGCTGAGACGAGGAGGTAGGATCGTGCACCGCAAAGCGAGGAGGGGAAAAACAGAGTCCTGCAGAAGGTGTGCGGTTCACTCACCTAACTTTGAACGAGCAGAACGATTTGTTGATGATGGACCATATGACCTGAAACAAAACGGCCCGCATTACCTCCAGGCGGGCGGTTAGCACATATCAGCGGCGCAGGTATTTGCACCAACGGCGGGCTGACAGACCGACGTCACGGGGCAAAACAGTAGGCGACCCCGCGGGGCGGCAGCGACAGCCGATCGGGACTGAGTCCCCAGAGAGCGCACGCCAGCCAAGGTACGGCCGGCGCCGTGGCGGTCACCTCTCACCGTCCGGGACGGCCCAGGACGGCGCTGCACCACGGCAGCGCGCCATACTCACGTCATCCGACTGCATGGCGGCGGCTCTGCGTGACGGCAGGCGCCGTCACCGGCTGACGTGGCTCTCTCAGAGGTCCGCCCGACAGCTGGCTCTCCTCGAGGTCCGCCGGTCAGCCTGTCTGTAAATCACGCGCGAGAGTCGCGTCAAGCGGTAGGTTTCTCCACATTACACCGTCTCCTTTCCAGGGTACCCTAATTCCAGCAGCCTCAGCTTCTGCTCCATGAGGGCATGTCATCAGCATAAAAAACGCGGGGGTGATATTCCATTACGGTGGGTCTCAGCTGCATGTCAAAAAATGGCAGCAGTGAGGGGTGGCTGTATGACAAACGTAACGAATCGATGACGATGATATGGCTGGTGACGGCAAATCGTTGAACGCATGAAACATCGTTAATTTCATAGCTACAATTCAACAGAAGATAGCTAAGAGAAAACGGAACACCCGTTGTATTTTCCTCCAGTTTTAGAATTAATTATTCAGCAATCTTGCGCGGGCAGACAGGTCAACGTTCGCTAATCAATGCACTTAAAGTTGTGCCATGTAAAGGTTAATTGGGTCCGCGAATACATTACTAGCTCGAGTGCTCAACGTAAAATAGGCCATCAAATAACCCTCAGCGCAGTCCAACAGAACCAGTTAGTCGGAAGCACGCTAGCATCATTTGGAGCACTAAATGCTCCAACGCTTGCCTGCGACTCTCTGAAGGCGCAGGCGGCACTTAATACCGCAAGCTTAACGAGCGCCGATTCAAACGCCGGGACGGGAGCGCGCCGAACGATCTCCGGACTCTGCGGAGCGAGAAATAACTTAACGAAAGACACTTAACGACCGGCCGCGTCCTCCGGGCATCGCAGACGTTCCCTGAATCTCGGATCTTGCGGAGCTGCGCAGATTATCTTCACGGCCTGAGGATTCGACCCAAGGACGTGAAGGATCGCGTCGCACGTCGGACGGGGGATACCACAGCAGTCTCCTGGGCCAGCAGCCGTTCATCCGTATCTCCCACTCGACCGGGGATCTTCGCGCTAGTGCAACGTTGATAATGAAATTTCAACTTCTTAAAGTTCATCTTCTTGTTCGTACGGCTTTGGCGAGCGAGCGTTGTCACGAAACTGGCAACGCTAATCTGGATACAAGGCACAAAAATCCACTCATTATCATAAGCAAACTTCGCTTCCATGAAAGTTTCCAAACAGTATCACGTCTGACAGTCAGATTCAAATAAGATAATCTACGGTCCACCTATGACAATGCGCTTCAAAGGGTGGCTACCTCATCGTTCTCCAGCAAAACCGCATCCATGGCATTAATAACGGCACCACAAGGTCCTATCACATCACCTGCGCACCATCGCTTGACACGTTATTGCGGCCCAGCACGGTGGCTGAGGCCCTGAGGGACACTGGGACCATCCGGGGTCCCCGTGGACAGCACCAGACCGCGCCGAACGCGGGCCGCCGACACGTCTCGAGCTCCCCCTAGGGGTTCCAGCACTCTGTTCGCTGGGGCCCGGAAAGGACTACCCCATCTGAAGGTCTCCCTAAGGAGAAGCAGTGGCATCTGCATTAATACAAATAGCCAGAAAGGCTGTCATGTACGGAGGGTTGCCTGGAGGCAACGAGACGACTGCCGCCTGGGATAAGGGGAGAACTACCAAACCCTGATGTTTCCCTTGAGAGCAAAAGAGTTGCAAAAATTACACTGCATCCTGTCCATGTATGACTGTTGAAGGAAATCACTGCATATGAATCTGCAGAGATGGGAAAGGACTGCCCTGCCAAAAACGCTAATTCGGAGTCAAAATACCATCCAGACTGGGATAAACTGCACTGTCCAAATACCATACCAAACCATGAGACCATATGTGTCTGTGCACTGTCCTGGGACCAGGTGATTATCATATTCAAATGTTTTCCCTGGAAAACAATAGCAGTCTTTCAGAGGGTAAATGGAGAAGTCAGAAGGGTCATGTCAATGTTGCCTGTTCTGTGTGGAGATGAAGCTGTGTCATTGTACATTGATCTAAAAAATGGATAATCAATTTTGCCATATTAGGAGTTAAACCCATGGTTACATGTATATGAGTAACAATGTCTGAAAAAGTTACCTTTTAGTTCAAAACCCAACATATTAATTTTGTTCACCTCGATGGCCAAATGCTGTTGACAAATGGCTGATGTGACATGAGAACAACCTTTCTGAAAGTTTTGTGTTGACTGTCAACTTTTGCAATTGCAGCATGATGTTCCAGAGACAGTATGACACAATCCTGCTGATTGTCCTTTGGAAGTAAGATATGAATTGTGTGCACATCCAATTCAAATTAAATATCTCTGTTTATTAAGCCAACTCCAGTTTTATGACATGCAAGTGGCATCTGACAACAAGCCATCTTTAATGCCCATGACAGAATTCTGCCTCCAGCCTATGCCTGAGGAAATCACAGAGAAGACTTTTTAGGTCATTACCACTTACCAGCCAATGAAGCTGTTCTAGGTGTATGACAACCAGTAGGATGAAATGCATCTACAGTACATGCTACTGTATCCATTTCTAAGGCAACCCACTTTTTGTATGGTCAAAAGATGTATTTCAGATAAATGCACCTGTGGACCCCGAAAAAAACTGCAGCTACACAGTACTAAGCACTACCAGCTAGTTACAATGCTCTGCCACCATCAACCGATGCTGAAACATGCAACTCAACTGCTAAAAATTTGTGACCAAGCCATGACCTGCAATACCCAATTCATGTTACTGGTCACAACTTACCCTAACATAGTCATAAACACAACTGCACTTGGATGATTTTAAGCAATTTTACAATTAAGAGCACACATTCCATAACATTTGCATTAGTTTTCCCTATCCCACACTTAAATCACAGAACTGTTTAATAGGGCCTGAACAATTCAACAGGTCAGACCTTGTTATAGTAACATGCTGAAACCATGGTAGCACAAAAAGGCAGCATTCATGTACTCTCAGATTTTTACTTCCAGGAGTTACCATGATATATTAGACTGGGATGCTGGCTGGGCTTTTCTTTCATTTTATGATTAACTCTGACATTTTTATGTTTTGTGTAAATAAATGGGTCTAGTGTTAATCCATATAGTGTATGTTCTAGTGCCAATCCACAGTGTATACAATATAGTTAGTGCAGGTAAGGCAGTCATGGCAAAGACTTATAGGAAAGTAATGTTTACCAACTAACATCTTGCCATCAGATGTCTGGTGTTAACCCAGTGCTTGTCTCCTAGGTCCAGTTCTTAGAGATAACACTCAGAGCCAATACTGCATTTGCTGGGAGCTCATTCCATGCCATGACTACCTAGACACTTAAGTCTAAACAAAGATTTCCTCAAGTGGCTGTGTGCTTCCTTTTCAGTTTCAAAAGGATAGCCTCTGGTTTTTTCCTAATGAGTCTTGTTTAAAAAAAATTCTTCTGGATGCAGCTTGACCTTGTTTATAAGAATTTGGTAGACCATTGCATGTTATCCCAGCATCTTTGGTGGCATGTGCTATGCATCTGAAAAGTTTTATAGTCCTCATAGTCTATATAAGCCATGCTTCAGACCAAACTTGTTACTCTTTGTGACAATGCCTCAATTGCATACTGGTGTTGTCTATACATCAGTTCCCCGACAAAGTTGCCATATTTCAGGTCAGATCTGACAACAGTCATGATCAACAGATACAGTGTTGTGCAATCATGAGTGACAAATACAATTTGTAGCATTCTTAATGCTCTGTTTGCTATGCCATGGTTCTGTTCCAATATATCATGCATCAGATTCAAAATGATATATCCAATACATATTACATATCAAAACCAGAAGTATTATTCTTATCCTGGATTAAAACCATGACATGTGTGCCCTGCATACATCTGGGTCATAACACTGTGAACCTGTGCCCTGTATTTGCAGATGTTCTCTTTTTCAAATATTCCTGCTATTTGTCTGTGTTCCTGTGCATCAACTCTGGTGCAACTCTGGTGTAACAGTGCACACACCATACATGTCTGCACAGACTGTACCTGGTCTGCCAGCAGTTGGTAATGAAGGCATAAGACCTTCCTAAAACCTGCAACAGTTTGCTGGCTGGTGCCTTTACACAGTGTTATCATGTAAGGCAGTCTACAAATGATGGCAGTCTAAAACCTAGTCTTGCCTATGGATTAAAAAATATAACAAACTGTGTGGATGCAAATGGTTCTGGTGCATCAGACAGAGCGAGAACTCATGCCCGCAAAAGCCAGTGCCCATGACAACATTGCTCTGTGACCAGGCAGTGATGCAGACTGGGTTGTCAAATGTGTGGATCCAAAAGTTTAAACCAGCAGAGGAATTGGGATGGAATGCTGCAAGGCTGTAAGGCTACGGCATAAGATATCCAAGTGGGTGCTCACTGGCAGGAACTCTGCCATGTTTTGCATGATGGCATATGAGAATGGTCTGAAAAAAGCCTGTTTACCCTAATCTCAATAACAGGAAACATCGCACACCACATACAGGATAAGCGCTTAACAGGGAAAAAATGTCTGTGATTTGTCAATGGGCTCAGTGAAAACAAACAGAGAATACGGAACACTGCACGGTAATTCGGAAGTTACTGCACGCTGCAGCGTATTACAATCTATCGCACGTTATCATTTCAATATAATCCGGTCAACAAGTTCAGCAGAATTTACTTAGTCGGTACGTACACTATTCTCAGTCTGTTCCCACTATTCACTCGTACCTGTCCTGTCTGTTCTCACCGCATGTGCAGCATGACGCAAGGTAAATGGGAAACCCCACGGCATCCATGGCCCCTCGTGTTGTTTTGCGCTATAAACGTAACATGTGGGCCAGATATTTATCCTGATACCTAAACTCAAGATGTTAACTTCGTAGTTACCAAATGTGTTAAGCTATTATTGTTGTGTTGTTACTCTGTAAAAAAATACAAAAAGAATAAAAAATTAGGTCAAAATAGTCGAAGTTTTTGGGAAAATTGCAAACGTTTCGTGTTAAGAATACTTTTAAGGAAAATAAAACGCTAGGTTCGGTACAAAACAATATCGCCCTCAATTCATACACCAAGTTGTTTACGTTGTGGTAGGCAAGGCGTTAAAGGTAGGATGCAGAGGGGAAATAATCATAGGAGCGCCTGGAAAAATTGAAGTTGCTGTGGGGAAAACTAAATATACGGAGGAGTGTCGGAGGCACCCCTCAGAAGTCGGGATTTCACATTTTCCAGGCTTGATAAGGAAGGGCTGTATTACTGAGAGGCTCTAACTTCTTTCAGCAACTGCTGGTAAGGATTGTTGGAAACTGAAACGATGTCCAGAAACAAAGGGGAGTGAAAACTTCTTGGCCGATTGGGAAACAGCCTGCCATTCAGTCTTTAATGTTAAACAGATGCATGATCAATATTAAACTTTACTTGGAGCTGTTTGATATTTAGATTCTTATTTTTTTTTTGAAGCAGGCCTTACCTCTGTTTGCACAGTTTCATTTTTAGTTTGTGTGACACAAACATTTAAATGAAACTACTGGACTCCATTGCCAGAAAGTCATCAGAAGTGTGTGACATAAACATTTAAATGAAAATGGTGGACTCCATCGCCAGAAAGCCATCAGAACTAGTTGAATATTGGTCAAAGATCAAATAGCATAAGTGTATATGTAATTTTTTCATAGTTTGGGGGCACTTTTAATTTGGTGCCAATTTATTACCTTTGCAGTCAAGTTTTTAACATTTAAGAACCCCAGACCAAGACCATTTTGGGATGGGCATTGCAAGGAGCATGATGCCAATTTTGAGACAACAGGGCCTTGAAATACTTTATGTTTTTCCATTGCTAGTTGTGTACCATTGCCCATATGTGAGGATTACCCACCATTGGAAAAAGATACTCCTCAACCTATTACCATCATTTTGTGATCTTTTAAATGCAGCATTTTTTAAAGGTTAACTCAGTTCAGCCTTTTAGTCCAGTTAGGTTAGTATCATTTGTAAAATTCTGTGGGACAGAAGCCACTATTATAAGTTTTATATTTGGGTGTGGCATGAGGTTCATATTTTGGCATAATCATAATCAGGCATAATCAGGCATACCAAAGGTAATGATTAAATTGGCTGTCAGAACTGAAAAAAGTATACAGAATGATGCTGAACATTGGTAAAAACTAAAATAAGAATCACATCCATGATAATTTGTTTGAGATCCCTGGTTTGTGTAACATAAATGCTTCTATGCACAATGGGCATCAAGCACTCACATGGACATAGGTAATTGTTGGCTGTAGGAAGGAGAACATTGCAGCCAGGGGTCATCTCCTGTACCACATTTCTTAGTTGATAGTTTCTCATTGCTGGTATTTTAGTCTAGATGAAGTACAAAAACCAGTAGGCAGCATGTGCATTAAGTCCTCCCACATTCTGTGCTCATTATATAGTATGTACTGTTCAAATAAATGTTCTCCCCTGTTGAATGCAATGTTTGGCTTTTGCATTTGAGTATCATGTCACTGTCAGTGACTGGCCATCAGCATAAAATAAGAAAAAAAGCAGTTGACTTGCCTTTCAGTGTACTGTTATGTGAGGGCATTTTATTGTGAGTGGATAGAGCACTTCTTGGTTCCAGTCAGGTTTGGTTATCTTGTTTTTCTATGGGGGTCATTTGTGGCCAGAATTATGAATGTTATACTAATCATATGATCAGCATATGTATAGTATTAATATTGGCAGATGTAATCAGTAGCAAGGCTTAGAATTCTAATTTCACATCTTCAGGCTCATGAGAATGAAATGGAAAAACAAGAACAGACCTAATGTAAAGTGTGTATTTGTAGTTATCTTCATAGGTCAAAAATGGACTAATTTGTGGAGTGCACATTTAAATTCATTTATACAAATGCAATCTCAAATGAAGCTTTAGAAGCATCCCATTAATGCCCAGCATTGGGCACTGGATTGATCATGTTGATGTGTGGTATATCACAGAAATATTTAATAAACACTAAAATAATATGGGAGTTGGATGAGTCTGTGGGTAAAGACTTTTGTTTACCTGAGTATGAAACAGTTGATTTCATCATGTCCAAAAGTCCTGAGAACAAAATGCCTCAAGGTCTGAAAACTCTGAAAAAATACCCAAAATTTGCCTTGTTCAGTGAGGAGTCTAGTTAAAACTGACTTAGTTCATGTCATAGATTAGTTCAGTCTAGTTAAAGACTGAAAGCAGTGATGTTAGCAGCCCACATTATGCATTCATCTTCTTCCCCAATGTGTATTTGTACCTTATCAGTTTTCATTTCATATCCATGTTCACATATTGACAGAACATCTACATAGTTAGGTTCTGCCTTCTGCTTGAAAATTTTAAAGAAGAACAATACATTGTAGCAAAATGCATGCTAAAATGCATGCATGGAGAATGAAAGATATGACAGTTTAAATCCACCAAAAAAGGACATAAAGGCCAGTCACACCAGTGTAATGTGAGCATTGAGAATGGTCAGTAATTTTGTGGTATGGTTGTAGCATACCCAGAGGTTCAGGAACAGTGAGACTTGTGTGATTGCATATGTTTATTGGCATGCCTGAAAATGAGGTTTTAAATGGGGAGTTGGCTGCATAAGTCATTTTTTAACACCAAGAACATTATTGTCCTTAACTCACAGCTTAATCCCCCCAGTTGTGTCAATGTGTGTCAGTTTGTATCAAAGTTCTGAGGCATTTGTTGATCAGGGTTGGACATTTGGTTTTTGTTCTTGGTGTTGGAGTATAATTTGTTTTGGAGTACAAAATTTAGCAAACAGTAATACTGGTTTAAGTTGGTGTTTATGGTGTAAGTCAGTTATGACATCATACTGCTTCTCACTGCATAGAGACAGAGTGCAGAACTAGAAATTTGTCAACATGGCTATAGTGTAGCTTTTTGACGGAGGGACTTGATCACACTTTTGTAGTATGAAATGTTTTTGGAGCACATTTTCTGGTGTTGTTCAACACCAAAAAAGCTTCGCCTTTTCCAACCATGTTTTTGTTGTTGCTTCTTTGCACATGAGTAATGTTGGAGCCTCGTGACAGTGAGGGCAGCTAAGCGTCTGTGATCGTAGACTGTCTGGCGGCAATGTTTGTGCGCCTGACCGGGAGGCGTGTGATGCGGTGGCGGCGCGGCGCTCGTGCCGGGCGCGGGCGTAGGAAGTGACCCTGTGCCGTGCGCAGGTGAGGCGCCGTCCGGAGCCGCCCGCCGCCGCCGCCGCCATGTCGGACGTGCTGGACATCCTCGAGGTGGACCGGGGCTCGGCGCCGGCCGAGATCAACAAGGACCGCATCATCGGGCCGCCGCGCAAGAAGCCCGGCCCGCGCGGCAGCAAGCGGCCCGAGGGCATCAACCGCGAGCTGTACGCCCTGCTGTACGCCGACAACAAGGACCCGCCGCCGCTCTTCCCCACCGAGGATGGTCAGTGGCCTGCCGTCCGGATGGCTTCAGGGTGTTCTTCGTTTTGCGTAGGTACCGTTTACTCAGCAAAGGCACGGATGAGTCCTTTTCCAGACTTAGGTTTGCCCGATGCGAGAGTCTGTGCAGGTTATAGCTTGTTTGTGTGCCTCCTCCCCCCCCGTTTCCCACCCGTGTGTCCCACCATCACCACCACTGACGTGGTAATCCTTCTCGACAGTCAACAAGGGCTACAAGCAGACCAAGGCCAAGCTGGGCATGCGCCGTGTCCGCCCGTGGAAGTGGACACCGTTCGTGAACCCGGCTCGCTCCGACGGCACGGTCCTCTACCACTGGCGGCGCGTGGTCGACGAGGACAAGGAGTACGCGTTTGCCAAGTTCAATAAGGTGAGCCCGTGCGCCGAGCCGGTCGCACGCAGTTTGTGGCACTCTGTTTGCCATCTTTCGGAACGTTGATTGTCGTGATGTTGCTTTTGAAAAATGTTTATCAGCTTGCGCAAGCTGTGTCTTCCATTGTGCGGTTACTTGGACTTTTTGCGATCCTTCTCGCAGACATGTGCCGGGATCCCGATGGAATGCAGGTTATCCCCGTTTTGCGCCATATTCTAAATTGGCCAGGGTAAGTGTTGCGTCGCCTGAACAACCCTTTACTCTGGAGAGATGTGACCGTTCCGAGGTGACACAATGACCCGCACAGCTCAACGAGGGGTTGAATATAACACAGGGATAACCTGCATGCCATCGGGACCCAGGTACATCTCTGGCTTCTCGTGGTATGGCCGAAGGTAGGTTCAATCCATTTCGCGTGTTGTAGCAGTATAAACAAACTTCAAACGCATCATTTTGTTTGGTTGCCGTGGTTTGATTCTTTTCGTAGCAAGGGACTCGCCAATAACCGAAAGTTACCCGTTGTTGAAAGTTGTTCCCGGAATCCCGGCTTGGTAACATGGCATGGTATCCTTTGTATCTACGCTTTTTACGTTCATTTTAGCGGGAGCTTTGGCTCATTTCAGGAATAAGAAGGCCGCCATGCTGTTGTGATCCTTGTAGTTGCGGAAATTGGCTTGAATTGCACTTTGTTGTGATCCAATTCGTGGCTGCAGGCGGCAAAAGTTTGCCGCAGACTGAGGTTACCGCCTACCGAACGTTACATCGGGTTTGACGAACTTGTTTTTTCTTTCGAAAGTCCGTTTTCGAGGAAACGTTGGCTGCACCATTAATCAAACGTGTAGCCACAGCAACTGAAAAGGTCAAACGGCCCCAATGCTGATGTAAACGGACCAGTGCATTTGGTGGATGTCGAGTTCATTCAGAGAAGTTTCCTTACCCCCCAGCGGCAAGGTATGACGTTCTAAATGCATATGTTGTGTTTTCCTTTCTGGGTGGGGCATGCCTTTGACATTTTGAAATGCCGCATTGTCTGTGCATTGCTGTATCGATAAATGGGCTTCTATGGATGTCTCTGACCCACTCGATTGGCAAAGTGATGATTTTTTACTCCCTCCCTGAAATTCATAGTGTTTCTCCTTGTTTATTATTTATTAACGTATTGCCACTGGCCAGGGTCAAACCGTCAGCCAATCAAAGTCAAACGCCAGGTTTCCCGTGATAGTAAAGGATGTGATTCAGTTCCCCGTCGTAAATACGTTGGCTGAGTATTACGGTATGAAATAGCGTCAGTCATTGGTAAGGAAAAAGCCCAGTGGGCATTTTCCTCGGCCAGGATCGACGTCACCGACCGTGAAAGGACCAATTACAGCCGGCAACGGGACGCTCGGCGTCAGTTGGCTCGCTGTTTGACAGATGAAAGGACATTACCTGCGATTCAAACCCAAGGTCCATTTTCGAATAACACCATTGCAGTAAGTGTAGTGTTCATTGGTGAACATCCAGAGGTTGTGGACGTGGTGGCAGGTTGCGATGTAAAAGGAGTGGTCTGCGCTGATATTGTGCGCCAGGAACCCTTCTGTGGTGTCAGCGTTGGCATTCCTTTCTACTGAATGTGTGTAACAATACCCAGTGCCTGATATCTCCATTGTCGACGTTGTTGAAGAGGCATAGGTCAGATATGCGAGGAAGGATGTGGCTCGTAGCATTGTCGCATGATTCGTCGACATTTTTTAGGTGCAGCCTGGATTGGCGTGATTTGTTTCTTAGGTGAACGTATGTATTGTCGGTTGTGTTGATACTTCGGTGCTTTTTGTGATTTGGCTCTTAATGCAGCATGTTTTTGGCTAGGCTGGATTTTGTTGTTCTTGCAATATTTCAGTCACTGCTCTTTCCGTTGTCTGCTTTGCCCGGAATATGGCAACGCCTGGCATTTCCATTGCCTGTAAGGGGACGTCGTATCAGGTGCGGTCCTGTGCTCGCCTGTGACGCGGTGCCCGGTCGTCACCGCCCGTCACGCTGCGTGCCGACCTGTCCCGCCGTCCGCGGCCGAACCGCACCGGCCCCCGCGCTGCCCGCGGGCCTCACGCGCCTCTCTGCCGGCTGCAGAAGGTGGACGTGGTCTCCTTCACCGACCTGGAGTACCAGAAGCATCTGCAGGCCGACGGCTGGTCCAAGGCTGAGACCGAGCACCTGTTCGACCTGTGCCGCCGCTTCGACCTCAGGTCAGACCCCGCCGCTCCCCGACGGCTCCGACGCCGGCCGCCGTCGGTGGCGGCGACGACGACGGACGGTGCGCGGCGTGGGCGGCGGCGGCGGGGCGCGGGCGGCGTCCGCTGCGTTAACGACATCACTATCGGGCGTGTCCGACTGCCGGGAAACTTGGCGCCGAAACTTTGACTCGTCTTGATGAACGGGCCTCACTTCCGTGCGATTCTCTAAATCGGACAACCGCTGAGAAGTTGAGCGCGAGGCCGGTGGCTAAGCCGCGCGGCGATTCATCACGCCTCTCAAAGAGGCTTACTTTTACGGCGCCGGCGCCGCGCTGCATGCCGCAGCGGATCGCGGCGCTGTCGGCGGCGGCGTTCGGCGCGGTGGGCGGGCTCGCCCTCTCCAGCGGCGGCGTTCTCTGCGGCAGGTTTATCGTCATGCAGGACCGCTGGGACCGCGCCAAGTTCGACGACCGGTCGGTCGAGGACCTCAAGAGCCGCTATTACAACATCTGCAACACGCTCGCCAAGGTGGGACTAGGGACGCGGCGCCGGCGTCTCTGGGGACTATGCTTCACGTGGCAGGTGGCGACGGCACGGCGATAGTGATGGAATGCTCCTGAAGTGTTGCGCTCCGTCTCTTGGGATCATGTTCGTCACGGGGAAACGACAGGAATTGACCATATGTTGGTCGTCTGAGCCTGCCAGCAAAACCTCATAGTAGATTTGGACGATTGTGACCTGCGAGGAGAAAGTGGACATTTCCGAAAATTAACTTGGGGGTCGTAACAGGATTACACGTTCGTTGACGACCATGTGTCAGAACTTCGGCGCATAGGGGCACGGCACGGGAGTTTAGAGGAACCCGAGACAACACGGGCGTGTTTCTGTGACACGTCTGGTCGGTTTCAGCTGCGCGCAGAGCCGGGCCAGCCGCACCCCAAGGAGTTTGTCTATGACGCCGCGCACGAGAAGAAGCGGAAACAGCAGCTGAGAAAGCTGTTCAGCCGGTCGCCAAAGCAGGTGGGACCGACCCTCCCTGCAGAGGAGACTCCTTGTGTGTCCCGGAGAAGAGGGTTTCCTGTGGCGTCCTGCGGGCCCTTGGCGTGTTGCTCGGTCGCGAATGTCGAAGCTCCGGAAATGGGGTTGGAGTCGTTAAGAGAAACATAGCACCTATCTATCCAGTGTTTTAACTGTTGATGTAACGCAGAACCAGCCACCTGTTGCCTCGGAGGTTGCTGTAATAGTGCTTGGTGATGCGCTCTTTTTACGTGTATTGGGATTTCCCATGCAAGGACTCTAACGGCAGGAACTTTTTCCCGACCCTTGTGTGTCGGATAAGAAGCCCCGTTCCCCCGCCCTGCATCTACACTCGACTGCTTAGTGCCGTCGGTGAGGTGCGCCGAACCTGGCCCCAGATTGAGGAGGAACAACAGCTGCTGGCCGAGCTGAGGAAGATCGAGGCGCGGAAACGAGAGCGGGAGAAGAAGACGCAGGACCTGCAGAAGCTCATCAACTCGGCCGACACCGAGCACCGCAAAACGCACAAGACGCCCGGCGCTGTCAAGAAGAAGGTGTTCCACGTCGGCAATAAGCCGCCTCGGGACCGGCTGGATAGCACGGTACGCCGACACGAGTGGGCTGGCGTCCGTGGCTAGATGCGCCCCGGCCATTTTCCGAACGGTTGCGCCGTTTTTTTCCTTGTGCCCTGGGAGACACGGAGATCCCATCCCGTCGGTGAATTCGGTTATGCACAGGCTGCAATTACAGATGAGTGCCACTTACATTAGATGCCTGGCAGTGCGGACTTTCGCGGTGCCACGTCTTCCCCGCGTCTTCACCTGACGGTCGGTGTTACCGTCTGTCTGGTCGTCACACGTCAAACGTCGGTCTAACCATCTGTCTGACCAGCCGACCGAACGTCAGTCTAACCGTGTGTCTGGCCGTCTGTCTGACCGGCCGACCAGAGGTCAGTCTAACCGTCTGACCATCTGTATGACCGTCTGTCCGACCGTCTGTCTGACGGTCTGTCTGATAGTCTGTCTGATCGTCAGTACGCCCGTGTGTCCGATCATCTGTGTGACCGTGTGTCTGACCGTCTGTCTGAGTGACTGAATGGTCGTCTGTCTGGCCGTCTATCTGACCGTCTGTCCGACCGACTGCACAATTGTCAGACCACCTGTATGACCGTCTGTGTGGCGACCGTCGTCGGACCGTGTATGCAACTGCCAGTCTGGCGTCCGGTCTGATGGCCAGTTTGACGAGCGCCGTCCCCGTCCGTGCGCGACAGGCCTCGGGCGGCGAGGGCGGCGGCTCCATCAAGTTCCCGGACGTTCGCAGCAGCGGCGTCAGCTTGCGCTCGCAGCGGATGAAGCTGCCCGCCAGCATCGGCCAGAAGAAGGCCAAGGCCATCGAGCAACTGGTCCAGGAGCTCGGCATCGGTGGGTCCTCTCGCAGTCGCTGCTCGCTGGTTTCGTGGGCGGCCGGTCGGAGCGCGGCGCCGCGTCTGGTCCGGCCGGGTGTCGTTGTTGTCGAAATTTATACGGCTGGCCGGGCGCCGGTCGCGTGTTTTGCGGGCGTGTGGCTGATGATGGTCGTGACAAATTGTTCTTGTTGTCTGTCGTGTGAGGCGAAAGCCGCGGCGTCGTCGATGAATTATGCAGGGCGAGAGACACTCAGCAGAATTAGAAAATCCCTCCTAACTCGATTCTTGCCTCGGCGAACGTTGTGCTGTCTGTCGATGTGATGCTGACAGTGGATGGCTTGATGTATGAGCGGTCAGGCGTACAGTTTGCGGGATATCATGGGCCGATTAAGTCGCGGTTACGTTGAACGCAGGGCCATGTGGCGTCGGATGACGCAGCCCTTGAGCCGTGTTTTTTTCCTTTTTGAGTGTTGCCGTGCGGACATGTTAAAATCCTCCATTGCCTTTGTGTCATTGATCTGGTGTTCTTTGAACGTATAATGTGTACTGTGAATGCTTGGAGGCCTCGAACCAACTGGATACCAAACATTGCATCAGTGATCCGCCACGGACGACGCGACAGTTGTGTCCGCGGTCTGATATTACTGGCCATTTCCTGGACGGACCTACCAACCCTTCCGTGGGGTACAGAAGCTCAATAACCTGCGGGCTTTTGAAGACATGTTGTTTCTCGCAGCCGGCACAGTTTCACGGCTCCCCTCTGGCCTTGCCTTCCGACAGAAATGAATCCGATGCCCACCGAAGAGATCTGCACCCAGTTTAACGAGCTGCGCAACGACATGCTGCTGCTCTACGAGCTGAAGATGGGTCTGAGCTCGTGCGAATTTGATCTCCAGACGCTGAAGCACCAGTACGAGGCGCTGGCACCAGGGAAGGTACGCAGGCTGACTGGTGTGGAGACTGAGAAACGGTGTCTTCATCCATTTCCCGCTTCGTATTACAGTTTGCCATGTTGCTCATCCTTGGTCATTTGAACTAAGTGATCGCTTATAGGACAGTCGCGAGATGTACGTTTGTTAATTGTGTTTGCTGTTGTTGCCGTTTTATGCGTTTGATGAGCCATTCTGTTGTGTTTGATTCGTCGTGCTGCCATTCATACCGATGGCATCCGGCTTTGCAACCAAATAATCCGTCATAGCCGGTGTTTATTCGTATGTCTGGACCAGAAAAGCGGTAAAATGGCCTGCAGAAGTTTAAGACGCCGAAATTTTGCTACGTTACACTGCGCGCATTACGCCTGTAACTACCATTCGTGCGAAAAGTCTCCGTCGTTCTGGCAGAAGTTCTCTGTTCCGTGGGAGGTGCGCTCCGCTGCCCGGCTCGCGGGTCGGCGGCGTCCGTGTGCGCTGTTGGCCGACTCTTGCGTGACGCCGTTCCCCGCGCCGGCAGACGCTGGAGATCCCGGCGGCCATCACGCCCAGCGGCCTCGACATCAACCGGCCCAAGACCATCTCCGAGGTGCTGGACATCCACGGCGGCCAGGGCACGCCCACGGTGAGAGCTGACGCCGCGCCGCCCGTGTCCCGGCGGCCGAGCGTGACGCTGCCGGAGCCGGACACGGTACCCCCTGACGGCGGGGGTGGGCGTGGCCGCCGGCACAGCGGCACTGCTGAAGGATGAGGAGGTGGCTGGGGGTGACGCTGCCGGAGCCGGACACGGTACCCCTGACGGCGGGGGTGGGCGTGGCCGCCGGCACAGCGGCACTGCTGAAGGATGAGGAGGTGGCTGAGCGTGACGCTGCCGGAGCCGGACACGGTACCCCCTGACGGCGGGGGTGGGGGTGGCCGCCGGCACAGCGGCACTGCTGAAGGATGAGGAGGTGGCTGAGCGTGACGCTGCCGGAGCCGGACACGGTACCCCCTGACGGCGGGGGTGGGCGTGGCCGCCGGCACAGCGGCACTGCTGAAGGATGAGGAGGTGGCTGGGGGTGACGCTGCCGGAGCCGGACACGGTACCCCTGACGGCGGGGGTGGGGTGGCCGCCGGCACAGCGGGCCTACTGACGAACGGGAAGGCGGCTGAGTCGGACAACAGTTTACTATGGTGTGCTCAGTCATGTTGCATTACAGCTGCTTTCAGGTAAGATCTAGTTCCTGCGTGATACTTGGAATATAGCGTGTGCAGAGTACCTTTCTGTTTCTTCGCTCCCGTAAACTGTTTTTCCTGGTCTACTTACCATGAATAGGGTGATCAATTTTTGCCTTTGAAATATTGCAACTTGAACGACTAAAACAGGGCTTGCAACTAGCAGCGCACTGACTTGTTGATGTTTCACATTTTACAGAGAAAACGGAAGGCTGCTTTGGAACAGAGCAAGGTGCTTAACAAGATCAAGGCCCGCACGTGACACCAGTCCGGAGTGACGTCGTAACCCCGACTGCGCCGGCGACGCTGGCGTCCTCTGGGCGGGTTCTCAGCGCCATCTGTGCACGGCCCGCTGGCCCCGGTCGGAGCGGTCGTTCTCCGGCCGGCCGAGGCCAGCGGGCGTCGACCCTCATCTGTTCCCGTCGCCGCGGCGTCCTCCGCCTCCGTGAACGAGTCCCCACCGTGTGGCGCTACCCGTGATCGGCGGCGAACTCGTCTTCGTCGTCCGCCGCCGTCTGCAGTCTGCTGAGCAGGAATACACGCACGCCATTGTACTCGGTGTATAGATACTGAGTGGTCGGTCGGCGCGGCCGGCGCGGGCCCCGGGGCCGCCGTCGGCCCGACTGGGCGCCTGCCGGCCGCGCGGCCCGGTCCCTGAGTGCAGGCAGACACGCGCTCGGCGCTCTCGCTCTCGCTCGCCGCCCGGGCCCGCGGCCGGCGCCGGACGCGGCGCCAGGTCGCGCGCGGCACAGCACACTCGTAAGCTCAGGAGCCGTCCGGTCGGCGGTAACGCACGCACGCCACTACTTCCCTCTTTGGCACTAACCGGAGCCGTCGCCGCTCTACTCTACCGCCTTTCGCAGCACACCGGCCGCCTCGCGCCGTGCCGACACACACACACGCACGCGCTCTGAATTTGCGACATCATGTGGTGAAATTGCACTTGATTTGTGAAAAGCATGCCTGGAAGCGCACGAGAGTTCGTCCACTCTGTCCGGGCGACAGCTCACTTGCCGTGGGCTGGCGCTGCTCTACCCACGCTCGCGCGAGCGCGCGCGTTATCACATAAAACCGTCCCTGGAGCGCTGGCTAGCACTGCGCAGGTCGGTGCTGGTCTCGGTGGTGACAAATGTGGCGTCCTGCGTCCGGCTGGGACCGCGGCGGTCCGGCCCGGTCAGCCGGGCACTCCGGCTGCCGCGCCGTCTCAGCCGGACCGGAAGCCGTCGCGGCGGCCCTCGTGCAGCGGGATGTAGCGCGTCTCGGGGCTCTCCCAGGACGGGAACAGGTGGCGCAGGAAGCCGAACCGGAGGCCGCGCCCGCGCGCCGAGCGGCCGGCCGGCGGCGCCGCCACGAAGTCGGCGGCCGGCCGGCCGAACAGCTCCGGCGGCAGGTACTGCACGTAGTAGACGGGCTCCGTGGTGGGCGGCGGCCGCAGCGTGGGCCGCCGGCCGCGCCGGCCGCGCGCCGCCGGCGGCTCGGCCGTGCCGTTGCGCTGGCGGCGGCCGCCGCCGGCCGCCGACAGCACGGCCTTGCCGCGGCGCGCCGACGGCGTGGCGCTGCTGTTGGTGACGCGCGCCAGCTCGTTCAGCGTCGGCCGGCGGCCGGGCGCCGCCCCGCCGCCGGCGGCTCGGTGCCGACTGTCGGCGCCCTGCAGGTCCTCGCCGCCGCCGCCGTCCGCGTGCACGCCCTGGATCACGATCACGCCGAGGTCGTCAGGGCCGCGTACCGGCTTCCCGGTGGCGGCCTTCTGCCCCTCGGCGGCGGCGGCGGCCGGCTGGGTGTCGGCCGGGCTGGCGGCAGCCTCCCCGACCCTGCCCGGCTCGCCGCCGGGGCTGCCCTGGCCGTCCGGCACGGTCTCCGCCAGCTCAGCGTTGACGAAGGGCTCGGTGCTGGGCTGCGGCGGCCCGGTGGGCGGCCGCCGCCGGCCGCGCAGCCCTCCAAACGGACCGGCCGCGCCTGATCCGTCCGTGTTGAAGCTGCGCACGTGGTTCGAGGTGACGTCATCCAGCGGCGGAGGTTCGGGAATCGTCTGGAAATGGGGCGGAGCCGGACAGTTACAGATCGCACCTGTATCACGATTGTGTGATGGGCGATGCGACGGAAGCATAACACGTGCTGAACGATGAAGAAATGAACGACTAAACGAATTTGGGAGAACTCCAATCCCAAGAAGAAATTGGTTTATTTCCTCATATTAACACCAGATATTCAAGCAGTTGATTAACATCGCTAATGCATATCGAGACAAGAAACGGTGATGTTGCCGCAGACATTGTGAATCTCGTCACTGCGATGTCCGGAATCCATTACACAACTTCCTTCCGTAACTGCCAGGCGGCTCCACGGTAGGCGGCCTGTCCAGCAGACCGGGAGCTCACCTCGGCGACGCTGGCCGGCGGGAGAGGCGGCGGCGGCTTCCAGAAGCTCTGGTTCGGCCGGAAGGACGACAGCCGGCAGTTGCCCGGCCTCAGGTTCAGCACCACCGGCTTCCCGCTGGGCAGCACCATGTTCCGCTGACAGTACGACATGCTGGGGATGGCAGCGCCCAAAAACTGCGTCAGTTCGCCGGCCACTGACCGCGGGAATATCGCGTCCCCTCGCGGGTGTTCCGGCTCCCGGACACTGTCCTAATAAACTAATAGGCCGTCCTAGGCTGCCCACGCCGTGTAGCAATTCTGTGCTGGATCAGCGAGTCACGAGACCAGCATCCCGTTGAGCACTGGCGAACAGCGTTGACAACTTTACCTGTTGCATCTAAACTGTCGTTTGCAGCAAGCTGGTTTTTCATTTACTTCCGTGTACAAAATCGGCCTGATGGTATTTTGTAGCAATAAGGTAGCGTGGTAAATGACCGAGAACTTTGACCGCAGCCCAGTCTCGCCGCCGAACGCCGCCGGATGGAGGCCGAACAAACGGCGGCGGCGGCGGCGGCGGCGGCGGCGGGCCGTGCCGGCGACGATCCGCCCGCCGGCGCCGTCACGTCAGCCGTGTTTGCGTGTTTGCGGAAGCCGGCGGAGAGAGCGGCTTCCCGCTCAGGGCGGGTCGGCGGCCGGCCGGCCGGCGCACCTGCTGCCGAAGCTGTTGACGATGGCCACCTTGTCGATGGTCCAGCTATCGGCGCCCGAGTAGAGCCAGCCGTGGTAGGCGGTGTAGCGCAGCTGCACCTGGCTGATGTGTCGGATGGCAGGGTGCGCCACCAGCAGCCGCACCAGCGGCCGCGTGATCTCGTCGCCGTCCCCGCTGCCGGCCGGGCGCGGGTCAGGTCAGAGGTCAGGTCACGGGTCAGATGGGAAATGCAGCCGACAGCCGCAAAGCTGACATTTCCGGAGTTTTTCAGTTCATCTGCACAATGGCTGCATGTTTCGTGTAGGTAACATCTAATTCAATGTGAAGCCTGCGCAACTGGAGCGGCAAAGTCGATTGGTTGCTTGATAACAAGCAAGCAACGCCTAACGCAGCAAATCACCCGATAAGAGGGACACCAAGACCGTATTCTTACTTGGTGAGCGGGAAGGTCTCGTTGACGCCGTTGCTGGAGATAAGGGTGACGTCAAGCCTGCCGTACATGGGTCCGTCGTGACTGTTTTGTCCGTTGACCAGGATCCTGTGCTGGTTGGCTGCGGGGTGGAGACAGGTGGTCTCAAGTGACACGCCCTTGCACCCTCTGCGGCGGCCTGCGACGAGTCGAAGGCAGCACAACGCTTACGGACGGCGACCCCTCGGTTGTCGACACGGTCAGAATGGCCTCTGCCGCAGACAGGCGCCGATAATGGGTGGGGACTTCACCGCCAGAGATCACGTTTGTGTCACGGCTGCGAGCCGGCGCTGGCAGAACAGTGGCGGACCGCTGGTCAGGAGCTCAGGACAGCACGTCCTGTCATGTCACAGCCGGCCAGTCGAGTCGAGACGCGGTGTGAGTCGGTCCGAGCTCGGAAGCTCAGATCAGGGCAGGTGCTCGAAGAAGCTCGAAACCCTGCCTCAGCCCGGGACCGGCCGTCGGGGCAAGGCACAGTGCCGTCTGTAGCGCACGAGACGGACGGGCGGAGCGTGTTTACGTGCACCGGTGTTTGTGTGCTGGCCTCAGGGGCGGAGTCAGCGGAAAGCTTGGAAGAAGCCAAACCGCTGGAGAATGGGAAACAGTGGGTGGATGTCCTCTATTTTTTTTACGCGGCATGGCCTGTGTTTGCCTAAATTGCCTAAATCACCTGTTCCATGCCCATTTTTCTGCCGGGTAACAAATGAAAAACACTTAAGTCTGTGTGCAGAAATGAAGAAGTTTCTATCATAAATTGTAAGTCGACCAGCTTTTCACAATCTGAGTCATGACCTCCTCGGCTTCTATCTGCGCCTGGCCAGTCTGTACGCCTCTGTTGATGTTTGCGGGCTCCGCAGCCTTAGGCCGAGGCTCCACAATGGGACGCCGCCTCCCGTTGGCGCACCTATCGAATTCGCATCGCCGCAATTTGCATACGAGAACGGGTGATGAAAGTGCGTCCCATTTCCGACGCTGACGCGGGAGGCCCGAGCGGACCGGACCGGGCGCGCTCCCGGGCTGCCGACCGGCCGGTCCGCCGCGGCCTGGTCTGGTCTGGTCTGGGTGACGCGTGGTCCGGCTGTGGGTGCGGCCCGATGCGTCGCCTAGTCTGCCTGGCGTTTGGTCGTCGCGGTAGGTGGTCGGTTGCGGCTTTGTTCAGACGACCTGAGCTGCCTGGTGAGTTGGTCCGGCTTATCGTTGGTTGAGCGGACCGTTCGGTTCTGGGTGACTGGTCCGTTCGGTCTGGCACGACATGGTCAGCACTGTCTTGCAGTCTTTTTTTTAGTTCGTCTCAGTCCGGTGTTTTTTGTGCCCTGTTGCGGTACCCGTTTTGGAACGACACTCATTCTACTGCAATGTCGTCCATCCTGCCGCGCGGTCCGGTCCGGCCTCGGTCCGTTTTCTCCGCCGTGCTGATATCTACCCGGATCTGGGGGATCCGTCCAGCGCGCTTCGTCGCCGTTGCCCGATATCAGTGACATCATTCTGCATTGTCTTTTACGGTCTGCAGCACGGCGTGGTCTGACTTGGCTGCTCGTTCCCGGGAGGCGATCCGTGACAGCTGACGGAGGACGGTTCGCAACGGAACGGTGAAATGGTCCGCGTCTTAGATGTCAGAAAAACGGTCGAAACTTCGCCTAACATTGGTGCCTTCCAGAACGGCATTGCGCCTTCTGCAGTATTTGGCAAGGGGAAGCCAACTGGTTGTCACGTGACTTCATATTAAGTGCCTCCTCCCCTCTCTTACACGGGAACGGGAATGTCAACCACGTCCCGAGCATGCTTCTTGAGAAAAATGAAAAGATAACCTCCCGGTCTTTCACCATGATTAGAATTAGAATTATAATTGCGACTGCCTGTTTGCTTTCGCACATATGTGCTTTAGTCTGCCCTACAAGTCACTCCGTATTATCTTTTTTGTAATCTTGACGAGGGTGCAGAGTAGCCAATGCGTGGACGTCTTCAACACAAACATACAAAAATGACGCATGGCTGGAGATTTCCTAATAGCATTTGGGAGGGTCGAACAGGAGTTCGGACCGTTTCTGTTGTCATTGCCACAGACTTAAAATGCTCAAATCTCTGAAAAGTGGGTTGATCGAGGCTCTCCCGATTCCCAGGACGTCCAGTCGTGGAATAGCGGCATAAACCTCGTTGCTGGCACATCCCCATGCTCTGACCAGACCCGCATTGTGCCGTCTTCGTCTCGGTCAGCCGGGCTGCGTCGATTTGCGGCGCGCCGTGACGACTGCCTGCCGACGACCGGTCAGCAGCGACGGCTTATCGCTGCCGCTGGTCGTGGGATCAGAGGGAGGCGAGGGGTCCGCTGGCAGACGGTCTCTCCGGTCAGATCTCCTCCGGAGAGACCGTCCACCGTGGGAACGTCAGAGGCGGGCAGTCGAGAGGGCGACTGGGTCGGCTGCGCTGTCGTGGGACGTCCTTGACCGCCAGACGAGAGAGATGGGCACAGGAGGGGACGACTGTCGGCGAAATCAGCGGGGAGTGCCCGTCCGCCGTCGTGACACCAGCGTTAGAGCGGAGAGGACAGCAGCTTTGGTTTCATCGACGTGGGCCGGGTAGGACGCTCGCCTTCTGGCTCTGTGGGTTTGTGTTAGATGACGGATAAGTCCGTTTTTGCGGGTAAAAATACAACGCAGCAAAGGATTCAGGGCGCACAAGCAATCAGTTCCGAGACCACAAACCTATTTTCATGACAGTCTGCTGTGCGAGTTTGGAAGACACGCTGCTACGACAGAGTTCGTGACTTTGCGGCGAGGGACGGCCTTGGAAGGCGCAGATCACGGTGCCGCAACTCCAATGAGGACTTCAACCATGGCACGCTCCAGCCAGGATACGGCACACACGTCAGCAGGGAGAGCGGGTGGCGCCTTACCGCAGAAAGGCTCGTCCTCACGCGTCACCAGGTACATTTTGCCGCGCGCGCTCGACCGGTCGGCGTAGTAGCCCATCTGGCCGCAGGCGTTGTTGGCGCCGCAGGGGAAGCAGTCGCCGGCCAGCAGGCTCTCGTAGCTCTCGCACGGCACGGCCGGGAACGTGCACAGCGGCGAGATGGAGTCGATGAAGAAACGATAGGAGCGCCGGTGGTTGCAGAGCGATCGGCCATTGCCGGGACCGGCTGTCGAGAGAGGGACAGAGGGCGAAGCGTCAGTCGAGAGCGGGGAAGAGGAGGAGAGCACCAGCGGCGATACCACATAATGTCTGTCATGGCGTCAAGAATGCGCCGACGACTGTAGCCGTTTGCCCTTTACAGGCTGGTGTGCAGGATATTTTCCGGGTTGCAGAGCAAATTTCCTGACAATAAAACTACATTTTCAAATTCACGTTTGTTAGGCAAGGACTCGCGATGCTCGGAACCATCTATCCTGCAGCCCGTCAAAACAATATGTTGTTTTCATGATTCGTTTGAACAAATTCCAGTTTACTTTCACTCTCCGCACACCAAGGCTGTCCCGTGATCTTACACCAGATGAGGTCGCTGACCGCCTCCGAGGAAGAGGTTGGTGCAGCCCTTCTGCATGCGGCCGCCGTTCGGGTAGAAGTCGACGTGGCCGAGCTGTTCCCAAGTGCCGAGCCCTCCCTTCAGCAGCGAGTCGCCGTTGGAGTGGATCACGTCCACGAACTGGGCGTCGCTGGCGTCCAGTCGTGCCGTCGGCAGGTAGCCCTCGAACAGCGGACCAGCCGGATCCAGACCTGGGGGCAGTGTTGGGTCAGAGGCTGGGGGTACAGGGGCCTGGTCCAGACCTAAGCACAGTGAGCAGTCAGATGCTGGGGGTACAGAGGGGACCGACCTGGTCCCGACCTAAGGGCAGTGATGGGTCAGAGGCTGGTGGTACAGAGAGGTCCGGCCTGGTCCCGACCTAAGGACAGTGAGGAGTCAGAGGCTGGTGGTACAGAGGGGTCCGGCCTGGTCCAGACCTAGGGGCAGTGATGGGTCAGAGGCTGGTGGTACAGAGAGGTCCGGCCTGGTCCAGACCTAAGGGCAGTGATGGGTCAGAGGCTGGTGGTACAGAGGGGTCCGGCCTGGTCCAGACCTAAGGGCAGTGATGGGTCAGAGGCTGGTGGTACAGAGGGGTCCGGCCTGGTCCAGACCTAAGGGCAGTGATGGGTCAGAGGCTGGTGGTACAGAGGGGTCCGGCCTGGTCCAGACCTAAGGGCAGTGATGGGTCAGAGGCTGGGGGCCCGGCCGGCTTCAGTGGAGTGACGGGCCTGAGGCTAGGGGCCAGGTTAAGGGACTGAGAGGTAGGGGTAGGCGGAGATCATAGGCCGCCGTGTGTAATCAGGGACTGAAAAACGTAAGGTTCAGAGGCGGAAGACCGTCGCGGTGCAATGCTACACTCAGCTCGCTAAGAACGCATGGCCGGCGGGACACAAACGGACCGGTCTCATCAAATGAACCGACCCACACCAAGCCTTTCACGCCCTTCAGCAGTAAGACAGCCCTGACGCCTGCCGACGTAAATTAGGTGCCACTTGCCCAGCATCACCCATTGTTGTTCAAGGTGAATGGCCGGTTTAGAAATCTGGCATTTCATACACCCTCCGGGTGACTGACGATGTCTAGTATGAGCTTATCGTCCTCATCAGTGTTACACCGAATAAGTAGCCATCCGTAGCCTCACAACAGACAGACCAGTCTGCCTGGACTGGTGAAAACAACATTTCACGTGCCTCGGCATTTTGATGAACGAGTCGGGCTGACTCGTGTGTATCTCACGTACACACCTGGACTCTCACAAGCTCCAGAGTCACGAAGTGAGACTGAACTGGGTCTGGTATCGAAATCATTTGATCGAGCGCGTTTGAATTTGAAATGGTCCGACGGATGGCTTCTGTTGATACCTGAAGGCAGTAGTGGCGGAACGTTTCGAGCATTCAGCGGAGGAAAAGACGCTAAGGAGTTCCCTCCCATGCAGTATAAATGGGACGATGTTTAGTTTTCCAAATCTGTGGTGGCAGTTGCCCACTCTATCCCTTCTGCAGCTTGTGAGACGCACCAATTGCCTCAACGTCTACGAATGAAGCACGATGAATCGCGACACACACTCACGCACGCACCCACGTTGTTGCGCACGGCCATTAGATTCGGCTCTCGGCGTAATCTCCCAGAATTTTCCAAAACACCGTGACGCCATTCCGCCCGCCACAACCTCTGCCCCCTCCCCCCGCCCCGACCCCGTGACAGTCACCGTCACCGTCACGGTCCTCTCAGCGCCGGCCGGCGGCAGGAGCGGCGCGGCGCGGCGAAAGCGGCCGGCCGGCTGCGGCGGCGGCCCGCTGCCGTGCGCCGGTCAGCCGGTTTCGCGATGTTGTCGCAGGTCAAACTCGGGCCGCCGCCGGCCGGGAAAGCTCCGGCGCCGCGCCCTCTCGACCCGCGCCACCGCCACACCGCTCCTGCCGGGAGGACTCCGTGAACCGCTCCGGCTGATGGGTGTCCGGAGGCTGCTGATGAGCCGCTCGGGGTGATGGGTGTCTGGAGGCTGCAGATGAATCGCTCGGGGTGATGGGTGTCTGGAGGCTGCTGATGAGCCGCTCGGGGTGATGGGTGTCTGGAGGCTGCTGATGAATCGTTCGGGGTGATGGGTGTCTGGAGGCTGCTGATGAGCCGCTCGGGGTGATGGGTGTCAGGAGGCTGCTGATGAATCGCTCGGGGTGATGGGTGTCAGGAGGCTGCTGATGAATCGCTCGGGGTGATGGGTGTCTGGAGGCTGCTGATGAGAAGCGCCAAGCAGCCGCCGGACGAGCTGGTACGCTTCGTAATTTTTCCGGCCCTGGCTGGATGTCAGTGGTCGCTGCTGATTCCTGAATACCGCTAAATGTCCCTGGTGCCTGATGAATGCCTTAACAGCCTCTCGCGGATACCCCCGACTGCGGCGTAATATGCATAATCGCTTCCGAACTATCCTGGTCGTTGCTAAATATTCCTAGCCACGGCCGGATTCCCCCGACCGATAGCGAAAATCACCGGCCACTGATGGACAACATCACTGGGCTGCGGTACGCATTCCGCACCGCTGCCGGCCGCCCGGGACGCTGCAGAGCGGCGCACAGCTGCGCCGGGAAGGCCTCAGGCGACGGAGGAGCGCCGGAATCGGCGCCTATCTCCGGGAATTGGGGGAGGCGCCGCACGCGGCCCGCCTATCGACCGGCCGAGCAACGCCCCGGCTCGCTCATCACAGCTATTACTTTTCACTTTCGGCGATGGCATTCCCCGAAGGTGCAAAAGGCAGGGGCCACGGTTTCACTTTTACTTTTACTCGGATAACGAGCGTCCCGGCCATGCGCCGGCTCATCTTTCTCTCGTCGCCGACGCAGTGGACGGGATCGACGCACGCCGTGCGCCAGCGCGGGGGGGGGGAGCAGTGGACGCGTCCAGGACGCGTGGAACAGAGTGGCTGTCCGCGCGAGTCCGGTCTGCTTGGGATCCGGTTACTGCGGCGAATATTCTGTTTTAACCCTGAACAATGACTTTCCCTGCTTGTTGTAGAAGTGAAATTACGGGTGAGGGGACTGCGGGGGACTGCGGGGGATGCGGGGGACATGTACCCCGCAGTTTCCCAGGGGATGGTGATTTGTCCCCCTCCACTAGCTTTCAAGGTATCAAACAGGTATTTCTCATTGGCGACACAATTTCTTCAACTTTTAAATCTAACAAAAGCGATTTCAGCCGTAGTTTGTCACGGAACGCCCGGAAAGGGTATTTTGATTCCTGCCCTGTCTGTTCTTGGTGGACTGCAGTCAGTCTGTCCCATTCCCTCAATTTCTGAGCCGTGGCGACACCCGTGAGTGAAATGGTGTTCAGTAGCGCAATACATTATTTCGGACGTTTCAGGTATAGCGATAAAAAATGAGGATGCATGGCACATTGCATGATAAGTTTAGATCAACCTTATATACCTTATGCGTGAGGCGTAAACGATAGACCCCAGCAAGACAATGCAGTACACAAGTAGTCCATGCAGCTTAGTTGCCCACGAGACCGTGTCGGAGGCGAAATCCTTTGCTGTGGTAGGCCCACAATCGCACTTGGCCAGAATTTTCTAAACGCCGCTAATTCACTGTCAAGAGTTAAAACGGTAGCCGAAACCTTTGTTGCCAAAGCCCTGGCGTGCAGTCGTTGCAGTAAAAGTCCCCGGCTATCGCCGAGTGCATGTGTTGTCTCACGCGCCTCACCCACGACTCGACCCAGACAAGGCGTTGCTGCTGCGGCGGCCGTTCCGCGTGATGCACCCATTGCGGCCAGGCATTTCATTACGAACTTAGACATTGTGTCGCAACACGGGCCGTCCGCGAGGGCCCGGACAGGCGGTCCCCGAGACGGACAGAAGACGGCCGACCTCACCGCATGAGAGTGTGGTGACGAACGGTGACCCCGCCCGCGGCCTTGAGGCGGCCCGGCGGCGGCCAGTCCCTGACTTTCGACTTTCGGGCGACACCGTGAGCCCTTCTGGTCGGGCGGGTTTCAACATTGGGGAGGATGTCACGCCGTGGTAGATGTGTGGTTAGCACTCGATTTCGGATCTCGCAAAAAAAATCGGCCGAAGTCGCTCGTCCGTGTCATAAGGGATTGGTGCAACGACACCTTGGGTGAGCAAGAATTAGTGCAGTAACCGTCTGCCAGCGGGTGCACCTACCATTCGAGGCACGGACCTCCGTTATTCTGCGGCTCCTGGCAAATGGAGTTCCGTGTATGCAGCCTACAGCATGGGCCGCCAATTGCCTCTGTGCCGAGAATAGTTACAATAGCCAACTCTACTGTCCGGCACCGTCTGGAAAGAACTACCGAACAGTGACTTGCTTCTGGTGCCATAGTTTATGAGAGCTTTAGGTGAAACGGCAGTAAGGCTGGCAATTGCTAAGGCGTTTCAAAATGGTTGCCGCAGTCTGATCAACGCAATGGCGTATGAAGCAAGTTAACCACTGTCATGACATACCTCCTTCGCAGTTTAGTGTATTCGTGGTTTATCGAATTGAAAAAAACGAACAAATGTTCTCCAATTACACGGAAAATGCGGAATTGGGTTGAAGCTGGTGGCAACCTATGCCTTATGAACGTCTCGGCGCGTCGAGTGAGCTTCAGCATATTTTACCGATTTGACCTACGTTATTGTTTTCGTTCTATGGGGCGCCGTGGGGGTTCGTTTCAAGGGGCACCATTGGCGGGTGGTTGTCATCGAGGCCTTTGCAGTGAATTTTGTATGTTTGCCATCATTTGGTGGTAGTGCGTATTCCCTCCGCAATACGCACGTGCTCAAATGGCCGTCGCACTACCGAGCGGGCTGCAAAAGATGCACTTTCAAAAGATGATCATTTAACCACTGACATCGGTTGGCCCCTCGGAGTCACGGCAGTTGGTCGCTCGCTGCAGTTCAGAGAAGGCGTGCATGCAAATTAAAATATACATGTTGTTAACGAGCTTGCTTTCACTCACGATCGCTTGAACTGTTTGCGACTTGCTTAATTTATTCTCCAATCTGCAGTTTGCCATTCAAATTTACTTTTATCTTCCTGGGCTAGATGATTAAGCTCAGACAACCTAGTTTATTAGTGTGCAAGAACACTAGGAAACTCACTGAGAAAAATCACTTCATCTCTAAGTTTGCAACGTCTTTTATTAATAGTGTAACATTAAATGAAAGGATCAAGAAGATCGTAAGTGATAAAAAAATAGTGATTTAATATAAACTATTTAACTTTGCATTATGAAGTAATTTTTCACTCTCTCTTCGTGTGTGTGTGTGTGCGTGGGTGTGACAAAAAACATTGACCCACTAAAGCTTAGTCAACGGAAGTCTTAGCAGAAACAGTCAAGAGAACTGTTAAGCCTACCCACCTGCATTTTCCACGGAATTTGAAATGCCATGAGTGTTGATTTGCTATGTTTTTGTTTGCTATGTTGCTCTGTTGCTGTTGCTGTTGCTTTGTTGGTAAAATGATATGAGAAACCGACCAATTCATATCATTTGTGCGTCAAAAGATTTGTCATCAGTGAACTGAGGCATTTTCAGCACGGTAACATGCCAGTCGGTTGTCGGCAGGCTCTCGTCGCCAGGTGTCGTCACGGTGGACTTCTCTCCAGTCACGGCCGTGTCCGGCAACATTCTCAGCCCTCTCCCCACCCGCACCAACTCTCAGGCATTAACAGTCAGCCAGGTGGCTGTCGAAAGGCCCCTGTCGCAGTCTCAGAATGCAGTCGTGTTTGCGGCCGCCGTGCGCTGTTGCTGACATATCAGCCGGCCTACGGGGCAGCAGCGAGCGATGGTGCGATGCTGGATAACCACGCTGACATGGTTATCAGCATCAGTTAGGTGGCAAAACGTAAACCAGCTTATGCCCGGGCGCACGGCTGCAGTTTTCGTGCAACCCGAGAGGCACAAGTGGAGCTTCTGTCTGGAGAGTTGTTCGAGTTCTTTCCGGATTTGGAAAAGCAGCCGAAGAAACGCGACTATGACAGTACTGGAGTTACGAAACACCACTATGACATACTTCTGCCGTTTTGAAGATTGGGTCATTGCTTTTAACGGAATGAAATAATCGAGATCAGGGGCAAGGCTTACTGTGCGCAGGTAACCGGTTCTTGCGACCCGGCATGTCCGTAATAAAAGCTGCTGAACTGCTGAGCGCCCCTAACATTTTTAGCATATAATTTTATTTCTTACCCGGGGAAATAACATCGGTACCGCCTCCGAGTCCGCTGCCACCTGTGCCTAGAGAAGTGGCTTTCGTAGACTCATGTGACCCTTCTGATGTTGCCGTTGCCCATCAGTCGGCTGGCGTACCTGCAACCCCGCTGATGTTGCCGTTGCGCAATAGCTGACTGGCGTACCTGTAATCCTGCTGATGTTGCCGTTCAGCTCCTGACCGGCGAACCCGGAGACGTGCGCACCCAGGGAGAATCCGATCAGGTGAACGTCTTCAAGGGACGCGGCGTGCCTGGGGACATTACGTGATGGTCAGCACGAACGCCCGGGCTTCACGTCGGACGGCTGAGCTGATTTTCAGAGGACGTGACCGATGAAGCGGCTCATGTACGCCTTGTCACGGAAGAAGCAATGCAGTCATATAATGTACATATATCCCAACATTGTCATGCCGCAGTTCTCAGTACCCTTGGGAGTTGACAATAACATTGGAGAGTTACCTTACATAAAAAACACTACGAAATTTGCTCGGTAGGCTGTCTCATTAACCCTATTCCCGGCAGGGGGGGCGGAATCCGCCCCCCCCTCGGGTTTTTTGCTTGCCAATTCCAGGCTTTTTGACGCAGCTTCACGAAACTTGGTGACTTTTCCTAGCTATTCCTTCTACGCGCCGTGACAAAATTCCGAAATTCTATTTTGCTCAGGGGCGGAGCCAGGCAACGTTTTTGGGAGGCACCTCAGGTCATTTTTGGCCATGTTGAGGGTAAAAGAAAAATGTCTGCCAAAAACAGAGTTTTTAAGATAGAACTTAAAACTTTATATGAATATATAGCTAAATAGTTGGGTAATGTGCATATGTAATTTTGTTTATCTGAGGTCACTTTACAAGGTCAGGTCAAGGTCAAAAGTCAAAATTTGTTTTTTTCGCAATAATTTCGGCGCCGTTTTTTCAAATGCCAAACCCGGAATATATATGACGTAGAAAGATGCCCTCTACTTGTATACCAAGTTTCAGCTTGATATCAGGTCAGGTCACGGAGCTATGACCTAAAATGTCAGTGCACGTGCCCTATATCGCAAAAGCCAAAAAATGATTTTTTTGGAATAGAGTGAACTTAATCGATTAAAAACGTTTACAGATAATATTGAATGCACACGACATCATTCCAGATGACCCCAAGGTCACTGGAGGTCATTTAAGGTCAAAGGTCACAAGTTGATCTGAGAAACGTGTGACCATGACAGTTCCCCCTTTTTTATGTCCCTGGCACCGCCTATGCTAACATTATACAAACATTGTAATGCGATTTGTACTTCTTTAGCATAACATGACTAGCAGAAGCTAAAAAAGTGTTTTGGCCTCTTTTGTTCATTCCGTTATTGGGAAACTAATCCCCCTATTTTTGAAACCCTGTGAACGCCCATGAATTTTCTCAAAATTTCAAATTTGCATACCCATGGTAAAAGCCCTATCTATAATCTCTCGATTGATGCCAGTTTCATCGAAATCGGTCGATAAACAACGGAGCTATAAGAAGTCAAAAAGTACCCCCCATTTTGACATTTTTGCCCCCCTGTATCCACAAATTTCAAAATTTTGAAAATTTCTTTTTATCAAAATGTAGTTCACGTCACGGCAAATCGATTGCCGTTTGCTGCGATGAAATCGGATAAGTAATTCTCGAGATCTCAGGGGGGGCCGAATCCGCCCCCCCCTGCCGGGAATCGGCCATACCGTCTAGCCCTCCGGGAATAGGGTTAAGCTACCGTATTTGGGTGTGGCTCGTTTTATCTCGTCATGCTTGTCATGCTGCAGTCATTGACCCCTGGTGATAATACGAACTTAAGTGACTACGTTGTGCTTAGGTGATGACTTAAATTAAGGAATCAAAGACAGCCGAATAGTTTCACTTGCCTCCGATACCCGGTGTGAAAGACTGTAACAGTTGTTACACGAGGTGTTACACAGGCTGGATTCAGATACGACATGAAAAAATCTCGTTTGGCATACGACGTTCAAACCCGCCATACCCACTCGGGTCCAACAGCAGCTTATCGCAGCTTATCGCTTGCAGATGGCAGATGGCCAGATTACGTGGCAAAGAGTGAAGGCCAGAGTTCTTTTGCCATCTGGTTTACGAAACAAGAGACCTGGCACCAAAAAATTCACATCACATACCCAGGTTAAGCCCAGCTCACTAAAGATTATGGCTCGGTAACCCCAAGCCAACGCGACAGCTGCCACAGACCAGCACGCCGACATTTCACCGCCACAAGCGTGCACCACCGTCACGGCGCAGTCTCGTCACGGGCCCGTGCAGAGCTCCACCGGCGTGACGCCTGCATCCGGAGGCTGCACAGTGGAGATTATTCAGGCCCGGATCGCCGACAGCAGCCGTTCGGACGCGTTTCGCTCGCGGCAACAGGTGCGGAAAACTGCGCGCCACAGGGCGGCCAAACGACGGACGGCGCCGGACAGCGCCACAGACGGGCGGACGGAGGAGGCGGCAGACCCTCCCCGGACAGAGGACACCCCCGTCCGGCCGAGGACAGCTCACCTGTTGACCAGCTGTTTGATGAGCAGCGCCACCTGGCGGCCGACCAGGCGGGTGTTGACCGCCGCGCGCATGTAGTTGGGCGTGGCCGCCCCCTTGTCCCAGTTCACACAGATGACGTTACAGTCCAGCTGAAAAGAGCCCGGCGACGGATGAGCGGGCGCGCGCCGTGACGTGACGAACAGGAGCCGGGCGCTCGGCGTTCTGGACGCTTCAGTGGCCGTTTTCACGACGTTAAAAAGCGCGGTAATGGCCTACTGAATGGAGCGCATATGTTAAGCTGCGATGCGGAAGGCTAAGACGAAAGTCAGTTATGAGCACTACTGACATAAAGAAATAGATCGAGCTGCCGTTTTCGCCTGTAGCTTAAAAGCGATGTTTACGTATTTTATCTAGAATGGACTCAGGCCGACTAAAGGTAAAACAATTTCGATGATTAGCGAGGACCAGCACAGCACAAAAAAATGTGAAACTATTCGTCATCTCGCCTTCGCTCTGCCCAATCCCACGTTCTCGCTGCTGGTTTTCCCGGCACTAGCACGACGCCAGTCAGACCTCTCTTCTTAGCCCCATAGCTCTGCGATGACCAGCATCGGTGAAAGAGTTTCAGCTATCACCATGCGAAATTAGCTTAATACCGACTCGCCAGTACTGAGCCGACATCATTGCCTTAGGTGCAAATCATCTGCGACTTTCCTGTGCAGAGTCTCTAACGTGCTTCCGTTTTGTCCGCTGCAAAGCCGGCCGCTGAAGTCCCGTGACAACCGCACAACACCGGTGGGTCCCGAAAAGACACAACACAAGAAAATGGCCGGGGTCAGGTTAGGATGCCGAGAAAACACGGAACGTCTGTGAACGACAGACCGGTGCGAGGTGGCCACTTTTCGATTTCTTTTACTATACCTGTCGCGTGGATGCACAGCTGGGCCCAGCGTGAAAACCACCTCGGTTGGTTACATTTCTAGTGATTGAAGCAGATCAGCACTTTCTCACAGCCCAATCAGCGTTTGTTAGCCGTTTTTGCCTCTGTTGTCGTATGACTGGGGTCTATCTCCGACTTTTTTCGATTCTTAATCATCTTTCATGAGTGATTCTCAGCACGAATCACTCCATTTTCCGTCCGCCCCATGCCATTATCACACTCGTTTTACTTCAAACCACCGTCGGCCGCTGCCTGTTTGTCATGGCCCAGCTCCCCGCGCCTCGCGTCGGCTCGTTTTCGGCCGTTTGACGCCGGCAGCGCGACTGAAATCGGAGCCGGGGCGCCGCCGCGCGCGACGCAACTCCCCAGGATTACCAAACGCTCACGGGCCGGCGCGGCAGGGCAGGGCGGCGTGACGTGGTGTGGCAACGCGGCGTACGCAGCGTTCGCGTCACCGCCGGAGGCAGGAGGCGCTCTCCGGCCGGAGGTTGGCCGGCTCAGTCGGCCCGTGCTCCGGCCGGCTGCGACTCCTAATCTGCGGGCAAGTTCAAGGATCCGGCGCCTCGGCCGCGTGCAGCATTAGGCTGCTGGGAACCCGGTGGCTTGTTCTGGGAATGCTGGCCGAGTCCCAAAACTGGTCAGTGCGCGCTGGTGCGTTGCAGAGGACCGTCAAGAAGGTCAGCCGGACGATACCGGACGGCGTGGTCCAGCGTTCGCGCGCTCCTCGGACCTCGGACTCGGCCTCGGACCAGGAGGACCGTGTCTGCCTCCGAACTGCTGCAGAGGGTGTCATTACCGGCCGGGGCGGCGTTTCTAAATCCCCGCGCCGGAGAGCAGCTGGGACAGCGGCGAGGGCTCCCGCCGCCCACAACAATCGGGGAGAAAGAGTCGGGCCGAGCCGTGGAGCCGGCTCGCTCCGGCCCGGCCAAAACAAGGTCACAGCCGGCCGGCCGAGCGCGCGCTCCGTCAGAGGACCGCCGGTGGCCGCTCGGCGCCCGTTTTGACGCAATTACGGCGGCCGCGCGGCGGGTCGCAGCCCGGCCACCGCGCCGCGCCGCGTTCAAGGCGCCCGCCGCCGGAACCGTTGTGAAACGCGCACCGCGCGGTGGCGAAACCGCGCCCGTGTCATCGGGCCGGGACGGCCGCGTCGACCGGCCGCGGTCAGCGGCGCCTCCCCGCGGCGCCGCCGCCGTCGGCAGGGACGCGGCCGGGCCCGGACACGGCCGCCGGTGAACGGGGCCGAGCCTCCGCTGGTCGGTCCAGTCGGCCGGCCATCGAAACCGACTCGGTCACGGTGCCGGCGTCGGCAGGGGCGCGCCGCGGACGGCGCCGCGGGCGCCGCTGCGAAGACGCGCCCCGGCGTCAGCCTTCGGCGGCGAGCTTGTCTCCGCGTCGAGCAGGGGAGCAGCGCGCCGCCCCGCGGACGCTCGAGCGCTCACCACAGTCGCGCCGCTGGCGCCGCCCCTGGTGATTCGTCACGGCCGGCCGGCACTCGGCCCGCTGCTCATGCCTGGTGCCGTGACGCGCCCGGCCGTGGCGCGTGCTGTTGTTGGTGCGGCGCCGCCGCGCGCCACCCCTGGGAGGCCGACAAAGGCCGGCGACCCGACCCGGTACCCGGCAGGCCACACGGCACTGCTGGTAAGCTCAAACGACACCTGAAACGCTCGGCACTGCAAGGTCCCAGGGAATTCCTATAGAAATGTCCCACTTTTGAAAGCCTCTTGACTTCTGTCGCCAACAGTTGGCTGACGTTTATTGACGTGTTACCAAGACAGCGATTGTCGCGATGCTGTCCGTGTGTTTGAGATGTTTTACTGTGCGGAGAATGTCAAATTGCTCTTGGGTCACTGTTGGAAGGCCACTGCGTTATGAAGCCTCTGGTTAGCGCACTGACCCGCGGCGGACTTTTTTTACCGGCCAACAGAATCATTTCTCTTTACCGGCTGGTGGAAGGGGAACCAGGACATAACGCTTATGAAACGGGCAACGAACAATTGGGGCAACACCCGTCGATAATGGGCCCCGATCGGCCGAAATATACCGCAGAGATTAACAGCGCCATAGCACGTCTGAATGGGCCGCACGCCGGCGTGATTGGTGAACTGCTGTTGTGCTGATGGGGCGTTTAGCGGCGGCACGGGGCGTCGTTCTGGTCCGGTGCAGCGTCGGCTCCGTTCTATTTAGCCGACCTGACCCGCTCTGCATCTCCGTCAGACTGGCGCTCGAGGGTCCGGCTCGCCTGGTCTACATTGCGCCACGGCCGGCAACAGGGCCGCGCGGACGGCCAGCGGTCCTGCCCGAGCCAGTGCCAGCTCCGGTTCCCACGGGGACGAACGGCTCTGATTGGTGCGTCTCCCTCCTGCGCGGGAGCGCGGAGCCTGGGGGTCGCTGGTCGCCGCCGTTGGACGGGCCGTCCAGCAATTCCAGCAGAGCCTCGTGCTGCCGGCGCCGCTGGAGGCGAACGAGACCGCCGCGGCCGACCCCGACAGAGCTCTCCGTCAGAGCGGCGCTCGGCTGGCCGGCTCTCCGGCAGGCGACACTCGCCTGTCCGGCCTCTGCCCGGATGTCGCTCGGGTGTTGGCTCGCTGCCCGCACGCTGCTCAGACGTTTGACTCTCTTTCCGGATGTTGCTTAGGTGTTAAGCTCTCCGCCCGGCCGTCCCTCGGCGTGCTCAGCTCCGTGTCCGGATGTTGCGCGCCCGAGAGGAGCGGCGGCGGCCCGACGGTGCCTGGCGCCCGTCGCCCGGCGGGCCTGAAAGTCCGCGCGGCGGCCTTGCCGTCCGCCGCCGCTCGTGTTCACGGTCGCCGCCGTGTGACGTCAGAGCGGCCGCCGGGCGGCCCCAGTCGCCGGCCGAGCTGGCGAAACCCTGGGAGCCGGCCGGAGCTGGCGGCCCGGGGGCCGGCCGAGGCTCCGCACGCCGGCCGCGGGACCGGCCGGGCACTGGGTACGCCGCGCCATCTCTTCCAGGCTATACTACAACCGTCTGGTCTGCTAACCACGCTCACAGGAACCGGGCTTCCGATGGTTTGATAACGCGATGGTTGTTATTTATTTGGATGAGTTGGGCTGCATCGCTTTACGGTTTATAGCGTTTCAGTGATCAACAGTGACTGGTTGTATCTTTAATGTAAGTTAACGAGCCATCACAGATCAGTCGACAATACCAGTCTTTCAATGAACATTCAACGCGTGCGATACATTTACATGTGTGCCCTGTTTGGAGATTGCTTTATCTCTTGCAAACTTCAATGCAATTTTCCGGATCCATTCGAATCGATGCGCACCACTCTTCCACCAGCGAAAATTGACAAAAGAGCTGTTGGACATAACGAAATTCTGTTGGATATCGGACTGCACGGCTGAAGCAATCTAACACCTAGTCCGGGAGCATGCCACCGCTGCCTGCAGAACTCACCGTCGTCAACAGCGCCTGCCGCATCTCGTGCGCCCACACGCGGTTACAGCTGCTGCCGAAGCCGTGGATGATGATCTTGGTGGGCAGGGAGCCATTGAAGGCGGTGATGTCCAGGTTGCCAGCCTTGTACGGCACTGTCTGCGCCAAGTCTGGGCTCTTGCGCTGATAGAACAGGAACGTGGTTCCGATCTGGAAACGATGAAGACGCGTCAGCTGCAGACAACGACCTCTCTGAGTGGAGCACTGGCTCTGCTGGATCGCCAACGAGTCAGAGCAGCAGCAGGAGACTGGGAGATGTCCGGGTGGAGACCGGTAGGGCTTTGTGGCTTCGTACAGGAAAAAGCCGAACGTTTTTCCCGAGACTTTTGAGCTTTGATTGCAAATGCCGCAAGATGTAAGATACCAAAATTGTGATTTCTCGCGACATTTAAGTCTGAGTGCTGGGTGCATTCCTGTAGCGAATCAACCGTACCTCTTCAGGTGGCGACGGGAGCATGTCCAGGTAGTCGAATGGCCCGCTGTCCCGATAGCAGCCCAGTTCCTTGTAGCAAACCACCTCCTCATCCCGCTTGAAGCGCCTGGAAAAAAATATGTCAGTAAACCTGTTAAACATGGACCAGACGGTTAAGACAGAAATCGGTTTCTTTTGTCATTTCATGTAAAATGGCAGTGTAAATGACCACGTACATCAATGTCAGTTCTGAAATGAAATCAATGATTTCATTTACATAACTGAAACAGCAAATGGGTGCACATGATAGCGTTTTCCTTCCTGACCTGTTTACAAAATATGTCAGGCGTCAATAAAATCAGTAAGTCGAGAGTCAATACAACTCTAACACTCTTACTTCAGACTGATGTGCTTGTTTTCCTAAACCACAGGCTTTGGTACGTAAAGCCTCCAAAGGAAATGGCATAGACGCTATGGAAAGTAAAGCGCATGGCTCCGGCGGGAACGCGTCCCGAATTCAAAGATAGCTGCATGGAAATCATGCAATTATTTGGCTTACAAAAACCCCATTCGGCGGGCGCAGGCCTATTACTGTACGATTCGTCATACAGGGAGACAATTATTAACATGTCCATCACCGAAAGCTGATTAGTTTTCTATCCGACTGATGGATGTCTGACTGTCCGAATGATGGATAGTCATGGCTTGTAACGGGCTTGACGGACTTCTGCACGGCTTTCAACGGATTGCCAGCCTTTACTTATGCTGAGCAAGCTCAGACTGGGCACAAGAACGGTCACGTGCGGAACGAGAATGGGCCAACAAAATCTGCTTGCGCGGACAAAACAACCGAAACCAGCATGCACTAACGAACGTGATTCTGCAAGCCAAATATCCGCTGTCGTGCTCTTTCGTCGTTCTGGGCATTTTGGTGGCCGTCGTTGGTGGCAACGTTTCATCAGCAGAGCTGACTCCGCCCAGGGGTAGGCTGCGGACTCAGCTAACGACAGGCCGTGACATGGAATGGTTCTTACCACAGAGCGCACTGTCAGAGGCCAGTCCATGACTGTAACTAAAAACCAAGAAAACTCAATCCGCCGAAATTCGAGGCTATTTATGCAACGAGAAGCCTTCAGTAGGGTAGCTTGAGACGACGAAAGAAATCTGGAACGGCACAAGACTTTTATGGTTGCTGTGCGTGACTTGAACAAAGATGTCATCTGGCCCCTGTCGACAGATGGGCAGAAAATTTATTGCCGAGGACAATGAAAGCATGCTATCGGCATGCGTCTCTCAGTTCACTGGCTTATGCACTAGCAAAGTTTTATCAATCAGGCATATTGGAATGAAGTCTCGGCTTTCTACGTTACGTTCGCATTTATGCATTTTGACATCCTGGTGCCCATCGCCCATATTTTTGTGACAGCAACATAGTTTAACTTCCCCCTCCCCCCCGCCGGCCTTCATTCTCGGGAAGGATAGCATGATAAAGAGCAATGAACAATGGATGTTAGTGGCAGAGCTCAAGCATTGGGTAGTCGCCAAGACATGGTCTAGCCACAACATATGCCATTGTCATCTGGTTCTTGTCATTGCTGCGTCCCATGCAAGTTTCCAAAACGTAAACTTGACCTTTGACCACGATCTTAACGAACGGCAACGCTACTGTTTCGTGGATATTCACCGACTTTGCGCAGCGTACGAATACAGAGTCGTGACGGACGTCAAAAGCGAAAGCTTGATCGCTCTCTGGCCGAGGGCTCACGGTAACGGAGCCGCCAAGCCGTGCGGGACAGAGCGGCCCACAGTTCACCCCGCCCGGGTGGCAGGCTGGCGGGGCCCGTGTCGCGCGTCGTTTTCGCTGCTGCGGCCGACGCGCGTCACGGGCCGTCTGCGCGGTGGCACGGATTCGCTGGCGGGCAGGCCGCCGGCCGTCTGCAGACCGGTCGGGTTCCGGCCGGCCGCCGGTCGGCCCGCCGAGGTTCCGGACTGGCCGGCTCTGCTCCGTCCGTCTCAGACGGCGCGGGGCGGGTTTGGTCTGAGCGGGCTCTGACGAGTTGACCTGAGCGGAGCTCTGACGGGACTGAGATGAGCAGAGCTCCGACGGAAGGGGAGGGTCTGGCCTGAGCAGGACTCTGACGGAAGGGGAGGGTCTGACCTGAGCAGGACTCTGACGGAAGGGGAGGGTCCGGCCTGAGTAGGACTCTAACGGACGAGAGGGTCTGAGCAGGAATCTGACGGGCGAAGTATACGAGTGCAGTACCGCACACACTGACGGGTTCTTTCGATCGCGCAGCCAGAGGGTTCTTTGGCTGCTTTGACACCGAAAAAGACTTATTACTACAGCCGATCACTTCTACGCATCGCGAGATGTCTTTTCGCCACATATTCTTGTTTCTGGGGAGAGACTGCAGAGCAATGTTTTGGGTATCTGATAGAAACTGACCTGATGACGATCGTCCAATATCTCGTAATACATGCTGGTAATCGATGAAAAGTCGAAGATAATTTAATGAAACACTCAAAACACGTGGAAGATTCTCTGCTTTTCACCCGTTGATACATGCATGAGGTAACTTTCACGCAGGTGTGCGGTCACATTATAACATGCCTGTTATCGAAGGCCGCAACTCAGTTTCATGCAAATACGTGAGTTTTCGTATTCATTCATCATGTCTGGGGGGGGGGTCATCCTGCCCTGCCGGCTCAACAGGACCCGGGCTGAATGCCGCCTCCACCAGCGATGGCCGCCGCTGCGGCCGCCCGGCGTCGGTTTCTCCATTTATTGAGCTGTCGGCCAGTTTGGCGTGACTCCACTTGGTGCTACTGCCAGCTCATCAACTTTAGCTCGAGAGAGCGTGCGGCCGTTCAGCGCCACGTCCACTCGCAGTTCGATGCCTGTTACGACGAACGGCCGCAGCTTTTCAGTTGCGTTTGGCTGACAGGTTCTCATGATATCGTTAGACTTTCGATTGCTATCCGAGAGAAACCCATGGAGAGAAAAGCGAGAGGATGCATGGCATGTTGATTCATTGTGAAACAACTATTCGCCGTTTTTATGTTTGCTAATCAATACACGTATCTATCAGCCCAGTCATCTCCAAGCTTTCTATCTCATCTTCTTGGTCTATCAGCCTCAGGACTCAGCCTTCCCTGTCCTTTTTCTTTCTCCTGTTTTCTTTTTCTCTTTCCCTCTCTCTTTTCCTCCGCTCTTCTATCCTTTTTCTCTTCTTCCACCTTTTTATACTACTGCAGTGAAACAGTAATGCTGGTTCTCACCCTCTGCTTTGATATCTCCATTAGGGTTCGAGCGACGACAGATACCTCGCAGTCCGTCACAAGTGGAATCTGGCGAGTCACTTCAGATCGTAACTATCGCATCCGATAAGTAATGACTGGTCAGCTGCCAGGGAAAGGCACAAAAAAGCAACAACTGTCCGAGAGCAGCCCGGGAAAGAGGAAGACGCAGCGACTGACAGCCGGGCAGACCCGAAAGCGTAGGACGACACTGTATTGAGGTGTGTTCTTATGTTCCCTTTCTTATGGAAAGGGAAATTAACTAACCCGTAACACTCGGCTGTATTGCTCTGCGTTCCATTTAGCAGGTTGGCCTTTCACCAGAGGCAGGTCAAATCCGGACAGGAGACAGGTCAGATCAGAGCCGGAGGAAGGTCAGATCAGAACCAGAGGAAGGTCAAATCAGAACCGGGGGGCTGTCAGACCAGGACCGGAGGAAAGTCAGTTCAGGACCGGAGGAAGGCCAAATCAGAACCGGAGGAAGGTCAGGTCAGGACCGTAGGCAGGTCAGACCGGGCCGGACACCCGCCAGATCAGGACCAGAAGCAGTTCAGGTCAGGAGCAGTGCACCACTACGTCAGGAGTCAGTACCGATCCATCAGGAGACAACAGGAGACAGCTCACCTGCGCTGTCTGCGGCTGTGGCGGCGGGCCGTGTACTCGCGCATGGAGCGCACCACGCTCAGGAAGATCTCGGCGTCGTTGGTCTCGTCGTAGACCTCGAGGTTGGGGTGGGCGAACAGACGGAAGTCGCCGGCGTGCGTGGAGATGGGCGCCGGGGAGAACTGTGCCCGGGAGAAGAGCGAGCCCCCCACGCCGACCGCGCTACTCAAGCAGAGACCTGCCGGGAGGCGAGAGCGTCAGTCAGTGTGGACCTTCTGCAGCAGGCAAACAGAGAGGTGAAATCACCGGCCAGTGCGGACTTATGTCAGCAGTCGAACAGTGGCCGCACGACAGACGGTGCCACCATTCCAGGGAAGCAGGATGTAGTCACCAAAAAAAGTCATCTGGGAACTGACACTGGCTACGACACGGCATACGTCCGAGCTGAATTCTCACGGCAACACGTGGCTGCGACGGTTTGGCTGCAGAGTCAGCCAAACCGTCGCATTCTGCCGCCATTTGCGTGACATCGACAAATGTTAGTTATTCCTAGTGTACCAGATGTTTTCCTTCAGAATATCTCGTGTGCCTCCTGTGACAAATTTCTATCTCTTTTTTAAAGCATAAATTTGTCTGTAAATGGAAAACAGCCTACTGGTGATTGTGATGAAAAAAAGAATCGGCACACAGATGGCTGCCTTCCAAAGGAATGCCCTGTCGGCCAGCGGGCATAAGAAGACGGCTGGTCGAAGGTACACTCGACAGATGTGGGACGCAGCACATCGCAAGAAACCAAGAACCACGCAACTCCTTCCGCGATTTCAAGGGGCGCCATGACGTAACGATGCATATCCCTGAGCTTGATGAAACGCGGCTGACACACCGCGCGGATGGAATACGACCGCGTGTCGGCGATAAACACAACCACACACCCAGCACGAACGAGTGTCGTCACTCCGGCAAACCCCAGCCGGCTCGACTGCGGCGCCTCGTCTGCGTTCCCGGCCCAGGCCAACGGCGAGTCTGCCCGGTCGGCGCACCCGTAAACGTCAGCGGCGCGCTCAGCTTATGAACGAGACGGGTTTACGGAGGCCGGGACCGGCGCTCGTGCTTGATTCCACGCGGCGCGGGACGGCGCCGCGCCGTACAAACGAGCTGTTCTCCCGCGTTTATAGACGTGTTTTCCGGAGAACTCTCTTCCGGCGCCGAGAGCGCGCGAGTTACGCAGCGCCAGAAGAGATATCGAGCAGTGACGTAACGCAATCCGAAAGCCTGTCGTCTGCAGCTGCGAGGCGCTTCCGTGCGGCGTGAGTGTGGCTGGCGTTCAACGGCCTCGCCGGCTTCAGTCGCCTCGCCGAAGCGGCCGACTCTTCGGTCAAAGCCGGCACCGCAGTGCCAGGACGGCTCCCGCGCCCGACCTGACGTCTCCCCAGGATCCACGCGTGACGTCACCGTTCCCACCACTCGGCCCGCGGGGCTGGTGAAACCGAGGTGGACTTTCGGTCGCGCTGCGCGGCGGTCGGCCGGGCAATGTCATGACCAGGCCGGCGGCGGCGCGGCAGCCGGTTTCTCCGGCGACCCGGGCCGGTCGCCGCGGTCGCCGGAGCCGCCGGCGCGCGCGCCGTTTACGCGGAGCGCCGGATTTCACCGGATCGGTCGGCCCCCGGCGGCGGCGGCGGTGCGAGCTGTTCCTGCCCCGCCAGGGGATGCCGGTCAGCCGGGGTGGAGGGGGGGGGGGACGGCAGGAGGTCCCCGGCGCTGCGTGCCGCCGATGTACACCTGAATGGGTCTGAATAGGAGGCTGGCCATCTCCAGGTGCTGACGCCGGACGACCGGCAGCTGCGGACCTGAGCGGCTGTTTGTCCAGACGGACGGGGCCGTCTGGGGCGCGGGGCCCGGCCGCGTGAGATAGCAGGAAGAAGTATGCGTCACGCCTTCACAGTCATCAGCAAGAACCGGGCAACGATCAGAAGGGAAGACGAGGCGAAAGGCTGCACTCTCACTGGAGAGAGCAAAGGAGCATGCAAATCAGCGACCGGGAGAAAAGGAGACACCGCCAAATGGCAGGAGAGTACGGCAGACTGATGGGACGCAACCAGAAACCTGGCCTGTGCGCGCGGGACGGCTCCCGCCCATTACTCCCCCGCCAGAAGACGGTGCCGCTCGCGCCGCGCAGACAGACAGACAGGCCCGTTTTTGTCGACGAACAAAATAGGTGGCCGGCCGACTCCGGAGGGCGTGAATGGCGCTTTTTGCCGCAGCTAACGGCGCTTGAATGGGTCTGGCTGTCGGCGGCCGGCGGCGGCGGCCGTAACTCTGAGTCCAGACGCCGGCGAGCGGTCCGGGTCCGGCGCCGGCCGGCCGAGGACCGTACCGGGGAGCGGCCGCGCAGCAGGGGCCGTCGTGTCGGCGTGGATGCTCCTCGCGCCCGAGCGGGGGGCGCTGGAGCTCTGGATGATCCACGGTAGGCGAGAGAATTCAGTTTCGGTGGCCGTGAAGGCTTTTCTACGCTGTATCGTGAACAGCGATCTCAGTGATCAGTGCAAGCGCAAGACTGACCCATACGGGCCCAAGAATAAGATGTGACAATAGGTGCATCTTGTCGTGCCATCGACTCCGCATGATCTGCTTGGAAAGAGCAGGCTGTTTTGGCATACAATGGTTTCGCGAAATGGCCCTAGAGTTCGTTGCTAAAATTAGATGACTAGCAACAAACGAAGAGAGGGACAAAAAAAAACCAGTGAAAGAAGAAACTACAGGTTGTCTTTCACATTCATGATGCGCCAGCCAGGACAATAGCTTGCATCTAATCAAAACGACCCTCTATCATTTAGGCTAAATGCGACATGATTTGCCATTGTTTGGGCGGAACTGTTGTTGCAACAGTGTCCTATTTGTTCGCTGTGCCAGCATACTTCAGCATAAACCAATGACCAAAAGCTGGTGTTGTTAAGTGCCGAAATGATTGTTGATCGTAAGTAGGATATGATTGCCTCAATAAGCTGAGCATTTATAACCCTGATCCCTCAGTCTTCTGTCTCTTTTCTCTTTGATGTCCTTCACGTCCAAGCAGGCACGTAGTCTGGGAAGGGCGGGGGGGGCATGGGGGCTCTTCCCCTTGAGCCAAGTGGTCCATACTAGATATTAAGCGATTTCACAGGAATACGGGATAGTGATTACATATGTGCTACAAAAGCAAGCATTATATGTCTTTCCTGCACGTTACATATAAGGTTAATTACATGAAATTGTTGCTTGCTCCTGCAAGTTTTGCCATATCATATGACAGTGGGATACGACAAAATTCAACATCCCCGAGGAAAATCCTGGCTACGTGGCTGTGTCCAGGTTCATAACATGCAGCTATCAAAACAACATAATTGACTTTCTTAGAAAAAATAGCAATACACGTGTTAGGGCTGTGAAGAGCACGGAGTTCATAGCTTTGCAATAATTCGGTCACACAAAAAATACATTCTTTGCTTAAAAAGGCTACACCAAAAAATGCCGCAAAAAAGCCGAGCTAGGATAACACAAGTGACACAAGACCGTGCTGTCTGTAGCGTTGACACAAACTTGTCAGACAGAGCGCACCGGAAACGCTAAAACTGAGATACGCGACTGCACAATGGAGCTCGCCAGCACTGCGGACAATCACGCGGCCCACTCGCTGAGAGCGCGACCACGGCCACCACGTGAAGGTGTTGGCCGTGCCGTCTCGGCCCCAGTGGGACGCTCACACCGCTATGATGGGACGCCTGCGGTCGGGCGGGTCACCGGCTGGGTGACTGGGGCGGGCCGCCCGACGGGGTCACCAGCGCCAGGTCAGCGCGCCAAATTCCACAAATGGGCCAGCCAACTGGGACGCGGGCGTCCGCCGGACACGGGTCAGCGGCGCACGCTGCTCTGCCTCGGCCTCGGCGCCGCCCGAGGAGGCGTGCTGCTGCAGCGGGAGCAGGGCCCGCGCGGCCGCCGCTTCTGCTGACGGGCAGCGGCGACGCGCCAGCCGCGTGCGCGTGTCTCGGCCGGGAGCTGCAGTCGGTTACCGTTACGCGGACCGAGCGAGTGCGGCAGCTGGAGTGCTGCGTCGCTGCGTGTTGCAGCGGCACTGCCCCCCCCCCCCCGTCATCTGGTCAGCGGATGGCGGCTCTGTGGCCTCACGCGCCGAGCGTGGCCGCTCACTCCGCCGCATCGGCCGCGATCGGCAGCCAATCCATGCCGCGGCCGCTGCCGAGCGCGTGTCGAAACGGCATTTCACAAACCGCCGCTCCCCGCTGCCGGACGCGTGGGTCGGCGCGCGTCAAAACAGACGCACGTGCGCGCCGCCGCCGCCGGCGAGGCCGGGCTGCGTCAGCTGTGCCAGCGGCGCCGGTCTGACGGCCGGCAGCCGTCGCCAGCCGTGTGTGGATGATGAATGCCCCGGCGGTCCGGCGCGGCCGCGTCCAGCGCGGGCGCTCCCCGCGCCGGCGGAAAGTAAAAGTGTTGCGTGAGGCGCCGGTCGGGCGGTAAGTGCGCGCCACGAGTCGGGGCGAGGCTGCAGCAGAAGCGCCGCCACTGCCGCCGCCCTTGTACGGTTTCACTTTTGTTAGGGCGGCCGGGTCGCCGCGGTCGCCGTGCAGAAAAGAAAGCCGAGTGTCCAGATTTATCGGCGGCCATCGTATGAATATCGAGCCAGAAGGACGGGCACGGCCGCGGCGGGCTTTCTACGGCGGCGCGGCCGGCGATGCAGCCTGAATTGATGGGGGCCGCTCACCCGTCAGCGGCCGTCCCAGTCTCAGTCAGCCCCAGGACTCGAGGACCATCCTGAAAATTCAGTGGAGCCCGCCGGGACTCAAGGATCTTCCTGGACTTTTACTGAAACCCCTGGACTCCAGCACCCTCCCTGAAATATATCGGAGTGCCCCCCGCCCCTCCCCCGACTCCAAAAATGCACACTCAGGAACACATTACTCTGCGATAGTGTGCTGGTGATAGACTGTTCTTTAAATTGAGTCGGATTTTGCGTCATGCTAGGGAAACCGTTTTTCATCCGCGGAGGCCAATGACGCGTCGCAGCCCACCCAGAGCCTGGGCTGCTTGAATTGGCCCTGCCGTGCTGGTCAGTGTCCAGTGCAGTGCCCTAATCAGTTGCTGCAGGATAATTTTAACAGGCGCTGCAACAGAGAAAATGAAGCAGAGAAACGATGGGCATGTTAATGAAAAACGTGCTTTTTGAACCAACAGATTGACCCGCACCATTCAGTAATGTATGAAAGTCAATGTTTTCAGTCATGGATCCGAAACAAAACAGTCGCATTCTCCCTGCATTCTTCAAACTGTTGCGCATTTTTTTGCAATTCTGCAAATTTTCCCCAAATATTTCATGCATAATCTCTAAAAATCGATCAGTCCGTCAGGGATGCTGGGAGTAAATGCCGAACGCAAATGCTCGTGAAGATTCTATCTACCAGCAAGCATGAACAGCGTCTCCATAACATGACCATTCCACGTTTTGCAGCGTTGTTAAGATATTTACATTCCTATTGTTCCGTTTTGCTGTTAGGGAAAAGCAAGCCGCTGTCTCTACTTTGTCTTTTTCTTTGGAATAAATGAGTATAATCTGGCATTTTCGTCACAAAATATGTGTCTCTTCTAGTGAAACGAACATCGAACAGCCAAAAACTTCTCAAGAAATCTTCAGGAGTGTTTACGTGACTGTGACGCAGTTCGGCTTAACCATGCGGCTCAAGAACCACCCGCGTTCCCAGCGTCAAAAACTGAGATACGGACAGGACCTGAACGAACTGCTGGAATGAAACCGTACGCCCGTGTGACGTATTGCGTCACAACATCCCTCCCGGTGTTCTTCGATGTGGTGCGGCTGCTTTTTACCGACCGGGATATCCCTGCATGCCTCGATGCAGTCCATGTGACAGAACATATTCACTAGTCGAAGTCGCCGCCGTCCAGGCTGTCTGACGTGATATATTGAAAGAGGTTTCCCACAGGTGATGGCCAGCTGACGGGTAACTCGGTAGAACGCGTCATTGTCCGCAGCCCATTTGGCGTAGTGGCTATCACTGAAGAGCAAATGCTGTGAAGTGGACATGCTCAATTATTTTACGTTGTATCGAAACTTAGTCGCCAAGTCGGCAGTGAAATCGATTTACCGGAGCATCAATAGTTTACAGCAATGTGCCAACAACCGTACGTCTTTTGAAAGCGGTATCCTACGTGAACCTGAGATTAAGCATAAATAAGAGCCATCACTTCTTTGCCAGGTTGGCATTTTTTGGCAAACGTAGTGTTTGTGCTGAGCAGGTAAGATGTAACCCTAAAAGCTAGCGTAACGGCTGGAGATTCCCGATTTTATCGAAGGGGTCCACAGAGGATTTCAGACCGCATCTTTCCAGTCATTGCCATAGCCCTAATGTTGCCATAGCCCCGAATATTGGCGGGGGGGGAGGTATCCCCGAATATTGAGAAGAAAAGCCCCTGAATATTTCCCGACCCTCCAAACACCCGGGATCGCCAATCATACACCATAACATCACTTGTCATCGTCAGCACCTATATCTTATGACTTTCTGAGAACCCCATTGCTTCAAACAATAACTCGTCTGTTCTGTCCGCTCCACCCTCAGTGGAGCACCCTTACAAGAATACCAAACTCAACAGCCGTCTCATGCCCTGAGCACAAGTATCGCAAATCCTACCCGACGCATCTGGCCGAATATAGCCATGAAAACGGAAACAATTGGTGTCACATCCGTTCACGCTTTCGCCACCGCGCTCATGTCGGCGGCCGGCGGCGGACGCGGCGTGACGGCCTTCCGAACGGGGCCACCTCCCGGCGGCGGCGGCGGCGCGATCTTGCTGGCGGCGAACGGGACGCACTGCTGGGCCGCACTGCGAGCTCCTGGGTCGTTCCGGGCCGCGCCTGCTGGCCGGGCCTTCTGCCGAGGCGGCGGCCATTGGCGTCTGTCTTTAAGAAGCAGAGCCTCTCGCGCCGCCTACAGGGGAGGGCGAATGTCGCCATTATCCGGACTCGAACCCGGGATTTTCGGCCGGTGATTAAACACGGTCGTGCCGCACTCTCGCCGGAAAGGCTCCGTTCCGCCGGCGCCGGCCGCCAGCCGCCTCCGACAGCTCGTCAGTGCCGCCAGCCCGCCACAGACAATCCGTTCTGGCGCCGGGTCGGTCGGCCGGCCGTCCCTGGGGCGCCGACGCCCGGCGACAGAACGTCACAGAAAGTGGAGGCGCTGCCACGCTGGAAAGCAGCACGTGACGGAAAACGGAGCGGCGGAGTCACGCCGTGACGCCGAGGCGCGCACCGCAGGAAGACCCGGAAAATCCGGCTCACCCGGAAAAACTGAACATTCAGGCCGGAATGGCCGGCTGCTGCCACGTGCTCTCTGGCTCGTGAGGTGCACCGAATCAAGGCACTTTTCCACATTTTGTCTGGACGATGCGGTTTTACAGGTAATGTTCCACTGACTGCCTTGGTGAACTAGACGCAAGCATGTTTTCGTTAAAACATACTTAATCTGTATCTATCTATCTACCTACCTATCTGTCTGTCTATCTATCTATCTATCTATCTATCTATCTATCTATCTATCTATATATATATACATATTAAGTAGCGAGGTTTTAAGGGAAGAGTAAAGGTAAGGTAAGGTAGGTTTTGTTTAGGTAGGTTTAGGTTTTTTCTGTAAGGTAGGTTTTGTTGAAAAAACCGGCATGCTCTGTTTTATGACTTATTGGCTGATAACATTTACCATATGGCATTTATTATACGATATGTTGGTGACTTTCTATAGATGTCTGGAATGAGGATCATCTTGAGGAGCTATAAGGCTGTTTTGAACAAAACTCCGTGTCAACATTTACTTCTAAATGAAGTATTCACCGTAATATTTCATTAATTGTTACTTTTTACATTTCATTATATTACATTTTATTATAATGAATTGTTATATTTATTATACATTTCCGTACTTTCATATATGTATAATTTAATAATTACTATTTTATCAATTCATCACATGAATTGAGATTCCCTTTCTGGACGTTTTCCTTAATGCTCAAGGCGGTACGTACCTTCCGGACGTCGGTTCACAGCAGACAGACACAGGACAATGCATTACCTTCGACAGCGAATGTCCCAAAAGATATAAAATCAGTGTTATCCGAACATTTATAAAGCGCGCTCTTATTATCTGCTTGGAATGGACAAGTCTTGATAGTACACGACTGTAAAACTTAATAGTACACGATGGATTTTAGCAACAATAGTACCCAAACGGTAACTGTTGTTGTACAAACGGTAACGGACACTGACAAACAAACTCACCGACACATGACGACTTTTATGAACAAGGAAGCTTCATAACCACGTCAAAACAGCTCCAGATTATTTTACAAAAAACAAATGACGTTCTCTTACAAAACTGACGGGAAAGTTTTACGAGACGTCATAAAAAGACATGTTCGCCCTGAAGATTCTGAAACCGAAATATAACTTATCGTTTATTACAAAAGTAAAACAGTAGCGAACCTTTTGATGGAGAGCAGCCTTTCGGACCAGGCTAATGGTTTAAAAAGCACCAATTGTGGCGTACCCGTTTGTTTTTCCACACGACGATTGTAGGTGGAGGTCCAGTACAATACATTGGTGCCACGACAACGACTTTATTTAAGCGACTGACGATGCATTTACGAGACAGGGCACCCGCCCAACATATGATAGACCATAACAAACGACTTACTCGACAAGTTTTGAAGGACAACACAACTGACCTTAAAAAATGTCATGACCACAGGCGCCTCCCAATTACCGAAGTGCTATTCATATATTTTTTAAGGCTCGACTTTAACAAACAAATGAAATCTTCTATAACATTGGTGTTTTGGAAATTGGCAAAAATTCAGTATTAGGTAAATTTGTAGCTTATTTATATACTGTGAAAAATTGTGAACTCCATTTCGAAAAGAACATTTCGTAAAACGATTGTCTGGTGCATGCGAATAAAAAAACTTAACTCCACAGTAAAGGGGATTATTTTGGAGAGACAGAAAATGACATTTCTGAAACGTTGATATAGTAGTAATTTTGCGCACTTCGTTTCAAAACTAAGCCATAATTTAAACAGAAGTATCCGACAAACTGAGAGATACATCAGATACGCCATATACATGCATAATATATGTATATATATACACATATATGTATATATGTCTTGCAGGAATCTGAATCAGTGCACAGCGTGAGTACCCAGGCATATACCGATTAAGTGCCCTTGGAATGGCTAAGGTCGCTCCTTAAAAGAGCCTTTAAGACCTGCTCAACCTGACAAATCTTACCTGAAGAGGTGACTAGTAAAAAAAGATACTTGTCGATAATGGGTATTCAAATTAAACCATGAAAAAATAAGTGTCTGTCTTCATGACGCGAGAAACAAGGCAGAGGAATGACCACAAATGTAACTAAAGTCATATCAAAATTTACCATAGAAACCAAATTTCTACCTACATAATAGGTGAATGTGTTTCAAAGAACATTATTAATAGTAACATTAAATGTGTAGAACAAGATAGTAAAACTCGTCTGACTATAATGATACTAAATCAAAAGTCAGGAATTTAGTTGTTAAAAATGATTTATCTGATGAAAGAGGCAAATCGAAAAAAAAACGGCAGTATAGTGTACAAATCTGTCCCAACGAATCTGTCCAGGCTTGGTTGCAATGGTATTTATATTGGTGTAACAATAACCCTATCACGCCCTATCTCTATGCATCTTCTGGAAGAGGCAACAAAATTTCACACCGAAACAGCTTATGACTCAACACTTCGGCTGCAACTTCTCGTGGACAAAACCCTTGCTGTGAAACGTTGCACAGAAGCCAGAAAACTGATGGTTTTTGAGTCCATGTTTATTATGACAAAAACCCCAGATCTAAGTCGACGACAAAATAGTGACGTCTTAAAATCTTCTGCTTAACTAACTTTCCTGTGCGTCCTTTATCTCGAAAGCTACAACTCTTCACTAATCACATGTCTGTATCGCGTGGTATTCTCTTTCCCAGTGTATGCTTCTTTATGGGTACTTAATGTGATATTCCGATTCTGTCGATGGATCCGGAACGTAAAATACTAATATATGTCCATAGGCCAAAATGATTTACGCTTTATCTGATCGTGCAAAAAAGGGCACCCGAAAGCTCGAACAGAGTTCCAAGAAAATGATAAAAACGAAATACTTCTTAACAAAATCTTTCTTAACGAAAAGGTATTGCGAAAGAACATGCACAAACACACACGCATACATACATGTATATATATGTATATGTATATATATATATATATATATATATATATATATATATTGTGGAGCAAATGCATAAGCTGTAACGGATGCTCCTGATTTTAGTCGCCTTGCTCATCTTCCTGCGAACGGCTGTGACCGACAACAAAACGTAGTACGCCTCCATGAGTCTGCCGTTTTTACAGTAGGCCCCCGGGAGAGGCGGCCTGTGTCTGGGCGTCTGCGCGCTCTCGTCCGCGGCTGGGAGAGCGGCGGCCGTCACGCCGACAGTGACCGCCGGCCGCCGCCGTAATGGCCTTCTTAATGGGTTGCCATCAAACGAGGTTAAACTGCTATCTATGCTAATAGTTTTCGGCGGCAGCTGCGGTGGCCGGCCGGGCGCCAGACGGCGTGGCGGCCGGCCGGCCGGCACCCCTCTGCCGGCGGCGGGGGAGGAGGCGGCTGGCGTCCTCCGAACCGGCTCGGCGGTCCAGGTCGCGGTCCGGTGGCGCGCGCGGCCGTCCAGACGGCGCGGCGTGAGGTGAGATCTGTACCGCCGCTGGGGGTGAAGTCTGAGGTCGCCTGGTAACCGACCCGCTCCGGTCGGCGGCGCGGCAGACGATCGCAGCGCGCCAGTTTCGCGGTCTGAGATGACCCGTCGCCCGCCGGGCTTTCTATTCGCTGCGCCAGACGGGGCGGCGGTGCCGTGGGAAGAATGCAACTGGTTCCCAATGCGTCGGTGCAGCACCATACTGGGTTAACCGCGTCAGCGAGCGCAGATTTCATCATCACCTGACCTTAGTCAGAAAATCGTTCAGCAGTAAGTTTGACATCTTGCCAGGCAAGACCATCACTTCTTAGACAGTGCGGCCCCGGGCATTTCCCGACAACTCTGCGCCGTCTCTTCAGGCAGCGAACAAACCAGACATCCCAGGTATTTCCCCGCCGCTTCCCCAGACAGCACGGTTCCAGAATCTCCAGACAAGCTCGCGCTATCCCCCCAGACAGCACGGTTCCAGACATCTGCAGACAGGTCCGCGCCGACTCTGCAGACGGCACGGCCCGGCCGGCGCGCCGCGCCGCCGCAGGCAGCTAACCCGGTTACGGCGGGCCGGCAGACCGCCGGCCGCCGGCCGCCTGACGCGCCTCGTCTGACAGCCCGGGCTGCCGGCCGCTGAGGAGACAGCAGCGGCGGCCGCCCGGCCGGCGCGCCAAGAAAACGCCCACTTCCGGCCGCGCGCGACCTTGAGGCCGTTCCCCATTCCGGAGAGCGGTAGTGTTGTGACGCGGAACGTAGTGGAAGTGTCCCAACGCGCCGGCTGTTTCCGTTCTCGCGGGGGTGCTGGTCCGCAACGGGTGATACGGACACGCGACTGCTGAAATATGTCGCGCGCGGCGTCCGCCATTTCCACCCGGAAATGGGTAGCTGCGGGCCGCTCTCCGCGCACGCCTCGGCGGCGTGCAGCGTGCGCTCACCAGGCGAGGAGCGCCCGGGAATGTGCCTGCTGTCACTCCCGGCCGCCGCCTCCCCGGCGGGCGGCACCTCCAGCGGCTGGCGAGGGCGTGTGACGCTCCCGCCACTGTTCCGGACCTCGCTGGACGCGTGCGGCCCGCGCGCGTCTCAGGGCGGCCCACCGTGAGTGGTGCGCCACATTCCCGACAGCTGCGCCACGCTTCGGAGCCCGGCCGGGCGGCGGCGGCGGCGGCGGCGGCGGCCGGGCGGCAGCTGCCGACTGGCGACAGGACCGGCGGCGGCGGCGGCGGCGGCGGCGGCGGCCGGGCGGCAGCTGCCGACTGGCGACAGGACCGGCGCCGCCCGCCCGCCGGACCGGAACACGGCAGCCGTGTCGAGAGGAAGCGCCGCGGTCTTCTGGCTTCAGTCGTCCACAGCGCATCCCCTTTTCAGAAATTGGGTTTTACGTTTGCGTGCTTGTCTTTCCGTCACGATGTAGTTTGTACCTTTTTCGTAGCTGTCGGGAAAATGGAGGCCAGAAGGCCGCCGCAGAAACCTTCCGCTCGCTGTTTTTGCCTCGCCAACTGTTCTTGCATCATCCAATAACACTTCAGTGACAGGAGATTTCCTTGGGATCTGATAAAAGCCCACTGCACTGACGTACCACGATTGCCGCGTTACTTCACACGCCTTTAACGACTGTTACTTCATTCGGGTATCGGCAGATGACATATTAGATATCCCGCGCTTGCGAGAAAGAGAGAGGGTTAATGCGATTCCAATATTCCAGACGGGATATGTCAGTAGCTCATAATTCATTAATGCCGGATGAATACAAAAAAAACACTGGCCCATATTTCGTAAGGAATAAAACACGATTGCAGCAGGCGCGCACGATTACAGATTAAAACGGTCTAGCACAAATTTTTCAAGAGGTATTTTGATGTATGACAATCGTGCACTGTCACTGATTTACAAAAGATCTAAGCCCGGTTCTTGATAGGATAAATACTTCTGTATAGTGCTTGTTTAATGATGGATTGCAGTCCTTTGGGTACGCACATTGGTATCTGGCATTGAAATGACAAATAACTTCCAGGTTAATGTATTCGCAAGGTTGCCCTGAGCTTTTGCTCTATTTTAAGGTCAGTAACTTCTAGCAATCTTTGACTTATTCCCTAGCTCTAAGTTGCTTTGCTTGTACTGGACAGATTGAGGAGGTTGCACGCTAAATTTATTGAGCCTAGAGCAGCTTTAAGAACTCAAGATTTTTGGACTAATCCAAAGCGGCATTTATTATTTATTAGCACCTCATGACCCAGATTTCATCTGAGGAACCGCCAAGCGCAGCAGGCGCCAGAGCGCAATCGATTTGCAATGACAGTTTGTAATCCTTACGTAACTCTGCAGGCGGCAGCCGGCCATTCCGGCCTACGGCAAGTCTGCCGCAATCGGGAAGGACGGTCGGTACCAGGCACGAGGTCAGGCTACACCGAGCCAGCGCCCGAGATGGCTCTTGGGAAGAGAGGCTCGTGGCTCTGCGCCGCAGGGGCCGAGGGGGAGTTCCGTTCCCCGAGCTTTACCACCAGCCTGGAGCGCAAGGCCACCGAATCCTTGGACAGCACAGCGCGTGAACAGGTTGGGGGAGCAGTGAGTCAGTTTGTCACATGTTCTGGTGATGCTTGATATGACAAAGTCATACGGCATAAAGACTTGTCACCATCTTCCAGTGTCCCTGTGACGTGCCGCAGGATCCCGGCACGAATAACTGTGTCGCCGACCCCTCAGCGGGCGTTCTGCTCGGCCTTCCTCCTTGACCCTGCGCGCCGAAGTCGCCCGACATGGCATGTGACGGCCGGAGTATCAGCGATAGCCGGCAGCCTCGGCTGACATTGCGACACTCTCGACTCGGCAGAGGGACCGTGGCCGCGAACAGAGCCGCATGTTGACACCGCGCCACCCTCTCGCCAGCGACGCTATGCAGTCTGCAGAAAGTGGCGAAAACAGGCCGAAGGCCACAGAGAACGGCTTAAGATAAGAGTAGCCGATAGGCAGGGCGATGCTTAGACAAACCTCACAGGTGTGAATTGTCAAAGGCTGTAAACCCAGTCCTCACACGATGCGTGCTACACGATGCGTGCTGTACGTATCGGAGCTTTGTTTGTGGATGCAGTTGTCTTTGTTGAGGTGAAACGAATTAAATGCTATTTCTCGCTGTTTACCCAAGTTCAGTGCGCGAAATGTTTGATTACACAGGCGCTGCGTGTGATCTGTTCCTCGTTTTTCTTTTTCAGCTACGCAGCACACGAACAAGAAATATGAGTTGACAACTGAAAAACACATACACCGTTCAAATAGTATTTTGTAGCCCTTTTTGCCGATATAGATAGGTTTCGCGACGGTTTCAGTGCTGTTTTGTTGCAAGTTCCCGGAAGCATCGTATATTTTTCATTATCTTAAGCTCACTGGGCTGCGCCTCTTTTTAAGGCTCTTTGACGAACTTCTATACTTTTTCAGCCTCACGGAATATATGAAGTTGGGGTTGCTGAGTAATGTGAACCTCCTCCATAAAAACATATAACCGATACATATCGAATGAAGGCTCACGCTCTCGAGCTATTGGCCAAAAACAAACCACGCAGTTAGTTAAACGAACAAGCAGCGTTCTGTCTCTCTGGCATCCGTGTGGGTAAACCCCTCTTTCCTTCCAGTCGTCCTAACTGGCTTAAAAACGCCCCGAACGGATTAGATACATCTTCTTAATTAACATATCCTGATGTCCAACTTCATGCTCAACATCTCTTTGGTGGGGCTTTGGGTTTGGGTTTTGTTGAACTGTCCAACGTTATCAGTATTAGAGTCATAGGCACTCGCACCACTGGGCGGTCAAACATACGCTGACACTATATACACTATGTGGCACGATTCTCGCAGTGATTCTCCAGCGACTCGGTTCGTGCTCTAGCGTGGTTAACCAGTCGTAAAGTGGCCGTTAGAAATTAGTGCCGACTGGGCCCTGGCGACCGCGTGGAATCCCCCAGTTTCTCCGGAAACTATGGCGGTCCGGAGAACAGATGTTGGTGCGTGCGCTCTAAACTCGCTCAGCGCGGTCATTATCCCGCGCCGGCCAGCGCCCGCCGGGCCCGGGGCCGCTAACGACTCCACGCTGTCCGTTGCTGTTTCCCTCCTCTGAGCGGTGCCCGCGGCGTTTTCCGTCTCGGTGCGTGACTCAGGTTAAAGCGGCGGTGGGCGCGATGGTGGGACGAAGAGGTGTTGATTGCGCCACTGACCGCAGGAAACCCCGCTTTCTGTTCCTGCGAACGCCCGTGGGCTGCGATGTCGTTGTTCACACCCTTGAGTCCTACGAGGCCATTTCGGTGGGAAAATGCAACTCTTCAAGGAGGGAAATTATCACGGAGCTTCAGATTTCTCCAGTAGGTGGGAGATGCTGGCAGTGCATTTTTTTTTTTTTTTAATGAAACAGTCTCGGTATTCTTGGGAAAAGACAAGCATTGGGAGCAAAATAAGCAGGCAACTTCGTGTCAAGACTTTCAGTTATCGTCGTATTACCATACGGATAGAAGAAGGCAATACAAAGAATGAAATGCAAGTGCAGCCAAAAACGAGCTCAGAACTAACACCACACGCTCGGAGCGAGATGATGAGCAAAATACACTACAGTCCGACCAGTCTGATGATGTAGGGCCCCTTGTCATTCGTCAGAGGTTCCTGGTACGAAATTCAGAGCAGTATGTGTATGCTGGCAGCAATCACTGCAATGCAACTAAGGCATTACAGAAATGCGCCTCAGCCAAACATTGTGAAATAAAAGCGTTTTTCATTTATGTTAAGCTAGTGTTAAGACTTACGGTGCTAATCGCGAAAATGTCAAAGAACAGACGCACGGAAATAAACAAATCTGCTAAAAGACTGCACGAGGTTCCATAAACATCCAGAGTCCGTAATTCTGACAATACTGTTTACGTCCTCCAAGCGTAAGCAGTGTAAGAAGTTACACAGACTTCGACGTGATGAGGCATAAACAACCTTACGAATGCGAAAATGTTGCAGCTAACTATGAAGCATTCTCTATGGTCACTGCGGCTCTCCAGTTCCCCAGCCACATCAGGCCTGCTAACTTACGCAGGCAACCAGCATTACCCACCCCTGACCAGCCGAGAGCACAGGGCGTGGTACCACCGCGCCCGACCTGCGGCGGAACACCACCATCAGCCGCCAGGCTCGAACACGAACACCACCGGCCGGACTCACCTGTGGCGACGAGCACTGGGGCCAGCATGCTGGTCTCCTGAGGCCGGGACCGCCCGCTCGCGGCGCGCCTCGGAAGCCGTATTTGCCGTGGCTCGGGCCGCAGCCCGCTGAAGCCCCCCGGGCGCCGGGGAGCCTGCGCCGCTCAGCTCAGCTCAGGAGACCGGGGTCGGCGCGCCGTGCTGCGGTCGACGGAGACGTCTGGAAGTCACCTGCAGCAGCGCGGCACTTTGGTTAAGGCAAGGCGCGATTTGCAGCTGTCAGCAGCGTCAGCGGACAGCGAACAGTGCCGGGCGCGAACTGAAAAGACACAAGACACGCAGGGCGGAAACAGGTTTTGTTTGGGGAGTTGGGCAGCTGGAACGTTACCTTGCCACGGCAGATGTTTGCGATGTGGAAAAGAACATTTGGACAAAATTAGAGAGAAAGGGTGGCTTAATGCATGGGTTTTTCAGAGAAATGGCAATGGTGGACACCAAAAAAGCCTTCCCTCATTTCTTTTGTTGTACTGAAAGTATACCTTCATCGTGCCATTCATAAGACGGCAAAGCATATAGCTGCATCCGGGCCCGTAAAACGAAAGTTCCATGGAAACTCGCCAAAGAGAGAGACGTTTATTTTAAGGAGAGGAAGTATAGATATGATTTGCAAGTCATCTTTAAACAGCATCAAACCCGCAGTTAACGTGGCCGAGGGGGGTCAGAGTCAATTAACGATTGGTTATCTCATTTAGCCTATTGCCCCTTGTTCAACTGACCATTGGCATCACTGCTGTCGTTGTCTAACATGAATCAAGATTTAATTAACTTTCCGCGTTTCAATACATTTCGCCGCTGCTAGTATCCTGGTATGAAAATCCTGGCAGCATCCTAATGCATACCTGGATAATGAATGATACCCACTCGTTTATGATCATCCGCCGCTTGAGGACAGTTAACTCGATGACGGTATCTTTGGCCTCATTGGGTCTGCAAACCATTTCACGCAATAAACCTGCTTGTAATATCGGTCATTACAGCTTTATTGAACGCGATTATCGCAAAAGATTTTGTAGAGCGAATAGACCTTACGATCGGTGATGATAAAACTGGCGCTATCGCTTTTCATGTGTTTGCTTCTGTCTGTCTTCTACGACCGGATTTATCGCCAGCAAATTCCCATTTCTCACGGATCAAACACGTTCTACGGAGGAAACGGAAGACTACCACAGCCACGCACGCATGTACAAGTGCGACTTGCCCATGGCCGAGCGGATTAGGCGGCAGGCCGAATGGTATCAGTACGTCGAGCGTCGGTCCGCCACTGGGCCATCGATCAGCCGTCAGACCGCACGCCACACCCGGCTATCTGGCGCATTCAGCTGGCAGAGGTAGGCGGGCGCACCTGGCCCATCAGCTCCCATCTCCGCATCCGGCCCGTCGGCTCCCACCTCCGCAGCTGAGCCCGTCAGCTCCCACCTCCGCACCCGGCCCGTCGGCTCCCACCTCCGCAGCTGAGCCCGTCAGCTCCCATCTCCGCACCCGGCCCGTCGGCTCCCACCTCCGCAGCTGAGCCGGCCGGCTCCCACCGCTGCCGGTGCCGCGTCCCGTCCCAGTCGCGCCCCCCCCCCCCGGCGGGCGAGGCCCGGCCGTGCCGCGGCGGCGGCCCGTGGGCACGGCGGCGGCCTCCGGCAGGTCCCGGTGAAACGCTGGGACCGCGTCCGGCCCCGGCCGGCCGGCGGGCTCCGCGCCGGCCGCGGTCTGAACCCGGCCGGCCGGTGTATACATACAGCGCCGGCCGCGGTCTGAACCCGGCCGGCCGGTGTATACATACAGCGCCGGCCGCCGTCTGAACCCGGCCGGCCGGTGTATACATACAGCGCCGGCCGCCGTCTGAACCCGGCCGGTGCCGTGTCACGCGCCGTGGAGCCGCCGGCCGTCATCAGCCCCGGACCGGGCCGGCGGCGGCCGCTGCTGCTGTCGCTACTGAGATTGCTGCTTCCAGTGCCACGTGGACCACTCATAGTGCTAAGGCGGCGTCTCGGAGTAATTGGCGGACCGCGCACAACCTTCCGGTACCACCGTTGCGAACCAAAAGCCACGGACGTTAGGTTGAGAAAGGCCTGATGTCCACGGTAGTACTTATCAGATAAGGCAAAAATAAACAACTGAATAAATGAATAAATGAATCGAAATTTTGAAGTCAGGGATCGTCAGACGTAAGTTACTGTACAGTGAAAAAAACTGCTTTGCACCGAGAAATAACTGTTCAGTTCTGCTTTGGACTGAAACTTATGTACCCACTAAAAAGACAGTTTTGAAAAGGGGAATATAAGGTGTTTGGGCGTCACCAAGGTTCGCGAACGTCTCCGAAGTTCGCCAGATCTGAGTGATACCAGCCAGATACTGCACATGGGCATATCGCTTTGGTATCGCCAGTTTCTGTGATTCATCGTCATGACAAATCAACCTGATGGATGCCGTCCAATGAACCGTACGTCCCCAACGCTCGTTGTGAGGTATCACGATGAATCACGGTTGAACGTTCAAGTACGCGATGAATGACCCAAACTGCGACGGTGACGGGACCACTTTTGACGCTCCTTGAGCACGCAGCTTTTTCAGCCGAAATTGCACTTCGCCCTGGTAAATAGCTTCGGCATTATTCACGATCCGGTTTAAGGGTCAAGAGACACTCTTATGTTAGGGGCAAACGATGACCAGATTGGCGTCGGAAATTCCAAAAACGATCAGTCAGACATGTCAGCACGCGAGCGCACTACGTCTGAATCATTGCAAGCTTGAGAAAACTGAAAACATAGTACATTAAAGTAACAGGACAGGGGCAAAACTGGCAAAGTGCATCTAGCAGGTCTTACTCACATAATGCCGGTATTTTGTGAATACATCTGAAACCTATGTCTGTCCAAGCGCTGATTTTACAAATATTTGGCACAGAGTCGAGGTTTGTCAGAATTTGATCAACGTCTCAAACATTTTTTGATTATGATTTGTTTTTTCGTATACTTTTTGGATAGCCCCTAGAATAGTATGTAAAAAACTCAAGGCACAATATAACTCTAAAAGAAAAAAAAAACACGTTTTGCACGTGCGAGGAAAGCATGCAAATACGGGAAAAACTAAGCAGAAATTAAAACGGGATCAATGCGGCAACCTCCCTGCAGACAACAACGCAAACAATGATAAGCGGATGTCATTGCCGTCAAAATGAATCATAATGCCTGTTTGGGTGACAAGGGCCGTTAAAACATTAGAATCACATTACAGTTTCCGAGTAAAAAAAAGGTTTAAAGAGCTCCCAAACAGCGGTTTTACCACCGCTTAACAGATTTAACAAGTTAGCGAAATGAATGATGACATTCGCTTCTTTTCACAATGGCCATCATATGAGACAATGACGTGCTCATACCTCACTTGAAAGCCGATTCCACAACAAGACAGACATCTTTGCTGTGACTGCCGAGAAGGGAAACCGTGCAATTTTTCATCTTTTTCAGAATGCTCGCCAAAATATACAACATGAACAATTGCTCTGCGGCCCCATAAAAAGCGTTGCTAACCTTTCCGGTCGAAGAATCCGAGATTTCCTTAAGCGACAAAAAGCAGCGCATCCGACGAAAGGTGAGCTGCGGCCGGCCGCTCGGCCTGCTCGGCACTTACCGACGGCTCCTCAAACAGGTTCTATTGGGGTTAGCCGGGAGTCGTCGGAAGCAGGGAGCACAGCTGCACGGCGCGGCTGCGGGCGGCGCCCTCGGGCTGCCGACCCACCTGAGGGCGGCGGCGGCGGCGGCCAGGAGCGGCGCTGGCGGCCGGCGCCGAACGTGGTTCACGCCGGGTGAGGGTCCGGGAGACGCGCCTCACTCGCCCGATCGTCGCGCACTGACCGGCCGGCCGGCGCGCCGCCCAGCCCGCGGGACTTTCACTTGCGGTCGCCGGACCGCTACTCGGCCGGCCGGGGGCGCACCGCCCCCGGCCGCGTCGGCCGCGGCCGCCGGCGCCGGCCGGCCGCGCCACCCTGCCCTCGGGCCGACGTCGGCTCATCTGCATATCAGCTCCGCCCAGCCGGCCAGGTAAAGTGAAAACTCGACCAGGGCGATGCCGGGTTCCTGGCGATCGTGCGCCGATTCGGCCGGGCGGTTAACGACGTCTCGTGGTCCCGACGTGGGCCGAGCCTGTTCGTCGGTCGCTCGTCGTGAGCTGATGACTCGCCGACTCCAGTGTCGCAGGTCATGTGTGCAGCCAGACGCCGCCTGATGCTCTCACACTTACTTCCTTTGAGAATGAGACGTGATGTGTTTTAAATGCGTTGCGTGAGGATATTTACGTTTTGGAAAACAGCAAATTCGGACTTATCGCCTCAGTACAGCGGTCCGAAACTGCCAGAACTGCATGCATATTCTGAGGCTGTCTCATTGTCAGTGCATCGAGCCAGATGTTAAAGACGATAAAACAACCGCATGCTAATGAATCTGGGCAGTCATCATGGGCCATTAGCCCTCGTGGGACATGACGATTTTCACCTATGCGCCCTTTTCCACACACGGCTTAGTGGGGAGGGTTTGTGACCCCTCGACCTTTCTGTTTTAATTAGAGATGGAGCGACAGAATAAAAACGAACGTGTAGCATGTGTTGCATTCTAGTTCGACTGATATCTGATTTAACTATTCCAGGTTATCTGTTGACCTATCATGTTAAGTGAAAGAGAACATCACGCCGTTTGGCGTCTCCGCCGTCTTAGTAGTAGTTATACTGCAAAACGGCCTGAAAATCATGTTTTTTAGCGACTGGGTTTTAAAGTTCATCATTTGATGTTGCCAGTTGTTCGTTGTTCCTATTGGGGCAAGCAATTGCTAGGTCAATGAAAGCTCAGATATTATCGTATTTTATGACGCTGCTAGTGGCAAAAGTATGCTCTGTCATCACAAAATGTAATTCTGATCGTCGAGAGGAGCAAAATAGTTATTACTGACATCAGCGCCAAAGCATATTTCAAGAACGGTTCAAAGTGATGACGATGTCACAAAAGGTCAATGATCTTACTTGACTTCGGAACGAATTCTGACTCTTCAAAGTTCGATATGTTTTCAAACATGTGATGTTTTCAAACAATATGCATCAAAACCGAACTCATATCTCGTCATTCTCATGAGAAGGAAGCGAAAACGTCGAACAAAGGAAAACATCTTACAAACCCTGTAGAACGATACAATAAGCCGGTAACCTGTCATGACCTAGATTTTTTTCCGAAAGACGCGTAGAAGATGTGATGTCAGCCACGCGAACTCCAGGCTCTTGACGTGGGCCGCTCACCGGCAGTCTGAGAAAACCTCATGTGGGGTGGAAGCCATCCCACTCGTCCTTGTGTCGTTTTATTCATTATTTACCTCTATTGTCCTTGAACCGTAATTGCCACATGTAACCGAGCACCTTTGCGCTTATTTGACGCGATCCATGGTATCCAAAACGTCCTGATTTTTTCAGGACAATGCTCCGTTGTCATGCAGCATTGTCAATAAGCGAGATGACTGTTCGAAGGCGGGGGTTTTCGCTGCACAACTTGCGGCGTCTGTTGTTTGCCAGTAACACTCAATGCTGATTTAACATCGTGAACACTGAGCCAACTTCAGATTTAGACGATCGGGTGAGAAGTTGCGACGCGACCAGGAAGAAAGCGCGAATGGGACTGTTTGGATCAAGAGCATCCGATTCGTCCCGCTGCGTCTGCCTGCTGTCGACGTCACAGACATTCTCCGAAACGTCTCCAAATGGACCCCACGATACGCCTGACAATACAATTACGGTTAGTAATCCGGGCTAATGAGATAATCTGGGGACCAATGGAAATAAAACAGAAATCGAGCGCACTCAAGTAAGCCGCGGACAGTTGACCGGGTCTTTGCTCATAGGTGAATGGCCGGAGAAGTCGGAAAACAGACACAGGAGACAGCGGCTTCTTTGTTATTCGCCGACAGCGTGTCCGAGGAACGGCTACCATGAAGGTCAGACATCTTTGTCACGAGGGCCTGAGCAGGGCTTCCTGTAAATTGGTTTGAATATCCTTTGCACAGATGCTCCGCGAATGTAGCTAGAATAACAGAAAGCTAGGATGTGTAAAATTCGTCAAAAACGTACACACACACACATACACACACGCACAAACACAGGTGAATCGTTTAGTCGGTCTATGAACGCTGTCGACCGCCTGGATGGTTTCACGTGGCAGTACGTCGTGCCGATTATCGCAAAGGGCACGAAATGCCTCTATTAGCCGGCATGGCACCATGGAACTTCCGGTTAGGAGGCGATCACGTCAACCGCTGCAACTGGAGGTCACTTACTCCCTGGGTACCCGGACTCCACGGATAGGTGGGCAACCGTCTGAGGCCCAAAAGCGACTTACCTCATGCGCACTCAAACCTCAGCCGCGTCATCCAAATGCAGCTATGTAACTATTCTGCACCTTCCGGCTAGCTTCCTGTCCCATTACCATATGACGCACCCCACATTACCATATTACGCTCCTGTCCCGGTCCTTCCTGTAAGCACAATGGTTTCATTACGAACGAGAGCAGTATCCCGTTTAAAGCGAGTCCAGATTGGCCGGTTTTTCATGCAGGCTGCGGCCCGATTCTGCCAGTAGTGTTTTTGCTCATTTCGCCGTCACTGCGGCGCGGCATGGCAGTTTCACGACGGAAAAACGCCCATCCGCGGACCCGTCCGCTCGCGACGGGCGGTTTCCGCGTACGTGACGCGATCGTGACGGCCCGCCCCGCCGGCCGCTGCCGTCGGCCGTCAGGCACGCGTCACGGCGCCGTGACGGCCGCGAATTCGTGACACACGCTGGCGGTGGCCGAGCCGGGGTTTTACGGATGTGTCCACCAGGATCACGATCACTGAATCGAAGGCGTGAGCAGCGTTTTCAGACAACTCCTAGGCTAAGTATTTTGAATCGTTATCCATTTCCGGAGCTTCTTAAGTGATCATGCTGTAAGAACCTGCTTCATATATACCCATGCCTATGTTTTCCGCGGTACCTTCTGCAGCGTAGTTTGAGCGAATTAATTATTCAGATAGCCAATTCTCAATATGGTGATGGCAAAAACGACCCTGAGTCCGTTTGGGATATTGCGTCACGCCGTTAAGTTCCAAAATTTTTGGCAGCTTGTTTTCATTGGTAATAAAACCATAAATTCCCGTTAACCATTCAGGGCCTACAGCGATAATGCTTTGAAATCGAAAGGTTTAACAGCACTCGCTGAACAGCCGCCTTCGGAGGCCTCCCCTCGGTGTCAAGTCACTTCTTATCTTTAGTGGAAAGGTAACAGGAATTGGCATTACTTTTGTTATGACGTGTTATGCTATGATTTACTTATGTTAATGTCATGTAGAATTACTTATGTTATGACGTGAGCGGACGGAGCGAGGAATCTTCCCACATTTTTATCTTGCTGGGGCACCCGTTTAGAAAAAGAGGACATCGTGAAATCGTTGAACTTACGTCTTTGCTTGTTTTAGCCTTTGTTTTACCTCCGGCCCTTTCCTCATCTGTCTGTTTTCCCTCCTCCTTCTTGACATCTCACTAGGTCTTTTTGCATCCTTTCTTTGTCCAGGAAATTCCCATTTCGTTTGCTCGATAAGGCATAATCTATTCAAAAAATTCTAAAACTTATCACGTCTATTGGCATTTATCGGAAAGTACATTAGAATGAGGACGTTTCATGTAAAGTAAGGCAGGAATTCCACGGCTATATTGCCCATGTGTCAGATCGCATTTGGACTACTGCATTCAGTCAAAATGCCAACAGTACAAAAAAGATACAAACACTATAGAGCAAGTATAACGCAGGGCAACTAGAATGATAAGGGAATGGAGGGTTGGAATATTCCGAAAAGCTGATTGGGTTAGATTCACATTCTCTTCATTACAGGCGCTATAGGGCAGATATAACTGAAACCTTAAAAGTCCTAAAAGGAGTTGATGAATTAAATGTTATGACATGTTTCAATTGCTAGGACCAGGGAGAACCAGAGAGCACATTTGCAATACCGGGTTTATTCGACGAATCGCAACTTTGTGGGCCAGATTACTAATGAATGTAATAGACAGTACTTGTCTACCAGCGTTTGAAAGGAATTTAAATAAAAAGGACGGAGAAAAAGAGTGTGTCACTCAGCTTCACAATATTTAGTCTAACAGAATGTGATATGTCTAGGAAACTACGTTGAATATGCTTTTGTATATTAACCGAAGGTGTAGGTGAAAGTGTATGCGCGTTTGTTCGTTTGCGTGCATATATGTATGTGTGTATGTATGAGATAGTGAATGATATAGTCATGAGTGGTGCAGCCCCGATGGGCATGTGGTCTTTTGTCGCATCAAAATGAAATACACCCTTTTGAAAATAAGATGTTCAGAATCCTGCGTTCAGCATTTGAGAAGTTGATTTACTAAGAGGGTAACACTTCTTCCGGTCGAAGGTTCAGTCAGAACACGTGAGTTACTCAGCCGGCAGAAAGGAGTGAATGTAGGCAGGCAAATTTCTTTTATTTGTTATTAAGCATGGGCCAAAAGTGAGTCATAACCAGGGAATCTGTGGCCCGTGTGGATTGGAAATTGTTTTGTTCTTCAAGTCAAAGCATTTTAACAGAGCCTTGCTCGACAAAACCGCGCTGCGATGCGCCGTTTTTGCTTTGTTACTGTAACGGGGCTGAGCGGCATGGGGTCACCTTGACCGGCGAGGCGCCGGGACATGTGCAACCTGCACGGGTGCAGACAGAGGTCACGTGATGTGCGGCGTCGGGGTCGGGTCGCCGGGTCGCGGGAGGCGGCATTCCTGATGCTGAGGAAGACGACCGCCTGACGCCTGACGAGACAATCGGCTTGACCCAAGACTAGTCGGCTTCCGACTACGACGCTAATGGTCAGTCCCGACTGATGCATCGAAAAAGAAGCCAGTTAACAAACAGATCCTGGTGCTGAGCTCGGGCCGCGCCGACAGAACGGAACGAGTCAAAATGCATTGTCTGCACTTGAAAACAGAGCTGGGAATGACCCGATGTGTTAAAGAGAAGACCACGTTTTCATTGGTAGCAGCGATGAGTGGACCCTCGTTCTGCTTTGGCCGCACTGGTTTCAAGCTCATGGACGCTCAACGTGACGTCAGAGCCCACCATGAAGGATAACGTCGTCGAAATAATGCACGCATGATTCTGACGGCATGTCGCCCAGCACAATGTTGAGCAGTTTGCTTCACGTAACTGGGGCAGAACTCGATCCCAAATGCATAGGCTTATACCTCCAATGCCCCAGCGGCATAGTGGTCATTGTCTTATCGCGGTCAGCCGGATCAGTTGACACATTGATGATAAGCGGAATTCATATCAAGCACACGTACAAAGAAAACCCAGTCAAGGCATCCAAAGTGTCGTCAATACGGGGAATCGGGTATGCGGCAAGACGAGTACAAGCATTCAGTTTACGCATGTCCGCATAGATGCGTATGTCACCGGACTTCTTTTTCTCAAGACAAATGGGCGAAGCCCAGCTGCCTTCAGATTCCTCGAGGACGCCATCCCTGAACAGCTCATCCAGCTGCTCACGTATATACTCTTTCAAATGCAGAGGAATGCGCCGAGGACTCTGACGGGTGGGAGGATGGTTACATGTGTCAATATGGTGGGTCACTAGTGTTGCATGACCTAGATGACCGTCAAACATGCTGTCGAGCTTTTGCAGTAAGCGGGCTGAGCCCTTCAAACGTTACCAGCCATGAAACTTAAAGAGAAAAGCGATTGTAAATACCTTAGCAGTCAGTAAAACTAGATTGTTGTGTTCTCACCGAATAAACCCTAGATGTTCATAGAGGTTATACGGTTATACGTAAAAAAAGAGGAAAAGGCTAACCTCGATGAAGTACAGGCTTTAGTAAAAAACAAGGTTACGAAGCAGGGGCGTCGATTTGTACTCTTTTGAGATGGCCCTGCCCCCCATTGTTGACTTAATCCCGTCCAATGCTGGTTTGCTCCCCCCCAATATTTTCTGCCGGTTTAACACGCGCACTGGAAGGGGGTCTTTTTGTGCCCCCCCCCACCTGTCTTTCTTGAATATCTCGAGAACGGATCGGAGCTGGTTGCTGCTACTTTGTGGCATTTATGCCAATTGAATAACTCGTCGAATGACGCAGAAAAAATCGGAAATCGGCCGGAAATTTTTGAAGTTTCAAGCATTTGAAGTCAGGCAAGCATAACGAAAACGACGGTTGTCGCTGACAAATGGGGACTTTGTAAAAGAATCAGCGTTCAACCTAAAATTACTGTTTGAGCGCAATCACGCGACGTCATTTGGGCATACGTGATGGATGTACCGAGACCAAAGTCAGGGTCAATAAGGGCCAAGGTCATCAAAGGCCAAGGTTGGACGGCTTATGACCTGATCCAGATTTGCTTTACGACTTGTCGGTTTGTATGAAATATGCATTCAAAGACCCTAATAAAAACACGTGTGCTCACACTGATAAGCTTACAAATACCAGTGTCAGTGAAGGTCAAGGCCATTAAAGGTTAAGGTCAAATATCTTGCGTCCTGGCTCAGATTTGTTTTACGACATGTCAATTTTTATGAGATATGCATTCAAAGGCCCTAATAAAAACAAGTGTACGCGCATGGATACGCTTACATATATACCAGGGTCATTTCGGGTCAAGGTCATCGAAGGTCAAGGGCGATTTTTTGTAACCTGGTCCAGATTTGCTTTGCAATATGTCAATTCGTATGAAATATGCATTCAGAGACCCTCCTAAAAACACGCTGACACATTGATACAAATATATACATATATACATATACATAAATACATAAATAGAAACGCTGGATATGACCACATGTATCGATGTTGACTACCTCCAATGAAAATACGCCAAAAGATACGTGTTTCGCCTTTATTTATACTCAAGCTACCCCGTGTTGCTCGAAAGCTGACCTGCAAAAGATGAAAAAATGACGCCATAGGTTAATGACCTGACATGACCTCGACCCGAAATCCTGCGTCAAGACGCCAAATGGATGGAAGTTGTCGTGTTCCTTGTTTTAACGACCAAACAAACACCATTTTCCTGTTTCGTTCAAAAAGTTGCATGGAATGGCCTATACGGGCCGAGAAAGTGTCCAAAGTTAACCTTTTCGACCTCATTTGACCCTGAAGATATTAATGTAGGGTCATGAAAATAGCACAAAACGCAAATCGTTGTAGCTCCACCCTGTCCTTGTACAATTTTTGAGTCATCATTTGAATGATTTCCTCCACCAGTTCATTAACAAATAAACTCTCCACGTCCAAGGAAGTAAGTTCGCCATCTTTCAAAATAACCAAGAACTCATTGGGAGATTTCAGACTGTAACCGGAAGGAACATATGGGGAAATCAAACCATGCAGTCGCTTTGCAAACTGATATGTAGGCATGGGCGTTTGTGAAATGACCGGAAGGAGTGGATTTCCGTCCTCATGTATTTGAACGTTACCGTTAGCATAGCCGGGATGAAATTCACCGCTAATTCTTGAAAAGTGTGCACCGCCAATCACAGCGTTAGCGCTATCAATAAACTGATTCACCTTGACTTTGAAAGCATTGGTTGGATCTCTCGTCAGTCTTTCAAACTTGTCTTTGTCAGATAACATAAGGCTGACCTTGGACATGTACTCTTCCTTGTGAAGTATTACGGAAACAGCTGGCTTGTCGGCTCGCCGAATGACGATGACCTCATTTTCACGATGTTGTCCAGCTAACTTCAAGTTTCTTTTTTTTGTCAAGAGCCTGGTCTTCATGTTGCCTCTCGCCTGTGTTCTTCCTCCCAAGAGCCTTTCCCTGAGGTCAAGATTCACTGTCACCTGCTTCTCATCTCAGAGTTTAAGGATGTCTTGATGTAAAACCTCCAGGTTAATCTCATTGGACTCGAACTGGTTTCTAAACATGACAGTTAAAACCTAGGTTCAGAAGAGTCGATCGTTCTTCCGTAAGTTGTGCGTTTGACAAGTTGAAGTAGCTGTCTTTACTTTCAGGCAGAACAATGGAACCGCAGTGCATGTTACACAACTTTTCCGTGATTCTCTGCTTGGTGGATCGTTCGATTGCGTTTGTCGGCTTGCGGAGCTCCTCGTCAATCTTGGTTCGAAGCGTTTTGTCGATTTGCAACTCTTATCTGAGGAACTGACTCGTACAAAACAGGTCAATAATGGCTATTCAAATCAAGTTATTGACAAAGAAATATCTGACTTCATGACGCGAAAGGCAACACGGAGGAATGTGCAAATGTAACCGAAAGGACGTCAACGTTTACTACAAAAACCAAATGACCTCTAGCTACAGGATAAATGAGAATGTCTTCAAGGACATCATTAATAGTAACATCAGATGTGTAGATCAAGGTTGCAAAATCCGTCTGACTGTTACAGTAACTCAAAGGTTTGTTATGAAAAATAACTTATCTGCTAAGCGTGGCAAATTGAAAAGTACCAATGTGGTCTACAAGTTTCAGTGTCAAAGCGATGGGACTTATAATGGTGTAACAACAACAACCTTATCGCGCCTTATCACTATGCATCTTCGGGAAGGGGAACCTAAAATTCACACCGAAAAAGCTCATGATTTAAGATTTCGGCGACACGATCTCATGGACAACACTTCTATTGTAAAACACTGTACAGAAACCAGAGGGCTGATGATTTTTGAGGCCATGATCATAAAGGACCAAAACCCGGATCTAAATCTACAGCAAAATTCTGTAACCGTTTTCAAACCTCTTGTTTCGGTACATTTCCTGTTCTCCTTTCGAACCGCAAGTTACAACTCTGCACTGATCACATGTGTGCATTGCATAATATCCTTTTTCCAGTGCACGTTTGCTTGTCCTTGCAGTGGCATTCTTATTCTGAAGATAGATTAAGGTGTCCGAAACGTTAAACACTGGTATCTGTCTATAGGCCGATTGATTTACTCTTTACCTAATCTTGTGAAAAGGTCATCTGAAAACTCAAACATTGTTCCAAAAAACTGGTGAAAACGGAATACTCCTTTGTCTTATACAAAACATGTCTTAATAAAAAGGTATTGCTAAAGGGCAATAATATATATATATATATATATATATATATATATACGTACATATATATATGTATGTATGTGTGGAGATACATACAATCTTTTACTTCATGAATAGTAACGGGAAACTTAAAAATTTCCGTTTATCAAAATAAAGTGGGCTAAACCCGTTGAAAAACTCGCATTTGGACGAGGCTAGGTTGTCGGGCCCTCGGCTCGGCTGCCCCAGTCATTTACAGAAATCGACACCCCGGTTACGAAGCGAAGCAGTACTCACGAACTTTTGGCCCAGGCCATCTTTCGGTGTTAAGGGAAGGGTGAGAAGATGTAAGGTAGTTCCGAGTCACGGTCGGCTCCGGAAAAGACTCATTCAGAACTGACTCAGTGGGTCTTCTCAGGAGCCAACCGTTACTTGGACTCCCTTCTTCTCCCCCCCCCCCCTCCAACCCTCCCATAACACCTGTAGGTGGCTTAGGACCGAAAATTTCCCAGTACCGCTTTCCTTTGCAATTATTTTTCTTTCTTTTACAGCCTGTACTGTACCGAGGTCAGTCGTTTCATCGTTTCCTTATTGTCCATCATGAATGAACGACTAGGGCTTCTTTGGTCAAAGCAAAACTGACAAATGCAATAATACCCTGCATCCGAGAGCCCTTTCGGCGAATTGCATGGGTAAAGCTATATTAAGACCAACAACACTGGGTTCTTCATAGGCTCCATCACGCTCAGTACCAGTTTCTGTTCATCCCAAAGATTGTGACGTCTTCGGCAGTTGATTACGCATGCTTGAACATTTCCAGCCTGTCTTGTGCCTTTTTCCTCTGACACTCGTTGCTACAGAAACCGACCTCGACATTTGCCGTCGTCCGTTATAAACGGAGAAGCGTCCCTGGTTCACAGACAGAGGGACGCTGTATGACTGTTCACCTCCGACGGAATCATCCACTTTCCGAGTCAGAGGAGCGAGGTCTGCCTGCCTGCAGCGGCCGCTCCTTATGCCCCACGGATTCGTCGTCCCATTTCTCCGCTTCTACCGGTCATTCCGCTCGCTTTCTGCTCGTAAACTGGTTGCTCGATAACGGTGGCCGCTCGGACCGCCTCGTGCGTAAGTGGACGGCCATCACCCGATAAGGTGGTGACTTACGGAGCCCTTGTAACCTTGCTGGTGTTAGCTTTCATTCGGAACAGTCATACGAACGGGGCGTGCCTGAAGATAAACTCGTGCACTATCATCGGCCGACGGGGCAGTGGCTGAATTTCCGTCAGCGCCAGTCAGCGTGGCCAGGCTGCGGACGGGAGCAGAGCGCGATACCATCTATCCTTTCGCTAATCAGCGGCCAAACCGCGCTGGGCGGCCGCCTGCGTTGACTGACCTCGCCGCCATAAAGCGGCGGCCGGTCACGGTGACAAACAGGGATGACAGACCGATTTCTGGCCATTGTCTGCGCCGGACGGCTCAGAGCGGCGCGCCCGCCCGGCCGCGCCCGCCAGACACTCCTGTTGCCGGCATGGAGCCGCTCGCAGCTCTGACCTGCTGGCTGCTGCTGCCGCTGCTAGTGGTACCCGCCAGCAGCTTCGGTGAGTCGCGAACGTCTGAGGGAAAGGACGAGGGTTACGGCACGCATGACCACCCGCGGTTCACTGCACCTCACTGTGCTTCACCCGTTCGCACATGATTCGTAACGCACATGAACAATGCGTTGTTAACGCACACTTTTCCAGTCCAGTACGTATAACAGGTGCGTTAAACGAAAAGTGGATAAATCAGGAACAAGTCGGCTACGTGGATTCGGATGTTCACGGGCAGACTGGCTCACAAACTAGTGTGAATGATGTCATTAGTCCTCATTTTTGTGTCGCTTCTTTCATCACTGAGCTTACAAAACGCTGCACGTTTATGCACAAGGCCATGAAACCGATTTAATCTTCCAATAATGATTTGGGAATTGCTAGATGACCTTTTGAAACATGAGACTTCCCACGCACCAAAAACTGTTCCTTACATCCAAAAACTCCTGAAAGCTTTTCTTTTGTGGAAGCTCAAAAAACTTTACAGAGTAGTAGCAACGTATGCCGTGTGGCGATTTTTTCACACTGCCTTCCTGCTGGCCGAGCAGTTTTTTCGGCCTCCGACCCGACGGTCGACTCTGGGGTCGCTCTGGGGTCAGTGTCATTTGCAGACCGACGTACCCGCCGCGCCAGCAGCGCTCCCCTGTCGACCTGACCCGCGCCGGCTGACGCCAGACCGCTGCCGACCTGTCGTTCCGCAGGACCTGGCCGCTGCACCGTCCTGAATCGTCTGCTGTTTCAGTGCGGAGAGGAGAGCTGATGCTGCCGGCCGGGGTTCAGTGCCCCAGCGGAATGTACTCGGACCCATTCACTACCCACCTGAAGGTCACCCACGTCTGCGTGCCGGCCAACAAGCTGGGTGAGAGGAGATGGCCGGGTTGGTGACCCGCACCGGCCGTCACAACATTCGGTGCAGTTGGCGGCCAGTGCCACCTTCTGTCGTGTTCTGCATTGCGTTTATTGAGGCCATCAGTCTGCCGGAAGTTTGGGACGACAACATACAACGCAGTGCTTTTAAATTCTGGTCTCACGCCATCACGCAGGATGCATTAGGCTAGTTCCAGATTCACCTTGCGTGGAGGGTGATCTGCCACACGACTAGGCCAAGTGCTGTTAGCACCGCCCAAGTTTTAGTTAGTCAGAGAACACACTGTCAGTCAGGCCACACCACTACCAATGAGACCACACTGCTGTCAGCCAGACCTCATCGCTGCCACCCAGTCCACATCTCTGCCAGTCAGACCACATTGCTGTCAGTCAGACCACACCGTTGTCAATCAGACCTCATAGGTGTCAGTCAGACCTAACCGCTGTCAGTCAGACCGTATCGCTGCCAGTCAGACCGTACCGCAGTCAGTCAGATCATACCGCTCCAGTCGGACCAGACTGCTGTCAGTCGGATCACGCCACTGTCAGTGGAACCTCAGCACGATCGGCGCGATTTTATTCACGCCAGTCAGACCACACGCTGTCAGCTGAGGTACTCCTGCTGACGGTCTGACCGCTGCGCCGTCGGTCGGGCGGCGGGCGGCGGCCTCTGTCGGCCACTGGGCCAGTCGAGCCGCTGCGCCGGCCCGCCGCGTAACGGCCGGCCGCGGCAGCCGCGCCGCACGCCGCTGTCGCGTCTGTCGCACGGTGACCGAGCCCAGTCAGCGCGGCCGGACAGATACCGCTGCCGACCGCCGGCCGGCGACTGGAAACGCCTCCACACGACAGATGCGGCGGCCGCCGTCTCGCAGACCGCTTAAACGGAACATTAATCGCGCGTCTGTTAACGGAGCGCGCCGAGGTCGCTGCCGTCGAGTCGGACTGGCCGTAAGCCGCAGACGGCCGGTCACATGACTCTGAAGAGGCAACGCTGGGCGGAAACTTCGACATGGGGCAGACGTTAGTGTTCTGGTCTGAGCGGACTGCAATGTCCCTAGTGAAAATGCGTCAGACAGCTGAGAGTTACCACGTTGCGGAGTTACGCATGGAGCATTAATAACTATCAGGCGACTCGTCCCTGCCACGCAGTCAGTGGAGTCAGTCATGCGGCCCTGTGTTCGGAACAACTTCCGCAGGCAAGGAAAACCTTGGCGGAGTGGTTAGGATACAGGCAGTAAAATGCGTTCCTCTTGGACTTATATCCCCGGGATTCCGGGAATCACTTATTTCGAGCTTATTTCATCAGCTAGGGAATGACTTATTTCTTCGAACAGTCTGTTCGACACCAGTGCCGTGACGCCGGTGTTTCAGACTGTGTTCCCGGCACCAGCTGGCGGGACGAGTGCAACATCTGCACCTGCCCGACGGAGGGCAAGGGAAGAAGGGCCGCCGACTGTCCGTCCAACACGTGCCTCGGATTCACCGAGCCGCCCCTAGGTAGGCGGGATTTGTTTTTTGTTCTTGGTCGAGGATCACAGAGCGTGCTTTGTCTTTTACGCCACTGAAGCAGCGACGATGACGCGTTTCCATGCCGAAAGCCGCCAAAGCTGCACTTGAGTCGTTGACCGCTGGTGCTGCCGTTGCGCTCACTGCTCAGCGCACTTTTATGCAAAACTAACGCAAACAATGGCATTCTCAACCTCGTTGCATGGTCCTCGACAGGTCACTAGAGAGGTTCCAGCGTCCGAGACCTTGAACCTCATTTCTGTCCGTTGCCGACAGATCGTGGCAATGCGGCCGCGTGCGACTCTCCGGTGACTGACTGCGACCCGGGCTGCACGTTCCTCCACCGAGACTGGCGCTGCCTGTACTGCCACTGCGGGCCCACGCCGGCCGCCGGACAGCTGCAGGTCCACCCCAGCGAGCCCTGTCCAGCCGGCTACATGGCAGTCTTCAGTGCTGCCGCCAAAATCTGCTCGCCGGCGCCACGTGCCGTCGCCCGCGTGCTGCCACCTGTCGACCAAATCAGAAACTCGAATCAGAACTGGCGATCGCTAGGGCTCACTCCATCAGCGCCTGACGACAGCGATGGATGGACCAGCCTGGCCCAAGCTAACAGGGCTGGCAGAAGGCGGACAGTTTTATTCTGAACTCTGGTTCCTGCAGCGGTACCAACTGCCGAAATTATATGGCAGGCATAACTTGATCTAACACTTTAAAATAAGTTTAAACTTTGGTGTCAAATAAGGAAAGCACGGCCGCAGTTTTATCCGACCCGTTGTGGCTTTCACACATGCTATTGTCTTTTATCGGACGGCGTCGATCTAATTAGAACCGCTTAGTGCTCCGAGGTCCTGTCGAAAATGGACGACAAACCTGGCCCGCACGTCCGCGAAGCCTCAAGACTGTACGTGACCCGCCATTGACAAGATCATTTCGGACGAACGGAACGCCGGCCACCGCGCACGGCTAGATCTGCTGTTCAAGGAGCATGCTAACGCTGCTGACCCGAAAATGCACGCTCACAAGCCCGCAAATCAAGTGCTTATTAATACTGGAGAGCTGAAATAAATGAGTATCTGCATTCCTTTCGCTGAACTGCATGGACCGGCCATGATATAAGGTTCCACTCTCACGGCTTCAGTTTCATTTATCAGGCCAATTTTTTACACATACGTGTGAAATGTACACTTCATCGATCGCGGCCCCACAGCATACGAGCGCAAAGTATCTCTCGAGCTGTGAAATATTACTTGACCATTCGGCGACCGAAATCCTCGCACGGTTTGTAGCTCTTACAGATAAGGATTCCTGAACTTTTGGGATCACCAAGGAGTAGGGTCTTAGAAGACTTACACAGTGGTGGTAGGCAAGGTTGTCGAACACTGGTGGTAGAAGCTCTTCTTGGACCCTGAAAAAAAAGCATGAGTCTTCATCTAGAGCTTAACTGTAATCAGGGGTGCAGTCAGGATTTCCTTAAGGCGGGGAGCTCATTGTGAACTGAAATTATACAAAAACCGTCTGCCGGGAAGACGATGTGCAGTAATTTTCGCAAAAATGCGGCTTTTAGGGGGCCTGACCCCCGGCTCCCTTTGGCTGCGCCCAGGCGCGTGGCCAGGATTTTCCTTGGGGGGGGGGATAAATGTCAAATTTTGTTATGTGCCACTGGCATATGAGAAGGAATTGGTAAGAAAAGTAGCAATTTTATGCAATTTACGTCATGTTTCACGCACAGGAAAACGTATATTGCTTGTTTTTCGCAACATATGTATGATCACTATTCCGTATTCGTGCGAAATCACCATGTATCTAGTGAGGACTGCCTGGCTCAGGGGGGACCATGGCCCCCATGGCCCCCCTTGGCTACGTCCCTGGCTGCGCCTGTGACTGTAACCACGACTGACATTTGACCTACCCATGATCTTGCAGCAGTTATGTAATTTAGTTACATCGAGCTCATTCGATGATACAAATACAATTCTTGCGCACAAATGCTGTGTGCGTAATTACTCGTAGCATAACGCGTGATGTTGTTTCCTTGAAGCTGGGGCCGCGACCTTCGTAGAGCGCAGAAGCATCGTCAGCGGAGGGTCTGTGAGACAGATGTGAGCAGATCAAAATCTGCAGATAGCCTGCAGATTTTGATAATGGTTTTGTATGCTTCATTATAATAAGTTTGGTCAATTTTAGTGTCTAGTTAGGGCTGTGATTCACAAGTGCTCCGTACGGGGTTGGAAATTGGTTTTTGTTCTTGGTGTCCGAATAAAACTTGTGTAGAGTACAAAATGTTGCAAGGAGTAATACTGGTCTCAGTTGGTGTTCCTGACGTAATTCAGTTACATCATCAGACCTCCTTCTGACAGAATGGAAGCAGTCATTTGCTTGCTGAATTAGAAATTTGTCAGCATGGTAATAATTCAATTTTCATTGAGGGCACAGGATCAGGCTTTTAAAATATAAAATGTTTTCAGGAGCATGGGTTTTCCAGTGTTTTCCAACACCCAGAAAACACACAGTTTGTTATGCCATTTGCCATTGTTAGGTAACTAGAAGATGGTATGTTTAAAGATCACAAGTATAAGGTGGCCAGACAAAAGGTTGTGTGAGGTACATCTTGAAGGATAAATGTTGTATGGAAAGTGCAGCCCTGTGCCATGGGCATGGTATAGGATACTAAATGGTGCAGGCTGATAAGGAGGTACAACCAGACCTTGCAGCCTAATTAGTTTATAACCTTATAACCTAATTTGTTGGACAGAGCCAAATCAAACTGCACCCTTTTATCAGCCTGGGACCTGTAGTGTCCTACACGTCACCTCTGGCATTGGGTTGTACCTTCAAGGGCACATTTGTCCTTTGCTATTTATTTTGTGCAATCTTTTACATTACAGTCTTTTGTGATATAATGGCAAATAGGGCCTATTTAGACATACCCTAATACAGTGCTTTGCACAACCTAACCTCTTTGTTGGGCAAAGCCAGGTCCAATCACACTCATTTATCACTTATCGGTCTACACCTCAAATAGCCTACACCATGCCTTCAGTGTAGAGATATGTCTTTGGCACAAAATTTGGGTAATCCTTTAGAAGCGCACGCCATAAACCAAGCACACTGGATGACACATATACGGTGCGCGTGGCAAAAGGAGACGTCAGCTGTTGCAAGAAACAACAACATTATGCACTGGAGCTCCAGGGTCGTGGATCACCTACTATTTGCTAACCTGACCTAACCTAACCTAACCTAACCTACTGTGTAAAACAAGAGCAAATAGTAGGTAGTCTACGACCCTGGAGCTCCAGTGCATAATGTTGTTGTTTCTTGCAACAGCTGACGTCTCCTTTTGCCACGCGCGCCGTATATGTGTCATCCAGTGTGCTTGGTTTATGGTGTGAGCTTCTAAAGGATTGCCCAAAATTTGTCCCTTGATATTTATCTTGAATGATCTTGTATATTGTGATCTTTTGTCATATGATGGTAAATAGGGCCTTTTTAGACATAACATACTGGGCCTCATGCGACCTAACTTCTTTGTTGGGCAGAGCCAAGTCCGATTGCACCCTGTTATCGGCCTGTGGCCTGTAATAACCTATATGGCTCCTCAGATGCGGAGGTGCGCCTTTGGTGCAACATTTGTCCTCTAATATTTATCTCATGTGACCTTTTGTCATATGATGGTAAATGGGGCCTATTTAGGCATAACCTAATACCACGCCTCGCACGACCTAACCTCTGTTGGACAGAGCCAAGTCTGACTGCAACCTTTATCGACCTGCGACCTGAAGTATCTTATACTGTGCCTTCGACCCAACTTTCCCGTCTTTTATTTTGTTGTTCATCTGATGCAATCTTTTGCCTTACAACTTTTTGCCTATGATCTTTTGTCATGCGATCTTTTGCCTGTTCCTCCAATGATGGCATCCTAAACGGTGGAGGAAAATAGTTTCATTGGACTCACAGAACTTGTATTTCTACTTCCATGATGTTACGAGCGCTTGCATTTGTGCATAGAATCTTTCTAGAAATGTTGGACTCTGGTCGGGGTGGTATTCACAGTAAAGATTATTGACAGTGGCGGCAAAGGATCCCCATTTTAATTTTTTTTTAGGTCATTGGAGATCAGAAAAGATCCGCAGAATTTATTTGCATTTATTAGCTGTTACTGTTTTTTTCTCAAATTTCATGCTAATCAAGTATTATAGGTTACTGAAGAGGTACCATGAACTGCACAAGCCTGGTTTAGCATGGACAGGATTGGTATGCTTTGTGTTTTAATGTGCCCAAGCTACATTGAAAGTGTGCACTATTTTATTGCTGACCAAGTGCTAGCCTAAAAATCTTACAGATGGTATGGTGATTGCTATTAACATGGTTTCATGGGGAGGTAGCCCAAAATGGCCAGGGACGGATAGATTGGCAGGGAAAGCTGATCAGAGATACAACTTCAAATGGGATATGTATGTTCACTGCATACATTTCTTTGGGGGGGGGGGGCAGAAAGGGGCGAAGGGAATGGAAGGCCTTTCAGGAAAGGGTGTAGCATAGCCTCCAAAATGCCATCCTAATTGGTGATACCCATGTAGAACCATGACCCCAAATGTGATGAAATTTCAAACACACCTTCCCAAAAATTTTGGGTTATGCTTAGTGCTGTGTGTGCATCTTAGCACAGATCATATGTGCCATCCTGATATTGTATTGCATGAACACCTTTAAATGTGCGCATATGGCAAAAATGTAAAGTAAATCTCCCATAATGCAAATTGCACACCTGTGCAGTGATTGCACTGTGATAAGCTTGCAAAGCAAGATATCACATACACAAGATATCTTGCATACAGAACAGGGGTTTGTTTCTCATTGGTCTTTGGTGAATGGGATGCACTAAGTGAGTGCCATTTTCACAGCAGTCTCCAGTGCAACAAGAAAATAAGGAAGGAAAAAAGGTAAGTTATCAATTGTATCCTAACCTTCATCGTTATCCTTATATACCAGTTATGGGCAGTTGTACCGTCAGTAATATCCAGCAGTAACAGGTCTTTTCAGAGCATACAGAGGGTTTTGGTGCATAACAGAACGAGTATGGTGAGTGTTCAGTGCTGTAGAACCATCATGTGGATTGCTCTTTTGAGTCATGAATTATTCGTGGGCCTTCCAGTCTAATAACAGAAATGCTTATCAGTGGCATTTGTGCTCTGCTTTCACCAGACCAGCAAGTCTACACAAGACAGAGCTCCTGTTCTGTTAACTGCACTGGCCAGGCTGCCATGGCAGGCCTGATGAACAACCTGTTCCCGAATCTCCGACGTCGGCGGCTGTTCGGCGGTGCTGAGGAGCAGCCAGCGCCGCAGCCGCCGCCCCAGCCGCAGCAACAGCAGCAGCGGAACCAGCAGCCACCCCCACAGCAGCCACCACCACGGCAGCAGCAGCAGCAGCAGCAGCAGCAGAATGCTGAACAGCAGTTTGTGGTGATTCGGGATCGGCTGTTCCACGCCATGTTCGTGCGCCTGTCGCTGGGCTATGCGCGCGTGCTGTCACCACGCGTGCGGCGAATGATCGAATTCGCGTCACTTCTTGTGGTAAGTCCTCCAGTGTACGATCTTCGTGTCTTTGACTTCGATTGACAGGTTGGGTCTAAACGTCTGCTAAAGAACATCACGGAGTTTGGTGTTGATTGCAAAATCGTGGTCGGAAGTCGCTGCAAATTTCCCTCAGCATCGGCTGTTTGCTTTGGTGTCGCACTCCATAGCTGATGCCTCCTTGCCATCAAAAGTCATTATCTTTTCCACCCGTCACCTGTAACAGAGGCGAGTCCTGTTCGCAGCATACGCCGTTCACGGGCGGGTACCACGGGCCTTGTGCCTCCTCGGCCCCTGGGTATATCATCCACTGACCTCTGCCCGCTGCAGGCCATCTGCTCGCTCATCATGCTCAGCTACATCCACGTGGCGTTCTCACACCTGCCCACCCACTGTCTGGACCGGGTCAAGTCCGACTGGCCGCGGGACGGCATTCTGCGCGTGGAGATCATCAGAAACCCGGGTAGGTTGGGAGGCGCGGGCCGCCCGGACGGCCCAGCCGGGTTACGAGACCGACCCTGAACGGACCCTGAACGGACCCAGTCCCTGGCTCTGTCTCGATATCTACGGGACTAGAAGAGAGACGCCGGCGGCCGCTGAACTGACCTAGTCCCTGTCCCTGCCCCGAGTCCTGGCCGACAGCAGGTTCGGTTTAGCAGAGGGTGGGGATGTTTGATAAGGTCAACGCTGCGGCAGGTGTGGGTGGCTGGGTGTGGGACTTTTGGGCTCTAGACTTAAAAGCAATATGGTTGAGCCAGTGGCAGAGATATCAGGCAGTCCTAGAAATTGGTGTCCTTGCACCATCTGCAAGGATGGCCTTCGCGTGAAACTTACTTCTCTCCATAAAGCGCAGCTTTTTTGACAGTCGTTCATGCCATTTGTTCATTTCAGCTAGACGTTAATGTTGAGGATTGGGGGAAAACTCTCGTCTTCAGGAACTTTGGCGCATTTTTGATGCTGGGAAACCTTTATTTTCAACCCAGTGACGTTTGTTGTGTACGTACGGTACCAAAATGTCGATTGTACTTCAGGTGAAGAGTACACGCTGGCCAAGTCGTACGAGAAAGAGGAGCGCCTAAAGCTGCGGGACCCGGACAGCTTGCTGCTGAGCACTCTGGAGGACCTGCTGGACGGTGACAAACGGTGAGCATCCACGGGTCGTGTCCTGTACGGCCCCGCGGTGGTCCGTGATCTCGAGCCGGGCCCCTCGACATCGTGCGAAGTGTCCAAATATACCGGAAGGTTCATACGCCAAGTGAGAACCCTGTGCTTTGATCCTGTGGCGTTGGTTTGCGCGGGTAAAGTGTGTAACGGATAGTACTTCACGACGTGCTCCAGTTGAGTCCGTGGAGAGGGCAGCGTTCGGATTGGACGTGTCTGGTAATTCCGTGCAGAAGTCGGCGGAACCAGGCGGACGACGAGGCCGCTGGCGGGGCCTCAGAGGGCGACCAGCCTCTGGTGCCGGCCTCGGCAGCGGACGGCGCTATAGAGGGCGATCCAACGCCGGGTGACCCGGCCAGCGACTTCATCAATGCCACAGGTAAGGGTCCGTCCCGGGACTGCTGCCGCGTCCGGTCAGGCTGTACCGCTCGGCTGGAGGGTCAGGCTGTACCGCTCGGCCAGAGGGTCAGGCTGTACCGCTCGGCCAGAGGGTCAGGCTGTACCGCTCGGCCAGAAGGTCAGGCTGTACCGCTCGGCTGGAGGGTCAGGCTGTACCGCTCGGCCAGAGGGTCAGGCTGTACCGCTCGGCTGGAGGGTCAGGCTGTACCGCTCGGCCAGAGGGTCAGGCTGTACCGCTCGGCCAGAGGGTCAGGCTGTACCGCTCGGCTGGAGGGTCAGGCTGTACCGCTCGGCCAGAGGGTCAGGCTGTACCGCTCGGCCAGAGGGTCAGGCTGTACCGCTCGGCCAGAGGGTCAGGCTGTACCGCTCGGCTGGAGGGTCAGGCTGTACCGCTCGGCCGGAGGGTCAGGCTGTACCGCTCGGCTGGAGGGTCAGGCTGTACCGCTCGGCTGGAGGGTCAGGCTGTACCGCTCGGCTGGAGGGTCAGGCTGTACCGCTCGGCCAGAGGGTCAGGCTGTACCGCTCGGCCAGAGGGTCAGGCTGTACCGCTCGGCCAGAGGGTCAGGCTGTACCGCTCGGCTGGAGGGTCAGGCTGTACCGCTCGGCCAGAGGGTCAGGCTGTACCGCTCGGCCAGAGGGTCAGGCTGTACCGCTCGGCCAGAGGGTCAGGCTGTACCGCTCGGCTGGAGGGTCAGGCTGTACCGCTCGGCCAGAGGGTCAGGCTGTACCGCTCGGCTGGAGGGTCAGGCTGTACCGCTCGGCCGGAGGGTCAGGCTGTACCGCTCCGCTGCTGAGGTCGACTGTCTTGCCAACGATCACTACGATAAACAACACTGTTCATTTGGTGTCATAAAACGGCAGCGAAATCGGACCTTTTCGTTTGCGCCATGCGTACTTAACTATAGAAGCTCGGAATGGAATTAGGTAGTGGTAACACAAACGCAGTTAAAAGTGGTAATATTTCTGGGAAAACACCGATGATCAGGCATGGCAGTAACATTGCCGAAACTCCTGCGGCTGTTACGCTTCATGGTATCTTGTGCCGAAGCAAGACATCAAGTTTTCTGAAACTTCGATGGTCTGCCTTTGTAAGGATGCGCTCGTCTTTCTTTGTGGACATTGCCCCTCTTTCCGTATGTACGTTTATTCATTTGTATTGCGGGCATCAAACGTTTTTTTACGTTGTTCTCCGCTGTAGTTTCCCTAAGTGCTGCATTTATATCGCATTTGCGTATTATGTTTATTTCATGCATATTCCGGATTACGCTGCCATTTTGACGTTTTTCTATACCGAATCATTTATTCGGTAAACTTTGGGCTTCATACGCGCGAGTGCCAGCACGTTCACGACGCTCCGTACGTCAGATTAGGCGCTAAAGATGGGATTGTGACGCCTCGTGCCATTAGCGACTTGGAGGGATAAGACGTGCCCGGTTTCGTTTTCGGCGATTACCGGGCTTCTGAGGGCAGGCACGAGAGCCTTAACTGAACGCCTTTCGCCGTCCGAGGTGTCGGTAATGTGCGGGAATTCGATTTGACGCCGGGTGTATTGTACGTCTCAGCGGACGAAATCCAATAAGGCGCCGGGTTTGGACAGTGGCGCGGCGCGCGAGTATCCGGCCGAAGTTTGGCTCTCGATGTGGCGAAGTTTACGCCGCGCTGAGTCTCAATGATGCGTTGATGCGTGTCGAATGCCGGTCTGCGGGCTGGCGGGAGCTGATTTCGGCCCGGCGCCGCCGCCCCGTGCGGCAGACGGGCAGCCGAGCGGCGCGGCCGGTCTGGCAACTGTCCGCCGTGCCGCGACTGCGGCCCCGCGGCAGGAGACCGTTCTGCGGCCTGGTCCGACGGAGGTGCGGCGACCGTGATATGGCGTGCGATCGGTTTGGGGTGCAGGCAGCCGTTTGGGGCTGCACGTACCGAGGCCGACGTGATTCGTCTTAGATTGCGTTTGTACGCCGGGGCTTTCATGCATCGTTTGATTTCATTTATCCTGACACTGCAGCGGCAGCGTGTTTACTGCTGCCCGGTTCATTCGTTCGTCGGGCGGTTGAAGTCGGTGCTGGCTGCTTGCAGATTTGTCGGCCGGCGGTGGGCCGCTGCACCTGCTGTCGGAGCCCACGCCGCAGGAGGAGCAGCAGCAGGCGGCGGAGGTGAGTCCGGCTCGGAGCGGCGTCAGGGGGCCGGACAGGCGCCGCCGCCCGTCCCCTGCTGTCCCCGGGCAGCCGGCGCTCCCCGCTAATACCGCCTCTGTCCTGACGACCGGCACTCCCCGCTAATATTACCTCTTTGTCGACGACCGGCACTCTCCTCTAATATTGTCTCTGTCTCGACGACCGGCACTCCCCGCTAATACTGCCTCTGTCTCGACGGCCGGCACTCCCCGCTAATACTGCCCTTGTCTCGACGACCAGCACTCCCCGCTAATACTGCCGCTGTCTCGACGATCGGTACCATTGTTGCAAACCTGGTGTCGGAATACAAATTCTGTTTTGGAGTATAAAATGTCATGCGTTTATGTGAGGAACATGGACTAACTAGGTGCCTTGCAAGCATATGTGGCAGCAGGGGGCGGATCCAGAGGCTTCGTTTTTTTTTTTGGGGGGGGGGGCAAACCAGTTTCCTGGGTCTACATGGTAGGTCAGCGGAGTCGTTGACGGGGGAGGGGGGGGGGGGGGGGTGAAAGGCGGCTGGCCGTGGGTTCGGAATGTACTTCAGCGGCCGAATATGATTGGTAAACCATCAACCGGAGGGGGGAGGGGGACGCTGGGCAGCTTCAAACTCTGGTTGAGTAGGAATGCCCATGTCTTTTGGGGGAGGGGCAAATGACCATTTTGGATGACAAAATTTTTCTTGGAGTATAAGTTTTTTGGTGCTCGACACCAGGAAACGACAGTTTTTCCAACACTGGTCGGTACGCCCGCTAATACCGCCTCTGTCTCGACGGCCGGCACTTCCCGCCACTGTCTCGTCTCGAGAGGAGGTTAGCAGGTATTGGACGACGATTGTTCTGTTTCTCGAGACTGCTTTGATAGTGTAGAATGGCTGAGCAACGGATGACAGCGAAACTTAAGTTACGAAGAAAAAAACATGCTTAAATCGTTACGTCCCATGCTGCGCGTTAGGGCTGATGTAATGTTACCCTTTCCGGCCACCTGCCTCCCCTCCCGGTTTCTCCGTCCATGCTACGTTGCATCTACCCGTGCAACATCTCAGACGCAGGAAGCGCCGTGAAAAGTCCCGCTCAGATGGGGGGGGGGGGGGCGTGCCCGGCAATGCCGCGCGAGGGAAACTTATGGTGTGAATGAACTAGAATACCCGACAGGAAAGGGGCTTTCTTTATTCGGTGACTGCACGTCCGGTGATTTGTTCTCGGCCAGCAGTTCGATGTAGCGACCGACGGCCTCGGAGATCCTGGCGGTTGTCGGATCCGGGCTATTACCGCTCGTTCTGCTGTGGCTCCGTTCTCATCAGCCTTTACCGTCGTCTCAGGAGATGAACAAAAGGTTCCCGGGATGGTCTCTCTGTGTATTTTGCGAGAGATCGTCCGCCGAGGAGGCGCTTTGATCTCGGATATTAGCCTAACGGCGCATCAATGTCTGGCATAATGCAGTCTCAACACTGCTTTGAAACTGAGGGGACGACAGACGAGCGTCCATCGGATCGGGTGGTGGGAGGAGAAGGGGGCGGGGATGGAATTTTCCTTTCACCCGCCGGGGCGTGCTCTCTGATGCCTGTGGGCAGATCTTGTATGCTCGGCGTCCGATGTCGTTATGCTGCTCCTGCAGCAGCCCGGTGCTTTGTGAACAACAGTTTACACATTTTGGAAATCACCTGAAAAGCTGCTGTGGTTTTAGAAAACTGATTTCGTTATTAAGCACAAGAACCAGTAATATTCGTTCTCGGAGTCACAATTATCGGTTTAGTCCATGAAATGGCGTTGAAGTCATGTACATTCTGAGGAAAATAAGCGCCATTCTGTTCGCTTGTCTTAGGATTAAAACATAAATTGAAGTATATTGCTGACCGTCTCAGACGTGCTGTTTCCAAAGTACGCCGTACCGTAGCCAGGCTGTTTCATGGCTGCGTACATTAGCCTCGAATTTGGTGGTGACGTACCCGGCCGCGGACGTGGCCGACGCCCGGCGTGACCGTGCGCCCGCGCCGTCTGCCGCAGGAGCCGGACCCGGAGCCGGAGGCAGCCTCGGGCGATTCGGGGGCCGAGCTGAACGGAACAGAGGCCGAGCCGCCGCCGGCGCCGGCCGCCGACTCCACTGAGCTCGACCAGGACGTCACGGGCTTCGAGAGGCTCATCAGGACAGGTGAGCGGACCGGGAGAGGCTCATCAGGACAGGTGAGCGGACCGGGAGAGATTCATCAGGAGAGATGAGCGGACCGGGAGAGGCTCATCAGCGCAGGTGAGCGGGCCGAGAGAGGCTCATCAGGACAGGTGAGCGGGCCGAGAGAGGCTCATCAGGACAGGTGAGCGGACCGGGAGAGGTTCATCAGGAGAGGTGAGCGGACCGAGAGAGGCTGATTAGCACAGGTGAGCGGGATGAGAGAGGCTCAGCAGGATCATCATGACAAGTGAGCGAACCGGAGGCAGCTCATGAAGGCAAGTGGTACACCGTGCCGACGGCAGGGTGATACCAGGGACTCTAATACCAGCCGTGGACCAGCGCCACAACAGTGATACTTGTCCACGACTGAGATTGTCCATCTCGATCCAGTCATCCATCCATCCATCCATTCATCCATCTATGGTCCTTCCATCGGGATCGACCATCTCGAGAACTACGTTGATTAGGTGAGAGGTTGAACCGCGCCGGTCACATTTTTCTTAAATGCACATGCGGCACACTTACGCGTCGTTAGCTGTGTGTGGGCCCGTGAGGCCACCGGCCGCGTCCGGACGAAGTGGCTCAGCCGATGGGCTGAGCCCGGGCCCGAACCGACCCGCCAGCCCGGATCGGTTCGGGCCCTGGCTGGCGGGGTCCGTCAGACCTCGGGCCGGCCTGAGCCGCGCCGCCGGCTGCCGGCGCTAAGCCGCCCGGCGCCGGCCGGATCAAACGCCGATGACATTAGCAGCTGGCCGGGACGCGGCGCGCCGGCGGGCGGCCGCCCGGCGCTGACGGCGCGGCGTCCCTGCGTCCCGGCCGGCGGCGACCGGCCGCAGCACGGGGCAGCGGCCGCCGCTGGACTCGGCCTGCGGTCCCGCTCCTGGCCCTGCTGGTGGTGGCGGAGTTTCGACTGCCACGGCTGGGACGGACTGTCGCCTGCCGCGGCCGGGCTCGGCCCGCCGTCCCGCTCCTGCTCCTGTCGGTGGCGATGGTCTGTCGGCTGTTGCGTTGCCTCAGGGAAGTCACACGGTCCAGTCGGTGCCAGGGTGGGCGATCGATGGCCGGTAAGTAAGACGCTGCTGGCACCGGTGTGTGAATATTTTCCTGAATTTGCAGCAGGGATGCTGTATGTTTCTGGCGAGGAAATTAGAAGTGCGGCAAAGCAGCAGTTGGCCATAAAGCTATTCGTGTCGCATTGTTCAGCCGTGCAGTTGACCTCTGATGTCATTGTCTTGTTAGAATGAGGCATACTTATTGGTTTTGTGTTTTTAGCTGGTGCTGTCGCCGGTCAAGCCTTCTCGTATCGATCCGTGCAGTCTGCGCCGTGCTGGCCGGACGGCTGGATCCGGTTCACTGCTGTGCGTACCTGCAGTAGTCCGCTGCCACCCCTCAGCCGCCGGCCGTCGCCGCCGCCGGCTCCGGGGCAGTGCGCGTCATCCGAGGCGGCGGGCCGAACACCGGCTGGCGGCGCCGGCTCTGTGTCGGCGGCCGACCTTCGTCTGCTCCATTGTTCCCCGGGGCGTGCCTGGTGACGGCCTGACGGGCGGCCGGAGGCTGGCCGAACCGCCGCGGGCCGGCCTCGGAGCCAGCCCGACCGGCCGCCGCTCCGCCTCGGTCGGGCCGGATCGGCCGCCGGCCGGACCTGGCGGCGGTCGTGTTTTGCCGCGGCCGCCGCCGTCCGTCGGGAAACATTACCTGGACGTCATTACCGCGGCCGATATTGTCGGGCTCGCGTTTCGGCGAGGGTTTTTGCGCTGCGGCGGCGACGCGGCGCGGCCGGCCGCGTCCGTCGCCCTGACGAGGGTGATGACGTTGTGATGGAGTCGGTAACCGGAGCCGATCGGGGGGATGTCCGCTGCGGGAGGGCCGCCGTCGGACGAGCTGTCGGGCCACCGCTGGCGGGCGGGTTCGCGCCGATGGGAGGGCCTGACCTGTCCTCTGCCGGCCCCCGACTGCGCTGGGACGGGACGGCGCCGCGGTCGGCGGCTGCCGGCCCGCCGCCGTTCAGTACAGGGGCCCTGACTGTGGCTTACGGCCTTGTGATCGCCGGAGCGCTTCGGAAAAGTCCACGTTGCCCGGGGTGTTTGTGTGGCCACTGGTTCACGAAAGCGACACCGACCCATTGTTCTCGGGAATCCGGGCGCAGGAGCTTTCTAGTCGTCTGGCCGCAGTGCCGCCCGCGACGGTTTTTCACGGAACGAGCCGTCCGGGGGATACTGTCCTCCACCGGCCAGTTCGACCTGTGGCCGCCGGCGCCGGCCGTCCCGTAATGACGTCCTGCGGGACTGTGGCGCGCGGCACGGCCCGCACTGACTCCTGTTAGCGCTGCGGCGGGGCCGGACGCGCCCGCTCGGTGGACCGTCACGGCGGCCGGGATCGGCGCCGGTTGGCGGGACTTGCAGTCTGCAGTGGCGCCGATACGGCCGCTGAGCGGGCCCACGAGGCGGCCACACCCGAAAACTGGGCGCCCGCGGCGGCGCCGGCCGGCCGCCGCCTCCGGCCCGGCAGTCGGGTGAGACGTCGGCACGTGAGCTGCCCGAGCTGACGCTGGCCGCCGCGTGATCCAATAACGGAACGACGTCCTGACGCGCGCACTCGCGGCGGCAGTTGGGCGCGCCATTTCCTGGCGCCAGACGGCCGGGCGCGACGCGGCACATTTCCATACGTCGTTTGATTAGCGAAACACGATGTTGGGCCGTTTGATTTCATCGACTCGCTTTAGGCACAGTTTCATTTCAGTGCGGATTTTATTTCCATAGTAATCCGGTTTGGCGGCGGCGCGGGGCCCGGCGGAGGCGTCGCTCGGCTTCTCTGCCCACCCGCCGCCGCCGGCCCGGATTGGCTTAGGTATTCATTGGCGGCGTGCTCGGCCGCCGCCGGCGAGGCAGGTCGGTCGGCGACCCCGTCGGGCGGCGCCCGCATCCGCGCTGTCGGCGCGCGCGCGCCCCGTCACGGCGGGCCGGCCGGTACGGGTTATTAAATTGGGCCCGGAGACCGATGGGGCGCGAAATGCGAGAGCATTGCCGGCCCCTGGCGAGACGCGGCGCCGCTGGCGCAGATTGGAGCTGGCTGCCGTTCTCTTCGCGGCTTCTTGACGGAGACGCTGACCGCATGGGGCCAGGTTTTCATAAATGGTAGTTGACGCCACGGGTTGGTGACGGTTCATTTGTGTTGAATGTCTCCCCGCAACAGAAGTGTTGTTTCAGTTACAGAAGGGACGATTTGTTCACGTATCACCCCATTCCGTGTGGCTGGCCGGCGCTTTGGAACACTCGCCCGAGTGACGTAAACACTGGCTGGTCGGCCCGCAACGTGGCCGAACGGGGAGCACACGTTGGAACACTGGCCGGAGTAACGTGAACACCCTGCCCGCAGTGTGGCCGGACGAGGAGTACATCGTGGAGTACTCGCTGGAGTACGGCTTGCTGCGCCTGTCGCCGGCCACGCGGCGCCGGCTGTCGGTGCCGACCAAGATCGTGCTGCTGGACCCGGACACCGACGTCTGCTTCGGCGACCACCTCAGCCGGCTGATCCTGGCCAGGCTGATCGGTTACGACGACATCCTGCTCAGCAGCATCAAGGAGCTGGCCGAAGCCGAGGACAACCGGGGCTACCTCAGGTCAGTGGGGGTCGGAGCGGGCCGGCCAGGTCAGTCAGGGGAACCGTGTCATTCGGGGGGGGGGGGTCAGGTCGGTGAGTTCGGGTGAAGGCAGCTGGGTCGGTCTGGGTCAAGTCCGCCAGCCTCGGGCCAGTCAGAGTCAGGTGAGGATTACCGTAGGTCATTCGGGGTCACGCAGTCTGTGACAACCTCAAGGGAGTTGGTGTCGAGTGAGGATGATCTCAGGCCAGCTGGCGTTCATCCAGTCTGTCTGAGCTGCAGGTGAATCTGGGCGGGGCGATAAAGACATCAGGATGGCCCGTATGACCTCGGACGAGTGTGGGTCGGGTCAGGCAGGTCAGAGGTCAGTCGGGGTCGTCCAGTCCGCGGTGACCTCAGATTGGTCAGGGTGGGGTCAGGACGACCCCACTCTAGAGGAGACGGTCGTTACCTTTGGTCGGCCGAGGCCATTGTTCGGTTGGTGAGTATTCCTGCCGGCCGGGGTCGGTTCCCCGGCCGGAGTCCGTCCCCCCCCCCCCCCCCCTCCCGGCCGAGGTGTGGTCCATTCGGCCGCCGATCTGGCCGAGCTCGGCTGGCCGGCCGCTGGCAGACACCGGGAGGTTCATCGCACTTCGCCCGCTGACGAGTGCAGGCAACCAGCGTGTGACGACAGGAAGCGTTTTCCTCGCTGCGTGGTCGTCTTTGTGTGTGATCACACGCACTGCATAGTCTCTACGGGGAGATGGACGGGGTGCTGTTCACATTTCCACTCTCCTGAGCGGATGCGGCACGAGGCCCCCATCTCAGTGGAGTTAAGAGCTTCCGATCCGGCCCATTTCACTGATGCGCCATTACCTGGCTTAGCTGGTGAGTGGAAAGGATTGTGAATGATATCTCGAAAGTGCCGCGCCGTTTTAAAGAGATCCTGGCGTGGTGCGCTCTCGCTTTGTTCAATAGTCCAGTGGAAATGTGTTCGGAATTTGTTTTACGCGTATCAGACGACGAGGTTTGATTCCCAGAGGTAACAGCATTTCTCGCTGGTGTTATGACCACAGAGGCTGTGATACTAGTGGTATGCGGGATTAGCTTCAGAGCCGTTTTCTTTCACTGTAGGATGCTGATTCGGACGGACCGTGCATAGTTCACGATGCTCTGCGGATTCCTTCGTTATCGTAGTGAAGCCACAAGTGGCGACTTTCGGCAAAGCTTGTATTCACGGCAGCTGAAAGTGAACTCGGACTGTGATATTCCGGTAATTCGATGTTGCGTGCATCGAAGTTGAATGGGTATTCACACTCATCCAGTCATTTTAGATCTGCCGTCAGTTTCGGTCCCCGGTCCACCGCCTCATAGCCCTTCCTTCTTTCCTTTCCTTGTGTCGTACCGTCTCCGTTTCCTTTTCCAATCTTTGCTGAAAATACAGTTCTCTTTTTCGCTCAACAATTTTTCTTGGCACCGCCCGGAGCAACTCATCAAAACATTAAAAACAGTGATTGTCTGGCGAGTTTGTTGCCTTTAGAAATTGAACATCGCGTCATCATTAGGAGGCGCTGCTCCGGGTGATAACGCTGGCGTCTACCGCGGACCAGGCTGGAGACGCGGACTGGCGTCTACCGCGGACCAGGCTGCAGGGGCGGGCCGGCCTCTGCCGCAGACCAGGCTGTAGGGGCGGGCAGGGTCCTCTGCTGGAACCCACACGGACAGAGTGGTCCGGAGGACTGAGTCACACGGACAGAGCGGTCCTGAGGACGGAGCCCACACGGACAGAGAGAGCCGAAGGACAGAGTCACACGGACGGAGCGGACTGCGGGACAGAGCCAGGCATCGTGGAAGAAATTTTGCGTCACTGCTAGGATCTTGGAAAGGCCCTGTAGGGCTCTGCATGTTCCATGTTTGCTCTTTGCTCTGCGACCTTAGTTGCGGGCACGGTACTACGGGATTCACGCCTTCAAATTGTTTCCTTAGCTCTTCAGAAGTGTAGTTCCGGTGCCAGTACAAAGTAAAGGGCCCGCATTACCCGTTTGCCAGGCCGAGATATGTTAATAGCACCTCATGTCACGTGTTCATTATCTTCAGAAATGTTTGCTGACGGTTGGGTGAGATGTATGCTCGCGATGGGTTTATGCTGATCAGGTTTTCGTTCGAGGCATTTCCCTAATGTGTTTCAGAATGCTATCCGCATCGCGAATGATCAGTATTTTTCCTCGTCACTTATTTAAGGGGACACCTCCGTCCTCGCAGATTCATTGCTCTCGCTGACCATGCCCGCGCGTCCTCTATATCGTCGCATTTGTAGGTGCTCATTGTAAAGTCGGGGGCGCTGCCGGCTTCCTTGCTCAGTATCTCTGACCCGCGCCCGGTCCCAGTCAGGAATGTTTTGAGTTATCCCATGCTGGAACGATTACCGGGGCTCCATGATAGGCGTGCTCCCTGGCTTAGAGCTAAGCTTCCATCATCAGGTCAGGTCATGCTCTCAGCTGGGGCGTTGGGCCACTTCATTAGGCTCACGCTGTCTGACCATTTTGCCAAGAGAATCCTTTGTCAAATGCTGCTCCATTTAGGGACGCTAAAAGCCTTTCCGCACCGAGGTGACTGGCGGAAGTAAAACACGAAATGGCATCTCCAGTTACATGTGATTAAGGCGTGGCGCAGTCGGCTCATTTCCGAATGAGGCTTTCGTCGCTATGTTTCGATATCACGCTGGTTTCCTCTCGACTGTGGGTAGCCCCGTTGATGTGCTGCAGACCGCCGATGTTCACCAGTCATGGCTGTTAGAGTGGGTGTGTGTGGCTTATTTTCTTATATCTTCTGATACAGTGGGTGTGATGCGCGGCCGGCGCATGCTGCCATCTCCCTGACTCGCAGGCCACTGTCTGATTGGCCCCTGACGAATTTCAGGAACGTGGTTACCGGGGAGCACTATCGCTTCGTCAGCAACTGGCCCACGTCCACCTCCTTCTTCGCAGCCTTTTTCATCATGATCATCTTTGTAAGTACCGTAAAGTGGCCCCCCGAATGCGGCAGTTGCGTGACGAAGACCAGTACATTTTACGTTTGCAGTCAGTTTTTTATCGTCGTGTATGAATACGTTTCACGCTTTAGAAGGCAAATAGTTTTAACACTCCTGCCAGCAGCGCTCTGAATACTTATTCATAATCGTCCCGTGGAGAAACATTATCTGAAGAGACACATCATACTGAATATCATGAGCTAGCATGGCTGAATTTAACACCATCACCAAACGCCAAGGACCAGTGGGGTTGGAGCCAAGGACCTGCGTCCAGATTACCTCTGAGCTGAAGTCACCTGATGAATCATCATTCTGCCCGCCGTTAGCCTTTTAAAACATGCATGCCCGTAAACTATGGCCGGCATCGAAGCGGAGGAATTGCGTTTCCCAAGGTGCTTTTCCCATCCGGTCTGCTTCAGGAGCTGAAAACTAGTTCGCTCGGAAGCGGAACTTCTGCGTTGAGACGTAGGCGGTTCTCACGAATTTCCAGGCCCATGCGGGATTCTCATTGATCCCGCGGCACAGTTAATGTGCCTGCCATTCCTCGGAAACTTAGTTACAACGGGCGACGTGGAGGGTTCAGCCGTGCAGGCCGCCGAACGAGGGGGCGCAGATCCGCCTGGAGGTGCGACCGCGTGCTGATCGGCTCTCTGTCTGTGAGTGGGCATGCAGTCTGAACAAACGCTGGCGGTAAAACTCGACAAACGCCGCTATTCGGCGCACAAACGGCCGCCTCCATTCGCTCTCTCCTCACTTGGCAGTCGTATTTTTGACACGCTAATAAAGCGCCGGGGAGATTATTATGAGCGCGATCCGGCTATAAGGGCCCTCCATATGGGCTTTAAGTGCTCGTTCCGTGTATGATCCGGCAGTATTGGACGCGGCCAGCCGGCCGGCAGTCGGGCGGCGCTCGGCGCGGCCCGCCGGCCTCGCTGCCGGCGCCGGCCGCTGGCGTCTCTCCGGCGGCCGCCCCCGCCCCCGCCCCCGCCCCCGCCCCGTTGGGCCAGGTGGCCACCAGGTTTATCGGCCCGGCAGCGGGCGGCGGACGGCGGCCGCGCCCGTTGGCGGGTCGTACAATCAGCGGGCGGCGGCCGGGTGGCGCCCGGCCGGCCGGACACGCCGTGTCTCCGGCCGGTATTGAACAGAGGCTCCGGCCGGCGGCCGCGGCCACCCCCGGCGTCGTCTCCCGGCCGGCCCATGACTGCTAATTCGATGTCCCGAGTCGTTAAAACTTCCTGAAATACTTTTGGGGCGTTATTAATGGTGTGGCCGTCCGCTGCGCCGGGCGGAGGAGGCCGGGCGGTCTCGTGTATCCTCAGGTAGCTGCGCCACTGGGCGGAGGAGGCCGGGCTGTCTCGTGATCCTCAGGTAGCTGCGCCGGGCGGAGGAGGCCGGGCGGTCTCGTGTATCCTCAGGTAGCTGCGCCGGGCGGAGGAGGCCGGGCGGTCTCGTGTATCGTCAGGTAGCTGCACTGGGCGGAGGAGGCCGGGCGGTCTCGATCCTCAGGAGCGGGGGGCCGGGCGGTCTCGTGTATCCTCAGGTAGCTGCGCCAGGCGGAGGAGGCCGGGCGGAGGATACGGGCTGTCTCGTGATCCTCAGGTAGCTGCGCCGGGCAGCGGGCTCGGGGGCGGGCGGCTGAAGCAGTGCCGAGTGTGGCGCCGCGTACGCTCCAGCAGCGGCCGTCTTTGTTGACGGTGTCCGCTCCGGCGGCGGCTCTCTGGGGCGGAAGCCGGCCAGGCCGGAGTCGGCCGGCGCCGGCCGGGCCGCGGAAAATCGCCGCTCAATGGCGTCCTTCCGCGCGAGCAGCGCCTGCCGCCGGCCGGCTCCGGCCTGATGGACGGCCTCCGAACTGGAAATTGGCCGGGCCGATGCGGTCTGATCGCCGCCGGCCCGTTTTTCAATTTGGCGGGTCCACTGTTTCGTCGTAAATACGGGGGCGCCGGCGCGGGCGGCGTGGTCCGAGGGTGAACGGACGGTGACGCCGGCAAACAGGACGGTGAAGGCTGTTGTGAACGTGAGGGAAGTCTTCGGCCGTGGTCGGATGTTGGCAGGGTAGGCGGCGGAGGCGGCTTCCGCCACCTCCCCCACGGAAACGGACGATAGGAGAAACCGGCGGGTTCTTTGAAGCGTTTCATGTGCGGATAGAGGCTGGATGTGGTAGGGTTGTTATTGGAGGTGGGAACCGGATGGTGAACTTGTTGACAATTGTTGCTGTCACGATCCACTACAAGTAATTTATCTGGTTCGACGTTTGCGTGTCACGCAAGGGACTTTCAACCAACATGATGTGGGTTTTTGGACGGGTCCTTTTTTGTGTATGTTAATTAAGCCCACCATTTGTTTTGCCTCCCTACGGCAAGAACCAAATCATTCGTTTGTTGCTGATAGTGTGCTTAGTAACGATCGCGAAATTATTGCCGGTTCATTTTCCCAGCTACGCTGGTTGGAACAGCACGTAGAGTAACACATGTTGGCATCACGGGGATAAACCACATTGTGTGTTTATAAATCGGATTTGCCAGTTGTTGAATGGATTTGCTTATTGCGAAATGGTGCAGTATCCGTTTTCCGTTTGGGTTTCCCTCGGATCCAGTCATGCACATTGCTAGTCGTAGAACAGGTATCAGCTCTGGATATCTTAGCTGCATCCCCGCTAGGTCTGAGCCATCGGGATACGTCAGGCACGAATTGTCTTGGTGAGGCTGTCGGTGGCCACAGTAGTCAGGTTATGACTGTGTCCGATTGGTGAAGACCTCGGACAGGTCGTTTTCTGAGCTGGGAAGCGTGTATGCCGACCATTGTGCGCGCGTCTGGGCTAGGTGCTATCTGAAGGCCACGCGGTCTGTGACGCTGAGGACCGGATGGATCCACGCGAGGTCTCCCTTTCGTGTCAGACTAGTCTCTGAAAGTTCGACATGTCCCGCTGTGTCGGAGTGGTGTGTCTTGGATCCCGGTATCCGTCTTGGATCATACTGGTCCGTACTTGCTCAAGGTTTCCCTTGCGTGTCAGGCTAGGCTGCCCTGCCAGACTGGGCCGCCCTGGTCTAGGTCTGCCGTTCGGGATTTGGATCTTTTTTCGTATCCTGGCCTCTCCTGGATCCTGATATCCCTGTTGTGTCAGACTGGTCCATTCTGACTCAAGGTTTCCGTTGCGTGCTAGACTAGTCTGTCCTGGCCTGGGCCTGCCACCTTTCGGGTGTGTCTGTCCAAGTCTGCGTCTGTCTTCATGTCGGACTGGTCTGCTCTAGTTTGGGTTTGCCGTCATGTCAGACGGTTCGTCGCGGTCCAGGTCCGCTGTCCTGCCGGACTGGTCCGTCCTGGTCCAGGTCTGCCGTCGGACCGGTCTGTCCTGATTCGGGTCTACCGTCGTGTCGCAGGGCGCGTGCGCCGTGCTGTCGGCGTCTCCCGGCATTGCGGCTTTGTAAGTCCCCGGCCGGGCCGGGCTAAAACCGTTTCCTGGTATTACGGAGGTGGCCATTAGGTGGGCCGACCCCCGGCCGAGCCGGCGGCCGCCAGCTACCAGCCCGCCAGCGGCGCCGGCGGCGGCAGCGGCGCTGTGCCGGCCGGCGCCGCAGCGCAGGCGCTGCGCGCGCTGCCCGTGTTGCGTGGTGATCGCGTCCGGTGTTTCTGTCACGGGCGCGTGGTTTTCCGTGATGTTTTCCCGCCGGCGGCCGTGACGGTGTCTCGGCCGTAGTGGATAGCGGTGTCTGTCTTTTGTGTGCGGCGTTGTCCCACTCACCCTGGTTGGACAGCGTTGTCTCACCTTCGTTGTACAGCGGCGCCTCAACCTCGTTGGGCAGCGGTGTCTCGCCCTCGTTGGACAGTGGTGTCTCATCATCGGGAACAGTGTTGTCTCGCCGTTAATTGCCAGTGCTGTGCCGCGCTCGATGGGCACTCTCGTTTCGCCGCTGCTGGATAAGGTCAACGGGTTAACATTAGCTGACCTCCAGCCGTCATGATCAGATGTCGGAACACCTGAAGGAGGTTTCACTGTTGCCACCGGGCGTCACGAACCTCCCGGTCACCATTACTGCGGCTAACAGACCGTAGAGGAACACCGATGAAGAGCATAGATCTTCAATGACATTTGAATAGTGAGGTCATTGTGCCGAGATTGCTGAGAGGACGCGGCGGGCGGTGGCGGGCACGCCTGGCTGCGGGGCAAATGCCATAACGTCGTCTGCGTTTGGTCACGGTCGCAGCACACGGGCTTCACGTGGCGGGGTGTAGCTGACAGCGCCGCTTTGCATGCAGTGCACTGAAATGTGCATCGCTGTACTGCTGCGGGACGGCAGCGCCGCTGATGGCCGGGCGTTCGGCAGCGCCGGCTGGAGCGCGGCGGCCGGCCGGCCGTGGCGTCACGCGGCCCATCGCAGGGGCGGGGCGGGTCGGCTCAGCTGTGACGGCTGTGTTCGGCCCGGCCGGTGGTCTGCGCCTGATCAGCTGCGACATCGGTCGGCCGACCGTGCGGCGGCCGTGGCGCGTCAGCTGTGACGTCAGACCGGCCTCACTCGACCGTGGCCGACCGGGGCCGCTCATTAATTTCCATCGGCGGCGGCGGCGGCCTCTGAGCGGATCGCGGCCCGATTAAAGCTCAATTCATCAATTACGGGCCGCCCGCCCAGGCAGAACGCTGCGAGCGGCGGCCGGAGGTTTGCCGGTAGACTGGCAGAGGTCTGCTGGTAGACTGGCAGAGGTCTGCTGTCAGACTGTCAGAGGTCTACTGTCAGACTGGCAGAGGTTTCCCGGCAGACTGGGTGGGGTCTGCCGCCAGACTGGCAGAGGTCTTCCGTCAGACTATAGATGTGTGTCGTCAGACAAGCAGAGGTCTACCGTCAGACTGGTAAAGCTGTGTCATAAACTTACAAAGGTCTGCCGCAAGACTGACAGAGGTCTGCCGCCAGACTGATAGAGAATTGCCGTACTGGCAGAACTTTGCCGGCAGACTGGCAGAGGTCTGCCGTCAGACTAGCAGAGGTCTGCTGTCAGACAAACAGAGGCCGGTCAGAAGCTGTCAGAGGTCTGCCGTCAGACTGGCAGAGCTCTGTTTCACACGGGCTGGGACATGTCATCGGACTGGCAAATGCCTTCCTTACTGGCGGTGGTCTGCCGTCAGACTGGCAGCGGTCTACTATCAGACTGCCATCAGCTGAGCCGAGGTGTTCGGACAGACGAGAGAATGCCTGTCGTTGGGCCTGCAGACGCCGACGATAGGTTTGTTTTCAGACAGGGTAATGGAGGCTTTTTTGTTCGAGAAGACATTTAAAGTCATGCATTTGAGGCTGTTGGGAAAGTGCTTTGTGGTTTAAACGTCCCTGAGATTGCAGACAGATCGTTTCGCCAAAAATTTCCAGCCCCAGGGGCGCGTTGTGTGACGGTGTGGCGTCCATCATTGTCGTAGGACGGGAAGTTCTAGTGACCCGTTATGGATATTGCACGCGGCGGAGGGGTCTGTTAAATGTCAGGGGACTCTGAACGAATGATCAGGACTTGCAGCAGACCTTCAAGACGAACACGATTTGGACTGTCTGCCGCAGTACTTGGTGCTTGGATAACCGTCGTTGATCACGTCACCAATCTACCCTAGTACTCCGAAAATGTCTCTCTAAAACTACGAACATAGGCGTTTATTTGCTACGATCTTAGTAGAGACATCTGTTGGACTGACATGTGTCATTCCGTAAACCTGGAATCAAATATATTGTAACCAAGAACAAATAGAAAACAGACACACCGATCGACACCAGAAACTTTTGAACAGTAGCACTCAACATTGAACTGTTGGATGTCGGAGGTGTGTCATCAGACATCGTGAGTGTGTCTTTTAGATGTCGTAGTAAATGCAGTGACGCAGATGACGCAGGTTATGCAGTGTCGTGTTGCAATGATGGCTGGTATTCGTTTGTTGTTACCTGGGTTTTATTTTTGGCTACGATGGCTTATCTCATAAGCTGTGATGCATCCAGAGATATTGAAGAGGCCCCCAAAGAAGTCTTCGTCTCCCTAAGCAGTTTAGAAACAGTGATTTTTATGGGCTTTGAGCGGTAGATCTCGATCGTAAATTATCTCATTTGGCATGTTATCCAGCTATGAGTTGCCTTTTTATGATGCCTTGAGTGCCCAGGTGTATGAAAATGTATAAGAGATGCGTTTAGTTTCGCGACACGACTTTGAAAAGTGTGCGACAGTCATGTTTTAATCGGCCACAGTACGGAAGTGTGATTTCCCTTTTTTCATGAAAGGCAGCACGATTGCCAAACTTGACTTTCCTTCGTCCGCCTTCAGGAAACGGTTCCCATGGGTTTTGCCATGACTCGTTTTTGTTGTTGCTGTTCGTACAAGGAAAACGAGCCTGGGGGCGTTGTGAGTAGGTTGAGAGTTAACTCTTTGACCATCTCCCGTCCAGCCGGCGGTAATACACGGCTCGCCGTCGATGGCGGACATTGCCGGCTCTCGGCGGGGCCTTTGGTCTCGGTACGTCTTCCGCTAGCTCCCGACATCCCCGGCACGTGACGCCTGACCTGACCTCGACCTCAGCCAGCCTCGGTCGCGGTCGCTATCGCTCCTGACAGTCGAGTGGTTTCCAGTTAGGTGTGCAGACGCGGGAAAGGCGCGAAAGATGTAGAAAACAAGAGCGTGGTGTAGAAAAACAAACCATGATATCACGAATCATGCTGATGATGATGAAGGAGAGAATGATTACGGATGCGAAAAAAAACATAAAACGTCACATGCTCATGGTCACACAGGTTACTGAGAATACATCATGTAACTTAAAGGGTATTTTGCTATGAATGATTATGGATGCCAAAAAAGATACATGAAATATTGAGAATGGTCACACAAGTTATGAGAGAAACGTTATACAGTTTAAAGGATCTTTTGCTACGGTCATTATTATTATGCTTAATTAGAATCTTCCAAAATTGATAGAGCAGACACCAAGTTGCTATGAGCTGCTACATTTATGTCTACCTATCAACATATTTGCTTGCAACCATTCAACATCACCAACTGCATTTGTGATTTCTAACCTGATAAATCACGAAACATTATCGCCATAGAACAATTGTTCGGGATGGAAACTGTCTGCGACTGCAAAAATTGTAGCATACACACTGCACACACATTATATACAACCTAAGCCCCTTTTCCATCCCAAATTGCAATCACTGGAGTTATTAAGAGTGACCAGAAACAGCGCCGTGTCAGTTCTCAGCAAATAAAGTTGGGTATGGTCACGTTAGCAAATGGCAAGTCCGTCTTTTCATTGGACATCCTCAATCCACACGGTAACTACCTGCCGACATGAAATAGCCAATATCTCCTATTCAAATGAATGCCAGAAGGCATTGTGTTGTCAAAAGAGAGATAGTGATGTGGTCCATAAGTATGTTTTTTTCGCGGAAAAGAAACATCACAGTCTAGAGAAAATGAAAGGTGGCACCCAAGTTGGCATCCTTGCCGGGTTGGTCTTATTTAGCGAGGAGGGACTGCACTTGAACACGATTCCTCTAACTTTGCAGTGTGGTAGACCCCCAAAATTCGCCAGCATTGCTTGGTGGATTTGGAAATGGAAAATGCTTTTGTTACTAGTCGTCCGGCTAATTGCCGCGCCTAGGTGGTGATCTGCATCGTCTGGCTGGCGTCCGCACTCCTCGGCGCTCTCGGCACGTAAAAACGGCCGACATGTCTTCCGCATCTACTGCAGTAACTTCAGCTTCGGGAGACTTGTTTGTGGTTGGCTAATGGTGATGGGTCTTTGGGAGAATATATTTAGCGGGTGGAACGGGAGCTGAGTTAGCTGATTATTTTATATTTTTGTGCGTTGAAACAGCGCCAAAAATGATAAATGATGCACTCATGTCTTGCACTCACATTCCATTCCCTCAACACTTCTACTTGCCGTCATGTGTTAAAGTTCCGAATCAGGTCTAGACATGAAAGCAACTAGTTGTGTTTGTGATCATTGCTAAACAAGCCACTGATCCAGCCAGGTACTTGGATTTGGTGTTATTTATGACAAGTTTTATTGCAAAATTAGCTTATTGTGGTTCAAATTTTGCGGTCTGCGTTTATGTCTTAGATCTTTTTTTAGGTGCCCATCACCCATCTGCAAACATCTTGGTGTTCACAGATTTTTCGTAGAGGAGCTTGGCCTTGCTCTGGTGTTTGTCCTTGGCGATGTTGTTATCTGTTTACGTGAAATTCAGTCATGTGAGGTTTGTTCTTTGTCATTCCGCTCATATCCGTACTCCAGTATATTGACGAAAATTGCTTCATTGAGTACAAACGCGTTATTTCTTTATACTGCGTTGAAGAAATGGGTTTCTCCCAGGGTTGGAAAAAACTGCTTAAATTAGACTCATGTCAGCCAGTAGATCAGGCGCCGGGAAGGACGCCGTATTGGCGTATGGCAATGGTCTCGAGCTCACTTAAAAATGTGCGAAATCGCCTCCGTTATCGGTTCACGTGGCGTCGCACAGCCGGAACTGCCTCGGCGCACTTGATTAGTGTTGGACGCCATCGGAACCGCAAAAGAACAGTTTGTTGGTACTAATTTTGTGTCAGACATTGACACCTTTACATTCAAAATCCTATAGTAAACCACTTTGAGCGCTCGCCGTGGCTACCCCGTCTAGCGGATGAGCTCAACCCCGCTAAATGATTTCCTGCCGGTGCCTTGTGGCTGGTCATCATGTACTCGGGCCCATGTGTTTAACAGTTTCCGAAGTCATGATCCCATTTTGAAACCTTGCAGAACGGGAATTTTTCGGTTTCCGCGGCCAGCAGGCACCACGAGCCGGTGTAGGCTCGGTCTCTTCCTTGCGAGGCAAGTTTCTAGTCGATTCCTTATCGAACGCACCCTGTTATGTGTGGTCCGCGGTTTCCGAGATCCAGCTCCCGGTAGCGGCGCGCGTCCTTCGAAAATGTCTCATTTGCCAAACATGCACTCAAGCTCTATGACGGACTGGAGCGCGTGCCGCGCGCAGACCAACCGCCCTCGAAAATCTGACGTAATACATTTGCCCTCCAAACCCCTGAGACCGCCGAGTTTCATCCACGTGCGACCACTTGTCTCGCCTCACAACCCAGTCAGAATCGAACTCCGACGGGGTCTCACAAAACAAAGTCGGCGGAAAACCCAGGTTTTGTTTCTATGCAATCCATTCTTCGACTGGCCGAAATCCCCCCCCCCCCACATTGATTTGCTCTTAAAAAGATCCTGGTCGTATTCGTATTCTCCGTGGTTGTATTTTAAAGAATGGCTGCATTCCCTTATCTCTTTGTCTCAGCATTAATGCTTGGCTGTGATTGGATGTCATGGATGCTCAATTTTTGATTCTGTTTGATGTAGTGCAAGACTTCAGTTTTGAAAATGGATAGTTTTGTTCTGTATCAGTCGGTTCCAAAAACATTGCCACACCTAACCTTAACCTGCGCAGTGGAAGGGGGTTTCACGCTAACGCCCACTGGAAGGGGGTCCAAAAGGACCCCCCTCCAATCTTGGAAACGGAAAGGGCTAGAGACATGGAATTGTGTGGACAGGGTAGGGCTATAACGAGTTACATTGTATGCAATTTTCATGACCCTAGGTCAATATCTCCAAGGTCAAATGGGGCCGAAAAGGTCAACGTGGGGCACTCTCTCTGCCCGTACGTGCCATTCCGTACAACTTTTCGAACGAAACGGGAAAAGGGCGTTGGTTTGGTCGTTAAAACGTGGAATACGACAATTTCCATTTATTTGGCGTCTTGACTGAGGATTTCGGGTCGAGGTCATGTCAGGTCATTGACCTATGGCGTCATTTTTTCATATTTTGCAGATCAGATTTTGAGCAACATGGGACAGCTTGAGTGTAAATCAAGGTGCAGTACGTATCTTTTGGCGTATTTTCGGTGAAGATAGCGAACACTGGTATATCTGGTTACTTTCAGCATTTATATTTATGTATGTATGTTTGTGTATATATGCATATACATGTGGGTATCAACGTGCCAAACGTGTTTTTAGGAGGGTGTTTGAAGGCATGTTTCATACAAATCGACATATTGCAAAGCAAATCTGGACCAGGCCACAAAATAGCTGCCCTTGACCTTTGATGACCTTGACCTGAAGTGACCCTGCTATATATGTAAGGGTATCAATGTGCGCACACGTGTTTCTATTAGGGTGTTTGAATACATATTTCACACAAATCGACATGTTGCAAAACAGATCTGACCAGGTCACAAGATATTTGACCTTTACCCTTAATGACCTTGACCTTCACTGATCTTGGTATATGTAAGCGTATCAATGTGCGCACACGTGTTTGTATTAGGGTCGCAGAATGCATATTTCATACAAACCGACATGTTGCAGAGCAAATGCGGAGTAGGTCACAAGCTGTTTGACCTTGACCTTTGGTGACCTTGACCCTTACGGTCCCTGGCTTTAGTCTTGGTACATCCATCACTTATTCCCGAATGACGTCGCGTGATTGTGTTCAAACGGTAGTCTGAGTTGGAACGCTAGTTCTTTCACAAAGTTCCTATTTGTCAGCGACAATCGTTATTTTGGTTGTGTTTGCTTAACTTCAAATACTTAAACCTTCAAAAATTTCCCGCCGATTTTCGGTTTTCCTGTGTCAATTGACGAGCTTTCAGTTGCCAAAAATATCGCAAAGTAGCAGTAGCCAGCTCCGTTCCGATCTCGAGATATTCAAGAAAAACAGGCCGGGGGGGACGCATAAAAAGAACCCCTTCCAGTGTGCGTTTTAATAACTTATTTGATGATTTTGCGACAAGAAGCCGTAAGTGGCTGAAGTGCGTTGTCTGGTTTTTAACCATTAGGTGGCGTGAATTAATTTACATCAGCCGGCTTCAAGGAGGCACTGACTAAAATATGCCATCCCTGGTTTCTCCAAGAGGCAGCGTGGTGGTGCTGATAAACTGTTCTTCAGGATGTAAAAATCGGGATAGTGTTGCTGTTACACGATCCAGGAATTATGGTATACCGCCCGAAATAGATGCTTCTTCAATAAGTATGGTTTCTAATATACCGTAGTGCGATAAGGTAAAACAGAATAAGCTTTAAGCTAGCAGTTTCTAATACAAGAACACGAAAACAAATAATCGTATATTTCGGCCTGGGGCCTTCCTCAGGGTAGGTTTTGAAAAAGACAAAAATGCCAGAAAAGTACAATTTCCAAGCAACATAGCATTCTTTTACACTGCCTAAAAAAACATGCATTAGGAAGGCTAATCTTGTGTATTTCACTTGCGATGCCGCTAAGCAGGTGTAGATTTAGCGAAGGGAATTGCAAAGATGTGGAATGATGTCCCATTATGTGTCCGTTTTCACCTTTTTTAAATTAAAATACTAATTGCCAGTCTCTGCCGAAGCCATCCTTTCTCTAAGCGACTGAATCCGTTCGAGCGCTCTCTGGCAGTACTTCCCCGGAAGTGGTGGGCAAGTTCGGTGCTTGGCCGAGGCCCGAGGGAAATTGCGGCTCTGCTTTGCTCTTCCTTCCTTGTCAACGGTTCTCACTGATGCTGGAATCCGTCAAGAAAATGTTAAGGCACTGGAACCTTGGGATTCCCATCGTCTCTCGTCGTGACTGGTGGTCGTAACTCGAAGCTGGTGAGCCGTGTTTTGCTGCTTCGTCGTGGTCGTTTTCGTGGTGTCCTGAACCGCACCTTATTTTCTGAAGGTACACTGAAACGCGATGTGTGCCACTCTGACATTTTTATCAACTATCACTGGTTCGTCGGTTTGGCAAGTTAATGGGCCATTCACCCTCGGCTGTAACTCTGCTTCCACTGATACGTCTTTTAGCATCATCGCCCTCATAATGTGGCACCACCGTTGAAATGCCGTGGCCATTTCATCAGTGTTTATGTCGGCGGCGGCGGCCCACTCGAACGGCGCTGGCCGGGCCGGACCGTACCTCACGGCTGAACGGCCCACAGACGTCTCACGCCGGCGCCGCCGGCTGTTGGCCAGGTCATCTCCGGCCGTGCTGGTGCCGGCCGACCGCGCCCCGCCCCGCTCCGCCGCCGGCCCTGCACGTGACCGGCCTGCCGTGACCGGCTCGGCGCCACCGCTCCGGTCCGTATTCAAATTCGGCGCAGGGCGGCAATCTCGCGGCCGGCCGGCCGGGCGGCGCCGCCGGCGGCCGGCACGTGCCGGCGCCGCCCCCGGGACCAGCGGGAGCGCGGCGTCGTCTCCGGCCTGCCCGCCAGGTCCCGGAGAGCGGGCGCCGCCGACCGGGACACCGCGGATGGTGCGCCGCCGGGGCGCACCAGCCGGCCAGGGGCGGCGCCCCCTGTTTACCGGGCGGCGCCGCCCGGCGCGGCGATCGATGGCCGGCTTAAGATGGAGCGGGCGCGGATTGTTTAACGCGCGCCGGCCGGTACCTGGCCGCCTATTGGGGCCGCGCCGCCGGCCGTAACACGTGTACTTACCGGGTGGCGCCGCGCCGGCGGCCGGACGGCGCCGGCCGGCCGCCGACTTCTCTGGGCAACGCCGGAAACGACTCAATCCGGCGAGAACGGCGCCCCCGGCTGCCGGCCGCGGATCCAGGGCAGACTGTCCAGCCGAACGACTTACCCGCTCATATTAGTCTGATCGGCACAGGCTGCCTTTCAAGAACTCGTTTCGTGCAGAGCTTAATTTTCAATTGCGGCTCATCCCGATGTTCCAGACTTGTATAGCCATGGAGTTAGACGTTCGCTTCACGTTACATCCCCCGTACCGACCCGGAGTGCGGTCTGGTCGAAAGGTGCCGGGCATGATGGCATGTTTGGCGGCACAGTCGTCCGTCAGGGGCCGGTGCGTGCTGCGGCACAGCCGTCCGTCAGGAGCCGGCGCCCGGCCGGCGGCCGTTGCCGGAGATCGGTGAGCTCTGCGGCACAGTCGTCCGTCAGGGGCCGGTGCGTGCTTCGGCCCAGCCGTCCGTCGGGGTCGGTGAGCTCTGCGGCACAGCCGTCCGTCAGGGGCGGGCGCCGGGCCGGCGGCCGTTATCTGGCCGGTATTGATTGATGCCGCCTGTATAAGGGCGGAATCGATCTGCCCGCCGGTGTTATCGGGGTGACAGCTGGCCCGCCGCGCCGCGCCGCGCCCGCTGCTTTATGGAGCCGCCGTCGCCGACAGCCGCCCGCTGCCGGCACCAGCCGAACACGGCCGTGTGACGGTCGTGACGGCGCGGAGGGCCGCCCGCTGCTGGCGAGGCCGAGCAGGGCTGCGTGTTTGTCGTTACGGCCGTGACGCTGCAGACGACTGCCCGCTGCTGGCGGTGGTGGAGAACAGCCGCCTGTCGGTCGTCACGGTCGTGATGCTGCAGACGGCTGCCCACTGTTGGCGGTGGTAGAGAACAGCCGCGTGTCGGTGGCTATGGCCGTGACGCTGCAGACGGCTGCCTGCCGCTGGCGGTCGTTTCGGTCGTGACGCTGCAGACGGCTGCCCACCGCTGGTGGTGGTGGAGAACAGCCACGTGTTGGTCGTGATGCACATGACACCGCGCGGTAGTCGCCAGGATGGACGCATCTGAAATCGGTGGACGGGCAGTGATTGAGCTTCGTTTGCAAAGAGGCGTTGGGGCGAGTTTTGAAGATACGTCAAATCTGTTCGCGACCCTGTTTGTCATGATTCGCCCGTGGAAGTCCGTGGTCGGAGTAAACCCACATGCAGTAGTAGACCACAGTGCCATTTCGGCTCAGACTGGTTATACACCTGTACGGGCGTCTTTTAATATCACTTATGAACGGAAAACCCGATCTGCCACTTACCCTCCGCTCCTAATGGCGCCGACTCCATGCAGCGAGCAGTGATACAGTGGATTCCAACACCGTCGGTCCGATGTTTTGCTGTCTACGCTGTCAAGAGGCGCGCCGCCGTCTCGTTGGCTCCCGAGCCTATCGGTGTTTTCCAACAGCTGGCACGCGGGCCTGTCGGTAATGGGCCAGCCGATGTCGCTCCAGAGCGCACAGTCCTCTTCAAGCAGCAGACCGCCTGGCAGAGGGGAGCCACGTGGGCGCGCCCGTCCTGCCGGGCCAGACGAAGCCCCTTCCCTTCCCGTTTCTCGGACCGCTGTCGGGATATCAATGTTCAGCCTGACCCGATCCGAAGGAGATTGGCCCCGGGAGCTTTTTGCGACGCCGTCTGAAACCGGAGGCCGCGAGACGGCCGTGCGTGCGCCCCGGGTCCGCTGGCGGTGGCAGGCGCAGAGGAGCGCGCGGCGGCCGGCCGCCGGCGGGCCGCCGGCGCCCGGCTCCGCTCAGCATTCCGCTGCCCGCGCACGGACGCCCACTGGTCCGGGACGCCACCGGCCGCTGCGGGAGCCCATCCGCGCCGGTCAGAGGCATGCATCGGCCCGTGTGATGCAGCTCAGTGGCCGCGGCAGGACCCGGGATACGGCCTGACCGCCGCGGCCGGGCGGAGACCGATTTGTCCGCATTGGCGTGTCCGAACCGTCGCCGAAACTAATATGGATCGTGCGTCGTAGTCGGCGAGCTCCGCGCGGCCATGCTAGCGTCGCACCAGGTGAAGTGCCACGAAGTAATATGAAGTGAAAATGGTTTCATGGGTCCCGGACATTCGGCATAATTAAGATTCTTACGTTAGATGCAAGAAAAGTGATTTTCCGTATTTCAGACGAAATTTTTCTCCGAAAAATTGCACGATTCGTACCCATTTAGCAAAAGAAACAATCTTTTGTATTCCGAGGGAAACATTTTTATCTAAAAAGAAGTCAAGTAAATAAAAATAAATACAATATTGGACGCTTTGGCGCCAGGTTGTCGTCACTAGTAATGATAAAATTCAGTCGCAGCATTAAAATGGCAAAACGCTTGCGACATTGAAATAGCCAACCCAAAGTTTTAGACACGAACTTCAGTCTCAAAACACGAAGAAACGTAAATTACACTCCTGAAATTTGGCATGGTTTAAGGCCTCTTATTTAGTGTCACGCTCTTGAAAGCTGCTTCCTGCATGGTCAGTTTTCCAAAAGATGTCTGGAAAAGGAAAGGTGATGGTCGACCATGTGGTCACCCTGACGATGGCTTACCGCAGAAACTTATCACCTACTTATGCATGTGTGTACAGAAAAAGACGTCTTGAGGAAGAGAAGAAGGCTGTTTTTCTTTCCATGGCAATTTATGAGAAAATCTGGATGTTGTCCGTTTCCCTTTTGCCGCGTGGTCAGAAATATGCCTCTGACCATGTTTCCAGCCTTCATTTTTTCTTAACACCTAAAAGCGTAAAAAGTCATTGGACGTCAAGCCATGTTCTGACGTTGCCCACTGGTGTTGAGGCAGCGTGAAAATGTAGCAGACGTCTGTTGGCCGGCGCCCGCTCACGTCATCGTGCAGCAGCCGGCAATAAGATCCGGATAAGTACAGCACTGAGAAACATGGCGATACGTCGTCTTGGAACTCCTTAATCTTCAGAATATTGGGGGCGTTAGTGTTTTTTGGAGGGGAGGGGGTGAACAGGGGTCAACGGGTCGTTTTATGTGAGAGACGATACACTCGCGCATGTGCTCTGCAAAAAAGTAATGTAATTACGTATCTTGCAGACATAATGTATATGCAACTCGACGTCGAAGATTTGCTATCTCATTTCAAAACATGTATTGGTGGGTTACTCCATTTTCATGTCCCTAATTTAATACAAACTCTACCGCAACGGCACTGCGGGAATATTTTACGTGGGCGAACTGAAACTTTTCATTCGAGGCAGTTTAATGAACACCTGGGAGATGCCGACTCCGCGGAATACAAACTCCTCCGGGAAAGCACGCGATCGAAAACCACTCCACTGGGCAATATACTGACGCCGACAAGAACACCACGGCCGGAATTCTAGCACGCCGACCTCAGGGCTCTCGAGTCGATACACACTCGGACACGCCAGCCACCAATCATTGCATAAACCGTATCTCGGTGCAACGTTGGAATAAAGATCGCGGTGAATGTGTCGCAGAAACATAGCATAATTAACATAAAACGGACAATATCAACAGTTATTCACATTATCAGAGTCTTGGTTTTGCGACCACGAACCACTGACCTCACGAGTCCTATCTTTTCTCGCGGACGTGTGGAGCGTGGCCGCCTTGCCAACGCCGAATAACCTTCCCCTCTCCCCGCAGTCGGTGCGTCGAGTTATAATGGAAAACGGAATGCACTTGTTTTTTGTAGCGTTTGTATATTTCGTATCTAGCGTGGTAAACGCGTGTAATGGAGATTAACAATGATTAATGCCATAGGTTGTGTCGGGTCACATTCTAATTAACTTTTAATTTTATTTCATTTGTCATGCTGGCTGGTCATGGCTGGTTGATGGGTTGGCCATTGTATTTTGTTTGTCATCCTGGTCTGCAGCATTGAGGCTGGTTAATTGAATGTCTCGTTCCCTTGGCTTCTTAAATTTTTTGAGCACTTTTTATGGGTACTCCTCACGATGACGTAGCGCCGAAACCTGAAACCGGTACGTGCATGTCTTTGCACACAGAAGACGTCTTTTGGCGGAAAAAGAATGTTTCTGTTTTTTCCTAATAATTTGTTACTAAATCTGGATGTTGGCCTTCTCCGGCCGCTTTTGGTTGGGTCAACATGTCTAGACTGCGTGCGCTAGGAGGATTTCATCGATGAAGAATGCTTATTTGCCTACACTGTGATGGTTGGATAGCGGCGTTCGCAGCTGTTGCAGATTTCGGGAAGTGGGTCAGTCTGTGATCGCTGGATAATAAATCGTGGCATCCACTGGTGACGCACGTGTTTGGCTGTTCGGAAACAGACGTGCTGCTGCATCGATAACGATGGTCCGTCGCACCTTTACCGGACGGCATGTCTCCTATGTCTCGGCGACAAAATCAGCACACAGTCTGGTGCAGGAATAGCCAGGGCGTGGCCGCCAGAAACACAGGGCTCTTCCACGCGTCACGGCATGGCTCGATCTGCGCTGTCCGCGCAGTGGGCGGACCTCTGTTGGAAGAATCGGGAACAGACCGCCACAGGTGGCAGTCCTGGCCTCCGGGTCCGGTGCCGGGCTGGCCGTCAGCGCTCCTGCGACGGCGGACGGACCTGCCGCTGCCGGCGCGTTTCGTGACGGCCGAGCGTCACGTTTCGTGACGGCTGGCCTGGCCAGCGCCGGCCGGAGAGCGAAGGGCGGACCGGACGTCCTGGCTCCGAAGCTCGCTCGGACGGCCGCGGACGGCGCCCCGCCGCTCGACGGGCGACAGTCCGCGCTCGGCGTCTCCGTGCCCGCGGCTGTGGTGACGCCGCGCCGGGCGGATGCCGCCGCTCCGTCCAGACTCGGCGGCGGATGGCTTCCCCGGGCCGCCGGCGGGCGCCCGGCCTCGGCCTCGTCGCCGGTCATTTGTACGGCACTCCGTTGGTGGTCTTCGCCAATCGCCACCCCGGTCTCGCCCGCCTCCCCGCCGGCCCGCCGCCGCCGCCGCCGCCGGGCGCGACCGACAGTCGGGCGGGCGGAGGGCGGAGAAAAGTTGGTAAAATTTATATTGATAAATATAAAATTAATATTGATAAACCCAGGCAGAGGTTGATCTGTAGGGCGGAGAGGTCGGAGCGCGGGGTGATGTGGGACTGAGAGAGGCGACGTTTGGAGGCTCGGTGTGGCCCCGAGGCCTCGAAGTCAGCTGAGGACTGGGGGCCACATCCTCCGCGGCTGGTCTGTCGCCAGCCGGCAGCCGCCTCTCAGTTTGCCGCTTCCCAATCTGCCGCCTTTCATTCTGCCATCCCTCAGTCTGCCGCCTTCTAGTCTGCCATCCTGCAGTCTGCCGCCTTTCAGTGTGCCGTCCCTCACTGTACCGTCGACAAGTTTGCCCTTGTCTAAGTCTGCCGCCCCTCAGGCTGCCGTCCTCTCAGTCTGCCGTCCTCTCAGTCTGACTGGACATACCAGCGTGTCCAGCCTCTCGGCCGGCTCTGCTGCCGGTGCGCGGCCGACCGCCGTCTCTCGGCAGACCGGGGCCGGTCCTGGAGAGCCTGTCAGCACACGGCCGGGCGACGTTCCGTGGCGCGCGCCGCCGGCGTCAGCCGTTTCGGCGCCGCGCTCCCTCTGTGAGGATTCCGTCAGTCCTGGCCGTCGCACAGAACCAACTGAAAACGGAAATTTAATAAGAGCGGAAAGCCGGTCGATGTTTGCTCAGGCGCGCGGCCCGCTTGATGCCTGCCGGAATTAATGGAACGACCCGACGTGCTTTTTCCCGTCTCGACACGATTAGCTGCCGAGGCTATGCAAGCCGTCGCCAGCTGCTCGCGAGGGAAGACGACTCACGCGTTTTACGCTGCGAGTGTCGTCATCCGAATGGTTGCGATCAGAGTCATTGGGTCTGTGGTGTGACGGGAAAAGTGGCCGCGTCTGGTGAACGATAGCTGACGGGTGTTATTTTGTTTCAGACTTTGACGGTGTCCATGCTGCTGCGGTATTCGCACCAGCAAATATTCCTCTTCATCGGTGAGTGCAGTACGAAGATAAACGTAGCTACCATGCTTTCTCTTAGTGGGTTCAAGGGACGCCCATTATTTCTGATAACGTTCGATTTTTGTCCCTGACGTGTTTTGGTGTCGGCTTAATCCTGTTTTGCCGTACTTTGCATGCGTTTTTACTTTTTGTTGCCGTGCTAGTTATTAGGTGTTCCAGTGATCCAGCCTTCTTTCACAGTTCCTGACATGTTTGAAACCGTAATGTATGTTTTATCAAGCGCATTCCTGCGAAAGCGTGAGTGGAAATAGGCGGCCGGTCTATTGCTATGTATCACCACCTTGTTGTTGCCCTCGTTGTTGACCGAAATGTCCGTCTTTCAACGCCCCTCGCCCTCTGAGTGCCTGGGTCCAAACCTCCGGCGGTACTCAAACCCCTGCGGACAGGATGTCCGGTATTGGTTGGTATTACGACACACCTTCTACCAATGATCTTTTTGGTGACTGGCGTAGGATAGCTTCCTGTTGTCTGCCCTGACGCTAGGCTTTGGGGCTTTACACTCAGCTCTGATATTCCCACGAACAGGTTGCGGTTGTCTCAGTGCACCCTCCTTGCCGTCCGTTGCGATACCTGCCCCATGTGCCTGGCTGCGGTGGTGTTGACCTCAGCACACCTTCCTGCCTGTCTGCTGTGATAGGTGCCTCAGGTGCCAGGCTTTGGTGATGTTGACCTCAGTACGCCCTCCCGCCCGTCTGCTGTAATAGCTGTCCCAGGCTTTGACCTCAGTACACCCTCCCGCCTGTCTGCTGTGATAGTTGTCCCGGGTACCAGGCTGCGGTGATGTTGACCTCAGTACACCCTCCTGCCTGTCTGATGTGATAGCTGCCGCGGGTGCCGAGCTGTGCCCGGATCCTTGGCCGTCGGCGCCTCAATATGCCGTGGAGGAGCCGACCGAGTGGCGTGCTCCGCGGCTCGGAGGCCGGTATTAAAACTGGAGAGGGCCGCCCGCGGACCCGCCGCATCCGAAACGCGACCCGGCCATCCGGCCGGGCCGGCTCTAATTGTAATCGGATACTGCGCCTCCGCCCGCCGGCCGCGGCGCGATCCCGTTAACGACCCCGTATTAAATTTATAGTCTTATTTGAGTGCGGCCCGGCCGGCGGCCTTCCGGCAGCACGGGACGCGTCAGCTGGAGGCGCCGCGCCGGCGGCGGCCGGCGGCCTGTTGCGGCAGTCGGCCGCCGGTGCGCCCCGGGCGGCGTCGGCCCGGTCTGTCGAGTTCGGGCCGCCCCGTCGGCCCCGGTCCGGAGAGACCGGAGGGCGGCCGATCCGCCGGGCCGACCGGCCGCCGGACGACGGATCGATCAGCGGCCAGGTGGGCCGTGTGAGGCGCACCGCCACGCCGGATGTGGTAATAATTATCGCCGGAACGGTCGCGTGCCGGGCGCCCGTTTTGACGAGCGGAGGTGTCGGGAGCGCCGCGGCCAGAGTGGTGTGTCCGGCGCGGCCGGAAAGATGGGGCGGCTGAAAGGCCGGCCGTGGCCTGCACTTTCGTCCCGAATGGTGGCGGAACGGCCCGCGACGGCTCACTTTTTGGAGTATGGTTTGTGGGTCTCGTTGTTACCATTGATTCCTCTCTTGGAAGCAGCTTCGTGGTACGAACGTTAGTGTAGCTGGTATGTTGGTCAGACTGGTTAGCAGCTGGCAATGACGGGACATTTCTGGCATTCCTTAAAGGACAAAACCAGCGGATAACGGTTCCCTAAGCTCTTGCGACAGATTGACTACAAAAACGAAAAACTGCGCGAGACGTGTCCGCAATAGATTCCGCAGCAACATTCAGTTAAAATGGCACGCTACCTGTAAGCATTCCTCCCGTTTTGTATGTAATCAGGCCGGTTGGGAAAGGTTGTCAAGGAATGCTCAACGTTTTAGTGAGCTCAGTGAGGACGCGCAGAACCAGTTACGGCATGTGCGCAGCGCTACGGTGCTTGCGCGTGAAAATTTCGGTATGGTGAAATATGATCTCTATGGGGTCTTTCTGGCGGCGATTTTTGATGCCACTGTAGTCGTCTGTATGGCTCAGAAACGGTTCAGGTGATTAGGGAGAAATCGAGATAGACATGTTTGGCATGACAAGGCCTGAAAAATGCATTGCAAACAACCACGGTTAAAAACATGGCATGTAACGCATGGCTATAGATCACTTGGGAGAACAGTGATGGCCATACATCATGGTGCGTTGGATGTCGAGGTGATGAATGTCGCGTACGTTTGATAGAGGAAGTTGCTTTGGGTTAGATTGGATGAGGTTGGATTTGATGAAAGTTTATTAATTCATTCGTGATTTCATATGGTATATTTCACCGGTGCAACTAGTGCAGGTTTTGTCAGCTTCGCCACTTATATTTTTGTATGGCTGTTGTCATTCGGAACAACACTTTTGCGTGCAGTAGGGCTTATTTTACGTTCCTTGTCTCGTGTTTTCTGATATTGATCTTGAGGTTGCGTTCTTCCTTGGAGCGAGATGTACGGTTTGTAATTCGATGAGAATTCAGGCGTAATTGAAGTAAAATTAGATTGGAAAAGGGAGCATATTGATATTTTAGGAAAACAATGACTGGCATGAATTCATTCCTTATCTTTGTCGCTTGTGATTCTTGTATGTCGCCATGATGCGATCTTTTCCGTAGTTCGCTGTCGTCAGCTCATTTTCCACGCGATATTTCGCCATGTCGTCTTCCCAAACTCCTGTTTTAGACCTCCTTAGTAGGTGTGGCATTGCCTGATACATATCCAGCGGACCCGGATCCGAATCCTGAGCCGGGTGGCACCCGAGGCCCTGAGAGAGAGATGAAAGCTCTGTCCGGAGTGCATGCCGAGACCCGTCGTCGAAGCCGTGGAGTCAGTGAGGTGACGGAGCGCGGCTGTTGGAGCCCGTGCCCGGCGTGTTGCCGTTGCTGCTCTGCCGGCTGTCGGACGCCCCCTCACCCGTCGGACGTCGTCCGTGTGCATCCCTTCCCCCTTGTGACTTCTTCCGTTTGCCGGCGTCGGCAACTGTGACGAAGCGTGCCTCTGCGTTACAGTGGACCTGCTGCAGATGGTGGAGACTAACACGATCGCGCACTTGCCGGCCACGTCGCTGCTGACCGTCATCCTGGCGCTGGTCGGTGAGTTCTGTCGCGCGGCCGTGGCCGGCTGCGGCGCCGCTACTCCGCGCCGCGTGCTGAGGAATGGCGCCAAGGCGGCGCAGTCATAACGGCCGCCCATCGGGCAGCTTGTGCTGCCCGACGCCCCGTTAACCTCTGGACTGAGTGCTCGGCATCTGCCGGCGAGTTCCGATCGCGTCGGTTGCGTGGATTTCTGGACGTGCGCAGTCGTTTGGCCAGCGAGTTTTCACCTGTCATTTCGCTTTGATGTCAAAACAAGTTAGTGGATGGGTTGTGCCTATCCGGCGCGTTTGTGATGTCACTACACGGGCGCGTGCAGGGGTCACAGGGGCCATTCTGGGATACACACGGACTTCGCTAAGAGGGCAGGCAGCAAGTGTCCGGTTGGGAAAGGATGGAGTGAATTAGCCGTCGTGACATTAATGAGATCTTCAAGTGCGTCACTGCTACTTTGGTAATTGATCGTTATCACTTGGCAAAATTACCTGGCTCCTGTCGATTTAAACCAGCGTTAATTTTGTACGCTAAGCAGCTTACGGTCTAGTCATGAAACAGGCTAAGGAATGCAATTTGCTAATTCAACCAGGACACGTGCCTTTCGCGCTTAGTAGGCTTACGATGACGTCGGGCTTTGTTATTTAGGCAAGTGCACTGAGCTTTTTGGGGAGAATGTCAGCCCAGAGCGATCCAGGCAGTTTTGGACCGCCCCTGGGATGCTGCAGTGACGCTTACAGCATAAGATACTGCGCCAGTACGTTCCGTCACAGCTGGCTCACTTTGTAAATATGCACTGACGGGCGTTGTTGCTTTTCGCCATCCTCTTTTTGTTCATCCCTTCACCCTTGGGTAAGGTCTGGCATTGAACCTGCGCAGTATATTTACCTCGCAATTAGATGAATCCTTCGTCGATGCGATCCGCACGTCACACCGTGTTTGCATACTCTGCGGCGAGTCTTGCGAAAGCCAGTCGTCCGTTCGTTGCGACGTCAGTGACCGGCCGTCCAGCGTTAGTCTTGTAGCGGGCGCTGGTCTGGTCTGCGGGCTGGTGCGAGGCGGTGGTCCGGGGACCAGAACAGGCCAGACTAGACTATATGGGACCGAACCTGACCATTCTGCACCGAACCGGACCAGACTGATCCAGACCAGGCCGGACCAGACCATACCATACCATACCATACCATACCATACCATACCATACCATACCATATCATATCATATCATACCATACCATACCATACCATACCGTACTGTACTGTACCGTACCGTACCGTACCGTACCAGACCAGACCAGACCAGGCCAGGCCAGGCCAGGCCAGGCCAGGCCAGACCAGACCAGACCAGACCAGACCAGACCAGACCAGACCAGACCAGACCAGACCAGACTGGGTCATTTATCAGATCAGACCAGACAAGACTAGACCAAGGTTAGAAAAGGTGTTGTTTTTTGGTGTTGAAAAACACCAGAAAATATGTGCTCCAAACACATTTTATAATCCAAAAGTTTCATCATGTGCCTTTGTCAGAAAGCTACATTATAATCATGTTAACAAGTTTCTAACTCAAAAGAATGAGTATCTCAGTTCAGAAAGAAGCAGGTGTATCGCATCTGACTTACGCCAAGAACGCCAGTTTAAACCAGCACTACCGTATGCAAAATGTTGTGCTCCAAAACAAAATTGTATTCCGACACCAAGAACAAAAACCAAATTTCCAACCCTGGATCAGAACAGATCAGATCAGAACAGATCAGATTAGATCAGATCAGATCAGACCAGATCAGATCAGACCAAATCAGACCAAATCAAATCAAATCAGATTAGATCAGACCATATCAGATCAAATCTGATCATGTCAGATTATAACAGGCCTGACTGGATCGCAAGAGATGTGACATTATCTGACCAGGCCGGACCAAGACCAGACCACACCGAGCAAAACCATACTGGACTGGACCATACCAGAACTTCTGCCCAGAGAAATAAAACAAAAATATGACTGTTCTTGCCCGCAATGCTAAATACCATGTTACACAATGCCGCTGAAATAACCGAGAAAAATGGCAAGGTTCATAACCTAGGTATAACTGCATATCTCCAAACCCCACATCAACGCTCAGCTCTCTGTAGTCATCTAAGGTAGTCATCGGATGGCCTTGATCCATTTGCTGGTCGCAGAATCTGGTCCGCCCAGACGTGTTCGACTGAAGAGAAGGCGCGTGGTCCGTTATGGCATCCAGATTCCGTGGCGGTGTGCGGCGTATGACGGGTGATATGCGATTGCGCCAGCTGCTCGAAATCTATAGCGATCCTGTTCGTCAAGCGTGCTCATAGCGTGGACACAAATAGGATTATTCGCTATTCGATCTTCTGTCGTTTCATGGGTGATATGATATGACAAGTCATGGAAAATTATGCTAATCTTGGTAAAGTTTCGCCCGAGGATCATTGCTCATGAAAACCCCGAAACTCGAATAACGGAAAGCATGTGCCATGCGTTAAAAGGTATGGCAATGGCAGAGACACTGGCCGGAGGCTCTTTTTCGCGAGTACTTCCGTGTCATAATGCCGTCGCTCACTGAAGGCCCTTCAGCTGTGCTTCATTTGGAGACCAAACGTTCAGGCTTCGGGAAACGGACGGGACCTTGGTGTCTCACGTGCAGCGGGGACGCACTGCAGCGATGGCGTAACAGCACGCCTTCTGCCCGGCGCCGGCTGCCCGGGGCTGAAGCCTGCGACAGTTCTGCCGTCACGTGACGGCGCGGACGCGTCCGCGTGCGTCGTGTCGCCGACCTCGGGGCTTCGCAGCCGTCCGCGCGGTCGCGACGGCACCTGCGTCACGGCGGACCGTCGTGGCCGGCCTCGGGCACGGTGCAGCCGCCGGGACGACCGGGACGGCACCTTGGTGTCGGCCGGAGCGGTGTGCCGGCGGCCGTTATCTGGCGCGCTATTGATCCGTTGTCTCTGTGTGTTGTCCGGCGCCGCGGCCCGGACGGCGCGCCGGCCGGCCGGTCGGGGAGGGCAGGGCAGGGCAGGGGTGCCATCCGTATCGCTGCGACAGGGCCGGCGCCACGGTGACGTGCGCCGCCCGGAGAGTGGAAATGATGCGCCGTATATCGACGCCGGCGACGGCCGCCCAGCCGTCCATCGCCCGGCGGCGGCCGACGGCGGCGCGGGCCCGACTCCGAGCGCCGGCCGAGTCGGAGTCGGCTCGCCGAGTCGGAGTCGCGGCGCCTGGCGACGCGGGGCGGCACCCGCCGGGCGGACGGCACAGGCTGGCGCAGGTGGGCGGCCACTCGCGTCCACGTGCCAGCCGCTTCGTCTTCGCTATGGCTGTCGGGGTTGCGATTTAATTCGCCGCGGAATTGAGGAATGAAAGACCCGGAGCGGCCACTCCGGCTGACGACACAGTGGAGCTCGTTGCGTCATAGGTGCGCCCATGAGGACAAAACGGGCCGGCGGCGGCTCTGCGGTGCCGGGTGGCCGCTGTCACCACTGAATTGTAGTCGCGGTCTCCACGGGGGACGGAGACGGAGACGGAAACGGAAACGGAAACGGAAGGAAGGCGGAAGGATGACGTAAGGAAGACATAAAGAAGACGTAAGGAAGGCGGAAGGAGGCTGAGAAGGAGACGGAGACGGAGACGCAGACGCAGACGCAGACGCAGACGCAGACGCAGACGCAGACGGACGCACAAGACGAAGAAGAAGGAGAGAGAGAGAGAGAGAGAGAGAGAGAGAGAGAGAGAGAGAGAGAGAGAGAGAGAGAGAGAGAGAGAGAGAGAGAGAGAGAGAGAGAGAAAGGATGGATGAGCAAATGAAAAGAAATAAAAAGGCAACGAGAGTCGGCCGGTATTTCACAGTGCCGGGCTTCCAGTTTCTCGCGGTCATATGAGATCCGTGCGCGGGCTGCGAAAGCGGTGTGGGCCGCCCTGTTTGGGTCGAAGGGCGCCGCCAGCCGAGTGCGTTGGAAGGCCGGACCGGGCCGGCTCCGGCCTGCGGTCTGTAAGCGGCTTGCAGGCCGTAAGAGGATTACGAGCGTCTGCCGGCGGGCCCCGGAGACGGTGGCCCGGCCGGCGGCGGCCCGGCCTCGGACGTGCCCACCTGACGGCGTGCCGCCGCCGGCCGTTCGCCCGGACCGTGCCGACATTGTCTGGTGACTGCAGTCGCGCCGGTAGGCCGAGCTCGCGGCCAAGAGTGCGCTCGGCGGCTGGAATGTTTTGTTCGTAAGAGGTCCGCTCAGCGCTCGCAGAACGATTCTTGGCATTGTGTGACGGCGGTGTCTCGTTTGTGTCGTAAAGCCTGCATCGCTGGCGGTTTAGATGCTGAGCTCCTGCCGCCACGCTGTCTCCCGCAGGAATGGAGGCCCTGATGTCCGAGTTCTTCAACGACTCGACCACGGCGTTCTACGTGATCCTGATCGTGTGGCTGGTGGATCAGTACGACGCCGTCTGCTGCCACACGGCCATCAGTCGGAAGCACTTCCTCCGGTGAGTGCGGCGGACTGCAGGGCCGATACGGTGTCGGACCCGTGGTCTTGCCCGTGCTGCTAGCCGGGATGTTGGTGAACTATAGGACCGGTGCGAGGTTGGGCCTGCTCCTGGCCGGGATGTCGGACTGTAGGACCGGTGCACGGTCGGCCTGGCGTGCCCCGGCGTGCCCCGTGCTCCACCTGGCGACACCGCTAAACGCTCCGCGACGACGCCGATAGCAGCAGTAAAACCGGCGCTGCCGGTTATTGTGTAACAGTGGTAATTGCGGCCGGCGGCACATCGGGCGGTCGATCGCTGTTTGTGCGGAGGACTCGGCGCTCGGTGCGGAAGCGGTCGTGACGCTGCCGGGTCACGTAGCGTGGGTGGGCGCAGACACTGTCGCTGCGGTGTCGGCCGGCTTAGGGCCGCGCGAGTCTGATGTGAGTCGGCGGGGAACTGTGTGAGTCGCTGCGATGTGAGCAGTTAAGAGCTGTGAGAGTCGCTGTGATGTGAGTCGGCGGAGATCGTGAGAGACGCCAAACGTTAACGTTGCGGGAGCTGCATAGCCCGGCAAATCCACTTCGTTTGCCGCTTATATGGCTGAAAGTGTGCGCCGACGAGTATCGAAATTCGCGCCCCTCGCCGGCTGAGCTGTGGTCGGGCCGTGTGGGAGTCGGAGGACGGGCGGGTGGCGGCGCGCGCTCGTGGGGCCGTTTCGCTGACGTGGCGGCGGTAGGCGTGAGAGCGGACACGCCGCCCCATAGGTCAGCTCCGGGAGCGCACCGGCAACGCCGGGCCACGTGCAGCTGCTGCGGCCCGCGGCCGGCTCGGCGGGGGCGGCCCGGCCGGCGGCCGGCCGTCACCGCCGCTGCGACGCCAGCGCCCGGCCGGCCCCCGAGCCGGTGGCGTCTCGCAGCCGTTCCATTAGCGGGCCCATGGGTGCCCGGTCCTCAGGTACGGCGCAAATTCAATCAGCTGAATTCGAAAGCTTCTCGAATTTGCAGGAGGCTCGAATTTGCGACGGTCGTTGCCGTCGACGGTGGCGCCGCTCGGCCGGGGACGAGCCGGACTGCCCTGCGGGTCCTGCCCGGCCGGCGGCGGCTAGGGACGGTGGCCGGACAGTTCAGCTGTCTGTACAGCCGCCGCCGCCGCCCGGACGGCGGCCATCGGCCGGCCGGGCACGCGGCGCCGGAGCCGGCCGGCCGGGCAGGGTCCTGAGGCCGCCGCCGGAGCCGGACGGCTAATCCAATCGTCGCCTAGTTGCGGCCTGGCCGGGCCGGGTCCTGAGGCCGCCGCCGGAGCCGGACGGCTAATCCAATCGTCGCCTAGTTGCGGCCTGGCCGGGCCGGGTCCTGAGGCCGCCGCCGGCCGGGCGCCGCGGAGGCCCGCATATTAATAAGCCGGTTGTGCAGTAAGTGTCGGCGGTCGGCGACGCTAGGCGGCGGAGGCCCGCGCCCCGTGGGAAATCAGCCGCCGCCGCCGACGACGACGGCACAGCGCTGCCCGCCGTCGAAAGCCGCCTGTCTGTCTGTGCCGGCAGGTTCTTCTTCCTGTACCACTACTGCTTCTACGCGTACCACTACCGCTTCAACGGCCAGTACAGCAGCCTGGCGCTGGTCACCTCTTGGCTCTTCATCCAGGTGAGCGCGCGCGTCGGCCGGGACGTGGCGCCGGGCGTCGCGGCATCACTGCTGGGTCACATTGCGGCGGCCGACGGTTGCGGCGTATCGCTGATTGTGACCCGTGACCCGCGGCCGTTTTCCGTGACGGCGCTTCCCGGCCCAGCGGAGCGGAGGGCTGCTCTCCCCCGAACGTTGCACACAGGACTCTTCACCGGACTCACAGGACTCTCTTCAAGTCGTCCCGAGCGCCAGACAATGAATCTCGGCCGTTGTCGTTAACATCACGGTTTCAGACGCGTCATGGTGGGCCGGGCGGGCTTGCAGTTTCCAGCTGCCTAGACCGTTTTCGGTTGGAGCTGTCAGAGGAAAGTTGATGCTTACACCGTTCCAAGATGATGTCCTCTGGAAATCAGAATGTGGTTCCTGTGGGAACCGTCAGACATTGGTTTATGCGGGGATTGTCGAAGAATTGTTTGTGCTGGGACCCCATTGTGCTGGGACCCTCATGAGGATGGCATCTCAGGGGACCGTTAGAGGAACGTCTGTGCGGGGACCGTTAACTGTTTTTTTTTATGGAGCCGTCAGAGGAGCGTGTCTCTTTGACGTTTCGTCCTACAGAACTTGTGTCTGTGTGAGCCGCCATAACGCGATGTGTGCCTCTCGAGATAGCGGACGGACGGCAGAGTCTATCTCCGACTCCCCCGGCAGAGAGCGGTCTCTGCCGGAGTCGCCAAAATGTTTCATGTCGCCGGTGATCGGCTCGGCCGGCTGGCGTGACTTCCGGCCGTTTTTGCGGGGCCAACGATCAGCGGGCTCATTGTGAACCAACTGGGGCGGAATCCGGCCGGATGGCACATCACGCAATCACCGATTCATTTGCGGCCGGCGTGCGCTGTATTGGCCTCACTCGGCACCACCGGAGCCCGGCCGGAGGGGCTCCCCGCCGGCTCGGCGCACCGGCCCCGCACGGCGCCGGCCGGCTCACTGACGTCACGGCACCGAGCCGTGTGGCACGGGACCGGGCCGTGTGGCACGGGACCGTCACGGTACCGGGCCGTGTGGGACGGGACCGGACCGTCACGGTACCGGGCGGTGTGGGACGGGACCGGACCGTCACGGTACCGGGCGGTGTGGGACGGGACCGGACCGCTGCCGTGCGGTGGGGCTCACGACCTCCACCAGATCTCAAGACGTGATAGAACCTTCTTTGGACGAAAAATCGGGCGGGTAGCCACATTTACGGTGCAGAGCAACACATACCAGGAAAACACTGCCGCGACTCCGGTCAGCACGGGGTGAGAATTCGCGCGGGTGGCTGTCGTTGGCTGATGACTTTGTGAACGTGACCCGGTGTCGCTGATACTCGGAATACATTCATATTCCGTTCATTGACTCATGTTGCCACTGTAAAGCATAAACCTGTCACCAGCGGATATCAGTCAAGGCCGTTCCATATTTTACTGATCACTCAGCCATCCGACGGCAGATGTTACGGTGATGGTGATCATAAAACTTCAAAGCGACTGCTCAGAAACTTACTCAATATTCAGAACGACCTCGAACTACGCCCGTGAGTGTCGCTGGATGGTTTGTACAGCCTGTTGTGTGTGACAGGCCAGTACCTTCACTGTGCAGCGAACCACACGTCCACCTGAGGACTAAATGAACCCTGTCGGGGAATATCCCGCTCCTTCTCACACAGAGTCGGGCGGCCCAACGTCGCCTGGCCGCCGTCTCCCCACTCTGCCTTCTCCTCGCCTGACCCCCTGGGTCCTGGCTGGAGCCCGCGGCACAGACCGACGTCCCCTGCCTGCCGAGCCGTCCCCGGCGTCCGCCCGGCCGGCACCGACCGGCCGCCGCTCCCAAACGGCCCCGGCCACAAATTGCATACCGACTGTAACTCATTTATGTAGTTTGTGTGTGGACGTGCTGTGTCGGGACCGGCCGGAGGCCCCGACGGCCGCCGCGCCGCTCGGCCGGCCGGCGCCGCTGGGACGGCCGCCGCCGCCACGTCCCGGCGCGGCGGCGCGCGCGCCCGGCCCCGGTGATCGGGCATTCATATGGCCCGGCCGTAGATCAGATTAACGCCGACGATATGGTGCCATTGCGCCGGGCCGGAGCCGGCCGGCCCGCCCGAGCCGGCGCTGTCCGCCGGAGACGGCCGGCGGCGAGAGCTCGGAGGAAGACAGCGCTCACGGACTCCTTGGGCCCTGAGGAAGTCAGCGCTCACGGACTCCGGGGACTCTGAGGAAGACGGCGCTCACGGACGCTCGTGGCTCTGTGGAAGACAGCGCTCACGGACGCCTGGGGCTCTGCAGGAGGGAGCGCTCACGGGCGCCCGAGGCTCTGCAGCAGGAAGCGCTCACGGACGCACTAGGCTCTGCAGCAGGAAGCGGAGCGCTCAAGGACGCGCCGGACTGAAAGAGAGAGAGCCCTCGTGGACGCGCGGGTCTGAGAAAGACCGAGCCGCTCCAACGGCGGCGCGTGAGACGAGTGAACAGAGCCCTCGCGGAAGGACAGACGAGGTCTGACGGTCAGACGGGGGCCCGGACGTAAAGCGCAGATGATCAGACACGTGAACAATGGACTTTCATAGACAAACGGCCGACGGACGCGGCCGGGCATAGACCTCGAGGCCGGCGTCCCGGGGCAGTGTCCGGCGGCCGCCGACGCGCGCCGCGTACGCCCCAGCCCCGCAGACCTCTCGCAACCAGCCGGAGAAGTTCCGGTCAGGCCCGCGGGCCGGGCGCCGGCATTAAATCGGCCGCTCTCTCGGAAGAGAATCTCATTACGAGCGCGGCCGGCCCGGAGCGGCCGGCCAACTTCGGCCTGCACCTGAACATTAATTGCGTGTCGAAGGGGCGCGCCGGGCGTGCTGGGCGCGTGGCGGCGGCGTGTCCGGGCCAGGCGTCGTGCCGGCGACGTGTCGAGTAATGGCCGCCGGCTGGGCGCGGCTAATGCCGCCGGGATGTCGTTTGTCTTGACTCATTACCGGCGCCTGTCGGCGGCCGGCGCATCCCGTGACCCGGCCGGCGCGCCGCCGGCCGGGCGCGCTGGGTTCTGTCCGGCCGGCCCCGCCCCGCCGCCGTCTGCCGCCGACCGCCCCCACCGATCACCGGCCGAAGGGGGGGGGGGGCGCCGGCCGCCGCCGGGCGACCGGCCCGGCGCGGCCCGGCTCGACCGCCGGTTTAAAATAACAAATTGAACGGCGCTGGCAGTGACAGAGCCTATTTACTTGACGGCACGGGCCGTGCGTCGGCGGCCGTCGGCGGCGCCGCGCCGCCGCTCCGTCTGCGGCCGCTCTGCCGGCCTCTGTCGGCCGCCACACCGGCGCCGCCCGCCCATCCATCGCCGGCGGCACCGTCCGGCGCCGATCGGTCATCATTGACACGGCCCGGCCGCCGGGTCGGCCGCCGCCCAGCCGACACGCACGGGCGCCGGCCGTACGGCCGAGTGCGGCGGCGTGGCGGCGGCGCCACGCCGCGCCCCCTGTTACGGGACGTCGAGGGGGCTCGCGGCTCCGCTCGCGCTGTCTCCGTGACCGTGGGCTCGGGCGTGAGGGTGGTGCGTGCCCGTGGGAGTCGGGTGGTCTCGTCGGTGGCGGAGAGGAGCTCGCTCTGGGGCGCGGTGTTCGCAGGAAGATCGGCCGGCGGGGAACCGGCGCAGTCGCTCCCCCCCCCCCCCGCTGTCGGCGCGGATTGTGATAGTCGAGATCGCCGAATGAAATCAGGCGCAATCGCATCATCGAGATGAAGTTAACCTGGCTGCCGCGGCTGGAATTCCGAGGGCGGACGGAAACCGGCGGCAAGTGACACCCTCGCTCTCCGTCACCATTTCTCTGTCCCGGCGTGTGTGCGGAAGCGGTGGAGACATTTTTTTGTGGTGCAGGTTTGTTCTGACGCCGCGGGGAGCAGGCGTCCTTTCTTTGAATGATGACAGCCTGACGGAAGTTTGGCCGTATCCAGCGGCGGTGAATGCAGACGCGGCCGGGGAGGTTTTTGTTGCGCCTCCTGCCTTTTCAGCGGCCGCCGACCACGTCGTTACGCGACGCTCACCAGAAAATACGCCCTGTTTTGCTACGTCCTCGCAGAGCCACATGCGGAATGTGGTTTTCATATTTTGCTTTTGTTAATCGCGTGGAGTTTGTGGGTTCGCGGGTGCTGTTAAGAATAGCTTCCTGCCAGTGGAGTCCGCCGGTGGCCAAGCTTGTTGGTCGAGCCTATAGATGTACGAGCCGGTTAGTCAACCACTTGTTTGCTGTTGTGGAGGAATTCATCATATGTCTGGTTCAGTGCGTGCGTATTATGTTTGCGTCTGTGTTGCACTTACGTTGTCATTACATTCGTGGTACTTCGTATGTTCTTGTGTTGAACGACGGTAATATTTGTCCAGATCATTTCCTGGTGGATCCCTAGTCACGATAATATTTGTCCGGATCATTTCCTTGTGGATCCCTAGTCACGGTAATTTATTTTCCTGGGATCTCCTAGTCACGGTAATATTTGTCCGGATCATTTCCTTGTGGATCCCTGGTCACGGTATTTTGGATCTTCCTTGGATGTCACGGTAATATTTGTCCGGATCATTTCCTTGTGGATCCCTAGTCACGGTAATATTTGTCCGGATCATTTCCTTGTGGATCCCTGGTCACGGTAATATTTGTCCGGATCATTTCCTTGTGGATCCCTGGTCACGGTAATATTTGTCCGGATCATTTCCTGGTGGATCCCTGGTCACGGTAATATTTGTCCGGATCATTTCCTTGTGGATCCCTGGTCACGGTAATATTTGTCCGGATCATTTCCTGGTGGATCTCTGGTCAAGGTAATATTTGTCCGGATCATTTCCTTGTGGATCCCTGGTCACGGTAATATTTGTCCGGATCATTTCCTTGTGAATCCCTGGTCACGGTAATATTTGTCCGGATCATTTCCTTGTGGATCCCTGGTCACGGTAATATTTGTCCGGATCATTTCCTGGTGGATCCCTAGTCACGGTAATATTTGTCCGGATCATTTCCTTGTGGATCCCTGGTCACGGTAATATTTGTCCGGATCATTTCCTGGTGGATCCCTAGTCACGCTAATGGGGCAGTAAAAGCGTTGGCATGATTCTGTTGGCTGCGGCCCGTCGTTTCCCTAAACGAGTTGTTAATTGTGAAGACGAGACAGATATCGTCATGAACGTTTATTACGAAGACAGTCGACATGGCACGGGGAAAGAGGTTACACGCCAGTGTCTGCTGTGGATAAAGTTGTTATGCGGTTTTAAAAAGGAAATTGAACTTGGGGATTGACTCTTTGAATCATCGCCGTCTGACATATGACGATACGTGCGATTGGCACACTACGTCTATTGAAAACTGCTTGCATTGCTCGTGCCATGGCGTTGCGTTGACGTGAGCATTGATCACTGCGTCAACCGACATTTTTGGAAGCGTCATATGTGATGATGAAATATATGCACTGGAATTGGAAGCCACCAGCTCCTGCCGTTCCCATGCGTGGATGTGACAGTCACTCTGGGGTGTGACTGGACTGGGTGCGGTAAGAAATGATTTGTGGACGGGGAACCGCCCTTGTTTGTCTTGACTCGGGACATTGTGCTGGTAAACTGTGCCCGATTAACTCACATTACTGAATCCAGTTTGGTTGAAATAGGGAGGCAATGTCACGATTTCTTTCGAAAAACTCGTGGAAATGATCATAGCTGCATGAATCATTTCCGTTGAAGTACGCCGTCATTCTGCGTTATTATTCCGTGTTTGGTTTCCTTCGTGTACACCACAGGCATCCTGCGTTGTCGGTAGCATGTTTTGAAGTGGGAAGATGGCCCCATCGCTCACGCGGCCGGTAAATTGTGGGCCGTTTTTATCCGGCGCGTCTGGCGCGGCGTCACGTTTGGACCGCCTGCTCCGAGGACCCACGCCCAAAAGCAGACCCTCCGCAACCGGCATTTAAGGCCGGCTGGCCCAGCGGTCCGGCGGACGGCCCAACTGTCTGGAGAGCAGGCACAGTGGATACACACGCCATCCCCCCACGGAGGTCCGGTGGGCGACCCTGCTGTCTGGAGGACCAGTAGACGCCCTCCCCCACCCGGAAGTCCAGCGGACGGCTCCGCAGCCCTGACGTCCGCTGATTCCCGCTGCGTGCCAGTTCCCGCCGGAGTCGGCAGGGCGGCGGTGTCGTCTGAACCGTCATCCGGCGCGGCGCGTGCCTGCCCCCTGTGACGTCACCGCGCGGCCCGGCTGGCCGCTGGCCGCGCGACACGTGCCCCGGCGTCCGGCCGACCGGCCCTGACCCGCCCGGGCCGGACGCAGCAGCCCTTTCATTTTCAATCTGCGCGGACAAGCCGCCGGTAACGAAGCCGAGCGCGCGGGAAATCCATCTGGGACCGCCGCTGAATGGCGCGCAAATGCCCGACAATGCGGCGCGCGTCCAAACAGCCAAATTGCCTGCCGGCGCCGGCGGCCCGCCTGTTATTACGCTAACAAGACGCGTTATTAGTTTTTTACCGGGGCGAACGCGATCGGGCGTGGCGTCTCCGGCCTCGGGCGGAGCTGGCGATGATCCGTCGACTGGCCGCCGGGTCGACGGCCCGCGGCGGCGGCGGCGGCGGCCGGGGAGCAGGGGGACGGCGAGGTGCGTCCGCAGGCGGCGCCGCCTGCTCCGGCAGGCCCTGTCGGGACGTTTGAGGTGTCACGGTGCAGTGTGGTACGCGCCATTGGGTATTGTCGGGACATGTCTGCGCGCCTTGCGTCTGTTTGTTGCAGAACCCGGCTGGGCTCTGAGATTAAGCCATGACCCGCAACGCCGTGTTTGCCTGGTGAAATGAGACCGCCTCGTCCCTGCCCGCGCTGGCGCCTTTGAGGGTGACCGCGACCCTGACCCGCCTGACCGGTTGCCCCGCCCCGGTGTGGATGTCGTCCGAACTGTAGGCCGGGTGGCCCCGATCTGAACTGCCCCGGTGGCGTGGTGTGTGGGCTGTGGCCTTGACTCCGGCGATGACCCGTGACGTTTGCCGTGTGACGCCGTGTGGTGCGCCGCCCGGTCCCTGGCGCAGGTGACGTGATCTCTGGTCCGGGTGACGTCATGTCTGCCATGTGATGCCGTGTGGTGTTCTGCCCAGTGTTCTGAATCTGTTACGTCACAGCGTGCCGAGAGGTGATAACGACATTTTGCGAGAGGTGAAAAAGATCCCTAAAATCAAAGTGTGGTGAATTATTATACTTTTTTACTGCTCAGTTGCACACATTGATAAAAGTTTACCTGCATTTAAATTAAATACTAGCATTGTCTACATTCACATTTTTCGACTGTTCTTAATGGGTGTGAAGTTGCCCCATTTTTAGAATGTACCTCACCAGCTCAGTGGAAATGAACAGGTTGCTGAGAATTTATAAACAAAAAGAGGAATCATGATTCTTTTGACAACAATGTGGGCAAATATATGAGTTAAGCAGGAGTGTTTTTTTCTGGGGGGAAGGATTTATCAGTAGGCTGAAATACAAATAAAATGGACTCTCTTTTTGTGCCAGTCACCTATTTTACTAAACTACTGTCTGGGCATCAAAATCTTGTCATGACTTATAATACACCAAAACTTTCGTCACGTTTCCCCACTTATGTATATACTCTCACATAATTTGTCCCAGAAATAGTGTTTTGCATGTACATTACGGTGTTTCTAAAGCTAGTCATGTCACCAGCTTCAAGTTAAATGACTTGTACATATACATGCGGCAACATAATTTATGAAGTGCACATGTATTAATTTGATCATTTGTGGGAGAATGGCTCATTTACTACATCTGAGGTAAAATATCATGTATGATAGAATGAACTGGAGAGATCACAAAATATTCTTGATATTATGACCACATACAGAGGGAATTTGCACATGGTTTAAGATGGAAATTATGATTCGCAGAAACTGCAGTGCTAGTCGCAACATGATGACTAGCACATTACGACTACACTTATAAGAGGTCATAGAGAGTTTTACACATGTATGGTACAGACTTAGGTATCAAATCAGGTATGTCAAAGCTGTTCACGCCAAACAGTTATTACAATAGCCAACAGGAATGTTCAACTTACATGGAACATGGGGCAAGGCAGTTTCCAGTGCCCCGATGATTGCTTTGTCACTTGATTGGAAGAGTCATCATGCCAGTCTTCAGACAGAAGCCAAAAATGCGGACGAGATGCATACAGTGTTCAGGAATTGTCACTGATGACCACAGTCCTGAAAAATTGTCATGAAGTGCGCATGTATTATTGGGAAATGGTACCAACACCAACTAGCATTACCATCATTTTGTATTGTTCTGTGTTTTGTGCGACTGGGCTGAGTGGGCTGGACATGACCATCCAACTACAGCTCAGTGAACTCACATGACATGAAGAATTTATGGAAATTAGCCTTTAGGGAGATAGGTAGCTCAGCTGTTCCGGTATGGGTAGCAGATGGCAGTGGCATTGCCCCATTCCTCTTCATATGCCAAGCTGTCCTCACAAAATATATATTTCATTAAAAAGGAAATGTCTGAAGCAAGTTCATTGAAACAAACATGTCAGAAACTTTTGCTCAGAATATTAGCACAAAAATGCGAACCAAAAACAGCTGGGAATAAAAGAAATAAATAGGAAATAAAGGAAATAAATAAAATAAATAAACAAAAATAAGATGCCAAAACCAGATTACTGGCACATTTTGTCAGCATGGCAGCTCACAGCTTGCGACCGAGCACAGATTTCTATGTATGGTATCAGACACATGGCATGGCATCATGTGAAGTTCGTCCAAGCTAATAATACGCACCCACCTCTTATCCCCACAAGCACAGTACTGGTCTTGTAATGAGCGTTCTGCTCTCCGTTAGAGGTTCTCATTCGAATCAACACGCAGCTGTCAGATGTCAGAGCTGTCAGATGTCAGGATCGAGAGGCGCGCCGGGAGATTGACGGGTGAGACAATGCAAAATTAAAGTTCGATTTCGAAATAAATAGGCTTTAAAAGCACATGAGAATTTTTCTTAGTAAAATGATTCATTATGGTAGTTACGGAATATTTCCTCGATTTCGGAATTGTTTGTGACGCAAATATTAATGTCCATTGTACGGTGTCTCAGGATGGCTGGGCTTTTTCTGTGAAATAGGTGGGAACACTAGTGGCAACGTTGTAATAGTACACAATACGTAAACTTTTTGGCATTTTTGTCAGCGACGCGTTTTGTGACAGTTTGTAATTTTGCCATCTTGTAATATCGCCTGCGAGCAGTACCTTTCTCGTGAGACAAAACTCATCATCTGGACATTTCGCGAGGCGGAAAAGTGCTTAGGGTGTCACTTTCCGCCCAAGTGGCGTTTTGTTCGGAGCCGTGTGCTGGCCGTCCGGCGGTGCCAGTGACTTGGTCTGTGGTCCGGGGGACGTCTTTCGCCCGGAGGCGTCTCAATGGCCGATCAGCTGATTGCCGGGCCGGCGCCGCGCCGCTTCCACCCGGCACAATAATGCCCCGTTAATGAAAGAAGCCCTAGAATTTAATTTCCGCCGCCTGTGCGCGCTTTGATCAGCGGACAGTGAAAAACAAGATGTATAGCTCTGCGTGACTGTTGGGCGCTCGGAAATTCGTGTGCGAGCCTCAGAAATATGGCTCGTCGCGTTTGTTGCGGTTTATTGTGCGGCGCGGCGTCGGCAGTCGATAGCGAAGGCCCTCCTCGGCCGGAAAGTTAATGCCCAAATGAATGAGTGCGAGAGAGACGGGCTGCATTTTAATCTGCCGCCGCTGGAGGGCCATTGAGCGTCGACACGGAGAGTGCCGGGGCTGTAAATGGGCCTTCCACCGCCGATCTCCGGAGTCGGACGCCCGCCGAGGAAGCGAAAACCACCAGAGTGTTACTGGCTTCGGAGTGGTTTATGGTGTACGCGAAGAAAACGAACAGCAAAGTCGGTGTAGTTTTTGCAGGCGGCAACCGCATTTGTGTCATTGAAGCAAGTACGCGATGTTTGAAATGCAAGTTGATAGGATATAACAAACTGTTGTAGTAATAACGGAAGTGACATCACATTTGCTCTGCTTAGCGATGTCACTGAGTGCTCTGTTCTTAGAGTCATCTACCCGAAGCGAGTTTTTCAAGCCTATACTGACTTTTTTTACTCAAGCCTATCCTGGTGCTTTTTGTTGGTTCAATCTTGGCAGCTGATTAAGGCCGCGTGTCTGGCGTGCTGGTTGTCGGTCGCCACTTTGATGGCCGGTTGGTGGTCCATCGGACCGGAGCCGGAACGGCAGATCCGAACTCGGACGGCCGTGCCGCCACCCGCCGATTTACACCCCGCTCTCTCTGTTTCAGCACGCCATGTTCTACTTCTTCCACCACTACGAGCTGCCGGTGATCCTGCGGAACGCGCAGATCCAGCGGCTGGTGACCAACGCCATCCGACGCGACAACCTGCGGCGGGCCGGCCAGCCGGCGGCGCCCACGCCCGAGGAGCTCCTGCTGGCCATGATGGACGCTCCTGGACCGGGCCCGGCACCGGCGCCGGCACCGGCACCGGCTGTGGCCACGGCTACGACGGCGGCTGTGGCTGCGGCTGCGGCTACGTCTACGGCTACGGCTACGGTTATGGCTACGGCTGCGGCTGATGCTCCGTCTCCGCCTGCGGCTGCGGCGCCGTCTCCGTCTCCGGCTGTGGCTGCGGCTCAGGCTCAGACTCAGACCCCGGCCTCAGCTGCGGCCGCGGCTCCTGCTGAGGCTCCTGTCGCGGCTCCGGCTGCGGTCCCGGCTCCCGCCGCTCAGGACGGCACCCAGACGGACGCCGCCGGCAGCCGAGAGGCCGCCGCGGCGGGACCGGTCGGGGCGGCGCCCGCCGCGCCGGCGGACTGGTCTGAGGGGCGGCAGTGCCAGCTGGCTGCCGCCGCGTCCGGCCCCGCCGGCGACGTGCCGGACCAGGCCGAGTCAGGCTCGCGGAGCGGCGTGTGACCCGGGCTCTCCTAGCGGGAGTGGTTCGGCCGTCCGGCTGGAGGCCGTCGGCGCGTCCGGCCGGGCAGCAGCGGACGCCGGCCTCGCTGAGTTGTCCGGACGGCCCGGGGGGGGGGGGGGCACCAGGCGGCGGAAGAGGCCAGCAGACCATCCCCCGGCGGCCGGCGATAACGCCGTCACGGGCCAGCCGGCGTCACGGCGGCGGGCGTTTGGGCCGGCCGGCGCTGCGCCGTGTAATGCTTTCAGTGTGATGGCTCTCGGTTAGCTGGAGTGAGGTGGTCGCGCGTTGGAGTCGTTGGCGTGCTGTTGTGTGTGATCGGCCCGCAGCGGACGGTGCGTGGCGGCGGTGTGTGGGACGCGATGCGGCCCAGGCGTGCCTTCTCGTGAGGCCGGCGTGCAGGGTACACGGGTGGTCCGTCCGGATACGCAGGTGGTCTGTCCGGGTACGCGGCGGCGCGTGGCCGCGTGGTGGAACCCGTCGCCGGCCGCGGGCGTCGCCAGTGCGTTCAGCTCAGTGTCCGGTGTACACCGATGCTGCCAGTATCACGAGTGTGTCAGTATGGCGACAGCGTTAGTCGCACTCGGCAAGCGTGGACGTGATTGTGCAATGTTGGAACGCGTTTGATCAGTCGACGACGTCGTTTCCACTCCGATACGATGTTATATTATCCAGTTGAAATCCGCGACTACGGTGGTTTTCTGTTCGGTCAGGGCGTGCGAGCGGCTGACGGCGGTGGCCGGCGTGCGGTCCCTGGACGGCCGTCCGTGCCGGCAGTGGACCCCTGAGTTGCGCTCTTGGGTCCTCTCGCTGTGATCCAGATGAATACACGCTACAGTCAATGTCAGCTGTGTGACGCCGAGCCGGCCGGCGGCGCCTCGAGAGGTATGGCGAGACGGAACAGGAAGCTCGAGAGGTATGGCGAGACAGAACAGGAACCTCGAGAGGTATGGCGAGACAGAGCAGGAACCTCGAGAGGTATGGCGAGACAGAACAGGAACCTCGAGAGGTATGGCGAGACAGAACAGGAACCTCGAGAGGTATGGCGAAGAAGGAACAGGAGCCTCGAGAGGCACGGCAAGACGAGCCCTCTCGGTATGGAGAGGCTTTTCTGTTCCACTGACTGGCCCAGTGTTTTGGACCTGATGTCCGTCCCTAGTTCGGTCGAAAATAATGACCGCCGGTCAATCTGTTCATCCCTGGCCAGCTATCAATCTGACCATCTCTGACCAGCGGTCATTCTGGCCATCTCTGACTAGCGGTCAGTCTAACCATCTCTAACCAGCAATCAGTGTAACCATCTCTGACCAGCAGCCATTCCGGCTGTCTCTGACCTGCAGTTATTCTGGTCAGGGCAACCACCAGTTTGGTCTGAAATACTGCCGACCAGTCTGGTCAGCTGCGGTCAGTCTGCCGGTGGTGCCGGACCGTCCGGCGGCCGGACGGCCGGCCGGTGCGTTCAGACCGACAGCGGCACCTCGTCCTCGGACCGGGCCGCGCGTCTGGAGCCCGGCGCTCCGCAGCCGGGCGCACTGTCCCCATCGAGTCCCAGGGGTCTCCGCGCCCCGCTGCTGAGACCCTCACGGCTCATGGGGGCCGCGGGCCTTCCGCGTCACTTCCTCGCCGCGTCGCGGCAAGACCGAGCCTGTTGAACCGGCCCGCAGGCGGCCGGCGGGCGCGCTGTTCGCGGTCTGACTCCGCCTCCGAGCCAGCTTCACCGTCAGCCGAGGACGGCAGAGGACGACCGGACGGAGGTCGGGGTCCTCTCCGACCCTCACCGTCAGCCGAGGACGGCAGAGAACGACCGGACGGAGGTCGGGGTCCTCTCCGACCCTCACCGTCAGCCGAGGACGGCAGAGGACGACCGGACGGAGGTCGGGGTCCTCTCCGACCCTCACCGTCAGCCGAGGACGGCAGAGGACGACCGGACGGAGGTCGGGGTCCTCTCCGACCCTCACCGTCAGCCGAGGACGGCAGAGGACGACCGGACGGAGGTCGGGGTCCTCTCCGACCCTCACCGTCAGCCGAGGACGGCAGAGAACGACCGGACGGAGGTCGGGGTCCTCTCCGACCCTCACCGTCAGCCGAGGACGGCAGAGGACGACCGGACGGAGGTCGGGGTCCTCTCCGACCCTCACCGTCAGCCGAGGACGGCAGAGGACGACCGGACAGAGGTCGGGGTCCTCTCCGACCCTCACCGTCAGCCGAGGACGGCAGAGGACGACCGGACGGAGGTCGGGGTCCTCTCCGACCCTCACCGTCAGCCGAGGACGGCAGAGAACGACCGGACGGAGGTCGGGGTCCTCTCCGACCCGCCGGCCGCCGGCGGGACGGAGGTAGGTCCCAGGGCCGCAGGAGCGGCCGGTCGACAGCGCTGGCCTGCCCCCGCTCGCCCACCGACGGCGAGACGATCTGAGACTCTGAGACCGGTCGACGGTGCTCATGAGGACCGGCTCCGTGGGTGGGCCAGCTGCAGCGGCCCCTCCGGCGTGGAAAAACGACCAGCAAGTCCGCAGCACAAGCGGAAGAGCACTGGCGACCAGGGGAAAATCCGACAGAAAGCCGTGGAAATTAATCTTCATCACCTCAGGGGCAGAGAGCACTGCTCCTGAACGGAGCTGCAGCGCCTAGCGAATCCATGCCTGCTGGCATCTAACCAAAGTGGTAGCTAAAGCTGTAATAAGCCGAGCATTACATCGAGTGGATTTTAATGAGGTGTGCATTATAACCATCAGATGTGCTGCACTGCACAGCTCAGGTCCCTTCGCCGTGGAAGCGACAGTATGATAAGCAGGCAAAGAATGCATTATGAAATGAACAACAAACTAGTATCTAGACCTTGCTCATGCGACTGTTTTTCAACAATATGCTTGTGAGTCAGAAGTGAACAGACTGTTTTGCGATGGTACCCTTTCTTGTCGTCTATAATCATCTTTCGTCCATCCGTGACCATGGTTTCATGTCTTATCGCTGCCAGTCCGAAATTTCGCTCAGCGCTCTACCGCCCTGGATTGTGAAACCATTGGTCTGTGTCGCTTCGACACTTGCGAATTAATTCGGAACCCCATTAAATTTATGTTGGAAGAAAAATCACACATCACCGAAGAATGAATACAAAGTGGCGGCGGACGCGGATTCGTTTTAATTTTGGCGCCGGCGCCCGGGCCGGGCGCGCCGTAATGAGGTGAAAATGTGCTCGTGCATGAAATGTGTTGCGACGCTACTGGGATGGTTTTAATTATGCGGACGTTCGGTGTTGAATTTTGATGATGTTTTTGGTGAACGTAAGGAGCGATGATGGACATAGTGTTGATGGGCTCACAGCTTTTGGAGAGGGAATTGTCTCGGCGTGTTGGCTGGGAACAAGAGGGTAAGGCAGGCACAATCCGGTCGATTTGTTTCCTGGCGATGTCCATTGCTGTGGTGATATAGAACGATTGTTTTGTATAGTTTTGCTTGTTATTGGCAAGAAAAACTATACGAAAGAATATGGTACTTTAGATATTTTGAATATGATATGATGATCGTATGATAACAATATGATAAAGATATTTTCGTTATTTTTCAAATAGTGTTCAGGATAGCTCCACATGTTTATCAGGAATATCTAGCTGAGACACGAAAAAATTAAAAGAGCTTGATGTCGTCGCTTACATCGTTTCTAAAAAGTGGATTCATATGTTAAAATATTACAGCTTGTGTAGTTTTGTACCCTTTTGTGGGTGCTTGAAATCCCCAATATTACATGGGCATCTAACGATTTGTGAAATTAACATCGGAGTATATTGGGTGAGCACCCACAATGACTTCGTATTTCCAAGAAAGTACTTGAGCGGTCATCCCCAATACACTTTGAAAAGCTACATTCCTTCTCTGAAGTGACAGATAATGTTGCAGCTGACGTTCTGGTTGCAGTGAACCCACCGCGTCGCTTTCAGACTCGACAATGTACAACAGATGTCACTAGCGGTATGGCACTGGGCGACAGGCTGTACCGTTATACTCATTTGCCTTGCGGTGTAGTCTGGATTCCAGGTTCGTCTACCTCGCCCGTCAAGTGCGGGACGCTGACGATGGTTCAGAACAAAGCAAGATCCTTCATTCACCTGTTACAAACTGCTTTCGCCAACTGGCGTTTCGAGACGTGATATCCATTGTCTCGTCTTGCACGACTTATCAATGCATGTCCTTCTGGTGTAGTACCAGACACTGTCCTAACTATTTCCAAGGCAATGTATTTTAGCAGGAAAAAATGAAAAATGCAGAAAAAACTACCAAATGGTGGTTGTCTTGCCATAATTGTTGTAAAGAATCTGTGCACCCCAACTATACGTCACATTGCCTTTAATCTATAGAAAAGTTTTTATTTGAACCTACGCAAAAAATATGACACGCACAGCACTCGTTACATGGACAGTTTTTACTCTTAGTATACATATTTCACACAATTTCGACATAGCTCTCTGCAGTTCAAAGCTCCGATTACTTAAACACATACTCCTAAGCATTGTGCTCACGATTTCCTGCGTCCATAGAGCCGGCTAAACGAGATATTAAATGCAGCGGCCCGTTCCTTTCATCGCAGCGTCGGCCGAAAGTGATCCGGCTTCCCGGATTATTAGCGCGTCTCACCGCGGGCAAAATCGCCGTCGGCGGCGGCGACGGCCGCGGAGCCGGCCGGCCGCCGGCGACGGGACCTCGGAGGCCCGCGCGGCGCGGCGCCCGGCCCCGCGGCGCTATTTCAACTCATCTGCAGGCGGCCGTCCCTCTATGGCCGACGGCCGGGCGCCGGCTGGCGGCGGACAGGACGCCTTTGCCGCGCGCGGCCCAGCCCTGCGTCCCACCGCGCGCCACAATTAGAATAATGGCCGAAAAGAATTACCGGCCTGCAAATGGCAGCGCCGACTGCGGGGCGGCGGGAGAGTGGGCGCCCCGCCGGGCCGGGCCAGGTCGGCGGCGGCACCTGGCGCCGGTCGAGGCCGACCGCCGGCCGCCGCTCGCCGCGGCACGCCAAAATGGCCGCCTCGCCCTCTCCGCCGCTCAGGTTTTGATTTATTTAGGATTTCGCAATATCGCGCAATGATGAAAGGCAATGAACGCGGAAGGAAATGAGGCGCAGAGCCACGAGACTTCCGAGATAAATCTAGGCGACATTGGAAGTCCGATCATGTTTCTGGGCGAAGGCGCCAGGGCGATTATTTGGTGTAAAATGTTGTGGAGGTTCAGCCGTATGAGGATGGAGTAGGTCTGAAATCATGTGAGTTAAGCTGTGCCGAGGGTATTCTCAACAGGAGCAGTCTTGCGTGGAATGTTACGAAGGCTTCGGTTTCATTGCTTACACTGCGTTTAACTTTCCACTTGCATTAACGTCATATCTTCAGATAGTGTAAGCTTGTATGGATTTAGCATCAGACACAAAAGCGTGCAGAATTGTACCACCAGGACGAACTGCCCTTCTACCACACCATTTTAATACATGTCTGCAGATCTTACAAAGCAGATTTCATACAGCAGTACCAGACTTTACTGTAGCTTTGTGGGGCTGTACTCGGTTCATATGCGGCACAATGGATTCGGTACTCACAAGCAGGCAGCTCGATTTGACCCGAAGCTGTGAGATCACCGAACCGGGAACCGGACGTGCCGTGAACTTGACTGGACGCCGGATATCCATCGGCACCTCCTCGCTTGCTGCGTGCCGCAATATTGCCTCACCTCATACTCCATTAGATGCCAGGGTCGGAAGTCTGCATAGCAAGCCTGTCCCATATCGACCTAGATCTGAACATCGTCCACTTGAAAAGGTCCGGATCAAGTTATGGAAAAATATCTCTTGGGAGTGTGCAGATGCTTCGAAAGTCATTCCTGAGCAAATTGCTGTTCAAAGTGCCTGAATATGCAGAAGGCATCTACCTTCTCATAAACGTTCTTGGTTCGTAGATAGCCAGCATGAGAAAAAGAGATAGCAAGAGATAGCTAGCAAAAAAGGCAGATAGCTAGCTAGAGAGAAAGGTCTTTGTTTATACCGACCATCACATTAAAGCGCGAAATCAAAAGAGATCCTTGAGCATTGCTTCAGAACTTTCAAATCTCCGCGAGGTTAAAATCCCTGACCCACGTCCGCCAGAGAGCAGGCAGAATTTCTGGCGCCGTCAGCTAGACGCCAGAGGTCAGTGACCCCGGAGTGGTCGGGGGCCGCCCCTCCGTCGCAGACAGCCCGGCAGGACCGCGGCCGTTTCGGTGCAAATGCTACTGATGAGAGCGGCCGCCGGCGACGCGGCCACAGGCAAGGACGCTAAGTGAATTGGTGATAAATCCGGGGGGCCGATCGGCAGGGTTTTGACGCCGCTCCCGGGGCGACCGCCAGGCGGAGGGACGCGGCACGCCTCAGGCCGCAGCGGCGCAGTGCCGAACAACACTCGGCACCGAGTCAAGGAGCCAGAAGTGCATGGCATCGTACGCCCAGGGTCGTGGCGAAAACGAACTCGCCAGCACTAAAGCACTCGGGTTTTCGTCCAGGGCCAGCGGGACCCAGCGCGGGCCATGTGACCCGGAACGATTGCTCTTTATCATGGAAAAACGCATAGTTTTCTTCAATGAGAGAGGTGCCGAGGGTGTCCATCTGAGCGTTTATGCTTCCTTGACACACTCTGCTGCCTGGATTGTTACATTTCCCAATGGACCATTCTCCAGCCGACCCATGACGTCACGATTCACCCAGGTATGCTCGCCTGTCCTAAATTACCCAGCTGGGCGGCAAGTGCTTCCCAGTATCACGGCAACCACCGTCTGCAAACGTTTACGTTTAAAACACTAAAGCGCTGAATCACCATAATCCTTCCTCTGATATATACGCGCTGCGCACAGAAAGTCCGGAAGAAAGGCCTTTTGGCGACTCCTCGTTGCGCGGCGACTGGCTAAACCTTGTAACTGACTCACGTTTGCTACTCACTGACTCGGCCTTGGAGCTGCTTCGTTGGTAAGACACGCGAAGAATGTCGTATGGGGTCGGGGCAGCGCCCGAATGTCGTATTCTTCCGGATAGCGACGGCACCAGCTGTTCCGCGTGGCACAAACCACGTCGGCGGCACGAACTTATCCAGTTCAAGGGAGCCGTTCAAGCACCAGCTACAGGAGACTGCGCCGTGATGAGGCTTGCAGTTACATGGCTTCGCCAGAAGCCGCGCAAAATACCCCGTAACCACACACGCCCATCCAGTTGAGGGACATGGCTATATTTTGGCACAGCTACTGGATGCTCGCTGGTGCTGTGTCATGCAACCAGCTGCAGCTTCCTAGGGGTTTGTATTTTCGTCGGCAATGACTGGTTGAAGTCGCGCATGTAACAAATGATTGAATCAGACAGGGGACGTTGCAGTAGATGGCTCAGGATAAAGTGGGTCTGATGACCACCGGCGAGAGCCCCAAAAGCCTTTGGCAACTATAAAAACAACGTCTAGGTCTGCGATAGTTTGGTCAGAAGATTACAGCCCTCCCTCCACAAAACGCACGGTTCATCATCTAGAACAGAAGCTAAAATGAAAGAAACCGCGATCAGATGTTGTTTTAGTTCACAACCGAGCAACAGTGTTAAGGCAAAATAAAAATTTCCTGCGGCCTCTCATACCTGTTCTAGCTCTTTCTTGGTCTGAGGGAGTCTTTAAAGTTAGGCATTTTCATTTTCTTCTTGTCCGTTATGTAACTGTCTTCCTGTAACTTCTCTCTGAATGCACTACCACGGCGTCATTCTTCGCGACGTACCACGAGAGACCAGGAAGACTTATCTTGATGGCAAACGGGCCATTAAGAAAACAATCCTTGGAGAGCTCGTGAACTCAGGTTGTGAGGATGCAAGGAAGGGAATTACAGCCCCAAACAATGCCACGAATCAGGAGGGTCTCAGATGCCACCGGTATAACAGGAATCTATGCGGACACCATCTTTTCTGCTTCTCGATGGCACGGAGCGTAACAGGCGTTCCGTCTATTAGGAGGCTTCTTTTGAAAAACGCAGGGAAGACAGATGCAAGCAAACCACCGCAGGCACGGAATGCACACGCTGCGACAGTTAGAATCCAAACGGCATATCAGGCAGCCTGTTTACAGTAAAACTAAGAATTTTCATCACCCATCGACGAACTGAGTGAGAGATGAAAACGTTCTTCGTTCATGACTAGTGGACGGACTGAATGTTTGCATTGCAGCTGTTGAGCTTGCCTGGTCTAGCTTCGTTTAAACGGAATGAACCCCTTCTGAAACTTACCATTTATAGCGTTACTACAGTTCTCCTTAGAATATCGCAGATGTGAACGGACCGAAAATAATGCAGTTCCTGACACGTATGACTGTCTTGCTGATCAGCATAGTAAATATTGCGTTGTCAAACATTGTTTAACTTAATTAATTAAGTTACTAAAATTGTGTTAAAAAGCTAATAAAATAATTAAAAATAGCATTGACACTCCCAAACCGGTGGCAAATAGGTTTTTCTTGTTTTCTTGTCTTCCCTTGTTTTTCCTTGAATAAATTCTGAAGCTTTAGAGTCGGTCCAACCAAATTTTCAGCACCTGTTCGTCAGTTTATTTTTCTTATAACCATTAAGTTCAAGTTGTGCTAGGTCAAGTCGTGGAGATATGATGTCAGAAGTAAACTCGTGGCTCTTTAGGTGGTGGTGCAAACATACCTCGTTTTTTATGATATCCGCGAATATAATGTACCGATGATTTTGATTTACGTTGGCAACGTCCCCCAAAAGGAAATGCAACTGTGACTCGTCAGTATAAGAGGTCATGTTAGGTTACATGCATGATGACGATTCCATTGATTTGCATTGTGGGTGATAGAAGCCGTTGCTGCCGACGTCCCGCATTGTTCAAACCAGACAAGCAAATCTATATACATCTCTTAGCGAAATTCACCAAATGCAGCTTGAGGTTATGTCAGATCACGTCATTGGTAGATACCAAACGAAATAAAATACAACACTGTCTGCAGAAGATCGTTTAGTAGCAGCAGAGAGCAACTAATATTCCTGGTACGAATGCGAAAAATGGTTATCTGTCCTGACCTGGTTTGACCTTGACCCGGTAAAGAGCAGACAGCGCAGATTTGATGATAACGAAATGTTATTTCAGTTCTGCACTTGACGCAATTAGCAGTCCCAGCGAGTAATTGTTGATCTTTGTCAGAAAGAGCAGTCTTAGAAGAAGGCAGTCTTATCTGATCTGACCTAGACTGACCTCGACTGGTGATCATCAGTAGGTTCCACTTTCGTCCTTTTTGTCACGTTGATCAAAAAGGCTGCAAGTAAGTATCGATCTCTGGTGTGTAAAGTAAGATCAGTATTTCACTTGACTTAGGTTTACCCTGACCCGACATTTTTTACCTTTTAACATGCTTCTAGTGCAGAAGATCGTGACCTTTTGTTTGATACCCAGCTGAAGTTGAAGATACCCAGTTAACCAGTATTGCAGATTATATGATGTACAAACCGATGTCAGTTTTCCCGACGTTATGTTGTGCGTTTTACGTAGCCTGTGAAGTCATCAGCCACGTAACCAGGGCTGTCGACTGGTGGTAGACTGGTTCAGATCCGACGGTAAGGTCATGTGATAACATGGAAGTGCCCTTTTTGACACCCCCAGGCGGCCGTGGGCACAAAACACGCCAGGTGGTGTCGAGTTAAATAAATATCATTGATTGGGAGAAGTAAACTAGTAACGGATGTGAAATACCTACTGTACTTTCTGCCCACCCACGACGGTGTAGAATCCATAAACTTATAGCAAAACGCTAATTTGACAATGTGTCAATCGCCACAATCAACACAAAGCGTTTATCAAAGAACTTTTTATTTGTGCTTTGCTTGTGTTTTGATCGTATCGGTTTGATCGTATCGACTGATATCGTCAGTGTCAAACCTTTACTTCATTTTGTCTCTTAATCGCCTAATTTCATTTGCACTGTACGCCAAAAAACTGGTCACTACTTTGCTTCAAACGCATCGCAGCAGCAGGTCATACCCCACGGTTTCAACTGAGCGCAAACATTGCTTCTTGCTTCAATGGATCAGGCGCCGCCATCGATCAAATACACTGAAAGGAACAGTGACGCCTTCAGTTTTATGGAAAGGTCTTCATGCTGCACCCAGAACCACCGCGCGAAGTTTGGCCCTGCTGCAAAGACTTTCTGAAATCAGGGTTGTTTTATGCAGTATCTTTGATCATACGCTGTTTGTTTTTACGAAAGAAGGACCTGCAGCCGTTACGTAGGGATGAAAACCGTTGAGCAATGGTGCACTAGTTTATTCCAGAAGTATGTTCAACAACAAGAATCGCTGAGCTGTGGTTACATTTGTTCCTTCTAGCAGAAAGCCCAATGATAAAAACTACTGGGCATGATACTAAAATGGGAAAAATTAGCTATACATAATTAGCATAGTGCCCTCTCCTAGTTCAGTGGGAAGAACCATAACCAAACTATTTCACTGGTCAGCTTGGTTCACTTTCAGCGCTTAACAACATTACTTTTGCAGAAAAAAAATTGTGTGATGCACTTTGCTTATGTGTAAGATGCTTGATGTCGGTCGGAAATCATTTGCAAGACAATCAACAGAATGAAGTCGGTTGATGAGGAACATAGAACCAGATAGCCATTTGCTTGCGCAGAATGCCTATCACAAGTAGCAATCCGACTAACGTGTTGCACAGCACTAGGCTCGTCGCGCTTTGCAGTCTTAAGCATCCTTGGTGGTTCGGAATTGATTTTATCTCGAACCGCATAGGATATCGAATTGACTCCGGTCGTGTTTCAACCCGCTGTCGTTGACGAAACTCGTAGTTTTTGTAAACACAGAACATTTTGCATCAAATGAGATGTCATGCGCGACGCCGGGATCTTCGACGTGCCGTCGCGGGCTGAACGGGCTTGAGCACTTTCAAAATAGGGTTTTTGACCTGGAAGCTCGCGCTAATTAAAATCAGCACCAATCGCTTCACGCCGGCGGAATTCCGCAGTTTTCATCGCCAACACAATTAGGCGGTCGGCCGGCGATTAAGCTCGATCTTAGCCGTCGGGCTAATTAAGCGTATCATTGCCGGTTGAAGTCGCATTAGGGACGGTCGTGCGGCGGCGCGCCGGGCCCGCGACACCTGGCGCCGATCCGGCGCCGCCGCCGCCGGCTCTGGCTTTGCCACCTGCGTTATCAGCGGCCGGATGATCGATGCCGGCCGGTGGCGGTGATCGATTGGCGGCCAGTGCGCCTGTGCGGCGGCCGGCCGGGCGGCCAGCTCGGCGCGCCGCCGCGCCGCCGGCCGCCACTCGCCGCCGTGTGCCGGCTGCGGCCATCGGAGGCCGGCCGCCGCGCCCCGCCGCGGTAAGTGGACGGAGCCGCGCTCCGGGCGGACCGGCCGGCGCCGCGCCGCGCCGCGGCCGTGACGTGGGATCGGTCTGCGGCGCCGCCGGCCGCCGGCGCCCGGGGCGGGAGCCGGGTGACGTCCGGTGCAGGCTCCTACAGAGCGGCACGAGTGCCGCCTGTCGTTGTGCGGCACGTTTGTGGTCAATGAAATGCTGCATATTTCCCGTGCGGTGGACATTGGTCGCCGTCAGAAATCGCCTGTTGAGAAGAGACCCCGATGCCTCGTGTTTTCTGGGAACGGCTCATCGCACGAACGGGAACCCCATGTGGCAACAAAGCTTTCGTCTTTTATTTTCATTTTTTGATGTATTGGACAAAACATGCAATTCATAGGAATGATACCTAAAACTCCAGTAGTCTTACAATCAATCTTAATGCCCAATGGTTTTACCCTTATTCCTTCCGGTTTTCATAGACCCGAAACAAATATTTACACATAAATATACAAAATGTTTGGGTTGATCGCAAACGGACAGTTTTGGCTTAGCCATGATCAAAATTTCGAATTCTGAACAAAATTCTGCACAAGTGACACGAGTATTCCTGTAAAGAAAACGTTTTCTGCTTCAAAATAGATATTGTAATAACCTATCTGCTATTTGCCATTATGCAGCTATTCCACATGCGTCTAAAATGATCAAATCCTGGCTCACTGAAAATCTATGACGTCTGTCAGTTCTACTTGTTCTTTTTTTTGCAGCCATGAACTTTGCATTGATGTTCAGTAATGAACGGAACATTGGATGTTTACATCTCACCGCAGATTCCATTCCGTCCAAGCGTTCATTTCTGAGTACAGAGACAGTGTCAAATAGGGCACGGTCGTGACACAAGTCTGGGAGGCACCTCAACCACCCTTCAGTGCCCCCGAGACTCCGAAAACTAGATAAAATCATCCCAAAACTAACATCAAACATATCGCAAGCACGAGTCAAGAAATGATATCTATGTATATGCGTATATGTATGTGTATATTTATGTGTGTATCTTTGTATGTGTACCTATACGTGTACAATCATAATGTAGACATCTAACGATCAGAAATATGAGCACGTCAACAGACTGAATAAAACGCCACTGACGTACATAGTAACATCGGCGACAAAATTAGCCATTAGCTGGAACGCCGTTCCTAGCTGTTCCGAGGTAGTCAACTGGACGTTACTTCAGTTAACCTTGTTAACTGTTACCTGCCAATGTATAAAATATTAACAACTGTCTGAACTGAATGGTACTATTTTCGAGCATAGCATATGGCGAAAACTGGCTTATAAAAGGCACTATTCAATACATTAAAGCTGATTCGGTCATACTTGCATAGATCACAATCAGAAAGAATGATTGATTAAAATTACTGGATATGCATTATTCAACGCGCTATTGACACATGCTGACGTTTCACTGGAGACAAAATAATCCAGTTCGAGGTATGAAATTGACTTGACTGAAGCGCAAGGAATGGCCGGAAACATATCTTTGCCAAACTAAATAATTACTTTTAGCAAAAACAAGACGAAAAACCATAATCACCATTAAACGTTTATATCCGTGGGATAAGAATTATTTTGATTGATTTATTTGCCTAAAACATGCGTTGGAAACGGCACATTACAAACTATTCCGTAATTTTGTAAGCGCAGACGGTTTTTGTGAACTCGAGGCTAATTTCCTTATGATATCCTTTGAATCCTTTGATAGCACTAATTACACTGACCGAAGGATTCATTTTTGGTTTTCAATAAACGACATTGACTTTTGAAAAGTCGCAAATTACGCGTTGGCTTTAAGTGCATAGCACCCGAGCAATGCAATGCAATGCAATGCAATGGCACGCACATGAGAGTGAACATTACTGTTTGCGGGATGCAATAATTATTGTTTGGTGTGTTTATCTGGGTATAAAATACTTTGTGGCACATTCAGCTGAGTGATAGATCGTTTCAAAACGGAAATGCCTTCCGTTGATCAAATGACAAACCGCCCATCGCGTACTTTATGCATCTTGCTAATGATCATGAAATTTTTTCCATTCTTTAACGGCATTCAGCCCATGTAATTCTCTGGCTCTTCTTCGTTTTGCATGTTGATCGCCGAAGCGTTGGAGTAAATCATTCAGAACGATTCCGCACTTTGTAGAGCACTGGGAGGTGCATTTGCCCCCAGGCTGTTAGGCGCATTCAATATTTACCCGGCTAGTTGGAAGAGAGAGAATTATTAATATTGACAGGGCTCGTGCATGACTAAACGTAAAACGTTTAACGGCTTTGGCTTGCCAGCCGTGACGTACCACCCGAGTCACTGCATCTTCACGTCGAACGCAGCCGGAACTTGACTCGATGAGCTCCTCCCGGACGGGGATGAACGAAATAATGCTCCTTGCCTACGTCACGGTGCTGTCCGACGCCAGAGAGCCGTTCTCTGCGGCGCTGGCGGCCGCTGCGTGCTCAGATCGCCGACGCCGCTCCGTAATTGCAATATCACAGCGGCGCCCCGGGCAACGCGCAGCCCGCAGCTCACCATTGAGCCGTTCCGCGAAGGCGCACAAAGCCGACGTCGCGGCAACTGAATGCTATTTGATTAAGGGTTTTATTTTCAAAGGGTCGGCCGTGTCACCGGCCGGCGAATTAAGCCTTCTGGTGGGGCCGGCCGGCCGCGGCGGCTGCTCGGCGTTATTGCGGCGCCCGGCGCCGGCCGAGCCGGCCCGGCCGGCCCGCGGCACCGGCCTAATTGAATGTCACGCAGCGGCGGCGGCGGCAGCGGCCGGCCGGGCGCGCGCTGCGACGGCCCGCCCAGCCGTCCGGCGAGGTCACGGAGACGTGACGCGCAGACGTGTCCCGCGTCACGGAGTCGTGGCCGAGTCGCGGGACCTGCGGCGTCGTGGAGCGGTGCCGCTCGTCATGGCGCCGGGCCTCGGGGCGATGGCGACTTGGCGATGTGCGCTGCGGAATCGTGGCGGCCCGCAAGGACGAGCAGGAGCACGTGCTCCTAACGAGATGGCGGCCTCGCACAGAGGCCACGCGCCGGCTCTGCGGCGCTCCTGACGGACTGGCGTCACCTGGCTCCCCCCTTGGTGCTTACCCGGCCCGATGAGGCCAGCTTGGTCGTGCCATCCGCTCCCGTGGAAGCAGGCGCGGCGCGGAAACTTCACCGTCCGGCCGCCGTAAAATCATGACTCGTTTGGGGACAGTTACGTTTGTCGCGGCGCTGTGAACGGCCACGCGATGCGACAGGAATGCGAGGCAAAAGTATGCGGTGTGCGCCATTTGCATCGCAAACGTGTTGGCACGCACCGTGGAAACACATGCTGGTACACGTCAGAAAATCTTTTTTTCATTTCAGTCGCTAGCTCCTTGAGCATGAAACTTCACAGCCACCCGATGAAGTGAGATAGCATTACGTTCCAAGGGTGACAGCTGGATGCTTTGGAAGTAAAATCAATGCGACATACTGTTCAGGTATGCATTAAATGTTGATATTAACCAAATGTTTCGTCCGCTGTTTAATTCGTCGTCCATCAGCCCGTCCGGCAAGGAAGCAAAAACCGCGTTGGGTTATTTGACTATACCTCGAAGTCCGAGGTAATGGTTTTGAATGAAAAATGTCAGGAACCTGAAATTTACATCGTTTTTAGAGTCATGTTAAACGAAGCTGAAGAGGAGTGGTGCGTTGATACCTAGTTGCAACGCCACATATTATTTCATTGTTCTTATTACTCCATTGATCGACAATTATTTGTTTTGACAAACGATTATAGGCTAGCACAACCCAGCGGTGTTATTAGACTCCCGAATAGCCATTTGAGCGAATACCTGCGAAGTCTTCTTCCTTTTGTGGCAAAATGTGGGCTTAATCAAGCCTTCGAAGCTTGGCAACACGGCGTCTTTACGAATAATTCATCCCTCTTTGACAGCACGTTGTCATTTGGTTCACATCTGGTTCCAACAGTGCAGCGCACCGGTTTGCCTGTATATTTTTGTTTGTGTTTGCCTGTCGGTAGTAATACGCAACCGAGCGACACTCTTCGGATGGATTCCTTCCGTAGTCAACAAAATGTGCGCAGACATTTGAATCGGAGCCACCAGTGCTGAAGTCGTTTCTTGGCCTGACCGAAGATTGGACTAAATGTCCGTCGTCTGGAGATCGGCGGTCTGCATTTACCCCGGACAAGATATTTCTTTTAGGCGGACAGGGAATGTTTTCCGTGCAGACAGCTGAGATATTTGCCGCGACATTTCTTGGTGCAAAGCTAGGATAGATCGTATCTTGGTCCTCATAAAACAACATCTCCCGGAGTGAACAAACAAGGAGGCGCGAGGGAAAACGCGGCTAATCAATGTATCAACAACCATGCACAGGTGATACATTACATGACTAGAACAATTTGCAGTAGACTGGGACGAGGAGTTGAACGCATTTGGCAATGCAATATGCATTGGAATGTTTGAATTCTTTGATCAAGCATGTCCTTTAGAATGCCGTTATGCAACATTTTCTCAAGAATTCTAAAGTTTTCCTGGACAGGTATTGGCTCTGCACGTCATGAACTGTCAGATTTGTTAGCAGCATGTATGTCGGTGAAAGCACGATGTAGCAACGCCAACGACGATGTCTGAAAAGCTGTGATATATTGCACGGACCAAAGGAAGCAGGACACGCTCCGTTTTACTTGACGCACGTTTTCCGGTTAACATCACAATACACGTTATTGCAAGAGAGGCCGGAGACCGAGTCTTATCTCAGATGGCAGAAAAAGTCTAATTAGCGGCCCAGCCATAACGCTTTCTAGAGGCTGATAACTTCGCAAGCACTGGGCACCGAATTGTTACGTTTTTGATGCAAGCTAGCACAACTAGGTGAACGTCGCGTATTTGCTTTTGTAATGGGCTGGCGTGCGACTCTTGCTTCCACATAACCATTCCAGATGTAATGTTTTCGCGCCTTGAGGCCTTTACCATGTTTTAATTTTTATTTTTTGTAATTTTGTAATTTTGTAAAAAAAATAGTTTTTTAAACGATTTTTTTCTAATTTGGGTAATTTTGAATCGATTAATTCTCGATCTCGATCTCGATCTAGATCTCGATCATGGAATCATATGATGGATGTGTGCAACGTCTAGCCTTGTAATTCTTCGGATTCACAATCCTGAAATAAACTGAGATAAAGATCCTTTTGTCCTCCGAAACTTATAAAGAAAAAGCATTGGTGCGAACAGCAACGAAATACGTCTCTCTCGTCATGTGTCCACTGGGCTACTGGTTCGTATTACCTGAAATTGGACGATTGGGTAGGGATCGAAGTCTATGCATCAAGTTCTGCTTAGCGCGGGCCGCAGTCCCGGACATCAGCTTTGCAAACAATTCAGGTCAAACTGAACGTAAAAAATCAATTGCCGACGGTCCAAAAATCACCAGATTCCCAATTTCATGGTTTGATTCAGGCACGGATTCAGGATTTTATAGAAATGGGGCACGTTGCGAGAGAATGTGATACAGAGCCTGCTCAACCCAGGATTTACTCCAAAAGGAGAAGAAACAAGTATGGGCTAGAATTCGGACAGAAAAGCAGTAGAGAGTAAGAAACCACTGACCCTTGGATCCGCACTTGTTCGGGCTAAGCGGTGAGTGCATTGGCAGCCACAGAATCCCCTGTGTTTTACCGCATTTCACAGTGCTACCGCATAGTGTTTCGACGTCGTTTGTTACGTTGTGTGCCTCTCGCACCATCATTTCTGATCACTTGGCTCGGTATTTGGAACGTGTTTCCTTATTGAGTCAGCCTGCGAGCGAACGCATGCAGTATGTTTTATTTTCCATTTTGCTTTGTCTCTATAATAGGCGCGCAGATCAGCTGTCTCCTCAGTGCAACACCAGGATGTCGTGCAAAAAGTCCGCAATGCACCCGCGTCTCCTTTGAACACCTGAGAACATCTCCAGCAAGTCGGTTTTTTCGCCTCCATCCCCCATCATGAAATCTAGAGAACAGCGTGCTGAATTTGCTAAACCCCATGGGAGGCGATAACCTAGCGTCCATGGAACGCGGAAAGCGGAACTGTTAATCTCATAGTCTTTCGTGACAACTGAGATCGTGCGATGTCTTCAAAATGAACGTTTCCATTGATGTGCCATGTACATCAAACGGTATAACCGCTCCCCAGATGGACAGCTGGATGTTATCCTCTATTCATGCTGATCAGCTGATCCAGACAGTCGAATTATTCGCCTGTTATATCTGTATGCGTGGACGCCTGCGCTGAAATGCAAAATCAGTGAATCTCATTGCTTTGTTACAAGGCTGTATTAATGAGAACAGAAAGCCTAATGCACGTAACCATTATCACTACGAAAAGAAATTAATAATGTTTTTCCTTCGGCGAAAAGCACCACGCCTCATATCCACCATTGCATATTTTTGCATCATTTCATACTTGAAGGTCGTGTGATGGCAATTTGCATATTCATATTTCATCAGTCTGGGATATCCCACAGGACCCTACCCCGCTGAAATCGGGACCTCGTTTGGAATTCTCCGAGGAACTAAAGCTCGGAGCTAAAGAGTTCCGCTAGGTGTTGAACTGCTCGGATTCATGTGTTGATGTTATGTCGGTGGAGCGACAAAAAAATATGTTTATGCTTTGGTTAGTTGCATTTCACGTTTTTTTCTGCGATCTTCCTTCTTGGGAAATTTTGACAGTTACTCGTTTAACTCCCTCAGGCTGTAGTGCACTGATATGCTGACTCCTTTATTAAACTTAACCAATGAGACACGTAGGAGGATCATGAGTTTGGTGTACATGATGAACATGGCTCCTCTAGATTCAGTGACTAATTTTTAAACATCGCTTAGCATGTAGATTTTCCCATGCTGCATTTTGCAACACAAACGTGTATTTGTCGACCTGTTGTGCCATGCTGTACCCGAAGCATTGCAAGTTTAAAAGTTACTTTGATCCATGGTGCTATGTGATGTCATAACTAGAAGCCTAAGCATACCGTAGAATGTTGAAAAGTACAACGGCGCTCGTAAAATGGCTTGTAAGCTAACAAATTTTGATTATAGCAAACTCTGTAGGAAAAATTAGCCTTTTTTGGATGAAAGCTGAGTGATTCAATGTCAGGTAGTCGCTTAGTTACAAGCATAAAAAACCTCTTCTGCTGGGTCGGCCACTTGATGTGATTTTGTTCTTGGGCTAAAACGATTTAGTTAGATTTAGAGGCCATAGACATATGGCCTCCCTCGTGGCTAGACATGGCAAATAAACACCTTTTCCATAGCGAGACATAAATAAGCGATCATAGATTTTGAGCCAGTTTGAACCCAAGACAATGCCACCAGACAAATACATGGGCTAAAAAAAAATTGAATGAGCTTTCAAATTAACCCCGAAAGAGGGAGGAAGTCTTATTCCGAAAATGATTCCTTGGTAAACCAGCAAAAGCCTGGTGGTCATATTTCATGTTCTACTTTCGTCTTTTTCATCGCTGATGAAAATGTATTGAATTTCTCTACAATTCAATCCCGTCAAATTGGTCAAAGAACTTTAATGCGATATGAACATCATTCTGCAGAATATAGCCCCACATTCGCAAAAAGCGCACCAGAGTCAAGTGTAAATAAGTCTTCCATGATCTGCGAATCATGGCTGAAAAGTTTGTTTGCTTTGGGGATAGCAACAAGTTAATCAGAATGAGAATAGCACTTCCCACGTGTGAAGTCCAAATAAAAAACATACGTTTGCTGTAATGTTAATTCGTTTTCCCTTTCACTATAGCAACCAATTAATCTAATAACTATTTTCATTGTCCCCGAAAAAAAAATGCATGGAACAATTCTTGTTACAAAGCTGTACATTTCCTTTCAAACAATATGCACAAAGAAAGTCCTTGCAGGGTTTGTCTTCAAATTTCCCGGAAAAGTGCGGGTTTGTATATTATTTATTCTTACTCTAAACGAAATGCCCCTCACCCTTTTCAAGGAAATAAAACATTTAGTGGCAAAGACAACGCCAGGCCTCCGGACACCTGCACTGGTCGTCGTGCTTGTGGTCTCTCCTGAGCGCATGGCTGCCGATTTCCGAAAACTGCCGGGGTTTCTGCACACAATACTAGATTTTTTCTGCCCAGTCACTGTCATAAGCCTAACGTTAAAGTATTTGAAGAGTGGGGAGCATGGGCCCTCCGATCCCGTAGTTGCTCTGTTCAACGCCCTATTTCAGGCCAGACCACAGTGAACAGGAATGGAGGACCTCGCGGTTGTGCGGTCTGCGGCGTTCTCCAGCCGTCATTATGTAAATGAAAATGGTCGCGTATTGAGTCCAGCTAATTTCCTGATTGGCTTGTCGTGTAGACCACCAATATTTCACCTACTTAAAATCGATGCAGACGTTGTAGGTAGCTCTCGTCGGATGGTGGTTACCTCGAAGCGTGACGCCAGGTGCGGACTGTTTGCACGCTAAGCCCACGTTGGACTGCCGCACCGACGCTCCTCAACTGAACAATGCGGCCATTCCAGTCCCGACGCTCCTCAACTGAACAATGCGGCCATTCCAGTCCCGACGCTCCTCAACTGAACAATGCGGCCATTCCAGTCCCGACGCTCCTCAACTGAACAATGCGGCCATTCCAGGCTCCAACGAAATCGGCCATTCCATCCCAACTGAACAATGCGGCCATTCCAGTCCCGACGCTCCTCAACTGAACAATGCGGCCATTCCAGTCCCGACGCTCCTCAACTGAACAATGTGGCCATTCCAGTCCCGACGCTCCTGAACTGAACAATGTGGCCATTCCAGTCCCGACGCTCCTCAACTGAACAGTGCGGCCATTCCAGTCCCGACGCTCCTGAACTGAACAATGTGGCCATTCCAGTCCCGACGCTCCTGAACTGAACAATGAGGCCATTCGAGTCTCAGTATTTATACTTAATGACGCTGAGCAGCCTTATTATTCGCATCTTTTGCGATGGCTTTCGTCTCAATAGGCAGGTGTTCTCGTCCTGTTACGTTAAGTTGCTGCATTTTTAGGGCTTTCTGATGACTGTTCTAAATGCAGCGGTTCAAAGACTGGTGCGGACTAGAACACGCATGACACTGACCATGGCACTCAAAGCGCCCTAAAATCCCAAACTCCACTTACGGCGTGATATTTCAGCTCCTGTAGATGTTCTCGAACCGTTCCCGACTATCCGAGGGCATTCGCTCAGATCGGGACGGTGGCGGCTGTCGGGGTCCGACTCGGCATCACGGCCCGGCGGTGTGGACCTGCTGAGCGTCGTAAGCCGCAGCTTCCGACTGGCGGGGTATCAGAGACCACTGTCACGGACATGTCGGGTGCCGGGGGGCCGGTGCCACGCACGAGCTGCGCATTAGGGACCAGTGCGGAGGACGTGCCGGGCATCGGGGACCCGTGGGCCCAGTTTTACGCGCGTGCTGTGTCTCAGAGACCATCGTTAAGCCACCTCCTGGTGGTCACCGGACCACTGCCGGCCAGTCACTGAATCATTGTCGAGCGCTCATCGTATCACTGCTGATCGGTCCCTGAGTCATCGCTGATCGGTGTTCCCGAGCCATTGTCGGGTGGTCGCCAAGTCAGTGTCGGACAGCCACTGAACCAATGCCGCTGAATCATGGTCAAGTGGCCACTGAAGCATTGTCAGACGGTCACTGAGCTATTGTCTGACGGTCCTTAAGCCATTCTCCGGCGACCATTAGGCCACTGGCAGGAGGTCGCTGAGCTCCTGCCAGACTGAGCCACTGTCAGCAGGCCACTGAACCATTGTCGAACCGCTTTCGGGCGGCTCCTGAGCCTCTGTCGGGTGGTCACTGAGTCAGGAGGCCGAGCGATGGCCAAGTCAGGCGGTCAAGGGACAAGTCAAGGGACAGGGACAGGCGGTCAAGGGACTGTTCCGCGGTCAGTGGGCCGTCGCTCGCCGCTCTCAGGGTGGCCCCAGTCCCCGGTGTTGAGCACACTTCTCCGGCGCCGGCCAGCCGTTATGAGCCCGCCTGAGGCGCCGCCTCCTTTGGCATTCATCCGAGGCACAATGGGCCGGTTCGGCCGCCGCGGCCGGCCCCTGCGTGCCCTCGGATGGGATTGGAAATGGCAAATACCTTTTAAGAGGTCCGTGACCGTACGTGCCCCGCATGGGAATGGGCACGTGCCGCGGCGCCGCCGCCGGCGGGCTCTGGGAAGCCGAGCCGCCGCCCGGCCGCCACCGGCCGACCGGGCCGCCGCCCGACCGCGGCCATTAGCCAATCTCGGCACATCTGGCTGCGGGGAGAGATTGGCCAGCTGCGCCGGGCGCCTCTCGCGCGCCGGACGCCGCCGCTGCCGGTCGATGGCGGTCGCGTCGCGGCGGCGTCCAACTTCTGGAGATGCATCACATAGTTTGACTTTTATCGAGGTCGAAATGTGTTCCAATAAGCCGCCGGCCGGGAGAGTGGCGCGCTCACCGGCACTGCGCCGGAACTGACCTGCACCACAAACGTCCGACGCGCTAATGCAGTGCGCGTGTTTTGCACCAACCCCGCGAGACCCGCGCTCCTTCAGCAACCCAATCATTCTAGTTAAACCCTTGACAAGCTCGGCGCTGGGCTCAGGCTCTAAGGCGTCTCGCGCCCCCACCACTCTTGTTTTGTTTCAGTGTATGCTGCATTTGTGGTCTGGTAATTTGCTGAGCTTGACTGAACTGAATGCTTTACCCTCAGGCATCGTTTGCTTAGTTCGACTCAGAAACCTCTCCATTGTGAACAGGCTGGTTTGGCAGAACCTGCAATGAATGCCCGCGAGGAGCGGCAGTGCCCCAGCGGGAATCATGAAATGGGGTGTGATGATGTGCGAAACAGCGAGGAGATTTCAGGAGCAGATTAAACGACCAAGGCATTGAGAGGAGTCACCTTCCGAGGAAATCGTGTCGCTCATTGATAATTATATAAAATACCTTAGCTCTCCAATGACTAAAAGAGTCTGTTTGAACTGTGCTGGTGTTGCGCCACTGCTATCGGTTTCTTACCATTGTTTTGTGTATGATGGGTAGCGTCGAGACATTTACAAATCGTTGCACACTCTGTTGCAATGTCAGAACCATGCTATGACAACATTAGATGTAACTCATACAATGCACACCCGAGAAGAACATGTCAGACATTGGCCATCATGGTAATCACACTCCGTGAAGCTGTAGGTGGTTTAATGGCGGCCAACGCGTTAGTCAGTGTCAAGCACATTCCAGTAGCTGTAATGGCTCAACTTATGTATGCTTACATGAATGATATACGTGGATCTGGGCCTGATGTCTAATCCGTGGCCGTAAATTCAGCCTCGTTCAAAGTATTATTGCATTCAAAAGCTATTGCGATAAACGGTAAGCTGCTCGTCACTAGCGACGCCTGCATTTTACTCCATGGCTCGCTGTTCATCACGGTTATGCCACGATGCGTGTTGTAAGTTCCGCCGCCTTTGCGTTCTACCCGCAGTTCTACCCGCAGCGGATTTAGCCGCTGAACCGCGCAGTCGCACATGTGCGAAGACTGCAGTGGCCTCGACCAATCAGAAGTCGCCAGTTTCATTACATTAGATAGCATTGGTCATCATCAGTCTCTCTGTACGATGCCAAAAATGTCCTAATCGCTTCCGATAGTGATCCAAATGAGTTTTTCTTGCATTAGGTAATCAGAATAAAGGCAATCGCCGACAGATCAATGGGAATACCATAGGACAGTACTCCCTGGAATTAATTTTCATTATTAGGATATCGCCAGGTCCGCATTGGTGGAAAGGCCCACTATATCACAGGTAGGTGCGTACCAACTATAGGCAAAATTAACTCATAGCAGAACCAGCAACCTCCAGAAACAAATGGGGATATATAAAATGTATGGAAATATAAATATATCATGTAACTAAATGAAAATCAGCCTATCTGGAACATAAAACGAAACGTTTCGTTTTGGGAGCGTGAACGCCATGTCCCAAAGACGTGTGGCGCTGTGGCAGCTCTGCTGGCACCACACTTGGCCCCTCGTCGGTCGGACCCCTCCCTCGTCTGCCGACGCAGCTGTTTCAACTCCCGGCCGGCGCGGCGCTGTCCGCCGCCCCGCCCCGCCGCCCCAGGCATCGGGCTCCTTCCCGGCCGGCGCGGCCCTGTCCGCCGCCCCGCCGCCCCAGGCATCGGGCTCCTTCCCGCCGGCGCGGCCCTGTCCGCCGCCCCGCCGCCCCAGGCATCGGGCTCCTTCCGCCGGCGCTTCCTGAAACGCTTCAGCTGAGGCCAAATCTCGACGACACCGCGTCTCCATTTCGCCGCGAGCGGCGGGCGGGACCGCCGGGGAGCAGCTGAGCGCACCGGGGCGTGATGGGCCGCGTGATCGCAAGCAGACGAACTGTGCCCGTCTGAAGGACCCGGATGTCCGCAGAAAGATGACTAAAATCAATAGGCAGCTACCATCGACAAACAGATGAAAATGGGAATGACACTTGACGTTCGAAAGGAATTTTTATACGAAAAATCGTGTGTACCGAGGAAACAATGATATGGCAGAGGAAGGTTTTCCTGTCTTGTGCTCCGTCTCTGTTCGCCGTTGTGAACCGTTGCAAGGAATAGCCGACTAAAATGCCGATGGGCTGTTCAGTCGACATCACCATCACAGGGTTACGGCTTTGTTTGCACTCAAACGAGACGATTGAGATACTGGTGATATTGTGCAAACCCCGTTGGCAAGAAATGACTTGTGTTCACCCCCACCCCCCTCTCCACCTGTCTTGGTGCATTGCAACAAGATCAATTTGCAGCTGGGCTCGGAGAAAGGAGCAGAGGAAAGGAGCAGACAGACAATCGGCTGAGAAGGAAAGGAAGAGGCCATTCTTGACTTCCTGATGTCCATCATTAGTATTATTTTACTTGGGGCTGGAGGCTGGTCAAGGAAATCGAAGAGGATCCAGAACTGCTCACGCCTGTTGAAAGTTCAAGCAAAATGGCAAATTAACATCAACACTGCCACCAGGGTACAGAAAGTACATGTACCGCCACCCTGCGGAGCGAGGTACAAAGTGTGTTTTGCACCCTTTTCCTTTCCAGCTCTTGTAAGTTTGACCATCTAGCGACAAAACCACAAGACACCCATTTTCAATTTTGCCCAGACTTGTGAAACGAACTGGCCGAAATCTGACGAGACATCAGGACTGAATGGTAGGAGGAATTCTGATGGGCCAGCGTGTAATCCACACCTGAAAACCCGTGGCGGTGCCTGTGCGTATTAACACACCGTATATATTTGCATCGGTTGCCAGTATTCCTTCGTAAAGCCAAATTTTGTTGCTGACGTCGTCGGAGAACGGGTTTGGTACAGCTGCTAATGAGAAGAACGGCAAAAATAATTTGAGACGCGCGATATGCTCACCGAATAATCCATTCTTGACATCACTTGCACCATACTGGCATGATATTTCAAACGTTTACTGGCTGCCGCTTTCAGCATGTCATGGAGGCATTGCATTTGGTTTAATATTGCACAATATTTCTACGGATTCTAAATATATACGTCGTTTCGTCAGCCTTTGCACCTTCAGTACTTTACGTCATTCGTGCAGCAATCGTGCTTTGAACTTATGAAAGACTTACAGCCGAGTTTCATGCGACGAGATGCAGACCTGCATCGATCGTGAGACACATGAAAATAATTAACACCAGCGATGATGGAATATTCTGCATCCGAGTCACAAAACAGCCTTTAAAAAAGCCAAGCTCGAGTTGGTGTGTTCTGCCTTGGCTGGGAGTAAGTACGACGTGAAAATGTTTGTTGCGTAATGGCCAGTAGTTACATGATCGCGATGCTATTACCTTAGGCGTTTTTTTACACGTAATGTCGTATGAGGCTATCTGAGACGGATGATGCATTTTGAAGTTCCGACTTGCACCGCGCATTATACAATAAGTGAATGTTCATCGCCTTTCTTTTCACCTCTAGCCTTCGAATCAAGTCAGAACATGTTGGAAACCATGATTAAATCAAAGACGAATGCAAGGTCTCAAACACGAAAGTGAATTTATTAGAAAATCCATGTGATGGCTGTGTTGTTCATTCTCTCCAATATTCCGTCTCTTAGCTTCCAATCTATCGGGTATTTTTAATCCGCGAATTACGGCAGGTAGTCTTTGCCTCTTGGTTTTTTCTAGCATAACTTCCGAACGAAGGAGAACACCGCTCTCCAAATTTTAGCACCTCCCCTTGAACAGCAGAGACACTTTTGACAAAAAAGTGTCTGACAAGGCACGCATAGTTCAGGTTATATGTCATAGGCTGAATCATTGATAGGGTTTTTAGGTCATGTTTTTAGGTACTCCGGAATCTCTCAATCCATTTTAACATGGCTAACATTGATGCTCATCAGGGATAACACAGAGACTAAGTGCCATGTCGCGCAGCTCAAAGGTGACCTCAAGATGAGTCACTCTGGGACAAATGTAACTGTGTCGTATTAAAGATAGGGAGAAACAGGACATTTTTTTAGTTTTTCTTGAGCTTCTGTATCAATTATACTTGAAGGGTCTAAATTCAGATCATGACGTAATTTGGCCTGGTGATCTAGGTCGACCTCATTTGTTGCAAACATATGGCTGGTCGTGACAAAACAAGTTCATCTGACGATATTGCCAATTCCGACCACTTTTTTCTGTTAAACGTGCCCTTGAAACGTTCGGCAAATAAAGATCCAAATAAACGACTTTGACCTTACCCGTGATGTCGTCAGTGGCATTGATGTCAACAGACAGGTTACTTGGCCAGAAAGCTCAAAGGTCATGACACCCCAAGACCAGTCGACCAATGCCATCCAAATCTGACACCAGTTCTTCACATTTGCACGAAAGTGAGCCTGTCGGGAGTTCTTAGGCCCTAAAGCCAACTGCGATAATTCTGGTCGTGCGCCAGAGCTTTTGGAAGGTCAGACAAGGTCAGTGACATTAGCTAACCTTGATTTGCCTATTTTGGCTTCGTGCCATTTATCGATTTTTTGGTGCTGATTTCGAATTTCGCATTCATGTCGCTCTCATCAAGTCATTTATGTTTCTGCCATGTCCTGGATAAAACTGAATATTTTGATTTTGTTTGCACGTGTCTCCATCATTCCTTTCATCTGTTTTTATACGGTGTTTATTTTCATCTGTATCGATTCCAGCATTTAGGGGATCATTATGTCAGAAAAATCAATGCCCATGGAATTTTCGATACGTGCAAACTCCAATACGTGTGAACAGCGTATGTGAAATTCGGAATTAGTGCCGTAAAATCTATGAATAGTGCAAGGCCAACAAGTTATCCTGGGCAGTCGAGGTCAATGAGCTCGGCTGACCTTCAAAAGGCCCCGAATCCCGACTAAGATTGTCTCAGTTGGCAGGGACTTGTTCGATGCAGCGGACTGAAAACGTCATGTTAGTACGAATCCAGCACTCCAGTCACTGAAAATTGTGCTTCCGGCAATGCGCCATGTCCCTGCTTTGAAGCTGGTTTCTGACCTTAAATTAACGGCATTTTTATGCCGGGCTCATACAGGTTATCTGCAGTGTCGAAAGGCGTTGTTGACTAGCAATTTCGTTCGACATTTGCAATATTTTCGGCCAGAAAATTATTGTGAATCAGTTTCGTTCAAACATTAGAAATGTCAACGACCTATGTGCATAATTTTTACTAAGATATCTATGCGTCATAAACAGTGCAAAAATGGACCGCACCCAAAAGCGCAACAGCACATTTCCCATTGCAGCAATGCTTACTAACGGCCGGGGCTGAGATGTCCAGGCGCCCGAATTTCGAGTCCGCATGGTGGTCTTTCAGGTGGGCGTTGAGAGGCCGACCGGTCTTACCGACGTAGCTGGCGCCGCTTTGACAAGGAAACTTGTACACCGCGCCCCTATCTCTCCTCGAGGCACAAGATATTAAGCCTTGACCGGTCGCGCTGTCACAGAACTGCGTGCCACCCGTATGCCATGAGGTCGGAGGAGTCTGGATACAGCTTTACTCACTCTTTTGACGCACGGCATGGAGATCAGCTTTCGTCTTGTTGCGTCCTGTTTTTGCTTTGTCGATAGTACATGGACTGGTGGAGGTGTCCTAACTGTTCTAAGACAGCCATTCGGTAAGAAGATGTTTCTGATGCCCGAGAGTTCTGCTCTCAGATCTTTTTTGTCCCGGCCGATGTCATAAGTCCTGTTTGCAAGACATTTTGCAAGACAAAGTTTTTATGTCTGTTGGTTGCTTTGATTCATATTTTGATGTCAGTGGCTTCTTGTATACCTTTGCTTTTGGCTTGATGAAACCGTAATGTACCAGAGTATCCACAAATGGCAGTTGTCCGTCTTGTTCAAGCTCCGTAGTAGCCTGAATTTCTTTGTGGGCAATATTCTGATTTTGATGGGAATGCGAACATTTCCTTGTTTGGTATTTTATATTTGAAAAATGGTCTGTTTCACCTTGAATGCGTTGTCTATCGATTGAGCTACCTGAGAAAGTCGCTGATGTTATTAATATTCTATTTAACCAAAACATTGCAAATGCGGAGCTGAACTCAAGTGAAAATTTAACCGTGCGACCTGAAGTCCAGCGAAATTTTAGCACAACTATTCTCATTTGCTGGTACGGTATTGGCGGAGAGCCATTTGGGAAAAAGGAGAAGGGAGTAAAGAGAGGGAAGCAGCTCAGTGACCAAACGTCTGCACGTATCCTTGACAACTTCACTGATTTTCAAGGCGGGCTCCCAACTTTAAAATCGTTTTCGCGCCCCTGTTAGGAATCCTTTTGAGCCAGGCAGAGGGTGAAGTAGAGGATAGGGAAAGACAGAGAGCACCATTAGGCACACGTCAACGGCACTGAGGCAAAGAACACAAGGCAGAGGGCAGCGCAATGCGAAGGGCAGGACAAAACAGAAGGCAAGGCAAGGCAGAAGGCAGAGCAAGGAAAAATAAACTGTACGTCAATGGACAGTGCAAAGCAGAGGATAGAGCAAGGTAGAGGGTATGGAAGGGCAGAGGGCATGGTAAAGCAGAAGGCAGGACAATGCAAGACAGAGGCAGGGTAAGCAAGGGACAGGGCAGGGCAGAGAATAGGGTACAGCAGAGGGCAGGGCAAGGCAGAGGGCAAGGCGAGGCAGAAAGTAGGGCAAGGCATGACAGAGGGCAAGGCAATGCAGAGGCCATGTCAATGCAAAGGGCAGGACGAGGCACAGGGGAGGAAAAGAACAAGACAAGGGAAAGGGCAAAGAAAGGCAACGGACAAGGCAAAGGGCAGAGCAAGGCAAGGGGCAGGCAAAATAAGGCAGAAGCACTGGAAGGGACAGGAAAGTAAGAGGCAGTAGGAGAGGAAAGAAGACGTAAAACACAGGGTAGGGCACTGCCTTCCAGAAAACTGGCATGTCTAAGTGACTAGAAAGGGCGTTCTCATATAACCATTCTTAAAAGGCATATTTTACTGGTGGGCACTAGACGTTTGACTAGTGGGCACGGGCTGAGGACCACTGGGCAAACGGCCCACCAATCAATATGATAAAAGATGCCCTGTTTGATGATTAGGTAATTACGCCAGGTGTGGACGTCCACAGTTCAGAAATTGGGAGGATGGAACAAGCTGACTGCATTCCACCAGGGATAGGGAGGGCGTGGTGTACAAAAACATGTTTTTCGGTCGCTACAGTGCAGACTACGATTAAAATCTTTGTTACATTTCAAAACTCAAGAAACATTGCGTCTAATGGGAAATACCAATTTCATACCTCAAAGATTGAGGGGACAACTTAACCCTATTCCCGGCAGGGGGGCTGAATCCGCCCCGCTCGGGTTTTTTGCTTGCCAATTCCAGGCTTTTTAACGCAGCTTCACGAAACTTGATGGCTTATCCTAGTTATTCTTCCTATGTGCCGTGACAGAATTTCAAAATTCTATTTTGCTCAGGGACGGAGCTAGGCAACGTTTTTGGGAGGCACCTCAGGCCATTTTTGGCAATGTTGAGGGTAAAAGGAAAATGCCTGCCAAAAACAGAGTTTTTAAGATACAACTTAAAACTTTATATGGATGTATAGCTAAATAGTTGGGCAATCTGCAGATATAATTTTGTTTATCTAAGGTCACTTTACAAGGTCAATTCAAGGTCAAAAGCCAAAATTTAGTTTTAGCAATGATTTTGGCGCTGTTCTTTTAAATGCCAAACCCGGAATATATATGACGTAGAAAAGTGCCCTCTACTTGTGTATCAAGTTTCAGCTTGATATCAGGTCGGACCACGGAGCTATGACCTAAAATGTCAGTGCGCGTAACCTATATCGCAATAGCCATAAAACGAAGTTTTTGAAACAGAGTGAATTCAAATGATTGAAAACGTTTACAGACAATATTAAATGCACACGAGATCATTCCAAGTGGTTCCAAGATCACTGGAGGTCATTTAAGGCCAAAGGTCACAAGTTGATCTGAAGAACGTGTGACCATTACAGTTCCCTCTTTTTCATGTGCCTGGCACCGCCTATGCTAACATTACACAAACATTGTAATGCGATTTGTACTTTTTTAGCATAATATGACTAGCAAAAGCCAAAAAAGTGTTTTTACCTATTTTATTCATTCAGTTGTTGGAAAACTAATCCTCCTATTTTTGAAACCCTTTGAACGCCCATGTCCTATCCATAATCTCTCGATTCATGCCAGTTTCGTCGAAATCGGCACATAAACAACGGAGTTATAAGAAGTCCAAAAATACCCCTTATTTTGACATTCTGCTCCCCTGTATGCACACCTTTCAAAATTTTGAGAATTTCTTTTTATAAAAATGTAGTTTACGTCATGACAAATCGATTGCGGTTTGTTGCGATGAAATTGAATGTGTAGTTCTCGAGATCACCGTCTCGCCCTCCAGGAATAGGGTTAAAGCACCTGGAAAACTTGAAAACTTGAAAACTCCTGGAACTTGGAAGGTCATGCCAATGTGATATCATCGCTAACAGACCTCACTGCTGGCTTCATAGCATGAATATCTTGCAGAAGATTCCACATTTGAGCGCTGTCTATCGCTTTGAGCGCATTACATGAGCTACCAATTTGCTGCCATTCTCCTTCTTGACGAAAATGTGCGGTTCCAAGGAAACACATCGCTTCGGTATACCTCCTGGCTTGGGACTCAATAACGTCGAACACATGTGTTCCAAGTTCCCGCCGAAACAGGGTGTGCAAAAAGGGTAGTTTGCACACCCACTTTTTGATAGGGTTTGCAACTGCTCACCTTGCCCTCCGGAATCTGCCGTCCTTGATGACCTGGCCTCAGGTCAATGGCTGGAGGTCATTGATACTTTGCTCAATGACGATCGTTGAATGTTGGTATTACCCCACACTCCGCATGCTATCAAGAAATCCGTCCATTTGCGGAAAAAACATGTCTTGAAAATGTGCTTGAACTTAAGTCAATAACCCAGAAGTTCCCGACAAATCTGAAGTAACATATTTGTTGCATCTGTCAGGATCTCTAATCCCTGAAAGCTGTATTGTGATATACTGTTTTCGGAAAAAAATATCAGGCACTTAGCTCTGTTAGGCATAGGTCTACTGCACCTGACCTAGGTGAGAGACCTGCTTCGACCTGATGTCAAAACTTTGACATAGGATGAAAAAGGATCAAGCTCAGGATCAAAAAAGATCAATCAAAAAGATACACGAAATTTCGTGGCGCCGCGTTTGTTCATTTTTTTTCGCAGTCCGTGAAAACCTCAGGGGCGCTGTCAGCTCGCTCCTTTCCTCCCGGTTGGGGATGGGTGAAAGGTCTGCGCGTTGTCGTCGCGTGTTATTCTCATGTAAATGAAGCAAAAAGTAATGATTCGCATGCCAATTTGTTTCTTACGGTTTCTGCTGTACAACATTATTCATAGCTGAACTGCACAACGTGGTCGAAAATTTCATGCCACTTTGTCTTGACTCATCGCGACAGGCTTTGACAGCATCTGGGTTAAGTGCCTTTATTGTCTTGTGGTTTGACTTTCTGAGTGTTCCGAATCGCCAGTTTCTAGTTTTCATCGCATATTTCACCATTCAGAGCGCCGGAAGTTTTCGATCGGCCATAACTTAGGGAGCAGACATTGTTTTGAGAACACATTCAAGGGCTCGAATACTTTGCCGCGCGCCCGTGACTGTTGACGGAATTCTTGACATTGCTGAGCTAGTCCAGGACGTTTGCGCACTGCTGTTAAAATATTTTTGTCTTCTCCGTGATTTGTACCAAACGTTCATGTTTGACGATCTGTCAGTGCCAACTGCAAGATTTCGTATGTATGCGGCCAACTCTTTTACTGATTAACCTCAGTTAATTTCATACTCAGATCTGTTCCATCACCACAATGGGCAGCCCTATGAAAGCAACACAATATGCAACTATTACACCTCCTGTCACGTCCTTTTGTAGAGCAATGTTGTCCTCACTTTTTACGGTCCTCGCCATACGGAGCAAATTTCGCATAGTTCACTTCGGGATTTTATACACATTTTCCGTAAAACTGAGGTCAATGTCTTGACAGGTCACTGATCCATGGTCTCTTTCTCAAGAGTATGTTGTGAAGAAACCATGATACGGCGACGGTTGTATTGGATGACAAAGTTAAGCTCGGTCCCGACTGGCGTGTTTGACTATCGCCACACGCCGTGGTTTTTCCAAGATTGCTTGAGAAGAAACAAACGCAGCGCCATGAAATCTGCGTGCCTTTTGATTACTTATTTTTACATCTTTTGTCAAAGTTTTGACCCCAGGTCCACTAATGTGTTTGACCTGGGTCAAATCAACCTGACCTATGTCCAAAAAGTTAAGCGCCCTGTAACTTTTTCGAAAACATGACATCACAATAAAACTTTCGGGATAAGAAATTTTGATAGGCGCAGCAAATACGCCACCTCAGATTTTTGAAATTCCCGGGTCATTGGCCTCAAGTCCAAACTATTTTCGAAACATGTCGTTTAGCCGGAAATCGACGGATTTGGTGATCTTCAACCATTAACCTGAGGTCAGGTCACCAATAACTGTCATGAGCCAAAATGCACCGCCATCAAAGTCGGTGATGAAGGACTTGGAACGGATGGTTTATAGCAACCTATGAGACCCAGGCCGTTTCTCGGTTTGATGAAGTCGGCTATGAGAAGACATATATAGGACCTAAATGGCTTACATAGCTTATATATCATCCAAAAATACAAACGCCCAATTTCGAGCTCCACTCGTCACGAGCTTTTGAACGGTGTGCTTATTTTTATTGTGCCACCAAACGTTCGTGAGTCAGGGGTGCGGTTAACCCCCAACAATCGGACGTGCATGGCGCCGATTGCCAGTCGGGCGCGGGTTAAGCGGTGCACAGTGCTCAGTCTTACTAGATATGACGCAAGGGAGTCACCCACAGTGCCAGCGATCTCCACACTGCAGTTCCTACTTGTTTTAAAACTACCGCAGGTCAAAATCACAGATTGAGGTCACTGGCCTTTTTGACCTTTTCTTAACCTAAGAAGAGTGAATATGTAACAGGAATGGCTGGGTTGCATAGCAAACGCAGTTTAAGTTCTTATCCATCGCCAGATGCCGTTCTGAATCTCACAAAAGCTCTTCATAGGCTATGTCCCAAAGGATCCGATGTGAAAGGAAGACTTGAGTGGCACGCCCTCATTTGAGGTTATTTGTAAGGTCAATGTGTAACTGGAAAGAGTAAAACATGGCACCGTTGCGTATCCAAAGGAACGAGCTGCAGGCTCGTTTTCGGTTCAGTGCTGTTCCACGTCAGGTTCGGGAATGGCTGGGCGCTAGAACCAACTCCTCCGTACGGCCGAGGATGGCCAAATGGCGAACAATGGCAAAGGTTAACAGACTGCAGAGAGGCGTGGCATGTCTCAGTGAATCGTTCCATGTGACGCTGTTGATCCATGAAGGATACCCATGGACATTTTGCCAAGATTTGCACAAAGAACACTTAGGAAAACTGCAACTTTTCAGGCTTATGACTCATGTGGTTTTCCTTAGCGCCATGGACTTAGAATCGGGGGGATGGGCCATTGTCCCCACTTTTGGGAAATTTGGCGCTTAGCCCTAGGGGAAAGACGTCTTTGCCCCCTCCTCCCCCACCTCGCACACACCTTTTCTGGACGCTCTTACACCCACGCTTAGCGCTGAAAGAAAAATCTGAGGCGTGGAAAGATCCAAGCCTGCATTAACAGAAACGTAGAAAGCTGGTAAACCAAACCATTTTCCACGTTTATTTGTTTCTTTATAGCTCTTCACGCCGGATGAAACACAGGCTTTTTCAAACCTCAATTTGCACCGATTGGTTGTCTATCGAGGTTTGGTCATACTGGCCTTAGCTCAGAGCCGCGGGCGCTCCTCGACAGCCGACAGCCAGCCCTTTGCAGGGATTTCAAAGCTCGGGATGGCGCCTATCGCCTCCCTCCCAGCTCGGCGCTACAAGCTCTTAGCTCGCTCTAAAGCCCTCCATTTCCACTCGGCCAGCCTGCTAAGTGCCGCATTTCTATCCAATATTATACATATGGGAGTAAGGCGTCGATATCATAAATATTGATGGGCCCTGGCTGATGGGGCAGCGGCCGGCTATCAGCACCTCCCATTGATCGCGGCGACAGCCAGCCGGCCGGCGGGCGTCGAGACAGAGTACCGACACACTGCAGAGTACCGACACACTGCAGAGCACGACACACTGTAGAGTACCGACACACTGCAGAGTACCGACACACTGCAGAGTACCGACACACTGCAGAGCACGACACACTGTAGAGCACATGGCAGGGTACCGACACACAGCAGAGTACCCCGACGCACGGCAGAGTACCGACACACTGCAGAGTACCGACACACTGCAGAGCACATGGCAGGGTACCGACACACAGCAGAATACCCCGACACACTGCAGAGTACCGACACACTGCAGAGCACCGACACACTGCAGAGTGCGACACACTGCAGAATACCGACACACTTCAGAGTACCGACACCATTCAGAGTACGAACACACCGCAGAATACCGACGCACTTCAGAGTACCGACACCATTCAGAGTACCAACACACCGCAGAGTACCGACACACTGCAGAGTGCCGACACACCGCAGAGTACTGACACACTGTAGAGCACATGGCAGGGTACCGACACACAGCACAGTACCCTGACGCACGGCAAAGTACCGACACACTGCAGAGTACCGACACACTTCAGAGTACCGGCAAACCGTAGAGTACCGACACACTACAGAATACCGATACACTTCAGAGTACCGACACACCGCAGAGTACCGACACACCGCAGAGTACTGACACACTGCAGAGTACCGACACACCGCAGAGTACTGACACATGGCAGAGTACTGACACACTGCAAAACACATGGCAGGGTACCGACACACAGCAGACTACACCAACACACAGCAGAGTACCGACACACTACAGAGTACCGACACACGGCAGAATACCTACACTCTACAGAATTCTGACGCACGGCAGAGCACTGACACAATAAACTACCGACACGCTACACAGTACCAATACACGGCATAGTACCCCAACATACTGCAGAACACCGATACACCGAGATTGCTCTGCGGTATTTCTCTCACGCGTGTGCGTATGCGGGCGTGTGCGTGTGTGCGAGTGTTTCGTTATTTCGATTATTTCCCGCAAGCATATAACGGCTATCGGAATAACTGACCCTTTATTCACAAGTCTTTTGCGTGTTGACTTGGGGTCGAGCATGGCCTATGGGGTGATGCCTGCACTCGTAATACAATACAGTACAATATAATGCAATACACGGTAGAGTACCGACCTGCTCCAGAGTACTGTCATGTCAGAGACAAACAGTCGGTCCCTGATCTAACATTTGGCAACATAATAACAGCCGTGCATGAAACACGTTTAATACGCGATCAAACAAGCTGTGAGTACGTTCCCTTTTGAAGCTCTTCCTTTCGTGCTCTTTCCAAATACGAAAAGACCACAAGTAACAGCCAGCATAACATATCTGGTTGACGTTACTGGACGAGCACTTCCTGTACCTGAGCATCGAGGAATAGTTTGACTCGAGCGTCTGACAGGATGACCCTGAAATTCCTCAGAATTCATCATGCAATGGAAATAACGCACGAAATTGCTGTGGAATGCTCAACAAAACATTTTTTCTGTTATTGTCAGTCTTTGCCGTACACTGTCACTGCGTTGCCCGGTTTTAGAACCGTTTTTGTCATGCCGGATGGTGTGAAGAATGATACGATATCATTAACGTGTTACTGCAGCGAGCTTTTAAGCAGCAAACAGTGCAAAGGAATAGCTCGTTTTCGTCCATAGTCACTGTTCCACATTTCTCGTCAAAATGGGGCCCGGTAGCCAAGGATGAATTTTACATTGGTTCCTGCCACTCCGCCGAGAAAGTCGCGGACATAAATGGCCCTGGAACTAGCCATGTTTTCCCGAAGGTGCTATGGAATAGAAAGAGGTCCTAAATGCGAGACCATGAATAGTATGGAATGTCGCCAAAGGCCTGTATTTTCTACTGGTGTTTTTTGGGCAGGCGCTTAGTAATAATGGCTTTACGCCCCATAAAATGCGCTGTAAATACGACGGTTTATGGCTGGCATTAAATAAAAAGGAGAGATGCGGTGGCCGGAAATGCTGTGGGTTAAAAACAGTGGGCGCAATTTTGTGAGCACAAATGACCACTTGTCTGCAATTTACGAGCACCGGCTTGATGTTGCGAGCTCGAGTCAGGCAGGGTTGCAACGTCTCAAGATTCCTTCTCTACCCGTGGGATGGCCGGTGCCATCTCCCAGGACCCTCTTTAGCTCTTTAGCTTATTAAGTGGTTTCACCCAAAAGCCAGATGTCTCCATTGGCCAGCGTTACAGCCGTTCCGCCTCTTTTCCAGCGTGTAAAATAGATCGTAGGCTGTGTCCGGCCACTGCGTAACCACGTCGTTCACGTCGTTCTCGAGGGCTGGCACAGTTGTTCCACGTCCCATGTTTGCGCTGTCAGTAGGCGCGCAAGATATCAGGTAAGTTATTTAGGAATGGCTTCTAGGACTTGTTTTTGGGAATACCTTGGGCTTTTGAAAGAATTATTCCGAAGTCGTGAGATCATCGACATCATTAGACTCGATAAAGTCTCTTAACAGATCACAGAGCTGCTGTAAGGTATATGCGGTATATACAAGTATATACGGTAGTATATGTGGACTAATATGACAAGTCTTAGCTGAAAAAGTGACATTTAAAGTCGTCTTATACTTTGTATTGGCGGTTGTGCGAGCTAGCTTCGCATTGATGGCAGTTTCTAGAAATCCCATCCCTCCAGCGTTCTAGTGTTCGAAGCGCTGATCGAAATTAAATGAAATTTTGGCACATCATCGTTGTGGACTTAACTGACCAGTTTCACCATTAAGAAAAACGATGCTTTGAATCGAACTTGATACACTGAAGCTCATTTTTTTGTCATCCCAACTTCGTGTGCGAAATATGTCCGGGCACTGCGGCAAAGGCGGCTTTTTTAGCTCGATTATAGAAATCGCACACTCTACATTAAAAGAGAAATCGCGAAAAAATGAATCAAAATAAAATATTCGCGCCCGATAACAATAATATTACAAACATGAACGTCTCCGCAATACATGTCATGCATATGTTTGTCAGCATGTTTGGCTAATGCTCTTCATTTCGACTTCCGCACAATAAAAATTTCGACTCTGTGACGCCCAGCGCCAACTAGCTTTGCCTCATTGTTTTGGTTTTGGCCGCTCTAGACGCATAACGAAACAACGGTTGTTCACGAAGGAGGTGAGAAATGCGTGCTTCTTCAGTTTAGGGCACAGTGGCAAAAAGATCCGCCTCATGTTATCATCATCGATGAACATATCGTAACATGTGTATGTTCATGTAACATGTGACGTGACTTTTTAACAAGGCTGCATGTATCTTACCCCGTTATTCAGTCTGCAAACACCCGTGAGACGCTCTCAGCATACCGTTCTGTTTCCCGAGCCATTTGCTAGGATGTACAATGTGAGGGGTGGGTTCACAGTGTGCCTACCCCGTACAATATGCAATCGCTGTTCGTTCAGTGCCATTTGCCAACTTGCTCCGGCCGTCTGTGACCGTCAGACCAGACGTATTGAAGTTAGCGTGCAGTGAGGGCACCTATTTGTCATGATGCCCGGTCACGCACCTATTTGTTGCATGACATTGTGGTCCTGTCTACCGTATCGCTTTCTAGTATTTTGCATGTCGTTTATTGTTTCTATCTTTGTTTGCTTATCTTACATGCTCTTTATTGGCTAACCTGTTTTGAAGACGTGGGATACAAAAAAAATTCGGCTATTAATTTTAATCGTGGCAGCATGATGCCTAATTTGTCAAGTCCAAACAAGCTTTGTAGCATCCGGAATAAAAAAGATAACCGTACGCCCCCAGGTGGGCACCGCCACTCGACTGGGCCGAACAGGACGTATCAATATGAAACGTGTTCGGATGTAATTGAAGCTTCCAATGTGTTGGCAGCATTTTGACGGACGCCGTATCAAGTCCATCTGGTTGGAAAATAACATAGGTAGCGAAATGTTGGCGCGTCTGACCCACACTGTTTGTCCGAAGCTTGCAAAAAGTAGCGAGTTCCTAGGAACCTTACGCCAATGCGATGGTTGTGGCAGAATGCTGAAACCTGAACGTTACGAATGCAACTAGTGCGATAAACGGGTCACGGTTTTTCTCGCCGACCTGAGACATCTGTTTTGCCCAGCAATTTACAGCAGGCGTCATTTGAATCACCAGGCGCTTGTTCGTGGTGTCATCGTTCTGTTTCGAGTGAATCAGGACCAGCTAAAATCCCTTTCGCTGCCCTGGAATCATCTATCATTGCTTTTCTGCCACATTTCTCGATGCACCCCTGCTCGTCTCTCTATCGCTACGTACTGCACCGTCCCTCACGTCAAGCGGCGGGCACTCTGCTCGTGCCCACATTCCACGTGGTGAGCCCATCACCACATGACGTCACCGAACGGTGCCTACCCCTCCGCCACTCACCACCACCGCCACGGCCCGGCCGGCAAAGAAATTAGTAGGGGATCATCTCGTCGTTATGGATGCCATTATGGCTGACTGGAACAGGATGCATTGCAGCCATAAGAGAGTAATTATGGGCGAATATGATTACAGACGTCACTCCAGAGGGAGATCGCCGTTAATTAATTGTGCTGGATGGAGCTGTCTGGCAGCGCGCTGCCGGAAGCCGCATTACAAGCGCCATGGCTTCAACGTAGCTCCCAAAGACGAACGCGAGGTATCTGTTGTAATGACAGCCTGTTATGGCCAACCCAAAGTTGATGACCCCCAAAATGGGACGAAGACGGCACCGTTTTAAGAAGGTTTGCAGGTAATTGTGCAAAGGTATGTTCCCGGCGGAAAGTCCTTCATCAGCAGGGGTGCCGTTGAGATGAAATGTTATTAGCGTAGGGTCACGATTGTCAAAAATTATCGGGGCCCGATGTAATCATTTCTAAACATGATTGACCACCAATGGAATCACATACAGATGTTTCTCATGGACTTGTAGCCTCTATCTAGACTGCTGCAAAAAGGTCACCAATAGCTTTCATAACTCCATTTTAAGACAATTTCAAAGGAATGATGTTCGTGCGGGGGCGATATCATTGAGTTTGACGTTCTGAGAATAATCTCTGTTGTAGGTCCGTGAATGCGCAATGTTGCGCTTGATAGAGGTAAGAAGTCGACATGCGTACACCCTTCAACAGTTCAGCCGAGTGCTCATATACGTCGAAACGAAATGAAGCGCAACATTGTTTGTGGAAGATCTTTCAGTTGCAGCAGACAGCATTAATGTTCATAGTCAGAAAAAGAAAAATGGCTAATTATCCTGACCTCGCTTGACCCTGACCCGCTAAAGAGCAGACAGAGAATATGAATTATCATGAGGTGTCATTTCAGTCCTGTACTTGACACAGTTAAGAATCGCAGCGAGTAATGTTTGTTCCTTGTCAGGAAGAGTAATGCAGTCTTATCTCACCTGCGTAGACTGACCGTGACTGGATGGAACGCAGATATTGCAAAACTGATCATAAGAAGGTTTCACACTCATTCGTTTTGTGACACAGGTCAAAACGGCTGCGAGTAAGTATCGATCTTTGGCATGTAAAGTAATAACAATATTTCGCCTGACCTAGGTAGACCTTGACCTAGCATTTTTTAACATTTTGGCATGCATTTGATGCAGAAGATCGTGACCTTTCGTTTGATTCCCAGCTGAAGGCTTTAAGACCACTATTACCGATTATATGAGGTACAAACCGAGGTCAGTTTTTCCGACGTCGTGTTGATGAATTTTGCGTGATCTGTGATGTCATCAGTCTCGTGACTAGGGCTAGCATAGTATTTTCTGAATCACAAAGTTCAGGGCTATTGACGGGTGGTAAACCGGTTCAGATCCGACAGTTAGATCATTACACAGCGGCGGGGTTCTCTTTTTAACACCCCAGGCGGTCGCGGGTACAAAAACACGCCAGGCGGTGCCGGGTTAAGCGCTTGGCATCATGACGCATTCATCGAAGATCCTGTGGCAAAGGTTACTCCCCAACAGGTTTTGCCATCGCGTTGCGTGTAGCAGTATGAAGCATCACCACCGCGCAAATATTTTTGCTTAAGGCGATCCATCTGAACTTATCCTTAGCTGTTAACTAGTCGTTTTCTGGGGTGAATTCCTCAAAAACCATCTATCTCCGAAAATATATTCTGAGTGCCTTCAGAAAATCCTGATGACATCTAGAGGTTTTTCAAGCGTACCTTAAAGAGGAAAACAAATAGAAATGTTGAATGTCTGTGACTGTTGTCAACTTCTTTGATCTCTTGTTTACTGCCTGCCAATAGTAACTCACGTCAGAACGCTGATGATTATCAGCTGGCGACTTACTGCGCTGAGGCGGGAGGGAATCAGACACCTCCACTCTTTTCCTCGCCGCATAACTCCGGAACCAAATGGCACGGTATAATGAAAGTTTCATTACCCTTCGGTGCATCAGTTGTGCGCGTTTTGGTGAACAGTTTGCTAGAAGAGATCCAGGTTCACGTTAATATGACGTCATAAAGTCGATGATGTTATACGATTCCGCTATTTTTCATATTTGCGTGATCGTTATTGATATCCTAGTGCGAAATGTTCGACAGTGTGCAGTATGTGTTATAGTGTCGTGAGAGGTCAATACAGATCACAGTGACTTCGCTTAAGTTCAACATAGATCAAATATGTACCACTGTGATTATAACATACGATATTTATTATTACGATATTATTACATACGTATTATCACATACATATTATCACATACATATTATTACATACATTACATATTACCATCTCGTATGGTGCTAATTTACTTCGCAAAACTGACTGTGACAGCCGTTTCAGTATCTCATAGCGTTAACACGAATATTCAGAGGCATGTGATAAAGTTGTGAGGTGCTTATAGACTGTTATGCGCTATATTAACCGTACTCCAAAGTAACATGCGATTGACCTTTTAGTACCTTCTGACTCGGGTTCACCTGTACCCCATTTTCCTCAGACACACATGTATCAGCATCAGGGGCGCAGCCAGCCAAAAATTTCGGTGGTCTTCGCTCAGCGGTGGGCACCCTCACTTCATGTGGACCCCTGGACAAAAAAAAATTAGCGTATCATTTTGCTGGGGGGCTTGCGGCAGGGGCACAGCCAGCCCAAAATCTCGGGGTGCTTGACCAATGGTGAGCCCCTATCCTATGAGTGGGCCCCCTGAATAAACACAGCCAGTAGAAATTTTACGGCAATGAACGCTTGCCGTTTTATACGTTACTGGTTGCAAACATCTGGCTTTTCTCTGATTGTCGATGATCGAAAGGCAATGTTTTACTGGGACTGCCACTTACAGGGAGGTAGTTTCTTATCTCTTTATGGCTGCCCAGGTACCCACAGAATTGGCATTGGCACCCGACAAGCAGATCGAGCACCAACAACCTAAAGTGTTATCAATGATTTCCTAAAATATACTCCACAGAGGCACACCAAGGATTTTTCTGAGTGGGGAGGGGGTAGGCGGCGGCAAATACATTACCGAAGGTGTACCAAGCCGGCCTGCCCCGTCCGCCACTATCCCATACGAAATTCGTACAGAAACTAAAAGGCGTCATTGGCGTAAAGCATTTGAGCAGTCTCGTTAACCTTCGGACTGCGGACCTGAGGACAAACGTTTTTGATTTCAAAGAATTTTCATTATTATATGCCTTTGGGCAGGGGGTTCCCTCTAGGTCAGAAGGGGGCCCCTACAGGCCTTACAGGTTGATAGGGCCCTACAGGCCGGCAGGGCTCCCTACAGGCTGGCAGGGGACCTGCACAGGCCGGCAAAGGGCCCCCTGCATTCGGATAGGGGTCCCTCTATTGACTTGGATCTACATATTTCACCTTTTGTCTTCTCTTCTCTACCGTTCGTAAAGCATTTTGACGTTAGCTTCGGTTTTAAAGGAGCAACTTTTTAACCTCGGCGGGCCCCCTTCAGACATTTCGGGGGGCCTGGGACCCTCTGGGACCTCTCTGGCTGCGCCACTGATCAGCATCTTTAGCTTGCGTCTTCATGCGTTTAATTTTTTTGTTGTCTAATCGTTGTATATGTACGAACTGCACGCAGCAAACGGCACGTTGTAAGCCGGTCAGATACTACTTTGGCGTGACATCTGATTTAGATATCAGTCGTAAGGCTCATAAGTATTCCATGTTTGGAGTCGCGTTGTCGAGGGCAATCGATCGCCATTGAAATCGGCCGAATTGGTCTACTGGTTGCGGATTTTTGGAGTGGTGGTATCTGACGTCCACCGCGAGCAAGTGATGAGTGGTAAAACGCCCCAGAAACTTCCAGGTTACCGTATGCATGAGACAAACCAAGATATTAAAGGATTAGGCAATGGCTTCACAACGATACAAGTGTCATAAACGAAAGTCGTTAGAATAAATGGCTTGGGTTTTGGGTCCAATGACGGTTATACACTGTCATCTGCGTCTTTTAAATACGAAAAATTTGTTTTTTTGCGAAACGTAAGTGTGACGCCAGATGATTCCATACGGTTAATCGGCGCTGCTCTTATTGCAATATGAATATCGCTGCCATAACTATTTGTGTTCTGTAATTCGAATGTTTAATGCAGTTTCTAAAGAATGGCGAATGAAGTTTCTAAAAAAAGAACACGAAGAACATCTCGTTACTTAAAGCATGTGTGGGTGCCAAATCTACTTTGAACGTTGTTTCCCTGTAAATTCTATTCCTGTCCCTGTAAATTTTATTTCCTGTAAATTCTATTCCCCCACCCTGCTCCCAGCAAACACCCTTCACACTTCGTGCTGTAAAGAAACACCTTACCAACAATTGCATCGTGACAACACCAAGGTAAGCAACAACAATGCTGTACCCCATTAGTATTTCAGCGCAACCATTATAATTATAAGTAGCATAACTTTCGGCCCGGGTCAACGTCGTTAATCAGCAGTTTGACAAGAACCGTTCTTTCGGTTCATGAGCGCATGGCATTCCGGTACTGTCGAACACCAGCGTTACGTAAGGAAATCACTTCACTCATTTCTCACCACGGATACAGGAATGCGAACTAGCGTAGAACATGTTTATGCCGCTGCAGAATTACAGACTACACTAACTAGTCTGTTAAATATCCTGGGCGTTAAACGTCAGGGGTCGTTTAACGCCCCCTGTCGCATTTTCTAAATATCTCCGAAATGAGTGACAGCAGCGCGTTGAAACCTGCAGTACCTTGCTTTATATCAATTTGTACGTACGGACAAAGTTGGTGATCAAAGTCATCCTGGGTCATATCATTATTACGTCATAAAGACAATCATGTTTTGTTGTCTGACGCACAGTTTTGCTTCGTTTTATAGTTACAGTTAAAATTCTTCGGCATGGCGAAGGTAGCTTGCTTTGTATGTCATAGAGACACGAGGAATCGATATACGTCATCCGTGACTCCATACTAGGTCATCTTAGGTCAAACATTTATGTAGAAGTTTTGAATTTTAGATGATATGAACATGGGAGAACGGAAAGCAGAAAGGCATTTTGATGCTGTTTGATACAGAACAAGTTTTTTCCAGCCCGGGATAATAAGGTGTGTTATTCGAAGGCTATGAGGATAATGCATGGAGAACTCATGCGGCAGGTTCTTGCAACAATGCAGCATTTGTTTACGGTTTGATTTTCGATAGTTCTGTACCAATGTCAGCTTAGTGAATAAGTCTGTGGTGTCTATTTGGCGCTCCTGGTGACCGATGTAGAAATACCGGTCTTTGCAACTTTGTGCAACATTCCGTGACGTGACGTGAAAGTGTGCAACAAGAGCCAAACTGACTTGTTGGGTCGTCCAGATGCTCCAAATCAAGGCCACTGGTGTGTTCACGTTACTCCGAATTTCAAGGTATGGAATGTTGCAATATTGCAAGCGCACGGCAATCGGGGCCTTTTAAACCTTTTACCTGTGTTTAAAGCTCTTTGAAAGTGCCTTTTTAGAATCCCCGTGTCAAATTAAGCTGGAAACATGTATGACATGACCCGTCAGCACAGACGTCACATTTGACCTAGCCTGTGACCTTGGCCTTTGGTGACCTTGAGTCAGGTAGCACTCAGCATAATACGCCAAGCCTCTTCAGATAAATTACCATAGAAACGTCAGTCTCGGTCTGTTTTCCATCGTAATCAGGCAGCTCTGAAGAAAAGGATCACTTTTCGGTGTTAGACCTGACCTGTGACGTCATCAGTGACCATAAAGTTAAAAAATATGTGTCACAAGATCGCACGGACCGATGCTATTGATTGCTGTTTAAGTCATCCAAATCGGGTCATTGGTTTTCGAGACAGACAGAGGGGGCGTTAAACGCCCCCCCCCCAGTCAATTCTATGCAAAGTTCATCTTTGAGAGTTCGTCTGGCGGGCGTAACTACACAAGCAGCGCATCCTTTAATATACACTTTGTGACAACCGCACGCAAGTGCAGCTGTCGTCATGATCATCACACTCGAGTGCGCTTTCCGAATGCTAAAATGGCTTGGTCTGATTTCCGATTACTTTCAAATCTGCCATTTGGCAATAGTTTATTGTTTCACTTAAACTGCAATAAACAAGGTCCATTTTATTGTGCAGGACGGTTAACTAAGTACAATTCAAAACAAGCTTAGTTCAATTTTTGCAGAGGATAGCATGGCATTGGTGCCCTCCGTTTGGTCACGAGGATGCTCAAAAAAGCTGCGTGGAAAGCAATGTTAATGCGTATTTGCTGGAGTCGACTGTCCGGACCAAGACGGAAAACAAAGAGAGGCTCGGAAAACAAGACACGAGCTTTACGTCAACGATAGCGCAGCCGGTCGTCTCTCGAGCACGCCGTCCTGCTGCCCGGCCACGGTCTCCTGCCCTCCTACCTCCCCTCGCGAGAGCGGCTCATTAGTGAGCGGCACGGTCCGCCGGCCGCTCCCGGCAGCCGAGCCGTGCAGGAGCGGCCTGCCGACGGCTGCCGCTCGGCCGCCGCTCCGTCCGGCCGGCGGCGGCCGTCCCGGCAGCGGGACCGCCGCCGGGACGGCCGCCGCCGTCGCGTTCTCCCGAGCGAGGCGCCGCTCCGCCTGGCTGGCGCCTGGCGCCGCTGATACGGCTAACCGCCGAGCTGGCTGCATACGGGCAGCCCGCGCCGATAGTGGCGGCCGAGACGTTAGTACCGGCGGGTGAGGGCGGTCCCGGACACGGCACGCGCCGGCGGAGCAGCGGCACCGATCACGAGCTGACGATTCCGGTACTGCAGCCAGGAAAATCGCTATTAAAACGTCATCTTTAGAGAGTGGGATCCAGAAACTGCAACAGGTGGTAAACCTTTGCCTTACAGCTACAGGCGTATTCCAACAAATGGGCACCACCCAACGACTCAACCAGGTGCCGAAAAAAGATAGTATTCATAATTAGTCACGTTGCAGATTTCCGCAGCTGAGGCTGCGAATGAAAATGGATGGTTGCATTCAAAAAGTACAAGGGTTTGGTACCGTAAGTAGCCCAAAGGCAAAAGTCGGCAGGAAGTAACCGAGAGCTACTATGGCCACCGCGGCACCAGACTGATTCCCGCTCTGCCTCCTCCCCCCCCCCCGCCCGGCTGGCTGCGAGCTTCGGAAGCTGTCCTCGGGGCTGCCGACCGTCCGGTTCGATGGCCGGCGGCTGTTCACCCTCCTCCGCGCCCCCCCCCCGTCGCCGGTCGGAGCGAGGTCCGGATGCCTTCTGCGCCGAACCGGCTCCCACGCGACGAAACGGCATCGGCCGGACCACCCGCCAGTCGTGACGACGGCCGGTCTAAATCTGGCGCACTAAACTGGTGTCCCGCGCCCGCCGCTGAGAGGACGGGACAGCAACCGGCAGCGGACTGGCCGGGCTCAACAATACAGCCGCCGGTACTGGACTGACAACGCCACGTTTAGGGAACTGGGCCGTTTCGGCAAATGCTGAATGTAGTGCGGTGAAATGCACACGTGTCTGAATGCATTTGCTGTGGACAAGATATGAAGTTAAGCATAAATTCATCGTGCATTTGTACTTGTAGGGCGTGAATGTCCTGGAAGTGTGCTAATCCCTCGGTACAACCTATTCCAATAGGCTATGGGTCACCACAAAGCCTGATAAATCCAGCTAACAGCTGCAGGTGCATCAGGCATGTTTTTACGATAAATTGGCAGGTTTATTAGCCGCTATCGTGGAAATTAGATAAACTGAATGACTTTCATCTCAATGTCTGTTTTACATCCAATTTTTCCTGATTTTTTTTCAGCTGACCATAATTGTTCATGAGACCATTAAATACGTTTAGAGACAATCAAGCAATGAATTGAATTGTAAAGGATTAAAAACTGGATAGGTTGGACATGCTTTTGCGGTAAATTGGCAGTCTTATTAGTCGCTGTCGTGGAATTCGATGTGTTTAATGCTTTGTCTTTCAACTCGATGTGTGCTTGAATCATATCTATTCTTTAATTGATTCTAACTAACCACAAGTTTGTTTGTGACATCACTGAACAGGTTAGAGATACATCAAGTAATGGACTGAACTGTACAGGATAAAAAACTGGATAGTTTAGACACCATACGTTGTAAGCTATTTTTGAATCATTTAATCCATGGCAAAGGTTAATAATTGTTCGATAAGCTAGATATAAACTATGCTTCGTATAATTCCTTTCAAAGCCTACCACTCACGAAATATCAAGACACCAGATGGTAGGCGTTGGCTGGAACAAACTATTCGGGTCTTGTCCCAACTTTTTTAGCGTCTTCAGAGCGTTTATTTCCAGTCACTGCCATAGGCCTACTAAATCGGACGCAAAAATTGGCGGCGTAAGCTTTCTCAGTTCCTCAGGATCTCTAGCTATGATGTGAGCTGATGTGTGGCTCACGGCGCCAAAAAACTTGGTTCGACGTCACCTAGAGGCCGCGCCGCCGGCGCCCTGCCGTATTTCGCCCAGCGGGAGTCGATGGTGAATAAAGTAAACCTCATTAACCCAAGTTTGATTCCGACCATCGTTCGTAAATTCGGAGCTTGGTCAATTAAGACACGAATGGCAACATGTGTCAGATTTCATGCCATTCCGACCAGCAGATCAAAAGTAAGACGAGGTTTCTACAAACCGTACGAATGCGAAGGTGGACTGGATGTTCACTAGCGAAAGTTAGTCCCTCCCTGTCGTTTGTTTCGGAAAAGCTGCAAATACAACATGGAGTATAGAATCATACTACTTTCTATCCGCATGAGTTGCGTTGCTAACGCATAGGTCCGTTTCGGTAGCAAAGTTTGCCGTTCGTTGCTGAATATGTTTGGATCGCAACACCGTAATAAACAACTTGGAAGCTTAACTGACGACAACTTATACTGACTTAAAACTGCCTTTACTTCACGATCAGGATCAGTTTGGCGTTTTTCCTCACATTATGCGATGCAAGTACCTATGGCGCCTGCGGCCCCAGCCGGCTGGGCGTGCTCCGTTAGTTCCTTTCCGGCGTCGGTCGGCTGAACGCTGCTCGCTGGATCATGTCAAGCCAAATACCCTGTCCGAGCCAATCAATTGTCAATTTGGCCGGGAGGTTTAGGAGAATATAAACCCTATCGACGCTGTTTCCGCTGTCAAACTAGCGAATAAATACCGGCAGAGGAGGCCGACGGCACGGAACAAAATGTACGGGTCCTCGTGACAGACGAATCCAGAAAAGTGACTACATAGCAGCGCCCGCCCGCCGCTGGTGTCCCAACGTCTGCTATGACTGGCCGGCGCAGATGAGTCAACGAGTCCGTACCAGAAAAAAACGTGGAGCGTCACTTAAATCCCCCTGCCCCGACTGGGTGCGGGGGTGCGGTTGACCGCCCTCCTGAGATCTTTTCCAAGATTGCGAGAGAACGAACAAACGCGGTGCCACGAAACTTTGTGTGCCTTTTGCTTGACCATTTAACACCTTGCGTCGAAATTTTGACTTCAGGTCAAATCAGGTGTCTGACCTAGGTCAGGTCAAGTGTGCCTATGTCCAAAGAAGTTTAGCACCCTGCAACGTTTTCAGAAAACATGATATCATGACAAATCTTTCAGGGATTAGAGATATTGATGAATGCAACAAATCTGCTATCTCCGATTTTTTGGGAATGTTTCAGGTCACTAGTCTAAGGTCAATACCATTTTTAATACATGACGCCGTTTTTTTAGGACTTTCGCGGAATTTTAAATAACATTTTTAGTGTGGAATGAAACAGACACCCATTTACCGTCAACGGGCAAAGTGTCAATGACTTCCAGCCATTGAACTGAGGTCAGGTCACGAATAAATGTTAAGAGCCATAATGCATCGCCGTCGAAATCGTCGATGAATTATTCAGAACGCGTAGAAAATGGCAGAACTAGCTCGCGCAGCTGCGAGTAATGCCAAAAAGTTAAAAAAAGAAGTCAAAGTTGCATATTTTGAAAATAAACAGACTTTCGCGAATAAAGCCTTACCAATGGTGTAGATTGATAATTACTGAGTCTTTCCAAAATTTAAGCTTGAGAAACCACCGCAACAACCACTAGAACGAAGAACTATTACATGAAAGACCCATGTCTCGAAAAAAAAGGGACGCTAAAATAAGATCCCGTTAATTTCATACTACGGTCGGCCACGGCGCCCGCCGGCAGTGGGCTCGAAAATCGCCTTGTTCAACGTTTCGAGGTACATATTAACCCTATTCCCGGCAGGGGGGGGCGGAATCCGCCCCCCCTCGGGTTTTTTGCTTGCCAATTCCAGGCTTTTTAACGCAGCTTCACGAAACTTGGTGACTTTTCCTAGCTATTCCTTCTACGCGCCGTGACAAAATTTCGAAATTCTATTTTGCTCAGGGGCGGAGCCAGGCAACGTTTTTGGGAGGCACCTCAGGTCATTTTTGGCCATGTTGAGGGTAAAAGGAAAATGTCTACTAAAAAGAGAGTTTTTAAGATAGAACTTAAAACTTTATATGAATATATAGCTAAATAGTTGGGCAATATGCATATATAATTTTGTTTATCTGAGGTCACTTTACAAGGTCAGGTCAAGGTCAAAAGTCAAAATTTGTTTTTTCGCAATAATTTCGGCGCCGTTTTTTCAAATGCCAAACCCGGAATACATATCACGTAGAAAGGTGCCCTCTACTTGTGTACCAAGCTTCAGCTTGATATCAGGACGGGTCACGGAGCTATGACCTAAAATGTCAGTGCGCGTACCCTATATCGCAAAAGCCAAAAAATACATTTTTTGGAATAGAGTGAATTCAATCGATTAAAAACGTTTACAGATAATATTGAATGGACACGACATCATTCCAGGTGACCCCAAGGTCACTGGAGGTCATTTAAGGTCAAAGGTCACAAGTTGATCTGAAGAACGTGTGACCATGACAGTTCCCCCTTTTTTATGTCCCTGACACCGCCTATGCTAACATTATACAAACATTGTAATGCGATTTGTACTTCTTTAGCATAACATGACTAGCAGAAGCTAAAAAAGTGTTTTGGCCTCTTTTGTTCATTCCGTTATTAGAAAATTAATCCCCCTATTTTTGAAACCCTGTGAACGCCCATGAATTTTCTCAAAATTTCAGATTTGTGGACCCATGGTAAAAGCCCTATCCATAATCTCTCGATTCATGCCAGTTTCATTGAAATCGGTCGATAAACAACGGAGTTATAAGAAGTCAAAAAGTACCCCCATTTTGACATTTTTGCCCCCTGTATCCACAAATTTCAAAATTTAGAAAACTTCTTTTTATAAAAATGTAGTTCACGTGACGGCAAATCGATTGCCGTTTGTTGCGATGAAATCGGATAAGTAGTTCTCGAGATCTCAGGGGGGGGGGCCGAATCCGCCCCCCCCCTGCCGGGAATCGGCCATACCGTCTAGCCCTCCGGGAATAGGGTTAAACAAACCACAGAAATTAGACGTGTATCGGCGTCTCCGGACTTCTACTGTTCGCACGTGCCTTGACTTAGACTTTATTAATCACAGACCTTGAGATCCAGGCTGCTTCTCGGTTTCATGCAGTCGGTTGTGAAAAACATATGTAGGGCGTAAATGGCTTTCATGTTATCCAAACTAAAAAAATGAGGCCAGCTTTGAGCTCTACGAGTCACGAGCTTTCCAACCGTCTGCTTATCTTTATCGTGCGACCAGCCCCTTTCGTGAGTCAGAAGGGGCGGTCAACCATCCTCCGCAGTCGAGCGTGGTCGGAGCCGACTGACAGTCGGGCGCGGGTTAACGTAATAATAGCCGGGCCTGCTTTTATCACTTCCGCCACCAAAGTGCTAAGCTTATGGTCATGCATGCATTACTAACGCCCTTGCACGCATTAGGAGCCTTAACCCGGCACCGCTTGGCGTGTTTTTGTACCTGCGACCGCCTGGGGGTGTTAAAAAGAGCACCCCCGTTATCTCAGAATCTAACCGTCGGATGTGAACCGGTCTAACACCAGTCGATAGCCCCGAGGCTTGCGATGTAGAAAATACTATGTTAGCCCTGGTCAGGTGACTGATGACGTCACAGGTCACGCATAACGGCAATACGACGTCAGAATCGAAAATGCTGGTCTTAGCGCCTTCAACTTGGTATCAAACGACAGTCCACAATTTTCAGTATCTGAAGCATGCCAAAATATTACAAATGTAGGGTTAAGGTCCCCCTGGTTTAGGCGGAATATTGGTAATACTTTACATGCCAAAAATCGATGCTTAATCGCAGCTGTTTTGATCCACGCGACAAAGAAGACTCACGTGAAGCCTTCTGATGGTCAGTTTTGTATTACCTACTTTTCATTAAGCCAAGGTCAGTCTAGGTTAGGTTAGATAAGGCTACATTTCCCTTCCTGACAAAGAACAATAATTACTCGCAGGAGTACTTAACTGCGTCAAGTGCAGAAATGAAATGGCTTCTCGTGATTGTTAAATCTGCACTTTTTGTTCCTTATCGGGTCAAGGCCAAGCCAGATCAGAGCAGATAGATATTTTCCTTTTTCTGACTTGGAACAACAATTGCTCTCTGCTACTGCTGACCGATCTTCTACAAACAATGTTGTATTCCATTTCGCTTGGATATCCTCCTATGACGTGACCTGGCATGACCTTACTTTTCATTTGGTGAACCTTGCTAAGAGGTGCATATAAATTTACTTGCCTGGCTTGAACGACGGGGAAAGTCAGCGGCAACCACGTCTATCACCCACAATGCAAATCAGTTGAATTGTCATCATGTATGTGACCTGGCATGACCTCTAATGCTGACATGCCACGGTTGTATATCAGTTTGGGGACCGTGTCCAAAATAAATCCAAATAATCCATGTGTTATGCTCGCGAATATTATAAAAAATAAGTATGATCGCGCCGCCGCCCGAAGAGGCAAAAGCAGGCATGCGATGGTTCGCTCATGACGTCATATTTTTATGACCTGACCTAGCATGAAAATTATTTTGGTGTCAACGTATGAAAAACTGATTGATGAACAAATACTGAAAGTTTGATTGTGATGACTCTGACGGTTCAGGAGTTATTCAAGAAAAACCGCGGGGCTGCCCTATTTGACACCCTCAGTCGGTGCCGGGCTAACGAACGCTGAAATTTTCAAGTAACTCTGTTTGGATAAAAAATAGTTGGCAAAGTTTTTAACCTCTCAGATAATCATTAGCCAAGTAAAATTATAAACTGATAACATTCTTTCTTATGGAATGTATACAAACTGGTGATAAAGCAAACGCCTCGCGCACGTTGTTGATATTAGACTTATTCACATTGGAATAACGATTTTCCCGATACTAATCGTCTAATTTCTCGGCTTTACTTAAAAAATGACAAATGCTGTTGTGAGTTTAGACCGCACTTCTTCCTTCAAATAACGTTTCTTCAAGGTTTTATAACTGTGAACATGTACAACTGAACCTGAAACATACTGCAATGCTACTGCACGAATTTGCAGCAATATTGTCCAGATATTCAGAGGCGTGAAGTGTCTACGTCAGAAGAGGCGTGTAGCGTCAGAAGCGTTTTAAAACAGCGTCTAACAGTTTTATTCATGCCACTACCCTGGTCTTCCACAGTGGCTGGCAATTCACAAGGGTAAAAAATTGCACCATTGGCTATTTGCATCTCCTTTGGACTTCTCTTCCACCTGCGCGTAACCTGATTACGTAATTTAAGAAATCTGTTCTTTTGGCATGGGATGCCTCTACGTTTGGAGCAAATATTCTGTCATGAAGCGACAGCATTGTCACTGGAAATTTCCGTCCTTCGATGGGCCCAACTCATTTGTCCTCTCATGCAAGGGTGACGAAATGGGATGAACTCCCAGTTCCAGTCTGTTTTCATGAAAAAGCACACTGATAACTGTGTTATTCCTCTGTCAATTTTGTCTCGGCAGTCAGGGGAAGAAGATTTGACCTCTGTGCGCATGTTGATAATCAGCTTGGAAATTTAACTTATCGCAATGTGACATGCAATCGAACTAGCAAGACCCGTTAGTGTGGAGGTCTGATATTAAGTTATATGCCTCTTCAAGGGAGCCGGTAACCCGAAGTCACATCATAAATCTTGCAAAGTACCAGTTGCCATGCAGGCCGGCTTCCGCGTTGCAAATCTCGCCGTGTGGCCGCGAAAGCCCATCAGAACGGTGTAGGAAGGCGCTGAAAAGCTCGCAGAATCACCTCCTAGTTCTGCCTGAAAAGGCGCAGTGATGCTTCTGCTGCCTTAAAAAGAGTAGTCTACCTTATTTAACCTTTCGTAAATAAACTCGCCCGGCCCGACAAACGCTGCTAGTCTTGTTCCATGAAAAACACTGGACTCTGGAAACGTGATCAGTCGAAAAGCTATATTCGGGCGTCATCGTCTGACGAAGACGCGGTACGCATGTTCTGCTGACGTCCAGTGACCCGCGCCCGGTCGTGCTGTCACGCTGCTGGTAATCATGTGGCACGGATGAATAGGGCAAAGGAGAAAATTGGCGGAATTCGCTCTGAGCTCCCTTAACACACAGTTTCGAAATACGCATCCTGGAAATTGGTTTCTAAGCCTAACGGATGCAACCTGCCTATCTTGGTGCAAAGGAAGCGTTTCTGTTGGAATCTTCCCTTTAATATCTCACATTTGACGTAGGGAAAGTGTGGTGTAGTGCGCTCGCTTAGGGTAAGGGCATCTGTGGCATCAGCTCTCCGTGTCTCCATCGACATATGTTGCCACGCTAGAGACAGATCTTATTATGTCTATGGACCTTTCACTGAATGCCTACACAAAGCATTTTGCCATGCCATCTGATTTTGCAAAGCAAAGGACGCGGTGGCCCGATGTGTGCAGTCAAATGGCTCAGCGGAGGATGCATTTGATTGCCAAGTGCGCCAGAGGCGGAAGTCAATGCCATGTCCGTATCATATGAAGGAATAAAAGGAGGGGCAGTTCCGAAGACAGCTAAGTTGTCAGACCCATCCCTAAGGCTTTAATCGTTTCTATCGTCAGTTTCTATTCTTCTCAGATCCAGATGAAAGCTTCAAGTGTTATATATGTGCATATAGATATATATATATATATATATATTCAGGGGTGGCTCTTAAGACATGATAATGGCTGTTACGAGGATTGTAATAAGTCGTATTTGTTATTTGCTCTGTCGAAAGCTCCTCTAGGGGATGCGTTTACATAGGGCGCATTTAGAATTTGATACTTGTCGACAGTGATGCAGATTTAATGAATTTTTTTGTAGCTGGATGTAAGCCCGAGCAATCTTCTGGAAACCTAACGATTATATGCTTTAGAAATGGAACAGTGCGGCGAAATGTGCCGTACAGTGTCTTTCTCGTGGAGAAAAACGATAGAAATGGAACCTAAGAAAACCGAAGCTTTCTCAATAAAGCAAACAGCGAGCGCAGCTAGACTATAACACGTTCGACGACAGCACACACAGGGTTATTACTGCGATGTGCATAGAAGTGTGTCGTGATTGGTTATGTCTAGAGCGAAATGTGTCGGATATTGGCACGTGCGCATTTGATGACGGTTGCAACACACCGCTCTTCCGCTACTCACGTTTGAAACAAGCAATGTTTGCAGACTAAAGTTGTTTAGTTATGTCTGGAATGAGTGATGACTGAGTTCTCGGAGAGTCCAGTGGATGATGGTGTACGGCAGTCTTGGAGATCTTAGTGGTTGTTGGCCTGCAGGCCGTGTAGTGTGGCTTGTGACTCTTGGAAGAGCCTGGGAGTCAGCAAATGTTTCGTCCATGGGCCCTCTTCAGCGCTGTCTGCTATCATGCAGATAACACTGAAAGGCATGCTGACCCATGGCCCATGGCCATGGCCGAAACGTTTGCTGATTCTCCCGGCTCTACAAAGAGCCACAAGCCACATTATACAACGCCATTTGATCATTTCATCATTTCATCGTCATTTTATCATAGTCATTTCATCTCGGTGGTGGCATACAGGCCAACAACCACCAAGGTGAAATGAGTGACTGTTTTCCTCGTTGGGTTTAATTTGATTCAGGTTCAACGCTGTTCTTACGGAGACCGGAGCGAAGTTGTTCTGTATGATGACAAATAACTATATCGCCCATGATGCTGGTTTTGCACGCGATACTTGCTGGCATACCGTAGTTTCTGACATTTGGCGGTTTTTATTGCATCTAGTGAATTTCCATGATGAAAATGAGGGGCTTAATGCCTAACGACACAAGACAATGCATCATTTATTCACGTCAGTGTCAATGCTGGTAGCAAGGATAAGGATAAAGCAACGTCTATATAAGGATACGTTTGGCCGGAATACATCTTTGGCATTACAAAATCAGCATTTCTTCTCAAGACTTTTTCTAACAAAAAAAATTTTAGCCCCCCCCCCCTCCATTTGTGCCTCTTTGCTTATGGTGCGGTGTCTGTTCGATGTCGGGCCAAAGTAATTGAAGATGTCACGCATTTGCCATTTCTGAAAATTCCCTTTCGCTTTTACGTGGATTCTGCACGAACGACAAAGCTTACAGAAAAGGTTTGAAAGGTAAAGGAGGAATCTTACACATCACTGAACACACCGCCCGAGTCTGGCGCAACTTTCGGTCCCATACGTCTCAAGAGCAGAGGGACTCGGAAGCCTGAAGACCTCTGCTGTCCGAAGAAGCGAGCATCAGCTCCGCAAACCGGGCATAAGTAGAGCCCTGCGTCGCTGGAGATCACTCTGTGGTTGACCCAGCAAACACGGTTGCAATCAGACTCCGATTATGCTTCGTGTATTCTCGGGTAAGAAACACTTTTAAATGAGATGTTATTGCTTAAGAATACACGTAGCTATCGAGTCCTTCTTCAGATCTTCGGAGAAGTGCTGTCCGGCCCAGAAACCTTATCAAGATCGCCTGGGCAGCATCAGCAAGCTTTGAAAGACTGGTGGCGAAGAAACAGACGAAAGATGGAAAAATATACCCACAGGTTTCTTCCTTCGGCTGGTTTGGTGTAAAAATCCATTTACATCCCCAACCCGGCACCGCCTGGCGTGTTTTTATATCCACGACCGCCTGGAGTGTCAAAAAGGGCAACTCCCTGCTATCTCAGGACGTAACTGTCCGATCTGCACCTGTCTTCCACCAATCGATAGCCCTGGGCTTTGAAATTCAGAAAAACTATGTAAGCTCAGGTGACGCAAAACGCATAACACGACGCCGGAAAAACTGACACCGGTTCGTACATCATATCATCGGCAATGCTGGTCTTAGAGCCTTCAAATGGGTATCAAACAAAAGATCACGATCTTCTGTTTCAGAGGCATGCCAAAATATAAAGAATGTTGGGTCAAGGTCAGCCTAGGTAAGCTGAAATGTTGCTCTTACTTTACACCCCAAACATCGGTACTTCTTTGCTGCCTTTTTGATCCACGTGACAAAAATGACGGAAATGAAACCTTCTGGTGATACGTTTTGTGTTACCTGCATTTCATTAAGTCAAGGTCACTCTAGGTCAAGTCAGATAAGACTGCATTACTCTTTTTGACAAAACAATAATAACTCGCTGGGATTCTAAGCTGCGCCAAGTACAGAACTGAAATAACGTCTCGTGACAGTTAAATATGCCCTCTCTGCTCTTTATTGGGTCAAGTCAAGATAGGTCAGGACAGATAAGCATTTTTTCATTTTCTGACTAGGAGGAATAATTGCTCTCTGCTGCTGCTGAACGATCTTCCACAGACAACGCTGTACTTCATTTTGCTTTAAAACCAACCTATGACGTGACCTGACATGACCTTTCGTTGCATTTGGCGAACCTTGGGAAGAGGCAGATATAGATTTGCTTGTCTAGTTTGAACGGTTGGGAAAGTCAGCGGCAAACACTTTTATAACCAACAGTGCAAATCAGTCCAATTGTCATCATGTATGTGACCTAACACGACCTATGATGTTAACGTGTCTCGGCTATATTTCCCTTTGGGCCCCGTGTCATATGTAAATCCAAATGGTCCATGCACTGCATTTGCGAATATTACCAAAAACAACCCAACATATTCGTGCCACCGCCCAAGAGGTGAAAACATGCATGCAGTGGTTCGTTTATGACGTCATATCCCCATAGCCTGACCTAGCATGAAAATGATTTTGATGTTGAAATATCTAAAATTGATTGATAAACAAGAATTGAAAGTTTGGTTGGGCTGGCTGTAACGGTTCAGAAGTTATTCACGGAAAACAAAGAGGGGTGCCCTATTTTCCGTTTCCACAACGGTCTATCCTCGTTCAGGGTCCACAATTAAGACGGTAGCATGGTTTTGGTATTCATTCATGTAAGTATTTTAAACAAAGGGATTCGCATCTGGATCTACCCAAATCTATCAGAATAGACGAAGACAAAAGTTGGTAGAAAAAAACAAGAACATCCGAAATCAGGAAATGCAACAAATGACCGTGACTGGATAAAGAAGGCTGTGTTGTCGACTAACAGATAAGAGCAGCCCTGTGATATGGGACCAAGACTGTATCATCGTCGGAAGACTACTGGCAGCGAACCGTGCTGTGGTTCTGTGTCTGCGTTTAGTATCGCAACATCTCACTCTTTGGGCATCTGCTGTTTTTGGCCAACTACAGCGTCCTGGCACACTTATAACCTCTTTTTGTCTCCCAGCTGATGCCCATCGCAGTATTGCTAAACAATGTGCAGTATAGGACAAATAGATTCATAGGCTGCTTGGAAGTACGAGAAGCGATACCATGCAAATGGTCTGTCAATGCCTTAAGCGCACCTGGGAAGCTCATAGGACTGAAAACTAGCATTCCGAGGTCGAATTCACGCAAAAATAAACTAACCATGATACAAAACCATTGCATTCTACTGACTGCCTACGGTTGTACGTCCCAGTTAATAAGCAGTCCGCGTGTTTACCCTTACATACCACACGGATGCTCAGACTGCGGGGCATCGGACACGGTGTTCAGTTTACCAACACTGCTGTCGGCCGCAGATAAGGTTGTCCGTTTGTGGACGGAGTAACAATAACGCGTGTGATGACCGCGTTACGGCCATTACATACACCGGCCCCGAGGGCAATGCTTAAAATGTCCGCGCATAATAAAAGAGCAACATGAAACACAAATTATGGTTCCACATCATCAAAAACAAGAACAAACACACACAGCAGCAATCAAACGCACATGTAGTAAAGCAACACACGGAACAACGGAACATTAACCTTTGCTCAGTGTTGTCCATGTGGTCCCCATCCAAGTTCTCCAAGCATTAACATTGGCATATGCGGTATCATGGTCTTGTATTAGTACAGAACACCTCAGGGCAACTTTTTATGTTTTTTGCAGATGAAAACAGAGCTCAGTAGTGAAATAAATGTGACTTCTGCCTGTGGACTTTGCAAAAAAACTTAATGGATACTGCATAATGTATCAATGGAGAAGGAAAAGTTCCTAGTAGACCCTTGCAGTACATCAGAGATGCATTTTCATGGTGACTCATATTGCATCGTAGTAAGGGATCCGAAATGTCATGGCTTAATGGTATCTATCTCAACGTCAGTGATACCGCTACTTCTTCCAGTGAGCGCAGAAGGTGGCGGTCAGTTGACTTGTCCCTTGTCACCATGGCAACTCGCTTATGGGTAATGGTCTGCTGGTCACAAGAATGCGGACACTGCACATCAGTTTCTTCCCTTCCAGATCCATACAGGGGAGAATAATTAACCTTTTTTGGACGAGCCATTACAAACAGAACAAAACCTAAGATGTCGAGTTCGCATTAGATCAAGGTTCGGATCATTGGTAAAGGATGCAGAAGAGCATGACGGCAGATGCCGACTATTCAGAGAGTTGCGGCTTGAACTGCTGTATTTGCCATAATTACATGGAAAAGATGGGACGAATTTATTGTGATTTATCCCCCGCAGTGGAAGGGAGTTTCGCACTAACGCGCACTGGCAGGGGGTCTAAAAGTGCCCCCCTCCGATCTCGGAAACAGAAAAGGCTGGAGACATGGAATTTTATGGACAGGATGGGGCAATAACGATTTATATTGTCTGCAATTTTCATGACTCTAGGTCAGTATCTCCAGGGTCAAATGACGTCGAAAAGGTCAACCTTGGACGCTTTCTCGGCCGTACAGGCCATTTCGTACAACTTTTCGAACGAAACGAGAAAAGGGTGTTCGTTTGGCCGTTAAAACGCTGAATACGACAAGTTCCATTTATTTGGCGTCTTTACGGAGGATTTTGGGTCGAGGTCTTATCAGGTCAATGACCTATGGCGTCATTTTTTCATCTTTTGCAGATCAGATTTCGAATAACACGGGACAGTTTGAGAGTAAATGAGGGCGCAACATGTATGTTTTAGCGTATTTGCAGTGAAGGTAGCCAACATCGGTACATTTGATCACTTTCAGCGTTTATATTTACGTATGTATGTATATGTATATATGTATATACGTGTGAGTATCAATGTGCCACTGCGTGTTGTAGTAGGGTCTTTGAATGCATATTTCATACAAATCCACATAGTGCAAAGCAAATCTGAACCAGGTCAAAAAACAGTTGCCCTTGGCCTTTGATGACCTTGACCTGAAATGACTGGTATATATGTATGCGTATCCATGTGCGCACACGTGCTTTTATTAGGATCTTTGTATCCACATTTCATACAAATCGACATGTCGCAAAACAAATCTGTGCCAAGTCACAAGATATATGACCTTGACCTTTAATGACCTCGACCTTTACTGACGTTGGTATATGTAAGCGTATCAGTGTGAGCACACATGTTTTTATTAGGGCCTCTGGATGCACATTGCATACATACCGACATGTTGCAAAGCAAATCTAGATCACGTTTGGCCGTTTGGCCTTGACCGTAGATGACCTTGACCCTTACTGACCTTACCTATGGCCTTGGTACATCCATCACTCATGCCCGAATGACACCGCCTGATTGTGTTCATACGGGAGTCTTAAGTAGAACGCTGGTTCTTTCACAAAGCTCTCATTTGTCAGGGACAACCGTCTCGTTCGTCATGTTTGCCTAACTTGAAATGCTTGAAACTTCAAAAATTTCCGGCCGATTTCCAATTTTGTTGCGTTATTCGACGATTTATTAAACTGCCATAAATGTGAAAAAGTACCAGCAACCAGCTCCTATCCGTTCTCGAGATATTCAGGAAAAACAGGTGGGGGGCACAAAAAGACCCCCATTCCAATGCGCGTTTTATATGGAGAGGGATGGCTTGGAAATCATATGATGTGGGGATATGGAAAACCTCTTATGCTACTTGCAGTCGTAGCTAGAGAAGAGATCCTCATTTCACAAACGAAACGTGCGGCAGTTTTGTTAGAAGCATGACTAGTTCAAAATCTCTATAAGCAAGACGGCGTCAAATTCCTTATCTTTACCACGAGTATGCTCAACAGATCCGCCGTGACAATCTGAAGACTGAGACGAATAACAGAGCCTAGGTTTAATGTCGTCGTGCGCCAGCCATTCAAACGCGAGTGTACATACGCATGCGTACAATTGTTCCCACGCGATGCACCGATCGGGTCGAAATGGACTCCCCGTCGCGGAAGCTGTTCTGAAATGGCTGCCAGGTATTGGGCGACCCTCAGGGGCTCACGAGCCTCCGGAGAGCAGTCAGCGGGCCGGGCGTGTCGGAGACCGGACCGGCGGTGACCGCCGGAGCCGGCAATAACCGCCGCGGCATTGATGGCCGCAGTCGGACGCGACAGCGCCGACCGGACCCTGATGACGACATTCAGCCTCTCGCTGAGATGGCAGTCAAACACAATGGCCGCGATCCGTCTGCGCCGTGTAATTAGACAGCCCAGGATGGGGGGGGGGCCTGGCCGAGGGGTCGGCCTGGCCGCGGCCCATGCAGCGCCGTGCCGGGCCACACTGCTCACCGCCGTACAAAACTGCGCCCAGCGTCGGGCCGACAGGTCACACCAGCCACAGGCCCTGCTTAACCGCGCTGGTGGTCACGTGGATGGGGAAACCATTTTGCACGAACGACGACCTTTTACCTGAGCATGCTCAAACGCGTGCTTGACCAAGGCATTCGAGCATCTTAGCAACCTGTTTGGAATTTTTTCTTGTCAAAACTATTCATTGTTTGTTTGTTAGTTTTTATTTTGTATTGTGGTCATGAACAGGATTGGTTTTCTACATTGCATACAGCAGAATCAGTCCAGGAATTAAATGTGACTGTTTGGAGATAGGACCAACCGGGCACCAAGCAGACTTAACTAATATTTTACGTATTTACAAAATGCCACTTAATCTTGCACATGTGCTTTGATCGAGCAAATGTGCAAGGAAACTGGCAACTGGTAGTCCCATAACAACCATTCCAAAGGGAAGGAGAGAATCGCAGGTTAATCCTCACCGGACGGGAGGGATTTTCACTCTTACCGATGACGAGGAGAAATGGTAGGCATCCCCTTGTCATTTGGTCCCTCACTGAGCCAGCGTCACGGGCCAAGAAACAATCGATAGCTGTGCGCATAAGAAATCCAACGGTACCCCGTTGACCCCGTCAGTTCAACTAGTGACCGTACAGGTTAAGTCAGATTTTATGCTTGGGAACCATAAGTGAATTATCCGGAATTAGAAACGACACATTTGGGGCCAGCTAAGCTTAAAATTGTTTCCTTTATCATACTCAGTGTCAAAAATAGGTCTGAAGACGTTCTAATGCCAGAACAGGTTATCTTAAGTCATTGCCTCATTTGCCCTTCAAAAGGTCATTGACTGCTCTAAAGTGAACTGTTCGCATGTGGACCACCATTCTGGACCAATGTCATTCCGTTCATCTGCCGCTTATGCATACCTATTGCCCTAGAACAGCGAAAAACCGACATTCCACGCAAAAATCTCTCTGCAAGCCTTCAGTAATGACATCATTGCTCGGTGACCTGAGATGGGATCGTCCTGTTTTCAAAACATGCACAACGAATTTATCGTCAGCTAGGTCAAATTTCACAACGCTGTCGTGCACCGTATTGCCGAGGTCCCGGGAACGCGGTTTGGGGGGTGGCATCCCTTCTCGTCCAGCGAGGGTTAAACAAACCACTCGGTAGGACGGAAATAGCAGTCTGAGTGTGCTCAGACCAAATAATTCCCTTGCAATACAGCCACTCCATGCCCTTTCCTCCGGTCTCAGCACAGCTGACAATGCAAATGAGATAACTTGGCCGTAAAGGTTTTTCACTGCAAGGACTGAAAGCTGGTGGAGTGGGATGCAGCCATAGGTGTCGATTTGTATACCTTTGGATGAGCCCTCGCCCCCCCCCCAATGTTGAGCTTGGCCCCCAATGGTGGTCTCGGTCCCCCATATTTTTATCCCCCATATATTTATCTCGGTCCCAATATTTTTTGCCCTCAGACTGCGTTGCACATACTGGTTTTGCCCACGTTAACCCTTGGTAAAAACTCCTCGAAAAGTGGTACGTTTTATCGACACAAAGCAGTATCTTCACGTGTAAACCAGGGGCAGACTTGGAAAGAGAAGTCATCTTCCCTGGGTGAACATTTCTCTCCTGCTTGGATGACGCTTTACGGTGTCATCAAAACCACATCCAGGTTTGCCTTCTTGTTGTTATCTGGCAGCATTAATCTGGTACCAATCGTTTTGACGGCGAATCGAGGTCGGCCCGCGGACCGCCTTCGGCAATGAGACGTGGACGGCCTAATGCGCAATTTCTGATACTTTTTCCTTAATAAATTTAAGCCGAATGATTGTTGGGGTGATGTTAGGCATTGGATTCCGTGCTAAGCGTAGCTAACTGCGCGAACTCCGACCCCTGCACCCCACCGAGGAATTCCAGGTAACGGCTGATTTTGCAGCGAAACATTAACGTGCCGCCAAGGTCGCGACACGACCGTGTGTTTCTCACACCGTCGTGTGTGTCAGTCAGCTTGACCCTATGTTGGCCAGTTGCCAACTGACCCGCGGGCCAACTATCGAATGCCGGGCTACTCGAACCCGTCTTACCAGGACGGGGAGACCAGCACTCTACCAACTGACTAACCGATCACGGCAATGGTGTAGTTTCGCATTACCTGAGATAGGAGAGTGACCAGAGCGGCTTACATGGACATCAGAAAGTTAAAAAGGTAGGTTAGTAAGCTTTTGCATGAAAGCCTTGGGACTACTGAACGTTACAATCGCTCATTTTTTTACCTATGAACCGATGTTTCCATAGACTTAAGCCTAGGTATCCATCTTAGGAAAAAAGGGAAACCCACAACCCTCTACATTTAGGCTGGAGCACCCTCTTATCGATTTTTAGGAAAACACCGCAGGAAATGAATTTGTCTCGGTCAACAGCTTCTAAATAGGGACAAAAACATAATAGGTCGTTTGCTTTGTTGTTTGACGCACTAAACTTGGTCACAACTGTTCTTGATCCCCACAGTACTTTTTGGCAATTTTTAGGAGCTAACCCGCGTGATTTGAATCAAATTTGCAATGATCTTCGTTACATGGGCAATGTTACGACTTTATTTCCAAGTTTTCCAATCCCTCGTTCTGTTTGCCTGATATTTTTTCTCTTCCAACATGATGCCCCTGACAATATTTGCTTAGAAAAGCTTACATGTACAGGCTTGGGATATTACTTCAATACATCATTGTGTGATTGACCAGTTACATTAATTTGTGGATGGATTTTGGTTGGATTAACCCTATTCCCGACAGGGGGCTGAATTGGCCCCCCGGCTTTCTTGTTTGCTAATTCCAGGCTTTTTGACGCAGCTATACGAAACTTGGTGACTTTTCCTAGCTATTGCTTCTACGTGCCGTGACAAAATTTCAAAATTCTATTTTGCTCAGGGGCGGAGCCAGCCAACGTTTTTGGAAGACACCTTAGGCCATTTTGACCATGTTAAGGGGAAAAGGAAAATGTCTGCCAAAAACAGCGTTTTTAAGATAGAACTTAAAACTTTATATGAATGGATAGCAAAACAGTTGGGCAATGTGCAGATGTAATTTTAGTTGTCTGAAATCACTTTACAAGCTCATGTCAAAGTCAAAAGTCAAAATTTGTTTTTTTTTTTGCAATAATTTCGGCGCCGTTTTTTCAAATGACAAATCCGGAATAAACATGACGTAAAGAGGTGCCCTCTACTTGTGTATCAAGTTTCAGTTTGATATCAGGTCGGGTCACGGAGCTATGACTAAAATGTCAGTGCGCGTACCCGATATCACAATAGCCATGAAATAAAATTTTTGAAATAGAGTGAATTCAAATGACTGAAAACGTTTGCAGATAATGAAATGCACACGAGATCATTCCAAGTGACTCCAAGGTCACTGGAGGTCATTTAAGGTCAAAGTTCACAAGTTGATCTGAAGAACGTGTGACCATGACAGTTCCCCATTTTTCATGTCCCTGGCACCGCCTATGCTAACATTATACAAACATTGTAATGCGATGCTTGTAATTCTTTAGGATAACATGACTAGCAGAAGCCAAAAAAGTGTTTTTGACTTTTTTGTTCATTCAGATGTTAAAAACTAATCCTCCTATTTTTGAAACCCTGTGAACGCGCATGAATTTTCCCAAAATTTCCGATGTGTGTATCAATGGTAAAAGTCCTATCCAAAACCTCTCGATTCATGCCATTTTTATCGAAATTGGTCCATAAACAACGGAGTTATAAGAAGTCCAAGAATACCCCTAATTTTGACATTTTCTCCCCTGTATCCACACCTTTCAAAATTTTGAAAAATTCTCTTTATAAAAATGTAGTTCACGTCATGGCCAATCGATTGCCGTTTGTTGCGAAGAAATCGGATGTGTAGTTCTCGAGATCTCGGGGGGGGGGGAATCCGCCTCCCTGCCGGGAATCGACCATACTGTCTAGCCCTCCGGGAACAGGGTTAAGATGCGGATGAATGGGAACTCGTGGCCGTTTTGTTTTACTTTTTTGCATATTTGCATGGATGTCGATTTGTATTCTATTGCAGGAGACACGACCCTTCCAGTGTGGATCTGGGCCCTCCAAAGATGATTTTGCTTCCCCCGTAATATTGTCTGCTGTTTTAATACCGAAAGGGGAATATAAAACATGCAACTTTAATTGCGAGCGAGGCTGAAAGCCGAGTTAGTCTTACTTCACCTGGCGGAGAAAAAGGAAACTGACGAAACTGGGCATAAAATCATGAAATTTTCGTCAGAAAATAATTCATTTCTTTGTATTTTAGGTACTTGTATTCGCAACGTGTTAGCTTGCAAGATTTTTCTTCCACATAACTGTTCCGGGAGAAATGCTTTCACCCTTAGACCTATTATCCATGTATGCTTTTGAACCGCTCAGGAAAAACGGGAGACCTAAACAAGGGCGCACATACTCCTGAACTTGCAATGCTTCCGATTACTGAAAATACTGAAATAGATCAATAAATGTCCCCTTGTATTGCGTAATGTGTAAAGGGAAAGTAACTGTGCAAACAACAACGAAATAGGCCTCACTCGCCATGCGCCCTACAAGGCATATTACTGGTAGATAACAGATACAGGGTATAAAATAAAGCATAAAATAGCAGAAAACATTTAGGAAACAAACGACCACATGCCATCTAGTCAAACAGCCACAGTGATACCTTTCAGAAACCATTATTAAAATAGATGTACCTGATCACAACTATTGGTGTGGTTTCCTATCTCTTTATGGGTGCCAGGGACCCGCGCAGTGTCAAAATGGGCACCTATAATAGTTGATTTGGCACCCACCGCTGGTGTGGTTTTCGATACTTTTGGACGGGCTTGAACTCTTCCAGTGCTTTTTGACTCCCCCGATAGTCATTTGGACCCTCCCAATGTTTTCTTGCTCCTTGAAAATAAAAAGTAGGTGGGCACTTACAACAAGACTTGACGATTTTGGTCATGCAACACGTAATCATGGGTGTCGATTTGCATTCTTTTGGAGGGATCATAGATTGTGCCCCTAATGTGGGTCTTAGCCCCTCCAATGCTGATTTCGTCCCCTCCCCCCAATCTTTTGTCCCGGTGTCAACTAGGAAAATATGCAGTACTGACGAAAAGAGCGGCCGCGATGGATAACAGATGGCAGAAAACATGGAATAAAGCATGAAACAATCTAAGACATTTAAAAAAGAAAAATGGCAGATTTTCTGGTCAGACAAGCACAATTCACGTGCATCGTTTCCTACAGGCCTCGTATGCGTGTGACAAGGCTTTAGGGCGCTCCGATTACGTGGTCATACGGCGCCCACCATTGGCCTGGTATTGCTGGAGGCATAACCAATATTGATTTGAGCCCTACAATGTTCTTGTGGGCCTTACGTTTTGATGAGAAATGATAACAAAACAAATGAATAAATAAGGAATAAAAATTACCGTTGGTCAAACTAAAGCGAGGCAAATCCGTTCAAAAACGCATATTTTATGGTAGCAGACTGTGTGGGTCCGTCGGCTAGACCCTCTCAATCATTTGCAAAAAACTACACCCCTGCATGTAATCGCCAGATTGCTAGCTTAACACACTATTAATGTACAATGGTATATATATATATATATATATATATATATATATATATGTATATATATAGGCAGGTAGTGTGTGAGTGTGTTTGTGCATTTTATTTCAAGTGCAAATAGGAGAAAAATATGAAGTCCGCAAACTGCCGTCCGCAAAATAAAATAGGCTAAGTCCGTTGAGAAACTCATATTTGGGAGGAGGTTAGGTTGTCGGGCACTCGGCTCCCCCCCCCTCCCCCAGAAAAAATACGGAAATCCACACCCATGGATTCAGCCAGCGGCCCGTTCACCTCCGTCGTACCGTCACGCTCGTCATGGACCGACACTGGGTCCTCTATGGTCCGCTGAAATCGAGGGTCGTTTCCCATCCTCTCCGATCCAGTTAGCCGTCTCGCCAGACGCCACGCTCGATGAAAGGATCGTGGTCGTCAGATCCCACAGCCCTGATCACACTCCGCTCAATGCGGTCATCTGTGGTCGTCAGACCCCACAGTTCACACGGCGTTGTCAGATGGTTGCACACAGCGTTGTCATTAGAAGTCAGTACGGATCCGAAAATCGATTATATCGTATACGGCGTCGTCCGATGCTGTCAAGGCAAACGACACTTGTCCGAGACGCTTCATCGTTCCATTGGCCATGACGCTGACGCTACCTAGCAACCAAGTTCAGCATGTCTTTGGAGGGGAAGGAGCCAGATGTAATTCTGGTGTGAAATTAAAGGCGATGCTTTTCACATGACTAGAAAAAAAAACTTGAATTCATCGATTGCTCCATTTTTACTTCCATTACTTTCAACGTCCTTCAGCTGTCGTTCTAAATTCGTTAGTCGTGCTGCATTTTTCCCGAAGTCATGAACAAGAAGGGTCGCGGACTTACATTTCACCGCGCACCTGAACGGTACGACCAGCCGGTTTCTTTTCACTATGATTTAGATGTTGGCCGTACTTGCCGATCCTCATATTAGTTATTCCTCTTCCTGCCAACTTGTCCTTGTTTTGAGCTTTTAGAAAATGTTTACATCTCAGGTAGAGAGATAAAGGACCGATGCATTTTCAGTCAGCAGAAAGATAAAAATGTTGGAAAATGAAAATTAGTCACACATGTTTATTTTGGGGCAAGATGAAACCAATTATGGTCAGCGATGTGCTTAGAAATTGTGGCCACATTATCGTGACGTATGCCCGTATGCTGTTTCATCGAGTAGCATGAAACTGTTGAGGTGAAGATTGGAATTCAGACGTGAAATCAACCTCCTGAATAAACTTCTGGCGCGAACATTATATTTATTTCAAAATAACTGTACTCGACGCTTTTGGCATACTAATTTCAAACATGCCACTCAAAGATATTTTCATTCAGGCATCGTATAATATTGTTTTCAGATATTTTGGCATCACATGTATGAAGAGGATATACATAATAGCACAAGTTATGGGTCTTTATTCGTGTCCACGACAACGCCGTCCACTTTACCCAAGGGAAACTTTTACCACACGATAGTCCGTCGATGCATTGACCAGTTTTTGTTAACCATTGTTCGTAGTGTGTCTCGCCGTTATTACGGCGCAAAACGTTTCTTTACTCTCAATTTACTTATAACTGGAAGTACAGTGCGTGTTTTTCCGTGTGGGCTCATCCATCGCCTTCACCCCCAAGCGATGTCACTTTTAATTTTGTCATGCGTTGTCTTGCGTAGTCTAAGTCTCAGTACAGCTCTAACATGAGAGATGACCTCAGAGGAGGTAGATCGATTACTCTGAGATCAGAGAAAGGTCTCCTCTTAAAATCTGGTATCGACTGAAGAGTCCAGTCAGAAAACAATTTCCCGCCTCCAGTTGCATGTTGATTTGGTTGCATAATCTGGTCCCTGAGAGCGATCTGTGACTTGATGCTTGACTGACTTTTTGCCTAAATATTTCCTATTGTTTTGAATAAACAATGAAACATTTTCCCAATTTCCGGTAGCGGCGAGCTGATAATGTTTGAAGGTGGACATGTCAGATGTTTGCCATGCTTTTTTAGCTTTAAGTTGCGCTCGTTATTTTTCAGCTTTAGTCTCGTGAAATACGAAAATGGTCTCTCAATTTACCGTTTTTCCCGAAATCACCCAGTCATACCTTATTGGGTATATAAGGCAGGATATACTTATTATAGGAAGGATAGGATAGGAAGGACTTATTAAGCCCACTTTGAGGCTTTGTTGCTTGACATCATGTATGATTTGTTGTACAGCAAAAAACTGGATTATCCGCTCGCCTTTTTATGTTGATTATCTTGTCGCCTTTGCTATTTTTTTCGCATGTACCATGATGAGTGAGTTCGCAACTTAATCGGAGACGGGACCAGGAGCATTTTTCTTATTGAGGCCCTTAGCTTTTGAGGATGATGTGCCGATGTGCTCTGTTCGATAGCATGATGATCAGCTAACTCTTCGTTGAAACGTACTTGTTCACCTCATGCCTTATGGCATATTTTTATATTTTAGAACGCCAGTGTCAAAACTATTGGAATAGAAAGGAACGCTAAAGACGTTATTTTTTGGAAAAGTCGCTGATCAACGTTATCACATCAAGAATGGGTGTTGTAGCAGACGTCATGCTTTATTCCTCTTTTTGTTTATTTCGATATACAACGGCGGCATTATGACAGCAGTGGAGACAATATGTCTTGCAGGTGCTAAAAATTGGCAGTAAGTAGACCACGCCATGAAACTAATTTCCATGCAGTGATACTCCAAGGCCGGTGGCGAAATGTTTCGCGAGTTGCAGTTGCAGTATGCTTTTTGGTTGCCCGTTCATATTTGTTTCCATTTTTGGCTAATAATGGCGCGTTAAATTTTCAACCCTAAGGGGGCAAGACCCCCTGTCCCCTCTCCCCATTGGCTACGCGCGTGCCAGTGATGTATGTTGTGACTTTTATATATACCACCATGTTAGCATGTTTCAGACTCCCAAACCACATGAGGCGTATGCAGTCACAACATAAACACCGATTTAGACATCTCCGCATTGCACTACTGTGTGGCAGGTTCAGGGCAAAATCAACAAACACTGCTTAGCATACTTGCTGAGCCAAAGGCCTCTAATGCAAACCGTTCTGGTAAAAAAAGAAATGGACCTGAACAAATATTGGCAATGACAATGCACATATTGCAGTAGTGCCTACAATAAGATATGTTAGTCATTTTTCATAGTACATGAATAAAATGTGGTGGCACCTTACTTTACCAGCAAGAGCATCAGACTTAGTATTATACATATGCACATATATATGTATATATATATATATATATATATATATATATATATATATATATATATGCGTATGTGTGCGTGTGTATGATTGCGTTGCACTGAAAGTAATACATGCCAAGTCATAGCCCATTTATTAACCATATGGGACATATGCGACTATATACCTGTGCAGAATGCAGAATAACTTTCTGTCTGCAACATGGCGCGATTCAAAACAGCCGCCACCAGTGGCAATGCATTTGCGGCACCTTTAAACCCACCTGTCAGATCCACTTTGGTTGACGCCCTCCTCCTCTAACTCACTAACGGTTGGTGGCACGATAGAAATAAGCACACCGTTGAAAATCTCGTGACAGCCAGAGCATGAAACTGGTCTCATTTTTAAGTTTTGGACAACATCTAAGCCATTTACACCCTATATATGTTTTCCCACAGCCTACTGCATGAAACCGAGAAGCGGCCTGCATCTCAGGGGCCATGATAAACATAGTCTAGGTAAAGGCTTTAATTAACAGGCAAAAGTCCTCAGATGCCGATGCAGTCTAATTTCCCTGATTTGTTTAATATAGACGCCGAAACGTTGAATTAAATACACGGCGATTTTTGCGTCGACTGCCAGCGTGCGCCGAACGCAGTATGAAATTATCGGAATCCAATTTTAACGTTTCTTTATTTTCGCGACGAATGCATGTGATATTCCTTGATCCGAGTGATTCTGTGATAGCTTCTCATGCTTAAATTTTCGAGAAATTTTGGAATTGTCAATCTACATAATGGGCGGAGTTTTATTCGCAAGGACTTGTTCATTGCCAAAATATGCAATTTTTTACACTTTTTGGGCTTCTTGATATTACTTGCAACTGTGCGAGCGAGTTCTACCTTTTTCTACCAGTTCAGAGCAATTCGTCGCCAATTTTGACGGCGGTGCATTTTGGCTCTTAACAACTATTCGTGACCTGACCTCAGGTCAATGGCTGGAAGTCATTGATACTTTGCTCATTGACGGTAACTGGATGTCTGCATCATCCCACACTAAAAATATTATGAACATCCCGTCAATGCCGAGAAACGACGACATGTCTTGAATATGGGGTTAACCTTGGCCAATGACCCGGAAAATTCCGAAGAATCTCAGATGGCGTATTTGTTTCATCTATCAAGATTTCTAATCCCTGAAAGTGTAAAAATGATCAAGCAAAAAGTACGCAGTTTCGTGGCTCTGCGTTGCGTTCAAGACCGTCCCCCTGCGGTCTTGGAAAAACCTCAGGGGGACGGTCAACCGCCTCCCAGTCGGGGGCGCGTTAAAAGGAATCTTGCACTCATTCGACTCGCCTTGATGAGTTGCCTTTACTGGTATTTCACTTTATCTATGCACAGAATCTGACGTCCTGGGGGGTATCCGTCCCCCCTCCCGGCCGGGCAAAGGGCATTTTGAGGCCCGACCGGGCGCAGATTAACATTTCCTTCATCCGACCGAACAAGTGGAAGTCTGAGACCCAGACTTTCTTACATTCTGAGTTTCAGACTCAGACTGTAGCACAGAAACATAAGCATAGAAAGTCTGACACAATCTTACAGCCAGATTGGGGCTGTAAGGCGGATGTGGCTAACTGACCATCTCATTTGTGCAAGAACCTGTGATGTTGCCAAAGAAGTGTGGGACCGTGCATTATCGTGGTGTAAATGGATTACGTTCAGCTACTCCTGCGGCCTTTTCTTACGGACGGTTTTTAGAAATTCCTGGAGTGATGCAATGTAGCTGTTCACCATTGTCAAACTCCGGAGGAAATAAAGCCAAATCACCACCTGTCATTCCAGAATCGTTCACAATAATCCGACCCAACAAGTGTGCTGACTTGAATTTCTTTGGCCCTAGGGATGTGGAACGATCTAAAAAATTTAAAACTTTTTAAACCTTCTTTGAACTCTCTTACTCATTTTCGCACATGACTCTCATCCATTGTCGCCCTACCACATTTTTCTGAGCCTTTTGTGAATATCGGCAGCAGTGCATTCTTCCTTGGTCAAAAACTCGTCTGCTACATATCCATGGTTATGAAACACTTAGAAAAATGCTTAAACTATTTCAGTCGCGCGATAAGAACTAGCATCACATTTGGGCTAACAGTTTAGGAGAAAATGCTCAAAAAGGCATTACTTCCAGGACAGCCTTGATATATATATATATATATATATATATATATATATATATATATATATTCGCATACTTAGGACATTTTCTCTTACGCATTGTTCATTAGAGATCACGGCATGATATGTTCGTGCCAGCTTCTTCTAGTTTTTCTTCACATCTCAGATCAGATGTTTCGTTTCGAGAGGTAGGTCACAAATTTGGGTTTCTTGGAAGCCAAATTCATGCCTCACCTCTCGAAACCAAAAGTCTGATCAGAGATGTGGAGAAAAACGATGAGATGCGTTCTTTTCGACGAACAGATTAAAATTTGGGGCCTAAAGAGACCTTTTCATGAAGAAGAATGGCGAATGTTCCAAACAACAAATGACTTTACTCATTTGTTGTATGTACATCTAAAACGAATGTAATGCTTGCAACACTTAAGTCATACAAGCATCACTCACATACATGTGGGAAATTTCTACCTTTATAACGTTAAAGTTGTATACGCAAGTTGTAGCTAGTACTCTTAGAAACTGACTTCTGATATACTTAACCCTATTCCCGGCAGGGGGGCTAAATCCGCCCCTCAGGTTTTTTGCTTGCCAATTCCAGGCTTTTTCATACAGCTTCACGAAACTTGGTCACTTTCCCACCTATTCTTTCTACATACTGTGACAAAATTTTGAAGCTCTACTTTGCTCAGGGGCGGAGCCAGGCAACGTTTTTGGGAGGCATCTCACGCCATTTTTGGCCTTGTTGAGGGTAAAAGGAGAATGACTGACAAAACTAACATTTTCAGATGGAACAAAAAACTTTGCATAGATGTATAGCTAAATAATTGGGCAACGTGCGAATATAATTTTGTTCATCTGAGGTCACTTAATAAGGTCAAGTCAAGGTCAAAAGTCAAAAGTTGTTTTTATAGTCATAATTTTGGCGCTTTCTTTTTAAATACCAAACCAAGAATACACATGAAGTAGAAGAGTGTCTTCTACCTGTGTACCAAGTTTCAGCTTGATGTCAGGTCGGGTCACGGAGCTATGACCTAAAATGTCGGTGCGCGTGCCCTATATCACAACAGTCGTAAAATGGAGTTTTGGGAACAAAGTGAATTCAAATAATTGGAAACGTTTACAGATAATACTAAATGCACGCCAGATCATTCCAAGTGACTCCAAGGTCACTGGAGGTCATTTAAGGTCAAAGGTCACAAGGTGATCTGAAAAGCATGTCACCATGGCAGTTCCCCCTTTTTCATGTCTCTGGCACCGCCTATGCTAACATTATAGAAACATTGTATTACGATTGGTACTTCTTTAGCATAACATGACTACCAGAAGCCAAAAAAATGTTTTTGTTTTTTTTGTTCATCCAGTTGTTGAAAGACTAATCCTATTTTTGAAATCCTGTGAAAGCCTATGAATTTCCAATGTATGAATTTTCTCAAAATTTCAAATGTATGGACCAGCGGTAAAAGTCCCGTCCCTAATCTCTCGATTCATGCCAGTTTCATCAAAATCGGTCCATAAACAACGGAGTTTTCAGAAGTCCAAAAATATTCCTAATTTTGACCTTTTTGTCCCCCTTATCCACCCTTTTCAAGATAATGGCGACTTCTTTTTATAAAAATGTAGTGAACGTCAAGGTAAATCGATTGCTGTTTGTTGCGATCAAATCGGATGTGTAGTTCTCGAGATCTTAGTGGGGGCCAAATCCGCCCCCCCTCCCCTTGCTGGGAATCGGCCATACCGTCCAGCCCTCCGGGAATAGGGTTAATGTCGCAAAACTCTCTTTGTGCGGAGTTTCGTGCTACTTTCATCGAATTTATCCTATGTGCTATTCATCTGCGTCCTGCCATCAGCTGTTGTGTGCCAACACCAGTAGGCACAGGCCAACGAGCATTAGCAAAATATCTGTATTGCCTCAGTATCAATGAGTGAAGTTATTACGCAGCTGAACACTTCACATTTGTTGTGCTCCTGGTCTAGCTGTTCCTCACAAGAAGAGTGATCGAAGAAAATGTCACTGATCACAAAAACGTCACCAGCAACATTTTTGGATCCAACGGAATGTACTGCTGGGAATTCAACTAATACGGAACATTTCCCTCAAGGGTACTTTTATGCAACGTTTTTACCTCTTTTACAACAAAGTTGCAAAATCGTAAACTTTTAAATAAACGCATGCACAAAAATTGCGACTTACATCCGAAATGCTCTGCAGTGAATCAGACGCCCCAGGATTGGTATGCCGTGTCGACAGCACCACAATTTGGGCTGCCGCCCGGACGTAATGCAATTGCGCCCTGGAGTGGTCCACACACCCCACTAGGCTACGACCACCGCCGGCAAAGTTTGCGAGGTGTGCTGACCGCTTCCGGTGGGGCCCGCCTGGCGGCCGGGCTGGTGAGACCGGCTCCGGCCAGGTCAGGCCAGAGGGTCGTGATGATGTTAGAGCCGGTCGGGCGACCCACCAGTTCCACCCCGTCCCCAGGTGCCTCGGCTCCGTCTCACCGGGCGGCCGGATCACTTCGGGCCGCCGCCATTAGTTGAATCCTGCACCTCCCATTCCGGGGATTTGTTGAAATTGTCGCGCGCGCGGCCGGGCGGCGGCGAGGCATTCCGGGCGGCGGCGGCGCGGCTGGCGGCATTAGGGCCGGCCCGGCAGCCGGCTGTCGCCTCTCGGCCCATTAGGCGGCCGAGAGAAGGGCCAGAGCCGCCGCCGCCGCCGCAGGCCGATTGGGGGCCCGCCGCGCAGTGCGGCCGGCAGGCTGACTCCACGGCGTTGCCGAACCGAGAGTCAGGTCAGTCAGAAGCCATCGCCTGTCATAGCCGCGTTCGGTACTAATGGACCGATCAAGAGGTTGGGAACACACGGCGAGCGACACGTTGCGCGCAGTTGAGCGAATCGGGAGGTTACTCCAAACCTAAAATTACTACTTTGTTTATTTCACGCTTTCAAAGTCCATTGGTATAATGCACATTCTGATACAATATTTGCAAAATAAAAACGGTATTTGTGTTTGGAAGCACGCATAACATTCTTATTGCCATATTTTACTCCCCATTGTTCTGAAACTTTGAACAACACAAGGAGAACAATCGGTGTACGCTATTACCACTAACGAGCTTATTTCCTGCGTAGGAAATTAGAAAGTCTGGGATCGCGGCGAGCTCCAACACTCATAGTTTTGACAGCTGGAAGAAATCAAGGAAGGTGCTTCCAACCGGGAGTTCTTGCTACAGTCTTGGCGCATATTTTATGCAGATTTGTACTCTTAGTTTGTGTTTGGACTCATTTTCTACTGCGGTTGTACTGTTAGGGGAGCAAAATGAGTGGACAAAGCCTGGTCAAACGAGATGCGGGTTTTTTTAAGTCGAAAGTTGCATGTTTACCTAAAGCCCTCCAGAGATCGGAAAGTCAGCTGTCATAAATTTACGTCCATAAGCTTCTCACCCCTGGGTAGTAAGAGAAAAGCGCGATAAAATAGCATATGCATGGTTAGCCGGGGTAGTAATAGCAGATAAATTTGAACAAGCAGGATTTATACTAGAATAGACGGCCCTACACACTCGATTTGTAAAGGTCCAGCACAAAAGAGTCCCAACACGGACTCAGAGTACACGCCTGGTTACATACCTATACGTTGTGTCGGGGTTAATACACGGAAAATCCCGTATCTGCATGTCAGGCCGTTGCTTGCGGTCCCGTCCCAAACTCAAACCTATCGCGAGCTATCCCAGAAGTATCACTTAATTCCCACGGTTCAAGTGCCTCCGTACCGCCATTAATGACGCCGACGTTGTCCTCTAAATTGCAAAATCTAGCGGAAAGTGGGCTACTTCAGTGAAATAGATTGTCGTCCGGTCGCTTTGTCCGGACGCTGTTAGAAATGAAGCGGAAACGTGCCGTCAGCCGAGCTGGAAGCGGAGCTGCCAGGGACGCCGGCTGCCGTCGAACGCTCTGTTCCGCGGCTGAACCTCGGCCGCGTGCGGCGCCGGATTTGAGTTGACCGGCTCGGACGGACGGTGCCACAGGAGCGCCGCGAAACGTCGACCCGTGCGTCCCGGTCCAGCGTCCCCCCCCCCGCCTCCCACATACCACCATCACCACCACCCAGGAAATCGTGCGCGACCTTTTCTCACCACTGATAAGCGTGTCGGGGAAATTCCAAGCCACGCCGGGGGCACTTGTGCGAAAGCTTTGTTTTTTGACACGCATGGAATCAGCACATAATTCAACTTTTTCACAAGTTGCTGAAATTTAAGAAGGCATGGAGATCATGATCTGCATCGCTGTATGACACTTCAGAAAGTATTGTAGGCCTCATTACTTCCTTTTTTTGTTCGTCACCTTACGAACAACTATGGTTTGCTTTGCGATCCAGTCAAAACAAGTAGCAAGCTAGCGTTTGGATTCCAAGGTGTTCTGTGCAGCTGGGACTGGATGCAAATGAACCAGAAGTTAGACAGGAAAAAGAAATTCAAGTTCTTAGAAGCCTGTGACACTTAAAACGCGCCAGAATTAATCATGAAATGTTCCATGCCTTTTCATTTTGCGCATTTTAAGCTTCTGGGCATTTACATGCAATTTCATGTCACTCGATATAAACTGACCCTCTTTTCACTTTGACCCTACTTTCATGACGTGAACCATGTAGGAGCAGGGGGGGGGATTCGCTCCGCACACCTGAGAACAGCTGATCTTCTGTACTGATTTGAACACAATAATTTGAACTTAAGCGCAAACTAGTGATCTCAGTTAACTTGTCATGCATGCAAAAATAACCAAAGCGTCAGTGGCGCCTTCAGCAGAGTAAAAAAGGTAAGCGGCAGCTCTTCGTCGTGTAGCATACGATGTCTCACGTACCTAAGCTTAGTCTGGCGCCAATGTTTTGGCTTTGAGATATCCTCAGTCCATGTTAGGAAGCAGTTTTTGGAGAAGAGGTGGATTCAGAGTCTCGAACATGGGACTGGGTATTTACAGACTCGTCTGTTTTTCGTTTACTTCAACCTCATTATCTGGTCCAGTTTCAATACTCTTACCAAAACACTGTTCAGAAGCACCAGCAGCGCGTTCAGGAAAGCACAACAGGGGTGACTGTAGTCAATGGTGTAATAATAAAACCAAACCATTGCTCTCACTTCTTTATTTTTTCGTTTTTTCTCTCCCCTGAGTCCGCCCCTGTCAATGCATGTATATTTCGTGTATGCATTTTCCATACGTGTCATTATTAGGCCGAAATCACTTGCGTTAGCTATGGAATGCGGACGGAAGCATAAGCCTTTGAAGCATTTGTACCTGGCTGTGCCCTTGACCCTTATTTGTGTTCCCTCGAAAATGTCCTTTGCATTAATGTTATGGCACGTGGAAACGATTACTTATATCGAGCTGTTCTTTGTTTTCAGCGCTCAGAACCCACTGACACATGACTCCGCATTGCCCCCTATGATATCCCTGCAGCCACCCATGGCAGTCTCCGGACAAGTAGACAATGTGGGTGGCCAGCCGCCACAAATAGTACGCACTGGTATCACAGGACAGCCAAACACCGACTTACAGCAACGATGCGTAAACGAGCAAGCAATAGTCTGGAATGACCGAGAATCGGTGACATGACATACATGGCATGGCATGACATAACCCGCGATCAGGTCGTAGTGTAGAAATAATTCCTGAATACAGTAAAATGACATGAAATGTGATTGGTAGAAATGTTTGGACTTCTCTGAGGAAAAAAATGATTAAATGCCAAATATTTCTACCCATATTGGTAGGTCAAGGTAGCTAGTTTGTACACTGTATTACGGCGGTAGGACCAACTTATCAAATTTATCAACTTAGGTCGAAATATCTCGTGTTAGTCAAACGATTTTTACTCAGAAAAGTACCATATTTCAACAAAAAACTATACCTGAAGATACAACCAATAGGTATAAGTCGACACTTAAAAAATGCGACGAAAAATCGTTTGATGTGCAATGCGCTGTGTTGTGGGCAACGCAGATTAACCCAGTGAACAATACCGGTTAATTTGGAAAGTATTAGCTTAGGCGCCAGAATGTCAAATGAGTAAAATAAAATTAATTCCTTATGTTGATATTCAATGTAAATTCTGTCGTCTGGAAGCTCTACGGTAGCCCTCCTACAGGAGGCTACAGCGCGGCGGACACTGACAACCCGGCAGCACCTCTCTGTTTTGAGGGCCCTCCGGAGATTGGCGGCCTCAGGAGGCCGGCCAGCCTCACGGCCGAGCAGAGCCAGTGAATCATTTAGTCGCACCATGACGCCACCGGCATTAACGCCAAAATTCGGCCATTGTTCGCCGTCTCAGGATTTCAAGTGGCGGCCGGCGGAAATTTTCAAAAGTCCCCGCCCAGCGCCGGCCCCGTAACTCGCATAACTCCGCGACAAAGTTGAAACCAAACAAAGTCGGCGCCGCATGCTGTTCTGTTGCGGAACCTGACAAGTCCATTAGTTGGACTTTCTGCAATTTTCCCGTCGAAGCCGAAGTTTGCCGCGGTGTAAGGAGCCGTTGGCCTTATTCTCAGGCTCTTATACAGATCAGGCCTCATGGGAGCAAGGCGACGGCCTCCACTAAGGCCCTGCCTGTCCGCTGGCGGCTGCCGCTCCGCGCCCGAGCACCGTCTGCACCTCTCTCCCCTCTGCCACCCTCTCCCGGGGTCAGTCTAAAAGCCTGCCGGTGAAATGCTTGTCGGCGCCCGCGTTACTTTCAGCGGGCGGGAGGGCCGCGCCAGAGCCGGCACCCGTGGAGCCATGCATCACGGGGCGGCAGGAGCCGCATTACAAGCGGCCCCGCCCCGCCCCGCCGCGCCGGCGGGGCGGTAACGCCGACCCCGTCTGACCCCGGCTGACCTCGGCTGACCCCGGCCGGTCGGGCAGGTGCCGCGGGCGGCGGAGGCCGGCCGCCGGTCCAATCATTAGTACACGCCGCCAGGGATACGTGCGGTCGCCATGGCGACGCGGCCGCGCCGGCCGACAAATGGCGGGTGTCGCCGTGTGCTCGGCCCGCTCGGCGCGATAAACGCGCCCGCTAACCGGGCCCGACTGGACGCGTCCCGCCGGCGCCAGCCAGTCGGTCACGTGACGCCGCCTCCTGCCGGCGGCCGCCGCGGGCCACGGCGTCCCGACACCGCGGGCCAACGGCTCGGAGGTCCGTGTCGCACACGCAGAAAACTGAGATCACCGCCACGAAAATTCAACGATTGAGAAAGTCAAACGCGTTTCTGCTTCAGATATGTACATTCCCACAAAATATTGCGGAAAGGTGTCATAGGACGGTGGCACCACGAGCAGTTACCTGTTTTCTAAGACTATCAATACTGCGACCTTTTCATTAACACGCGTTTTTTTCCTTTAATATGTTCTTGCTGGACCGTCTTATTTATAAATATGTGGAAAGTATAAAATTATAGACATACATTGATATTTGCCTATACCATTTTATACATTTACGTACACAGTTTCTGGCTAGCCAATAGCGGTGAGTGGAACCAAGGGCAATAAGCGACCAGGGTTTCTTAGGGAGAGGAGTTGTGGAACTCAGTGAGAACTGAAATACGAAAACCTCCCGCTGGGAAGACGATGTGCAATGGGTTTCACTAAGAAGACCGCTGTTGATTACCGGTACGCAGTGCCGTAAATATATGTCAAAATATTTCGCTCGCTGCGTCCATGCTACATTACACAAAAAACTGCAGGCCCAGGAGGCACACCCCCTCCCTCTGGCAGTGCTGGTGTAAGAGACCCCATCAATTAAGGACACACCGCATGTCATCTCTCACCAGTCAAGGTCTGATATCAAGTTTTAGAAACGTCGTTTCCGCCCTTTAACACCGCGCAGGGTGTCGATCTGTATTCTTTCCAAGGGGCCGTGGCTACCCATTGTAGATCTTGTCCCCTCCAAAGCTAATTTCGGCCCCCCCCCCGCCCAATATTGCTCGCCGATTTTAACAAGGGAAAATAGGCAATCATAACAGAAAGGGCGGCCGCAGTAGATGAGAAATTCGTAGGAGGTATAGCATAAAACAGAACATGATCTGAAGCATTGCAAAAAGAAATAGTCATAGATTTTGTGATGAAACGGCAAAGCTGTTTAGATGCGTTGTTTTTTACAGGATTGGTCGTGCTAGAGGCTATCGGTATTCATTTGAGCCTTTCCACTATTTTTTTGTTAGAAAACAACTGTTATATTGCAATGGCATGTCAAAAAGACTGTTGGAATAAAAAAATAGAACCAAGAATGATGAATTTCATACAACAGAATGACAGTATAGATATGTACATATCGCGTTTATCTACATCTATTCTACATCCATCCACCTATATATTCACATATACCTGTGCATGGTAATGTGTATGATTTTTTATTTGATAAGTCCCAACAATAAAAAAATTAAAAATTGCCGTTGATCAAAACACAGTGGGTTCAATCCATTGAAGAACCCACATTTGGAGAAAGAGGCTGGCTTGTCGCGACCTTGGATGGCTGCCCCTCCTCCCAATCATTTGAAGCAAACAACACCCCGTCACCCTGATTTGGAACCATCTTGAGTGAAACGTTGATTAAGATCGCATGATTCCAACGGCATGAAGCACCTTGCGGCTGAAAACGATTCTGCTGTTCCGTAAGGCTCAAATGCAGTGCGGCACAGTCTAACATTTCGGTTGCGCCGTTCTTGACCGACGGCGTAGTATCAAGTCTGCGGAATGGCGTTTTAAAACAAACTTTCCTATCGCTTTGTCATTTTATGTGCGCAAGGCTGTCAACGGACGGAAGGCTCCAAAAGGTTCCATGATGCAATTCTTACACTTCGCGACAGATGACTTTCGAACATGCTGTGACAGCTTCGTTGAGGCTCTGAGATACTTTGTATTGTAAATGTGTTAGGCGGCATGCAAAGTTAGTCACTTCACATAAAGTGCTATGTTGCCGAGACAATTTGGTCGTCTTTGAGAAATGTATTTCCATCAATGCAAAATAATGGCGATCGTAGGAGTAAGTGCAAAAAGATCTGTAAGACACTGATGTTTGGGATGTCGACGGGGAGAGACGGAACAGCAGCGATGCACATTAACCTGATGTTTCGTGAGATATTACAGCCGCCTGTATTTCCCTGGGTTCTTTTGTTGCTTCACCTATTCATTACTTTACTTTTGTCCGGCTCGAATGTCAAATTGCGTTCTCGGTTGGTCATGCCCAGTGAATCATCTACGCAGGCGCGAGCAAATGGTGGCAGGAATACGTTCGGGTAACTGTGGCATAAAAAGCCCACAACCGAGAGATCCTTCCCATATTATCACTTTTGCCAATAAAAGAAGTTCAGAGTCACAAACGTATGAGGTAAGATCGGGCATTTCATACACAATAATTATCGAATCGCCGGGCGTAAATCCAAAGGGAGCAACTGCTGGGACTCCGTGTATGATGCACGACTGGCTATCACACTGTGGGGATAGCTTTTGAGGGTGGTCAATGTAAGCGTTATTTCCCCAGAGGCCAAGGACAACTTAATTTGTCATGAAAACAATGGTAAGGAATGATGAGACGTATTGCTTTTAAGTCTATCTTTCTGCACTTATTTTCTTTTAAGGCATGTAACGAGAGAAAAACTAATACTGCGCCTTGTTCCGTCGCTCTCTATACAACAAACTAGGCTGCAAGTTTTCTCCTTGTTGAATGCAATTGGTCGCTTGTCACTTGTCTCGCTTGTCATGTCGCTTCATCCATGAAGCTGCATTTCCAAATTCGTACATTTTGCTTCATTAAATCCTGTAAATAGTCACGCATATATTGCTTTAGATCGAAATGGATTTCATTTACATGTGGGCGATGTTTTTGTTTCATGCGATGTAGACATGGGTGTCGTCTAAAACTATAATAATGCGCCTAGTAATTTAAAATAGTCCAAATGAGTATAGCTGGTGCCACAGATCAAACGGATGGTCAACAGTTCAACAGTTCAAGCGAAATGCACGAAACAGCAGTTTCTCAGCAAAGCGTGGCGCCTATAAACAAAACTAAGCCGCTGAGATCCTCATTTTCAACCTTGCTGGATTCATTAATCACATGAGCTGCTTTTTGGCAACTTACTGACAATGCAGATCAGAGATAAAGTGGGCAAGTTGGCTCCTGAACAGGGTAGGCCAGTCACTGTGATGATCGTGATCAAATTCCGGTCCCATGGAAGCACGTTGCAAGTAGACTGACAGCTGCGGTAGAGTTTTCTCACAGTCGGTTCGCTTGAAGATGTATCAGATAAGCCATTTAAAAAAATGTGGTCTTGATCGGTACCTTTTTATAGCGAATTACTTAGCAACTTTAAGGGAGGGCCAAAAAATGAAATTTTGTACCGCTGATATTATGGATGGATGGCAAAATCCATAAAAATAAGTTGTGGAAACTGCACAAATGAAAAGGCTAAAATACCGGCGGCGGCAACGTCGTGTAGGGAACAGAGCGTATGAAGCAAGAGAGCAATATGTCATACAGGCGGATGGGTGAAACTCTTGAAGAGTTTTAGACTCATTTCCCAATTTTTAGGGACCCGGTTCCGTCCTGCTACACTTGTCAAGTGGACGCTTTGCCGGTCAGGGTACTGCTGGCGCCGTGTAGGTATAGGGGTAATCATGATACGCGCCAAACTCCCCTGAAAACGAGGATGTGAAGGCAAGTATTTGCTTTTGTGGTGCTCAGATCAGCTTCCTGCCTGAAATGTGCATTGGGTCTTGGGTAAGGCGTAGACATTGCTTTATATTCTTATAGCTAACTTTGTATCTCTCATATTACATAAAAGTTACTCTTTAAGGAACTCAGGACCATCAACTGCGTGACTAAAATGTGGTTCCAATATATCGAAAGGACCCTGGGCTTACGAAATTACTCCTAATCTACTAGGACCTTTGAGTCATCAAGGACGACCGATCTTTAAAACGTCCATGAACTTTTAAAGGAGCTCGAAGTGTTTTAAAAAAAGCTCTGAGCTTTCAGAACGTCCTCTGACTATTTAAAGCGGTCCCAAAGATTTCAGGACTTCCCCTGAGGCTTCAAAATTCAAGAAATTTGAAAACGACGGGCAGTTTTTTTTTGAAAATGTTCCTGATCTTTCCAACGGACTTCATGACTCTCCAATGCCCTCTGACTGGCAAAAGGTAGCCCACGCTTAAACAGAATCCTTTAAGTCCGAAAGCTACCTTATTTTTACCGAGTGATGTTCTCTTGACACCAAAAGCACGCCATTTGGCCCAACGGTGAGGAAAAAAAAGTATTTCACAGTCTGTCACGAGAAGACTCTGGCTATGCTCCAGGATGCTTGGTAGTTATCGATATTTTTACGAGGGATTGAAAAGATGGAAAGGAATACTGTGAACCAGAGTCCTTCGGCCCCTAACTTAACCACATTTGGCATGGAGACCAAGGGCCTTTGGACCCTTGGAAAACACGACGGGGTTTTTAGCCCCGTGAGCTCTCCACTGACTGCGCCACTATGTGTGAACAGGTAGCAGGTACGATGGTAGTCGTCGGATCTACATTCCGTCCACAAGAATCAGTCTAGACCAGCAACCCATCACTGCGAGGCAAGTTACATGTATCCATCTGAATGCATAATCATCGTGGCATCCGCACTCCATGATAGAAGTGACCTGGACCAGCAGCCCACACGGACAAAAAAAATTAGCTAAGGTAAGGCAAAATTAGCCTGAAACCATCTGAGATATTCAGTCGATACTCAAGTAAAATTAATCAAGCGTTTCCTGTTTTACTTAGCCAGTACAAAACCACCCACTCAGCGGGTTGATCAGCTACGAAAACCTAAGTCGATACCATAGCTGACTGTGATATCATGGTTTCCCGCTAGTTCTGAGTGGGTTTTAGGGGGAGTAATCAGCTGTTTGCGTTCGGCGCGTCGCGACGCCGTATTGTTCTCAGTGTGGTGGTGTGTGCTGCAGTCTATGCTACGATATTTGAGCAGAGAAAAGCACCACTTTCGCCAAGACATGAGGAATACTGGGCGTAATTCAAATGAGCGACATGATTGTGGAAACGTCATCGTTCGCTGTGACACTTGCCAGCCATCCTAGACCAGGCAGGTGAGAGACAAATGTCAAGACCAGAGGAAACGCTCTGGTGTGCCACCGGTGTACGTGCTTATTGCGTTTATCCCGTGCAGTTGAAGGCCTGTGCTCAGTCGGAGGTAAGAAAATAACGCGTTTTTTCAAGAATGATGCATAGCTTTTCAGCTTATATTAATTATCTAGAGGCCACTATCCGTTCACAAGCGTGCAGTAGCCAATCGCGGTCAAGGCCGCATAACACGGTGGCGGTGGCAGAGATACTGGATGGTGGTTACACTGCCGATGAGTTCGAAGGTACATTTACTTCCTGCACGTGATTCGTGTCATACCAATATTGGAATTGGGGAAAAAAATAATCTCAAGCAGCTTTTCTTTTAGTTTTGCTTAAGTCTGATCTAAATTTTCCCATGAACAGAAATATGACTTTGCCTTTGTTTTGAATTAATTTTACCTTCGTGTTGGATTCATTTCTCCGTACTTTTGGGCCAGTACCGCTGTGGTTTCACCATGTCATCCCCCTAGGTTTGAATTAGCCATTTAGCTTTTCGTTAGTTTTTCCGTAGTATTTTGTTGTTGTTGCCTATAGTTTTTCCCTAGCTTTGCCTTGGACACGTCAGTTTTTTGACAGCCCTATCTTTGTTTTGGGTTAGTTTTGCCATAGGATAAATTGGTAACTGAAGCATTACTAAAGAACGTTAATCAACATTTCTATCGTTGCAAGAGTCCATCCAGCGTTAACCCTCGCTGAACGATGGGTGTTTGTTACCTACATGAGGATTTTCAAGAACTTTCGGTAAATGGCCCAAATGCCCGGAATTTGAAATAGCTATCCTTACATCTGTTTCCCCGAAATTATCACCAGATCGTGTCAGGTCTCCGAGTTCAGACGTTTTTCTCTGCAAATCGTTTTTCTACATCTGAGGCACATTTCGGCTTCCTCCTCAGGCGTCTGACGAATTATGGTGCCAGTTTTAGATACAGGACTGTCTGGACATGTGTATGACATAATATACGCGAAACGTCACTGACCTTTCCAAAATCATATGAGGTCAATGGTCTTGTATGAAATCGAAATGGCTTTACACTGGTTATAGGGCAATCATGTGTCGCGGATTCCAGTCTGGTAATGAGCTTTACTCTTATCAGTGGTCGGAGCTCAAGTGCGAGACAACTGAATATCATTCTCGACATGAACAGCAGAACAAATATTTGTTACAGCGTTCAAACAAATGTTTGGCAGCAGAATAAATGCACTGTGTTTGAACTAAAGTAAAAAACAAGCGCTGAGTACAGCAACTGATCAATTTCAAAACCGAGTCGTTACAGAAGTACAGTTTGCCGGTCGAAATGCTTTAAAATTATTAGGATGACAGCGAAGACGGGATACGAGTGCTCTCATTCTCCGTGACTAGGATGATGACCTAAAGGCATCAAACTAGGTATCATTTAAATTAAAGATAAACATGTTTATGCTCTTGTTTTTGTTTCATCGCTCTGTCCTGATTAGGAGAGAAATGAGATGGGGAGAGCATCAAACCCCCTCGTCTGTGTTGTACGTGAAAATCCTTATATCCGGCGAAGGCTATGGCGTGAAGCAAAAATGGAAATTTGGAATAGAAAACACTATTTTGCGTTTCAAGGCAAATGCATATTTTGTTAGTCCTCTATTTCGTATGAAGGGGATGAACAGCGTGCAGTTTCGTTTTCATCAGCCAACTCAACCACAAAATAAGCCAAAATTAAACAGCCAACCACAAGCCACAAACTAAACTACAGATATTCGCGACATGTATCTAAAACAATGTATCAGTCTTTTAGAACGGGGCACTATGCCATTTGCATGTCGCAGGAAACACCGATACCTGCATCCCACAGGCTGCTGGGCCGTGCGTCACTGCCGTCCGCTGTCCGGGGAGTCCTCACACTCTGCCGTCCGGTGTCCGGGGAGTCCTCACACCCTGCCGTCCGATGTCCGGGGAGTCCTCACACCCTGCCGTCCGGTGTCCGGGGAGTCCTCACACCCTGCCGTCCGGTGTCCGGGGAGTCCTCACACCCTGCCGTCCGATGTCCGGGGAGTCCTCACACCCTGCCGTCCGATGTCCGGGGAGTCCTCACACCCTGCCGTCCGGTGTCCGGGGAGTCCTCACACTCTGCCGTCCGGTGTCCGGGGAGTCCTCACACCCTGTCGTCCGGTGTCCGGGGAGTCCTCACACCCTATCGTCCGGTGTCCGGGGAGTCCCCATGTATCCTCGGTCGGGGTGGAGCGGCCGCCGGCGCCGGTCAGGCAGAGGGGACCGTCCGTGCTGCGGTGCCGATTTTCGGGCCGCCCGCTGGAGGCCACCGCAGTCGTATTTCCCGACCGGCTCAACTGGACAATGATTCTACGCTCGGAGTCGGCTGCTGATGGATGCCGAGTGCCCCTGGTGCGGCAGGAAGTCGCCGTAGGTCTCGGGCACTGCACTGGACCCAGGTATAGTGTCACGAGCCAGACTGTTTGAGTGTTGTATGCGTGTCCACGCGTATGTGTGTTGTCTAGGACGTACCCTTTCTTGATGCTTTCATCTGCTTCTATGGCAGCAGGTGTTGCTATGTCCATATCTGTGTTTTTCACATTGTACGTGGTTATTTGCGTCACACGTAGCTGCATAAATGTACGATCCACGAAGCCACTGTCTTGGAGGAGTATGCACTCCTTGATTTGCGACGGCAATGCAATGATCCTAGAAGTAGTAGTTTCGCAGATTGTCACAAAGTTCGCTTTCTTCATGAGCCAGTTCTCAGGATAGGATGAAGTCCCAGCTGAAGGCTCACGGAATACGGCGCTCAGTGTCACAGTTGTCATCTAGATATTTCACAAGGGATGTGTGGGGTGATGATGTCTTGCCCATCCATGAACGAAGCCATTATTGTTCAACGTCTGGGGGACATAAATAATGCCGTCTGGTGCATGGGCCAAGAGTCGCCCTTCCATGGGGTGACTGTCCAAGGCATCCTGTGATGCCTTTGTCAGTCCGCGCCAGAGTCTTGTCTCACATTGCTCCCTGACTGCAGAACCACGGTCGGGGCAGCTCTCTCCGCGGTATAACCCGTTCCGTGGCGTCGCTCTCCATGATGGCTGGGTTCTCCTGCTCTGGCCGTGATCCCGCCCCGCGCTGTCTCCTCGGAGCGCTGTCCGCCCGCGGTGCGGCGCCGCGCTCGCCCGGGGTGGGGCGTGACGGCGGAGGTTTTTCCCGACGTGCCGAGCGTAATCTGTGACCGCTCGTTTATCGCGCGCTATCCCGCCCGTGTGTACATACTTTAATGAATCGGCCGGCCGGCCGAGAGCTCGGTCAATAAGCGCCACCAAATTAAATGGAGGCCGGCGGACCGTGTCGCGTCCTTGTCGTGCGCCGCCTCACTGCGCTGACCCGGCTGGAGAGCAGGCTCCGGAACAGACTCCAGGAGCCGACTCGCTGCCCTGATCTGGCTGGAGAACAGACTTTAGGAGCCGTCCCACTGATTTAACCCGGCTGGAGGGCGAAGTCTAGAACGGACAGCCGGTGCCGCCACACCCATCTAACCCGGCTAAAGAGCAAAGTCCAGAACAAATTCCAGGAGCCACTTCACTGCTCTGACCCGGCTGGAGAGCAAAGTGCAGAGGAGACTCTAAAGCAGACTTTAAAGCAGACCCCAGAACAAAAACCAGGAGCAAACTCAAGAGCAAAACCCAGATAGACGCCAGAGCAGACCCACAGTCCGTCAAAGGAGCAGCATCCAGGGCGGGCCCACGGCCCAGCTGGACATCACACTTCAAAGTAAACTCCAGAATAAGCTCACAGCTTAGTCGGACAGCAGACTCTAGAGCACTGATCAAGCCCCCGAGCAGACACCAGAACAGACTAGAAGAACCATTACGTTGTTCGAGAGCAAACCATCTCACAATACACTCAGACCAGGGGCGGATCCAGGATTTTGCCGAGGGGGGAGGTCGGCGCGGGTTTCCCTGCTGGTCGGAGTCCCATTTTTTGCTTTCAAGATACGAAAAAAAAAATGTTGATTTGTTCAGGTTTAACCCTATTCCCGGCAGGGGTGGGTGGGCGGAATCCGCCCCCCCTCGGGTTTTTTGCTTGCCAACTCCAGGCTTTTTGATGCAGCTTCACGAAACTTGGTGACTTTTCCTAGCTATCCTTTCAACGCGCTGTGACAAAATTTCACAAGTTCTAGTTTGCTCAGGAGCGGAGTCAGGCAACGTTTTTGAGAGAAACCTTAGGCCATTTTTGGCCACGTTAAGGGCAAAAGGAAAATGTCTGCCAAAAACAGAGTTTTAAAGCTAGAACTTAAAACTTTAAATGGGTGTATAGCTAAATAGTTAGGCAATGTACACACAAAGTGTTGTTTATCTGAGGTCACTTTACAAGGTCAGGTCAAGGTCAAAAGTCAAAATTTGTTTTTTCGCAATAATTTCGGCGTTGTTTACTCAAATGCCAAACCCGGAATATATATGACGTAGAAAGGTACCCTTTATTTCTGTACCAAGTTTCAGCTTGATATTAGGTCGGGTCACGGAGCTATGACCTAAAATGTCAGTGCGCGTACCTTATATGGCAATAGCTATAAAATTAAATTTTTGGAATAGAGTGAATTCGGATGATTGAAAACGTTTACAGATAGTATCAAATGCACACAAGATCATTCCAGGTGACCCCAAGGTCACTGGAGGTCATTCAAGGTCAAAGGTCACAGGTTGATCTGAAGAACGTGTGACCATGACAGTTCCCCCTTTTTCATGTCCCTGGCACCGCCTATGCTGACATTATACCAACATTGCAATACGATTTGTACTTCTTTAGCATAGCATGACTAGCAGAAGCCAAAAAAGTGTGTTTGCCTTTTTTGTTCATTCAGTTGTTGGAAAATAATCCACCTATTTTTGAAACCCTGTGAACGCCCATGAATTTTCTCAAAATTTCAGATTTGTGGACCCATGGTAAAAGCCCTATCCATAATCTCTCGATTCATGCCAGTTTCATTGAAATCGGTTCATAAACGACAGAGTTATAAAAGGTCCAAAAGTACCCCCCATTTTGACATTTTTTCCCCCCTGTATCCACAAATTTCGAAATTTTAAACATTTCTTTTTATAAAAATGTAGTTCACGTCCCGGCAAATCGATTGCCGTTTGTTGCGATGAAATCGGACAAGTAGTTCTCGAGATCTCAGGGGGGGCCGAATCCGCCCCCCCTGCCGGGAATCGACCATACCGTCTAGCCCTCCGGGAATAGTGTTAAAGGAAACATTTCATGTAATTTTGCATTTTTGGCCATAAAAAGTAACCAAAAAATAAATCGCGTCACTTTACGTAAGAAAATGTTGCGTTTTGTCCGCCTACAAAATGTCCGGAATATGAAGACGACGGCAAGGTTTTAGGCGGCTGCGTCCCACCCCTACTTGAAATGTCGTGTCTGTACCTGGTCCAGGATCCATTCTACCCCGCGTAGTTTCTGGAGGCTTTTATTGCCAGCTTAGGTTAGGTTTCCTATTGCATTTATAAGGGCGCTTCAGGTGGTCTCAGGTCGTCTGCGGTGTTAGGATCCTCTAGAGGTCTCAAATTTCTTTTACAGTTTCGCGTGTCCTTCAGGGCGTCTCAGGCGCTCCTTTAGCAGTTTCAGGGACGTCTCGGACAGTTTCATAGACCCATCTGGCAGCTTCAGGGACACTTTAGCCATCTGGGGCTCCCTCTTGTCCGCCCTGGGAAGTTTTTGCCATCCAACGAGTCCCTCAAGGAGTGGAAAGGGCCCTTTATAAGTCCCTCTCTGCCGTTACAGAGGCGCCTCTGGCAATGTTCTGGGCCCTTTGGCCGTTTCAGAAGTTGTCTGGACGTCTCAAAGTTAAGTAGTTTCAGAGGTCCTTCTGGTAGTCTCCAGGACCCCTATTGCTAGATAATGCTAGTCAGCAGTCTCAAAGGCCGCTCTAGCAGTCTCAGTGGACCCCCTGATGTCTTAGGTGCCTTTCTTGTCGTCTCTGGGGAGCATTTTTACCGTCTCAAGAGCCTTATCAGTTGCAAAGGACCTTTTGGCGATTTCAGGGCCCCTGTGCAATGTCATGGGCCCTCTGAACGTTTCCCGCGGTCTCCATGACTGTATCAGGGGTAGGGATGCACCACATCGGGGTTTTTGTGATCCGGCCGGATACCGGATATGCTGGATCGGGGTGTCGGATATCCGGCCGGATACCGGATATTATGCTGACGTGTTTTTATTTACTATTTCTATTGAGAGAATGGAACCGAAAAGACTGAACAAAGAAAAGAAAATGTGGGAAACTGAAAAAATAGTGAAAAATGTCGACAGTTTGTGAGTCATCCCCTAGTGCATAAACTCACTGTGAGGTTTCCTTAGGTTTCCTTGTAATTAATAAGAAGATGAGCAAAGAACACAACCATAATAGCGGAGCTCATCATCTCCCACTGCAGGCAAAGGTATTGGTGTAGCCACGATTCAGAAATGGGGGGGGGGGGACAAGCTGGCTGCAGTCCACCAAGCACATATAGGGCGAGGGGCAGAAATAACCTTTTGGCGTTGCATGACAACTTACGGTTGAATGTCCTTTTGTTGGATTTCAAAGAGCAAGAAATAATGTCTCCAGTGCGAACTTCCTATCTGATACCTTAAAATTAGGGGGACAAATCGCCACTTCTGGAAAACCGCAGGGGGACATGGGCACCCATAGGCAAAGGCTTCAGAATACGCAGAATACCATTGCAGCGCCTTCGTAGAACTAGAATACCTGACTTGACAAGCCTTTTTCACGATTACTAAAGTATGCCTCTCGAAGTAACGGGTGGGTACTAAGAAATGACGAAATGAAAACCTTTTAACTATAGATATTTCTTAAACATTGCAAGTTCTATCACTCATGCATGCTAACCACTGTTAGCCTTAAAATCGTGCAAAAATGTGTGAGGAATTTCAATTTATTTGCAGTCAGGAGGCAATATCAAAGCAAGGTGACAGAGAGATTGTCACGAGACTTGCCCGTGAGAACCCGGAACGACCCAAATCATTTATCTGGAGGCACTATGAACCCTTTGGGACCCACGAGCGACTGTTAATAGAACGCTGGCAACCCTCTAGAGTCGTGGTAATGTTTCCCATGTTGGCAATCACCACCAAACAACCAGACTGAGCATTAACCCGCGCAGTGGAAGGGGGTTTCGCACTAACGCGCACTGGAAGGGGGAGTCTTAAAGTGCCCCCTCCGATCTCGGCAATAGAGAGAGCTAGAAATCTGAAATCCTATGGACAGGGTGGGACTATAACGATTTATATTGTGTGCAATTTTCATGAACAATGAACATTTCATGCAATTCAAAAACTCTAGGTCGATATCTTCAAGGTCAAATACGGTAAAAAAGCCAACTTTGGACACTTTCTCGGCCCGTACAGGCCATTCTGTACAACTTTTCGAAAGGAAAGGGTGTTTGTTGGGCCTTTAAAACGTAGATACAACTTCCATTTATTTGGCGTCTTGACTGGGGATTTGGCGTGGAGGTCATGTCAGGTCAATGACCTGTGGCGGCATTTTTTCACCTTTTCCAGATCAGATTTCGACTCTGGTATATATGTATGGGTATCCACGTGTGCACACGTGTCTTAATTAGGGTCTTTGAACGCATATTTCATACAAATCGACATGTCGCAGCACAAATTTGGGACAGGTTACAATATATTTGGTCTTGACCTTTAACGACCTTGACCTTCACTGACCTTGGTATATGTAAGCGTATTAGTGTGCGCACACGTGTTTTTATTGGGGCTTTGAATGCATATGTCATACAAATTGACATGTTGCAAAGCAAATCTGGATCAGGTCACAAGCTGTTCGGCCTTGACCTTTGATGACCTTTACCCTTATTGACCCTGGCTGTGGTCTTGGTACGTCCATCACTTATGCTCGAATGACATCGCTTAATTGTGTTCAAACGGTAGTCTTAAGTAAAACGCTAGTTCCTTCACAAAGTTCCCATTTGTCAGCGACAACCGTCGTTTTCGTTATGTTTGCCTGACTTCAAATGCTTGAAACTTCAAAAATGTCCGGCCGATTTCCAATTTTTCTACGTCATTCGACGAGTTATTTAATTGTCATAAATGTCACAAAGTAACAGCAACTAGCTCCCATTCGTTCTGGAGATATTCAAGAAAAACGGGGGAGGCACAAAAAGACCCCGTTCCAGTGCGCGTGTTAAAAGACAGCTGCAGCTCATTCGAGCTGTAAAAACAACGCGTGTCATAACGCGTTCTGGCTGGAAGGTTTGGAATCTCTAAAGCGTACGTGACAAACAATATTGGTGGCAAACAAGGTTCGGTACCGAAAGAGCAAGAGGTCACTCCAGGTCAACCAAAAACAAGAGGTCGCCCAAAAGACCCTCATCCGGAAACTGTCGCACGGATCATATGAAATCGGAATGAATGTGGCATCGCCATGGACGACGAAAGCTACTTCACCTATCACGAGAGGCATTTGCCAGGAAACCTTGGGTACTCTGTTGGAGCACGTGGAGACTGTCCAGCAGAAGTACAGCTGAGGCAAGAGAGCAAGTTTCCTCGTAATCTTTTTTCGTGTGACCCGCCATTTCTCCAAGGGTGTGACAAGTCCGGTTATCATGTCGAGCACGGGTAATGTTGATGGCAACGTCTACCGTGAGAAGTGCGGAGGAGATGTGTTCATCCCATATTTGGATGAGGTCTGTTTCGACAGGGACATGTTGATCTGGCCAAACTTGGCCAGCGCTCATTATGCGAAGAAAACGCTCAAGTTACTGGAAAAGGCCAGAGTGCTGATGGAGTGCGTGACAGCAGTCCCCCTATGTGCCCCATGTGTGTCCTACTGAGGATATCTGGGGCATCATTAAGCAGAGGATGTTTCAGGGAAATTGGTACGCAACACCCAAAGTTGCCCTAAAGCACTGGATGAACCAGGTGATCGCTGTTCTGGACCCACAGGTACCGCGTAAAATGCTGGTGCGCTTGTCCAGGCGCTTGCGTGTTGCCGACAGACGAGAGGAGATGGAGAAGACCCATTAGGCAAGAACTGACTGCAACGTCTACGACTACATTTCTGCAAAGTTTAATATTCATACAGTAATAAATGTGCTTACGGAATGACTTTAAATACTGTCTCATTTCCCTGTGCCCACACGTTATATTTTCTCTTAATGCATTGTGCCAGAGAATTTGAGAAAGATAAGAAATATTTGGAAAACGGAAGATATAAATCATAAGATGGGATGCTGACCGCATGCTGGCCATTGTTTCACAGCTCTGAACTTAAGTCCCATTCTTGCAAAATATGTCTGAACCCTCCCGGACCAGTACAGAAAAGTATTGGTTCCAAGGTCTCCAGATCGATCTGGAACTGCCAATTACATCGACAATCTAATACAGCAAGCCACGTTTCTCCTGAACTTGTTTTGGACGCAAACATTAGAGCAACGACTTGATTGTACACCGGGAGGTTAAGTATCCGGCAATATCCGGCCGGATCACAAAAATATCCGGCCGGATACCGGATACCGGATAATCCCTAATATCTGGCCGGATATCCGGCCGGACCGGATATCCGGTGCATCCCTAATCAGGGGTCTTCCTTTGTTGCATGGGGAGATTGTTGCATTTGTTGTTTAAGAGTCTTAGAGCCCCTATAGCGGTATCAGGGGCCCCTGTTAGCGCTTCAGGAGCCTCAATGGCAGTCTCAGGGGAATCTTTTCCGTGCCAGGAGCCCACCTTATACCCCCGGGGGCCGTCTTGCCGTCTCAGGGCCCCATTAATCTTCCCGGAGGCCCTCTGACTCCATCAAGAACCTCCAGCTTTTGACACTGGCCTGTAAAACCGATTCAGCGTTCCTGTGACATTCCAGGGGCCCCTATGTCGTCCTAGGGATTCTATCCTCATCCTGGCCGCCTCAGGGGCCCTCTAACCCTTCTGGTGGTTTCAGGAGCAATCTGCCGTGTCAAGACCATGCTATGGTTTCGGGCCCTTTGGGAGCTTTAGGGATTCTTCTATGCGTCTCAAGGGTCATCTAATCTTCCCAGAGGCCCCTTGACGACATCAAAGACCAGTCACGTTTTCACGGAAACCATGTGAAACTCACACGGAGCTCCGTCGGGGTCCCTTTGGGTCTGAGAGAGTCCCTTCGGGGTCGGCCCGAGAGGGGCCCTTTTCAGGCCTCAGGGGAGGGGGTCGGCCGCCTCCATCGGCCCCCTGGATCCGCTCCTGAATCGGACTAACTGAGGAGCAGACTAGAGCTAGAGCAGACACACAGACTAACTGGAGAGCGGACTCGGAGGCAGACTCACGGCCCAGCTGGATGGCAGACTGGTCACTCTATCTTCCCAACTGGAGACCGTGCCAGAACCAACAGCCATCTGCGCCAGCAAATGATCCGACCTGTTTCTGAACAAGCTCACTAATTTCAGAACAGACTCGGCCTTGGGGTGGCTGGTGAGCTCCCTTTCTACAGCAGGTAAGTCTCCAGACCATGTAATTAAGAAGGTATCCTGGAGCTACGGAAGATGGCAACCATCTCCGTCACGCGTTTTACGCGGTGAAGAACAACTGTTTCTGCGAGACTTCCGTGAACCGACACAGCTCAGAGACTGACGGAGGAGACCCCCTCCATTCCCACCTCACCTTCGGTGTGGAATGTTTCCCAGTTGAGTTACAGCATCGTCGTCAAGGCGCAGGTAAGTCAATGTTGTATTCGACCGTCAATCATTTTAAGCTGTTGTCTTTTGTACCGTAGCTATTTTTTCGTTTGAGCCCATGCCCAGAAACGACTTGAAAAATTAACGCTACGACAGGAAGAAGTTACCAGAGGGACAGCTGGCAGCCGTCCGGTGCCCGTTTAACCTCGTCCCCTGCGGCTGACAAGGCAACTGTATGTCCCTGTGGAACGCTGACTGGCTCAGTCGCTGTTGCAGAAGGTGTGACCCTGCGCCGGCCCTGTGGAGCGCTGCCTGACCCGGTCGCTGTTACAGAAGGTGTGACCCTACGCCGGCCCTGTGGAGCGCTGACTGGCCCGGTCGCTGTTGCAGAAGGTTTGACCCTGCGCCGGCCCTGTGGAGCGCTGCCTGACCCGGTCGCTGTTACAGAAGGTGTGACCCTACGCCGGCCTCGCTCAGACAACAGCGCCAGCCGGCCCGCTGCGGCCCGGTGCTGTCGGTCGTCGGCGGAATTAACGGTGCGGCTCGGCGGCGCCACTTGTGGCGAGGGATGCGGCCCACCGGCGACACCTGTCGCTCGGCGCCCTACCGTCGTCTGCCGCTGTCGTCAGCTGCGCCGTCCGACAGCGCACTGCCGTCCTCTTCCGCCGCCCGCCGCTGCCGAGACCCTAACGCGCACCACCGCCGGAAAACGTCCCGTTGCGGTCTGGGCGGCGGACAGAATGACCCACCTGAGGCTTTGTGTGAAGAGTGCAATGTGAATGCAACACGTCGTGATGGCTTGCCAGCTAACGCAATTACAGGGAGGACAAAAGCGAAGGCGGCAAATTCGTTTGTTGTCGGTCCATGGCAGTCGCCATTCTCAAGGTTAACTTCCGGGATGTTTACGTCGAACTCCCGACAGATCACTCAAGAAACGCCCGAACAGATCCCACAGAACACCATATCTGGTCCAAGGCCGCACTGTTTTGGAGTCATGGCATATGCGTCGTTTTGCAATGGATATGCTTGCTTGGGTGGGAAACACGTGTTGAATTATATCAAACCGTTGCCTGTGGCGTCTTTCGGGACTTTCGGGTCCGGCTTATATGAAAGGAAAAGTAAGCGCTCAGAGTTGAATGAGTCTACATGCACATCTGTTATAAGTTATGCATGAATCGGCGTCATCATGCCTCGGATTTTATGCATCGCTATTTTCAGAAATGTCCGTGAGCCATGCTTGAGTCATGGTATCGCGGCTAACGAAAAAACATTATGGCCCATTTCAGAATACAATTCGAATGCCAGCAGTCTTCCTGTCTGTTTGAGCAGATTCCAGCAGTTCAGGGTGCAAAGCAAGCCTAAAATCAGCCCTCTGACTTCACCAGAACAAACTTGCCACTACGACGAAATGAACGAGTCGAAGGCACGTCTCAGATCTGCGGGCTGTCTGAAATGGGGGGCCTACAGGAGTCCTCACTGGGGTATCAGTTAATTCATAACTCTGCGTTTTGGAAGGTCGATGTTAAATTCCGTGCTTCTCCAGCTGGAACCCGCTGAACCGTTCCTATCATGACTGGGCGATCGTGCCAGTATTATTCTGTCACCCTCTGCGTGCCTCCGTGGTCGGCGTGACCTCTTACCTCGCCTCCCGGCTCGCGGAGCTCGGCCTGGCGGACGGACGGTGCGTGCCGGTCCGGCCGGGAGACGCGGCCGGCCGGCGGCCGCGTGCCGTGAGCTGTCGCCGTCTCGGCAGGCCGACTGTCTCCGGGCACGTGTGAGCCAGCCTGCCGCGCCGCCCCGCCGCCGGCACGACACGGCCCTGCGCGGCCGTCACAGCGGCACGGTCGCCGCCGGAACCGCCGCCGCCGCCACCACCCTCCTCGGCGGCCGGCTGCACCGCAGAGCCCAGCCTGCTGCCGGGTGCCGGGCCGGCGGTGCCGTGCCGTGCTTCCGCAGAACGGTCGCCGCCGGAGCCGCCGCCGCCACCACCGTCCCTCCTCGGCGGCCGGCTGTACCGCAGAGCCCAGCCTGCTGCCGGGTGCCGGGCCGGCGGTGCCGTGCCGTGCTTCCGCAGAACAGTCTGCCGGATGCCGGGCCGGCGGTGCCGTGCCGTGCTTCCGCAGAACGGTCTGCCGGGTGCCGGGCCGGCGGTGCCGTGCCGGGATTCCGCAGAACGGTCTGCCGGGTGCCGGGCCGGCGGTGCCGTGCCGTGCTTCCGCAGAACGGTCGCCGCCGGCGGCCGAGTTCCGTCGTCTTGGCTCCCGGACTTCTCATATTCGTGACAGTTTGTTGAAGAAGGCGCGCGTGCAGGTTGGATTATTTGAATAATAGCCTTTTGATAGTTTTACGTGCCTAGATCCGGCCATCCAGCTGTAAGACCCTCCACTTAAACACACCATTCTCTTCTTTATTAAGCGCTTAACTCCGCTGACGGGCGACTTAATCTTCCCATTACAGTTACGAGATCATGTCAGCACCTGTACCGCACCTTGCTATTCCACTGAGCCCGTGTTACGAGTCCACAACCGCACAGCATATTTCTCACGGCTCCGTCACGCTGTGGACCAAACCCCACGACGTTTCAAAGGCTGACCCCATCTGGTGAGTCACACCTAACGGTGCACCTCCCACGCCCACGGCACGTAAAGGCTGAAACCCTTTACGTGCCATGTCGCGACTATGTGACGTACGTATTCCGGCTATGCGACGTACTTCACATAGCCACGGCACCCGGCGGATTGCACCACAAGGCGCCCTTGACCGGCCCACCGGAAGTGATGGGCCAAGCTTCACGTTGAACTTCCAGCATCCACAACACATGTGGGCAGAAATCCACGACTTACTCCACTCTCCTACGACGCCCGGTGCCTGGCGGTTCAAGCTTTGAGGAAGGGGGGGGGGCGCCTACAGCGAAGTTTTGTCATCGCTCACTGAAGACCCAGGTCCGAACTTTTTTCATCGCTGTGGGCTAGGCTCACCGGACGGTTTTGAAGACTGAGTCAGGACGCTGAACAATCCGGGAAAAACACGGAGCAAGTTTCGTTTCAATAAAAAAGACGACGGCAGCATTTCAAAAATGCGACGTGATGGTCTCGTCCATTCGACAGGGTTCCGTGTCCGCTCTACCTCGACAATTTACCGTGATCCGGCTGCAGCAGTGCTCGCATCTTAAGACGAAGTAGATTTTTGCTGCAGTCTTGGTAACAGCTTGGGCACAACAGCAAAGAAAAAGAAACGTTATTGGCAGGTGGAATAAATCCGTGGAATACGTCCACCGTGAGGCGCCGTTCTGGCTGTTCCACTGAGCCCGGTTTTACGTCTGACATGGTGAACGCGTCCCTCAATCATTGCCCTGCTTTTCGCACATTTCTTTACTGAGCATGGCCCCGCGCTGCGTAGAACACTCGTCGAGAGGTGGGTTTAATGCAGGGACGGCGGATTGCATTTCCGGCTGGGGGGGGGGGGGCAAGCTCTGTCGGATCAACAGCCGACCTCATTTGGGTTACCTTCTTCCCCCATCCCGAAAAAAACGGCTGAACTTCGTTCTTTTTGCTACCGCCCAATTTTTCTTTAAATAAGCGAGCCTTTTTCCAGGTTTTGGCGCTAATGCATACTTGTGTTCTGCAACATGTGTTGATTTTTCTGTTCAGATCTGTACCAATTGTCATTTTTCAGGTCTTTGACTTTGGGCATCCATCTTCAAAATGGCGAATGATGCAAACTTCTGCTTGTTATTATGTTTGCGTTTACATGACGAATTCAACGTTATTATGAAATACATTTGTAAACGGTTGAAAGGCAGTTTCCTCCCACAGCATTAAATTATAACTCGACGCTTAGTGACAAAGCTCTTACAGACTATCATACGAGAACGAAATCATTATCTCAAGCACCTGCCAAAGCAGCTTTGCCTGTCCCCCACACACACATAACGTAACAATGCCAGCGCCAAATCTCTCCATAATGGATCAGGGGCGTAGCCAGGATCCCGCCCAGGGGCGAGGGCAAATCGGATCAAGGGGACCCTCGAAACCAATGGAAGCCCTCGCCAAGGGCGGATCAAAGATTTCGCTAAGGCGGGGGAGGGGGGTGGAGGCAAATGGTCAGCGCAGGCCCCCATTTCTTGCCCTCCAGATCTGGAAAATGATGTTACTCTGCTTTTTACGATATAAGGTGACCAAAAAATTCAAACGCATCATCTTGTTTGAGAAAATTCCGCGTTTTATTTCCGAACACAGTGCCCGAAATATGACAAAAACGGCGAGATTTTAGGCGGCTCCGTCCCTCCCTTCATTTGAAATGTCGTGTCTGTGTCTGGTTCAGGGGCCCGTCTGTCCCCCCCCAATCCCGTAGCTTCTGGACTGTTTTTAGTTTAGGTTAGTTTAGTCTAGTTAAGTTCAGTTTAGGCCAGCTTAGTTTAAGTTCCCTCTTGCAATTACAGGGGCACTTTTGGTGGTCTCGGGGCGTCTGCCGTGCCAGGATCCTCTAGTGGTCTCAGGTTCCTTTTACCAATTCACGTGTCCCGCAGGACGTCTCAGGTGCTCCTTTGGAAGTTTCCCATCTAGTAGTTTCAGGGACGCTTGAACCATCTCGGATTCCTTCCTGTTGTCCCTGACACGTTTTTGCCGTCTAAGGAGCCCCCCAGGCACTAAAAAGGGCCCTGTGTAAGCCTCTCTCTGCTGTGACAGGGGCACCTCTTGCAATCGTCGAAGTCCTTTGGCCGTTTCACGAGCAGTCTGCACGTCTCAAGTTCAAGTAGTTTCAGGGGCCCCTCTGGTCGTCTCAGTGGCCCCTATTGCTAGAGACTTTTAGTTAGCAGTCTCAAAGGCCGCTTTCTAGCAGTTTCAGTGGACCCCCTACGGTCCTGGATACCCCTCTTATCGTCTCTGGGAAACATTTTTGCCATCTCAGAGGCCCTCTGGCAGTTACAAAACACCTTTTGGCAATTTCAGGGCCCCTGTGCAGTGTCATAGACCCTCTGAACGTGGCCGGTGGTCCCCATGGCTCTATCAGGGGTCTTCCTTTGCTACATGAGGTATATCTGGCAGTCTTTTAGAACCCCTCTCGCCGTGACAACCCTATCCATTTTGCTGGCACTTTATGGGCCTCGCTGGCAGTCTCAGGGGGATCTTGCCCGTGCCAGGAGCCCACTTATTACATTCGGGGACCCTCTGTCCGCCCAGCGCCCCCATAAAGCCCAAATACCGTCTCAGAGGCCCTCTTATCGTCATTGTCTCGCAGGGGTCCTGCGGCCTTTTTGGCGTTTTCTAGGGGTCATCTGCGGCGTACAGGCCCATCTTACCGTCCCAGAAACCACCTGACCTTCCTGAGGACCCCTGACAGCATCAAGAGCCCCAAAGGTTTCAAAAAGGCCAATGTAGCCCATTTGTGGCTCCTCTCGAGACTGAGTAGGTTATCGACGAATCCCCGTTCAGTGGGCCCCTCTGGTTGGCCAGGGTCTCCTTATGCCGTGCCAGGCGCCATCTAAAGTTCTTTCCGTCTCAGGTGCCTCTCTGGCAATGTTAGCGGTCTCATGGACCCTTTGCCGTGTTGGGGCCCCTTGCAGTCCCAGGTGCCCTCGAAGAGTTTCAAGGACCCTACTTTCTATCTTAGGTCCATCTTACCGTGTCAGGGTCTCATTAACCTTCCCGGAGGCCCTCTGACTACATCAAGAACCTTCAGCTTTTCACTCACAGGGGCCCCCTAGGGACTCAGTCCTCATCTTGGCCGTCTCAGGGGCCCTATGAGCCAGCTGGCAGTCTCGGGAACAGTCTGCCGTACTGGGACCCTGTTGTGGTCTCAGAGGCCCTTTGGGAGCTTCAGGGACCCTCTATGTGTCTCAGAGGTCATCTAGCCCTCCAGGAGGCCTCTCTGACTGCATCAAGAGCGTGTCAGGTTTTTACAGAGACCCCGTGAAGCTCATACGGAGCCCCTTCGGGCCTCCTTTTAAGTCTGACAGGGGCCCCTTCTCAGTCTTCAGGGAGGAGGGGGCGGCCACCCTGATTGTTCCCCCTTTGGATGCGCGCCTGGCCCTCGTAATGAGTGGGACCCCATGGGGTTAAAATTACTGTCGGTTTGTAAAGGTACCTCGCTGAAGTGTAAACGGGCCCATGCTCACCTGTTCAAGACAGGTGTTCAAGACTTCAAGGTTTTTACAAGACGTTCCTGGCGATCTGGCGGGTGCCTGTTACAGGTCGGCAGGGGCATCTGTACAGGAAAGCAAGGGCTCCTGAACGATCGTTCAGGGGCACCTGTTGGCCAGGGGGCCACTGCCTATCTGTAGAGGGCATTCTATCTGTCTGTTAAGGGCCCATGTCGACCTCTGGAGGCACGGGCAGGGCCCCATTTCCAGACCGAAAGGAGGTCCCTTCAGAGGCTGGCAGGGGTCCTTTATGGGTTTACAGGGGGCCCTCCTGAAACAAGTTGTGAATTCCCCTACAAGCTAGCAGGGGCCTCTAAACGTTCATTCAGACCACAGGCCTCTCTTCATAGCCTTGGTGTATATTCGGAGTACGTTTTGTTTCGGTTCGTACATCGATTTTTTATTTTTTAATAGCGTAAGGCTGATTTTTCACGATTTTGCTTGGTGCAGTGACCGAAATTTCTGGGGGGGGGGGGCAAAAACATAGTTTTGCCGCCCAGCCTGACGGCTGGGGGGGCGGCCGCCCCTCCTGCCCCCCCCCCTTTTCCGCCGTCGCTGGTTAAATGTGGCTCGCAAGTACTTGTGCTCAGAGTTTGTACTTATATACTTCATCGAACGCCAGATGAAACTCGAAGGTCCGCCCGTCTGGGGAAGAGGAGGTTCATACATTCCCCCGAGGTTTTTAAGGATTACTTCCTAACGCTTTGTTTGACCCATGTGAAACGTAATGTAATCTCTGGGGCATCCTTTCCGCATCTTATGATGCATAAATTTTTCCGACACACTGCCGTGGTCAACAGCTACGACGTCATAACCGGGAGCCATGTCAGCTGTTTTCGCGTACCAGTGCGGCCGGTTGACAACGGTTTCATTTTGTCTCACTGTAAAATGGCGAGAGTGAACAAATGCAGAATAGTATGCATTAATCGACTCGAAATTATATGCTCTGTAAGACTATACCTATATTTGTAGGCTTATGCTCGATACCGGGATAATCCAGGGTGTAAACTCAGGTCATGAGCTACCGCGGGAAACACGTTCCTTTTTATCTTTAGAAATGAGATAAGAGAGAGAGTTGGCATGGCAAATTAATTTATATATTCAGATTGCTAGAGCTGTAAGGAAATGAATGGAGAAAAATTTGGTGCGGTTTGTAATATTTAATGAAAAGAAGACGGAATGCAGCGAAGGCCTGACTTTTGCTTCGACTGCCGGAGCGATACTGGCCGAAGGGTGATGAGTCTACAATGCCACTTGCCTAAAATTGGATTTTGTGTATGATATCGACTCAGAAAACATTTTAACATATCCAATTTACCATTATTTCGGTCATCCTAGGTCATTCTAACGTAAGATAATCTTGGATGGCCTAAAATGGCTTTTAGATGTCATTCAGCTATAGTGTTCGTTAATCCAGATGCTATATTTGACTTCAGCGTCCATTGTCTACAAAAAAACTTCTTCAGCTCGAAGGACGCATTTAAGCCGACGGCTCCACTGAACAAGGACTGAATTAGCATGACTCGAACCAGACTTTATGGGTGAAATACAATCGTATGGGTACAAGTACACTCATAAATGATTGGCGAACATTATGACATCCGCTTCGCATCATTACCATCCATACTTTGATGTTCATTTGTGCTGAACTCAAAAAGTACCACTCTGCCAATTGTTGACCTTTGTCCCGACCAGGAAGATCTACTGTCGACCTGAGACCTTCAAACGGGATACCAGTCGCGAGATCTCGTCACGTGCATTACGCTGTTTTTTTTTCCGCGACATTCTAGGACGCATGGTGTGGAAATAGCTGAAGGCGGGAGGGGGCGAGGGTCGTACCTCACACCTCCTACACGTCCGCGTTGAGCAGAAACCTTTATACGAGCGAGGATTAAATTCAGTTTGGAACGCTGGCAGTCGACACCTAGCCCCAGGAAATCTTTGAAATGTTTTCGTAGGTTTAACATTCCTTTCAGTACGAGTGGGCCGTCATTTTAACTCGACAAGCACGCCAACGAGACACAGACACCACACGAATCTTCAAGAGCCTCTCAAGTACCGCGGTCTCATCAAGATGAGTCCTACGTTGGAAACAGATTACAACAGTGCAGAGATACACGCATGTGGGGAAGCTGTTCTCGTTGCTTCCGCGGGAACGAAAAACATCCACAAAAGCGCAGAACGCCCGGTTCTCAGAAAAGTTGGGTCTTTTTACGGAGCAGAACGCCAGGATACACATATCGATACCTATATAAAACTGCTAAGATAATCTCACATCACAGATGTGTCCAGTCGTCAAGACGAATTACTGCCATTCCGAAAAAGGTTACGCATAGAAACAATGATGTGATGCACCATCTGAATTGGTTCATTGGATTGTTTACATTGCAGACCACTGAAATCCATCAGCTGGACCATGATGAACGAAGATTACTTGTATCTCAATGCGTTCTGTTCATAGAGAACACCGCCTTATATGTTTTTTTATCGGAAGCGTCGTGCTACCAATATCCAAATGTTGGAAACACGTTGATCCGCAAAGCCCGCGAAACTTCTCGATTCAATGGAAACGATGAACGTAGTATTTGTACAGTAGTGAGTTGGCAAGCCCAGTATCTGGCCCGCTGTTCGTCGTAGTGATACTCAAAGCAAGCTGCTCAGGTTGTATGTGACAGCAGTCACCCGGAAGACGCCGGTATTTTCAGTTCCGACACGTCCGGTGGCCAGTCTCGACACCTGACCGCCAAGACCGCCGGGACGCCGCCATATCATACCGCTGACGTCATCGGGCGCATCTTAACGCGGTCGGAGAGACGCCTCTGACGACACGTCCGCGGACAGGGGGCACTGCACTGAAATACAACACAGCGGCCGGAGAGACGCCTCTGGCGACAGGCCCACGGACGGAGGACATGGATGTCGCTGGAGGGAGACACTGAGAAGGAAAACCGGCGGCCGGCAAACTGACAACGGACGGAGCTTGTCGGTGCCCCGGCCCCTCCTGCACTTGCGTTAAGGCCCGAAATTATCCCATGCAATATTCCAGCCTGTCAGTCTTTGAAAATAAGCTTGAACGCATGATTTGCGCGGAATATGGTCACTGCCGGATAGAGAACTGAGGGTATCTGCAGACACTCCTCACAGCGATCACACGGTAGCAGTCTACTTACTTTGCTCTGAACGCGTGTGTCTATATGGGTCCGGTGTTAGTGACGACGTGGTATCCGCGGTGCACACATTTTAGACTCCAGGTGTCAGAATAATGAGGACCAAGTGCGCTGTATTGACGTTGCATTAACGTTTTGTTCTTGGCAGACACGTGCAAAGAGATCTGAGAATACTTCCGGGTCGGATGTGTTATCAGGAAGATATGCTTTCGAACTTAAGCGCACACGGACAAAACCTATGCACTTTTCACGTTCTATAACCATAATCATTGTACGAAGTCAGGCAAGCCACTTATATACTTAGGCAATGGAGCTTTATAAAATGCGTTGGATCGTTACCCAAAAGGCAAGTTTTTACATTGCAAAAATACGGTGGCGGCGGCTGACAGCCGGCCGCCGGTCCGGACAGGCCGGGAGAGCTTCAGCCACGGCGCTAACGGCGCGAGCAGGAAACGCGCCGGTCCGCAAACACTACGCTGTCACGCTCACCCGCCACTCGGACGCCCCACCGCCGTCTCCGTATTGCTGAACAAGACAGAATCACAAGACGAGCGTCGTCTTACGTCAGATGTACTGTTTGGAATCAAATAAAACAAAAACCATTGTGCTGGGGCGTTACTTTATACGTCAATGCACACACTTGTGAACAAGTCGTGGACGCATTGAAACAAGTAAACGTCTGCGAAAATGTCATTGTTTCAACACCCTCCGGGAAGTTTCTTCTCCACCCCACATCAGCGGCATGACAATCGAATGCCTACATCTTACACAGGCGTCTGGTAGTGATATATGTATTGGCTTTAGCTCCATCGTGCCCAAACATGCGATTCCAGCTACACATACACACACGGTAGGCCTCTTTTGAGCCTCAGCAAAGAGGAGCTAGCCGGGCGATCGGTCTGCCATCTAGTGTTCATCCTCGTAACCATCCGGCAGCGCGTTGACATGGGGGTTGTGGAACAGCGTGTGGTTCCCATCTCCCCACGGGAACTTCTGCAAACAGAAACGACCGGCGCTTTAGCGTCGCGCAGTCGCCCTCCGAACGTGCTGGCGACACGGTAAACACCACAGCAGGCCTCAACGTCCGGCTGTGACGTCACATAATGACCGCTACGACCGACTGGCGGCCACACCGCCGCGGCGACGGCTCCTGATGGGCGCACCAAAAAGGAGACAGCTACACCAGCAAAAACGGCCTCCTCTGCAACTCTGGACGTGCCACCACTAGTGGCAGAAGAGCTGATTCAAGGCTGGACCGACCGCCGGGGTCGCCTGTGACCGACCTTGGTACGCATGCGCAGGTGCTCGTAGGGGATGAATTCGGGCCGCTCGTGCTCGTGGTGCGACAGGTAGGCGTTGACCATGCACAGGCCGACGGCCGGCAGCGCCACCAGGAACGACAGCCGCTTCCACAGGAGCACGCTGGCTGCGTCGGGCAGAGGGCGGCCGGTCAGCGGCGAATACTCTGCCCACTCGAGAGGGCTGCACATAAGCACGGACGGTCCGCAGCCGACGCACGGACGGCAGGTCGCCGCGGTTCGCCGCGTGACGGGCGCGGTGTGCCGCCCGGCCGACCGGCGCCGCCTCTCGGCAAACACTCGCCGGCGGCCCGACGAGCGCCGGGGCGGCGGCGGCTGACAGCCGGCCGCCGGTCCGGACAGGCCGGGAGAGCTTCAGCCGCGGCGCTAACGGCGCGAGCAGGAAACGCGCCGGTCCGCACACACTACGCTGTCACGCTCACCCGCCACTCGGCCGCCCATCGCCGTCTCCGTATTGTTGAACAAGACAGAACCACAAGATGAGCGTAGTCTCACGTCAGACGCACTGTTTGGAATCAAATAAAACAAAAACCATTGAGCTGGGGCGTTACTTCGTACGTTAATACACACACTGGTGAACAAGTCGCGGATGCATTCAAACAGCGTAAGTATTCATCTATGACGACATCCAGAACCCAACATTCGATGGCTGGCGGAACACAACGACCTGGCCGTTGCGTCAATGCAAAATGAGTGGAATATTACATGTCACTATCAAAAGCATGTTCCGCGCCAGTCCGCGGGATGGTGGCACGTTTGTGCGCGAGGTATGGGTATAAAAAATATAAACTGCATGCCACTCTGCACGGATAGGATTAAGTGTGCGTTTAGGGATGAGAGTAGTACTAAATGTAGGCCCCAAAGTACGGAGTAGTAAATGGAGTAAAAAGACGAGATATAACAGTACGCAGTGAAAATCGTAAACGTGCTTAAGGAGGTCAGCTTGCGTACAATAAGCATCCGACGCGTCACTGCAAAACCACGCGATCAGTGAAAATCCAGTCTCTCTTTAATGAACTTGTGATAAAGTCAGTGAAATTATAAAGAGTCATGCGCCACTGTGGTTCCGAAAAAACTCAAATACCAACATGCACCTCTTGGTGAAGTGTCACGTCCCTGAGCATAAAGGAGGGAATGACATGGCGGACACTGGCAGGCGGCGAGAGCGTGTCGCATGGTGCATCCCATCAGAGGAGCTTCGATTTGGTAATGCCGTTCAGAACAGTGTCATGCTAATGGGAATCACAATCACTTTGGAACGCCTGCAGGTGATCAGGGATACGCTTCCCGAATATATTTAACACATTGGTTCCAAGAAAATTGTTATTTGTAACCATCCATTTGTTACAATAATATACCCACATTTTTGATCATTCATTAAAGATAACTTTCCAAGGATCGCACAAGACACGTTTTTTCTTATCGTGGTGCTGATTTATACAGCTGCAGCTGGAGTGCCATCTTCAGAATCAGGAATTTAAGTCCAAAATGAACAATATTTTGACCAATCTGTCGAGAACATTCAAACCTAATGTACTGCCTGTCAGACTTATCTTGCTCAATTTCAATGCACTGGCTGCTGCAATTATAGACGACGGAATGATGCCAGTGAAAGAAGCTTCAAGAAGAGCCTGAGTAGGAGCGACATAAAATAACCAATGAATATTTCCATTGTCATCTTGGGCTTGAAACAGGAATAATGCATCCTTAAGTTGCAGATGAACTACACTATCATGTGCTGGTTCTTTTTCAGGTTCTGAAGGAAGACCATGTTTAGCCTGCGTACGCTTGGTAGTTTCAAATTCCTTCGCACGGCTGGAGAAGGGGATTTTCACCATGTCGTATCTGCATTAGACCCCCGTCCCATCACTTAGAGGTGTATGAAACTCTGCATCGCGCACTATGCATGTCTTGAGCCGCACTGTAAATTGCAGCTTCGCGCCTTAACTGTCAGCAGGTCTGCAGCGGCGTAATCACATTACCGAGTCGCGCGGGCCGTGGCCGCGGCCGCCAGCACAGCGCGCAGCCAGCTGGCGTCACGCGGCCGCCGGCACTGTGTGCAGGCACCCGGAGTCATGAGGCGGCGCCGGCCACGGCCAGCGAACACATCGCGGCTCACCGTCACCTCAGCGCACTGTCCACGCGAACAGCTGAAGTAATATTTTTACTGTTTGGGGCTAATTCCCAGCACCGCATAGTTTGCTGCCACTACGATGACCATTATTTTGCTCACGTTTGACCGCGCTTGACTTCAGTGCAAAACTGTTGTTACTACGACGTAAAAATACCCGCCAGCCCTGCGTGTGTTGATGGCCAACGCACAGCCAAGGACCTGCACGCGTCTGGAGACCACAACAAAAACACTTACTCGTCACAGCATGCGGTGCTGTTTTCAAGGGTATCGTCAGCTGTCTCTGGCAAGACACTCACACCATTAAGAGTAGTTCAAGACATGCGTGTCTGGTACGATGAAAGATGGTATTCAAATGATATTCAAACCGTAAGTCCTGATTGTGACCGCGGGACATTAAATAAAATAAAGTTACAGCAAGAATGAGGTCGCAAGCCAGCATCTTCTAAAAAGTTGTCAAATTCCCTACTGGTTATTGGAGGAAGGTAAGATGTCATTAAATTTTACACACATCCTGTCATGAGTAATGTAGACACAATACAACAACAATACAAATAGAAGTACTTCAAGCTAAGGTTAGAAAAATCTTGCTTAAGCTGCATTTATGCCACCCGGTGGTCTTTAGTAATTTAAGCCAGTTTAAAATGCTTAATTAATAAAAGCTGGCTTAAAATGTCCATCAGCAAAACTGCAACAGGAAAATTTCTGACAGGCTATTTATGCACAAGCCTTCACAATGCAGTCGTGAGCTATCAAAACGCACTGACGAGTTTGAGTCCAGAAAGACTGATAACTTTCAGATCCAAACAAGCTTTCATTTTATCCTAACTCAACCTGGATGTTGCCCCAGAGATGTCGATTTTTCTAAACTGGGAGGGGGGGGGGCAACCAAGAAGCGGATCCAGCCGCCGAGTCTGGGCAAAAACCAAGTTTTGGCTTATTTACCTTCCCCACGAAAAATCCTTGGGTTCACATCACATCATTTTTGGTGTTTTGACCATTGCGAGTTTTTCCCAATTTTGATTTTTTCTCGTCTGGACTGCAATGGTATAATATTCTACCCAAAAACTGAAACCAAAGTTGGATCATAAACAGCCATGGAACAAATGTCCTTCATTTGAGTACCATAGTAATCATGGCAATCAAATACTGCCTAAAGAATGTAGGCCAGGTGATATCTAGGTTTCTCTCTAACATCTGTTACATTCTGGAAAAATATACTGGCAGCACAAACCAACACTGGAGGCCCAAACCAGCATGGGGGAGGGGCAGGGTCCTCACAAAAGAATACAAACTGACACCCCCGTGATGCTCCCAACGATGTCACTGACTAATGAAATCACGCTGATCTCTGAGGTCAATGAAATGACAATAACAACTACCTATTGGACATTTATTGCATTCGCATGGCCATTCTGCCTTAAACCTAAACTTTCCCATCAGACATGCTGTAATATGAAGGCTGGCAACTCCATGATCACAAAACAAAAATGACTGTGGATGCAGCGCCAACATGCAAGGTACAACAAAAGAAACTTTGCACAACTATGAAACTTTTCCTTTCCACAGAACGATACCAGTGTTATCACACATTCATATGAAATGAGAACAGGTGATATTTGTAGCATCTTGCTGGGCTCTATAACATGGCATGGCAGTGCTGCCAGCCCATGGATCATTTGTTTCACTCACTGGGCTACAATGCGATGAACCTGAGCACCTCATCTTGCTACCAAGCTTGATACAGCCTGAATGCTGGTCACTCCTTGGTGACAACACAAAATGATTTTTAACTACTTAGCCTTAGCAGTATATTTTGGGGGTGATTCTGTCTTTTCTGTGGCGAATTTTATAATGATCCCATATCAAGCCATTTTCACAATTATCTTGATAATCACTGATTGATCAATGAAAATGATTCTTGATTATTTAACATTAGCAGTACATTTTTTGTACAATTCTGTCTTTTTTGAGCTGAATTTTATAATGATCTTCCATCAAGTCACTTTCACAATTATCTTCATGATCATTACAAAATTAAGCTTAGATGACATGAAAAGCTTCAATTAATATCTCCAACATCACAAAATACCACAAAAATGTGTTTTTCATTGCTTTAAAGTCTAATCAGACAAGTTCAGGATGGCCACAATATGTAACCAAAAGGGAATGCTTGGCATTATCATTCATTTCACATCATGAGTGGACCAACCATTTTGGATACATACATGCCAGCCATTTCAGCCAGCTGTAATTCATATTCTGCCACTTGCTGGTTAAAACCAGTTTAAACCAATATATGGTAGCATACACAATAACAGCAATTATATTTGTTAATCATTTACACACCAAATGTTTCCAGAACATTACAACCATCCTTCAGACTGCTTTCTTCACCAATTATGTCCAAATTTTGTGCTTAAATCTTAAATAATAGCCATTTCAATGAATTTCTGCCACAGTGAACATGTTTACAGTCTGTAGGCAACATAGTCTATGAGAACTGCTTCCAGCCTGGTAGTAGGAATGTGATAAACATGCACAGAAACAGGGAAGGGCAAGGTACAAATACAAAACAATGCACAGCTGCTGTACAGCTACAATTAGGAGGGTTTGGAGCCTGAGGTGTGTGTGTTTAAAAACAGAAATCATTCAATCAAAACATGCTGGTTGCCAACCAGTGATCAAAATGGAGACAAATCTTGTGGTAAAGTTACTCAAAACAGCCAACACTCTGAAGACAATAATGCTGAAAATCAAATTCATAATCAATACCTATCTGATCTTACATATTCCATGTGGTTTTGCACTGCATCCAAACCACAGATGCACAATGGTTGCAGTTATGTGCCATTTAGCTTAACCAATCTGATATAGTTCTATTTGATATTTCTACAACCTACATGATTTTTAAGAAATGTGCACCACGACTGTGGATATTTCATATAGCCAGATATGGCTTGCAAGACTGGCATTATACTACAGCTACCAAGTTAATGTGAAGGTAGGGCAAAGGGCAAAAAAAAAACAGGACAAAGTAACTGTTATGCTGGTCTCAAATGGTTGTCTGAATGCCCATGGCTATGGCTATTGGCAGGTCCTTAGCACTATGTCTTTCAGGACTGCATTTATTGATGTAATTCTGAAACATTTCTATTTTGCACTAGTTTAGCAGTGATCTGCTGCTGACATGCTAGATGAACAATAATGAAATATAGTACTAAAAAGGTCAACAGCTCTGCACAGTTATTCACATGCAGTTTTTTTGCCATTTTCAGGTACATCATAACAAATATAGCCTTCCATCAATACTTTCCCACTGTGCTGTTCACTGAATGAAAACAAACACATCATTTGATGTCTCTCAGTTTTTGAAGTTTTACAAATTGTTTTCATTACTTTCTTTGAGTGAAAGCTATTTACTTGAGGTCATATTTTGAACATATTTCAAATTTGAACACTTAACTATGCTGTTTACTGCCATTAAATGAATACAAAACGCCCACCATGAAATTTTCAATGGACTATTTTCTGTCAGTTTTTGCCATTTTCTGTCACTCCCATTTTGACTCTGCTGGTTTTAACTGCTTAAAACCCATGACAGAAATAAGTTTTGGCTGACTGCTACCAACCCTGGACCCAACCAACTCTGATGGATGGCCAACTGCACACTGGAGTGACCAGTGAATTCTGACACTGCCACGCAATCACTATTTTATCCGGGTATACATCTGGTATCTAGTATTGCTCTGACAGTCATACTACCCTGGCAATGGCAGTCATGCTAGTGATGCTATTCTGTTTCCACTTATAACTTCAGGCAAACAATTTAGTACTAGCTAGGTGCAGTATAAATTTTGAGCCTTAACCCAACAGAAATATGTGGAAAGAATTGCATCAGCCTATTCTTGCCCCCCCCTCCCCTTTGGCAGGTCATGTGCTTTTAGCTGCATGCAAATTGAGACAGAAAATAATGAAATACAGCTTTATAAATTTCTCTCCCAGGGGCCAGCCCACTCTAATAACAAATTCAAGTTCCCAATGGAAACAAACCAGATGGGATGCATACATCAGGATATCATAGCACCATCTCACTGGGAAAATAAGCAAAGCAAGGGAAAAAAAGAAAATTATTCATTTGTAGCAGTAGTAGTAATTGAAGTACTGAAGTTCAAAGTTGGCCTGGTAACTTAAGATGGGTAGGGTTAACCTAGGTTTGGTTAGGCTAGGCCAGATTATGTGATGTAAGCACATTACTTTAAACTGCAGCAATATACAGTATTTTTATTGGCTGGGTGAAGAACGGTATTGAATAAGGGTTATTCTGGGTCATGGCTGGCACCCAGTCTGCAGATCAGGACAGGTTTTGCCAAGACCTGGTTGGAGCAGTGTTGGGGCATGAAGCCAGACCTGGGGCAGCATTAGAAAATGTTGCAGCAAAACTTCCAAAAGTGGGGCAGCACAGGTCAGCTTGGGGCAACAGACTGGATCAAGGCTCATGTTACCATAATAACCTTCCTAGAGAAACATTGGTCAGCAAGCAACAATGGCCACTTTGTTGCCACAAACCACTGACCAGTTTTGTCTCAAGCATGTCATAGATGTCTCATTCAATGACCAAAAATATGGCACAGGAAATTTTGGCAAACCTATGAATTACAGAACAGAGGTGTAAATCTGGTGGGAAAACACATTTTAGGGGAAGGTTAGGCTCATACATTATGTCCCCAGTGGGGCAGCTTGCCACACCCACTGGGACAGAGCTGAGATTGCCTCAAGCCACAAAAATCTTACTGACCTCTGAGACAAGGTTTGCAAATTTGGCTGGCTTTAGTACAGCCTTAAGCTACATCTGGTCACATCATGATATGTAAAGGATGACTGGTTCATGTTTTGTGGACTACATACTGCTGTTGGTATTTAGAAATTCTCCTCCCTTACCATATCTGAACATGTCTCATGTCACTGCATGCTGTACCTCACAACATAAGCATAGAAACTGAAGTTGCTTACATGTGCATATGACAACTTCCAGCATTCATTCAAGTCATTTGTATTGCTTTCTTGAAGAAAGATCACAGCTGTGCAACACATTCCTACCAAATTCTTATTTCCTCCTAAAAACCAATGCAGAGGGCAAAAAGCCCTGTTTAACTGAATAGAAATTATCTTGACAGGATGACTTATCAACACAAAATTGCATACCAAAACAAAATATCAAAAAAAAATTGTCACTTCATCTGCAGCTGACTACTGCAACACTGGTCTCCTCTAATTCCACTTGGAATTTACTGCAACTGATTCAATGAGACCATTTAAAAGACTGAGGCATTTTGCTGCTTATAATGATATTGGATATTTGGTATTCTATGCACAGGCCTCCCACTTCTCATAACTCCAAAAATCCACACAGTTACCAAGTCATATAGGTACCAAAAGCTGCACAGTTCAAAAATGGCTCAATCAAGGGCATTCAGTGCCTTGTCAGCATCACCACTTCCTCAAAATCATCTCCTGAAGTGATTCAGCCACCCATCATCTCAACAACTAGCACGAGTTCAGAGCACAGAGCATCCCCAAGACAGATCAACACCAACTTTAAAATGATGAAGTTCACAAACTGACAAATGTGCAGTGGTCATTGAAAGACTTATCAAAACATGGCCACCTTGAAACTCAAAACAAACTGAGATGGTACTGGAACAGGACAGGGAGGTGGACTGGGACTGAACAAGGATGGACACAAGTACCTGGGAGGGAACAGGACAGACAAGGAAAACTGGGACAGTACAGAGATATAGAAGAGAACCTGGATGGGGTAGGGAAAGAAATGAGGACTAATAAAATGGACACAGAAGGCTATTAGGACAGAATGGTGAAAAGGGATTGGGCTGAGAAAGGGACAAGCAAGGGAATGAGGACAGCACATGGATAAGTAAGGAGACAGGGCCATCAACTGCCATTTGAATGAGCTGAATCCTGCACTTGGTTCTTTAGATAAATAGGGCCTGGATGTTGAATGTCTCCCAATCTGTGGAAGGTGATGAAATACCCCACAGACCCACAGCACCAGGTTAATGACCTCATCCAATATCTCACCATTGCAGCCATCTTGTTTCAGTCTGTATTCATGTCTACCCCATTCCTGCCCCCCCCCCCTACCTCTCCCTCTCCTGGTCCCATCCCAATCTACTCCTTGTCCCTGTCCTGATACAGTCCCTCTTCCTCATTCCTATTTCATAATGTGCCCCAGCCTTTCATGTATATGACTCAGTCCTGTTCTTGTTCCCTTCCTTGTCCCTGTCCTACCTCCATCCCTCTACTTGTCCCTTTCCCATCCCAGACATTTTTCACTATACCATCCAAAAATCATTGCACCTTTCCATGCCCATCCTGTCAGTGCACCTCATACAGGTCCTCCATATCTCTGCACTGGCCCAGTTTTCCTTCTCTCTTCCTTTTCCCTCTAAGGCACTATCATACCTGTCCTTGTCAGTCCCAGTATATCTCTCTATCCCTTTCCAGTACCATCTCAGCTTATTTTGAGTTTCAAGACAGCCACCTTTTGAAAAGTCTTTCACTGGTCTCATATTTTGTGGGATGTGAACCAGCTAGGTGATACTTTGTTTTTTTGCCTTTTCACGGACCACTTTTGCTATACTTATGATACAGGAGAGTTCATAAATTTTCCTACAGAAGGAAGAAATAGTGACACTACTGGTATGGTTTCCAAAGCAAATGGAGTTATATTTCACCATAAGCAGACACAACTGGAATGGGCACCACCTTTTTCACATTGCTTTTGCTCCACGGATGCCCTATGTACTATGTAATGTTTGACGACGCCATCAGTAAATGACACTAGAGGCCACAAGCCAATAAATGGATGTTCATGGGGCGTGATGTTGCACAGAAGGTGCAACCTCGTGCCGGGGGAACAGTGTAGGATGTTAGAGGCCATAGGCCAATACAGGGTGTGGTACGACTTGGCTCTGTCCAACAGAGGTTAGGTTGTGTGACTTAACAGGTAAGGTTAGGTTATGCTGAAGATGCTCCATGGTCCTGACTCATGCAAGTTGTTGAAGCTGTGGGTGGCTGCATTGCTTCAGGAATTATCTCAGGGAAGCAGTGAGATTGAAAAGGCATAAAAAGCCTTTGGTAAGAGTACTTTTACACTGCACATCTTTTGAAACCATTATGGCCTGGCAACCACATGGATTTCTGGAGCTATTAGAAGTGGGAGACCTGCCTGTACAATACCACTCACCACCCATGGTCCTTCGCACTGCAAAGTTCCACAAAACCAAATTTCAGTAGCTTGTAAAGGCCAAATCGAACAAGTGCAGTCTGACCAGTGGACCAGTCTGACAAAGTGGGCAGAACGGTAAGCACAAACTTTTCCCTCATGAATCTCCCTCAACTGATATACATAACAATGATGAAGTAATTGCGCAATGAAGACAAACACCACAGATGAGTTACCTTCATGATTTTCATGGCCTTCAGCAGCCATGCGCCTCACAGAAGTCTGAAAACCTCTGCTGAAAATCCGCTGGATGAACGCCATGCTTGCGGGAGGCGCAAAAACGACACGGAGAACGGTGCAATACAGCTCCGAAGTTACTCCCTTGAGGCGATGCGTTCTGAGCGGACAGGGGCGAACAGAAGAAGAAAAAGAAGGAAATCAGCTGTTCGTCCAAGAGTATTTCTCTTTTTAATATTTCCGTTAAAATGAAGTCATGGTAATGAAGTACTTGAAGGGATTGCTGCCCATATTAATCATTTGAAAATATTTTGGAATCGAGAAGTAGTTAACTGGTTTTTATGAGCTCCAATAAAATTTACTCAGAAATTCATGGCGCATTGAACGAGTCAAGCCTACTGGAAATGCACTAAACTCGCTAAACTGCAGCATTCCCCTCTACGTCTGCTGCGAGGCCAGTTAATAATTAATAAAAGCGGTGACAAAAATAATATTTCTTTGCTGCTGTATGATTGAGTACACCACCCACCACAAAATTATTCGCCTTGTTACTCAAGAGATACTGGTGCATCCTGAATATGGTCCCAACGGCCTGATTTGAGCTTATCCGCTGTACCCGTCTCAGGAGCCTGTGCACCGGCAGGACTCGGAAGGCAAAAGTCTGGGAGAATATCGCATGTGATGTGCACGGTCCTTGTGATGTGGTTCATATTGGTGGGTTTTGGCCTGGTGGAGGCTGTGGCAGGTATTCAGGTTTCGTTCTGGCTCAAAGTTTGTGAATTTACATAAGCATGTATCGTACAGCCGATAGTTTCCTTTTCATACCCTGAATTCCTAATTTCTTTCCAAAGTCTTTTTTCTGTCACAACAATCCAAATATAATTTTGCCCGTTTTGAAGTTATTTGATTTTGTACAATGCCATGTATCTCATGAATGGTTTCTTCTTGTCTGGTAGAGCTGCTGCAGTTTGTGCATAAATTTTTTTAAACTCTTATGAACATTGTCTTAGCATTATTATTTGTTTTACACACTACTGTAGAGGTAATCTTGGAATCCTGCCAAATTTTGGATAAATTCACCCATGTTTGTTCTTTGTCTTGCCACACCCTTAGATGTGGAATGTTTTTGCCTCCAATGTGATTATACTGTAGTGTGAAATGTTAACCTGCACTGAGTCAAGTCTCAAAATGCCCTTCACCAGGCCACAAGGAGGCATGTATATCCACCCCTGGAATCTCAGGTCCTTTGCATTGCATGGAAAAAGTGAAATATAGGCAGAAAACTCATTAAAGTAAGTCAAATGAGCACAAGTTTTTGAAAATTGGTCAATACTGAGGTCATCAGAGGTCATGATAGGTCAGACTGAGCTAGAATGGAAGTGAGATCAAAATGGAAATTGATGGCATGGTTTTCATTTTGGTTAAATACTAAGATGATTATTAACATCCTAAACACATTCATAGTGTGAATGGCCCAAGTAGCCAATGAGGTCAGGCAAAACCACAACCTCATTTCATGCATGTTTGCAGTGCTATTATGATGTATTATGCTTTGGCTTACCAGGTGGTTCTGGTAACCAGTTGCATTGCAGATGATGCCTGCAGCATAATAAAACACTTGAGAAGTATTTGTCACTGCCCTGAAGGTCAGCCTGGGTCAGGTGAGGTCATGATGGGTCATTGACCATTGATGACCTATGTTGAAATTTGACATTTTTTGTATTGAAATTGATTTCATTGTCTATTTCTGTCCCCTATAAAGAATGAGTCATTGATTCCAGACAAGCAGTTTTGGTTTCAGGGAAATCATGTGTTACAGGCAACAGATACCCATGTCAGGGGTCATGACTTAAACCAAGGACACACCCATTCCTAGTAATATTATGGTAGCACATTTTATTGACCATGTCTTAGACAAGAGCTGAGCATGGAACTGTGCAAAAAATAATGGTATTTTAGCCAAGATATTAAGAGCACTTAAGGGTGACCTGATCCAAGGTAGCTGACCTTCAGTTTTTGAAAAATCCAAAAGAAATAAATTATTACATTTGTTACATTCTGTTACTCCTACAAGTTTCATACAAATGTATTCAGCCCTGAAAAGATTATCCAGGTTAGAATTTTTTAGGATGTTGACCTCTTTGACCTGGCCTTTTTAAAACTCAAAATTTTCACAGAGAGTGCAAAACAGTTCAGAGGTAAGGTGCTGAAAGTTTTGTGGCAATGCATGCTGCCATTTTTTGCCACACTTGGAAAACTTAAGGGGGATTTCCTTCCCTCCTGGACAGGCAAGGCTTAACAAAAGTCTTCTTATCTTTTTTTAGATGACAGCTCTTCAGAAAGTGACAAGTGTGCCAGTTTTTCATCAAATATTCTCCAGAGTCCTAAAAGGCACAAGAAAATGTCATCAAATGACCAGGAAAACTACTCAGCTTAAACAGATGCTGGAATCAGATCAGTTAGAATTTATCATGGAAGCCCACAATGGAATAAGTGCGAAGATAGTGCAAGAAGCAGGTAATTAAGCCTAATGTTCTATGGATTTTTTCCAAAAATAGTGCATTTTTTATTGGCAGCTTTTGGCAGTTTTTACAGGTAAAGGAGAATATATGACATTATCAGTGAAGACATGGGAATGCATGTCCCACCGCAGTATTCATGCAGTGGAAGTTGTCCTTTTTCAGGTTTCAAGGGCATCTGGGGTAGTGGTTTGTCCATTTCTGCCCAGCTGGGTGTTCGAGACAGCAATGAGGCATCCTGGACTCAGGTGAAAACACAGCCCACGGCACATTCATGTCTTTCACCTTTCAACTCAGGTATGGCTTTAGAAAATTTTTTTAGCCAGGCCCCTATGAGGTTATGAGGCAGGCTGGAGGCTTTGAGGGTAGCTGAACTCTTTGAATTCTGATATCAGTGTTCAGGATAAGCTTTTTTGGAGTGTCATGACATTCACCTGTGGTGGTGAATGTCATGCTCATCATTGGATCATTGCTGTCCATGGAACACCTGGGAATGTTTGCTTGTTCACATTTTCATATATATACACACACACACACAAGCACCATGCCATGGATCCTGGCACAACCTGGGAATGCAGGGTGATATTCGATCTGTGGCCTCGTGCTGCTCCCTCGCCGTCTCCTGGTGAGATGTCGCCAGCCAGGTGTGTTGGTCTGCTCTGCCAGGTGCTGGAGGTGGCAGAGTTCATGTCAGACGTCTCTGATATCCCCATTCTGCTGGATGCCGACACTGGCTATGGCAACTTCAATAATGCCCGACGGCTGGTGCGTAAGCTGGAGCAGCGCGGCGTGGCAGGTCGGTGGCTGGTGGCCGTTAGCTGGATGTTAGGCACTCTGGACATTGGAAAACTATCAGAGTGTGTCTGCAGGCACATGTGATCAATAGATAATGACAGATGTAAGCACCATGTCAGAGTAACGTAGCATGTCATGGTACGTTCTTAACGTTGATGCACGTACTTGAACTACACTCGCGTTTCATGGTCTTTTTCGTCGTCTAATTACTACTTCGGATGCATCTCGGCTGTGCTTTTCCCCAAGTACATTGCTCTTGCAAGATCTTGTGCCTTTGGTGGTGGCTATTGCTTCATCTGTTCCTGATTGGACAGGTCGTTCTTGTTGGCAGGTTGTTGCCTGGAGGACAAACTGTTCCCAAAGACCAACTCGCTGCATGACGACCGCCGCCAGCCGCTGGCCGATCCGGTAGAGTTCGCCCTGAAGATCAAGGTTTGTCCATGACTCTCTAGTTTGGTGATGTTTGCCGTGGCATGTTTACGGACAGACGTCGTGGGTCTTTTCTTTTCTAGGGTGGGACATGGAAGATGAGAATGGAATCGTCATGTGGGGAACTTACTTTGGCATTGTTTCTCTGGGTCGTCTGGGCATGCTTAAAGCTGGTGCATTCGGTATAGGCGCATCCTTGTAAAGCATTGGCATGACTTGTCGGAATAAAAAAACATTAGTGTGTGTAAATTACTTACCGAAACATTGACGGTCTTTGTATCTTTTCATGGTGTTCGTGCTCTAACGCTGTCCGGCGAAAACATCATTCGCCTGTATGGTGCCCACACAGGCGAATGATGTTCTCACCGTATTGCCCGTTCCTTCACAGTCGTTTCGGACGCGTTCTGTGTGCGGAGACCGCCCCCGCTGGTGCTGGGCCGAGTTCGCCGGCTGCGCCAGCGCGCAGCTGTGCCGGCCGCTGACCGTGCGGCGCCGCCCGACAGGCGTGCAAGCAGCACCAGACGGACCCGGACTTCTGCGTGGTGGCGCGCGTCGAGGCGTTCATCGCCGGCTGGGGCCTGGACGAGGCGCTGCGCCGCGCCGAAGCGTACCGCGCCGCCGGCGCCGACGCCGTGCTCATCCACAGCCGGCGCTCGGACCCGGCCGAGATCGAGGCCTTCATGCGCGCCTGGAACGGCCAGGTGGGCGGCGGCGGCGGCCGGCTTCGAATGCCCCGCCCATTCCGGGCTGCGGAGGTGGCAGATGGCGGGGGCTGTGTGATTTACACGGTCCGCGCTCCTTCAGTGGTGTTCTGTCTCTGCCACGCGCGCGATCGTGATGGTGGTGATGATATGACGACTGGGAAGCACTCCGAAGCGACTCGCGTGGGCCTCGGATGCCTCATGATCCCCAGAATGTGGTTGTCGCTCACCATCAGACCCCGACGACGTGGTAAACGATTCTCTTCGTCGCCAGGAATATAATTCTTGAAATAATTCTCTTCATCTCCACGACTGTTGGAGACCCCCTGGGCTCTGTTTATTCGCCCCCGGGCATGACAGCGTCGTCTCGAGGCCTGCCCTGGCTCTGTCTGACCCATGCCTGTGGCTCCCAGGGTCCGGTAGTGATCGTGCCCACCAAATACCACACGACACCGACGGCCACCTTCCGGGACATGGGCGTCTCCATGGTGATCTGGGCCAACCACAACCTGCGCGCGGCCGTCTCGGCCATGCAGGACGCCAGTCGGCTGGTGTTCCGCTCCCAGAGCCTGCAGCAGGTGGAGTCCAAGGTCAGCGGCTGGCTGCGCCCTGGGTCGCCGGGGATCAGGGGACACCGGCCGCCAGCCGAGGGATCAGGTGGTGGGCTGTAGCGCTGCGGCATTTTGCCCGACGGCGATGAATGATGGATAAAGATAACCTCGCTTTTGGTAGTACGGTTGTTGGATAACCAGAGGTCATGGCTTCCTTTGGATTTGAGTGTCGCCAATGAATTTTGAATATGCGCTCTGATCTGTGACTTTCGGGCGCATAGCTTTTGGTCAAAGCTTTTGGTGCGTAGCTTTTACCGTAGGTCGGTTGTGACTTTCGCTGCGTTATCTCAGGAGGTGTGGCCGTGAAGCGCACCAGCGGCTCCACTTGTGGAGACTGGCGTTTTGAACCCGTCGCCGCCGGGAAAGCGGGATGTTGTGTGCCTGCGGCGCTTCTGAGTCGTGTCGCAGCCCCCCCCCCCCAGCCGCTCTCCTCTGGCGGCAGGTGGCGCCCGTGAAGGAGATCTTCCGGCTGCAGGACGACGCCGAGCTGGTGGAGGCCGAGAAACGCTACCTGCCGCCCAAGTAGCGGACCAGGCTGCTGCCGGACTGGACGGCGTTTGTCCTCCCGACGCGTGCCGTGATGGGACGTGCCAGCACCGACACGTGCACCGCACGGGAGGGGAACGGGGAAGAGGAACGTGTCCTGTGTGAGAAACCCGTCTTCCTTGGCCAACTGTCTGTTCAGTCCCCTCGTTCCGAATTTGGTTGACAAAGCAGTCTCGAAGAAGCTGCTCTGATTATACCGTCCTGTTAAGTCACAGCCATTCCGTGCAGCTCATGGGAGATGCCATTACTCGTTCTTTGCCGATGTTTTATACGTTGTTGTGAGAGGGCCTGGCGGCCGTTAGGACTTCCAAAACGATCTGATACATGCCAAGTTGTCCAACACTGACAGTGCACCGCAGGGGAGGGAAAGAGGGGTGTGTCCCGCGTGAGAAACCGGCCTTCCTTGGCCAACTGTCTCTTCGGTTCCCTCGAATCTCGAATTGTTCCGAATCTAGTCAGTGGTTACACAGCCTCGAAAAAGCTTTTCTGTTTCTGCCGTTTCGTTAAGTCACAGCCATTCCGTGCAGTTCATGGGACGTACAGTTCTCGTTTTTTGCCGATGTTTTGTATGTTGTGGTAGAGAGCCTTGCGGCCGTTAGGACTTTTAAAGCGTTCTTTTGTAAGCCAAATTGTCCCAATTCTTATGTAAGCCAACGTGCACCTCACGGGGGGGGGGGAAGAGGGATGTGTCCCGTGTGAGAAACCCATCTTCCTTTGGCCAGCTGTCTCTTCCGCTCCCTTGTTCCGAACCTCGTCAGTGATGACACAGCCTCGAAAGGCTTCTTTGATTTTGCCGTGAAGTCAGTGATTAGCAAATCGCGTACGTATCTGTGTTTTATGTGCAATAATCGTTATATTTTGCGTGGCAGTGCCATTTATTTGCATTTTTAGTCAGGTTAGCGATATTTGTGACCAGTCTTTCACAGTCAGTTTACAGACATAACGTATTGCTTTTAAGTCTGCAGCTGAATCAGTTATTGCATGTTTGTGCATTCCACGACGAGCTCAGGTAAAATATTGCACCTCAGCCTGCGGCCACGTCTAGACAAATGATACGGACCAACACATTGTATCGGGCGCCTGATCTCAACTAATACATGGCTGGCAGCGCAGCGGACAACTCTGAGCACGATCCTGCCGGCGACAATAAGTGAATTCAAAAATAGTTCCGAACCGATCTCACGCACGCAGCATGAAAAGGGACCGCTCTGTCGGACACCTAAGTCTTTCCAGACAGCACGACAGAGGTCAGCGAGACAAAAAAAAAAACATGGACAAAAATGAAGGCAGCAAAGGGCCAATTGTAAATGCATGGCGGGTGCCCTGCATCACCACCAGCGTCCAGCAACACACGGCGTACGGTCGCCGCTTACCATCGTGTTCAAGATCACAATACTTCTAACGACCAGTAAAAACAGGCGAGTGTACTCTGGCAGAAAGTACACAATCGACCCCTATTAACTAATCTGGAGCGTTCACATTATCGCACAGGATCATCCAGTAACCACAGCAGTGGTCACCACTGATGGCGCACAAAACGACGACGACACTCGTAACAATCACGAAGGGCCAGTTATGCCTGAGGTAACGCGATGGGACATGTCACAGCTCTGAGTAAAACAGCGCATCCACGCTGCCACAAACGCATCTGTGGTAGCCTGTCCGTGCTGTCAGAGCCGTATCTGGGGGAGCACGTGGCCGGCGCGGCCGTCCAGCTTCAGGAAGGCATGGCCGTCGCCACGCGTCGGGCCGATGTTGAGGATCAGCACGGGCCGGCCCAGCTCGGCCGCCTGCAGCACGAACCGGAACGCAGAGTACACCTGCAGCGACGAGCCCACCACCAGCAGGGCGTCACTCTGATGCACGAGCTGCCGCACCAGCTGGACCCGCTCCCGCGGCACGTTGTCGCCGAAGAAGACGATGTCGGGGGTCAGGAGACCGCCGCAGTCGGGGCACGGGGGCACCACGAAGTCCCGCACCGCCTCCTGTCGGCAGGGTTACCGGTGACGGTGCCGCGCCGCTGGAGCCGGCACAAGCATCTGATCCGACATCCGTGAGCAGCATCCGAAGATCAGACCGACAGACCGACAGGCAGACAGACAGACAGACAGACAGACAGACAGACAGACAGACAGACAGACAGACAGACAAACAGGCGGACAGACAAAAACGTTAATAGCAATAATAAAAACGAACGCAGACAGACAAAAACAAGAATACCAATAATAACAACGAACGCATCGATAAAACCAAGACAGAAGGATCAACAAGCACAAATGTGACGAGTAACAGTCCCACTCGTTGAAGGGTCACCGCTTCATCACCTTGCGCACCACGATACAGCACAACCAACACCTATCACACATCAGCAGCTGGTGCAATCCCGTCCGAGAGTCGTTCGCGGCCAGTCGGAGGGTTACCGACGTCCGCCGAGCGAGTCGCCTCACCTCGCTCAGCTCGACGTCGCCGTCCGGTCGGACGTCAGGCGCCTCGGCCGCCAGGCCCGGGTTCAGTTCGGCCAGCACCTGCTGGAACTGGTGCCGCTCGAGCGTGTGCGGGCACGCCAGACAGCGCACGCGGTACGCCGAGCCGTGCAGCTCGACCACGGGGCCGGCGCCGGCGCGGCCGTGCAGGCCGTCCACGTTCTGCGTGACGAGCGCCGCCAGCCGGCCGCGCCGCTGCCAGCCGGCCAGCGCGCGGTGCGCCGCGTTGGGCGCCGCCGCTGAGAAGCGAGGCCAGCCGGCGAAGTTGCGCGCCCAGTAGCGGCGCCGCGCCGCCGCCGAGCCGAGGAAGTCGCCGTACTGGATCGGCCGCCGGCCCGAGCGTGCGTACAGGCCGACGCCGGCCGACCGGTAGTCGGGCACGCCGCTCTCGGTCGACACGCCCGCGCCCGTGATCACCGTCAGCCGCCGGAAGCGGCGCAGTGCGCGCTCGAACGCGTCCAGCTCCGACCCCGGCGGGTCCTCGTGCTGAGGCACAAATGACGTGAGGTGTCGTGCTTTACAGATGGCCGCAGGACAGTGCTGCAGAGGGGAGGAGGCCTGGGAGCTAGCCAGGAGTGGCCATGCCAGGATGTGCCCAGTGCTTCTCACTGCCAGCCATAGATGCTGGACAGCTGGGGACAACATGATAAACCTGGAATGAAATAATTCCCTGGTATATCCTCATAATACCTGTCACAGTCATACACACATCTATCCACCATAATTTTCCTTTGAAACATCACAATACATCCAGTTCCAAAGGATCCGATGGTTCAGTCTACAATACAGTCCAAAACCGTAACACAAAACACTTGAAAATTACAATTTGAGCAATTCAGACAGACCACTTCCACAAGCATGCATTAACCCGCGCACGACCGTCGGTACGTCTCGAACATCGGCGATGTTCATCATCGATGTCCTGAACATCGGCGAACAGGGCAGTTGACTGCCCCCCTCTAACTCACGAACGGTTGGTCGCACGGTAAAAATAAGCATACCGCTGGAAAGCCTGTGACGAGTCGAGCTCGAAACTGGTCTCATTTTTAGTTTTAGATAATATGTAAGCCAATTTACGCCCTATATATGTTTTGTCATAACCGACTGCATGAGACCGAGAAATGGCCTGAATCTCAAGGGCTGTGACTAATAACGCATAGGTAAAGGCACCAGCGCACAAGTAAAGGTCCGCGGATGCCGATACACGTCTAATTTCCCCAGATTTCTTCAATATATAAGCCGAAACGTTGAGTTAAAGACACCGTAATTCTCCCGTCAGCTGTCAGTGTGCACCGCTGCCGTATGCGGTAACAAATTGACGGGAACTAATCTTAACGTTCCTTTATTTTCGCGAAAAAGACGATCTATGTCAATTTTATTGATCTTTGTGGTTCTTGTGATGCTTTCTGATGCTTAAATTTTGGAAAAATTAATTAGTTACCGATCTACAAAGTTGGCGGAGCTTTATTCGCGAGAGCCTGTTTATTTGCAAAATATGCTACTTTTTCAAACTTTTTGAGGTTCCTGGTATTAATTACGTCTGTGCAAGCTAGTTCAGCCATTTTCTACCCATTCTGAGTAATTCATCGATGATTTTGACGGTGGTACATTTTGGCCCATTACAGTTATTCGTGACCTGACCTCAGGTCAATGGCTGGAAGTCACTAATATTTTGCTCAATCACAGTAACTAGATGTCTGCTTAACTCTACACCAAAAATGTTATGGAATATTCCATCAATTTCTGAAAAAAAACAGCAACAAGTCTTAAAAATGGGCTTGACCTTAGGTCAATGACCTGGAGAATTCTGAAAAATCTGAGATAGCAGATTTGTTGCATCTATCATGATCACTAATCTCTGAAAGTATTATTGAGATATCTTGTTTTGTGAAAAAGTCACAGGCCACTAAACTTTTTTTGACATAGGTCTGTTTGACCTGACCTAGGTCAGGCATCTGACCTGGCCTGGGGTCAAAATTTTGACATGAGATGTAAAATTGATGAAGCAAAAGGTACACAAAGTTTTGTGACTCTGTGTTTGTTGGTTCTCTAGCAGTCCCAGAAAAGCCTCAGGGGGGCAGTCAAATGCCCCCCCCCAGTCAGGGATGGGTTAAATATATGAACAGTTCATGGTCTCTGGAGGATATGCCGCATCCCAGTTGTTAACCCTGCAGTTGGTGGGCCATGTCACCAACTCCCAAATGCTAACCTGCAATTGCTAGGGGAGGTGGCATCAGACTTCCCCAGTTATAGTGCCATAACAAATGGACCAAACTGGTTGTTTTAAATTGTAATTGATTCCTTCGATGATATTCCCTAGGGCATGCACTACAAAATGTGTCCAATATACTACATGCACTACTATGCAGTTAACTTTTGAACATATAACCTCTGTCTCTGGTTGCTCTTTCAGTTATGTATGCTTTCAATTCAGTTACCTGCTTCAGCTGATTACACTAATGTGATCACACAGCTGATTACATTGATATGATTACACAACAGCAATGAGATGTTGATGAATGGAGTGCACTGGAAAACTTTGAAAAGTCGCTTTCAGCCTCCTCATGTATAGCTTTGAAAGATTAACCTTCACCTGGCTACAACTTGGCCATGTCAGTTTAAAACAACATGAAAGCAGAACATTTCTTTTCAGACATACTTGAAAGCCAACACATATCCAGACATGGTTAACTAGGCAAAAACATGTCACATTCTAAGCCCTGGTGGATCCAATCCTTCAATATGTCTAAGAACAATTTTTAAGTAATGGGTTCCATCCCCTTCGGCCTAATTCCCCGGACGCCACAGATTACATAACACCCGAACCAAAATCAAACGTTCCAGATATATAAGTTCTCCAAAAATTCCACGCTGTCGACCCTTAAGGACACTCACCACTCAAGTCATATACTCAATATTACTCACTACTCAGCATTTACCGAATCCGATAACAAAAAATACCTGCCAGGTGTCCTACCTCCTGCTGACCCAAGCGCAACACCAGCAGGTTTCAAGAGGTTTCAAGATGAACTTGCATAACCATACCGGGTGCGCTATAATTGAAGCATAAGTGTTAGTTTTGCATCGGGAAGAAATAAATTTTCAGCTAGTCCAGAAAGTACTTCCGTTATTGTTCCCTCCTTGAGCCCACCCTAAGCTTAGAAATAATTTTAATTTAACAAAAAAGTAAAACTGGCTGAACTTATAATTTTCGTTCTTGAGTTACTACGAATAGAACTAAAGATTGGATTTATTTTATGGAATAAAGGTTTTGGTAGGAATGAAATTTCCTCACGATGAGCGTTTTCTTTTGCTTGGTACTGAATTGGTAGCATATTTTTATTTTATTGGCCTTTCTGTGAAGACTCGGGATTCCATTCAGTGGCAGGGAATTCGATGGGTGGGATTGGGGGCTTTGATTAATCAGTAGTGTCTTAAACTTTTAAGTCATTCATAGTGTCACCGCTAGATAACTGGCTCCCATTCGTAATGGTCGTCATAAATTACTGAAGAAGAAACCGCCACAATGCCGTTTATTCTACTCGTTGCGTGTAAGTTCGAAAGATTTTTGCAGCCTAGTACCAAGCCCTCTGAAGTATTATCTAAGAAGTTTTGGTGGTCTGAAATTTTTACATGGAATGTTTGGCACTGGTTTCAAATTGTACATAATGTTTTATCTTTGCCTGTGTTTGTATCCATAATCTGTACTGTTGTTTGGCATATATTGGTGCTGTTGAGCCAAGCATGATGACCTACCTGGTAAGCAGCCAACAGCAACCAGCTAGCAACCAGCCCAGCAGCAGGCATGACCCTTTCTCCCACTTTAAAAACATTGGTAAATATATCAGGGATGTTCATCAAGCACATTATGCATTTTCTCATCCTGGCCTCCTGGATTTTAAGTTTGTAGGCTCTGAGTTGAGGTGCCTTTATCCCTTAGGTTAGTTTCTCACTGGAAGCATAACTGGTAGGGGTTAGTTTCTCACTGGAAGCATAACTGGTAGGAGCAAGAAGTGCTGAATAAACAGTGGTTTGATGGACCTGGTCATTTTCATCATTTAATTGCTGTCTAACAGAACCTTGTCCCTTATGAAAATGCTTGTCATGGATATCATCATCCTATTCCTATAGGGTGGCCTGATTTGCATGAAGAGTTGCTATGCATATAGAAAAGGGTGTTTGCTAATTCAGCTTGATGTTTTTTGGCTAGAACCAATGCATGAAGGCATGAACTTTTTGCTGCATCTTTGACACCTCACCAGAAAAATAATGACACTGTCACTGGGATCTGTAATGCATATACATAGGTTAAAATGAGACTGAAAACACAGATGATAACAAATTGCACAAACAAGGGCCTTTGGAATATGCTTCCATATTTTTTTATTTTAACCCTATCACATTATTACCAAAATAGTGCCCAATAATGTTTTAGTCCTCCTTTCTCCTTTTTGATTTCCAGTTTGGTTCCCCTATTTAACTTTCATACTTAGGTGTGTATGAAGTTACAGCATGGAGAGTTGCACAGCATCCCTACCTGGCATATTCTGGGAGAGCCTGATGCTTTGCAAGCCTACCATGTGATTTGATTGTTAATAGCATGGTCTTCAAAGTAGATGCAAACATAATAGTTTCAAAGCAAATGGCTATAATTTATCAGATGGCAACAATATGAAAGTTTGTTTTTAAAAGAATGCATGCAAAATATGGTATAACACTGCAGAATGCAGAAAACCTTGTGCAATAAAGGTTATGCATTTTTTGCTGAACCAGGAATAAAGTGACTTGAGGATTTGCAGTTACGTGCATCTGATGCCCTACATTTGATAATCACAAACAGTGCAAATTGATCCAAATATGGCATGGCCCCAAAGGCATGATGGCTGCTATAATGCATCACAACCCACTGAAGTGATGCATAGAGCAAAAGTGATCTCTGCTATTGACCACAGGAGTGGTGGAGTGTGCACCAGCAATACAGTCTGCCTTATATCTGATTTCCTATATTTCTCTCCCTGTTGCCACTCCTTTCAACATTTCCTCCCACCTCATCTGTATGTGCCTGTCTGTGCTCCCTGTCTGTAAACCCTAAACTTTTCACATCACCCTTTCTCTGGGCCTTCTGCATCTGTCTGTCTGGCCATTCCACTCCCATCTCCACAGTTTGCTGTCTTCCTCCTCCCTCCACTACTCCACTACTCTCATGTTGTCCTCTCCATTTTGTGCTATATGTATATTTCTTGCACTTCATTTTCACCTCAAGCATTACCAGGTTCCTGTTCTCACCAGCATTACTATTTTGCATTGCTGTCATTTGTGTCTGCCTCATTCCCATACACTTATTCTTGCCATTGTCATGCCATTCTTTTGCAGTGTTTCCCCCTCTCTCCCTTCTGTAAAACTGCCGGATCTGTGTCGTCGTGCTCTCTTGGCGAACTTCCCAGTGGGTGCGTCACGCGCGCGCCGGGGCGACAGCGGCGGCGAACCGAGCCAACGGTGTCAGCCGGTGCCGGGCCCCCGTCCCCGTCCCCCCTGCCGCAGCGCCGCCGGCGGCGCCGCGGCCAGGGGCCGCCGCGGCCGTACGCTCCACCGGCCGCTGGTCCTGTCGGCGCTGTCTCTAGGCCGGTGCTGGGCCGCCCACCCTGCCTCTCAGAGCGGTGCAGGGCCGCTGGTCCTGTCGGCCCTGTCTGCCGAGCGGTGCCCGGCCGCCGGTCCTGTCGGCCCTGTCTGCCGAGCGGTGCCCGACCGCCCGCCCGGCCTCCAGTCCGTTTATGGGAATATGACTACAAATGGGAGGAATGTGAGGCCAGTGATGCAGAACAAAAATGTTTGAAATATGACGACGGTATGTGTGTCGTCTCAGCGGTCGTTGCCAGTACCGTGGAAAAGCTATACAAAGCAACATTGCGAGGCCAGCTGGCGTTGTGTTGGATGTTGGGAGTTAATGAGGATGCATGGTATGCCATCAGTTATCGAAAATGGGAGGATTGGGACATGACTTAAAACTGCTGTAAACATTCGTATATATGACTGCAGTGTAGGGGTGGGTCCCCTTCTGTCCCCGTTTCTCCATGTTTTCTCCGGGAGTTACTTTGTTATCACGGTCAGTACGTCTTCATTCATTCTCTGCAGACGCAGCGTTCCGTCTGGGACGTCGTTGGGTCCGTTTGGGGACTTCCGCCCGGCCGAAAGGCTACCCACACAGGCTGGGGAACATCGCTCCCTCTGTGGCCCTCGAGGGACCGAAGGTCACGCTCCAGCTTCATCACGATAACGCTGGTGCCGGCCTGCATATACAAACTTACGGCTCTGGCGGCAGCAGGACCGGTTGCTGCGTGACGTCCTGGTCACATCCGGGAGGCCACCACGCCGACCGGCAGAACACTGACCGGCGGTACACAGACCATTGGTCTGCTGACCAAGGTTGGAAAAGGTGCCGTTTTTGGTGACGAAGCACGCTAGAAAATATGTGCTCCAAATGCATTTTATAACCCCATAATTTGATCTTGCGTTCCCATCAAAAAGCTACATTTTAAACATGTTGACAGATTTCTAACTCTGCAAGAAATGACTGTCTCCATTCTGTAAGAAGCATGTATGATTTCATGACTGACTTATACCAGAACGCCAACGTAAACCAGCGTTATTTTGGGCAAAACGCTGTACTTCAAAATGAAAACGGAACGCTGACAGCAAGAACAAAAACCAAATTTCCAACCCTGCTGCCGACCGACCGCGACAGCCCGCCGACCGGAGTTACACTGGATGAAGTATACTGACTTTTGATGGCTTTTCACTGGCCAGCGGTACACTGACTGACCGCGGCGGCGGGCTGGTCGGGTCGTTTTGCGCCGGTCGGCGGGTACCATGGGCGGCGGGCTGGCCGGGGTTGCTGTGCGCCGCTCGGCTGGTACCATGCCTTCCGGTCGCTTCCAGCAGACCGGTTTTGTCTGGAGTGGGCGCCCGTTTTTGGAGTCGATCAAGGTTCTTTGATGCCTCGTTCGGTCCAGAGTGCGTGTTTTCCTCGCTTTTGACGGACGCTTGGTCTTAGGCAGGGGTGCGTCACGTGCATTTTAAGCAGCAGGTGATGATGACACGAAGGCGGCATGCTTGTACGACGTTTGTGCCTTGTCTTGTGAAACACATCCATCTAATCTTACCGAGAACCAAGTCACGAGCTCTGCTTTCTAGTTGTTTAGCCGTGTCATGGCGTTAACGTCCCGCCAGACCCGGGCTGGCGACCGCCCTGTGCGCCCTGACCCGATTCTGACGCCTGGGCGAAGGTCACGAGCGTCACGGAAAACGGTTCAAGCCCCCCCGCCTGGCCTGGCCCCGTACACGCCCCTTGGTGGAGGGAAACGGTGCCCGGTCCCGCACACGACCTGGGACGCCCAGGGACGTGCACCGGAGTGGGAGTCGGGGCGACGTCGTGTCCCGTGTTCGTCGCCTGGAAGCGTGACGGTACCCTGTTCCGTGCATGTCTCCTGGTAGTGGGAACGATTCTTGTAGACGTTTCCCGAGACCAGGAGCGACTCTCGGTCCCGTCTGTTTCTCCTGGGAGTCTGAGCCGACCCCGGTCCTGTCCACGTTCCGTAGGATTGGGAGTAGGAGCGACTCCCGGTCTCGTGCATGTCTCCTGGAAATTGGAGCGACTCGTGGTCCTCTGCATTCTTCCCAGGAGTAGTGGCTACTCCCGGTCCCATGCATGCGTTCTGGGAAGGGGACCAGCTCCCTGTGCCGTACACTTCTGCAGAATGAGAGCGACGCTTCCCCGTGCCTGCCGACGCTGGGTGTGCCTGCTGCCTTTAATCCGTCTCTGTCTCTCTTTCTTTTCTGTCGTATGCCTGCCGTTGGTCTCTAAACCGGTGTTTGGCTGTCGGTGTCGGGCTGTCGCCTCTAGCCGCCGCTCTGCCTCTCCGCAGAGCCCGATGGGATGTCGTACACTGAGCTAGAGGCCGGCTACCAGGGCCTGCGTCGACACGATTCCTCCGTCTTCTACATCGGCGAGGCCTCCTCGTCGTGCGGCGCCCTCCAGGTACGCGCCCGCCCGCTCTCGGTGTGGGTGTCATTGTCAGTCGCTGGGTGTCATTATCCGGGTGTCAGTGTCGGTCGGTGTCGGCCAGCCGAGCCCGGGGGCGGTGCGCGCTGCCGGCGGGCCGCTTGGGGTCGCTTAGAACTGACGCTCGTGAGGCGGTCGCAGAGTGCTGGCGTCGAGTGGACGCTCTCCGCCGGTCGGGCCGACGAGTCCACGGCTCGCAGGTCCGACCGGCGCTGTGGGTGTCCCGGCGAAATGAGGCTACGCCGAGCCGGGCCTCGCTCGGGCCTCCCCACCGAACGCGCCTGTGTGTCTCTCTTTCAGCCACGGGTAGCGTTGTAACCATGCGAGACAAGGAACGCGCCGATTGCCGCTTGGCCTTCTTCAGAGTAAGACGCTGCCGTCCGGTCGGTGTCGGCCTGTCCGGTGTATCTCTCTAACCTGGCACGGCCTGGCCAGACGAGCGCGGCACCTGACGCGCGCGGCTCCTGCTGCAGCCGCTCCCTGCGGCAGGAGCCCGGGCTCCCATCGCCCGCGATCCCGACCGCTGCTGCTGGGCAAATTCCAGCAACGGCTTCTGGTGGTACGGCTGGGGACAGAAGACAGGAAAGATCACTTCGTTGTTCGTTTTTGGTTGTGTGCGTCACGTTGTCCTCGGGATTTGGGTGTTTCGACCACGCGGCTAATTCTTTTTTTATCACCGCATTCCGGAACGGTCAGGTGCCGCGCTCGTACGCTTTCCCGTCTGCTGCTTGGGATCTTCTGGCTGTGGTTTTGTGACGCTTGGTGTGTCTCACTGGGCCGAACGTAACGCTTGATATCGGTGTCGGAACCGGTCGCACCCTACCGCACCGTGAGAGAGGCTACGCTCCCTGTAGCTGGAGGTGCGGCTGCGGCAGGCGGCCTGCCCTTCTTCTGCGCGCTCCGAGCGACTAGTGGCGCTCCTCCCTCCGAGTCGTCCCGGGCGGGCCTGCCCTCCCGAGAACTGCTGGCCGCCGGCGCTGCCCTCGGCGGTCGCTCACCCCCCAGAACGTCGCCAGCTGCCCGAAATGCGCCGAGATCGGTTGACTGTCGTGACTCGGCGCGGTCCGGCCGCCGTGAACGTTGCAGACGAGTTCCCCGGGCGGGGCAGGAAGGTCGGTAGGCGTGGTCGCCCCCACGTCGCAGATTTCGCGACAAATGGTGGCTCTCTGACACGGTGACGGCTTGCCGCGCGACACGGGCTGGCCGATGCGACGAAGGTCAGGACAGAGCGTGGCACGGAGGCTCAGCAGCACGTCACATCCGTGTTCGGTCGCGCGGGCCGGACATCGTACGCGAGGAGCCGCCTCCAGGAGGTGTAACGAGCCCGTAACGCTGCGACGACGGAATCGCGGGACTGGCCGCACCCCACGGTCGGCAAGTGGTGTGGTCCGGCAGCCGTTCCTGTCGGTCGCACGTGCTGAGGGCGTGAGATGTCGGCCGGACCCTCGGCTGGTGGTCCGTTGGTGATTCAGCCTCTTGAGATTGGATCACGCCTCGACCCTCAGCACGGCCGAAATGAGTGGCTGCCAGGTCGGAAGCACTGCCGAAATTAACTGCTTTCAAGTTCGGAGCACTGTCACCTGGCACCAGTCCCGGGCCTGGACCATCGTCAGAGTTCACCAGCCCCAGATCTATGTCACTGTCGGTCTGGATCAGTCTGTGGTCTCCGTCATCGGTCCAGACCAGTCCCTGGCGCGGACCGCCGCCGGTCCGGACCAGTCTGTGGTCTCCGCCGCCGGTCGGGACCACAGTCTGGGCCGGCCCTCCTGGCGCGAAGGTCAGGAGGCAGCAGGCGCCGCGCGCCGACCGCGGGCCGCCAGTGACGGGCCCGGCGCCCGGTGCGCCCACCATGTCCCAGAGGTGTCTCTGTGTTGGCGCTTACTGCGCCGGACTCCCGAGAATTTCGGTAGGTGGTCTTTGTTGGTGGACCGATTGCCATGGTCTTGTCAGGCTGTGAGTGTATTTTGTCAGGCACTGTCAGGTTGTGGACGCCTTTTAGGCGTCCTTTTCAATGAGTAGTTTCGTTGTATACCCAAGCACATTCCATTGGATTACAACGGAATCCACTACCGTGGTTTTGTTTAGAAGCTTGATTTTTGAATGTTTTGCTCGCAGACATGTGCCTGGATCTCAATGAAATGCGGGTTATCCCCGTGTTGTATTCAACCCCTCGTTGACTTGGGCAGGTCATTGCGTCATCTCGGAAAGATCGTGTCCCTCCGGAGCAAACGGTATCCAGATGACGTAACACTTACCCTGGTCATCTGAGAGTCCGACGCAAAACGAGGATAACCTGCATTCCGTCGGGATCCCGGCACATATCTTGCTTGTGTACGGAATGCCTCCTGGAATTTCATGATATCAAATTTCCTTGGATGTCTGGCATGTGGTGAGTTTGCGCCATCATTTTGATGTCGACCTTATTACTTGTAGACGGTTTTATTGGATCACATTGTGTGAACCTTCATGTCGGAACGTGGTATCTGTATTTGTGAACATACACAGTGGCGTTTTTTTATCGGTGTTCGCTGGCGGAGCATGCCAGTGGTTGTGCGATCTTTGCCGTTTTTGTCCGCCACAGATACGCTATGAGTGGACTCCCTGATAGTCAAACGTCGATATGTTGCGGATGACGGGCGTGCCTGGTGACAGGACTCTGCACTCGTGGTACAGCTGTCCCCGGTTTCGAGGAATTGCACGCTTGTGGCTGCGTCAAACTTTGCGTTCTCTAATTTTTTATTGCATAATTTCCTCAGTTATGGTTGCTTTTAATGGAAGTTTCAGATGAGTGCTAGTTTAACCGCTCCTGTGTTGAGTAGGTTTGGTCTAAGTGGGGAAGATGCAAAATGCAGGTACCTTCACAGATGTCATGGCTTTATAAATTCACGTTACTTGGGATGCCGCCCGTGATGAAGGCTGCGTCGACGTCGTACCGCGCGTCGCGCAACATCTGGTGTGATACGTGACCGGCCCGTTTGGTCACCAAAGACGAAGGAGCGCCTAGGGGAAGGGGCTGCGGGCCCGGACCCCTCCTGGGCCGGATTCCGTCCGCCCGTGCGTCTGAACCCGCCGGCTGCGAATGCTTTGGGTCCGTTGTTTCGTCGTGTTGGAATGACGACATCGGTGCCGGTAGGCGTGTGTTCGGTTTGGGAAACTTCAAGACATTTTCTGGAATTCAGGCAAGACTGGGAGCGCTTTATAGTACCGGGACCTGAGCTGATCTGACTTCACGTGACCTGAGCCGACTAGCTTCACTTGACCTGGCGTGCCGTAATCACGTGGCCCGTTCTGACCTGACCAACTGATGTGAAACTACCTGACTGGAGCTGATGTGATTTGACCTGACCTGACCTGACCTGACCTGACTCTACCAACGTCACCTGACTCGACTTAACTTCACCTGACGGAACCTGGCCTGACTTCTCATGAGCTAACCCGACTAGCTTCACCTGAACTGACTGTAAGTAGCCTGAGCTTACCTGGCGTCATCTGACCGGACCTTGTGTAATATAGGTAGGAGATGTAAAATCGCCCTTTGACGTAATGCACATGCGGAAACGCGTCGCAGAACATCTCGCCGTACATTTGAGCCTACGCGACCTGAGGTCAGGTTGGGTACAAAAAGTGGCCTGCATGGCCTCAGTCTCGGTATATTTGGAAAACCTGTGACCCGACGGTAGGCCACATCAGTTGCTGATGTCCCGCAACCTCTTTTAGCTTTCTGTACGTAATCGGGTTCCCGAAGTGCCTTCTAGCAGTAGCTGACCTGACCTGACGTCACCAGGCGCTTGTTCAAGATAGTTATAATTGCATGTTTGCATTTGGGAAACTTGGGATGATTTCCCCGTAATAGGATCGGCGTTGACGGAAAATGTGACCCGGCTTTGTGCTGAGTGATGTTTAAATGCTTTCACGAGACCCTGAAACGCAAAAGATGACGCCTTAATGGAAACAAACGAGAAAACATTGCGCAAGATAATGCGTCTATGCTTTTTTACAATGGTGTGGAGTTGGCTGGTCTGACTTAACCGAACCTTGTTAAAATCTTCTCATAAAAAGATTTCGCCTGATGTTTTGTGGCATCTGATGTCAGCACTAAAAATGATTTTCTCTCTCCAGAAGGCGTACCGCTGTCCACCCATTTTCACGTAGCATGGCCTGTAATGACCTAGTTTGGGAATAAAGAGAAAACAGATGTTTGCTGAACAAGGCACAACAGTCCAACGGTGCCCCCTTGTCCTTGTAGTTTTCATAGAACTCGAGATATTGGGATTCCAAGATCATTCCTCCCCCTGGTGGGGTGTGTACGAATTTTTATCCGTTTTGTGCTCGGACTGGGCAGGGGATAATTGCCCTTTCATAACCAGCATTGCTGGCGCCTGGCGCCTTCTTGCCGCTGATGATGATCAGCTCTTTTGGTAGCGAGGCTTTGGGTTTGCTGCATCGTGCCATCCGCCGTCGGGCGTACAGGAGTGATCTGACGCGCGGTCAGCCGGCCTCCGGTAGTGGACGTAGCCTGGCACTAGATGGATGACGTCATACCCCTGCAGCCTGCAGTCGATGTGTTTTGCCACGATCGCTGTTGTAAAATGGTCTTCGTTGCCTTATTTTCTTTTAACGGCGCCATGGTGACAGTGACAGTCTCAGAAATCGGCGGTTAAGCTGGAATTGCCGCCAGTTGTTTCTTCTCCATTGAGATTGATACTCGTGGAAATATTTTTTAAATGAAAAAAAATTGGGGGAATACAAGGCTCGGCGCTGAACGCACTCAGCAGTGCCTGGTGTCCACACGCTTTTTTCAGCTATTTCTGTTGAATTGCTGTGATTGGCGCAGGCATTGCTTTGTTCATATCTTGTGTGACCCCTTCAGGGTGGGTGTGCCGTAAATATCATTTAGATTTACTCCGTTTGGCGGGTGACTTTGTTTCCAGTCAGCGTGTCGCCGTGCGCGGCGTCTCTGTTCCCAGTCAGCGTGCCGCCGTGCTCGGCGTCTCTGTTCCCAGTCAGCGTGCCGCCGTGCGCGGCGTCTCTGTTCCCAGTCAGCGTGCCGCCGTGCTCGGCGTCTCTGTTCCCAGTCAGCATGTCGCCGTGCGCGGCGTCTCTGTTCCCAGTCAGCGTGCGGCCGTGCGCGGCGTCTCTGTTCCCAGTCAGCATGTCGCCGTGCGCGGCGTCTCTGTTCCCAGTCAGCGTGCCGCCGTGCGCGGCGTCTCTGTTCCCAGTCAGCGTGTCGCCGTGCGCGGCGTCTCTGTTCCCAGTCAGCGTGCCGCCGTGCGCGGCGTCTCTGTTCCCAGTCAGCGTGCCGCCGTGCGCGGCGTCTCTGTTCCCAGTCAGCGTGCCGCCGTGCGCGGCGTCTCTGTTCCCAGTCAGCGTGCCGCCGTGCGCGGCGTCTCTGTTCCCAGTCAGCGTGCCGCCGTGCGCGGCGTCTCTGTTCCCAGTCAGTGTGTCGCCGTGTCGTTCTTTACGTTCCATGTCGGACGTCGACTGGCTGCGTGTCTCCGTCTTCACCGTGGCTCTGCGTTTCGGCCGGTTTCTCAGCCCTGTGTACGCCGTGCCGGTGCTGTATTTCAGTTCCGTCCGCGGCCCCGCCATGTACAAGCCATTCTTTCTGATCGAGGACGTGGACAGTGAGACGGAGCCGTACCTTCTGATGGTAGGCGGTCGTGTTCGGTCAGGAGCGGCGGCCGAGGCCCGTGCCGTCCGCCACGTGCGCTCGAGAGACGGCCGTAACACGTGGCGTCCGCGGACTAGCCCGCGACGTGTGCCCGCACTAACCGCCTGCCGAATGGAGTGATCCACAGCGTGTGCGTGCGTTTGTGCGAAGTCCAGTCCCGTGGTGTGTTCCGAGCAGAGGGTAGACGTTTTGTTGTAGACTGGAAGTGCGTCAGATAGCGGGAATGTTCCTCCCAGGCGCTCAGTGCTTGAGCATTCAGTTCTGTGCGGACGCTCTCAGTGACCGAGCTGCCAAAAGCATCTGGGTTGTGTGTTGAAGAACTGCATGCGTTTACGATACGCATGCTGAAACGTTTAGCTGCTCTTGATATTTGTGCTTGATGAAATGTTCACACATTCCGTCTTCCATTCCAGGGTAAGAAACTTGAGTCCGAACCAGATAATATGCGTTCGAATTTCAGCGCGCAGTGCAGTCCGAGTGAGGATGTTTCAAGGGTTTGCTCCATTGCCTAGCTCACTCGCCCGCCGATGTCTCTGGGCCCTGGGTCGCTGACCGTCCTCGCGTGGGCCCTTGCGTGCGGCTCGGGGGCGTAGCAGGCGCTGTTTCTAGTGGCCGCCGCTAGAGGCGCTGTTGCCGCGCCGCCAGGGGCGGCAGAAAGAGATGCTCTGTCGCCAGCAATAGGGCGGAGACGGATCCCAGATGCTCTCGCTAAAAAGCCACTGAAAATGAAAAGGTCTTTTGTAGTCATTATGTACCCAGGGGAAAGTCGTAGCGTTCCGCGTCATACAGGGGGATGTTTTGTGCACGTGAAAAACTGAACAGAAATTCCGGACATTAAGGCCTACATGCATTAATTTCTATTGTATTGGACGCTGTTTCAAGATCAAAGGAGAAAGGTCTCTCGTTCACGGCAGGTCGCAATGCGTGGCGTACAGCCTGAGTGGTGATTACCAGAGTGGTAAGGCCCTGGCGCTCCGGCAGCGGAGCCGTGTCACATTGGCACTCCTGACAGCGTACTTTGTCTGCCACGTTGTTCCCGCTGAAGTGCAAGACCTTTGACATGTCTCAAGGGTTGTATCCCTGCTGAATCTTAAGAAACCGTGGACCGCCAAAGTATGGAATGGACGCCCGAAATATGCGCCGCCAGTGATGAATTGCTTGACAATGCCTAACTGATGACTTTTGATGGCGGACGATGTTGGTTTTGTATTTGTTGGAAAGTGGGGGCGGGTGTTTTTTAGACGCTCGTGCCATATCTCATGTTGAGTATTTTACTGTGCGTTCTCGGCGACGCTAGAACGTACAAAGCTCCGAAGTAGCTTATCTTGGCGCGTTGTTAACAGCGAGAGGACGGGCGAAGCTGGCAGTTGCATGTCTGCAACGTTCTCTGCAGCGGGATGACGGAGGAGACTCCGAGAAATGTTTGTACATTGCGTTCGCAGCGAAATGACGGACTAGGCTCCCAGAAACGCTTGTCTCTTACGCTCTCAACAGCGGGAGGACGGCTCCAAGAACGGCTCTCTGTAATGTTCTCAGCGACGCCGCAGGGTGATCGTTAGCAACTGATACAAGCAGCCACCATCGACTTTCTTTCTTTTCTTTCTGGAAAACTTTCCAGTCTTCCTAATTAAAAGACATGTTCGGAGGTATTGTATTGGATATTTAACCACAGATTGATGACAGGCTCGTTTCTAGTCCTTCGTGATCAGCAGCTCGAAGTGGGCGCGTCTCTGAGATCACAGAGCTCCACCCCGCACCTGGTGTCTGGCCATCTTCCGCAGCGTCTCCTCCTTCGTGTTGGTAGCAAAGTCCTTTGTCTTTATCTCCATCTCCAGCTTGGGGGTAGTCTTTGGCCTGCATCTGATCACAGATGTCGTGACCTGAGACCAAACTGAAGTCCAGACAGGAGAGATCCGGGCCGTAGCGGGGCATTGGTGCTGAAAATTGCGAGAGACGATTCTGTCTCCGAACTTGGAGCGAAGGAACTTTATGCCTGGTTCCGTCACATAGGTGATGCACCAGCTTGTTGAAGCCAGTGCTGGCGACAAGTGACCATTCCCCCTATAGCTGGACACATCTCCGTCAGAAACATCTCCATGTACGCCGGACCGTCCACTGATCCCTTTAACCAGTGCACCAGCCGTCCACAATGCCCACCCAGGCCATCACATTGCCGTGCACCGTGTTGCACTTCGTCGCAATGCGCGGATTCTCCGGGGCCCAGGTTACATCATTTTCACGGTTGGGAGCCAGACGGAGCGCGAACCATTTCTCAAAACTCCACAGCACTGTCTCGAACCATTCCTCCAGAACATGCACGCTGCCATCCTAGACTCCTTGCTGGCAGGTGAGAGGATCTGGATGCTGTGGGGCTGGCACGGCTTCTAGATGAATGTTTTCCCCAGGATCCTCGAGATATTTCCGAAAGGCATCCCGAGTTGTTCTGAGGCCAGCGTGATGTGGGCCGTGGGTTGCTGCGGGACGAAAGTTATTTAATGGGGCTGATGGGAAATGGTCTGATATCTGCAAAACATGAAATATGAAAGTTCCAGACAAGATCAAATATGAGGTGTCCCAATGTGTACAATACTTGTTAGTGTACGTGTTAACCGTGTATGCATTGCGTATGATGTATGGAACACTTGTGGTGTATAGCCATTTTGTACAGCACAGCATACCCAACAGAAACTTTTTTGTTTGCTTATGTTTCCATGACAACCATACTTTCTACGATTTCCTCCTGATCACTCTGTAGGACGTACAAGGTTCGAAGAATCAGTTGTATGTGCGTTCTCAGCTGTGCAAGGATGTACAGGGCCCCGGGAATGGCTTATCTGTAACGTTCAAGCAGCGAGGGAGTAGACAAGGTTCCCAGGGCGGCTGGTCTGGAGCGCGTTAGGTTTTCCGTCATCGTTGAAATCTGAAACTGCAGGAGATACGTCGTTTTGAATATTTGATTGGTATGTTAATGAATTTGCTTATGTTTAGTTAGTACCTACCTTCTGTAGAGTTGGTATGTACCAGTATGTGTACATCTGGGTTAACGGCAGTATCGTAGGGCAAGTTAAAGGCAGATATAGACCACTGCACATGCCTAATTTTTATTGGTATGCGCCATTGAAGGCTAGTATGTCCTCAAGACAAGCTGTAATTTGCAGCTGAACAAAATTGCTGCTTAAGATAAATGTGCCCTTTTGGGAGTGCCAGAAGTGATGGGGTGTCGTGGAGTGGAAATCATAATTGTCGCGTAGTAAGTATAAGTAGAAAGTCATGATTGCGTTTCGAAAACACGCTTTGATCCAGTCTTGAATCGAGATCCACTTTTTTGTGTTGTTTGAACATCGACGAACAGATAAACCTCCAAAATTTAAGCGATGTTGATACGAGGCAATCGCCAATGTTGTCGGTTAGAGACGTTGCTCGACAGCGTTGAATTGATCCAAAATTTAAGCGATATTGATACGAGGCAATCGCTAATGTTGTCGGTTAGAAACGTTGCTCGACAGCGTTGAATTGAACAGAACAAGTTCAGCGAAGAAGAAATTCAGCAGAAGTTGCTCTTCGTGATTTTGCACGCTGACCAGACTCATGCAATCATCCCACTGGGGCACTGGACGACTTTCAGATATCTCGGAAAACCTGGCTTGCATGTTGCGATCACTCTCGCAGTCACGATGCGTTTTGTCACCTCTGCGTCGTCTTCGGAAAGAAGTACCGTATTTTTATTTTTCGACCCGTCGGCGGCCCACGTATTTGGCACACTTTATTGGCAGCTGATCAGTGCCACGTCATAGGACCCCGTATTGCATCAGAGGTATGGAAACCGTTCGGTGGGTTTCGTGCGGCAAGTGGAAACGCGGGGTCTGGTCTGGTCTGCGGCAGGAACGACGTCTTGCTACCGTTGCACTTGTGGATCCAGGTACACGCGGTTTTGCTGCTGCAGTCCGAGTCGTCTATGTCTCGCGCTATTGTTGGCCGTCGCTATCTTTGGCTCTCCCGACGGTACGGAAATATGTCGATTGCTGTCGAAACGTGTGTCATACGGACGCTGAGAGTCCGAGACGTCCCGTTACGTCACAGTCACGTGTGGTCGGCGTTAGGTGAATCACATTAACACTACTATAAGGGACGTGTTAATATAGGAGGGGATGTGGTCTTTCCTCTTGCTGTTTTTCGACAACACACATAGATCGTGCTTGTTGTAACATGGACATCGGTTCATTCGGTATTTGCGTGAGGAAGGGGGCCACGGCCAGCCTTGTTTGGCGGAACAGCGGCGGCGGTCTGCGGGAGAGCAGCAGTGGTGTGCGCCCCTCCGTGCCGTCCCGCCCGTACAGACGCGATGACTGTTGTCGCCTGGGCACCTTTCACCGTCCCCCGTGACAACCGGTGCGAGAGGTTGTGACGCTTAATGACACGGGCGGTCGAGAACGGCGATAAATGACCCAACAGCCAACCAAGGTCGCCCTGGTTCAGGGGTTACTGTTGACAGGAGGCGATATGTGGGCTTTTCTGGCTTGTTGATATCATTGAACACTTCACTAACTGATTGATATACTCCCAGGTGGAGGTGGAATGTTCGTTAGTCGGATGCCAAGACGAGGCTTTTGTCATGGCGATGCTATAATTCTGGAGTCGGGAGGTCCTGAAGTTGATATATTGTGCTGCGGAATGTTCGGTGATATCACTCTGGAGACGACGAGTGGCCATTGCAAGTGCTCTTTATCATGCACAGTGTGCGGAATCTCGTCCAATGAAACTGCCACCATATTACAGCTCGGCCCTGGCTAGCTTAATGGAGAAGGATGTCGCTTGAAAAGGCGCGCGTGTGTGGGACCTTACGGGCCTTAATGGCACGGTCTTTGGCGCGTCGCAGTTGATGGTGATTCAGGCTGACATGTTAATTTAGGCGGCTCTAAAAACGCCATTTTCTGGTGGAACCTGTAAATATAGAGGTTTGTTTAGACATATCGCTCCATAACGCCTCGCGAATTTCATCAGAAATTATGAGCGCCCCAGTAAATCTGTCATTTCATCTTTCTCCCGCCGCTGTGTTTGGAAAGTCGGCGTGATTCTGTGTGGGGCCCGGCGGTCGGGTCGCTGGCGGCTGCCGGGTCGGTCTGGATCGTGATTTCGACTGGAATCAAATCGTATTTACGGCCAAATCATCGGCCGGCGTAAAGCTGACCTTAGGCCACTGCGAACCGTTCATTTTCCAGCCAGTTCAAGATGGTTTTGAACTGGGACCTCAGGTCTGTGGGGATCGGGAGTGCATCGTCAACTGGGGAGCAAGTTCAGTGTCAGGAGGCCGGTGGGATGGACTTCTGCCCCCACCATCCGAGAATGGGACGCAGGCACCTGAAGGACGTGGGTGGAGCTCGGGCGGGGTCGACCGCACTCGGCCTGTTCGAGTATGCCGGAGAAGCCTCACATTATCAGTTGTTTGTCTGTGGTGTGTTTGCTTCCGCGGTTTCTTCCGATGCGTGGTTCGATTGCTAGATGAGCTTCTACAGGAATTCATGGCGCGCTTCGGGCAACATTGACGGTTCCAGTGGTCTTTGGCAGCGAGGCCGTTTGCGTTCGGTCGTCGTCGACGGGATTGAAAACGACTGTTTTCTGGACTCGGCCGGCGCGGTCGTTCCTGCCGCAGTCGGCCGCGCCCAGAGGTGGGCCCCGGCCGGACCGTCTCGGGACGATGAGCGCGGTCTCCGGCCCGGCCGCGGTCGGCAGGCCGGGCCGGTGCGGCCGCGCCGCGGACCGGTGGCGCCCTCTGCGCCGTCGGCCGCCGGCCGGCCGGCCGCCGCCGTCGGCCGCACTGGTCGATGTGCGCCGGTGGCGGCAGGTCGCGCCGTGGCCGTCCGTCCCTGGCGCCGCCCGCGGCTCTGGTCGATACGGCGCCGGCCCACCGCGCCGGCCGACGGCAGTGATGCGCGGCCGGGCCGACAGCCTGGCCTGGGAGGGTGGCCTGCGCCACCCGCTCGCCGTCGGCTACATGGATATGGTGCGTCTGTTCTGCGCGCTGTGCAAGGACCACCACGTGTTGGACTTCCAGCACGGAGACGGCGACCACTGGACGGACTGGACCAACATCTACCGCAGGGTAAGCGGCCGGCCGCCGCTGCCGAGCGCCAGCGCCGCTGCGTGCGCGTGCCCGATCGTTGCGCGGCTGGTCGGCGGTCCTTTGTCCGGTCGTCGGAGTAGGTCAGCGGCGGCCGTCGCGTGCCGCGCGGCGCCGCTGCGCGCGCGGCCGCCGTCGCCGTCGTGACGGGCCGTCGCTTGTCGGGAGCACGGCACGGCGAGCCTGAAGCCGGCCGGTCTCCGCCGCCTGACAGAGACCCAGAGACCTGAGCGGAGCGGAGACTGGCTCTGAGCCGCCGCCGGGCCGGCGGGCTCGTTCGGCGGTCTGCGGCTCGCCGGCGGCGGGCATCTCCTCGCAAATCGGGGCTTTGAGGTTTACGGAGTCGAGTGGCGCCCACGGACGGCCAGGAATATGGTGTCGGTCGGCCGCAAACCTGGACGCGGCCACGAGCCGGCGAACAAGCACAGTCGACTCTGTTCAGCTCCGCCCTTGGCTGCACTGTCCGTGGCGGTGGTAGGACCACACTGCAACAGCAAACCAGTAACGGGATTGTTTTGGTCCATTCAGCATGGGCCTGCTCCCGCACGCCGGCTGTTTCGAATTAAATATCGTATGTTAGCTGTTTTGACCACTCGCGGAACATCTCTGGAATCAGGCTTTTTAACATGCATGCTGAGCTCACTCAGGGTGACGTTGGTAACCGTCAGATTATCCCAGCTGACATTATCATGTCCAGTGACAGGTCTTTTCCCACATACAGACACCGGTCCTAGTCATAACGTGTTAACCTCCTGGGCAGAACACACTGGATTGCATGTGCATCTCCAAGAGATCCACCACCGGCCGATGTCCATAGGTCTCCACCTGTCGAATGACATGATGACTCACGAAGCCAGGAAACGCACAGCCAGTCACGGATGTTGGTGGAATTATTTCCATGCAGCGTCACAAAGCTCGCATTAGATGTTCAGATTAGAGGCGTGGTCCTCTGCCTGGCTCCTCACTTCTGCTCCAGTTGAAACGTTTAGATTTTAGATGCGTGTCGTTCCACATAGCGCCCTTATGCGCAGTGAAACACTCCGTAAAACTTTGATAACGACTCCCGCGCTTCCCGTCGCTCTCCGGCAACTCCCTGGCTTCCCTCGCCGAGCGGACCGATACGGTAATGACCATAAGCGCGGGAGCCATGGGGCCAGAGGGGCCTTTTGAAATTGAACATTGATGCCATGGACGTTGACTGGAAAGAATGGATCCAAAATGCTTCCCCCCACTGAAGAGGAGTTCCCGTGCCTCTGGTAGTGACCCCTGGTCATCGATTGTGGGCCGCGCTGCCGCAGCCGCTGCCCCAACCCTGTCGCCCGCCGTCTGGCGGTGCCCGCTGCTCTGCACGTCGCTGTAGCTGCGCGCGTGCTCGCTCCGCCTGCGTGCCTGCACTGTGCCGCAGTCTGCGACTCACGCGAGGGCGGTACCCTTCGGCGCTGGCAGCTGAAACCACGCGTCTCGTCCCGGGCATTTGAGTCACTTGTGGATGGGAACCAAGCCAAAGACGCCGTTCATTGTTAGTTGACTTGACCAGATGTGACCCTCATTCGTTGCCTCAGTTTGCCAAGCATGCCGTTGCACTCATGAGATGATGTGCAGACCTCGACGACCCAACGTCCCGGGCGGCAGTCCAGCTCGCCGACGTTCCGGGTGGGCTCCCTGTCAGGACGGCGCCCGCAGCTCTGGCGCTGTGAGCCGGGGCTGGACGGTTGTGACCCGGGCCGGGCGGCTGTGACCCAGGGCCGGGCGGCTGCGACTCGGAGCTGGGCGGCTGTGACCCGGAGCTGGACGGCTGTGACCCGGAGCTGGACGGCTGTGACCCGGAGCTGGGCGGCTGTGACCCGGAGCTGGACGGCTGTGACCCGGAGCTGGGCGGCTGTGACCGGAGCTGGACGTCTGTGACCGGAGCTGGACGGCTGTGACCCGGAGCTGGGCGGCTGTGACCGGAGCTGGACGGCTGTGACCCGGAGCTGGACGGCTGTGACCCGGAGCTGGGCGGCTGTGACCCGGAGCTGGGCGGCTGTGACCGGAGCTGGACGTCTGTGACCGGAGCTGGACGGCTGTGACCCGGAGCTGGGCGGCTGTGACCGGAGCTGGACGGCTGTGACCCGGAGCTGGACGGCTGTGACCCGGAGCTGGGCGGCGGGTTGCGGACACCCCGCGCTGCCCGCTCGAGTAGCTGGTGCACGAGGCGAGGCCTGCGGCCGTGACAGTGTGACGCCGTGATGCGCATGTCCAGATACGACCGGACGGGGCGTTTTTGATCGCGAAGGAGCTGCTGCAGTCGGGCCGGTGACTGGTGTCGCGCAGCAGCGCCAGACGCAATGCTGCCATTGTCTCGACCGCAGCTCTGATTTGGCGAGACGTGCGCGGAACTGGGGCTGCGCGGGTCCGCGCTCTGCGCCCTGAGCAGTGTCAGGACTGTGAGAAATTAATCAGCGGTCCTGTACCGGATATCAGCTGCAGCTGAATAACCTACGTCAATGACGCACATTCCACTGGCAAAACAAAGAAACGAAATACTAACGTCAGGATCTTCATCAGCTCCGTGACGCCAGTGTCATGTTACAAATGGATTTGTTATTTTCAAAGCCCGACAGGCGTGTCGCCTCATGGGTCTGTGCTTTGTTTGTTTGTTAACATCTGCAACGGGTAGCTTTTTGTGAATATCGTCATGCTTTTTTTGTTCCTGAAAACACTTCTGGTGGACCGTCTCGAAAATAATGAGATTGCTGCTGACGGTTATCCAGTCGGAAAGTCTAAGGCTAGGAAAGTCTAAGGCCAGATCACCGGCATTTGCAGTGATAATGATGATTTTAGATCCGTGCGTTTAATCTTCTCTTAAGCCATTAACAGCTCGTTCTGTAACCAAAAACCAGTCTTGGCCTACAAAAAAGCTGCAATACACAGCGATTGTATCACATCGGTACTTTTCCACGGATGCAACAGGCTGTGTTTGGTCCAGACTGGTGAGAACAACATGTTGGGCGGATTGTATCAGATTGGTACTTTTCCACTGATGCGACAAGCTGCGTTTGGTGTAGATTGGTGAGAGCTTCAGGTGGTCCGCGGTGGCCTTGCCTGAACGATAGGCTAATTACTGAGCTGAAGCCGGTGCGGGGGCTCGGAATGACCAGGTGGTCTTCCTCCCGGTCCCGGTGCGCGCCTGTTCCGGTGTTGCGTCACCGAACGGCGCGGTGACGCACGTGGCGCCCCACGTGACAAGGTCACGTCGCGTCCCCGGAATACCTGGGGAGCGCATAGCGGTGTCCGGCGGCGCGTGACGCGTCACGTGCCGCTGTCATCACGTGGCGGGCTGGGAGGCGTGTGATCTCGGTGGGCGCAGGCCGGCGCGGGTCTCGGTCCGACCCGGCGGCGCCTGGCGGCGTCGCCGACGCACGGAAACAGCCGCGTCCGGCCCGGTGGCGCGTCTCCGCGCCGGCCGGCGCGCCTCTGCGGCCAGCGTGCCGCCAGCGACCGTCACGTCGGCCGGCGGTCGGCGCCGCTGTGACGACCGGGCCGACTGGGCTGCGCCCCGGGTCGGGACTGCTGCGATGAGGTGTACTGCGCCAGCGGCACGGGCGGACCGCATGGGCCACGACGGTCGGACGGCCGGGCGGATTTGATCTAGTCTGGTGTGCAGTGGCGCGCGTGGGTTTCGTGAGGTTGCACTGATCCTTTTTATCTAGGCTTACGGCTCGTGGCATGCGTGTGTGTCGTGGGATTTTCTCTAACGGTCTGTGTCGTGCCGTGTTGGTGTGGACGATAAAAGGGCGAGGACGCGCATTGCGATCGGTCGGCGCTTTTCAGAGTACCTATTGAACTCCGATACTTGTGGACGGCGGAGGGACAACAGGTGGAATCGCCGATAAGATGCATTTCCATTTTTACGTAACGTCGATAAGTGGGAGCGGCCGGATCAAAGACTGGCCGTTTTGCCTTATCCTCGGCATTCCGAGAACCGTTGACTTGTAGCCTGACCTGTACCATGGCACCGACCTGTACAGCTGCACCGCGGCACCGTTGCTGGCCGTGGCACACCACGCTGTCGCCGTCCTGCACCGTCGTCTGTTTCACGTGCCTCGCGCGACCATCTGTCTCCGCTGTCGGCCGCGCGCGAGGCGGCCGTCCGCCGTGCGGCGCGCGGGCACGTCTCTGACCGGGCTTCTGGTGTCCGCAGGCCGACTCGATCCCTGACGATTTCGACGATGAAGGGAAGCAGGTGAGTGCGCCGCGGCGGTCGCCGCTCGACCGGGCGTCCCGCTGGCCGCCGGGCGTCCTGACGTGGCGGGCTGGGTTTGGGCCGCCGAGCCCGGCTGTTTAATGCACTTTAACGAAGAGCCGACACTGGTCTGGCAACGGGGCTATCTAGAGCGTCGCTGATTGACTTCGACGCTGTTGGCACTTCGGTTTTCCGTTCGGGATGTGCCTTGTGTGCCTCTATTGTCCTCTGCCGCGTTGCCGCCATAACATCGTCAGTTTGTAGAACTGCAGACTGGAGTGGTCGGATCATGTGTCCCACTTCAGTTGTGCTGGTGGGATTATTGTCGGAGGCAGTGAAGGAGACGTGTAGAACGGTTCAGAAGTCTTCTCCCACCGGCACCAATGTCACAGGAGTCGCAGGGCCTCCTGACTGAACTGCTGAAGCTCTAAAACTGGACCGCTTGCGAAGTGCGCAGTCATCCCAGCATCTGGCTGTGTTTAACTCCAGGGCCTGTTGCCGTTGCCGTCCGTAAAGACCAGCGGACTTCGTCTTCAGTGTCTGGTATTAGATGTGGGGTAGCTGGCTCAGACTGCCCGGTCTGTCTGGTCAGTCGGGGCCCGGTGACTTTCCGATCTGTTTGGTCAGTGGGGTCCGGTGACTTTCCGATTTGTTGGGTCAGTCGAGGCCCGGGTCCCTGGATCCCTGGATCCCAATGAAAGGCAGTTTATCGTAGTTTTACATTCGATTCTAAGTTGGCCAGGGCAAGTGTTTCGCCACCACGGCCTTACATTCATTTAGGGGGGGGGGGGGGTCATGACATTTCCGAGATGACGCTGTGACATTACTCGGGTCAGCGAAAGGTTCAGTGTAAAACGGAGATAACCTGCATTCAGGATGCACGCTCATGTTTGCCCGCCAGTCTCGGCGGGGATGACCCGACAGGTCGGGAGCGCCCCTGACTGCGGAACGCCACTGATGCGACCTCGTCTGACCTGACCTGAATTGACCTGTCCTGGCCTTCTGCTGGATGGAGCTCGACGTTAGTTGATTTAAGTGACCTAACTAAAGTTGGCGCTTCAGAAATTCCCGCGGCCTGACCTGAAACGTACTTTGGTAAGAACGAACGTACCCTACGTAATTACTTAAACGTACTCTGGGAACTGCAGGTGGTCGTGGGCATCTGCGCCATGGAGAAGAAGTCTGGCTCGCGTCCCATGAAGGAGATCCTCACGCGCCTTGAGGAGTTCGAGTACATCAAGTGCCACATCTTCTCGGAGCACGTAATTTTAAAGGTAAGTTCGGGCGACTGAAGAACAGCTGTCTCCAGCACTACCAGGGTGGCTGTACTGGGCAGGGAACAGGGACCTTCTCGGTCGTGGGAGAGAGCTTGGGAATTGGAACTGTTCTGAGTGATGAGGGTACTTAAGAGACAGAGACGGCTGTCCTCAATGGTGGGGTAGGTAGGAAGCACGGACGGCTGTCTCGTCATTGGTGGGATGGGTAGGATGCGGGGGCGGCCGTCGTCAGTGGTGGGGGGTGGTATGTTATTTCACCCTCTCCCCGTCGTTGAATGACTATGACACCAGACCGTCTTCAGTGAAAATCTTGACTAAGCGACTGAGAAAGCTGCTGTCGGACTTCCGCACTTCAGTCACTCCAGCTGCGGCGTGAGAACGCCTTCGGGCGGTGCTGTTTGGCGGAAAATGTGAATCATACAAACGAAAATGCGCCTGAGCCGGCCCCGCCCAACCTTGAAATGACAGGCGGCATTTCCGGGCCAGTGGAGTCACGAGCTGTCCTTCCTGCGTCACCCTCGGACCGCGGCCGCTGTTTCGTCATCTCGCGATGAGCCCATGCGCATTAAAGGGAAGAAAAATATGTCAGGGATGGCAGTGTTTGTTTGTGCTGCCCCCTGCAAGTTGCTGGTCTGGTGGAGTGAGTTATATTTACGCAGGCGAGGCTGTTCAACATCGGGGAGAATGTCAACAAATTGAACACGGGTGTAAGGTGGCCCTGGCATTCGGAATGCTGATGAGTTACTGCCACGGTAGCTCGTTTCCGGCGGACTACCGGCGGCGGCCTGAACACTATTGGCCGCCTGTGAGTACGGGTCTTCTGGAAATTTGCCGAAGGAACCCTCCTAATGTGTTGCTGGCGGCTGCCGCTTCACGCGAACGGGCGGGGAGTACCCGAGTGTACCGCAGCCGTGTACCCGAGCCGCCGGGAGAGCTGGTGCACGCTCATTAGTCCGCTGGGCGGTGTGCACAGCCATGCCGGACAGCGGTACAAGGAGGTGCAAACGGAAATACGGGTACACGGGCGGTATCTGTCCAGCCCGGTCATTAGGCGTCCGGATGGTATTGCAGGACTCGAGCCGGCCGGTCGGCCTGCGCTCGGGGCGGCAGAGCCGCGCTGCTCTGCTGTTGGCCGGTCTTCAGTCATTCGCGGCACCGCCTGACCGGCGAAGGGCGGTTTTTGCTTCCGTTTTGAGAACCTGTCTGCGGTTGGGGCATTGTTTTGTGCGGCGGCGGGCCGGCCGGGCTCTTATCGACTGGTGGGGTGCGCGGCCTCAGGCGGTCGTTGAGCTCAGGTTGAGCGGGTCGTGCGCCTCTGTTCCAGGAGCCGGTGGAGAACTGGCCGCTATGCGACTGCCTCATCTCCTTCCACTCCAAGGGCTTCCCGCTGGAGAAAGCTATTCAGTATTCGCAGCTGCGGAAGCCGTTCATCATCAACAACCTCAACATGCAGTACGCGCTGCAGGTGAGTGAGCGACCGTCCGGGCGGACCGTGAGCGGCGGCCGTCGCCATCAGTCGGCGGGCGCTGACGGGCGCCAGTGACAGGCTGTCATCGCGGCGGCGACTTAAATGTCGGACCGCCGGCCGGTGTTTGTGCTCCCGGCGCCGGTGGACGGGCGGTGTCTGCACCCGCAGCGGTGGCTGCCGGTAGCGGGCCTCCCGGCCGGCCGGTCTGCTTCCGGTGCGCTGCCGAACCGTTTCGCTGTTGATGGCCTCATGTGCGCGTTCGCCAATTCCTCCGACTCCGTGACGATCACGCAGCTCTCACCTTGAAGAGCACGTAAAAATCCCCTGTCGCTCTTCGCTGGCCGAAGCGCGTTGCGCGTTTCTGTCGCCTTACCCGACCTTGACGGACATCAGGCGTCATTGGGCCGCCCCCGCTCGCTCCTCGCACCTGCTGGCCCTCGCGGGACGTCGGCCGGCGGCGGCGCGCGCTTTCGGCACCTCCGACGGCGCGCCGACGGCCAAACACCGCCGACCGGGCGCCGGTATTTTTCTGCCGTCCGCGGCGGCGTCGACGGCGCCGGCCGGGCGCTGGCCGTCTCCGGCGGCCGCGCGCGCGCGTATCGACGCCCGGCCGCCGGTTTTTGCCGCCGCGCCGGCCGCCGATCGGGCCGGTTTGTGAGCCGGGCAAAAACGGCATCTGCCGGCCCATAGGGGCCGGTCGGCCGCCGGGAAAAAACGGTCGGCCGCCCTGATGTATGACCGGCGTCCGGCCGACGCCGGGCGGCCGCCGCGGCCGTCCGTCTCCGGCCTGGCGACAGCCGGTGGGTGGCCGTGGGTGACGGGAGGGGGGGGGGGGTCGGTGAAGAGCAGCAGCTACCGGCGGCGCGATTGAGCGCTGACGTCGGCCACGGTTCGAAAGTACCGGAGTAGGCGTCCCGCTGTCGACTTCGACAGACAGACAGAGTTCGACAGACGTCTTCGACAGACAGACGGACTTCGACAGACGTCTTCGACAGACAGACAGACGGACTTCGACAGACGTCTTCGACAGACAGACAGACTTCGACAGACGACAGTCAGTCTCTCTTCCTCGGGGACAGTCGGCTGTCGCCGTCCCGCGGCCGGTGGGGGTGAAAGGGGCGGGGAGCCGCTGACCGGGCGGGGAAGGCGATCTGGCGCGGCGCCAGGACGGCGCTATCGGCCCGGCTAATTGGCCTGTCAGGCGGCCGGGCGGCGGCCGCGTCGGGCGGCGGCTGGACGACGTACGGCGCGTCCCTCCGGCCTGACCGCCGCCGACCGCGGCCGCCGCGCAGGCCGCGGACGCCGCTCCCCGCTGCCGCCGCGTGACCGGCAGGGATGAGCCGGGATTTTGCCTCGGCCGGGACCGGATCCCGGACGCCTCTGTGCAAATGATACGGCGGCCGCTGTGGCTCTGAATGTCACTTGTCCTTTACGTACCGGCTCTTCACGATGTGCTGGTGTGGGCGAACTCGGCCACTGCTCCATCGAGCGGCCTGTTGGATTTACGCACATAGCATTCCGGCGCGGAGGCTGTATGCGTCATAAACCGGCGGGTAGGAACTGCAGACTCTCAGGCTCTGCGGGGATGTGGCCTGCCCAGAGAAGCGGACGCACCCTCCACAGTCCCGACTGCATGCGCGTCGCCCTCTGTTTCGTCCGGTGTCCCCCATTGGCGGTGGATTTTGCTCGCAAACCACGCGCGGCTCGCAGTACTTCGGCCCAGTTTTGCCACGGCGTTATTTATTTAGCATGTGGTCGTCATCACTTCTGGCCATTTCGATCGGCCGGCCTCGTTGCCAGTGACATTTGTAGGCAGAAATGGCTTGCCGCATCGGGAAGGACCTTTCTGTTCCCTTCGTCCCGTCCCCTCCACTGGCGACCTCCTCCCTCTGTGGACCAGTCATTGACGCTGTCCTCCCTCTGCAGACCTGTCATTGATGCTGTCCTCCCTCTGTAGACCTGTCATTGACGCTGTCCTCCCTCTGTAGACCTGTCATTGACGCTGTCCTCCCTCTGTAGACCAGTCATTGACGCTGTCGTCCCTCTGTGGACCAGTCATTGACGCTGTTTTCCCTCTGTAGACCAGTCATTGATGCTGTCGTCCCTCTGTGGACCAGTCATTGTCGCTGTCCTCCCTCTGTAGACCAGTCATTGACGCTGTCCTCCCTCTGTGGACCAGTCATTGTCGCTGTCCTCCCTCTGTGGACCAGTCATTGACGCTGTCCTCCCTCTGCAGACCAGTCATTGACGGTGTTTTCCCTCTGTGGACCAGTCATTGACGCTGTTTTCCCTCTGTAGACCAGTCATTGACGCTGTTTTCCCTCTGTAGACCAGTCATTGACGCTGTCCTCCCTCTGAAGACCAGTCATTGTCGCTGTCCTCCCTCTGCAGACCAGTCATTGATGCTGTCTTCCCGCTGCGACAAGTCACTGGCCCCGTTTTCCCTCTGTGGGCCGATCAGTGACACCAGGCTGGGTCTGCCGCAGGACCGGCGGAAGGTGTACCGGCTGCTGGAGCGGGAGGGGATCGACCTACCGCGGTTCGCCATCCTGGACCGGGACTCGCCCGAGTTTGCCGGTGAGTCCTGCGGCCCGCCGGCCGGCAGCGTCCCGCGCCGGGCCGGGCCGGGCCGCGGCGGCGGCCGGCTGACCTGGATACCGAGCCGTCGCAGCTGGCCGGCGGCCACGGTCAACGCCGGCGGACGGAGGGACGGGGTCGGCGGTCCGGCGGCCTGTCTTCAGCAGGCGTCTGCCGCGGGCCGTGCGTGCGTGGCGGGCGGGCGGGTGGGCGCGTCTCCGGCCGAGTCTCGCCCCTGGGGCGGTAGGCTGTGCCGCGGTAGTCGTCAGCGCCCGCCGTGGCCTGGTGCGCGGGTGTGCCGGCCGGGTGGCGGGCCAGTGGGTTCGCCGCTGTACGCGATGAACCCAGGCGCCAAGGAGTGCGGCTGTCTCGCGATCACGCTTTTATGGGTCAGTAGGCGGCCTTCTGCAGCGCGCTGGTAGTGCCGGCACTGCAGAGATGCAACCCGATTGGGTGCAGCGGTGGTTTTTGTGGCGCCCAATCCAGCACGTTTTCTAGCTCTGGGCAAAGGGGCTGCGAATGACTGATAATGTTCCCGCAGCTGTAGAGGATGGGAGTGGTGGACTAAAGTCATTTCGTTTTCCGTATGATCGGTGTTGGTCAGGCGTAGTGTGACGAATGAGGAAGAAATCGAACGTTAAAAACTTATTGTCTGAACGTGAACCATACGGCATGTTTTTCTGGTTGTCAGACTATGAAAAGAATTGCCATTTTATTTGATGCTGGGCTTTTTTAGGCAGCCATTGATAGTAAGCATGCCGTCTTATGCAAACGTCTCATGTCAGACTGCCAAAAGCGCAAATATTTAATTCACAACGTTTAAAAAAAGGTAAGAGACTTCAAAATTCCTCTCAAGGACGTCTTTGTTACATTTTATTCAAAAGCCTCTAACGCCCTTGATCTGGTTTTAGGTCATCACGTGTGGAATGCCTGTTCACGTTTTTTTCAAATATAGCTTCGGTTTGCGTCAAAATTCGAGTCATAACAGATTTCGAGGCTGTGTAATAATTCGAGATCGCTAAATGCCGATGAAAAGCATGACATTTTTGGACTTCACCCTGGATAGCCTCTGCCGATTGACGTTGGATTTGTTTAAATCGGTCCGGTAGTGTCTGAGATAACGCGCTTCATTGCATTGACGTCATTTGACATTGGCGTTTGACCCGAACTAAAAAAAAACATGGACGTTTTTAGTATGCTTGGTGCGGTTGAGGAATCCCAGGTATCTTTTTTATAAATACCGGTGTGATATGTGATATGTGACGGCATCTTGCATGGTCCTGATGATCGATAAAAAGCATGACATTTTTGGTCTCGGCTTTGACCTGCGAACCCATGACTATCCCGAACTACTTACGTTGCTTTACGTCGTGGTATCGCATGATGCAGGGCTATCGATTGTCGTTTAAGTAATTCATATCCGTTCCGTAATTCAACAGAGGGGGTAATATTTTCTCTCCTGCAGGGGTAATATTTTCCATTCGCAGTCAATGGTGTTACTCCATATATCACAGGCAGGGGCGAGTTAAGACGTGAGAAACATTTTATGTCGTCTGTGAAGGGTATATTTGATTATGTTTGCAGTTTGGAAGAAATTTTGGGTTGAGATATTGATTTGCGAATGCCGTCGTTGGCTTTTTATGTCCTTGTGTTTACGTGTTCAGGAAGAAAGTTGCCACATTGCTAAATCCGAGAAATTCTCCTGAAATTCATCCTCAGTATGAACACCCAGCACTGTTAAAGTTCAGTAGTACTGGTTGTTCCTACGGGCGATGTCAGAGAATTTATGGACTCTAAGATGCGCTGTTTTGAGCTGACATGGGGCACCGGCCGGGGGCTTGGCGCCGATCGTGCCGGGTAAAACGGCGATGAATCATCCAGCGACCTTCTGAGTCCCCACCATCTCGCTATCGAAGACGGTGGTCCGTTGACAAACATGAGTGCCGAGTTAGGATTGCGGTCGGAGCCCGCCCGGCCAGCTGGTGACGGCCGGCAGTCGGTGCCGTCCTCGGCCTGTTGCCGCCGTCGGTCCCGGGGTGCCGCCAGCCTGGCGGCGGCGGCGCCTCGGCCGCGGCCCGGGGTAACGCCGAGCCGCGGCAGCGCGGTCCGCGGCCACTGCCGGGACCACGGCCGGCCCGGACGGCGACCCGGCGGCCGCGGAGCCGGCGCCCGTCGCCACGGCTCGGGCGGGCTGGCGGCGACTTCTGTGGACGTCGGGCCGCGGCCGCTTGGACGGCCGACGGCGGCCTTGGGACGGCCGACGGCGACTTCTGTGGACGGCCGGCCGCGGCCTCTGCGGACGATCGACCGCGGCCTCTGTGGACGGCGGGCCGCGACCTTTGTAGACGACCGACCGCGGCCGCTGCGGACGGCTGACTGCGGCCTCTGTGGACGGCGGGCCGCGGCCTCTGTGGACGGCCGGCCGCGGCCTCTGCGGACGATCGACCGCGGCCTCTGTGGACGGCGGGCAACGACCTTTGTGGACGACCAACCGCGGCCGCTGCGGACGGCTGACTGCGGCCTCTGTGGACGGCGGGCCGCGGCCTCTGTGGACGGCCGGCCGCGGCCTCTGCGGACGATCGACCGCGGCCTCTGTGGACGGCCGGCCGCGGCCTCTGCGGACGATCGACCGCGGCCTCTGTGGACGGCGGGCAACGACCTTTGTGGACGACCAACCGCGGCCGCTGCGGACGGCTGACTGCGGCCTCTGTGGACGGCGGGCCGCGGCCTGTGTGGACGGCCGGCCGCGGCCTCTGCGGACGGCTGACGGCGGCCGGTGAGGTCGCAAGGTCGCCGGTTGTTTGTCGGGCCGAGCCGGTCACGCGATCGGGCCGAGTTCTCGGAGCCGGCGGCTCCATTCGGGTCATGGGACACGCGCGACACGCGGTCATCCGACTCATATCTGATCCCTGCCGGGGTCCTGGCTGCTAGGGGTCGTGCAGTGGCCTTTGCGGATTTGCGTCGTTTCCCGGGCGTTTGATGTCAGAGCAGTTTGAGCTGCCGGCCGGCCCTTTCGGGGTCTTTTAGTCAATGCGTGACGGCGGCCCATCGCCTCTGCGGCGGCAGCGGGCTGTGGCGTGCGCCGCTGCGGCCGAGGAAAATGGCCGAGCTGGCCGCAGTGGCCGGCGCTGGGCGGTGACAGGACATTAGCCGGGCTTTGTACGACTGGCCCGTCCACTCGGCTTCGATTGGCCTCCGTCGTTGGCGCGGCAGGCCGTCCCCCGTGGCCGTCCCGCCGCCAGCCGGCCGACACCGGCGCTGACCCAGTGACCTGGCCGCGTGTCGACCTTTTTCCGTTTCGGTCGCGTCGCGTTGGCCGGCCGGCTGGACGGCGGCTCGGTGGGCGGGAGAGGCGCGCTCGTTTCCCGTGATGAGGAAGAGCCGAGGGCCGCCGGCGGCCGGGCGGTGGGGGTAAGCGGGGCCGCTGACGGGGCCGGAGCGAGGACAGGATGCCGAGCCCCGCGCCGCTTGCAGACGCCGGCTGCTGCTGAGCTCGCGCCGAGCGACGAGCGGCCGTCACTCGGTCACCAGGGCCAACGGACGGGGGCGCGGCCGCTTATTTAGAGTGCGGAGCCGTGTTGTGGTCGGTGACACCTTCCAGAGCCGTGACGTCGGCCTCCGCGGCGTACACACGCCGGACGCTGGGCAGCGGCTGACGCGGACACCAGCACTGGGTCTGCGCCGTCTGACCCGCGTCGGACGCTGGACAGTGGCTGACGCGGACACCAGCACTGGGTCTGCGCCGTCTAACCCGCGCTGGACGCTGGGCAGTGGCTGACGCGGACACCAGCACTGGGTCTGCGCAGTCTGACCGGCGCCGGACGGGGCCGGTATCATCGGACCCAACGACTGAGCGGAATCGCACTCAGAACGTCTGAAAACCGGGGCGATAGGGCGGAGGAGTGAACGCCGTGTTACAGCGCGTTAGTTGTTCCGTCACTACAGTGTACTGAGCTGTTACAGCTGACGTTGCATTTCGGATCATCCCAGATCAGGATGTACAAATCAAAATTCGTGCATCGAATGAATGACCAATTTCTCCTCAGGATGGTTATAAAACCAAAATGGCCTTACTTATTCCGATTCAGAAAAATACATAACAAAACAATGTCCTTTGGTATTTATATGGTATCTTCTCGGGATACCGTCTCCCGTGTTGTAACGTGTGATAACCTGAGGTCAAGTCAACTGAACATCCAGCACGGCTTTCAGACGAATACTGAAGTGGCCGGCTGACCGGTACCAAATCGTTGTGAAAACAAAACGTTTTTGTCGCCCTGTATGACATGACCTGAGGCCGTCTCTGCGAAGCCCGCAGGCAAAACGAGTGGTTTATACGGTTTGTATTCGTATTATGTTGGGATGTTTAGGTTAACTGAAAAGACCGTCAGGCATTCAAAAAAATCCTCGTTCGGTTTTGGTGCAACACATGACGTCTTGTTCAATAAGCATTGCATTGGGCTTGTACGAAAGAATACCAAAAGACGTGTGAAAATAACCTTACATCTCGGTGTGATCTGATAGAACCCAAAATTTTGAATAGTTTCAAAACATGGAGAATTCATTAAACTGAGTTACGTATCGTTCGCGCCGCTTCTTGTGCCGTGCGAAAGATGCGGGAAGGAACGTCGAGGGATGGGTTCGGCCCCTCTTTTCTGGAGTGGCGTGAGATTAACAGGCGATTTCGGGAGGCGACTGTAACGGGTGCATGACGCCCGGCACCGACGGGCGGCGTCCGTTGCCGTGGACTGGATGGTCGTCCTCCCGGGGTCCACCGGCCGGCTGGGAGTGGGCCACGCCACCCGAACCCTGCCCGTCTCCTGATCCTCCGCTCCCTCTCAGACCTCACCATCCTCCGTCCCGGCCCGTCCCCTGATCCTCCGCTCCCTCTCAGACCTCACCATCCTCCGTCCCGGCCCGTCCCCTGATCCTCCGCTCCCTCTCAGACCTCACCATCCTCCGTCCCGGCCCGTCCCCTGATCCTCCGCTCCCTCTCAGACCTCACCATCCTCCGTCCCGGCCCGTCTCCTGATCCTCCGCTCCCTCTCAGACCTCACCATCCTCGGTACAGGTCCGTCTCCTGGTCCCCTGCTCTCCTGATCCCCCGCTCCCTCTCAGACGGCCGCTCGTTCGCCCGCGACAGACGGCCGGTCCAGCCCGCCTCTGACCCATTTCGACCCGAAGTGTGTCAGGAGCGGCCGCCCCGAGAACAGGCTGGCGCGCTCCGTGCTCGGTTTTTCGCGCCGCTCAGCAGTGGGCCGACAGCGGCGCCCCACTCGGCGCTCGATCGCCCCGTTATTGGCTGGTGGCGGCATTGGGAGTCCTCGCTGCCAGACGGGGCGGAGTGGGTCATTCATTCGCCCTCGGGGGCGGCGGGGGAGCCGGCTGACGGCGGTTGGTGCTGTGGCCAAGAAGCTTTTTCAGGGCGAAGGACAAACGCGACGTTTTACCGCGTGAAAGATGATTTGAACCATTATTGTGTTGGCAAGGGACACGTGACTGTATCGATGCCGGAGCTGGTTGGCTGTATTTTCAATACAGCCGCAGGTTTTCAGCTGGTGTTGGTTGCTGTTTTTGAGCCTTGCGAGCGGCCGGCGGCGCCCATCAGGGTTGGTTCCGCCGAGTCGGCTCCGCGCCTCCGACTCCGGACCGGACTCGGAGTCCGCTCCGGACGGCTGACCGGCCTCCGTTCGCAGAGGAGCGCGACTTCCTGGAGAGCGACGACGTCGTGGAGGTGTGCGGCGTCACCTTCAACAAGCCGTTCGTGGAGAAGCCCGTGTCGGCCGAGGACCACAACATCTACATATACTACCCGTCGTCGGCGGGCGGCGGCAGCCAGCGACTCTTCAGGAAGGTGAGGCCGCAGGTGGAAACGTTGCCGTTCCACCCCTGCCTGTTCGTTGACGTGTCGTATTGACATCGGTGACGCACGCCAAGCCATGTGCGATTACCAGGCTGTCATCGCCTGAGTAAAGACTCGCGTCTTTAACGTGTTTTCGGTCGGGCGCGGCTACAGTTATCGTGTTTCCAGTCGGCTGGACGGCCACTGACGTACAGCGACGAATCGGTCGGAGCTGTTTTCATTTCCACGGTGCCAGCTGATTGGGAGAACTCGGCACGGTGCAATGGCCGTGACCTTGGAGGCGATATGTGGAGGCGTTGGCGCCGTTTTGCCCGGCTGAGATGTGCAGGTCGGCGGCGTGGCGGCGTCAGTTGGCTCGTGCCTGCCCGGCGGCCCGCGCTCGGGCTCGGCGGGCCCTCCCGGTGCCCTTGGGAGCGGCCGGTAGCGCGCGGTCGGGCCGGCCGGCTCCGGCTGTGCGTGGATTACCGGTGACAGGGAGCAAGGACTGATGGACGGCTCGTCACGCGATGGCCGGCACTGGCGAACTGGTCCGTCCAGATTCGGGCATGATGACGGGCGTTTCCCCGTCTCCCAGTCTGTATAACCTATCTGCTCTGGCTCTGTTTTTGTGGCGTCTATAGGTCATTAGTGTTGTCAGGGTTTAAAGCCGAGATTGCCGGGTAATTTCAGCCTGGCGGAATCTTTGTTGCGCGTTTTTGCTACCGGTGGTTCTCAGACACAGTCCTGTTGGCAGCTGGGGTTGAAAACGCCGAGCGAGATGTTTTGAAGGTTACCTGTGTCTTCGTGAGAAGTGGACCAGTTGCAACGGATTTAATCAATTCCTTACTGTGTCTTGGTTGCGACGTGATTGTTCAGTTGGGCAGCTTGGCGTGCGGCCAGTGTCTTACATCTCAGGATCCTCCTACATCTCAGGATCGGTCTCAGGATCGTGACTAGCGTTTCGCCCTCGCAAACGGTGCCGTTCTCGCAGGACGGAGCGAACTGCGCTTTAACGGCGGCCGTCGAGCGGGACGTGCACCCGCCCTGGTGCCGGGACCGCCTGCTGCCAGCCGGCTGCGGCCGCGGTCGTAGCGCAGCCGGTCGATCGCCGGATAACTATGCACGGCCGGCGGCCGCCGGCCGGCCCGGCGACACGGACCCGATCGGCCCGCGCACGGCCGCCGCCGGCCGCCCGGTGACGGCCGCGTGACGGGCCGGTATTGACGCCGGCCGCGGCCGTGTCGGCGGCCCCCGCGGGCCGGACGGCGCTCGGGAACGGCGCCGATCGGGGCGGCGCTGCGGGCCCGGCGTCAGGCGGTGGCCGGCGGCCTGACGACGTGGTCGCGGCGGCCGCCGTCAGCTGCAGCCGGGCCCGAGAGGCGCTAAAGGCGTCCAGGGCGCCCTCTGTGGACCGAGTCGGAGGTACTGGCAGGGGGGGGAGGCGACTGCGCAAAACGCCCGTCCCTCCCGCCACGTCGGTGCCAGCCGGCCCGTCAAGGCCCATACCGGGCGCCGTCCAGTCTGCGGCGGACGGGCGCCGTCGGCCGTCCCGGATCTGTCCTCAGCGCGGCCTCGGACCGCCGTGGGAACCGGCATGTTTTTCCTGCGGAGCGGGCGTGGTGCGGCCGGCCGTCGGATTCGCTCCTTCCGCGTGCGCCGCGGTCGTGGGTCCGGCTTGCCGTGTTTCGGAGTTTTATTGTGTGTTCGGTTCCGCATTGCCGTTCATTTTTTTAAAAGGGGGCTGGGCCGTGCCGGTCGTTAGAAGTGTGGCCTTGCGGCGGCGGCACGTGGCCCTGTTTGTTTTGTCCGTTACGCGGGGTCGGAGTCGCACCGGCTGTGGCCGGCACGTGTCCTCCGCTGCCAGCTGCGGCGTCCCAGGCAGCAGGCGCGAGACGTCACAGTTTCTCCGAGGCTGCGGGTACTCGGTGCCTCGATACCTCGTGCACTGCTTTTTGCGAGGACGATTGTGTCTGTACGTTGGTTGTCATGTGATCCCCTGTCCTACATGGTGGTACAGCGTACACAGGACGTCCTTTGAATTTGAGGCTGCATGGCGCCGAATCCCTTGTGTCTCAGCGCACGTCGCAGGTTGAAGTACTTCCTCGTGTCTTGCTGTCATCCGTCCCTAATAGCCACCTTGTCCCCAGATGGGCAGCTGTTTTGTCGTTTGCCCTGACCTGATCTGTTCTCTGTCTGTTCCCAGATCGGCAGCCGCTCCAGCGTGTATTCGCCCGAGTCGCGGCTGCGGCGCACCGGCAGCTACATCTACGAGAACTTCATGCCGACCGACGGCACGGACGTGAAGGTCAGTCCCCGCCGGTCGGCCGGCCGGCCAGCCGACGTAAACACGGCAGGGCGGCGGCCGCGGCCTCTTGGACCGGCTCCAGTTGCGAGAGGCTGCCGGCTTCGATCTGCCGTCATCTCGGCCGCCGGTGGGACCTGACCAGGCTCAGGTGTGGGCCGCTGGTGGGACCTGGCCAGGCTCAGGTGTGGGCCGCTGGTGGGACCTGACCAGGCTCAGGTGTGGGTCACTGGTGGGACCTGACCAGGCTCAGGTGTGGGCCGCTGGTGGGACCTGACCTGGCTCAGGTGTGGGTCACTGGTGGGACCTGACCTGGCTCAGGTGTGGGTCACTGGTGGGACATGGCCAGACTCAGATGTGGGCGGCCGCGGACGCCGACCGCGGCCTCTGTGAGACTGAGCGTAGTCCTGGTATGGGGAGGAGTGACAGGTGAATCTTCATCGGGCCGTCCCTGCCAGTCTGATGAAATATGATGGGTGTTTTCCTTCCATGAAGTTGAGCGGGAGCTCGCGGATATGGCTTCCAATTGGCTTGTTTCGGTACGCCCTCTGGGCTCACTGGAGCCCCAACCACTGCATCACTGGAATCCGCCATCATCCGCCACACAATCATCCGCCACGTCTGCTTAGAGGATGTGATGATACTTGATATCCATTGTATGTGTTTGATTAAACATAATGCGGTGCTGATTGCAGCGTGCTTCAGTTATGATCCTGGAAATCTGGATGGCATGTATTATCGTTTCCAAGTATGTTGAGCTTTGCGGTGAAGCTTGTGTCCCGGATTCGGCCAGGTATTTTGAGTTCCTGGTCGCCTCGTGCTTTTTCTTGATTCCGTGTCATTGCTTCTCTTTTTTCCTGCCATTGTGCCAATCAGTGATGACGGATATGTGACTCAATGCTGATAATTACGCGACGCGGGGCGTTTTTCCGGTTAGTAATCAGGCCAGTAATCGATATCCTGCGTCGCTCTGACGGTCGGCGTGGACCGATGCGGTGCACTATTCAGACATCAGGCACTTACGGGCGTTCGGCGCGACAGATATCCGTCCCTGGTCGGCCGTCCGTGACGGACGAGCGCGCGTTGCCGGCCGTGCGCGTGAGGTGCGGTCCCGGCCCGGCGCCGGGCGCGGCTCGGCTCTCCGGTGACGACTGCCGTCCGGCCGCGGTGCTGCCGTGACGCGCTGGCTGTGGCGCGGTCCGCCTCTGTCCGTCTAATGGAGGCGGCCGGAAACGCGCGGCCCTGCCCGGCTGCGCGCTGGTCAGGAAGGAGCGATAATGGCCGGTGATTGGGCCGTGAGTGTCGATTTGCCGGGCCGAATGCTCCCCGATCGTGCACGCTAGAGGGCGTTGGCCTCACGTTCGGGAATGGCGGGATGGTACGGGAAAGGAGCGTTCGCTATCCGTAAATAAGCGCAGGATTACGGAACATTGTCTCGGCGCGTGTGGCAGCCGCCCGCCCCCGGCAGACAGCTGGCCGCCCTGCTACGGCGGCGGGCGGGCACGCGCCATCGACCGGCGGTTTACCGGCGACTTCTCTGTGCCGCACGAGCGAACCGAGTGCGCAGTTGGGCGCGGCGCAGACCGACGCTGACCTCGGGCGTCGGCCTGAGCGCTGCTGTTCGATCTCACCCGTCTGATTAGCGGTGACCACTGGGGCGGCCACACGCGCCGTGTCTCCTGTCAGCTGCGGCAGTCGCGTCATCCGGGCGCGCTGCAGAGCTCGGCCGTGCGCGCTGCGGCCTTATAAACAGACCTGTTCTGTTGTAGAACGTTTGTGCAGCCCGAAATGACCTTCGATGTAGCCCATTTTATGCAGAACAGCTGACAGTAAGCACTGCAGAATGCTCCGTGGTAGTCGGCACTTAACTGCCTGGACGACTTTGGCCTTGAAGCGGTGCTTCTGTATTGAGCCGCTTAAGAGTTAGGAGACCCTGGGCCTTTCAGTGCCGTAGCTGGAGTATCGCCGTCACGAAAAGACAGTGTCAGCGGAAGCGTCCCGCCATAGCATTTCGGCTAACCCTGGGCGAGCGGCCTGGCGGTGACAGAATCCGACCCGTGACCTCCCTGAGTGACGGTCAGCGGCCCACTCGGCGGTCGGGCCCGGCTGCCGGTTTCCTGGGCGCGGCCGGTCCGGCCCGTGTTCCGGTGCCGCTCGCACGGCGCGGCGTCTGCGGCCCGCCGGCCGGCCCCGTTGCTTGTCTGGTGGTCTCTGCGGCGCAGGTCCTGAGGTCAGCGGCGCCTGATGTTCGCCGCTGGATCGCCTGACCCGGCGCCGGGCTGAGCCTGCCAGAGGCGCAGTAGGACGGGGTTAATGGCCGGCCGGTGCGAGTGATTCCGGTGTGGCGGCGGGTGAGGGCAGGGGCCGCGGGGCCGGCCCTCCGCTCTGACCCTGGTGAGTCTGGTGAGGGCCCGTCCCGGCCTGCTCGACCGGAGAAGGCTCGGGCCTACCTTGTGTCTGTCATGTGGGAGGGCGTGGGCGGTCTCCGTCGAAATGTGCTTGTGTAAGGCTGTGGCTGCAGATGCTTTCGACGCAGATTGCGAGCAGGATGAAAGTGTCATGTTTACACTTCCTAGCAACAGTCCGATAAAGCGTTTCTTGGTTACGGCACAAGGTGCGGGACGGGTCGTCATACTTGCAGTTTGGAACTTATTGCCCCGGGCACTTTAGACCATTGCATGGTGAGTGCTGTCGTTGACGGTGGATATGCCGGATGAAATAAATCGAATCACGATGAAAAATACATGGTTGGGAAGGGTGACCATTTTTTTTTCGCATCAGTTTTCGTCCTAATGTCTTTAGTATGTGACCCCGTGACCTTCGGTCACGCTACCTGTTGTGGCCTTAAACCAACCGCTAGTAGCTGTTTTTCGAGAAGTTAGTTAACATTAGCATTTTGTCTTTTTGCATATGAAGTTATAATTGACATTTTTGTTCTAAAAAAGAAGTAAGGATGATATGCTACTCTGTTCTAAGGTTTGGTCACAGCGCTATGGCAATTGCGTTGTCACTTACGCATAAAACGCATGCAGGCGCGAAAGATGGTAAGAAGGCGGTTTAGGCAATGATGATCACGTCTACAACAGTTTTTATCGGGCGCATTAAGCAGGTCCTATTTCCGGACCACGCAGCCTGAGACTAGGTCACACATTGGTCATGACGAAAACAGAAACTTGGCAGAGCGTTAGTACGGCCGTGAAACGGCAGCTGTGCAGTGTCAAATGCAAATGGCAAGACGGCCATACAGTTAAAACGAGGAAGGCAAGGAAAATACAGGCAACCCAACAAAAGCTGCTAAAAGCTTCTAACTTGCATTAAGGCATTGCTCAGAGGTGCATCCGAGAGCTGATCCACCACAGGCGCTTTCAAGAGGGAACTGCCCGCTCCAAACAGTTTGCCTCGGTGTGCAAGAGAAAAGGAATCGCAGAAGGATGAGCCTGTCAGCAGTTCATGCCTTTTTGCTTCTGTTCCCCTCTCACAAAAATATTGGATGCGACCCTGCGACAGCTATACTTCTGTTCACAACAGGAAACTAAACCAGAAAGGCTGAAATGTCTTGCGCCAAATAAAAATTAACGACATGATTCAGTAAAACAACGTGTATGCCCAAAGTTTGCGAAAACTGCCGTCGCTTCGTTAACTCACTGGTGGGGCCGTCTGTGGAGAGAATGTTTACCTTGACAATTTCCTTGCACTGAGCAATGCTAAACTAAGAAGGAATATTTCTTTGATAAAAAGAAAACGAATAGACACACGACTATTTAAAATTTATGCTGGAGGTCATTATGGATTCCATTTCCCACGATTTTCTGCGTCAGAACGCAAAAACGAAAAATTTGGTGTCATGTACTGTTAAAACCGGCGGATTGGGCACATTTATTTTGAACTAGAAGCACAAAAAACAGATTGAACTGAAGGGCATTTAACTGCACCTCTATACGCTTAGGTAAAAGTTTTTTTTTCGAAAACATGGGTCTATAACTTCCATGCTTTATACTTTATGACGTTTTATGTTAGTGTTTGAGAAGAAAATTACATAAATGAAGAAAAGCACGTTTTGTATTGCCTAAATGTCAGATGAGCTAATTGAACTTTGAATTTGTCCCAAAAAGCGTATGGTTTGCTTGGCTGAACGTCAGGCTAGGTACCGAACGACTAGGTCAGGAAGGTTAAACTATGTAAATACTGTCAACTTCTTCAAAATGGCACCATATTTGAATACTTTTGAGTGTCGCGGTGTATTTTGATACATTGTTGTCGCGAACTTTGTCAATTTTACTGTCAGAGATACATATACCGACCAACAGCTTCAAAGCTTCAAAGCTCATAGCTCCCACACCGTAAGGAAAAAAGATAGAAAAGAATCGTTCAAGTTTCACAGAAAAGAAATGAGGCCGACGTCACCGGCCCTGTCTCCTGCTTTGGGTCGCTGATGCCGCCTGCTCTCTCCAGGCGATAACAGCAGAGCTAAGATCGCACACGGAATACGGCGTCGTTTCGCCACAAAGCTCGCCGTTTTGGAAAGCTGCCGTCTCTGGCACTGCTTTGTTTTTCGGATTGTGCTTTTCGTTTGGCATGGTAAGACCGTGGCCTGCCTCTCTCCCTCACGGGGATGGGAACGGACATTCTCGGGTTTGTTAAGAACCGTCCGGTTATACTTGTAAAGTAGCCATGTTGGGGAGTTTCCCTGCTACCGCGTAGCCTTTTTCAAATCCCATTACAATCACTTCTTGTGAATGTGTTTCCTGTTGGTTTTCTATGCATGCCCTGCGAACGCACGTCACTTGATTCCCGTTTAACTATCTGCTTATTGGTACCGTGATTCGACATTGTCGCCGACCTGATGTTGGTATTTGTGTTAAACGGTACACACGTGTCTTCTGGCGTGTTTATCGTCCTTCTGGAAAGAAACTGCGTCTCTGGAATGGGGTGCAGGTTGCGGGTCACGGTTGAACGAGGCCAAGCAAACAGAGGATCCAGGATTCGTCGGTCGGCTTCGCCAGGGGAGGGACGAAAAACAGCCAGGGGGCCGCGGAGCCGGGCTCGAGACGCACCGGTCTGTGGCTCGTGGCCGGCGGCCGCCACCTCCGGCCTGCCGGCGCCGACCATCGGGCGGTCCCACACAGCAGAAGCGGTCCGGCCGAGCCGGAACCCAGGCCCTGTGTCAGGAGCGGCTCTGGTGGCAGCTGCCAACACCGGCCCTGTGTCAGGAGCGGTCCTGGTGGCAGCTGCCAACACCGGCCCTGCGTCAGGAGCGGCCTGATGGGAACTGCCATCCTCCCGGAGCAAAGAGCGGTCCTGGTGGCAAAAGCTACCGAGGTTGACATGTTCTGCATACTTGATAGTCGCTCATCCGATGCTCGAGCCGATGCTGTTACCCATATTCTTTCCATCTTTGGGAGTGGGGAAAGGGTGGTTTTGATCAGCGTTGTTTTTTGCAGGCGTTGGGAATATAACTTCTGGAGTTCATGGCGCATACTCAAGCATGGTTGTTTTCTGGAAACAGTTTTTCCGAACGGTCGTCTTCGAAATCCACGTCCAGCGGCTTTTTTGGTGTTTCTGTATTCCGGTCGTTAACCGCGTGGGCCTGTGCTCTGGCTTTTAACGTTAGCGTTTGTTTGGAACAGGTCCGTAAAGCCTTATCAAGTACGATCGTCCTCTCTGTTTTGGTAGTGACAGCCCGTTACTGGCTCTGGACAATTTTCCATACCGAGGATTGGACGCTTTCGCTGTGTGTTTGTCCCGGACCGGTTGGCGGCGCTCCTTTGGCTGGGGTCTCGATGCCCAGCTGTTTCAGCCGTCGGGCCGCTCTGCTGTTGCTCTCCCGGAGCCGGGGCGTCGTCGACTGTTGCGGCCTGTTGTGAATCATGACGGCGCAGCGGGCTGGCCGCTCGGCGGCGGGCCGGACCGTCACGCCGTGCGTTGCGCGGCACCCGGCTGGGACCGTGACGCTCGTTTGTCGTCACGACAGAAATCGATCCGCTCATGGAGCGCACGGTTGCTGGGCGGCCGTGTTACGTCGCCGCCGGTCGGGAGATGCACGGCCGATCACGAGCGAAACGGGTGATTGGACTTCGTACTAGCGGGAACTGGACCTGAAATAGCTTTTCAAGAATGTGTTGGGATGAAACGTAAATGTTTGCAAGGCATTGGAATGTTCCCTCGTGACATTTTCAGGTGAAAGGTATGTTCCAGGGGCGTTGAGGAGCTGCCATCGCAGTTCTCAGCGGAAATGTTTAGAGACCTCTCGTTCTGGTGCATCTCGTTGGTTGTCCATGTTCACCCACTTGATTGTCGTGTTCTGCCGTTTCTCCAGCGCATTTTTTGTTCCGTCCTTCGAAAAATCGCCGCTCGACTCATTCGTCCACCCCACAACTTCGCTGCTCCTTTGACAGCCGGGGCGTGTAATGTTATCAGCCTTGAGATTTGTGGGCGAATAGCTGGGATTCGCTGTCGTCGGACGTTCCCCACCGCGCCTGGCGTCAGTGGAAGCGTGGCGATGTCGGCTGGCCGCCCTGTTGCCGGCCGGAACTGTGGGGGAGGGAGGAGGGGGGGGGGGGTCGGCCCACACTGCCCGGCCCCGGAGTCCGACTCGAGCCGCGTGGGCGCCGCCGGGCGTCCTGGCTCCGGGGCTGCACTCTGGAACGCCAGGAAGCTGCGACAGACCTCTGCCATGTTCCGCGTAACTGCGTCACGGTGGGCGACTGTGGATCGCGGCAGTAGTTTGAAACCTTTTGAGTTGAAGCAGCGCAGGGTGGGGGGGCACTGGGCTGTACACCGCCGGCCGTCGTGGCGAGACTAAACAGGAAACGTCGGCGGGGCTTGCAATCACAGCTGATGCACGTGAGATCAGTGTGTGTTATGTTTGGGACGAGGTCGGCCCGAAAGCGTAAATAAATTATAATTCTGCAGTGATGTCGATACTGGTGTAGGAAAGTCAGCTTGTGAGTTGCAGTTATCCCTGCTGCTGTCCCGCCACCTGTGCTGGTCAGACTTCCCTGCCCTGATCACCTACAGCCAAACTTCAGGTTCGGTTCGGCCGCTTCAGATCCCTCCTCCAGGTCTGCTCAGCTCTGGCCTCGCCCTCTGCCGTGGTCAGCTGTAGTGCAGGCCAGTTCGGCGCCTGAGCCGCCGATTGCTCCCAGTCCTGGCTGATGCTTGTCTCGACGGCGCGACGGCGCGGCGTCACGCGCCGTCAGGACAGCCGGAGCCGGTCCGACGCCCTGCGGACACCGGGCGGCGCCCGCACTGACGTGCCGCGGACACGGGCGGACGCCCGGGACGCGCGGACAGCACGGTCCGGCTGTCCCTGATGGCCGGGCGTCGGTGGTCCGCCGAGAACGCTCGTCTGTCTGCCGGATGATGGGCGGCGGCGCGGCCGGGCGCCGTGCAGACGGCGGACCATGAGTAGCCGCCGGCCGACACCGGGCCCGCCCCGGAGACGGCCGAGTCCGTCCGGTCCCGCCGCGACCGGACGCGGCGCCGTCAGCGCGGACTGCTCAGGGGAACCACGGCCGGCGCCGGCTCCTGTCGGGCGGCAGAGGGGCCGCTCCGGCGGCGGACGGAAACACGGCCCGTCTGTGTCCGGAGATTCGGTTCCGATGAACGGGAGGTGCCGTCGTCCCAGTACTGACGCGAGCGTCCGGCGTAGCGAATCGGTCACGGTCGACGCCCGAATCGGAGAGCTCCCCGGGGTCCCGGTGGTCAGTGACTGACGAACGGGCACCGGACGGCGGTGAACCAGAGCGCCTTCTGGCTGTGGCCGTCCTCTCACGGTCCGGCGGTGGTGGGCAGGCGATCGGCGGCCGCCCCTGTCTCCCCGATCTGGAGGTATCTCAATCCCGGGACCGGCCTGTCCGGTCCGGCCAGTCCCGTTTCCGCCGCCGGACCGCTCGGCGGGACGCCGGGGAATCCCCGAGAGGGTTCGGCGGCAGGCGAAGGACGTGTGTCGAGCGGACCGGGCGGAGCCGGCCACGGCACCGGCACCGGCACCGGCACCGGCACCGGCACCCGGCCACGGCACCGGCACCGGCACCCGGCACTGGCACCCGGTACCCGGCACCGGTGGTACCCGGCTCCAGTTCCGACCACACGGGCCGCCGGCTGACTGTCTGACGCGGCCCGTTGGCGATGCGCAGGTTTATTTTAACTGGGCTTCAGTGTCTTTTCTGCATGAAGCGGGGCCTCCTGGGTCACGATGGGGATTTCCCTCCTCCGTTTTGCGTACCGCTGTGTGCAAATGTTGTCTTCTGTGCTGCAGTCTTCCCTGTCGATCCTTAGGTTTGCTTATTTGTTCTGTTACTGCAGGGCGTAACGTTACGCCTTGAACCCATTATGTCGCAGTTGGTGTGCCGACGCGTGTTTCGGACTTTTTCATTGGTGGTCGTGAGTGGCAGGGATGGTAAACTGACTGACGATGGTCGGGCCGGTGTCTGCGCCGTTTGTGGACGCGGCACGTCGATGTACACCATACGGGACAGACGCTGCTGGTGTCCGGCGGGACAGACGCTGCTGGTGTCCGGCGGGACAGACGCTGCTGGTGTCCGGCGGGACAGACGCTGCTGGTGTCTGGCGGGACAGACGCTGCTGGTGTCTGGCGGGACAGACGCTGCTGGTGTCTGGCGGGACAGACGCTGCTGGTGTCTGGCGGGACAGACGCTGCTGGTGTCTGGCGGGACAGACGCTGCTGGTGTCCGGCGGGACAGACGCTGCTGGTGTCCGGCGGGACAGACGCTGCTGGTGTCTGGCGCGGCCCGGTGCCGAACACTGCAGCCGCCGGGTGCGCCCGCACTCGAAACTGGCCGCAAATAGCGAACGGCTGACGTCGCGGCGAGGTATCGGACGGGATATAAAACAGGTGGCCGGGCGAGCTCGCCCGGCCTTCCCTGTGCACCGCGGTGGCGCCACTCGGGTCGTGCTGACGGTATTACTGCGGGGCGGGAGTGGGTCTGAGACTCGTGATCAAGTGCTTTTCGTCGACTGGTGATTTAAAATGCCTCCCGTGTCGTTCGTCACGCGTCACGGATATCGTCACATCACGTTACGCGTCACGGGTATCCAGGCGTCTTTGCACTCTGAAGGTCATCATGTGGTGGGCTGTGGTGCGGATGCTCGCCGTCGCTTCCTGTGTTTTGGTGTGGTTAGCTGGACAGCTGTTGTCAAACGTCGGTCGAATACACCAGTTGGTATGTGATATTTTAGGTTTACGCGCCGGATAAAGTTGCTTTTGATGTTTTTAACAAACCTCTTCGACATAATGATTCCGTTTTGCTCCGAAACTATCCACGTTTCTCATCAGACGTGAATTTCCGTTCTTAAAAGATGAAAACAGAAGGCTACTGGGTCATTGTCTGCAGATCTGATGACAGAAATCCTGCAGATTATGAGTTTTTTTTTTTTTGGAGCGCTCGTGGTCGGGATATGCAGTCGTCAGACGGCTTTGAAGAGCCTTCGGCGCTCACCTTTCCACGAGCTAAACCGGTCGCACTGGTTCTGTTGAAAGCATGTATCAGCCGCCTTTATTTTGATATCCTGTGTTGTGCGGCACGTGCCTGCGTTCTGATGCTCTAAGTGTAAATATTAAGTTGGGAGTCTGCAGGTGGCGACCAATTGAAGCCACTGTCTGTCAGGAGGTCGGTGAGATGTGGGCTTCACTGGTGAGCCCGGATACGACACCGCAACGCCACGCAGGGTTGGACTCAGCACAATACGGTGTCAAATCCCCAGTCTGGTATGCTGTCTGGCGTCCATGGACGCTCGGGATCGCCTTCGACCTCAGGGCTGGACACTGGCAGCAGTGTTTCGGTTAAAATTAATCGGGGCGGAATGGCGGTTTCAGCGTCGAAAAAATCAAACGGTGTGTCGTAGCTAGCAAGGGTATGACGTTTATCGATTTCATGTTTTTTTTTGCGCTATTTTTACGTGTCACGGTTGACAGCAATTTGTCATTTAATGATGATGTGTTGGCCATCCTCAAGGCTCGTTCCTTTTTCGTTTTTTGCCTTCTTTGTTTGAATTGTTTTTCCACGAACAGTCCTCAGAGACATAAAAAAGATATTGGTTAAGCTTTGCCAACATAACAGTCCGCTAAAAAAGAGAAAGACAACCGGCATTGCGTGTATCTCAGTAATAATAGTGCTCAAACCTGTCAGTTGTCCTGCCATTCCACTGTCATGATTTGATGGCGTCGTGCTGTCGTCAACCAGCGTTCCACCCGAGCGGCAGCAGTTGTTTGGCCTCCTCGATGTGGCTTTATTTGTCTGCGCTCCTCCAGTCAGATGGTGGTGAAGAAGCCGTGTTTGCTGGGGTCCGTGTCGTCGGTCGGGCGTCGGCGGTCGGTGCCCCGTCGGCCGCCGGCCAGTGTCAGGTGTCACGTGCCGGCCGCGTGACACGCCGGCGAGGCCCGCGCGATTGGCCGTCACGGCCGCACCGCGACCGGGCATCAGCCAAAACCGACCAGATGGCAACAGATATGGCGGCGGTCATAGATCAAAGCAGCAGGAAAAAGAAATGACAGTCGCCAAGCTTGGTGATGAAAGGGAACAGCCTCGGCTGGGTTTTGGGAACATTGGGAGCGTTTTATCTGAACCCAAGAAGAGTTAATTTGGTGACAACTGATTGTACAGATTAGTTGTGATTGGAGCTGACTTTTATGGTGTCCTCCAGTCAGACGCATTTATTGAGAACGCCGTGCCCGGCTTGCTGAACGCCATTGACTCTGGGCTTGATGTCTAAATCACAGGTAGACGTTAGGGACCCCATTTTTTCGGGTTTGGATCGTCTGAAGAAACGTGTCAGATTCTCGAGAAACCTTCATGAATCTTATAACAACTCTTGCAAGTGATTCGGACTAGGGAGCTCATTTTCAGCATACGTTGGTGGGATGTGCAGTCTTGGCCTTTAGTGGGTTAGGAGTCGGATTTGCCCTTACAGGTGGACAGTGGGCGTTTAAGCGACGCGACTGGTTTTCACGAAGTCTTTCCCTTCACACGCATTTCGTGCTGTTGCCAATGACACCGATATACGCCATTCGGCTATATCCGGCAGCACAGGAGGGTGCGACCCCCAGTCATTTCCAAACCTGACGGGATGGGGCAGTGAAACAGAAACGGGCGTGTAGGTTGGTCTTTTGGCTGCACGGCGAGGTGCACTTTGACGCTTAAAAGACACGTAGTGGCCCTACAGACTATCTCAAAGCACGTCCGTCGTGTCAGTGGACTGTCGTTTCTATTGAATCCCATGGCACATAACGAATGGGACGCTTTTGAGGGTCCTGGAACGACCTTTGATGATGAAGAGGGGCTGAAAGTACCATTGCTCTGCGTATCAGTGCTTCTGACTGCTCCATAACTTTGCTGATTGAATTACTCCATAAAGATCCATTAACTCTTGCCATACCAGTGGTCAGATCCACCATCCCCGTACCAGGCGTTATTTGAACACCCCCTCCGGCTCGTGAACCATGTGTCGGAGGAAAATGAAATATACGTCATGGGAAAATACTTGAAGATTGGAACTCGAAACCGTTAGCATTTTTGGAAGTTGCCGATAACTGTACGGAAATATAGCCAAAAATTTCAAAATTTAGGTTTTTTGTTACCTCATATTAGCTCAGCAACTAATCCATATTTTGCCGCAGATTATGCCTCACATGATAGCCAAAGCGCGCCGTATAACCTTTTTCAAGTACATTACCTCTTTTTCACCTTCATCGCGAGTCAAGTCAGGCCACTTCATCGTTCCAAAATGGTACATTTGTAAAATGTATGTCCTTTTTTCTTCTTACTCATGTCATACTTTTATGGCTAATTTGCATTCAGGAGGGTGCTGATGAGGTACCCAAGCACGTTGTAGATATCCTAGCACGATTTCAGGTTCAACCAAAGGTCATTTGAGGTCATGTAAGGTTAAATTTTTATATGACAGGACTTGAGAAATTCAGGGTTTTGGTGGGGTCTACGTGGTAAGTTGAATATTTTTCAGACTTCAGGAAGGGTCAGTGGAAGCCAAGAAAAGTTATATGAGGTCACCATTCGGCGTTCTCCTACGCCACTTGATGCGCCTGCCGTGAGGAAAAATAAGTAAGGTGCACGTGGTCTTGTAGAAATTTCCTTTTAATGGAACCTTATTTTCGTGATTTATCTCTAGTATTATTTTTGAGCATTGTAGTAGTGACCCATTCAAGACCACAACAAACTTTTAAATGCATTGCGGAGGTCAGAAAGGGCCACTGGCCTTGGATGACCTCTGGTTACCTCGTTTTACCTCTCAGTTTGAGATGACATTATTTTGGGCCATAAATTCGAATCCAGCACCTGCTCTAACCCTACAGAGCTGTTGAGTTTATAACATGCACCCATCTTAGTGGGTCATGACCTGAACCAAGATCATGGGTGCTCTTGTAACATGATTGTAGCACATGTGAGGGGTCATGCTGCCGATAACATCCGAGCATTGCAGTGCCATAAAAGTCCGTTCAGATTTAGACAAGGTCTCAAAAGGGGCTAGAAGTGACCTGGCCTCAGGCCATTGACCTAGTATTTTCTGAACAGTCTGAAATATGCGAATTGTACCTTCTATCATATGCTATAATTCCTGCAGGTTTTAGCGAACTCGGCCCGACCCCGAAAAGAGTTACAGTGGTTAAGTTTGCTGAAAGTTCATTTCTTTGATCCAACCTAGGTTATTGACCTGACCCGATCTGGGACTGAAATTTGACAGGTTGTGTGCAAGCAACGGTAGAAAAGATCTCGTAAATTTGGCGGCTCCGTTTTTCCGCTATCTTGGAAAACCTGAGGCATTGTTCAAACACCCCGTCCGTAGTACGGAGCGGGTTAAAAATAAAAAGGTCAGTGGAGTAAGCTTATGATTGTGCTCTAAGGTGACCTTGACCCGATCAGAACCGAAGTGCAGAGGTTGATGACATTGAGTAAGACTGAATGCCGTAAAAGACGTGACCGTGCGGTTGTTTGGTAGACGACGACAACCCGTTGTCGTATCATGTTTTATTCATGATATACCCGTGAGAAAGAGATCATAGGCCAGTGATTCGTCAAGACCTTGACGTTTAATTTTCGGAGAAAACACAAAAAGGTCCAAAACTCTGCTGTGCTACGAAGCTGTTGTTGTAGGGCAACTTGCGAAACGCTGGGGGTAGAGGTCGCATCAACAGTGGTGCTGGCGAAGATTGGACATCGCGGCTATTCTGATGGCGAGTGAAATTTGACGGGATTTTGCCAGGCGAAGAGGATGGCTGGTGCCGACACGTGATTGGTCACCCTGACTCAGTCTGGCTGTGGTTACACCTCCTCAGCGGGACCATTCGGCTCTGGTCACCGTGTGATGCAGTGCCCGGGACCGGCATGGACTAGGACCGAAATGACACGGCTCGGACATGCCTGGCTCTGTGCCCGCAATGATGAAGTCCCGCAAAGGGGACTGTTCACGTGCGAATCAAGAAATTCGCCACATGCCTGCCGTATGGTCGTCGCTCTGCTGTGCGCAAAAAAACTTATTTGGAAGAAGAGCGACGCCCAGGTTATTGCTCGGCAGGCGTGCCGTTAAGGAGTCACCATGCGCTGTGACTGGTTCATTTCCGGGCAGACGTTTTCATTTCCGGACGTTGACGTCCACTGCACCGTACATGGATGGAATCATTATCAGCAAATGTCCTGGGGAGGCGCCCCACATATTGCGAGGCGCTGCCATGGCCCAGCAGGCATCTGTGCCGGCCTGGGCTGTCACTGGAGGCTGACCGTAGCGCACGTAATTACGTCTCGGTGGCGTTTTGCCAGTGTGGCCAGGTTCGCGATTTTGGGTGGGGAATGACACCTAACCACGAAAATGGATGCATCGCAACTGTGGAAATGTTACATCTGAACATCGTTTTGGTGGAAAATTGCATGCGCCCAAATCCTGATGTTGTATCCTTACAGTGCAGGATTCAGTCTTAACGAATCTTTTCCTCCAGGATTTTGACATCCATTAGCATTCTTTGCGTGTGCACGCCTAATCGGAATTAATTATTTAACATTGTTATGTACATTATATGTTACTTACATTGCATTAAAATATACAAACATAAGTAATTTTTAAACACCGTAGCTGCTGGCAGCCTTTTTTACCACGGCCACCAACATATTTCCGTCTTTTCGTTTTTTGCTACATCTTAACACCCAGTGCAGAACGAATTTGGCCACACTGGGCTCTGCACTGGACTTGCGCATGCTGCGAAGAAGACGGGATCTGCGCTAGGCTTTTTGTTAAGTTCAGGCGCATGGGAGTGAATATATGGATGGGAAAAGCCCGGGCAGGAGATTTGCGGTATCTCAGGCTTGTCCGGCGCTTTTTGCCGGTGGTGCTCGCTCCAGCTCGGGGGTCGGGGAAAGGCAAGGTGCCCTTCACTTTTTGTGAAACGCTTCTGCCTTGGTTGCCTCCATGTGAAATTTGACGGGGCAGGTTCGACTAGAAGACCACGAGACGCTGGCTGGCAGGACATAGAGAGACTAATTTTGTTATCAAATGTATGAGAAATGTTGGAGGAATATTGCACTGAAATCTCCGAGCGCGAAGGGTAGATGGGAATGCCACCAAAATTTGTCTGTTATCATAGTTATCAAAGCTTGCTTTCAGTGGCAGTACAGATTTATCGTCTGTTTGCAGTGTTATGAAAAGCAGCCCCCCCATTCTGTTCGGCAGCAGAAAAATTGGCGTGATGGTACTTCCTGGCAGGAATGTTAGATGAACATGACTGCTTACATCTGGATGCGTTGTTTTAGCATTTTATTGCATAGCGTTAGAATCGTCCGTTCTGAGAAAAGATGCTTTAGTCGCCATGGCAACAGCGCGACAGCGAGCGATGGCGATCGCACGGTGCAGGTGATTCCTGTGCAGATAACCTGCAGTCAATCGCAAGAGCCACCCCTGGCGGGCGGCCGACGATGCTGATCCGGCGGCTGCCTGTTCCCGCAGGTGTACACCGTGGGGCCCGAGTACGCGCACGCTGAGGCCAGGAAGTCGCCCGCTTTGGACGGGAAAGTGGAACGGGACCAGGACGGAAAGGTGGGTGATTAGGCAAATGCCTCTGAAGTCTGATGGACTCCGGACGATCACAGCTGTTGCGTGTGCTATCTCGCCGCGTCGTTCGGAGCGTGGTGAGGACATTTTGGAACGAAATTGTGTTTTCCGTCCTCTTGCCTTGCCAGTCGCCTAACGCAGATAAAGACGGTTTTGTTCAGGTTTTCCTCCGTGACGGCTGGGCCCCATTACTCTGAAACCATTTGACCACCTGCAGTGGCCGCCAGCGACCGATGGTAAACACCTAACGTCCTCGGATCGTTGGTCCCGGCGCCGGAGTACGTGCGTCTGCGTAACGAATGTCTGAGAGGGCGGAACTGAGGTCCGAACGGTCTGATGGTGGACTTGCCGCCCCGACAGGAGGTGCGTTACCCCGTCATCCTGACCAACAACGAGAAACTGATCGCCAGAAAGGTGTGTCAGGCGTTCAAGCAGACCGTCTGTGGATTCGACCTCCTCAGGTAGGCAGGCTTCTGCGCTCTCTCCGATGATGTTGTTGACTAATTCTAACTCGTACGCAGTCAAATAATGGCGTAGTTATTTTAAAGCTCACGAATATCTAAACATACGCCTGCGCGGAGTGGGATTAGCTTGTGGTAAGGCTAATGTAAGGCAGGCCGTCGGCCAGAGTAGGATGCGTTTGCCTGCGTAAGGCTTCTGAACACCGGCCTTGGTCTGGATTGCTCTGGTCAGCGCGTACTTTGGTCACCACGCGCTGGCGCGGGGTCCAGCCGACCTGGCCTCGACCTCCCTGACCGTCCGCGGCGCCACCCCGCAGGGCCAACGGCCGCTCCTACGTGTGCGACGTCAACGGCTTCAGCTTCGTCAAGAACTCCAACAAGTATTACGACGACTCGGCCAAGATCCTGGGCAACATGATCTTGCGCGAGCTGGCGCCGACGCTGCACATTCCTTGGTCGGTGCCGTTCCAGCTGGACGACCCGCCCATCGTGCCGACCACCTTCGGCAAGATGATGGAGCTGCGCTGCGTCATCGCCGTCATCCGGCACGGCGACCGCACGCCCAAGCAGAAGATGAAGATGGAGATCCGACACCAGAAGTGAGTGCCGGCCGGCGCGTCGGAGTTGGCCGTCCTCGGGAATTGATTAGGACTAGGAACGGGGTGAATGGTGTCTGATATATTGTCGTTTGAGCTGACAGGGCTGTTGTTGATGTCCGTGCGCGGGGACGGTACAAAAAGTGGACGCACACATTACGTTATGTCAAAACAATCGTGACGCAGTCGCTGCTGCGATGAGTCACTGGTGGAGATAGGACAGCTGAGCTCTTGCTGCAATTTTAAATCGCGAAGCCAGGCCGTGATATCACATGCTGGTCTCAAACGTTGAACGACGCACGGTTTGAATCTTTTGACGTGGAGCGACCGCAGCCGTGATGTTGTTCGCCGCCATCGGCCTCCGTCGTAACCTCGAACGCCGCGCCCTGGCCAGGTTCTTCGACATCTTCCGCAAGTACGACGGCGTTCACCAGGGCCACATCAAGCTGAAGAAACCAAAGCAGCTGCAGGAGATTCTGGACGTGGCGCGCGAGCTGCTGGACTCCTACGACGGCCATCCGGAGGTGGTGAAGAAGCGCGCCAAGCTGGAGCAGCTGCGGAACGTGCTGGAAATGTGAGTGCCGTCCCGGCCCGGCCCGATCGGTCGGCCTCGGTGTTGTCTGGCCCGGCATGCAGCCCTCTCCATAGGCGCGGCTCGGACGGCGGCGCCAGCGGCCGGCGGCCCCCTCTGGGGACGGCGGCGCACAGGGGTCCTCCGGATGACCGGTGGCGGGGAGGGGCCCTCCTGGCGGCGCCGGCGGCCCGTGCTCTCTCTGGGGCCCAGCGGTGCACAGGGGTCCTCCTGGCGACCGGTGGCGGGGAGGGGCCCTGTCGGCGGCGCCGGCGGCCCGTGCTCTCTCTCTAAGGCCCAGCGGTGCACAGGGGCCCTCCTGGCGACGCAGCGGGGGGCCTCTCCGGTGGCTCAGACAGGCCCTCTCGGCGGCGCCGGCGGGCTGCGAGAGACGACGGCTGGTCTCGGCTCTGCAGCGCCACGCTGTCCCTGGTCCCGACGGCGGCGCTCCGCCCGTTGCCCGCCGCTGGCGAGGCGTCCCGTGCGCGCTCCTGGGCGGCGGGAGGCCGGACACGGGCGGACCCCCGGAGCTGCCGTGTCACCGCGCTCTGTCCGTTCTGTGGAGCTGCCGGCGGCGCCGCCCGGTCCGGTGCCGGCACCAGGACGGCGGCACCGCTCTGTCCGTCCTCCTGAGATGCTGTTGACGCACCGCCCGGCCTTTCCTCCGGCCGGGGCGGCTGACCTCGCCCTCCTCAGATCCGTCCTCTCATTTCCTGGGCATTGACCGGTAAGGATTCTGACTTGACGCTCCGGCTGGGCACGCTCTCCAGTCTAGCTTCTGTTTCGTCGGGTCGGCCAGCCCGCACCCTCTGTCGTCTGAGTCTTCAGGCGCCGCTGGCTGGACCCCGCCCTCTTACCGGTCCCCTGGTCTAATCTGCTCCGATCTGACCTCCCGTTGAGGGTTAAATCCATCCTCCCCACAAAACAACCGGCACATTCAGGTGGTTCTCCCCTGCTCTGGCGTCTCTGGATGGTTTTCCCTGGCTTCTGATTCTTCCTGCTCGACTAGTCCATACTTCCAGCCTGATTCGTCCTGGTGGGCGACCGTCCCCGGTACCTGATATTGTTCCTCCCGGTCGTCTCTTTCCTCCCTGCTCTCCGATTCCTCTCGGCATTCTGACCCGTCCTCCGGTACCGCTGGTGACGCCGCTCTCTCTCCGTTGCAGCGTGCTGCTGTCCGAACAGCCGCCAGCCGTTCTGTAAGTGGCGGTCGGCGACACTGCTCCCTCCCCTCCGTCTCCCTTCCTCCCGGCCGCCGCGCCCGCCGACCGCCGTCGGCTGCCGTGCATGCTCAGCCTCGGGACGTGCCAGCGTTTCCCCCCCCCGCGCTCCCACATGCTGTACGGAGGTCGCCAGCAGCGGGCAGACGAGCGAGACCGTCCACCGTGCATGCGCCCGGCGCTCGACGCCCGTCCGCGCCTGTTTTACCTCCCGGCGTTTCACATGGCATTGTGGGGCACGCCACCGCCGTGTGTCCTTCGCTTCAGCCGCGCTCGTGCCGCACGCAGCCCGTCGCCGTGGTGGGGAGTTTCCTCGTGTTGCCCCGTCGTGATAGTCTGTGCGAGTTCATAGGCCTTGTGCGCACGAGCGGTGCGTTGAACAGCGTTGACTAGCTGGTCAAAGTCGTAGTCAGGTTTTCAATAACCGATCTTGGCTTCAGATGTATTACGACTTAACGGCGCTGGGATTTCGTTGTGAGAGATGGACGGTGACGTCATTCGGACGGATGGGGGACACATTTTTCGTCGTTTTCAGCAGTTTCGTAAACATGGCTCAGTGCTGAAACCGGGATTACTTTTTCTTATACATTTGCCGCTCCTGGGCCAGACTAAAACCCGGGCTGTTTCTCGGGGAAACGTCAGGGTTGTAGTTTCCACGTGTTCTTCCCGGCGCGGTCACCTCGATGCTTCCTGTGGGCCTCGGCCAATAGTTCGAGGTCTCTTCGCCTCCCCCGTGACGTAGAGGCCGCCCCAGTGACGTCATAGCGGGCCGCGGGAGGGAGGAGGCGGCAGTGGCGGGCTGTGAAGTGTGCGGTAACGTGCGGCCGAGGCGGGCGGCCTGCCTGCTTTGCCCGGCTGATCGGTGATTGGCCGGTGCGTGCCGGAGTCAGGTGCGCTGGATGGGTACTGACTGATCGCCGGCGGCGGCCGGTCCCCGGCGGCCCCGGCAGGCATGTGTATGTTGTGCCTGTGAGCAGTGCAGTCGGAATCGGTGTGCCGTTCAAAGGAAATGTTCTGCTGCGGCTGACGTTTCGGAAATAGGTCTGGTTTCTTGAAATGTCGCCGATTGCCTTTTCATTGCCGGTTTTTCCGAGAGGTACCTGGATTCTTAGAAATGTAGTTGACTAGGAAAAACAGCATCAGTTGATGATGGCGCGAGACAGACCTTGCTTTAACGTTTATTGGTCTGCGCCTGCTCGTTGTTTGTGCATAATAGCTGACAATATCTGTTTTCTCAACAGTGAACTTATGAATACGCCCCTACGTGCAACCCGAAAGGGTTCTTCAAATTTTGAAGTTTTTCTTTGACTGAAGATCAAATTGACTACTGAACTTTAAATACAGCGACATTTGCAAACTAAGTATTGCAGTCCAACGTTATCTCTGGAAATTTTCTTTTTCGCTGTATAGCCTAAATTTCTCCGGAGATGTAAAGTCTTGAGAAAGTACGCATACTTTAAATTAGCTTCTAATCCAAGACGCTACAAGTTGGCTCTGTCGCGTGAAAACACGTGTTAAAGGTGGAACATTTCCGTTGATGGCGGCGCGGGGGCCGTGTGCGGGGCGTCACGCTACTGAACGGAATGTGGCGCGATGTTCAGCCGTGTCGAGGTCGCCGCTGTGAGCCTCGTCTCCTGCCTGTAGGTACGGCCACTTTTCCGGCATCAACAGGAAGATTCAGATGAAGTACCAGCCCAAGGGATGGAAGAGGAGCAGCGAGGACGGTGAGAGAGAGAGATAGAGAGGGAGAGAGAGAGAGAGAGAGAGAGAGAGAGAGAGAGAGAGAGAGAGAGAGAGAGAGAGAGAGAGAGAGAGAGAGAGAGAGAGAGAGGGAGAGAGAGGAGAGAGAGGGAGAAAGAGCGAGAGGGAGGGAGGGAGAGAGAGAGAGAGAGAGAGAGAGAGAGAGAGAGAGAGAGAGAGAGAGAGAGAGAGAGAGAGAGAGAGAGAGAGAGCGGAGCTGGCGTCACCGGTTTGGGATCCTCGTCCTCCTCCCGCGCCCCTCAACGCATCATGCGTGAGACGCTGCAATGACCAAATGACCATGACGGTCGAAAGTGTCAACAAAGGCTAGTCACCGGTCATCCTAGTAACCATGGACGTGATTGTACTGCGTCACAGCAGCCATGTTCTGGTGAACCAAACGTCGGCTGCTTTGTGCGAGTATGCAGGTTTGGTCGGTAAATGTGTCCACTAAACTGACGTCGATAACGTATTGCAGTTAAATAACGTCCCTCGGAATCGGAATTATTTCGGATATTGGCGAGCCCAGCCGTTGCATCTGGCAGCTTCCAACACGTCGATCTGAATCGGCCTGCATTGTTGTTTGGCAGTCGGCGAGCGGGCGGTCAGCTCGCGCCAGGCTCTGATGGATCGGATAATCACTCACTATGACAAATTATCAGATATCACCATCAGCGTCTGGCCGAGCCACGTCATCACATTATGGTAGTGCGACATCCTGCAATTAGTGCTTTCTAGGTATAATGTTATCCAGCAAATGGCTGCCCCTCATTATCAAAAATAATTACTGTCACCAAAACAAAAGCAAAAACGAACCACATAGCCCACCGGACTCAACAGTTGATTTGCTATTGTCAGAACGGTAATATGTCACAGCCACTACATTTTGTTGGGTGGTGAAATGAATATGTCGGTATTCAGACAAGTTATTTGACGTTAATTACGTTTGCAAAGTAAATTTCTGCAAGCTCTGAACCCCAGGCCCGCACAGTGTCGCTGAACGCTCTGTAATAAGATTCAAGCTGTTCAGGCTTCAGACAGTGATTGTGTTGGCACGACCATGGGCCCATGGACGTGGCGGGACTGACGTAAGCGGTTACGGGTAGAGATTGTCGACATTAGAGCACCGACATGTTGGCCCAGCTGTTCTCGGAAGAGAGCCAAAGCCTCGTCGGTTCTTTTCCCAGGAACTTTTGGTCTGTTGTCAGGGCTGCTGCAGCAGTTGCGTTTTTCGCTGGCGTCCGATATGTTTTTCCGTAACTCGTGCCGTCCCTTCCAGCCGTGTATCCCGGTGACGGTCCGCGGAAACCTTCCTGTCCACCACGCTGCCCTGGCGTGAAACTGCGCTGCGTTTTCGGTACCGTGTACCGGGACTGCGTCCGGCCCGCCGCGGTACCAGTACCCCTCCACCGTCCCCCGTCAGCACGCCACAGGCCTGCGGTGGCGTTTGTTCACGCGAATGTCTTCCAGGCGTCTACCACTCTGGCATGTGCTTTGTCTGAGATCTCTGCGAAGCCGTACACGGGCACACGTGCTCGCTCCCGTCCAAAGTTGCCTGCAATGCGACTCGCGGAATTCCTTCATCGCCGGCGATCTTTGGCATGTGCGGAGCGCACTCGCTGGCGGACTCTTTTTCCTGAAGTGTCGCTGCGACGTTGGCCGCGGGCGGGCGGCGGGCGGCTTTAACCGGCGCGGCGACGCCTGCCGCAGAGAGCTCTGACGAGCCGTCCCTGGTGCTGGTGCTGAAGTGGGGCGGCGAGCTGACGCCGGCCGGCCGCGTCCAGGCCGAAGAGCTCGGCAAAATATTCCGGTGTATGTACCCGGGTGGTCAAGGTAAGTGGACGCCGCGCGCCGCCGCCGCCGCTGTGGTCGGCCTCAGTGTGACGGCGTGCCGCGCGGTCGGCGTCAGGCGCGGAGGCAGCGGCCGCGGCCGGCCAGAGCCGCCACTAACGGTCCCAGCTGTCTCGCACTGTCTGCCTCCGCCACCGGCTGTCGCCGCCAGCTCGCGGTGTGCATGTGATTAGTGCACACACTTGCTAAACGCGTCGTGTCGGGCGCCGTCGGGCCGTCCTCGACCGTGCACGCTTTTGTGCACCAAGGCGACGTGCACAGGGAAGAGCATTGCACGCTCGGAGACCTTTTCCGACCTCAGGAATACCCTAGTGAAAATTCCTTCTCGAATGCGATTTTGCGGTCGGCGAGAGATGCTGCTCACGTTTGCAGGCACTGTCCTGTTTTATTTTTGTGTCCGCCAGTTTGGACACGCTGTTTCGATAGTGTTTCCGTGATGTGTCGTTATTTTGGTTTGATGCGTGGCTGCGGCCTGTGTATCGCCGCCCGCTCTGTCTCGCTCTCTCTCCCTCTCTCTCTCTTTCCGTCCCGTGTCAGTGTAGATGTTATTCCTGACGCCGTATCTCTGTCTCTTCCGCCGCAGGTATTATGCAGCCTTGGGGCTCCGGAATGTCGGAGGGCTTTCCCGCGTATCACTGTTAGTGGGATATCCTCCTTATCCTCCTGGTAGCTGTCTGTCGCGCTGTTGCTATCTTTCTCTCGCTCTGTGTTTCTCCCTAAGGCCCCAAGTTTTGTGCTTTCCGACTAACACTTTCCGGTTTCGGGTATTCGCTTGCGATTTGGATCGTTGAATGGCCAGGAATAAATGGTTAGGTATTAAGTATCACAATGAACTTCATGATTACGATTATATATGTGTATTCTTGCGATTATTATTATATATCATGATTATGATTATATATCACAATGAACAAGCATCGTCATGCAGGACCTGAAGTTTTACCAATCATCGTTCGAAGCCAGCAGCTGCGATCTAGCTTTTCATCTCAATTTCTTTGCATTTGCTGATTGTGCCGCTCAAGGCTGGCTTTGGTGTAACGTTGATACGAGGACCCGGTCCTGCTTACCGTTTGTTATCTGACTAGTGATAATTTAACGTCATCACTGCGTCCTCAAGCGCGTCATATGGCGTTACGCCTGTCTGTGTGGCGCTCACTGGTGAACGTTTCATTGTAGCTCCCTGCCGGTGGGACCTGGTAAATTGCGTTCCGCGCGGCCGGCGGCCGCTGCGGCCTGTGGGGCGCGGCGGGCCGCCCAGGTGGGAGCCTCCGGTCGGGCCCCGGCGCTATAACCGCCTGCTGTTCCTCTGCGGTTGCCGCGCGCCTCTCAGCGTCTCTCCCGCGCCCACTAACCGCCTGCTACGCCCGGGGCCGGCCGGCCGGCCGCTGCATGCCCGGCGGCCGGCCGGCCGCCGCCGCTGGTGGGGGACGGGCGCCGACTCCAGGCAGCCGGGACTGACGGTCGGAGACCGCCACGTGTCGCGGCGGCTCCCTCTCGGTCCGCCGCCGCGGTCTTGGCTCCTCTCTGGCTCGAGAAACCGGCGCGATTGTCTCCGTCGCGCTGGTGCTGCCGATCAGCGTCTAAAGCCCGGCTTCGGGAGCCTCTCCGGACCGTGGTCGGCTGCTTGGAGTGCATGGGCGCGTCTACGCTGGAATACCCTCGCCACGCGCTGTATTCGCTAGCTTTCACATTTCTGAGACCGTGTTCGATATTGGCTCACCGCGCACTGTTTGCATTGCACCGCGCCGCGATTGTCTGTGGCCGCGCGCGCGGCCGTCTGGCGCGGACGCTGTGCGCCCGACGGCTGACGCCGCTCTGGCCGCTGCCTCAGGGGAGTACGCCGGCACGCAGGGGCTCGGCCTGCTGCGGCTGCACTCCACGTACCGGCACGACCTGAAGATCTACGCCTCGGACGAGGGCCGCGTCCAGATGACGGCCGCCGCCTTCGCTAAAGGTGCGTCGGCTCGGCCGGGCGCTGGCGGCGGGAGACGGCGCGGCCCGCCGCCGCGGCCCGCCGCCGCCAGCACAGGGCAGCGGAAACTCCGTCCATTCGGGGCTGGTGGACCGTGGAGGCTGACGACGACGGAGCTGGTGTGGTTTGTTAACGGCGTGCCGGGCCTCGCGCTTGTTGTGTACTTTCAGTGATTGATTGAACGGCTCATCGTTGCTGCCAGGCCCGGGCTTGTTGCGCATGTAATGTCGGCATCGGCGTCATTTTTGTGTTCATGAAGTGACCGCGTCTCCGGCCGGATGATGATCGGCGGTCGCCGGTCTGCCGCAGGTCTGCTGGCGCTGGAGGGAGAACTGACGCCGATCCTGGTCCAGATGGTCAAGTCGGCCGACACCAACGGTCTGCTGGACAACGACTCCGACTCGCGCAACCTGCTGAACATGTGAGTGTGTGGCGGCGGCTGCCGACCGCCGGGCTGGCGCGGGGCCGGGGCTGTCGGGAGGTGCCGGTACTGCCGGCCGGCGTCCGGCCGGTGGCGGCGGCCGGTCCGCCCCGTGGCAGTCATGATAGACGTGACAGCCGTCAACCGGCCGGCGCCCGCCGCGCGCGGTGTCCGACGGCGAGGCTGAGGACGTGGCGATGGTCCGCACTCTGCCGCCCTGTTGCGGCGGACGCCGTTCGTCGCCGGCTGTCGGCAGTCTGCCGCGTCCAGTGACGGACGCTGCCGGACTCGCCGACCCCCGGCGGTGTCCGGCACGCGGCAGGCCCGGGCCACCGGAGGCCGGGCCGGCCGTGCCCGGCGCTGACTCGCTGTCCGTCCGGCCGGCAGCGTCAAGAGCCGGATCCACGACCTGTTCCAGCAGGACCGCGACTTCACGCCCGAGGACATCCACCAGCTGAATCCCACCGGCTCCATCAGCGTGGCCAAGGCGCTGAGTGTCCTCAGTGAGTGGCGGCCGCCTCCGGGCCCGGAGGTCCAACGGGGTGTCGTCAGCGGGCAGGGGGCCAGATACTGCCCCCGCCGCCCAGCGATGACGTGTGAAACTGGAAGCAGAAACTGCCCAATGGCATCATCTCTGTGGTCATGGTGCGGCGGATGTATGGTTTTTCACGTCGTATGCACTCATGAATGGGGTTGAATGTATCTTGCAATGCTGTTTCAGTCACGGTAATTTGTATGAGAAAAGTTAAGTGTTGTTTGCGGATTGTCGTGTATGCTGGGCGCACGATGATGTGACAAAGCATCAGATGTCCTTTCGGTGGTATCTGATATCTGATATCTGATACCGTGATAATCGTTTTATTTCGCGCAGAAAATCCTGTGGAAACCTGTCAGCTGGTGTACAATCATCTCCAAAAGCTCCTCAAGATTATCACTCCTAAAATGGAGGAGTCCAAAGGTCAGTTTGTGCTGCGGTGATTTTCTTTTAGCATGCGTCCTCCTTGCTCAGAGTCCTTTCCTTTTTAGTCACACCGATTCGTCCTTCGGTGAGTGTGAAGGCGCAGCAGGATTAAGAGAATGCCTTACAAAATTGGTTGTAATTAGTGCCGGCTGTCGTGTTGTAACGGCGTCAGCCGTCGTCGCAGATCTGATCCTTTATCACGGAGAGACCTGGGAACTGATGCTGAGACGCTGGGTCAAACTCGAAAAGGACTTCAAGACCAGCAACGGCAAGTTCGACATCAGCAAGATCCCGGACATCTACGACAACATCAAGTACGACCTGCAGCACAACCAGAAGGTGCTGCAGTTCGACGACGCCGAGGAGATGTACCGCGTGGCCAAGACCGTGGCCGACGTCATCGTGCCTCAGGTCAGTGGCGGCACCGTGCACGGGACGCCGACCTGTGTTCACAATCTCAGCCGGTCGCGTTAGCGGGCAGGCCGGCGAATGACACGAGATATCAGGCCGTGGTTTGTCGGCAGTGTTGTGTTGTCTCCCGGGAGAGGGATGGGCGCGTCCGGTCCGTTCAGTGAACCCGGTCGCGGGCCGGATCGTGCCCGGGCGGACCGGCTGGCCGACGCCCGGCCGCCGCCAACTGCGCAGACGGCGGCGTCTCGCCGTGACCGGAGCCGCTGAACTGCCGGCCGGTGTTCTCTGTCGCCGCCGTGTCCGCGCGCTGTCGGCCGAGTCTCGGTCGCTGGCCGGCCCCGTCGTCTGCGCAGTCCGTCAGCCGCGGCGGGTGCTGGGTGGCGTCAGAGCCCGCCGATGACGTGTGCTGACGGCCTACCGGCCCTGTACAGGGGGCGCGCGAGTCGTCGATCGCGAATGGTAACCTGCGAACCCATTGGTAGAGCGCATTGCAATAACTTCCACTTTCTTGGGCAGACGTTTTTCATGGGTCCAGGCGTTGTCTTTTGTTGTTCACTTTGTGTGGCCTTTGGTTTGTTTTTGTTGTTTTGCCATTGGACTCAGATACCTGGGATCTGTTTCATCTGTTTGTTCGTTTGGTGCTCGTTACGCCCGTTTGTGCTTCGATTTGTTATTCCGTTTGTTTGACCTTCCTGCACTCTGCTGTCACCGACTGTCACACAGTCTGTCTGGGCTTCAGATACTGTTTACGTTTCTGAATTATGCTCTCGCTTGTGCAACTCTGGCTGTCCACGTTTTTGTTCCACAGTCGTATGTTTTTGTTCTTTGTTTACGTTTCTGCTCTTGTCTGTATGTTGCTTTTTTGTCTATCTTTATTTTCCGTTGGCTGTCTGTGTTTTTCATGTGTGTCCGTTTTTCTGTCTCTCAGTTTATTCATTTCTTCATGTTTTACCGCTCTGTCTTAGTTTGTTCCCGTTTCCTCGGTTTTTGTTTCTCTGTCCGCGTTTCTGTTCTTCGTGTCTGTTTTCTGTTCCAATGTCCGTGTGCCTTTCTGCTCGCCTGTCATTCCGTCTGTCTGTCTCCTGTCGGCGTTTCTCTCCCTCTTGTTGGTCTGCGTTGCTGTTGCTCCGTTTTTCGTCTGTGTGTTCCGCTGCTCTGTCCGTCTGAGACTGTGAACTGCTGCGTGGCTGTGTGGCCGTCACGCCGTCCGGCCGGCTGCTCCAGGAGTACGGCCTGACGCGCGAGGAGAAGCTCTCAATCGGTCACGGTATCTGCACGCCCCTGCTGAAGAAGATCCAGGCCGACCTGCGACGGAACGTGGACGAAGGCGCCGAGGAGAACGTCAACAGGCTCAACCCCATGTAGGCACCGTGCCGTCCGCCGCCCCGCTCTGTACGAGTGTGCTCTGTCTGGCGCTGGGCTCTCAGAGAAGGATAGGAATTATAGGATACATTTGGTTTGTGCGATCAACAGTGGACGTAATTCCAGCCTTCAGAATGGATGGACGCCTGAGAGGTCTGTTTGGACCGTTATGAGTGCGTGGTGTTGAGTTGTGTAAGGTGACGAACCGTTTCATTGTAACTGTATCCTTCTGAGGCCGCCGCTTGCGCTATTTTGATGTTTTTTTTTACGGTTCGTTCCAACTGTGCTGCTATCGTGCAGATGTGCTCACGGGTGGTCGCCCCGGCCAGTCATTTGCTGACAGCCACCCACCTGACCGCTGACGAGTCTTTGCTGCTGCTGTTTTCAGGTACTCGCGCGGCGTGTCGAGCCCTCAGAGGCACGTGCGCACCCGTCTCTACTTCACCAGCGAGAGCCACCTGCACTCGCTGCTCACCATGCTGCGATTCGGTGGCCTGGCCGACGTGAGTGCCCGCAGCGTCCTGCCATGTGTCCGTGACGGTACTTAGCGCGGGCACTGGGCGGTCCTGCTGAGGTTTTGTCCGCCTTGTTGCGTGCTAAGACGGTAGTGTAGAGGACTTTGTTGTTTGTTTTATCCCAGTCGGGTCCGCTAATGGCAGCCGTGTCCAGCTGCGCGTCGAGCTGGGTTACGTCTGCAGTCCCCGTCCGATCGACTGCATTTGAGCAATGAATTGCTCTGGATTTTCTCAAACTGCGCCGTGCGCGGTCTGTGGCGGGCGTCGTTCTGCGCGGCGCTGTGTTGTGCGTAAGGCATCCACCTCCCTGTGTCGGGGTCACCTTATGCACCGTCGTGCGCAGTGTTGGCCCAGTTCACCGTCCTGTGTCGTGCTCACTTCATCCACAGATCTCTGTCGTGCTTGTTTATCTACAGTCCCGTGTCGTTGATAGTATGTAGCCTGGTCCGCCGTCGTTTGGCGTTGCAAAGTTTCCTCTGACCCGGCGCTGTGTGGCTGCCAGGAGACGCGGGACGAGCAGTGGCGGCGGGCCATGGACTACGCCTCGGCCGTCTCAGAGCTGAACTACATGTCCCAGGTGGTGATCATGCTGTATGAGGACCCCACTAAGGACCCACTCTCCGAGAACAGGTCGGTGGAGGACGCTGGAATGTATGGGTGTGGGTGTGGACGTGTGTGTGCACGCGCGCGCGCCTGTGTGTAAAAAAGTGCGACGCATTGCAATGACGGCAGTGGGTTTAGTCGTTCGTGGTTATAGCCGTAGTGTCATTCGACAGAAGGTTGCACTGTGCGTAACGGCGTACCATTGCAGTGATCAGCAGCCCGGGGCATGTGCTGTCATTTCGCCACCCTCGTGATTCCGCCACCCCTGCCGCGGCGTCGGCCGAACCGCTGATTCCGCCGCGCCGCCAGGTTTCACGTGGAGCTTCACTTCAGCCCGGGCGTGAACTGCTGCGTCCAGAAGAACCCGCCGCAGGGCCCCGGCTTCCGTCCGCAGTCGCGCGGCGACATGGTACGTGTGCCGCCCGCCGCCGCCGCCGCCGCCGCCGCCGTCCGTAACGCTTTTGCCGGCCCGGCGGCGCCGTCCGTGCCGTGCTGTGCTGTGCTGTGCTGTGCTGTGCCGTGCCGTGTTGGGCGCACCGGTCGGGGCGGGACCACAGCGAGGGGCGCCCGCCCGACTGTCTCCAGAGCTTCCCGCCCCGCCATGGTGGGTCGGACGGGCCTCCCGCCCCCACTGTTGTGGGTCAGACGGCCCTCCTGCCCGCCATAGTGTGTCGGACGGCCCTCCCGCCCCCACTGTGGTGGGTCAGACGGCCCTCCCGTCCCGCCATAGTGGGTCGGACGGCCCTCCTGTCCCCGCCATGGTGGGTCGGACGGCTTTCCTGCCCCGCCCCGGTGGGTCAGTGGGTCAGCGGATTGGGCGGCCGCCCCTCCGCCCCGGTGGGGGCCGTTTGGCCCGGTCCCGCGCCGACCGCAGGCGGTTCTGTGAGTTTTGACGCCGCCCATCTGACCTGGCCCCGTAGAATAAGCTGACTAACCCGCCCGGCCGCCGGCCGCCGTCCATGATCGAGGAGGAGGACGCCGAGTCGGCCGAGAGCGGCTCCGAGACCGGCGCGCCCGCCGCCTCCCAGGTACGGAGCCGGCCGACGGCCGCCGCTCGGCCGCCCCGGCGCCACGCTCGCCGGAGCCGCCCTCTGCGCCGGGTTCGTGCACGGTTTTCCCGGTATTGTCGTCGCTGCCGTTGCGGAATTTATGGGATGTTCAGGTTTTCGACGTGACGCGGTCGTGTATTTCGAAGTTATGGGGTTTGGTCTCGGCTGTGTAGCGGTTTGGCGTCGGGAGACTTGTCGAGTTGTGACCCTCACTGACGGGCATCTCGCATCAGGGTATGCAGGTCGCTCATTGCAGTCCGCTTCTGTACCACGCCGTCTCATCGGTGGCGTGTTGGCGTGTGTTGGTCGGTGTTTGGACCGTCCTGTGTTTGCTGGGCGCTGGCACCGTGCTGACCCGGTCCTCTGGCGGCTTTCAGTCGGGGCCGTGCGGTAGTCAGCGGCCTCCTCCGTCACAACCCATCGCCATTAAGTGAGTACTCTCTTCGAATGGGTCAGATAAAATCGGCTGCTTGCTCTGACCTGGCCCGCGGTCAAAACGACCATAGTCGTAATGGGTTGCTGTGAATACAGGACCAGGCGCGAACATGCGGTCGTGTAATAAAGTCATCTGTATCCCATGTGATGTTCATACGGGCGATAGATGACAGCATTACTGCGTAAACGCCGCCATTTTGCCACTGCAGTCCGCAGTCCAGTCCAGTCCAGTCCACAGTTTGTAGTGGAAGTGGAAGTCCGTCACTACCGTGCGAGTGCGTGTGCGAGATCTGTAAAAGTGTGAAAAAGAAAGATTCTTAAAAAGATCCTTAAAAGATCTTTAAAAAAGTGCGATTTTGTGTGAGACGCTACTTGGTTGGCCCGGCCGTGACAGCTGCAGTTCGATGTGATCAGTAGTGACAGCTGTATTCTGGTGAGATCAGTAACGTGGATGGTCTGCACATCTACTGCAGCGTGATACAGTTGCAGTGGATGTGATCAGTAGTAACAGCTTCAGTCCGGTGTGATCATTGGGGACATCTGTGTTTGGGCTTGTTCATTGGTGTTCATTAGCGACAGCCGTGGTCTGATGTGATCAGTAGTCATAGCAGTGGTCCGGTGTGATCGGTAGTGGCAGCTATGGTCGGTATGATCAGTAGTGACAGCTGCCGTCCGGTGTGATCGTTGGTGACATCTGCGGTTGGGCGTGTTCAGTAGTGTGTTCAGTAGTGACAGCCGCGGTCCGGTGTGATCTTTGATGACATCTGCGGCTCGACGTGTTCAGTAGTGTTCAGTAGTGACAGCCGCGGTCCGGTGTGATCAGTAGTGGCAGCTATGGTCGGTATGATCAGTAGTGACAGCTGCCGTCCGGTGTGATCGTTGGTGACATTTGCGATTGGGCGTGTTCAGTAGTGTGTTCAGTAGTGACAGCCGCGGTCCGGTGTGATCGTTGGTGACATCTGCGGTTGGGCGTGTTCAGTAGTGTTCAGTAGTGACAGCCGCGGTCCTGTGTGATCGTTGGTGACATCTGCGGCTCGGCGTGTTCAGTAGTGTGTTCAGTAGTGACAGCCGCGGTCCGGTGTGATCGTTGGTGACATCTGCGGCTCGGCGTGTTCAGTAGTGTTCAGTAGTGACCGCCGCGGTCCGGTGTCCGTCCTCAGCCGGTGCGCCACGTCTCCGTCGCACCTGTCGCCGCCGTACCAGGACCTGCTGCGCTCCTGCTCGCACCCGGGCTCGCCGGACCGGCGCCAGGACAGCGAGGAGCGGCCGCGCAGTCTGGAGGGCGCCGTGGAGCGCGGCATGGTGGAGCCGCCGCCGGCCGTCCGACCTGGTCAGTGCGGACGGACGCGCCGACCGACGGACGGAGCGGAGGATAGGAGAGGGAGGGAGTTGCAGAGGCAGACGTCCTGGCAGAGACGCAAAAGCGGCAAATGGATAAGACAGGGAGACACGTTGAGGGACGAACGTAGACAGGTGGACTGAAATCTGTGCGGCGGAGGTTGAGAAAATCTGGTTGACACGTGTCGCACGGACCAGTATTAAGGCAAACGTATAGGGAGCCTGTACGAGAAGGTTGGGGAATGTGGTGGTGGCTTAAGATACATTTGTAAAGAATGGGTACCGATGTGGACTGCCTAACAGCTGCTTTTTATGGTGATATTTTGGTTTTGCAACTACCATCGAAATGCATTGTGGTGTAAAAAGCTTCGGAATCACGATTTATTTTCAATACGAGAGCCTTCGATTCGTGCTGGTGGAGGCGGGACGTATCCTGGAGGCATGCTGCACACTAGCGGTTACCGACATTCGAAACGTGGACGTGACATTTTCAGATGCCATCATATAGATGCTACCAAAATTCGGTAGCTATTTACGATACAAATGTGCTTAAAACTGTTAAGTCGCAGCTGATTGGAGAAGGTTTCAGACACATATTTCAGCAATAAACTGCCTGATATGGTGTGTGGTATAAGAATAGTTGTTTTTGTCCTGGAACCGTGATGCGACGTCACGGCTACCTGGGTAGATAGCTCTGGTAGTCGCTTCCTCAAGTTCCTGTAGGAAAATCTTGATTACGTGCTCACTGCATTGGATGATCTTGGTTACTTGCCCGCAGTAAATGCAACTCTCCGCATGCTCATCACTCCATACACCGTCCGTTCGAATGAATGCCACCTGATCGTGTTGTCTCTGCTCGTATCATTGGATGCCGATTAACCTGTTTGGCGTTTGCCTTGAGCGTACTTTGCCCCTCGAAGGTGCTGCAGTTTTCATTTTCAACGCCCTCGGTACGCCCGGGAAGCGTTGCCGGTCGCCGCCCCATCTAGTGGTGACGCGTGACTAACAGTAGTCTGTCTGCCGGCCAACAGATGGTACTAATGACACGGAGCAAGACGACGAGAGTGAAGGTGAGTTGACGGCGCCGTTGCCGGCGATAGGTGGCGCTTGGTCTCGCCATTCGCCGTCACCGGGTGGAGCAGGCGGCAGACGTACGGGATGAGTGTCTGGCCCGTGTCTTGGAACCTCTCGCCCGATGCCTGCTCGGCCGGAAGCGGTCACGTGGTACAGACACAGCCGACTTCGGGAAAGAGCTTCTCAGGAAATATGGGACTCCGTAACTCCGGTTACGTTGGGTTGAACTGCTGAGAATCCGGGAGACGCCGATAATTTGAGTTGAGGTCGTTGTACCGGGACCTGGTGCCGGAAGTTCGGAACGAGCCCAGCTTCTGGCACCAGGAGACAGGGTACCACCGTATGCAAGGCTGTAGGCAAGGTTAAATTGATAGAGCGTTGTGGAAGCTGTTGGGAATATTGGAACAACAAATGAACCCATACCTCCACCAAAATCGCTTATTTCTGGCCTGATCCGGTCCACCTGTTTTTCTAGACCTGGTGCGTTAGGTAGGTTATCTCTCAGCATGCCGTCCACTTCGAAAAGTTGGCACGGCCGTGCCCTCAGAATTTTCGATTTGGCAGGGCACTGGCCGTGCCTGCTCCAGATTGGCCATTCTGCTCCCCTTGCTGTCCAGCAAATATCCACTTAGTTAGTCTGGAACTCGCTAGGTTAATTTTGCCCTTGTTCAGTATTTCGGTTTCTAGTACTCTGACGAGTGATGTGAAGAAGCCCTGTACCCCGTCAGCTCTAACCGACCTGTTCCCTGTACCCCGTCAGCTGCCGTCTGACCGACCTGCCCCTGTGCCCCGTCAGCTGCCGCCTGACCGACCTGTTCCCTGTACCCCGACAGCTGCCGTCTGACCGACCTGTCCCCTGTACCCCGACAGGTGCCGCCTGACCGACCTGTCCCCTGTACCCCGTCAGCTGCCGTCTGACCGACCTGTCCCCTGTACCCCGTCAGTCCACCGTCTGACCGACCTGTCCCCTGTACCCCGTCAGCTGCCGTCTGACCGACCTGTCCCCTGTTCTCCGTCAGCTGCCGTCTGACCGACCGCGCGCGATTCTGCTCGGCAGAACTGCGGCGGCAGCGGCACTCGGTGCCCTCTCAGACGGCGTACGCCCAGCAGCTGTCGATCCTGAACCAGCAGCTGCAGCTGGGCGCGCCCGGCGGCTCGGGCAGCTCGCTCTTCTCCACGGCCGTCATCAGCGGCTCGTCGTCGGCGCCCGAGCTCAAGTCGCTCTTCACGCCGGTGACGGCCATCGGTGAGCGTCCGTCGGCGGCGGTGGCAGCGGCTCCCGCGCCGCCGACACCTCTGCCGCCGGAGTTTGGCGTTGGTCTACAGCGACGCGGCGAACGGCGTGGCGTTCGAGTCCAGCCTGGTGTGGCTCGGATGGAGATCTGTCCCGTGGTTTTTACGTTATCACGTGGAGCGTCTGAAGCCGCGTGTTCAGAGCTGGAGCCCTAGGGGTCGCGGCTCTGTTTTGATTCCGTCTCCGCGCGCTCCGCTGTAATGGGGCGACTGCATTGGCGGAGGCCGCTGCGCGCCTGCGGCCGGCCCGCGCTGTGAGTCTGCTGGGCCGGTCTGGCGCCTGACGTCGCTCTGCCGTCGGCGCCGCAGGAATCGAGGGCTGCGGCGGCGTGCCGTCCATCCGGCCGCTGGAGACGCTGCACAACGCCATGTCGCTGCGCCAGGTGAACGCCTTCATCGACCGGGTCACGTCGATGGAGTTCCGCACGCCGGCCGAGGCGCCGGGCCGCGGCCACCCGCCGCCGCTCTCGCTGCACTCGCCCACACAGAGTGAGTGCCGGCCGGCGGCCGGGCGTGGGCCGAAGGGCCGGCGGGGACGTCACTGTTGCTGACGGGTGGAAGTGCAGGCCTCTGTTTACGTTATTCCTCCCCGGTGGTTGTCGGGTCAGCCTGACATGATTTTGTGCAGACGGCAATGCATTGTTATCCAGGCATAGGTGCACGCTTTGCGTCACGCCCTTCTGCTTGTATGCGTATGTATGCATATGCGCCAGCACAGTGGTTCTGGCCCTGCGCGGGAACTGGTGTATGCGGTCCGTTTGTGTTCCCAGCCGCGCTGACCCCGCCGTGTCGCCAGGTCTGAGCATCAGCGGGCCCTCGTCGTTTGTCTCTTCGCCGGGATCCAACACGCCCATGGACGGCGTCAGAATGGCCAACGACGGCTGGTAGTGACCATCTCTGGGACGCTGCGGGAAGCCGTACTTCGTGATAGCGCCATCGGCCTGTGACGGGCCTGGAGCGAATATCCTATGTGTGACTGCAAGTACGAAGCGTTTGCCAAACCGCAGACCGGACCAGACGCCGTGCTTTCTGCGTCGCGTGCCACGTTGAGCAGCGGAAGAGGGGGGGGGGGGGCAGCTGGCGGTACCTGATCTACGCGGAGACGAACAAGTGCAATGTGACAGTTTGCCGCTAATCTACTGGATGATGATCATGTGCAATGTGACGCGTCGGGCGTCAGTGCGCCAGCCGCGGTGTAGGCGGCGCTTGCGCCGAGCCACGCCGCCGTGCGGCGACTGGCGCGGGCGGGGAGGCCGCCGGAGATTCGTAGTGCGAGTACCTGAGCCGGACTGCGCGCTGGTAACGTGTTCCTGCCTCGCAACGCTGGTCATCACGGTATTGAAGACGCAGCGATTCAGGTGATTCCCGTTGTTGTATTTATCCGTTCACTGTTTATTGGCTGCGACTGTTGTTTGAATCCGCATCGTGTGCTCCTCCATCCGACAGCTGTCGCTCCGTAGGCGTGCTGGTGCGGGCGAATGCGATGCCCACCTCCTGGTGGTAGGCGTCAGCGCCGCGTGGCGCCGCCTACCCACGACTCAGCCATGACCTTAATGAGGCTTCCGTCGCCGTAACGGCGGCTCGTCGCGTGACTGGCTCCTGTATCCCGCCGCCGAGGCGGACCGCTCAAATACAGTGCGAACACAGGCGGGTGGCGTGTATTGGATGGGCGCGCGGCGGAGGGGCGGAGACGGGCGGCAGCGGTGCGCCGCTCACTCCGTCAGCGTGATGAGCGCCTTGACGACGTCGCCGTGGTGCTCGCGCAGGCAGCGCTCGGCCCGCGGCCGGCCAATCTCCATCTCCGTCATCTGCAACGGCCGGGACACCAGTCAGCACTGCAGGTCGACCTCCGCCTCGGGCATTCCGGCTCTGCTGAATAGTCGAAACGGCGGTCATCTGCGGCAGCCGGGGTGGCAGCCCGTGCGGCTGCGGCCCGGCTCGGTACTCGTCGCCCTCGCGCGGCGCCCGCGTGACAGCCTGGCAAAATCGAGTCGTTTTTAATCACCCAACTCCTTACGGAGTGACTGGAAATGGATCCAATCGTCATGCCCGCTGATCAATACCTTTTTAGCGACGTCACAAGACTGCGCTGACCGTTTGGCACGTCTGCAGCTCTAGTGAAACAGGGGGTCCGGCACGACGTCTGTATTTCAGGATCTGTACTCCAAGACAAGTTACAATAAACACTAAAGGAAAAAAAAACAAGAACTTAGAGTAACAATCCACACGTCCTGACGAGGGAAAGCCAGCAAGAAACAGCTCCAAGGGAAGTACGTCGTTTGTACGCTTTCCGCACTCCTAATATACATCATGCAAAAAGAACTATCTGCTTCTGGTCTTTTTACAGTGGAGGACGGTATTTTTTCCAAGGCACACTCCACCGACACTGGGGGGTGACCGTCTCGGCACAACAAAGACTTTCCTGCAGGCTTCCCAGCCGCGTCCAACTAACCACGCAGCGTCTCGCCTCCGGACTCTCTTCCGATCGTCCGATCCACCAGGTGCTACCGAGGTCTCTTCCGATCGTCCCATCTACCAGGCGCTACCGAGGTCTCTTCCGATCGTCCGATCTACCAGGCGCTACTGAGGTCTCTTCAGATCGTCCGATCTACCAGGCGCTACCGAGGTCTCTTCCGATCGTCCGATCTACCAGGTGCTACCGAGGTCTCTTCCGATCGTCCGATCTACCAGGTGCTACCGAGGTCTCTCCTGATCGTTCCATCTGCCTGGCGTCGATCGACCAGATTCGAGCGCCCAGGACACGAGCCCAAACATCAACAAGACACCGACCCTTCGCCGAAAACTATTCCTCGCCGTACAAAGCATCATGCACCACGCACGCATCACCGCCGAACCGGTAACAATCCGCACATCAACGTGACCTTAAAATGTGGCGCCACACCGCCATGGACTTCCGAGTGGGATCTTTTGCCATCGAGAACAACACAGGCGATCACTGCCCTTCGCTTGATTTCCAAGCTGCAGGCCATGAAGACACACTGCCCAGGACAAAGCACTCCCATCTGGAGGGCTCCCTCACAAAACTACAATAAAAACTGCCCGACGCGCAAGGAATTCAGCATGCCCATCATTCCATGCGGCATGCGCAAATCCCAGAAACTACTATGCACACAATCAATCCGCCAGCCAATCTGGCTTTGTCACCAGTTGCATTATGCCAGTCCACAAAACCGCAGTACAAACACCGCCGAGAACGAGCGGCCAGCCAGCGATTCCTCTCCACGGGACAACACCAATGAGATTCGTCGCGTCGAAATTCCGTGTGATCGCCCACCCATCAACAGCCAGACAGCACAGCGCCCGCGACTGGGCCTCGGACGAAACGGGCGCCCCAACAGCGTCGGCACAAGTACCGCCGCCCGAGGAAGACATCGCTGAACAATATCATGGGTACCAAAATATCTTAAGTAGAAAATATCTGCACGGGCCGGGTGCCGGGCAAAAAGGCCACATGTTTCAGGTATTGCATCCGCCGAACCATCACCGGCGCCGGGCGCGCGCCGCTCACAAAATGACGACGTCCGCCGAAAACGCGCGCCCTTCTTTGTACGTTGGTCGAAGGCACTTCAGGAAGTCCCAGGGAGCGGACGGCGATGAATGGCTCACGGCATGGCGTCCACCAGGTTCTCCTTGCCGTGCGACTCGGGGCCGAGCTGTTTGCGCAGGCCGCGTGTGCGCGCCGAACTGAAGAAGTTGCTGACAGTGCGCTGCGGCAGGTCGAGTGTGGTCGCGATCAGCTGGCGCATCGACGACGACGGCCGCGCCGTCACGTGGAAGATGTCGACCAGAGCGCGCCGCTGCAGCGGACTGATCTGCACGCGCGCCGGCCGGCCGTCCGCCGTCGGCGACAGCAGCTCTGGCGGCGACAGCGGCTCCTGGACGCCGCCGCCGTCGCCGACCGCCGGCAGGTGCGCGAACGTCACCTCCGGCGGCGCCGCCGGCGGCTGCGGTTGCGGCGGCGGAGGCGGCGGCGGTGGCGGCGGCGGAGCGTAGCCGGCGCTCAGCTCCTCGTAGCCGGGCAGCGGGGCGCTGTAGAGCGGCGGCGGCCGGTCGCCGAAGCCGCCCAGCTGCTGCACCGTGTCGTGGTAGGAGGGCGGCGGCAGGGCGGCCGCGGGCGCAGCCGCAGCCGCCGACGCCGCCTCGCCCAGGCCGTACGCGAACGGCGCCGGCGGCTGGCCGCCGTCCACCAGCGCGAATTCGGGCTGCGAGAGGTCCTCCTCGGGGAAGCCGGCGCCGGGCCGGCGGCCCAGTTCGGCGCCGTAGCCGTGCGCCGGCGGCGCGCCGTAGCCGCCGACCGGCCCGGCCAGCTCGCCGCCGCCGAAGCCGTGCAGCGGCTCGGCGGGGCCGAGCTGTGGCGGCCGGCCGCCGCCGCCGGGCCCGGCCGAGCGGCGCCGGTCCTTCTGCGTGCTCTCAGTGCGCCTCTTGCGGTTCATCTGGTCCTGCTTCTCGCGCACCGTCTCGAGCCGCTCGACGTGCGGCCGCCGCAGCCAGTGGTACATGGCCTGGTAGGCCTTGCGCGTGCGCTGGTCGGCCGTCGCCCAAGCGACCGGCTTGCGAAGCAGCGGCGTGAAGGCCGTGTTCCAGCCGAGCACGGTGCGCGCGAACACCGTGTGGTGGATCTTGTTGTCGGTGAGCCATTGCAGCACGGCCTCCGCCACGCCCACTGTGTCCACGGGGCCCTGTCGGCGGCACGCACAACATAAACTCCCGGCCAGGCACCGTCCACCGACAGCGTGAGTCACGTGCAAAACGGAAGAGGGCGCATCGCAGCACGCAGACATGTCGGCCGGCTCCCGGCCGAGTTTATGTTGTGCGTGCGGAAGACGCGGACGCATGCACAGCGAGCACAACGCCGAATACAGCGATACATTTCCCCGGGGGAAGACCGGCCGCCACACCCGCCGGATCTCTTTCATTTCCGCTGCGTACGGCACCGAATCGTGTGCGAGAAAATCCGGCCACATACGTGCAGCTCACATTCCGCTGCACGCGAATACCAGGGAAAGCATGGACAAGTACGTATCTGACGTGTTTCCCGTCCTCAAGTAACCACGGTACGGCGGACGGTATCCCTACGGTTCTACGTATGTATCGCGGTAGAAAGTGTAAGTGTAGAAAAGTGTAAAAGTAGCAAGTGCTTGCGCCTGACGACCCACAAGGGAATGCAGGATTTTGGTTCATTTCATCATGTTTAGTGACAACTGAATTGATGCGTCATGCTTTAAGTATCCAAATACCCACCACCCATATAAGTTCTTCATATTTCTGTAGGTGCCATATTTGTATTAAGACAGAGGATGTTGCACCCATTAACCCTCTCAATTATGGAAAACAAGCATTTGAAGGCCATGAACTATGAACCAACTTTAATTTTCACATGGTGTTTTTAATATGTTTTCCACATTTAAACCAACTTCAAGCTTCCTGTATGTCAACTGGTATTTTATGTAGCCAGTGTGAAAGCCCAGCAGTGTTATAAAATGCAACTAAAATCTTTCTGACTCAGATTTTACTGTCAGAACAGATGCTGTCACAAAATAGGTGCAAACAAATGCCAGGCTTTTCAGTTTCAACTGAACTGTTTCATGACCTTGTTTTTCACAAAAAAGGGAGAAAAAATTGAAAAACATTCCCTGCCACAGCTTTCTTACTTTATACCCTGCAGTAGTTTTTTTTTTAAACAGCAGGTTTTATGACCATGTTTTGTAAAATTGCAAAGATTCATAACCATTTTTATAAACCAACATCTTTTTCCAACAATAACCCTCCACAGAACAAATATCCTATGCAACAAGAACTCACTGTAGTTCAACATGACTTGGTTCTGACCTGCTCACAGCATCTGAACATCCTTCATTGGTGGATTTGTCAAACATTAATTCTGAAGGTGATTTTGTTCTTGCTTTTGCACATGATTAACAGTACACATAATAATCATACCTCATATACCTTGGACACATACTGTGATGAGTGCCAAAACAATGCAGACACAAGAAATTTAATTGCCCAACACTACTGAAATAAAATTAAATCCAAGAAATGAATAGAAAATGAAGTTTGGGAAGCATATCATGCCTGGTTTTAAAGAGAAAATAGCATCAATGTTTCACATCAAAGAACAGCAGCCAGTATAACTTGAGCATATAAAAGTTTTATTACATAAATCAAAATTAGAATGCATATTTCAGAACAGAATTAGCTTTACTATGAGTAATGCTACAAAGAGATATCCAGTATGTGAAAGACCCCCAAAAAATAAATGTTATATAAAAGCCACTCCTTTGGAACCACACTGCCACCCCATGTCAGAAGCTGCTGTTCTGGCAGATTAACAAAGCATGCATGAAACAGAAATACTTACAATCAGCTCAACATCATCCTTTCTGATGGGTACTTTGGCCAGTTCAATTTCCCGCTCCATCTTTTCCTGTGCTTCTTTTCTACGTCTTTCTCCAATTGTAGCAACTGCCTGAAACCAAATGTGAGAATACATCTGATAACGGATGCCTCCTAAAAATTAAATATGAACACATGACAGCATCTATATTAAAGATGAAAAACTTAACTTCATCTGCCAAAAATGTGCAAAAAAACCTAAGACACCAAAAAAGGTAAACTAACCAAAAGAAATTAGTTTGTCAGGAAAGAAAACATTATGCCACCACATACAAGCTTTTCTGCAATCAAAGCAGCAGAATTCCACTGCAGAAAACATTATGCATGCTTATATGGTTTTCTCCCCTGACAGCATGACCTCAAAATCTATTTACAGCCCCTTTCCTTTGCTGGAAATGTGAAATAATAGCAGGAACCCAAGTGGCATTGAACATAGTTCTTTGTACCATGCTGTTTCATGTTCAAAAGTTAACATTTTTTAGATCTGCCAGTCATGCCATCTGCTAAGGAAACACTATGCAGTTGCATATGACTTTTCACCACTATTTGACATGGAATATGGGTTTTGTTGGGAATAGTTTCAAATATGGTCAAGAAACATTTTGTGATTACATCATGACATTATTTTGAAATATGGTTGGTTTTGAAATGCTCCTATACTTCTGAACATCATTTTCTTAACTACCACTACTACAATCTTCTGGAAGCACACTGTGCACTGATGTCTTTGCATGGGCAAGGTCTGTGACTGGACAAACACATTTTAGCATCCTGTTACTGGCACACAAGGTTTCCTAAATGACATTCAAAGCAGGACATTGTTCAACTTTTTAATTGCTGCAGACATATCAAATCTGCCTTCTGTACACAGGTTTATGAGACAATCACCTAAGTCACACTGAATATGATATCTAACAGACTGCAGCAGTTGAGTAACTTTACATTTTGGATGTTAGTGTGACAGCCACTTTACACTACTGACAACTGCACCATTTCCATTACATACCTTCATGCATCAAAGCATTACTCCCATTGACAATAGGGTTACACAGTAAAGCATGCTGCAATAAGAGTGATGGCCCTAAGGCCCACTAACCCATCAATGCACCAAGTGCAAGATGTCACCACATGTGTGTGAAACTGTCATCTACATTTCCATAATAATAACTGAAACATTAGCTTCATGACTGTATATGAGCTTCAAGAACAAAATGATGAGCAAAAAGCTCTGAATCGGACAAGGAGTCGGACACCAATTATTCCACTACACAGAAGTTACGGATGTACGAAAATCTGACAAATATGGCGCACGAAACAAAACGCTTGCATCACTTACCCCTGTTATGTCCGAGGAAATTTCCTTTTCCTCAGCATAGTCAGTAACCCTTTCTAGGTCTGCAGCACCACTGTCATGTTTCGCGGATTTCTTCTGGTTTTTCGCGTCAGGCCCATCATCCGCCATAGCACCCCACGCTCACAACGTGCCACCAGCGCGCTGCTTTTTGCCTTACAACCAAGGCTGGACACAAAGGTTGAAAGATATGTTACGATATGATGTTTTTTTCGTGGGTTAGGTGCCTCTTTTCATTACGGTTGCACAGGCCGTATAGCTCGATTTTTTACTCTGCACAGTTATTCGCCGGATATTTTCGCATTCCCATCCGATAGCCTGGTCGCTTTCTTCCTTCTGAAAAACTTGTTTAAAATGGGGGTTTAGGGCCAAAACAAATTGTGGTTTTAGTATACCATGCCAACGAAGTGGAACTCGTGACTTACATCATAGAAAACGTCCGCCTGAGATCGCCAGTGAGGCCCCGACTGCCAGACATATCCCAATGTAACAGAGGAAGACCTCTGATACTGTCATGGAGAGACGTTCATACGGCCCATGACACGGCACAGGAGTCCTGAAATCGCCCAAAGGTCTTTTGTAATTGCCAGAGGGCCCATGAGACGGAAAATATGTTTCCCAGAGACGACAAGAGGGACACGTAGGACAACAGGAGGCCCACTGAGACTGCCAGAGAGGGGCCTTTGAGACCGCTCACTAGTAGTCTCCAGCAGTGGACCACGGAGACGACCAGAGGGGGAGGCGAAGTGTAGTGGTTATCATGCTCGCGCTGTGGCCCAAAGGCCCCCGGTTCGAGTTCGGGTAATAGCGACATTTCGCCTCAATATTCGCCATACTCGCGACAACCGGCGTGAGCTTTGCGACACGGAATGACCCTGACAATCGAGAGCTAAATAACCCAATAACCAATTAACCAACCAACGGAGACAATCAGAGGGGCCCCTGGAACTACCGGGCCTTGAGACATCCAGACAGCTCCTGAAACGACCAAAGGACCTAAAACATCGCCAGAGGCGCCTCTATGACGGCGGACAGAGAGACCTAGGGAGCACCCATGTAACTGTCTAATTGTCTTCCTAGGCGGCAAAAATTCCTCAAGGACGACAGGAGGGAACTCGAGATGGCTTGAGTGTCCCTGAAACTACCAGATAGGTCCATGACACTGTCGGAAGTGTCCCTGAAAGAGCCAAGGGAGCACGTGAGACGTCCCGAGGGACACGTGGAACTGTAAAAGGAACCTGACACCACTAGAGGGCACACGGCAGACGGCACACGGCAGACAACCCGAGACCACCAAAAAGCTGGCAAACAAGTTTCCAGAAGCTACGAGGGGGCAGAGGGCTCCTGGACCAGATACAGACACGACATTTCAGATAGATGGAGGGACGCAGCCGCCTAAAATCCCGCTGTTGTTGTCATATTTCGGCGACCCTGGAGGAGAACAAAACGCAAATTTTGTTAAAGGAGATGAAGCACGTGAATTTTGTCGGTTACCTTATGTCATAAAAATGCAAAGTTGCAACAACCCGAGCAGATCAAGGATTTTTTTTATATCCGAGGAGCAAAAAAATGGAGGCCTGCGGGGAGGGCGGCCCGCGCTGATCATACCCCCCCCCCTTTGGCTAAATCTTGGATCGACCCTGTACTAGACGGCAGCAAGCGAGGTCAGGATAAGGTTACAGCGCCGGGAAGACGCGGCAGGAGACGGGAGGCTTCTGGAGCTTCCTGCAGTAGCAACTGCTGGCCAGGCCGACAGGTGGTGCCAGAAACCGCTGAAGCAACAGCGAACGTCTCGTTGGTTGAAGCTCAGGCGCTTCGCGACAGGGCTTATTTTAACGCGTTAACTGTAGGGGAAAATCCTCACCATTGACTGCCAACCCCCTCCTCCCCCCAGTACACAGCAAAATCCCCCTCCCAGTGAAGACATTGTTCTGCCAGCAGCGAACGCCCGACGAATTCTTTGAAACACATCAGGCGGAGGCTGTTAATGGCATGTATCTATGGTGATAGAATTGGGAAGAATTTTGGCATGGAAAAATTAATTCATTGGGCTCTAAAATGCGACACTGATGACTTACTTCAAGAACTTTACTTCATAAAACATGTAACTCATGAATGGGCCAAAATACTGATATGGAATTCCGTACCTACAATTTCCTTTGGTACGGAAAGGTTCATACCAGCTGTGTAACACAGGTTAACCACCTGTGTTACACACCTGTGTTAAACAAAGTTACGCCCCTGGGTGAGGCAGCTATTCGTAAATAAAGAAGAAAAAACGAAAAATGTGCGTTCAGTTGTTTGTTTATGTTAGAGTCAGACATGTTTTAAATTCTGCCAGCTGGAATTCCATTCGCGTAGACATATGCAAAGATTAGGGCAAGAACATCACCCATAAGTGTTCTTCATGATTGTGACGATTCTGCAGAATCCCATTCTGATTGGTCCAATCTCATGAACTGCTGCGATCGCGAGCGAGATAAACACGTTGCGCAAAAATGCCCTGAATCGGGCTGGCGGACCCATAGATATAGACGGCATTTGGTTCGCTCGCTCCCGCAGATGTAACCCCCCAAACGCGACCTCCTAGATTCCATGTACTCCACAAGGGGCATGCGTTTCTCGGACGCACCGGCCGCTCTTTTGGCCGCTTGCCATACCGTGCATTTGCAATTGCGAATTTCCATTCGAAACAAGTTTCGATTGAAAAATTGATTGAACTGATCCCGGGACCGTCCCAGGATCGCACTGCACGCTTCATTGCCAACAAACGGCTTCCGTTTATTGGACCAAACGTCGGTACTCTTCACAAAACCCTCACACCAGCACCCCAACACCATCACAACTGCGCTGCGCACTTCAGCGTGGCTCTTGTTAAACAGTTGATCAAGCTGCCCACAGCACTGTTCTACAATCACGCTTCACAGTGCGAGCCTCCATGCTAAGAGACAGCCTTCGCCCAGCTGGCCTGCCCGTATGTCTTCGCGCTTTGCGCTGGGACACACGTTCGCTTTGAGCACGGTGCATCACTGTCCATTTCAAGTGTCATGTAAAAGAGCGCAGTGCGCTCCAATCAGAATCCTTTTCTTCAGCTATTATCAATCAAAACCAGTCCTTAATGCAACGCCCTGGTGTATGACGCACCCGCTGCCACAGTCCTGCACTGCTTTCGCTTTCCCAGGTTTCCAGGTTGGACAGGTGCAAAATGTTTTTTTTTTGTGCATTTCATCTCCGTCAGTTTTCACGGCCTCAGTATCCGTGAAGATCGCTCACTGTCTGCCCCGCTGGTATCAGGAAATCTGCCTCAGTCCCCTGGACGTCCATCCATTTCCGTTGGTCTTGTTCGATCCGGCTCAATCTCCGTTAGTCTCTGTTGGTCTCCTTTGGTCTCCATCAAGTCTATCAGACTTTTGGTCCATCTAGAAGGCGTCTGATGTCCACCGGTCTCTGTCAGTCTCAACCGATCTCCGTCGATTTCTTTTAGTTTTTACCGGTCTCCATCGCTCTGCAGCACTCTCCGTCGGTCCCCGCCCGGTCCGTCGATCTCTGTCAATCTCTGCCGGTCTCCTTGGTGCTCCTCAATCTCCTTCACATTCGCTCAGTCATTCTATGTTCCCTCACGGTCACAACTGTTTCTGTCCATTTCTGTCTGCCTTTTCTGTTTTTGTCTCATTCCTATATCTGTCTCTGGCTACTAATATCTGTCCGTCTCTGTGCAGTCCTGTTGGTGTTTGTCTATCTCCATCTATATCTGACCGGACTTTTATGACTGTTGCAGCGGCATTTTTTAGTCCTGTAGCGCATATGAAACCCGAAATTAGAGGCTGCGTCAAGGCCAAACCGAGCAGTACGAAATAATACAATCTCTAGTTAAGAGCAAAAGAAACTGGTTTTCGATCGTGATCGACAAAAAGAATATACACAAAACGCGACGCCTTTTTGGTACGCTGGCAGTTGAATCGACCACAACGGGACACAACAGATGGTTTGAACAGACGTGTTCACAACTGATTAAGGAACATAGCGGTAGTATTTTTAATGGTATGCTCCCAATGGCGTCATCACAATCTTCAGTCGAACGCAAATACCTGGAAATATATCGTGCGCCGGTTTACCTGTTAACGTTGCGTGAATTTTTATCGTTTTTTTGGCAGCGTCATAACGACAGAAATCCGTTCGTTCCATTGGTGTTATGTTTGCCAACAATCTAGCCGTCAATGCCACTGCCATCACAGTGTAAGCACAAAGGACCCGAAAACCGAAAATTCCCCACTCTGAGCACGCGTCGCAGCTCTTCCGTTTGACGGACGAGATCGGCCTTATGATATGATATGCAGCATGTGTCTTGTGGCATGGGGCAACATAGTCGCCAAACCACTATAACTGAAGGCGGAATTTAGTCTTACCCTGTTTTGTAAAGCTTGCAAAACGGCATTTTCAGTGTTCCTGTGGCTAGGATGTGTTACGTGCTGGTTCCTGCGTGCGGGATTTCACATGACACTGTCATTTAATGGATTTTGTGTCGAATGGACCAGGTTTCGTCTCGGTACGATCCACGGTTGGCGAGATTAAGCGCTGGGAAAGACGTCGTGTGGGCGTTTGGCAATGATCTCGATGGGATTTCCGTTGGTACCAGTTTCCTGTTAGACATTGACGTGTTTGCATTCGAAATTCAGCATTAAAAATTTTAAGGGCGCGCCGCAGCTACCCCGTCCGGTGGAACAGGTCGGCTCTATAAATGATCTCCTGCCGGATCCTTGTTGTGTTTGGCCATGGTGTCCTCGGGTTCGTATTTTTAACGGTTATCGAGATCATTATCCCATCTTAAAACCTTTCAAAACGGGCATTTTTCCTGTCAGCAAGCAAGGCCAGCAAGCGGAGCGTGTCGGTCCCAGCTAGGTCTCTTCCGTGCGGTGCAATGCTCCAATTGATTCGTTGTGGAACGTACCCGGTTTTGTGTCGGTGGGGCCTACAGTTTCCAAGATCGAGCTCCCGGAAGCTGCGCGCGTCAAGATTTTTGAAAATGCGTCGGATTTTGCCCAAAATACTTGCACTCTTTATGGGAGCCTCGAGCGCGTGCCGCGCGCAGCCCCGCCGTCCAGAAACCAGAAAATCTTTCATATGGCATCGTGCCCCTAAACCCCGAGACAGCCAGGTTTCAGGCACGTGCATCCGTTGTTCTCGCCACATCAGCCCGTCAAAACCGACGTTCGTAACGAAAACGAAATCAGCAACGATAACATATTTAGACGAAAACACGTTTGTAGGTCATATAGCATCCAGGGATTACGAATCCGTGGTGCGTTTTCACCTAAGGTAAGAAATGTCAAAGGTCAGGGTCAAATGAAACATCCTAAAGGTAAAACTTACGTACCTTTTTACGAGTAAGTGGCACCACCTATCACTAAGCGATGCGCACCAAAAGATAGAGCACATAAAAGTCTAAGTGGGTCATCCGCCAAAATTGACCTCAAAGTCAAAAGTCAAGGCAAAAAAGTGCTGAAAATTTACGTACCTTTTTGCCAGAAAGGGGTGCAACCTTCCACCACGTGATGGACACCTGTCGATACGGTGCGAAAAATCTGGCGGTTCATTCGTCAAAATTGACCTCAAGGGCAAAGGTCAAGGTCAAAACGAGTGTTGATATATAACGTGCTTTTTGCGAGTAGGTGGCGCCACCTATCACTAAGTGATGCAAACACATACATAGAACACATGAAAAACTAGGTGGGTCATCCGCCGAAATTGACTTCAAAGTGAAATAGCAAAGTCAAAACCAGTATTAAAATGTTTTGTACCTTTTTGTGAGCAGGTGACGTCACTTATCACTAAGCGATACGAACAAATAGACAGTACATATGAAAGTTTAAGTTGGTAATCCGCCGAAATTAACCTCAAGGTCAAAGGTTAAGTTCAAAACGAACACCAAAAATTTATGTACCTTTTTGCGAGTAGATGACGTCACTTATCACTAAATAATGCAAACTAACCGACAGAGCACATAAAAGTCTAGGTGGGCCATTCACCGAAAATCATCTCAAGGTCAAGCACCAAGGTCAAAACGAATATTAAAAGTTTATGCACTTTTTTGCGAACAGGTAGCGACACCTATTTTTAAGTGATGCGCACCAATAAATATAGCACATAAAAGTCTAGTTTGGTCATCCTCTGAAACTGGCCTCAGACTCAAAGGTCAAGGTCAAAACAAGTATCAAAAATTTACATACCCTTTTGCGAACAAGTGGCGCCACTTTTCACAAAGCGATGTAAAATAATAGATAGAGCACACGAAAGTCTCGGATGGTCATCCGCCGAAACTGACCTCAAGATGAAGGTCAAGGTCAAAACGAGTGTTGAAAAATTGCGTACCTTTTCGCCAGAAGGGGGTGTCACTGACCACCACGTGGTGGGTAGCAATAGATACAAAGCATAAAATTGTACAGGTCAATTTCGTCATCCGACGAAATTGACCTCAAAATCAAACGCAAAGGTCAAAACGAGGGTTGAAAACTTATGTACCTTTTTGCGAGTAGATGATGCCATTTATCATTAAGTGATGCGAACCAAAAGACAGAGCACATAAAAATCTAGGTGGGTCATCCACCGAATTTAACCTCAACGTCTAAGATCAAGGTCAAAACAAGTGTTAAAAATTTACCTACCTCTTTGTCAGAACTGGGTGTCACCTACCACAACGTGATGGACACCAATAGACACAACGAATAAAAATCTATGTAGGTCATCCGCCGAAATTGACGTTTAGGTCAAAAATCAAGGTCGAAACAAGTGTTGAAAAGTAACGTAACTTTTTGCCAAAAGAGGGCAGCACCTACCACCACATCATGGAAACCAATAGATACAACGCACAAACATCTAGGTGGGTCATGCGTCGAAATTGGCCTCAAGGTCAAAGGTCAAGGTCAAAATAAGTAATGAAAATTTATGTACATTTTTGGGAGTAAATGACGCCAATTATCACTTAGTGATGCAAATCGATAGAAAGAGCACATAAATCTACGTGGGTCATCCGTCCAAATTGACCTCAAGAACGAAGGTCAAGGTCAAAACGAATTTTGAAAATTTACGTACCTTTTTGCGAGCAGGTGGCGCCATCTTTCACTAAATGATGCCAATCAATAGAAAGAGCACATAAAAGTCTGGGTGGGTCATCCGCCGCGATCAACCTCAAGTTTGAAGTTCAGGGTTAAAACGAGCATTAAAAATTTACGTAGCTTCTTGGGAATAAGTAATGCCATCTATTACTACGTAATGCGCACAGATAGATAGAGCACATAAAAGTCTAGGTGGATCATCCACCGACATTTACCAAAAGGTCAAAGGTCAAGGTCAAAACAAGTGCTGAAAATTTACGTACTTTTTTGCCAGAAGGAGGTGTTACCTTCCACCACGTTATGAACACAAATAGATACAACGCTAAAAATTTGGGCGTGTCATTCGCCAAAACTGGCCTCAAGGTCAATGGTCAAGGTCAAAACGAGTATTGAATTTGCGTACCTTTTTACATGTATGTGGTACCACCTATCACTGCGTTGTGCGCACCAATACAAAGAACACATAAAAGTCTAGGTGGGTTATCCTCCGAAATTGACCCACAGGTCAAAGGTAAAGATCAAAACGAGTGTTAGAAACTTACACACCTTTCACCAGTAGATGGCGCCATCTGTCAGTAAGTGCATAAAGCACTTGAAAGTATAGGCGGGTTATCCTCCAAAATTTACCTCAAGGTCACAGGTCAAGGTCAAAACCAGTGTTGAAAAATTACGAGCCTGTTTACGAGTAAGTGACGCCACCTACCACTAAGTGATGCACACTAATATATAGAGCACATAAAAGTTCATCCTTCGACATTGACCTCCAGGTCAAAAGTCAAGGTCAAAACGGACGTTAAAAATTTACATTACGAAAAATTACTTTTACGAGTACATGGCACCACTTGTTACTAAGTCATCAATACCAAAAGACAGGGCACATAAAAGTCTAGGTTGGTCGTGGACTGAAGGTGACTCCAAGGTCAACAGTCAACGTAAAAATGAGCGTTGAAAATCCGCGTATCTTTTTACAAGGAGGCGACTTCACCTACCTCTATCATCAGGTGGCGCCATCTGTCACTCGCAAAAAGGTACTTAAATGTTAAATAATCATTTTGACCTCGATCTTTGACCTTGAGGCCAATTCTGGCGGATAGCCCACCTTGACTTTTAAGTGCTTTATCTGTTGGTTCTCATGACTTAGTGGTATGTGGCGTCAACTACTCGTAAAAAGGCACGTAAATTTTTAATACTTGTTTTGACTTTGACCTTTGACCTCGAGGTCAGTTTCGGTAGATGGCTTAGCTAGACTTTTGGTTTTATGTTCTATTTATTGGTTCGCATCACTTAGTGATAGGTGTCGCCACCTATCACTAAGTACCACCTATCACAAGTCGCAAAAAGTACGTACATTTTTAATATTCGATTTGACCTTAACGTTTGATCTTGAGATGAACTTCGACGCATGAACCACCTAGACTTTCATGTGCTCTATCTATTGGTTCGCGTCGCTTAGTGACAGGTGGCGCCACCTACTCGCAAAAAGGTACGTGAATCTTTAATGCTCGTTTTGACCTCGATCTTTGACCCTGAGGTCAGTTTTTACGTATGACCCATTTAGAGTTTCATTTGTTCCATTTATTGCTCTGCATCGCTTAGTGATAAGTATCGTCATCTACACATAAAAAGGTACATAAATTTTCATTACTCGTTTTGATCTTGGCCTTTGACCTTGAGGTCAGTTTCGGCCGATGATCCACCTAGATTTTTACGCGTTGTGTCTATTGGTTTTGATGACATAGCGGTAGGTGATACTCTCTTCTGGCAAAAAGGCACGTAAATTTTCAACACTTGTTTGACTTTGACCTTTGAGCTAAAGGTCAAATTCAGCGCATGATCCACCTAGACTTTATGTGCTCTGTCTATTGGCTTGCATCACTTAGTGTTAAGTGGCATCATCTGCTCGTAAAAAGGTACATAAATTTTCAATACTCGTGTTGAGCTTGACCTTTGAACTTGACGTTAATTTCGGCGGATGACCCACCTAGACATTCATGTGCACTATCTATTGGCTCGCATCGCTTAGTTATAGGTGGTACCACCTACTCGCAAAATGGAAAGTAAAGTTTTAATACTCACTTTGACCATGACCTTTGACCTTGAAGTCAATTTCGGTGGACGACCCACCTAGACTTTCATGTGTTCTATGTATGGGTTTGCGTAACTTAGTGATAGGTGGCGCAACGTACTCGCAAAAATGCACGTAATATATCAACACTCGTTTTGGCGTTTACCTTTGCCCTTGAGGTCAATTTTGGCGGATTAACCGCCTAGATTTTTTGCATTGTATCGATTGGTGTCCATCACGTAGTGGTAGATGGCACCCCTTTCTGGCAAAAAGGTACTTAAATTTTCAGCACTTTTTTACCTTGACCTTTGACCCTGAGGCCAATTTCGGCGGTGACCCATTTAAACTCTCATGTGCTCTATGTATTGGTGCGCATCGCTTAGTGATAGGTGGCGCCACTTACTCGTAATAAGGTAAGAAGTTTTACCTACGTACATATCTTCAGGATGCTTCATTTGGCCTTGCCCTTTGACCTTTTTTACCCCAGGTGAAAACGGACCTCGGATTCGAATCCCTGGATGCTATATGACCTTAAAACATGTTTTTGTCGAAATATGTTATCGTTGCTGATTTCGTTTTCGTTTTCGTTACTAACTTCACGGACATCCAGCGGGTCGGGCCCGCTGACCAGGCCCGCCCGGCCGCCGGCAGCGTCAGCTCTGGCCGCAGTTACCGGGCAAGACCTTCCCGTCTCGAAAGGCCTCACTGGACTTCGCCAGTCGCCGGCCGGTCGTAAGCCGGCCGGCGACTGTCAAGGGGGATGACACAAACATCCTTTTGTCGCCCCAAACGCGGCCGGTGAAGCGTGGAGACAGAGAGCGCCGCACGCCGAGCCGCGGCGCTCGTATTACGCGCGGGTGCGACCTGCCCCTGGCTCAGCCGGCACGGATGGGTCCGAGCGGGCGCTGCCGCCCGGGCCGAACAACGACCGGTTTCTGGTACAGACAGCATTGGGTACGCTGATGTCAGTACTATAAAATATACAGCCCCGCGGGCAATGAGGTTGGAACTTGTGGCCTCGCTCTCATGCGAAATTGCTCGATAACAATCGGTGGTGGGTGACTAAAGAAATTTCCATTTCGATTCAGGACGGAATGGTAATTCATACGACACATACAGCCGAAAATAAGAACTTTTAATCGCGAGTGACAAGGAACGTCACAGAGTTGTCCGGACCTGGGCGAATGTACCATGGACGACTGTAAGACAGGCCTTCGGTGGCCAAACGTCCCGGGATAAGGACTGAGCTGGCCGAAGCCACAGTCACTCAGAAAAGGAGTCGCGGGCGAGTAGCCCTCAGAGTCCCGGGCTGACCGGAGGCCCGGGGGACCCCGGCGACGCTGACGTAAGGAGCAGTTATCTAACTCGTGTTTTGTTAAATTCTTTCTCCGCGCAAGTGACCGCAGTGTCAGACGGCTGTCCGGTCCTGGACGAATGGATCGTGGACGGCTGTAAGACCGGGACATAGGCTGACATAGGCTGACTATGTTCCCGTCTTAGGCTCGGACCGAACCGCATTGATCGGTAGCCAAAAGTCTCCGGGGAAGGCCTGGGCTGGCCGCGGCCACGGCAGCCCAGCTCACCGGTAGCCCGGGGGACCCCGGCAGCGACTGACATGATGCTGGGTCATCTGGCCAGGTGAAAAGACCTGCTGGGCGGAATTAACTTTGACGAGAGAAAAGTCTAGTCTACGGACGAAACAGTTTCAGCCGAAAACTTTTGCAGCGGGTGTTGCCAAGGCACGTCACCGGAGCTGGGGAGGAGAAATCAAAGGGGAAGGGGGGATGAGTGTCTTTCGTCACCAGGGAAGGGCATGCGGATGAAAATGGGGAGGGTAATGTAGGACCAGAGGAGGGCTAGCCAACGTGCGTCACAGCCAATTTGCGGACCAGCGTTACTTCATTTTAAAGCAAACCAGTACGCAGTCAGTGTTGGTCTACACTTCACTAAAATGTCTTAAACATTTTGTCTACTTGACGACTAAACATGGTTTTTGGGGACAACATGAGGCGATATAAGTAGCCGGTGGGGGGGGAGTAAAAGGCTCTCGAATGCCGCCGTTACAAAGTCATCCCTCAGAATGTCCCCTTTCTTCTCTCGCCTTTTTACGTCTCACCCCGCTTCACTCACCGTCTATATGCACGACCAGAGTTGACCGCCTCAGCAGTTTGTACATAGTTTCCGCAGGCGGTCGGCTCGTCGGAGGATGTTTCAGCGAAACCGAGCCGTTCAGCAGGCGCCGGCCACCGCAACGACGGCACGCGCAGCAGCTCCCACGCGCGCGGCAGCGTACGGTGCGGTGGCCGGCGAGCAGGACGACGAGAATAGAACAGAATACCGCGCCGCATATTTTATTCCGCCAAATCGCTGAAACCGGTCACGCCGCAGATGCGCTACAACTTTCTATCACCCAGAAATAGGTAACAAGAGAATACGTGGCACAAGCAGCAGCAATCAGATGCACAAGAAAACTCAAGCGCGATTTTTGTGCTCTCGCATAGAATAGAAAGATGAATTTCGGGAATCGAGTCGATTCACTGCAGTGTGAGAATGGCCTTTGAATCAGAATCGGACCATTCTCTGCTTTTAAAGGTGAATCAGAATCAGAATCACCTACTTGGGTTGCGAATCAGGATCCAATCCATTTTCAGTTTCGTGTATCCCTTGCAATTCTCCTCACGGGTAATTACTCCCTAGGCACTGCATCGTCACGTCGAGTTATTGGCGGCGATTAGCCTGGGAACGTCATTTTAGCCCATGCGTGCCCTCGGCCTCAGACAAAGTGTCATCCTTTATCAGCTTTAAGGATGCCACTGACGTCACGCAATGGCTAGTGACGTCAAGAGAACAGAGGACGTGACCGAGCCAATTTCTCCCTTCTGCACGTCTGTCTCAAGAGACGATTCACGTGCCAGTCCGGAAAGGAATCGCACCGGACCAGTCCATCTGTCACTGTGTTATATGGATCCGGGCACAAGGTGGCTGATACCTGAGACATTTGCCACCATGATGATGTCCCGGCACCATGCCAGTTGCTCAGAATACACCAGACTGCAGTATTTTTCCTCACAAATGTTGTGAAACCGCGCGAATCAAAGAGACCACTTGATGCAATCCGACCAGGGGTGTCGCCAGATGAAGCTCAGAGGTTCCAGTCCCAGAACTTTTCGTCAGCCTCCTAATGATTTTAATATATGAGAAAGTAAATGCGAACCTCTTTCACACGCCACCGACACCATCCCTTGCTAGGTTTTCGGGACGTCATCAGAATTTCTCGCCAAGCCATGGTGAGAAATCTCAATGATGCCGACTATTCTCTGCGAGAGCAGTCAAAACTCCAGTGAGTGCTGATTGATTGGCCCAGCAGCGCTGTTTTTCAGCCACAACCATCCTGCGCCCCCGTCCCACTGGCTGGACCCGCCGCCGTCCGTGAGCGGTTCGTGCGGACACCGGTAACTGAGTGAGGCCAGCAGATGGCTGGCCTCCGTCAGCCGCGCGCGCCTGGCCGCGTTCTTGGCAGAGGTACTGACCGATTACTGGTGCAGCGGGTCAGCCGTGCGGGAAGCAGACACTAGAGAGGTTTACAGCTGGGATGTCCGGGGTCGGAGCGGGATGCAGGGACTACTTCGACGGGTTGTTGGTGCCACAAAAGTTAAAGATGTCGTTTGACATAAAACGAGAAGCGGAAAACAAACAACAACAACAGTAATAATAAGGATAATGATAACACTAATAATAACGATAACAATAACAATAATAACAATAATAATAACAATAATACAATAATAATAATAATAATAATCTATACAAATTATGTCCCAGGAAGCAACGAACAGTATATGATGGCTGTCGGCATGACCATTGGTCATTCTGGTATATACAAGTTCATGGTGGATCCACATCAGCACAGAACATGAGATCTTGTCAACCATCGCTTTTCCACGCATTGTGTCGCTTGTCGCCCAAGTGTTAAATGATTAATTCATAGCATTGCCGTGCTGTCAATTCGCAGCTTTATCATGCGGAAACACGCGCTGCCATCTATCGGCGAGTAAAAAAGCAAAGGACTCGACACTGCTTGGGGATTTCATATTGTTTGTGCCTCGTGACAAAGACCCCTTTGTCGTAGGCATCGCATTAACCTGCCCAAAATAAACCAGCCGTCGCAGGGATGAGATTAACAGGAGCCAGGCCGCGCCAACAGCCATCCGGTTGCTGGTCCAAATCTGGATGTCGGCGGACCAGTAAAGAACAGCTATTCATTCTTCGTGGGAGGACTCCTTAGGTTTTCGCTGCTAATTCTGTCAACGGAAATGTATATCACCTGCATATTTTTTCCATGACCACTTGATATTTATACGCTGGTAGAGAGGGATGCTAACCCTCGCCTAAACGGGGGTGGGAGGGGAGAGTTTCGACGCCCCGCCCTTTAAGAACTCTTGGTGACACCAAAAGACCAGCGCGAGCAGCGCGCTGAAATTTCAGTAACTTTTGCATAATTTCCGCGTGTCCTGTGGAGTTTTAACTTCTGGCTGTGTTAGGCTACTAATCTATGTCACTAATCTATGCCACGTATGGCGAAGGGGCCAACCTCTGATTTTGTAATCCGCCCCATACTTGGGGGGGGGGGCGGTTGACGGCCCCCCAGGTGTTTCCGGGATTGCGAGAGAACAAACGCAACGCCACGAAACTTGGTGTACCTTTTGCTTCATGATTTTTACATCTTGTATCTATTTTTTGACTTCAGTTCAACTAAGGTGCTTGACCTAGGTCAGGGCAAATGTACCTATGCCCAAAAAAGTTTAGTGCGCTGTAACTTTTTCGCAAAAAAATATCACAATAAAACTTTTAAGGATTAGAAATTTTGATAAATACAACAAATTTGCTATTCCGAGTTTTTCGGAAATGCACGGGTCACTGACCTAGGGTAAGCAAGTTTTCAACATAAGCCGTCGTTTTTTTCGAAAACCGACGGAATTTTTGGAAACAATATGAGTGTGGGGAGATCCAGACATCCAGTTTTCATCAGTGGGCAAAGTTTCAATGGCATCCAACCACTGACGTGGGGTCAGGTCACGAATAACTGTTATGAGTCAAAATGCACTGCCATGAAAATCAGCCATGAATGACTCAGATCGGATTGAAAATGGCAGAACTGGCTCGCACAGCTGCGACTAATACCAAGAAGTCGAAAAAGTTTAAAAAATTGCATGTTTTGGGAATAAACAGACTTTTGCGAGTAAAGCTCCGCCAGTTGTGTAGATTGACCACTAATGAGTTCTTTCCACACGAAATCATTCAAAGAACCAATAGGATCAAGAAACAGCACTTGGAATCACATATTTTGCAAAAATAAAAGAACGCTGACATTAGTTGTTAATTTCATGTCGTTTCGTCGGCGGCGCCCGCCGTGCAGTATTGCAAAAATCACCGTGTCTTTAACTTAACGTTTCCGGGTACATATTAAACAGATTAGAGAAAATAGGCGTATATCGGCATCTGGGGACTTTCACCTGTCCGCTGGTGACGTTGGTAGTCACAGGCCTTGAGATTCAGGCCGTTTCGCGGTCTCATGGAGTCGGCTATGAGAAAACATATATGGGAAGTAAATTGCTTACATATTATCTACAACTAAAAATGAGGCCAGTTTTGAGCTCTACTCGTCACGAACTTTCCAATGGTGAGCGTACTTTTATCGTGCAACCAACCGTTCGTGAGCTAGAGGAGGCGGTCAACCTCTCCCCCCAGTCGAGCGTGCATGGCGCTGACCCATGGTCAAGCGCGGGTTAAAGTCTTTTACGAACTACACCGTATGATCGTTCGACCTGAAACTTTTAGGGATAGTGGTCGAGGACATTCCTAAGAATTTAGCTTCCTCGAATTTGTTGTCAAGATCAATTTCAATGAACTGAAGTCAGCTTAATATTCGCCTTATTCCTCTATTTCTGACGGCTTTGAACAGTTTCTTCGGCTCATTGGTGATGAAATGCACTCCTGGGCCAAGATGGTCACCAAATGCGACACGCAGTGTCGGCCCACATCAAGGATCAGTAGGTCAGGTCAGATCACATTTGGGGTAAACTGGCAAAAAGGAGTCTTAAACCCCATTTTGATTATTTATGCAGTAAAAATAAGCACTGAAATAGATTTTGCTGTCCAAAATTGCACCCAGACGCTTCCAAGCTTTGAAATGATCTTAGGTCATCTGAGGTAATGCAAGATCACCGTGGTAGAAGCTGAGCTCATATCCAGATGTCTAGCTTTATCCTTCCGGTTTATTTCATGAAACAATGACAGATCTCGGCATAGCAAGATGAAATCCAAACGAGCTTCAAATCAGGTCGTAATTCTTTGTCAGGCCAGGTCATATGACAGACCTTATATAGCACCCTAGTGATCGCGGTTGTGGAACCCAAGGAGATGCCATCCAAGAGTATTCCTTGCCCTTTTGTTTGCATTGTTATTGAACCTCGACAGAACACGAAATAAAGCAAAGGAAACGGCTGGATGCTAATCCAGGTCACAAGGTCGGGCCGGGTCACGTCCGGCCATGGGCGTGCTAGTCTGGAAGCATATAAAAAACAATTCGTACCGCAATATGGACAACACATAAACTCGACTTGTTAACTAACGAGATATAATATTTTTCTGACATCGAACGACGACAAAATCATTCACATCTTTTCTCCTTTTTTGTACCGGCTTCAGAGCAGCTACCAGCGGCTGATGACCAGGAGTACTCCCGTCCACGATTCATCGCGAATCAAAAAAACATGCGTCAACACCTCCTTAAACGAGCAAAAAAACTTGGAAACTAGCAGGTCGCGGCTCTCCCTGCTAAGAAAGGAAAATAGCAAGGCAGGACTGCAAATCAGGAAGAAGTGCGGCGGTGATTGTTACGAGCACAGACGTGTAAGTGAAGTTACCAAATGTGGGCAAGAAGTAAAGTATCCAGTGCTAAAAGCCGCATGTAGGTGATCACTGCACTTTTCCAAGATAAATACAAAGTATGGAGCAGTGTAAGATTTCTTCACATTGGGCGTTCTCCGTGAGACTACCTTTAGATTACATCTACTCGTAGCAGTATTATTTTCATTCATAATACGTTGCGCAACATTTCCTTTGGTTTAAGCATTAAAGTCATACAAGAGAAAAAAACCATACACACAACAGCCACACAGACAATATGGAACCAGCAGTTAACGTGTAACGTTCGCAGAAATAACGCTACTGTATCAGAAATTACGTTGCCAACAAAGCAATGGCGCCATGAACTGGAAAACATCTACAGACTGGCGCTCATTTGTATGCGAACATCCACATTCATGCATGTTATAACCATCAGAAGAGTTTGCTTTTTTATATGTTTGAATATGTTATGCATTTACTCCTCATTGGTGTTGCCAGCTGCACATGTTCCCTTCTACATTTGCTTCAGCTTACATTTCTGCTCACAGTCATCGGGCATGTATCATCGGGCATGTGTCTGCTGTGTCTGCTGACAGGCGGCCAATGCGTGCCCGCTCTCCAGCGCATATCTCTGCTGATGTCTGAACAGTTGCCTCCCATGGGCGGTTCCGCGTCTGCCGTCTGCTTCTTCTGCCGTCTGGACTTGTGACCACAGGCGCGGGAGCCATGGGGTCAGAGGGGTCTCAGCCCCCCAACTTTTTTGAAATTTAACATTGACCCTATGGGCACTGACTGGAAAGAACTGACCCAAAATGCCTCTCGCCCTCTCCCCAACTGAAGGCGAGCTCCTATGCCCTGCCCGTGACTGATTCGGCACGTCCCACCGTCACCTGCTCGTGCCTTCACCTGTGCCTCTCGGCTGCCCATGATTGGCCGCGCGTTCTCCCCAGCGCCTATGATCGGTCGTGCCGTCTGTGCCGTCGACCGGCACCTGGCTATAGGCTATAGGCTAAAGGCACCCCTATGATCGGTCGTGCCGTCTGTGCCGTCGACCGGCACCTGGCTATAGGCTATAGGCTAAAGGCACCCCTACGATCGGCTGTGCCGTCTGTGCCGTCTACATCTGGCCCAGGCGCAGACGGCCGGGTGTGTCGGCCGGCCGGGCCGGCCGCTGAGCTGTTTTGGCTGGCTGGCAGACGCCGCCAGCTGAGCGGGCGGTGGGTCGCCGCGCCGCGCCGGCTCAGTGTCACGCCGTCAGGCGCCGACTGCACCATGTTCAGCTTCCTTAGGCGCGACAAGGGCGACGCCAAGAAGGAGGCCAAGCAGACCAAGAGCCGGCGCCAGGAGAGCTCCGGCTCCGACAGGTGAGCGCCGCGGCGGCCGGCAGAGGGTCCGCGTCTCGCCGGCCCCTCTCTCGGAGACCGGCGGCCGGCAGAGGGTCCGCGTCTCGCCGGCCCCTCTCTGGGAGACCGGCGGCCGGCGCAGGCGGCGCCAGCTGATGGCCGGCCCGAGTTAGCTGATCCGCGCGTCAGTGGGCGTGCGATGACGCGTGACCGTTCTAAGGGCGGCGCAAGTTTGTTTTCATGTCGATTAATCAGGGACCTCACAGAAGTAGATATTTTTAGAGGTCACCTCGTGGGCGTGGAAACCCGTGCGGTTACGGTTCCCATGTGCCCATCAGGTGTTTCAGTAACAGAAACAAACACGGCTTGAAAGTTGAGAGGGCGGTCGGTTAACCGCCCACTCAGCGCCCTGTCACAAACTCATACCTCATTTAATGAAATGAGTTGTTCGTTGATGAAGGCGTGATTTTGGGTTATAAGTGTTACTACGTCAGAGTCTGAACAAAAAGATGCAATAAAACTGGTGTAACATGGTCGTACTGATGCTGTCGGTGCGTTAAGTCTTGTGCCGTTATCTTATTCCATATGCTATGTCTTTTGTGCTCCAAAGGCGACTTTGGAAGAAATTGCCTACATGGCTACCTTTTTTGAAAATCTACATGGCATTTTCTTTCTCAAGGCTCGGACTAAAGATGAAAGCTCCGACAATATAACTACTTCGACTCTTGGAACTTCGTCTTCATTTCACGTGTATTCAGTATGTGAGAGCTATCGATCATATTGATTTGTGCAGCAGCTTGCACTGGCGTGTTACACAGGTAAATCAGTGGCTTAATTAATAATAGTTAAGCCAGGCGTTGTATATAAACGGTTTATTTCATATGGTGTCGTAAAGACCAATTTTATCAGGAATGGCTGAGGAATTTTTTAGAAATCCGTTTAGAAATCCGGAGTGCGCATGGTGCGGGCAACGGATCAAGTATCATATCCATCATTGAACACTGGACTGCGTACCACCAAGCTAAAAATATATTCTTTCCTCTGAAATGTCTGCTCATCAACACTGCAAAGCCCGTTGTGCTGCTGGGGTTCACACGCTCGCCAGCATGTCATCGGTGGTGATTTCACGCTGTCGCTGCCGATTTACGGCTGTGGTCTGTTTAGGCGCCCGTTCCCAGCACGTTTACCAGATGCCGGTGCTTCGTCCTCGCCCGGTCGGCCGCCGGCTGTGCGCGGTTTACAAGCCTGCCGGCTGCTATCATACAAAGGCTGCTGCTGCACCACCGAGTCTAACCAGCTCGTGCGCTGGGCGGGCGCCAAGCCGCTTGACGCCGCTCCGCCGCACAAAAACGGGGACCTTCGAACCGATGTGTGGCAGTTCACTGCCACCGGCAGTCGCTGCTGTCGTCCGTGACTCTCGGCCGGCAGCTGAAGCCAGAGCGCGCCGCAGTCTCTCCAGATAGGCGAGGCGCCCCATCGGAAGTCGGGCGTTGTTGTCGGGTGTCACTGCCGCCGGTAAAGTCGGAGGAGCTCGGGAGAGTGAACGCGTAAGTGCGGTGTTTCGTCGTGAATGAACCGGGCGGCCGGCGACCTTTGGCGACTTTTTGTCTCCGAGTATTTGAAGTCCAGCCAACTGGCATCAGTGACCTCTTGCCCTATCCTCCGGCCAGCATTAGGTGAAATTAAAAGCTGGTGGGAGTCGTTTGAGATAATGCTCATGGTGGGATGAGAAAGCTGGAATTTGACCATGATGTCGGTTGTCTACAGCTGCTAGTGTACCATTAAGCTAGCATCTCTGCCGCCTATTGTATCAAACAGCTGGAAGCTGTCCTCTGCAGCTGGCGAATCAAATGCCGTCTCTGTTACCGGAGCATTGGAAAGTCCCAGCCGACAGTTCCAGGAAGCCACAGCTGCCGTTCCGCCCCGGCCAGCAACTGTGCTGGTGCATCAGAGACCCGGCTGCTGCGCTGTCCTCGGCCGCTGTGTTCCAGACAGCCGGAAGCCTGTGCTCGCCGCCGGTGTCGCGCGCAGCCGGCAACTGTGTCGCGCGGTCGCGCCGCTCGGCAGCGCTGAGGTCGCCGCCGTCCTGAAGTGTTCAGCTCGGCTGAATCACAGTGCCGGGCGATGAGGGCGGAGCGGCGGCGCCCGGCCGTGCGGGAACCCCGGCCCGGCCGCTGCCAAAGTAATCAGAGCCGCACAGGTCGGACCGGGACCGCCGCGTCCCGCCCCTTCTCCCGAGCAGGTGACGCGACGGACCGGCCGCACACCACGCTGGACAGATCTGCACAGAGCAGCGCTCAGTTGACGCTGCACGGCCTGCCGCACACCACGCCGAGCCGATCGCACGGAGCAGCCCTCACTTAATGCTGTACGGTCTACGTATTGCCGTCTCGTAATACCACTTATCTGATTTTGTCACTACCTAGCATTTCAGTTAGAAAGTTATGGCAAGATATTAAAAGGCTTATCAACACAAGCGTTGGTGACCCTTTGCGAATTTCGCGCACTAGTGGGGAGCATACGTTACCCCCTCTATCTCCTGATCTATACCACCGCTTCCAACGATTTTTTGGGAAGTGGGAAGTCTCTGTGATGGTCTTACAACCATCTAAAACTAAATGACCTAGGTCAAGTCTAGTGAGACCAAAGGAAGTCAAACATATAATGTTACCTCTTCCTTTCTTCAGATCTACTTAATGGATGACCGCAGCAGGCACGTAGCCAGGATTTTCCTTCGAGGGGAGTGCCGAATTTTGTCTTATGCTACTAACACATGGCGAAATTAGGAAAAAACACTAATTTTACGTCATTTACGTCGTTTTTAACCCACAAGAAAACATATAAAGTTTGTTTTGGCACATGTCATCTCTATTACGCATTCCTGCAAAATTGCGACATATCTAGTGTAGACCGCTTGGCTCAGGGGAGGGGGGCATGGCCCCCATTCCCCCTTGGCTACGTCCCTGGCCGCGTGCAAATTTTGTGGAATATCAGTCGGTGTAATAAACTCACACATCGAGAAGAGAGATTAACCCAAATCTGATCAATCAAGGTTAACTAAGGTCAGTATTCGAAGATGTTGTATTTTGTAAAAATGAAGCATAGCACCATCTGGTGATCTGTTAGGTGGTTGGATGCCTTTGTGCATCCGTGAGTCAAGTGGCGTACTTAAGTCACCTTAGGTCATCCTAGGAGCCCAATTGGGATCAACAAAACGCACGTCCACAAAAGTTAACTGAGGTCATTTGGGTAGATTTGGAGAAAAAGAAAAAGTTGTTTGTTTAATAATTTACCTAAGATGGCCTTAGTTGTTCTGACCTAGTTTGCCTATGCTTTAACGAACCTGCACGCATCATACAAAGTCCCCCTCCAGTTTCCCGTATTACACCAAGAAAAGATGGCTCAGTCTCAGAAAATATGTACGTATTAAATTGGCCAGGAGAATCTAAATGATAAATCATAACGGTTATTTTGGCAACCAGGTCCACATCAGGTTCACACAAAAAAGCACATTGCCAGACAAAGAGAATCAGGGTAGAACTAAAGCGGGAAAAATAGTTCAATGGTACTTTCGTTTAGGTGGTAGATCTTCTGAGCAAATCGGTACCACCAAAAGTGCGTTTTCCTACTGCCTTCCTGCCTACAAACTTCTGCACTGTCCTTAAGGGATAACGTTTCAGGTAGTCACACGTTTGTTCATTTCTGGACGTAGTTCGCAAATGAATGGCATCTTGGTTAGCTTCCTGCTGACGTGGTCGTAACATTTTTTGACAATCTTACGTTTCGGGCAGGACCTCTATTGGATGATACGTCTGGAAATGTATTCCAAGAGGATTCTTCTCCTGTTTCCCGAAAGCCTCTCTCCAGTGCTTCATGAAGTGGTCCCTTGTTGGTTTGATGCATTCGCCAACGTAGGTAAAGAGTGAAGGTAATATAGAGCAAGGTAATCATGGAGTCGCATTGCACAGAATGAAGGTAATCTGGTGAACCACATTACCAACTCCACACTTATCCTCCAGGCCAGCCGCACAGGTTGTACATCTGCCACGAGTTAGACTGTTGTTAGGGTCTCTTATGGCATTTGTAGTGAGCTGTTTTCTGCTGCGACAAAAGTGCCTGTGGCAACCCTCTGGGTCCTTTGGCCGTTTCAGGAGCTGTCTGGACGTCTCAAGGCTTAGTAGCTTCAGAGGCCTCTCTGGTCATCTCAGGGTCCCTATTGCACGAGACTGCTAATTAGCAGTCTCCTTGGTGCGATGCTTCAGGAGCCCCACTGGCTGTCTCGGGGGGGGGGCCTTTTTCCGTGCCAGGAGCCCGTCTTACACATTCGGGGGCCCTCTGGCTGTCCAGGGCCCCCATAGCGTCCTAGAAGCTCTTATCGTATTTGCCTTGTAAGGGCCCTTCAACCTTTTTGGCGGTCTCAGGAGCTCTGCCGTATAAGGGCCCATCTTGTTTTCCAAAAAGACCGTTGTAGCCCATTTGGGTCCCCTCCCAAGGTATAGGTCATCGGCGACTCCCCATTCAGGGGGTTTCTCGAGCTGGCCAGGGTCCACTTATGCCGTGCTAGACACCCTCTTAAGTTTTTGCCGTCTCAGGGGCCTTTCTGGGGCTTGTAGCCTCCTCATGAACCCTTTGTCGTGTTGGGGCCCCTTTCGCGGTCCCAGGTTTCCCTGGAGAGTTTCAGAGGCTCTTCTGTCCAACTCAGGGGCCATATTGGCTTCTCACGGTCTCATTCCCCCCCCCCCCAAGCCCTCGGACTGCATCAGGAACCTCCAGCTTTTCATACAAGCCTGTAAAACCCATTTGGGTTCCCTATGATATCCCAGGGGCCTCTATGTCGTCCTAGGGACTCAGTCCTCATCTTGATCATCTCAGGAGCCCCGTAAGCCTTCTGGCGGTCTCAGGAGCACTCTGCCGTGTTGGGACCCTGTTGTGGTCTCCGGGGCTCTTTGGAAGTTTCATGGGCTCTGTGATGTGTCTGACCCTCCCAGAGGCCCCCTGGCTGCACCAAAAACCTTTTTTTTCAAGAGCCAAGAACGTTTTGACAAAGACCCTCTGAATCTCATATTCTCAGGCCCCAGGGAGGAGGGGGCGATTGCCGCCATCTCCCCCTCTTGGGTCCACGCCTGGATATATGGCCTGTGCGGCTGGCCTGGAGGGTAAGTGTGGAGTTGGTAATGTGGTTTACCAGATTACTTTCATTCTATGCAGCGCAACCTACGTTGGTGGATGCATCGCACCAATTAAAGACCGCTTCACGGAGCAACGGAGAGCGGCCTTTAGGAAAGACGACAAGAATCCTCTTGGGATGCATTTTCAAACATATCATCCCATGGGAGTCCTGCCGGAAACCCCTGTGACCTGCAAAATTGTCTAAAAATGCTACGACCACGTCAGCAGGAAGCTAACCGAGACTCTGTTCATTCGCGAAATGCGTCCAGACATAAATAAACATGTGACTAGCTGGGAGAGGGACAGTGCAAAAGCATGACAGTGGTGGCACCTATTTACCATCATTTTATTTTGGTTGACCTTGATTGACCTGACCCAGGCCACCTGTACCTTTAGACTGTAAGCTTATCACATAGGCTAACTCCTCACAATATTGTGTGGCTGGGTGTTCGGCGGAACTTATTCCAAACTTATTCTTATTTTCCGTGCTACGATCCGACACGCCAGCGGCCGTCCCCCGGCGACGGTGAACCGTTCACGTGACCGGTCTCCCGACTTTGCCGAGCTGATCGGAATGTGACCGGCCTCCCGGCCTTGCCGAGCTGATCGGAATGTGACCGGCCTCCCGACTTTGCCGAGCTGATCGGAATGTGACCGGTCTCCCGACTTCGCCGAGCTGATCGGAATGTGACCGGTCTCCCGACTTTGCCGAGCTGATCGGAATGTGACCGGTCTCCCGACTTTGCCGAGCTGATCGGAATGTGACCGGCCTCCCGACTTTGCCGAGCTGATCGGAATTTCAGCGCTCCAGCGCTCCTGCTATGAAAGCTATGCGCGAAAACATGAGGGGTGGATGAGCTGTGTCCCACACCACTGCGTGTGGTAAACCTTCCGGCTGTTGCATTTGACAATGTTCTTGTGACGACAATGAAGTCCGGATGTCCTGATCATGTAGCTTGCCTTTCTGTAATGATGTACATGCCGGCTTCGTTCACATGGCGTCTGATAAATCGTAGGAACGGTACTGCTTTCGTAGTCTTTACATCGAGATAGTGGTAAATTAATACCAAGGTAATGAATGATGAATGAACTCGACAGTACCACTCAGTCAGGGGCGTAATTTTGTATTCCTTTGGTGTGGAGCTTCCATACCACAGGAAATCATTGATATGTAATTCCTATGTTATAAAATAAGATACTGCAAATGCGTTATCATTGTCACATTTGAGGGTCTGATGAATTTAGTTTTCCAAACCAAAACTTGCCCCAATGCTGCACCCATGCACACAGTTGTTTCTTTTGGCACAGACAGGCGTATTCCGTGCTTCCCATCCATCGTCGTAGACGCAGTAAATCGCAGGATTGCTTGTATCACATTGACAAAACCAGAAACACTGGCGCTGCAGTTCGGAATAGTAAATACCTGTTTAACACTCGCATTTCTTGCCTGTGCGTAGTTGGCACCTGATCGAAGGTCCACGGCACTCCGCCCAGCAATGAATTGTGACTTCCAAAACCAGCCTTTGGTTCAACAGCCTCTCAGAACAGAGGTACGCTTGACAATCTGCAGTTGAGTCAGCATCCTGCCTTAAATATATTTAGATATGCGAAGTATTTTTGGAACTGTTACCGGTCTTTCAGACGGCACGCAAGCTTGGCAACAATGCGGGTGCCAACAGCATGCCTCGGATATATTACAACACGCGACATTGATCTAGATAAGTTACATTTACTTCCGAAAAGAAACAACAGAAACTTGGGTGCCAGCCAAAATGATAAGGATTTCAACTTTTCTGTCTACGAAAATACATTTGACTGCTCTTATTGACACGCATGGTGATACTCGTATGTCATTGGGATATATAGCTTGGGCTTTGCAAGCGTGCCAAAATGTTTTTTTTACATCTGGCACGGCACGATGATATCAAATGGCCTCGTAAATCATTTTTATGGCTGACGTTCGCATCTCAAACGTACATGGTCCATGAAGCTATCGTTCTGTATGTCTAGGAGTGTTTTTTTATGCACACACACGTCCAATGAGAGTTATCCATTCATTCGGAGATGACAGCGCGTGTAAATTCTTTTCTCGAGGACTTTCCGAGTGACTGAAGCCAAGTGGCCAGTGCAGGCACCCAACCGAGCACGCTTTGCACGCCTGAGAACCGTCCAGCTCTCCGTTTCCGTCGCGTTCTCAGATTGGTGTCACCTATTCCCATCACCATACCGACCTTGTCGCGCTCTGGCACCGAGAAGTCGGCCGACCCGGCGGCGGCCGCGCCGACCGCCGCTCTGACGTCACAGTCAGCTGACCGGCGGCCGCCTGGACGCCAGCTGTTTATCTCGGGGAGAACGCCCGGGGCGCCAGACGCAGGGCTTCCGCCTGACCTTTTGGCGCCGCCGGCGGCGCTGTTCTGAGGACAGGTCCGGGTTGCTGAGTGGTGCGGAGAGCGCTACGTCATTCCGTGGCCCTGTGTAAAGCCATTGGCGAGGAAATGGCCTGGATGGATCCGGGCCAACGTCTTCTTACGCGGTGGACTTTCCTGGACGCCAGCGTCATCATTTAAGTCAAAGTCAAGGTTCATAATGCAAAACACATCGTGTTCATGTCGTATTGCAAACGTACCAGGGGTGTGGTTCCTATCTCTTTGCGTGTGCCCCAGCGCCCACCAAACGAAATTGGTACCCGCAGTGCATCTGTACCACTTACAACCCAAAATGTTAGGAGATATTTCCTAAAATATGCTCTGGAGAGGCGCACCAAGGATTTTTCTCAGCGGGGGGGGTGGGGTGGGCGAAGGCAAATACAATACCAAAGGTGTACCAAGCCGGCCTGCCCCGCCCGCCACCGTCCCGTACGGAACTCATACAGAAACTAGACAACCTCACGGGCGGGAAGTCCATCACACCAAGCAAAGGAAATTATTTGAACGGACTGGTAAACATTTATGTCAGAAATATGAAATATTATATGCCTTTGGGCACCCGGAATGATTTTTAGAAAATTACACCTGTGAAGCGTGTCTGTCATGGACGACCAGTGGCTGAGCACGAACAGGGGAATCTGTGGATAAAGCACACCTGACATACTTTTATTCCCTAAAGAATATAATCGTTTGTCAAGGTATACGCTTTTGAGTCAATGCTTTTCTACGAATATGAGACTGCTATAACCTGTACTGAAATTGACGATCAGACTTCCTTTTGTTAGGGGCCGTGCAATTTTCCATATAACGGGGAACAAAAAATGCTTGAGGCCTAATGGACGCGTCGATATGTGACACCAGCCTTCTCATCTTGTTCATTAGGCTGCTTAGTTTTTAACGATTATAGGCGGTATAAAGAACAATCATGGAGACAGGGTCCAAAATATTCGGCGACCAGCATAGTCTCGATGAGAGTAATATTGGATTTACCGATGGAATTTACCATGTTTTGCAGGGATCGAATGCCCCGTCTGCTTCTTTACTAAAAGATCTCTATTTTCTGGCTTAAGTCAGAGTGTTAATACCTTAACTGTGTCATTAGGACCGTAGGCAGTGGTTGCTCAGGCAAGAGGAGTACGCTCGGGCAGCAACACGTTGATATCCAGTGGAACGGGCTGTCTGGCCGCTAACAACTTCCGAAGTCTTGCGACATTTGAGATATTTATGGGATAGCTGGACATTTGAAAGCCCGCTGTTTCGTATTATTTGACTGCGCCTTATAGATGGTCTCTCGCGTGCCGTTCATCCTTTATTTCTTCTGTTGCGTCAGTATGACGCAAATCCCTGAAGGCACATCGTGGGCTGATATAGGGAACTGCAGATACACCCGTGTTATTTACCGCTGAAGTCTAAGTACTGTCGTGCAGCTGACAGCCAAAAATCATCGGTTTGTGATCGTGTGCGCCAAAGGTGCTGCCGATTACTTCTGTCCTCTGAAAATGTCGCTGAGCGCTCCGATTACCTGTCGTTCAACCATCCGGGCGGCAGCTCTCCTGCCGGGCTGCGACCAGCGACGTCCCGCGACGTCGCCGGTCGCAGCCGACGTCGATCGGGCGATGTCGAGACCGACGCCAGGCGTGCTCTGCTGCCGGGGCTTCATTGCCAGCCCGGGCTCGCCGTCTCAGGCTCGCTGCCAGCCGTGGCCTGTTGCGACTGGCTGTTGGGCGTCGGTTCCTTGTGCCGGGCGGTAGAGGGCCGTGGTGTTTGATCCCTTCTCCTGTGACCGTGGACAGCGCAGTAGAACAGACCGTGGTGCCAGGTCCAACACCGGACCGCGGACGGCGCAGCAAGATAGGCCGTGTTGCCAGGTCCAACAATGGGTAGCGGACGGGCCGTGTTGCCAGGTCAACACTGGACAGCGAACAGTTCGTGTTGCCAGGTCCAACACTGTACAGTGGACAGTCCGTGGCGCCAGGTCCAACACTGGGCGACGGACATCGCGGCCGGCCGGCCAGCGTGGGCGGTGACGGCGGCGGCCGGCCGCGCGGCGGCGCCCGCGGCGGTGTCGCGCTTGGAGCCGGGCCACGCGGTGTCGCCGTCGCCGCCGCAAATAGCCGGCGGCGGACAGCGGCGGTCAGAGTGCCCACCGCCGCCGCGACGTCAGCTGCTGACCGCCGCGCGGCGGCCGACTGCGCCGGAGCAGACCGAGGACCCGCAGCCTGCGCTCGGAGCCGCCGCGGCCGCCGGCCGCCCGGAGCGCGCCGCCGGCGGCGGCCATGCCATGCTGACCGGCCCGAGGAGAGCGGTGCGAGCGGCGCGCGCCCGGGCTCACGTGCTGCACGCACCGTCGGCCGTCTTCCTGTCTCGGTAACGTTCGGTCCGCGGCGCGGCTCTCGGCCGCCGCGTCCCGTGCCGCTGTTGTGCCGTGTGGTCCTTGGCTCGCCGGCCGATCTGTCGCTTTGATTTATCGCCGCCCCGGGCGGCTACTGACCGGAAGCCAAGGGCTCCTGCTCTATTGGACGGCCCCCAAGAGCCTTCGGCAGTCGCCTCTGAAAATACTCGCCAAACGGCGCCGTTCTGCGTCGCTGCCCACCGGTTCGATCTGACTGGTGCTCCGACTGGTGCTCCGACTAGTGCTCCGAGCGGCGCTCCTGCGGTGCTCCCCGTGGCGGTCCGTGCCGCGTGCGTGGCGTGCCGCGCTCAGTAGCCCAGGGGTGTTCCGCCAGGTACCTGGGCCCGTCCTCGGCCGGCATGCCGCGGGTGTGGGAGCTGCTCTCCTACCTACGCGGGGACGGGGAACAGCGCGACCCGGACGCCAAGCTGTGTGACCTGTGAGTGCGCCCTGAGGCGATGTCCGGCCCGGCGGGAGAGTGGTCAGACTCGGGCGGTAACGGACCGCACCCGGCCGAGGACAGCCACCGTCCTGTGGCGGCTCACCACGCTCCGGAGCGGGTGTTGACCCACTGTCGTGTCTCACAGAGTGCCATCCGATGCATGCGAACACGAGCTTTGCCGGACGCTGCACGGCCGGTCACTCAGGGCCCAGAAATACAGCATGTACAAAGATAAGATGACAAAGCTAACTGTTCAGAGAAACTGATCCATCCATGTACAGAGACGCTTACAACCGAGTATTACGTACTACGGTGGAAGGTTTCTTGATCTGTGAAACGCACACATTGCTATGTGTGCAAGTATCAAAAACACGCTGAAAACAGTTACATGGAGATAAGTGAATACATGCCATATATATGTCGGGTTTGTATATGTTGTTGCGAATCTTCTCACCCGTCAATCAGTGCAAGGCTATTGTCGTGTCATTCATCGACAAAAGTACTAGTTATGCAAAGACTCTTACTCTGATTCCGGTATTACTTATCAACAGAAATACCATGGGAAGGTTCCTCATCTAATTCTGAATAGGCCACCAGCACCTGAAGGCTGTGAAACCGAGAACCAGGCGCAAGCATGAAGGACTGCTTCTGTTGTGTAGATAGGCAGCGCAACCGACTTCTGGACACGCAAACCGTGTTCTCTGTTTGGTCACACCAAGCCTGACCGCGGTTTGTCAAACAAACAGTTGCTGATGTCGGTAATTTTCACTGCGGTCAGTAAATGGCCAAAACATGGTCATGTTAGCAATAATTCGATCCCGACATTATACGTGCCGGAGGAAGTGTCGAGCATGCTTCGTCCCAGACAGTAACAAATCCGCTGTGAACATCGCGAGTGAGACCTTTTGTTGGCGTCTCGGTGCTGGACGTTTTCCTGTAGCGTTTCCATGGTTTCAGACGGGATCCGCCAGCGCCTGAGCCCGCCCACCGGCGTGAGCTCGAAGAACTGCACACCAAGGTAGCCAATCAGAAGCAGGAGATCCTCGACCTGACCAATGAGCTGGCTTCGCTGCGGGGCCGCGAGGAGCAGGCAAGCGCCCGGCTGGCCGCCCAGCTGGCCGAGTGTCAGCGGCTGCGCGGTGACCTGGCCGAGGCGCAGGATGACGTGCAGGAGAGGGACAAACAGCTGCAGGAGGGCGCCCAGCAGCTGCGCAACCGCCAGGCGCAGCTGGAAGGTCAGACATTCGGCGGTACTGGATCGAAGAATACTCGGACTTTCGTGAGTAAAGTCGTTAAAAAACATTGCAATCAAAACACTCACAAAAAATAGGGAAGATAGTCTGTTTTCAAATCCTTTACTCGGAGAAAGTCCGAATGTTCTTCGATTCGTTGTTGAGATCTGAGGAAAAAATTCAACGACATGTTTGTGATGCTTGCGGCCAGTTGTTACGTAGCCTTCGGCGGTGTCTTAAGACCTGTCTGCCGGCACTTTGATTATCACAGGTCACGGTGGACTTAGACAAGTAAGAAGCCCCTCTTACGAATGCAGACACGTAGCCAGGATTGTCCTGGGGGGAGGCAAATGCCCAGTTTCGTCATATGTCTCTGACATACGACTTGCAACATGTAAACGACCGCTGTTTCGTAGTCGTGCGAAATCGCTATGTCTAGTATAGACCGCTTGGCTCAGGGGGGCCTTAGCCCCTATGCCCCCTTTGGCTACGTCCCTGTACGGATGGCTCTGTTCTCGGTATGACTGGGGCGCGAAGCCGCGGTGTCACTGTTATCTGTTGGAGCACCTCGACTCGAGATAGAACTGTCGGCCTGAAGCGTCGGCGAACGTCAAACATGAGGCCGACGTGCGAGCCTCCGTCACCGAAAATAGCCCCGCACCGCCTCCGCGCAGTAACGGCGTCCGTAACAAGAGCAAACACGCAGCGGGCGGCGGTCGTGTCGGGCCCGTCGGCCCGCGCGGGCCGGCCTCAGATCCCCGTGACTGGCCGGCGGTGGCGCGGACAGCGCGGCGCACTGATCCGCCGGGACTGCGCCCTCCCGCGCGGCCGGGCGGCGCAGGCTCGGTATTTGCAGGTATGCGGACGTTTGGCAGGTGCCCCGGGCTTTCACGGCCCGCGGACGGGCGGGTCCCGCGCCGGTGTCAGGTGATGCGGGTCGCTGTCCTCACTCCCGTCCCCTGCCCGCTCCTCAGGACATCCGATCTTGGGCTCCGATCATCGCGGCGTTAAATATCACGGCACAGTATGTGGCCGCAGGGAACTGCTGCTGAAAAAGGCCTCCAAGTTGCGCAGACATATTTCTCTCGAAGAGCATCCGAGAAGAAAATGTGTCGTAGTTTGCCCGCGGATGTTGGTGACACACATTACTTGTAATCGATATAAAAGTGCTGCACACACCACAGTCCTTTTTTCAATCCTGAACGGGGCGTGAAATTCAGCCTGTTTGGCACTGTCGACGCTAGGATTCCGACTGCCGGGCCACCTGGCGCCTGGCGTCTGGGCTTGAGAACAGCCGTTTTCATGGCCGGCTCGGCCACAGTGCTGGACGCGATGTCTTTTTTGTCCGGGCCGAATAGCTGACTACAGCCAACTACGTCTTGTTCGCCATTTATCGCATACAACCATGGGTGTAATTACTGTTACGGATTACGTAATTACGTAATTACGGAGCGCACGTCGTCCCCCTACACACATTTTTTGGCCCGTGGTGGAGACGCCCCCTTCACGCCACAGCAAAAAACCTTTTGGAAGGAAAATACAAAAAACATCTCTTAAACACGATCCCCATAAATGCGAAATCCGGGAGCTCTTCAACTTTTTTTGCTGAGGGAGGGTCTTTTTATAGTTTTAGCAACTATCAACCTCCAGGCGCCCCCTCCCCTTCCCCGTACAATGATCAGTCACTTGTGGACAAGGCGCCCCTAACAGGTAAGCGCTCTCGCACAAGCCGGTAACCCTGGAATGCCCGGCGCCCCATGCAGGCCAGGCGCCCGTCTTCTTGTACAGATGAGACTTCTGTGAAGAATCTGGCTCCCCTCACGGACCAGACACATCTACGATGCAGGCGCTCTTTACGGGCCAGGCGCCCCCCGTACAGATCAGGCGTCCATCGGAGGCTCGGGGCCGTTGGCGAGCAATGCACCCTGTGCACATCAAGCACCCCTCATAAATTTAGCGCCCCCTCTACAGACCAGGCGCCAGCACTGGACACCATACTGACCAGACTCGTCTACGATGTAGGAGCCCCTTACAGGACAGGCGCCCACCGGACGGATCGGGCGTCCTTGACGAACGAGGCGCCCGGTACATATTAGGCGCCCCTTCTATATTTGGTGCCCCATCCACGGACCAGGCGCTCGTATGGGACACCTCACAGACCAGACATGTCTGCAATGCAGGCGCTCTTTCATGCTAGACGCCCCCCCCCCCCGCCACAGATCAGGCCCCCTCATATACTTGGCGCCGCATCTACAGACGAGGGGTTCGTACAGGACTCGTTAACATATCTAAATACAAAATGCACTGATATATGTATTTTTAACTCCGTAAATATGTATGTAAACTACCAGTGTCATTCAAAATAGATGACGTCCCTGCTGGAGATCGGTGTTCCCTTGGAGGTTCACGCCCCTGGTCCCTTTTCTTTTCACTTTTCGTCGCGCTCCTTCGTCCCTGCAGACGACTGACTGACGCCTGAAAAGACAGCAGATTTGACACAAGGCTCTGAACGCATGAACTGGGGAGCTGTGTGTTCTAACTCACAAACAAAATCGCTGTTTATCTTCCTGACAGCCCGTGTTATCCTGTCAATCTGAACACTCAGATTTCAGTGAAAAATGCGCTTGATGGTGCAAATATTTGTTGCGTTGGCAATCGGACTTCCGGTGTGGATTTGTAGGATTTAGTTACACAAACAAAGCTTTTTGCAGAACAACGTTCTTCTCTTTTGAACAAAGTATTGAATGACAAACCGTCAAACGGCTTTACCATGAATGCTGAGGATAGTTTCATCGGGGATCAAAGAGCAAATCCCATCTTCAGTGAAACATTTCATCATTCTGCCATCCACATTGGTATCTACCTCACGTTCACGAATCGCGGTTGACTACATCTGTTGTCGTTGGCCGCGACATTCGACCTTCGCAGGTTATCGCCCCAGGCGACGCGTATATTTTACGCCGGGGCGAGCGGAGCTGCGGTCTGCTTTGGTTCCCGACGTAATCAATAAACAGAGCCCCGTGTTCGCCGTGCCGCGTCCAAGAGCAATATTTGACGATGGCGGACGTGGGAGGGTGCACGGGGAGGGCAGCGTTGGACGTCACCAGGCCACAGCGGCGGACTGGCAGGGCTGAGGCGGCGGACAGGCGGAGTCTGAGTCTCCCCCAGCCCCCAGTGGCCAGTGCCCGATGCCTGCCCGCCGGCCCGTCCCGCCGCCGGGCGCCTGTCAGCGCGGACGGCGCTCGTCTGCGGACATCCGGCGGCCCGACGGCGAGTCGGAGTGGCCGCGGGCGCTGCGCCAGCTCACGCAGCCGGCGGCCCGTCGGTCTGTTTACCGGGCCCCGTGCGGCGCGCGCACGGACGCCTGCAGCAAGCGTTTACCGCCGCGTGTCGGGCTTGCTTCGGCCAGTTCAGGACTGCCCCAGCCGCACAACGCACGATGCTGGCACGGCTGCGAGCTAGTGGGCGGGAGTGGTGATCGAACGGCGAAAGGTCGCCATTGCATAAACATTGCGCCAGCTGACGTCGGAACCGCACCAGGCTGCGCATCGTCCAGAAAGCGGTCAGTCACTACCCGTTCTTCACCATGAACTTTATACTCCATGCTGGCAGAGCTCCCCGTAAAAAAATGTTTGCCTTCTTGGTTCCGACTCTCGGTTGCTTTAATTAGTCATTTATAGGACATTGAAAACGCCGAACGGTCTGAAAGTCCTACATTTTAAAACGTAATTGAAAGGTGTCTTTTAACGAAGAAGACTAAGCCGCTGAGATTTGCTTAACTGCCAAGGCCGTGCACTAAAATGACGCATGCAAATAGGACAGACCCGTTTCTCTCCTGTTGTGTGGAACAGTGGCCAAAGATTAGCCTGAGGAAACTCATAGCAGCAGTGATTCTGGCCGTAGCCAAACCCGTCCAACCGATTTTTATTCTAAGGGAAGTAGCCTTCTGCTGAAGTTATCTGTTTACCCAAGACGTAAGGCAAAATGCTCCATAACGATAGGAGAAAGACTTATATTTATTTGTTCGCTTTTTTACGTCAGCAGACTTTATGCGCGGTGAGGTTTTGCTGTCCCGGTATCAAGAACGTTGGAAAAGTAAAACAGGCAACACCACGCACACCTGCACGCAAACACGTTCAGAGCAAAAAAAAAAAAGAAAAAAAACGAGAATAGACTTCGACGATGACGAGTCGTCGAGAGTTAGTCAGCCAGAAAGCGTTTCGAAAAAATGGTGCACGCATCGGGCCAAAGAGAGGTTGTCCCTATCGACAGGACGTTCAGGAATCGCCTCCCGGCCTCCCGGCCTCCCGGGCCTCCCGGCGTCGCTACAAATCTTAGGAAAGTGTTGAAAACTGTCCTGTCTGGTAGATCGAAGTCGGTTGTAGCGATTTAAGATGAATATCTCCGCATAAGATACCGGGTTGTCGTAGTTTAAAACCTTATAACCGATACGAGCGGCATAAAACATCACAAGGTCGGGAGCTATCATCCACCCCAGCTGCTGCCTCAGACTCAATGCATAATCATTTTTTCGTCTGCCGAAAATTGCTTTGGCGACAGAACTGATTATTATTTCAAACTTTTTTTTATTTTTATTAGAACGGTCCCCAAAAACAGAAATATTGTACCGGACACGCGACAGAACCAGGATATTGACCAGAAGAGTCAGTTCCCACTTTGGGACGGGGCCACGCAGGTCTTCCGTTCCATGGAGTTCCGGCCAAACAGGAGCTTGAGGGAAGTTCGCAGCAGCAGTGACTCCACCTTAACCAGCTGAACTGTCCCTTCCTTCGGAAATTATCCTATGTTAAATGAAACAAGCAGGTGACACCTGTATACTAGGCACGCATTAAAAGAGTACGCTTAGTGCTGTAAATGCAGAAATACACCGTAAATGCTATAATGGCCGTATTCAGACCGTCCGTATGCGTTTTATCACTCAGATTCGTTGGTAACATTTCTCGAAAGTAGTTTGGTCATTTTGCGCATGCACTAATGACAAGAAGACTACAGTTCGTTTTTTCAAAGCCACTTCCTTTAAGTGCCCAAATTATAACTACTCGCGCGAAGCAGGCTAGAATGCATGGAGGGACAATTTACTTTTCTGCTGAACGTCAGTTTATTTGAGTAACAAAAATGAGCCATGGGATGAATCCCATTTGAATTTACCTGAGAAAGTTATTTGGGCGCTTAAAGGAAACGGCTTTTCGGAAAAACAAATTACAGATGTAACTGCATTTATGTGCTTATGTAAGCTTACTTGGCGTATTGGATTCATAAGTACGGTGTTTTAAAACTCACTGCGGTATAAATATCTGGCCTCGATTAACAACGCGCACGTGAAACAATTTTGAACACATCTTTACACATCAATCTCGTCTGATAAATGGAATACCAACACGGTTAAATTTCCTTACAAAACTTATCTGGTATACTTCATCTGCCATTTTGATGTTGCCGTTTGTATAACAGGGCTTGTCGTTTGCTACAAACGGATCCTGCTGTTTATAGCAATCATAAATAAACGGAACCGTTGGCGGCAGGTGTATAGGACTAGATGGCAAGACTCCAGCCAAAATGACGCTATCTGGGCTCTTTAAATGCTTCGTCTAGCCCGAAATTGTGCCGCCTGTTCATTTCAGAGGCCCACATGGAGTCAATCTGGGCGTTCTAGCGACCCATCTAAAACCGATCTGGGCGCTCTAGAGGACCATCTAAAGCCGGCCGGCGTGTTTCGGAAACTGCGCGTCCTTCACGGTACCGTCTGAAGCCGATCTGGGTGTTTCAGACTCTCAGCTGGAGCTGAACCAGAAGAACGCCGAGCTGGCGCGGACGCTGGAGCGGCTGCAGAAGCTGGAGGCGAGCGGCACGGAGGCCAGAACCGAGGCCGACAGACTGGCGCAGCAGCTCGTCACGCAGAGCAGTACGCAGCGTCCTGCGCTGACGTCCGCAGTCAGATCAGCAGTCTCCGCGACTGACAGGCAGCGAATTCAAAACCTCTGTCAGGCGGTTTAAATCTAATGCTGCATTCTCGAAAAAGTGGACATTCTTATAATCAGACTGGGTTTTTAGTGGCCAATCAATTTGGCCACTAAAACTTATGGCCAATCGTATTGCAAAGCCATAAGTTTTAACGCCTTCTTTTCATTTTTTTGTAAAATGATGCTGCACGCATGGTCAGAAGTGTATTGTTCCTTGTTTAATTTCCCCCATTCTTGTTGGTATGACAGAACGACTTTTCCGTGGTTCTGGTGCATGTAATCTATCTGACAGAATCCACAAGAAAACATTGAATTAGTCTGCTTCTGAGCAGCTCCCGGAATACTCAGGCAACGGCTGCGCTCAATTTGGTGCACACTCAGCTGATTTGCAGGCGGGTGCTCCCGGGTCTGCAGCAGTCAAACTCGGTTAGCCGGGCCGCGTCGTTCCGGGCCGGGCGTCCGCAGCAGGCGCTGGCAGGCGGCCCCGTTGCCTACGACGCGTCGGCGGCGGCGGCTGACGTCACGACTGCGCCTGACGCCCGCCGGCGCCGCCCGCAGAGCAGCTGGTGCAGCTGGAGACGCAGCTGGCCACGGCCAAGCTGGCGGTGGCCGCCGCCGCTGCCGCGCCGCCCCCGCCGCCGCCACCGCCGCCGCCACCGCCACCGCCGCCGCCAGTCGACCCGGCCCAGGTGACGGCGCTGAAGGCCGAACTGGACGCCGTCCGAGAGAGTCTGCGCCAGTCCGAGCAGAAGCGCATGGAGGAGATCAGGATGATTCAGGAGGTGAGAAAGGTAGGCCCGCGTGGTCCGTGTTCGCTGCGGTGGCCCCCGGCTGTGACTAACGGGCCCGACGGAAGGGGCCGGCTTTGGCACGCGTCCCCGCGCTGCAAGAGGCCTCACTTCCTCCGGCAAGAGGCGGCCTCCACATTTGTGATGACAAACGTCGGACGCCGACGGTCAACTGCACACCGGAGCGAGGGACGGACGGTTGGCATGAAGTTTCTCCTCACTGCGCCGATATTTGGCAGCAATATGAAATGTTGCCACAACTTCGCCCTTGTTGGTGTATGTGGTTTGTCTGCTGCGTCTGCTGTGAGTGTAACCAGTATCTGAACACCCGTTTCTTAGTGGAAGCATGTGTAGTCAGCCAAAGCCCGATGCGTGTCATAAATCACACGCTAACATGTCCCAAATATGTCGACGTTCATAAACCATCCAAGCATGCTGAATTATATCAGGTATCAGCCCAGGGCAATGGACTGGATTGGTACGGTTTGCTTAGCAACTCTCGGCGACTGAGCTGCTACTCATTTCCTTGCCTCGCAAAGGCCGATTCAGACGACAGTCTTGAGAGGAGACCAAGCGCATTCGTATGAGAAAAGGGAAACAAGCAATAGTACATTTTGAAGTAAAGTGTAGATAGCTACAACTTTGCGAATTGCTTTTCATCTGAAGCATTCTTTGTTGTTGTTGTTTTTTTGGGGGGAGGCGCATATGTACACAAATGAGCATGGGTTGGATCTGCCAACGTGGAAAATATAGCTTTCTGAAATTCTGGGCCTATTTAACGAGGCATCACCCTTGAGCCAGTCACCGCGCCTGCTAAACATCTCATCAGTTGTCTGGAGCATTTTGTGTTAACCGTCGTGACACATGCAGTCAGAAACATGTTCTTTCCGCTTCTGTTATGTGGTATGTTGTTGACAAGTTTGGTTCGGTGAAATGATACCGTTAATCGCAGTGCATCGTTGGTTAATGGTGGATAAACGTCGGTATTGGAGAGCACTGTTGTGTCCCATTTCGTGTTGACACATTCTAGCATACCCTGTCCAAGTTACAGGGCCTATTTTAACATGTTAACTGGGGGGGCAAATGCCCCCCCAGTCGGACACTTTGCCCCCCCAGTCAAGATCCTTTGCCCATGCAAAGAAAAAAACAGCCAGATGTACTAGCGTACCCAGGAAGGTATTCCGTAAAGCTCTGCGCTCGCACAGCAGCATCTTATCAACGAAGGATGTTTTGAATCACTGAGCAATGTGGGAGCACACTTAGAAGCATTACTTTATAATACGTATTGTAGGCACACCTAGTGACCGCTGGCGAGCGTGTTTCGTAATTAGTACGCCGGCACCCGATGCCGCGATTGTCTGGTGGGCGGCCAAGGCGTTTCCTTGCATCGTAAGCACGTTAAAAATGATTATAACCATCTTTGATGTGTTCAAGCGCAAGAAAACTGAAGGGCGAGCTGGTGCGCAGGGCGGTTTCGCTATGGTGAGATAAGGTTTATATGAATGCGGTAACAGTCCAGCAGTGCTGTAGTCATCACCAATCATCCTAATCCGGAAATCCTGCTAAAATCCCAGTACCTGATTGGTAGAACTTCATTGAACTAGGCGGTTAAACCCGAGTTTTACGCGAGGAAAACGGAAAATTAATCAGTCATATATTAAAACCGTCAATCTTGCTGCTCCTAGTGCATGGGTTTGAGCATCCCATGAGCATGCTTCATCTGCTTAACGAACATGGCATGGCCCAGACTGCAGATAATGACGAATGTTGATGATATCTCACCGAGGCGGGCCTGAAGCGAACATTTCAATCTGAGGTGACTTTTCTGAATCTGAGGCGTCATGGTGGTATTCGATAAGTTCCCTTCTGAGAAGGAGGAGCGAACTCTTCAACGACAACAATAGGCCGAAGCTTTAAAGGGCCCGCCGTTAGATTAAACAGCAGACCGAGCATGAGGCAACTGCCCAGCTGGAATACTCGCCTACCGACAACACACAACTGACAGATCAGGATGACCCGCAGCCCTTGGCCATGCCTTTGAAGCAGCCCTGCAGGAGAGCCAAGAACATCGCCACTCCTGGTCAGGCAGCAGCCCTCGATCGGACCAAGCTCAATGATCGCTCTGCAGTTCACTTCCTATCGGCGACGGCTTCGGTCCTCGACCACGACTCCTCTGAACTGGCGATCACAGAAGCTCGGTCAGGCGCGCACGTAGATCGCAGAGGAAAGCCATTGCGGACGAAATCTAGCATTCTTTCTCCACGTCACCCAACCTGGTGGTCCACTGGGACGGCAGACTGTTACTGACGATGGAAAGGAAAAGGTGGATCGACTCTGTCATTGTAATCGGTCCAAGAAGTGCCGCCAAGCTCTTCGGTGTTTGGAAGTTGCAAGTAGAGCCGGAGCAACGCCAGCCGACGTTGTCGCGTTTTGTCTGGAAGACTGGGAGGTTTCGGACAACGTCGTCGGCATGAGCTTCGACACCACCTCCAGCAATACTGGACAAGTTGTGGGAGCAAACACGCTTCTTCAGCAGAAGCTTGAGTGACGGCCTATTCACTTTACTTGTCGTCATCATATCGTCGAACTGGTGGCAGAGGCGGCTTTCTCCACGCGCTTCGGTCCGTCCTCGGGACCGCGATCTCCTTGTTCAAGAGCTTCAAGAAGAGATGGAGGCTATTGATTGGAACAAGTTTGAATCTATGGTGTATGAAGACCTGGAGCCAGCAGTGGCCGAGACGTTTTTCTCTTCCAGTGATCGTTTCGTCGCCTTCTGCCGTGAGAAGCTCGCCGAAATCCAGCCTAGCGATGATTATCGTTGGTTCTTTGAGGTCTCGATTATCCCCTTTGGTCAAGAGCCTCCACGGGGAATCAAGTTCCCCAGCCAGGTGCTCTCCGACGTGCCAGATAGATGGTTCCATCGCGCCAGATGGATGGGGCGCATAATCTGCGGGATCAAGATCTTCTTGCTTTGCCATCAGTTCTCCGTGACTCTCAGTGAATTGGGAGCACTCAAGCGCTTCGTCTCTTTCATGGTTGTTTTGTGCGTCAGTGCATGGTTCTGCTCTTCATCGGCGGTCAGCGCTGCCGTGCACGACCTGGCCGTTCCGCAAAGCCTGATGTGAATGCTGAAATTTCGAAGGGGATCCCCAAGGAGTTTGCCGATCACCTGTTATCTATTATGGCATGACAGTCGACATATGATTTATTATAACAATCACCTATTATGGTGCCCCAGCGAAGAACTGGCTGGTGTGTCGTTCTTCGACGAGGGCGTGCCGTGTGAGATGAAGACGAGGATGATCGCGGCACTCCAGGAACAGGGATCGGAGAGTCCTCCCAGCGAGCGCAGGTGGATCTCGCAGAAAAGGAAGTTCTCGTCCCAGAAATGTCATCGTCGACTTCATTACCGCAAAGTCAGTGGGCAGCCTGAAAGCCTACGGCATCAACATAGACTTCCTTGCCGCCGATCCCGCTGATTGGGAGACAGCACCTGGCTTCACGAACGCTAAGGAAGTCCTGTGCGGGATCTCGGTAGTTAGCGACTTCGCCGAACGAGCTGTGGCTCTTATCCAAGTATACAACAAGGTACTGACGAAGGATGAAGGGCAAAAGCAGTACCTGCTGCAAGTCGTCGAATAGCATCGTCGCCAAAACCCCGAGACCACTAAGAGAACTGAAGTATCATTCCCACCTAAGCCACACTGCTGCCGACAGGGCCAGTGACCTATGACCTGAGACAGAATGCGAAGTGTCTTTCGATCCAGTGTGCCAAAAGGAGTACTATGATGTGCATTTTATGCATATCGCGCGCTTGGTTTAAAAAACTGAAGCACAAAACACGTTTGGGGGCATTTTAGACACATCTCTCCCTGAGCGAATCTCCCAGGGATCACAAATCCATGGAGAATGAGTTCTTGCTGGGGATAAATGAAATGATGTTCTTTGAATTTAATGGGCTCGGAATGCACAAAAGCCGGCGCGAATTTCATCGAAATAAAATAAAATCCAGCACCAACGACAAACAGTCTTCGTGTGAAAGTGCTTAAGAGTGCTGGACCAAGGCCATATTTTGCACACATGATTTCCTCCAAAAAACATAACAGTTAATGACAGAGCGCTGTGGAAGTGTTCATCGTAATTCACCCTTATATATATATATATATATATATATATATATATATATATATATATATATATATGCCTTCCTTAGGGAAGCATTTATATATATATGTGTCCTTTCCTTAGGAATGTGTATATATATATGAAGTGGACAAAATTCAATAAGGAGAACACAAATGCCGGGGGGGGGGGGGGGCGGTGGTCTCAGCCAATGCGTCTCGTTCGCAAAATTGCCCCCGCAGTCATTTTTCCTTAAAATAGGCCCTGCCAAGTTAGTGTGGTCATTTCCCATTTCACAGCGATCCTCTGTGATTGTGATCTTTAGCCGGCAGCGCCGGCTAACAGGGAACCGTCTGCGGCACGGATGAGTCGGTCTGTGACCTAGGCTTCAGTCCTCCGAGCTGACGTTAGCCATGGCAGAGTCTCCGGCCAGGCACACGGGGACGCACGGTTCTGCGTCACCGCTAATCGGGTGACAACAGGTCTGTCTGACGGCTGCCTTGGATCGGACGTTGTCGGAGGAAATGCAGGAGAGCGCTGATCCGCACGCCTCTGAACCGAGGCGGTCCGTGAAGACTCCCAGAAGCTGGACAAGACTCAACGAGTGACTGCAGACCTCCTGATCCGTCCTGCTCTGAACATTCTCCAGTACTCTCTGAGGCGCTAAGGGAGAACACCGACCCGCACGTCTTCCCGCAGCCTCCGCTGACGCTGTTCCCCGCTCGCAGGCGCTGGAGGAGGCGATGCGCGAGAACGCCGACCTGGAGAGCCGGTACCGCCGCGAGGTGGAGCAGCTGAAGACGGTGACGGCCGAACGCGAGACGCAGCTGATGGAGGACGCCGAGACCCGACTGCGCGAGATGCAGCGCGACTGGAAACGCAAGCTGGAGGAGAGGGAGAAGATTGCTGAGGTGAGCCCCGGCCTCCGTGAGGCCGGGCACAGCCCAGCGCTGGAGCGGGGGTACGGGAGCTGGACAGAGGTCCGAGAGACGTGCTCGCCGGCGCTGGTCCGTGCCCGTTGCTACAAGAGGTCAGCGTTTCATTTGTTAAAAGGGACACCGTAGACACGAAATGGGGCGTCCGTTGTGGTAAAACTTCGTTTAGAGCTAACGACTCTATTGAGACTGTTGTTGATCCCATCTCCACATATGCCAGTGCCCGCAACCGCAACCATACAATGGCCATGTCGTGTTTATGGAATCGCATTCACAGAATTTGACTGGAAGTAGGAAATGTTTTGACAAGGAGGCCCTAGTCGTGACTTAGTTCAGCCCGGTGATAGCAATGCCGCCGTTCACTCGGCGTCTGTGCCTATGTCCTTCCGTACTTCAGTTTACCACGCGATCAGTCTCAAACCGTACATGACGGGACGTGGTGCTCGCCGGTGAGCCGATCTCCCTGCTGTTGGTGATATTAAATGGATCACCACTAAAGGAGAGCAAGACTGGCTTACTTCAGCGGGGCGTGCGCATCTTACCGCGCACCGAACAAGACGGTGATAGGTCTCCCAGCTCGTCTTCTAACAGAGAAACACTTGTGGCTGAGAGTTGTCCCCCTCCTCCTCCCGGGGAGCGGACCGTCGACTGACCCGGCGCCGCTGGCCGCCCTGTCCGTCAGGAGCGCGCCAAGGCGGCCCGGCAGGCGGCGGAGGCTGAGCTGGAGGCGGAGCTGACGGCGCTCAGCGACCAGCGCGCCGCCGTCGAGCAGAAGGCTGGAGAGGTGAGCTTGTGAGCCGGCAGACGGTGCCGTCCTGCCTCAGCCGGCCCGACAGGCAGCGAGCGCTCAGCAAACGCCCAGCCGCGCCAGTTGCAAGTCATGAGGGCGTGGACGGGTGATGTGGACGACCTCTTGTTTTAATCCAGTTCTTCATCGTGTTAACCCACCTCACTTGCTCCCCTGGAAAATTACACGCTAGGTGTATGAGCTCGTCCTTTTTTCGCACTGCAGCATCACTGTTTTCGTCAACCTGTGCTGCAGTCGCGTGGCACTGATTTGGTACTTCCTAACATTGGTTGCGGCGTCTGCATGAGGTCTTCGTCGCTGTTTCGACACGCCAGTGTTCCGAGCGGGACGCTGACGTCGATGTCAATGCCGCCAGGTGGAGCTGCTGCGCTCGTTCGAGGCCGAGGTAGTCCAGCTGCGCGGACTCACGCATGAGCTGATGCGAGAGCTGCGCGCCGGCAACCGACAGGTGGAGCTGGCCAAAATGCAGGAGGCCATGGTGACTGAGGAGAACCAGCGACTGAACGAGCTGGTCAGGAAGCAGAACAACACCATCAACAACATTCAAAAGGTGCTGCTCTGTTTAGACTGCGGTGCCTCTGCTCGGGTGGGCCGCGGACAATACTAGCGCAAAACGTGCTTTGAATAGCGTCGAGCAGATGGGCAGTCTCGTTCCAGTTGCTTTGTAAGACTTTGTGGGTTGTCGAGCTGCAGCAGATCTCCACCGTCTGCAAGAAAGCAGGTTAGTTAAGTCAGTTAATCATCGGGTGGCGGACAGGGGACTTCCTTCTACGTCCATTAAATCAACCATCCAACCAGCCCAACCAGGTTCTGTGAGGAGCGCAAGCCATTCCATGGAACAGTGCTGCTCCTTCGTCGGCCCTCGGCTGCCGCGAGAGGTCCATCATTGCATCCCTGCTCTGCCGTAACCTTTTTCAGAGTTCACAGAGGCTCGCCAACGTTCCACCGTCCCTTTCCGCGTCGCCAGCACCGGCGACAGGTCATTCTGTGGTGTGTCGGCAGTACAGTTCGCCAGGAGCCCAAAGTGACATCCTAGCCCAGCCCTAGCTCACTGAGGTGAAGCCCAGGCCCTATCGATTCAATGTATGTGAAGACCTAGTCCAGCCCTAGGTTTTTCAGTCTCAAAGTAGGCATGCAAAAAGTATGAAGGGTGGAAGTCTGTGCTAAGCAGTGACTCAGGGTTCCAATCAAGTTTCACTTCAGGCACAGTGTAACTAGGTATACCCCGAAAATCGGTGTTTGATATAAATTTGGGGGGAATAATTGGGCCCAGGCCTGGCCCGAGCCCCGTGGATTTGGGGATTAGCCTGCCCTAGCCCTAACCGGGCCCTATGGCCTGCCCTAACCCCATAGGGCTGGCCCGGCCCGTGGCGAACACAAGTCGGCAGCACTCATGAGTGCCCAGTGCTGTGTTACCGTCACTGCTACAGCTGTCTGCAGGCACAGACACTGGGACGTCAGGACCTGCGACGGACAGTGCCGCTCCACGGTCCCGCTCTGCCCACCAGGAGCTGCAGAAGGCGCGCCAGCAGGCGGACATCCAGCAGGCGCAGAGTCGGTCGGCACTGGACGCCGAGTGGGAGGACCGGGTGCGGGAGGAGCGCAGCCGGCTCAAGGCCGAGCTGGACGCCCTGCACGCTGAGGAGCGCCACCTGGCCGTCGAGTCGACCCGGCTCCGGCTGGAGCAGGAGACGCAGGAGCTGCGGCAGCAGGGCGAGCAGAACGTCAGGAGGCTGGAGCAGGAGGTGGGCGCCCGGCCAACGGACGTGGGGCCGGCGCCCGACCGAGCCGGGCCCCATGGCGCGGAATTAACTGAGCGTACAGCGAGGCTGAGATTAGGTCCGCGCACGCTTTGTACTTGTCAAAGTGTTTTACATGCGATGATGAAGCAATGCATACTCACATCTGCTCTACGTGAAGAGTAGCTCACCTGAACTGGACGATGATTTCAAAGCAAACTTTTGCCAATAGTCTAGCCTTCTCAGGAGAAAGCTTAGAACATAATATGGGGTATTGATACCAGGAATACTTAGAATATATATGATGTGCTTTTTGTCCGTGGAAGTAGTGCCAGTTAAAGCCGCGGCCAAAGTCATGACAAGTGGGAATGTTTTGAAGATTCTGACAGGTTCATTTTCCAGCTCAGCACAGTGCGTGAAGAACTTTCAAAAAAGGAAAAGGACCATGGCATAGAAATAGAAAGGCTTCGTAAACAGGCTGAAAATGATCTCCGCGTTGTCAAAGGGAAGTCCCGGTCTCGTTCTGAAGATCTCCTGACAGACGACACAGCCAAACATGAGCGGGAAGAAAGCAAAGGTTCGTGGTTTCAAAGGCATTTCAGAGGAGTTGACTTATGCCGCAGATAACAGTACGAAACGATGTCTGCGCCTTGATGCACATCTTGCCTTCACGTTTGCGGAGTTGGATTTTCAATGAACCAACAAAAGTAAAGCAGAAAATCTTAAGTTGAAAAATGGCAGAGCTGGGTACTTGTATCATTATTGTGGATTCTGCCAGTGCTCGAAATGTTTTCTCACCAGCCGGCCCAGTTCGGGCTCAATGACCATGCTTTCCGCTCTCTGGCCAGACTCTTCGCTGGCAAACGGGCACACCAGGAGTGAGGCGGATGACGACGACGAAGACGAAGGTGATGAAGAGGATGACTTTTTTGACGAAGAGGACTCCGAGGCGGCCGGCGAGCAGATTCGACGGCGACACCGGAGAGACCTGGGTCAGGCCAACCCGTCCAACAGCAGATCAGATATTTTTCATTGGTGTCTTGCTCAGAGAAATCAGATGACCTCGTGGTGAAAAAAACTCGTACATGAATATACTACGAAGTTTTCTTCGTTCCTTTTTTTGGACAGGCGGTTGGACATGTAAAGCGTGTTTCAGACGTTCCCGATGCTATATTTCAACTCGTGTAAGGTCAGCTCGTTTCAGATCAACTGATACCGATTTCAGCTTTGATCACTGTAAACTTAATCGTCGGGTGAATTACCATTACCAATTCAACGAGAGCAGTCCCTCGGCAGAGCCTGAGCCGGGACTGGCCCTGACGGAGTCGCTGATGGGCCCGGCTCTGTCCCGGAGTCGGTGACGGGGCTGGTTTTCCGCAGAGCTCCTGCTGCGTACCAGCCAGGACCAGCGGGCCGACCTTCAGAGGCTGCTGGACGCGTATGAGGCCCGGGCGGCGCAGACTCAGGAGGAGCTGCGCCGGGTACACGCCGAGAGGAGCCGGCCGGAGGCTGAGGTGAGGTTCACAGGTTCACCACACAGACTCAGGAGGAACTTCTTAGAGAGGAGCCGGCCGGAGGCTGAGGTGAGGTTCACAGGTTCACCACATAGATTCAAGAGGAACTTCTTAAAGAGGGGCCAGCCATAGGCTGAGATAAGGTTCACCACATTGTTTTATATCTACATGTAAGTGCACCCTTAGGACACCGAGGCTAATGATATACCCGTCGCACTGAACACGTCAAATGAAGGGGAAAGTGGATGGTTAGGAACGGATGACGTGTTAAGGATGGGTAAGGATGTGTTGCTTCCTGGGTAGCGCGGAGATGGGCGTTAACTAAAGGTAATTTATCGCGCCGCGTTGTGGGGCGCTACGCTCAGTAGGCATGTAAGAACAGGATAATTGATCGTATTGCACGCAACATATACTGTGCAATTTTCTGGAATGATGAATAATCACGGCGCTTAGAATGCTTCAGTTCATCTTTTATTTGCCGAAGACTTCTTCTTGTACCAACTTTGTTCTACTTATTGACTATCGTTGTTCATAATGATAAAATACCAAACTCGTGCTGCGTAGTTTTCCGAAATTTCAAGTGTCTGTGGAAATGTTTCACCCGGCATGTGCTTTTAAATGTGCTTTTTTGACCAGCTTGAAGCCTGTAGTCTTAGAGGCCAACCTATAATGCGCAGTATAGCCCTACACGTGGGAGGTTCAAATCGATCTACAGCGGTTTTTCTTTGTGTCCAATTCGACCCTGTCCTGTTAACAGTCGTCGTGTGACGTAATTAGCGGGATCAGGCCGATGGACGCTTGCATTTATAGGTCTGAGCAGACCCGTTGTGCGTAATTGGGCGGTTGACTGCAGAATGTGCCCCAGCAGGAGAGGCCACTCTGTGCTGACTGTCGGTGTGTGTCGCAGCAGGAGAGGCCACTCTGTGCTGACTGTCGGTGTGTGTCGCAGCAGGAGAGGCCACTCTGTGCTGACTGTCGGTGTGTGTCGCAGCAGGAGAGGCCACTCTGTGCTGACTGTCGGTGTGTGTCGCAGCAGGAGAGGACACTCTGTGCTGACTGTCCGTGTGTGCCACAGCAGGAGAGGCCACTCTGTGCTGACTGTCCGTGTGTGCCACAGCAGGAGAGGCCACTCTGTGCTGACTGTCCGTGTGTGCCGCAAAAGGAGAGGCTGCTCTGTGCTGACTGTCCGTGTGTGCCACAGCAGGAGAGGCCACTCTGTGCTGACTGTCCGTGTGTGCCGCAAAAGGAGAGGCTGCTCTGTGCTGACTGTCCGTGTGTGCCGCAGCAGGAGAGGCCCGGCGGCCGGCCGGTCCGCGGCGCCGCCCGTCTGGCGTCCGTTCTGACCGCGCTGCAGGAGTGCGGTGACCAGCTGGTGCGGCTGATCGCCGCCAGGGACGAACAGAGACTGAGGTCAGTGCGCGTGCTGGTGCCGGCCCGCCTGCGTCAGCTGACGGCAGACCGTCCGGGGCCGCCCTAGCGCCGCCGCCGGACGAGTTTGGCCCTGACACGGCAGCGCACAGGAGCGCCATCAGCAGCGCGTACCGCAGCCAACAAAACTGCCCACACACAGCAACAGCAGACACAAAAACACACAGCGGCGCACACAGCGACACCCGCTAGAACACGTACAGCGGCGAGTACAGAAACACACGCACGCTCATACACACGCATACGCAAACGCGCACGCGCACGAACACGCGTACGCAAACGCTCACGCTCACGCACACGCAAACGCGCACGCGCACGCGCACACGCACGCACGCACAGTTGACGCACCCATAATATTCTGCCGACGATGGACGGACCGCATCACGGACGGCAGCCGGGGACGAGACTCTGACGGACTGTCCTCACGGAACTGTGCCCAAACGCGCACAAACACACGGGCACAGAGCAACAGGGACACCAGTCCACGGCGATCTCCACCGCTGCACGCCGTCACAGCCGACCACCGCCCGTCGGTCACGACGGTCACTGCGGCCCGCACACGGTGCCGCCCGCGGGCGCCCGCCGCGCCCTGGCGCCTAGCGCCGCCCTGGCTGCGCCGGCACCAGGCGACTCGTGGTGTGGCTGACCGTGTCGTCCGTTTCGGAGCCGTGCCGGCCGCTGCTGAGGCTGCCGGCGTCCGCGCTAGCTTGTAACACGTCCTAGGCCGAGGTAGGTTAGCTGCATTCGCCGTGAGCCCGCTGGGCCCGTGCCGGCGGGGACGAATTCCCCGAGAGCGGCCGTGGCGGGCGCCGCCGGATGTGATCGCTGTCATGAATGTTGGGCACGCGCGGCGCTGCATTGTAATCGCGTGTTTTCTACGATTTGTCTCACAAAGTGAGCAGGACTTGTGAAGCATTATGATTAATGACTATATATAGGCGAATACATGCTGGTCGGGTTGGGTTTGTTCTGTCCCAGGAGAGCAATTGAGCACGTACGGAAACAATACGAATGTTAACAATGTGCCTTAGACCTTTTTGAATGTTCATACAGGGATGCATAAACTAGACCGAGGCATGCATTTTGCTTGAGCGTTCCTATTTTCTATAGAGAAGCACAGTGGCCTGACAGATGAAACAATGTCCGTTGCTAGATGCTCATCAGCTGGAAGGCTTACCTTACACTACCTGCTGATATCAAGACGTTCTCTCCTGCTGCAAATCCTCTCTCTTTCTCTTCTTGGTACCTGTCTGCCCATCTCTTTGTATATCGTGTATATATGTCATCGCTGTTTTCCCACTTTTTACTTTAGTCTTTGTTCTTTCACTCTGAAATCATTTCCAACGAAGGACCACTTCCCCGCTGCAATTGTTTTATTAATTCTTGGCCTCGTGCATTGTTTCGGAAAGTCCCGTCATCTTTAATCATTTGCACATTGCGACGTCTGGCTTTATCACCGGTCCGTTTTCCGCGCTTTACCTGACGTCTTTGCTGTCTCGGAGTCTCATCAAGAGTAATGCCCTGATAAATGTGCTCAGAGCGGTGCATGTTCTGTATCTAAAGCGCATGTGAAACGACAACAGTGCTGCGTCGACGACGGAGAAAACGGACCTAGCGGCGAAAGCCCCCTGTAAGCTGCCTTGGGCCCTGCATGTATGCATGCCGATCAATATTTGGTGCTCAGACATAGCGCCTCGTGGATTAACACAACGAGACACTTTTATTTTTTGCTTTGTTGTTCCCCACGTAGTTGTTTTTTTACTTACCTGAACGAGATAATAATTGTCAAAGTAAAGTTGTATTCCGTAACTTCTGTAACATGAATTCCCCATCATCGGATAGAAAATTACATGCTGATACCCTTCTTTTTCTATTTTCTCCCGTATTCAACGCTTCCCGCGCTCTGTCTGCATCTTGTCTCTCCATGTTTCTTTCAAATCAGAAAGAGGTTTTTGCGTTTTCGAAGGATTTAGATGATGGATCAAGCTACAAGTTTCACATTTTCGCCATGTGTGATTGCATAAATTGGTTCGTGACTGACAATGTGGACGCCCGGACTGACAAGCGTTCTGTGTTGATTTTCTGGTAATATGCCTGGTTTTACTGAGGCGTAATGCAAGCAGTTCACTTTTTCCAATTCATGGCTGTTTTGATTGCTTTCAGACACCTTTGCCAGTATTTAATTTTTACGGCACATTAACGTTGATGGTCGAATGATCAGCTAAGCCACACATGACCTCATCCATCTAACTCAACCAGACACACCTATACTAATGCTTCTATCCGAACCGCAAACGACCAAATTTACCATTCGGCACCGATTTGATCACGAACATTTACCAGAACTGCAGATATCGCACATCCAACTTGCCCGCGTATGATCTCGCACTTTTAACTGAGTCGCACATGATCTCGCGCATTTCAATGGCAACATAGACAGCATCACGCTCAAGCCATACCACACATGATATCACGCTTTTATATGAACCATAGGTGACCTCACGCTAACTGAGCTACACTGTCTCATTTCCCGATTAACCTCGCATGGAAAATTCATCGGTCCTATTTCATTACGCGTACCGATCGCGTATGGACATTCCATGTTATACTTACAAATAGCTGTCATGAGTGTCCAATTCGCCATCGTTTTCTACGAAATATCGTATCAAAATCAAGTTATTTCCTCTGAAACCCGGGAAAAAGGCCACGTGTTGGCCCAGGTGACAAGATGACTTTTGTCCGAGCGTCACAGGAGCTTGATCTCAAACGTATCGCAGAACAGTTGGTAAGCTTAGTCGCTCAACAGTAAGTGACAAAGTGATATCAATTTCAGTGGGCTTCAGAGCCCAGTCTGTCACCTTTCCCGCGGACGACACCAAGATGTCGCCGATCTAACCTGGTGTCGGCGTGACCGCCAGGGGGTTCCGGCCCACCAGCTGAAGACGGCCTCGTGCGGCAGCGGCGGCCCGTTATTGGCTGCAGACTGCCACAGAGATGAGCCAGCTGCTGGCGGCCGGGGCAGCGTCCGGCGGCCTGTCCCCCGCTCCAGCCGGAAACAGTTCTGCTCCGGTCGGACGGTCAGACTTCAGTCGGCGTGACGTCACTGCCAGCGGGTCTCTATGAAATCTGGCGCTTGAATTGTCGTCGTAGGCAATGCCCAATGTTCAAGGCGTGTGTGTCGTTTGAATGTTTCAGTTTAGGTGCCGCCGTATTTGGAACAAGTGCGTGAAGTGCGTTTTATGTCGGCGCATTAACTGGTAGTGGCTTAAGGATTTTGATACCTCTCTTTGTATTCTTTTATATCGTTAGATTTTGGTCGTGTAGGCGCGGTACACCTACACTGGATATCATTGACATCGGATTTGATTGGGTCTTTCAGTCGCTAGCTTAAACTTACCTATGATGTGTTGGTTGAATACATTGTAGAATTTTAAAGTGTTTGGTGTCGTTGCAGCGATAACATCGTAATGGTCGATATATAAGAACGGAGATGGTCAGGGGCTTGCCTCTTCAGAAAGTTAGTTTGAGTCCCCAATGGTGCCGTCATATGACATTCTGTGCAAATAATGTCGTCAAAAAGGGAGCAACAATACTGCTGTGAGGTCAACATGCTGCTCCTTCTTAAAATGCTGGCAGGTGTTTGGATGTGTGGAGAAAAATTGAGCAGTCGCCCAAAATGCGAACAATCGAGCAATATTTTGGCTTTCCGTAAATCATGTAGCGCTCGGATGGGGGATTCCTGAGTAGCGTCACGTTTACGACTAAGAAAAATGCACTTTGTCTAAGTGTCACAGGGCGCGGGTGCAAATCCGGGCAAAATGGGCTAACTTATTTATGGAAGACCCATTTGTCCGTACAATATTACATTTTGTCCGCGAGGCCCATTTGGTGCATTTTGCTGGTGCAGTTTACTGGGACCGCGGGTTTTGTTTACCTCTTGATAACTTTTGCATGCGTAGCGGTTACGGCGGTAATATCAGAAATGCCGACTGTTGGAAAACGTGCTCAAAGGCTGCCGAGTCGTTCCCAAACATCAGACAAGCTTCACGGTCTCCGGGTAGCTGCTCCTGTCGGCTGCAGCGCTGGGCTGGAAAGCTGCTCCTGTCGGCTGCAGCGCCGGGCTGGAAAGCTGCTCCTGTCGGCTGCAGCGCCGGGCTGGGAAGCTGCTCCTGTCGGCTGCAGCGCCGGGCTGGGAAGCCGCTCCGCGGCGGCGGACGCACGTGCCTCCTTCGGACGCGGATGTGGCTGCAAAATGTGCAGCCAGCGAGTTTCTGTTGTACCAACACGCTGAATGCTCGTCCCACAGTTTCACGTGCGACGTGACATCGACAGCATTGGTTTATTCCGCTTCCGTTTCGATGACATGGGATTGATATGTTTTGGTTCGCCGCCTACAGGACCTCTGTTACATGGGTTTGACGGACAAATTGGTTAAAACTCCTTTTGACAGTTCCATGGTTTCGGACAGATGTGGCCCATGAGCAGAGGTTTCCAGAATACAGATGGTCCCAGAATGCAGATCTTGCTGATACGTAAAAAGATATAGTATTTTGCGTCGCTGCGCAACTCAGCCCGTCAAAGCCCGTATAATGATGTCTTCATCTAATCACAGGCATGGCGCGAGACATCATACATGCTGGTGGCAGGTGGAATATCTCCTGCAGCCGACTGATAGGCTGGTCTGCAGATGTTTTCTAGTTCAACGAGTGCATGGTGCACAGACGGTCTGGGTGTCCTAAGCATAAAACTGGGACATTCATGGGCACCGCAACGCAAGTGCAGATATACGAAGGAAGTGCCATCTTATTAGCATGTAAACGTAACACAATGACAGTGACATAAAACGATTTCACGGTACCAGGATGCCTCAAATATAGGGACGCAGCAACGCAGGTTGTCAGATAATCGCGGCTAAAAAAAAATACGACGCTCCCACCAACAGTACAAACAGCAGAGGAGCAGAGGTCACGACCTTTGGCGTCAGCCCGCAATCACGGATAAAAAAAAATATAAAAAGGTCTTCTACGTCCCAGTCGCTGGGCGGGATTCAGCGGAAAACGGGTCCCTGAATCCCGTGAAGTGCCGCGGACGGGGCAACGTGGCGATGCTGCTGTTCGGCGCTGCGGGAACTCCCCTCGGGTCAGCCAGCATCGGCATGGACGGCGGCGCTACGTGACGGCCGCAGCGCGCGCTACCGCCGCCGCAGCGCCTGGTGAGCTGGCAGAGCGAGCTCGGTTCCGGCGGCCGCCGCCAACTCGCTCAGTCAGCTGCCAGTCTCCACCACGCGGGCCGACAACCCACCGGTCGCAGAGACATCAGCTGCATCAACGCTATAGCGCCCGGCCGCGGCGTCCACCGTTCCTTGTAGCGCTCCAGCGAGGCTGGCTTTTCGTCAGGTGCGCCCTCCCGTCGAAGTCCATTAACAGCTGACGTTGACGAATGCCGCGAGATGTGCGGCCCTGGGGGTGGCGCGACATATCGTCACTTCATCAGCTGTCGCACGAGAGCCAGTAGCTTTTGCAGGCACAGAGGTGCTCTTTGAAGTCGTGGACGACCGTTTTCAGCTCTGGTTCCGGACTGAAACAGTTGCCGTCAAGATCCGCTTTATTTCATTTATTGGTTGGCCAAGCCCGGGACTGTAATGAAGTCGATGGCTGCACCACAACGGGCTGGGTTTTGCGTGGTATTGGTTACAGCTCCTTCGCCACACAGGTCGATAAAAATCAAAAGGGCGTAGGTCGATGAACGTCAGCGCACCAGAGTTCAGAGAGAGCTGGCTTCAGGCGACAGAAGTCGCTGAACTCGAGAAGCCAGCGAATGGCCGCAGCTGCCAGGCGTCCAGCACAGTAGTGCGGACCCTGTTGTGCTCGGCCCAGACGGTTGGGTCGGACCAGTGCCGCAGCACGTCCTCACGCCACCGGGCGGCCAGACGGCGCGCCGTCGGCCCGTCGGCGATCGCGTGACGCTCCAGGGCCGCGGCCAGGTCCCAGTGACATTCTGCTAGCGCCTGCTGCCGCGACTCCTCGTACGACGGCACCCGCCGCCGGTAGATAGCCTGACTCATGTGCACCAGCTTCCCTTCTTCGCTCTGCACAAGCTGTCGCCAGCCGGTCAGACTCTCGCTGAGGACATGGAAGCGCAGCGGCGTGTCGGTCACCAGCTGCGCCAGGCCGCGCGGGCTGAGCGGGTCGTCCGGCAGGGCAGCCGGCCGCTGCTGCCGCCACCAGGCCTGCACGGCCGCCGGCCACCAGAGCAGCTGCTGCACGTCCTCCGCAGTGAGCAACGCCATCAGCGGCGCCGCGTCCCAGCTGAAGGCGTGCGCGCCGCGCCGCTCCAGCCGCGCCGCGCCAAACACGTCGTCCGGCGCCACGAGCATCGCCCGCCACAGCATCAGCTGCGGGCTCTCGTCCGCCGCCATCAGGCGGAGCAGCTGCGTCAGCTCCGCCACCGCCGACGAGCGCAGAAAGACTGGAATCAGTGAAGTGGTGTACAGCCGCCTGGGGCAGAACATCAGACCTTTGATCGCGTTTTTTGCAGCCTCAACAATGAGCGCGCGCACCAGGCAGACCCGCATCTGGCGCTCGGAGAGTGACTCCTCGGAGCTGGTCAGCAATGGCCGCATGTAAGCTGGATACAAGTCAGCGCACGCGCGCATCAGCAGCCGCGTCATCTCACGCCGCATCAGGCCGATCGTTCGCCGCATCGCCTCCAGCTCCTGCGGCGTCAGCGGCTTCAGCAGGTTGATGTCGGCCCAGAAGAAGCAGGGCAGGCGACGGGCGTCGACGGCCGCCTCCAGATAGTTGAGAACGAGGAGTGTACCTTGAGTCACGCTACGCCAGCACGCGGTGGGCGTCTCCTGGCACTGCCAAAATAGCGCCGTCTTCATGTAGTAAGATTTGACAGCCTTGCCGTCCGGCCCCAGGCCCATCTTGCAGGCTTTCAGCGCGAGCAAGGTGTTCCGCTGCACCTCGGTCGTGTGCCAGGCGGTGACCACCTCAGCTCGGGAGAACGACAGCCGCCACTCGGTCTGCTCCGTGGTGCTGCCCCGGTAGCCGGTCGGCACCAGATGCACGCCGAACCGCCGGATGTTTTCGCGCGCCGCCGCCGGTGGCCAGTCGCGCGCGCGCGGCCGCGTCAGGAACTCGTCGGCCGGCCACCAGGGCGCGCGCAGGCAGGGCACCAGGTCGTAGTCGGTGGCCCCGGGTGCGGGGTCCTGAGGCGACTCACGGACCGCCGTCGCCGGCCCGCTGGCATCCAGCTGGTCGCCCGGCGGCAGCCGCAGCCGAGAGACCTCCTGCGTCAGGTGGCGGACGGCGGCGGCCGAGAACGGCAGAGCCTCCCGGTGCTGGCAGGCGGGCCGTCGCGCCTGCAGCACGCGGACGAAGCCAGCGTTCTCGGTGGGAGCGGCCGTGAACCGCGCAGCCGCCGCCTCGACCGCGGCCGGCCCGGTCTGGACGCCAGCCGGCGTCCACTCCACAGGCCCCAGCTCCAACATGGTGTCGTAATCCGACTCCTGGCGATACGACGCCTCCTAAGTAGTCGAAGCCCTCCATCTGGCTGCCGGAGAGCACGCCGCCCCGCATGGTGAGCCGACCGAGCGGCGAGCAGCCGCATTCTGCCCCGTCGGTCTGCAGCGTGCGCAGCAGCGGCGCATTTCTCAGACAGCGGACTGCGGACAACTGCGCCGCCCTGATTTGCAGCGCGAATTTGACGGCCGGTTGGAACGGTTTCTCCTTGTTGAAAACGGAGTCGATGGCCAAGTCTGCATGCTCGCCACACTTACGCAGCAGCCGCTCCGTCGTTTCATTCAGCTGCGGAGACTCCTGATGCCACGCACGCCACTCACGCCGTGGGGCCGCCTGCTCCATCCCGGCCCGGGGACAGCGCCGTCCGCCGACTGGCCGGCCCGCCGCCGCAGCCGGACGCCCGTCAAAACAGGATCGTGACGTCACCGCCCTCGAGGCGGCGCAGCGGCTCGGCTCAGGGCCAGACTTCAACCAGGCTGGTCCCAAGCGTGGAAAACAGCCAAATATGGCAGCATACAGTGCCAAGAGGCAAAGGCAACTACGGTGGAAAGTCGCATAGAATGATTATGAGGACTTTAAAACGTTCTACGAGAAGCTTTCACCCGTCCCCGACTGGGGGGGGCAGTTGACTGCCCCCTCTCAGGTTTTTCTGGGATTGCGAGAGAACGAACTAACACATAGTCACGAAACCTTGTGTACCTTTTGTTTCATCAATTTTACATCTCGTGTCAAAATTTTGACCTCAGGTCAGGTCAGGTGTCTGACCTTGGTCAGGTCAAACAGACCTATGTCAAAAAAAGTTTAGCGCCCTCTAACTTTTTCGCAAAACAAGATATCTCAATAATTCTTTCAGGGATTAGTAATCGTGCAATCATGTGAGAATCGTGAAATGCAACAAATCTGCTATCTCAGATTTCTCAGAATTTTCCGGGTCATTGCCCTAAGGTCAAGCCCATTTTTAAGACATATCGCCGTTTTTTCGAAAATTGACGGAATATCCCATAACATTTTTAAAGTGGAGTGAAGCAGACATCTAGTTACCGTCATTGGGCAAAGTATCAGTGACTTACAGCCATTGACCTGAGGTCAGGTCACGAATAACTGTAGTGGGCCAAAATGTACCACCGTCAAAATCGACGATGAATTACTCAGAATGAGTAGAAAATCGCAGAACTAGCTTGCACAGACGTAATTAATACCAGGAACCTCAAAAAGTTCCTGGTGAGTGAAGCAGACATCTAGTTACCGTCATTGGGCAAAGTATCAGTGACTTACAGCCATTGACCTGAGGTCAGGTCACGAATAACTGTAGTGGGCCAAAATGTACCACCGTCAAAATCGACGATGAATTACTCAGAATGAGTAGAAAATCGCAGAACTAGCTTGCACAGACGTAATTAATACCAGGAACCTCAAAAAGTTTGAAAAAGTAGCATATTTTGCAAACAAACAGGCTCTCGCGAATAAAGCTCCGCCAACTTTGTAGATTGGTAACTAATCAATTTTTCCAAAATTTAAGCATGAGAAACCATCACAAGAACCACAAAGATCAATAAAATGTACATAGATCGTCTTTTTCGGCGAAAATAAAGAATTGCCAAAATTAGTTTCCGTCAATTTGGTACCGCATACGGCAGCGGCGCACACTGACAGCTGGCGGGAGAATTACGGTGTCTTTAACTCAACGTTTCGGCCCGTATATTGAAGAAATCTGGGGAAATTAGACGTGTATCGACATCCGCGGACCTTTACCTGTGCGCTGGTGCCTTTACCTATGCGTTATTAGTCACAGCCGTTGAGATTCAGGCCATTTCTCGGTCTCATGCGGTCGGCTATGAGAAAACATATATAGGGCGTAAATTGGCTTACATATTATCTAAAACTAAAAATAAGACCAGTTTCGAGCTCGACTTGTCACAGGCTTCCCTACGGTATGCTTATTTTTATCGTGCGACCAACCGTTCCTGAGTTAGAGGGGGCAGTCAACTGCCTCCCCCCCACAGTCGCCCATGTTCGAGACGGACCGACGGTCGTGCGCGGGTTAATGGTAACAGCATGCACCGCTCACAGAGAACGCTTCGACCCCCAAAACAAAAATTCGAATGAGAATTTCTCAGGCGGCGTTTCGTTCGACAGGCATGGACTGGGCAACTGAGGGACAAATATGTAAAACGCGTATGCCCTAACTCCTGGAACACTGGGCGCCTAAAAGTACGCTCACTGGTCCGGAAAACTCCTCCCTCGCTGTCTCTTTATTATCTTCTAACTCATGATGTTCGATTCCAAATAAGGTTTGTGTGGAGGAATTATCCACATTGATTTAACAACTCGCAGAAAGTAAGTGACCTGGGTCAAGTCTAACGATCCAGGATAAGGTAACACGTGGAATAAAAAGCGCCCTGGTCTATGGAGCCACCGGCACAGCCAAACGGCGGGGGGGGCGAGCCCCCTTAGGCCCGCATTTTTATGAATACCATAGTACATCGTTTGCCCAGTGAGCGGTTTTCGTATGATTTCACTGAGCTCCGGCTTCCCCTAAAGAAAATTCTGACTGCGCCCCTGTACGGAACCGATCGGAACCAAATTTTGTGGCGTTTTAATATGTATGATGGACTTATAACATTACCACAACGCAAAGTTGACCAAGGTCAAGCCATTCAAGGTCAACACAGGGAGATATTTGAAGATTCTGTGCTTCGTCGAAATGGCCATAACAACATTTGGCGGGTTGTTAATAAGTTGGATACCCGGATACATTCGTAGTCAAGCAATTATGTTTACAGGTCATCTTAGGTCATATGAGATCAGTCAAAGCCAACAAAAAGTGTCCTGTTAGAATCTTAGTTAAGTAATTTGTTTACAAGTTGAGAAAAAGAAACAATGTTTCATCTTCATTAACTGACCTTGGATGACACTCATTAGTTCACCTGACACCTAGCAAGACGTATGCTTTGAGGCTCCTGCTTTCATGTGGGAAGTCAAAGTTCCTCCCGAATTTCTGCAGGATTCTTTTAGAAGATGCTGAATTTTCTATGCAACTAAGTTGGGTTGACTTCAGTTGACCTGGCCTGGGTCGCTTGTGCTCCAGGGTATAAGTACAAAAGTCATTTTGAAAAATAACTTCTGACCTGAAGAAAATCTCGTCCTCACAAAATCACACAGAGATTAGATAGGAAGAGCTGCAGAAAAAAACAGAATGCTTTATTTCCGCCATTCCATTTTGGGTGACCCTCAATTGACCCAATCCAGGCTACCTGCGCTCTTGGATCGTATATCTTTGCTAGCCAGCCTTGAATGCGTGTTACAAACACGGCACGTTTTCTGCAGACCAGTCTCGGCGCTCGCCGCGATCGTCCACGAGAATAGTTCCAGATGGAGCGGTCTTATCTAAAGGCGGCATTTTCAGTAACTATCACAAAGCAATTGTGGAAATGGAGTCGAAGGAAGAGCACATAGTGGCTTTGAAAGGTATGTCTTTTTATGCAGTTTTTGTGGCGCATTGCTTCTACGACTGCCCTCCAAATGGCCTTTCACCGGTTACTTATTGGGAAGCATTCTGAAAATAATCATCTCTTGGAATTCCATACAAATAAAATGCTTGAGATCTCTTGATATATTATTCTACCATTTGCATGGTGACCATTTTATATGTAACTGTGTTGTTTCTTTTCAATTTATATTTTTCACTACAAGTACATGGTAAAAAGAAATTGGTGTTACAACTCTTGGTACATGTAATATAGGAATATTTTGCCTTCAGCTCCTGCTTTATTTTATACTGTGTTTGCCAGCCTTTTTATGCAATCCATCATGTGGTTTCCATCCACCACATCCACCACACACCAGATTGTCTGGAACAGGTTTGGAAACTAGTTTTTTTTGTTTTTAGTGTTGGGGATAGTTTTGATTCTGGAGTGCAAAATTTTCAAAGAGCTACACTGCTGAAGTTGGTATTCTTAGTGTAAATCAGTTATCATACCTGCTTCTTGTGGAATAGAGACAGTCATTTGCTTTCAGAGTTGGAAATTACTCAACATGGTTATAATGTAGCTTTTTGACTGAGGCACAATATCAGACTTCTGGAGCATAAAATGTTTTTAGAGCACATGTTTTCTGATGTTCTTCAACACAGGAAAAGTGCATTTTCCAGCCTAGGTCCAGAATCTCTGTGGAGATTTCTTACCATGTTTTCTGGATGTTCCTCTCAAGTGGTGTTTCACAGGTTGTTAGGTACAGCCTTGATATGCACTGCTTGATGATTGCCCAGGGGTTCTTTATAGGTGACAGGTTGGGGCTGTTTCCAGACCATTCATTCTTCATCCAGTATCCTGGAAGGTCCTCTTGATACCACAATGTGTCTGGGATAAGTGTGAGAGTTCATGAATGACATCTTCCTGAAAACATCCATGTGACATCATACCTGGCAGTTTCCTTTTGATTTGAGGTTCCCTATTCTGGATAGCAATGTTGCAGTCTTGTTTAATTATTATTCACTGTGGTAATGAGCCTGTCCTTCTTTGCCATCTAGGGATGATAATAAGCTCAAATAGCCCTGATAACCATCATCCTTTAGACATGAATCTTCAGGGACTGCTCCACTGTCTGACACAGGGATTTATGAGCTGTTGCTAGCCCTAACTAGTTTGTTCTTTGGTTGGGAGCATGGCACAGTGTGAAGGGAGTGTCACCAGAGAGCATGATCTGCCCTACCTTGCCTGAGCAAATTCAAGCCTGTTTTCTTTGAATTTTGGTTAACTTGGCCAAATTTAGGTTTGATGGGGGATTTGCCTGAAGATATACCTGGACAGTGTGGTGCAGTGCTGGATATCCCCAGGCAGTCAATCTCTGGGCCAACTTACTGGTTGACTCCCCTTTCTCCATTGTTGATTTGGCAGAAATGGCTTTTGCCATCCTGCTAATGCTGGTCTTTCTCCCTCATGATCATATGTTTCCCAAGGAAGTATCACCTTTTCAGCAGGAAACCAACCAGCAGACTGAGTGCACATGAACCCCCAGTTCTGTGGCTGCCTGGTATGGTGGCATCCTCTGTGACTACCATTCCAACTGCCCTGTGGCATATTGTCATGTTGTGCACCTTAACCATTCTGGGACACCCTGTGCTATGTGGTCTGGCACTGGTCAGTAGCATAGTTTTCATTACAGAATTCAACTGTGAAGCCAATGTCGTTTTGCTCCCCCACGAGGTAAAATAAGTGCTCACAAATTGTCTCTAAGAAATGTGGATGCAATTTCAACACCAAAATATGTCGCCAAAAACGTCCTTTATCAAACTGAAGGGGTGCACTTATGTCCTGTTAGCATCCATAACCCACTCTGAAGTCATGCCTGAGTGCAGGAATGCTCACATGAAATCGAAATTGTACTCATAGTAGCCCACCCTACTGTACTGAGGCATAAAGATATTTTTCAGTGCGATCAATGTCATTGGCTCGAGCTGAACGATACTTTTCATATGCGGGATATTTAATGCTTCTTTTGTTTGAAACCCAGAAAGTCCGAGAAGAAATCCGTCGTTTTTCGTCATAAAGGGAAAATGCGTCGAAAAATGGCCCGACCTGAGGTCACTGGCCCACACATTTCCCAAAAATCTGAGATTAACTGTAGCAGCTGGCAGGATGTCCAGGTCCAGATCATTTTGCTTTGATGTCTTGTTTTCCGAAAATGCTACTCGAGTTTGATGCTTTTTGGACAAGGGGTCATTTGATCTGACCTAGGTCAGTGGCCTGGCCTGAACTGAGGCCAAAAATTGTGCGCAAGACGCAGAAAGGACTAAGGAAAAGATTTTCAAAATCCCGTGGCGCTGCGTTCGTTCGTTCTCTTGTGATGTTTGGAAAACCTCACAGGGGTTGTTGACACCCCCCAGGCGGGTTCGCATTACATGGTATCCTGCGCGTGAAAATATACAGCTTCGCCTTTGGAGACCTGTTACTTCAAATGCAGGGTCTTCCTATGGTACGGTCCGCAAAATTCTATGCTCCGTCACCAACAGAATGATTGCGTTTCTGGCCCTTTGAAATCAAAATGTTCCGTTGCGTTTTTGGGTCCCGATTGTCCCTCATTTTTCCCTACGTGGGGCTGGTTGGGCTTATAAAAACTATTTGTTAGCTAATGATGCATACGCGAGAAGGTTTAAACAGTACAAGTAATGATACGCTGGTGTCCCTTGTCGACATCTGTGTAACTGAGGCGTGATCGATTAATTGCATTTGGTTGCCATGACGACTGGTGGCGTCCGGGGAGCTTTTCGCCGTCGATCTTGTTGAACAAAAGCTATCGACTACTCTGCTAGGTACAGTGAGCACATTCTTAAACGGTAGCGGTACTGGTTTGGACTGTTGGTTTGGTTTAGGCGTGGTCGTCGGCATATGCCAGTCCGAGCCAACGGCACGGAATTAGCCATGACGGAGCTGACGTTTAGCTCTCTGCGGTGCGACACCCTGGCGCGGGAGACGGCCGAGAAGCGGCAGCAGCAGCGGCGACGCAGCCTCCTTGTGCTCGTCTACCAGTATTTGCGCGCCGAGGCGTACACCGGAGGCGGCCGAAACGCTGCGGGCCGAGGCGCCGCCCGGCCTCGGCCAACACCAGCTGTGCGACAATGTCGACCTGGACGTGGTGCTGCAGGACTACGAGGCGTACTACCAGCTGCGTTATCAGCGGGCGCCTCGGCTGACGCGGCGCGCGGCCGATGGCGGCGGCGAGCCGCAGGCGGCCGAGCCGCGCCGGCCGCGACCGCGCGGCAGACCGCGCGCGCCGCCGACCGAGCCGGGTCGCGGCGGCGACCCGGCCGGCCCGCCGGCGCCGGCCGAACTGGCGCTGCGTGGCCGGGAGCTGGGCCGCGGCGGCAGCCAGGAGGAGCCTGACGAGGCGGCGCGGCCGCCGCGGCGGCGCACGCTGCATCTGCCGGCGCCGGCCGCGCCCGAGCTGCAGGCGCTGGCGCAGCTCGTGTCGCGCGACCTGTACCTGGACGACCCGGGCGTGCGCTGGGCTGACATCGTCGGCCTGGAGTCTGCCAAACGCGTGGTGCGCGAGGCTGTGGTGTACCCTCTTCGCTACCCGCGGCTCTTCACTTCCGAGCTGGTGACGCCGTGGCGCGCGCTGCTGCTGTTCGGCCCACCCGGCAATGGCAAGACGCTGCTGGCCAAGGCGGTGGCATCCGAGTGCCGGACGACGTTCTTCAACGTGTCGGCCGCCACGCTGGTCAGCAAGTGGCACGGCGACTCGGAGAAGCTAGTGCGCGTGCTGTTCGAGTTGGCGCGCAGCCACGCGCCGGCCACCGTCTTCCTGGACGAGCTGGACGCGCTGATGGGCCAGCGCGGCGGCGGCCAGGAGCACGAGGCGTCGCGCCGTCTCAAGACAGAGCTGCTGCTGCAGCTGGACGGCCTGAGCAGCGGCGGCGGCGGCGGCGCGCAGCCCGTGTTCGTGTTGGCCGCCTCGAACCTGCCCTGGGAGCTGGACCAGGCGCTGCTGCGCCGGCTGGAGAAGCGGGTGCTGGTGGGCCTGCCGTCGCCGCCGGAGCGGGCGGCCGTGTTCCGGCGCCACCTGGCCGGCTGGCCACTGAGCTCGGCGCTGCGCTTCGAGCCGCTGGCCGCGCTCACCGACGGCTACTCGGCGGCCGACATCCAGCTGGTGTGTCGCGAGGCGGCCATGGGCTCGCTGCGTGCCGTGCTGCGCCGGCTCGAGGAGGGCGACGAGCCGGCCGGCGACGCGGCGGCGGACCAGGTGCGGCCGGCGCCGCTCACGGAGGACGACCTGCGCGCCGCCGTCGGCCGCTGCCGGCCCACCGGCGCCCGACACTGGCAACAGCACCTCCGCTGGATGGAGACCTACGGTGCCGAGTGAGCGGCGCCGTTTCCGCTGGGGAGATGTCCGGTGGTGTATGGTACTGAGAGAGGAGTGGTGTTTCCGCTGTGTTAGAGTTGCGGTGCTAAGTGAGGAGCAGTGTTACCTCGTGCGGTACCTGGAGAGATGGCCATCCGCTGGCGAAGACGTAGGTCTCTGGATGAGCAGCCGTGCTCGCACTGAGAGGCTGCAGGGTCACATCAGCACACCACACATCACACCGAGGTCGGAACGTTTGGGGCGCACGCCGATGAGTGTGTTACAAAAGGATCCGCCCTTATAGCATGGTGTGGCGTGATTTCGTCCTGCCAGAAATATTGCACTGAATTGGACCCAGCACGGGCGTAGGATTCCCATGTTGTTTGGCACCGATGCTTTTGTTGGTGTGTTTGCGTTACATATGGCCGGTATGACTGGATATGACTGAGGACAAGTTTCAAAACTCTGCCCTGGGTGGTGCTGAGTCGAGTGGATTGGCCACCCAGCTGTTTTAGAGGTGAATCACCCAGCTGTTTTAGAGATGAACCACCCAGCTGTTTTCGACATGAACCGGTAAATCCTTGAGACCACATTTTTGTCGAGCATTGTAAATTTGTGGTTACCCGGCCACATATAGTGACTTTCGAACGGTGGGAATCACTTGGGCTGAGGACTTCGGATGGTTTTCTGGATAAATGTAAACGCGTGCTATGTGTAAACGTGTTTGCGACTGGATGAATACGGGAAACATGATGCAGTGAAAACGTGTTATGAAGAGATAGATGAAAGTGCAATAAATTCAACTCTCATAGCATTGGTGTTTAAACGTTCAGCGTTTGTTTGGAAACTAGAAAACAAACAGTGATGCAACTTGTTTTTGAAACTAATTAAAAGCGGCAAAATTATCTTTCTGATTGGTTAAGATTATTGTGCTTGATTCAGGGGCCGTACATCCAACCAGACTTTGTTTTGTCTCACATATTTCCGAGAAAATGTAATCCCACCACCCATCCCTCGTGGTTGACAAATGTTGGACAGCTGTCCAGGCGTTGTATAGCCCGTCGGTATCGGTGCTGTGGTGCTGTTGCAGTGATGCGGCTGACCCGGCCGACGCTGTACAGTAACCCGGTGGTGTCGTGTGACCCCCGTGACCTGCCCGGCACCACGCTGACCTCGGCGCCCGACGTGACCCGGCTGCCGGAGCTGCCCGACCTGCAGCTGGGCGAGATGCTGCTCCTGCCGCAGGGCTTCGGGTGAGGACGGCCGGACGAAGGCCCTCAACGGGTAGGCACTGTTCGCGTAGACCCGGTCATCGATTAATGACCGGATTATGGTTAATGACTAGATCGGTTATTGACTGGATCCGACATAGTTAGATTACGAAAGTAACCTTCCTGCATGTCGGGTGGACCATAGCCTCATTTGGATGAGGACGCCAGTAAGGCATGATTTTAACGGTTTCGAAAAGGTGGGTGTTTTATTGGCCTGTAACGGGATTCTCTGCATCTACATTTTTGCTTGCTTTCTGTCATCTAGCGGGAGGAAGTCGTTGGAGTTTTATGCGTTTTGAGTTTTTGGTCACCGTTAACGGCATCAGTCGCCGAATGGGCACCGCACGCACGTGCCGGCTGCTCTTGAACGGGTCACTGCCGCGTACCGGCGTCCTTTGTCACGCCGGCCGGCCTTGCAGGAGCATCTACCTGGGCGAGACGTTCTCGTGCTACCTGTCGGTGCACAACCACAGCCAGGAGCAGGCGTCGGACGTGACGGTGCGCGCCGAGCTGCAGACGGGCTCGCAGCGGCTGACGCTGACGCCGGGCCCCGGCGGCGTGGACCGGCCCGTGACGCTGGCGCCGGCCGCCAGCCGCGACCACCTCATCCACCACGAGGTCAAGGACACCGGCTCGCACATGTGAGCGCCGCTGGAGGCAGGGAATGTCGGCATGTTGGTGGTCGCCGTCGAGAGACGCTCGCCAGTTGGGAAGGAAGTGGGGAGTGTGGGGTGCATGCTGGTGGGGGATTTTGTGGTGAATTACTGACTGGTAGCATCGAATTCCCCTTTTTGAGGTATTTCCCAGGTCGGCGCTAAGTGCCAAAATGGATAGGGACTTACTCTGGCGTAGGAGAGACCAGAGATGCGCTATAAAATTTGGACACGTACGAGCGCCCAGTTTACATTTGTATTCAGTTGATTAGGACAAAATATGTGCGTAGAAACCAAACAAAAAAATAACATTTTTCTCAGTTTGTTGATAGACCTCCATGTTTCCTTCCCAGCCAGTCAGAGTCGGACTTTTCCATACTTCCATTCCACGTACGAAGGAGTGATTGGATAGGATTGGTTTTTGGAATGAGAATGCATCTTGGGAATGGAATATGATTGAAAGCGACAATGCGCGTATTTCATATTCGTTATACCCGTTTTCTTGTGTTCTTTAGTCAATCAAAATCGGGTATTCCACATATTCTCTTGGCGCGTCAAGGAGTGCTTGGATTAGGTTGATTTTGGAATGAGAATACATGCCGTGACTAGAATATGATTGAAAATGATAAACTGATTTTTATGATTTTATTGATATTTCATTGCCATGTAACAAAATTTTACCAACTCGGATTTCAATCAAAATCGTGTGTTTCATACGTTTTTGTGCCTTGTGAAAGGGTGCTTAAATTGGTTTAACATTTTTATGGGGACATCTGTCGTGAGTGGAACAATTCTGGGAACCCGGTTTTTCTTCCTGGTGTCGAAGTACAAATCCTTTTTTTGGAGTATAAGATGTCATGCATTTATGTGAGAAACATGGACTAACTAGGTGCCTTGCAAGCATATGCGGCCAGCAGGGACGGATCCAGCGGCTCCGTTGGGGGGGGGACAAACCAAAGTTTCCTGGGTCTGCATGGTGGGTCAGCGGAGTTGTTGAACGGGGGGAGGGGGGTGGAAGGTGGCGGGCCGTGGGTTCGAAGTGTACTTCAGCGGCCGCATATGAATGGCAAATCATCAACCAGCTGGGGGGGGAAGTGGGCAGCTTGAAACTCTGTTTGAGTAGGAATAGCCGTGTGATTGAGGAGGAATACCCATGTCTTTTGGTAGGGGAGCAAATCACCATTTTAGCGCGCAAAATTTCTCTTGGAACATAAATTTTTTGGTGCTCCTTGACACCAGAAAACGACACTTCTTCCAACACTGGAAGGAAGAAGTGTCAGCAAGGAACATGATTGAAAACTATAATTTTCACAGTTCTGGTCATTTCACCCAGTTTTATCTCGTTCACGTGGTCCACTGTATGCGAACGTCACAGTCTGCCGCGACGATTCACGTGTGTCTCTACGACAACCGCGATGACTTCCGCGCTCAAGCTTATCTGATGAGGAGGGGGTCCGGCCCCCCTTGAGATCTAGAAAAGTTGTCTTTAGATTACGATGACGTATGGCTCAAACGAATCCTGTAGTTATAGGCTATATCACTGAACATAGTGCAGAAGCTCCCCAATTTCTCAGGACATGAGGAGAGAGGAATTGTAATGTTTGATAAATTTAGAATGGTACAGTTAGCTTTTTAACAATGTAAAAGTATTTTTGAACACGCGCGACTATGAATGGCTTTTTCGAGGGTCGTGACCTTGAACTTTGGCTCATCATGTCGAAATTAAAAAAAGTGAGAGGTGTATTCAAAAATGACAGCGTGCAAACAATGAACGTTTTGAAGTGGGAGAGGGCTCCAAAATTCCTGTGTTAGGATTTCAGGTCAAAATCCATGTAAACAATGGTGCATACAGGTGATGAATCATAGAAATGACAAAGACACATGGAAGAAAACACGTAGTTAAGCCTTTTTCGTTTTTTAGCTCTACGGATGAATTTCGCAAAAAGCAAAAATGTCATTGCTTTGAAGCCGTCAGATGGCATGTACGGATCAGTTCCAATTGTAAACTCGAGGGTTTATTGGCCCGATGATAACTCGACCCAGTATAGCGCTGCTCTAGATGGACATGTTCTTTTGCATTGGTCATATTCAACATATGTCTTTTGTGCATCGTTGCATTTACAAGCTTTTCGGCGCTCCTTAGTCTCGTGTGCGCCATCAACTACATCAACGAGGCGGGAGTAAGCAAGTTCTTCCGCAAGTTCTACAAGTTCGAGGTGCTGAAGCCGCTGGACGTCAAGACCAAGTTCTACAACGCCGAGGTAGGCTGTGACAGCCGCTCCTTTCAGTTTTCTACTGTCCGCCTCCGGAGCACGGCGCTGTGCCTCCCCATCTGCCTTGCCGCCCCCTGGCCAGACGCCATGCTGTGCGCTCCGCCGCACCGGCGCCTCCTGCACGTGACTCCGCGCCGCCGCCCTCCGTCTGTCATGTACAGAAACGCACGGACGTGTACCGCCAGACTGCACCTGACTGTCCCTCTGTCGGGAGCTTGAACCTGCTCTTCCACTGGCTCCGGCCGGCCTGACACTGACACTGACCGGACTCGGACAGCGGTGGGGTAGCCGAAGAAGGCAGGGGTTCCGGCAGTTTTTACACGCTGGATCAAATCGCTGATCTGGCGACGTGGGCTCGGTTCAACCCGTGTGGCGTCACCCGGGCCTCTGGGCCGGCATGGGCAGCGGAGGAACTTGCTGACGGAGTTTTGGAGAGTTCATGCAGATGACAGGTGTCGTATGCTGCGGGTCCCATTTGCCCGAGGGGTAAGCGCCTGTCTTGGCCATTGTACCATTGCGCGTACGGTGATGTTATTCATCACGGTCTCCTGCTCTGCGTAGCTGTTCTGTCGCAGTGGTCAGCACGGATATGGCCGGTGTACGTAGGAGCGTTCCGGGACACTTTCTCACTGTGCCGTTGGTATGAAAATCAGTGTGTCTCTGCTAGCATTGGCGGCCGTGATACCCGGGGTCGGAGACTCATATTTAGGGTTTTTATTTCCAAGTAACGAGAGACCTTCCCGGTGTCTACTCGCATGCACGCCATGTTGAAAGGGACAAAGGGACTCTGTTTTCGTTTTTTTTTTTTTAATAGATGGGGAGTTCGTGATAGCAACTGACCCACTTTGCTCCAACTGTCTCCTCTCCCCACTTCCCGCTACCAACCAAAGACTTTGTCAAAATGTCATTCTAATGTTTGGTGGAAATCCTCCAGTAGGTAGGTTTAGGTAACCGTATTTACGGCTTGTATTTACGGCTTATGGTATATAAAGAAAGAAAAATGTGAGATCTCCCAAAGTAAGACCGTTGAAAACAAGCATGTTCTTCGTCCAATGAGCGATTTAGAAATAACGCATCAGTATTTATTGCCAAGTTATATTCTTTATAGATCACAGACACGCGAATTGTCATCCGTCGCATTTTCGCACAGCTTTGCCGATTCCGAACATCTACCACGGCTTGGCTAACGTCGCCCAAGAATATTGTCACCTCGCAGTACAAGCACATTGTCGTCAGTTATATCGTCGATTTTTGTCCAGTCGAATGCATGACGTCAAATGGAAGGGCTGCTTCCTCCCGGCAGATAGCAAGGCTGAAATGTTGGCTTTCTCGCGCCGGGCGTTTCGAAACGCGATGCGTTTATTCTGTAATGCTATTTCTTGGCGTAAGTCTGAGCGTTCCACGGCGTGATCGTGCTGCACGCTGGACGGAGGACTAGATCAGACATTTACTTGCGCCATTGCAGCCTGTCAGCTCTGTTCACAGTTGTCAGGTATTGGCATTATCGACACCGCTTACCTTTCTCGGGTAAATGATCACCAACAAAACGCCACCATTGTTGTATCAGTAGCCGAAATAATCACTCATTTTAAAACGAAAACATGAATTTAGTGGAACCGAGCAATGTGCATTCGAGATATAGCCAACGCGAACATGAAGTGTACCATATTAATGGCTGTATTGTTCCTTTTCGTGTTTAATCACCGCGAAGCATGAATTTTTAAAAATCGTCCCGCGTGGACACCGACTAACCTCATGTGATGCCGTCCCAAACTTGCCCTTACTGCTCCTTTCCTCACCTTCTTCCCCTATGACGTGACTTTGCCAGCGTGTGGCGGGTCGGCGCGCTCCGTTGAGTGTAGGCGCAAAACATCGGAATCTCTGCTCGGCTGACCGGTAACAGCCGGCGGTAAACAGTAGCGTGTTACCCTTTGGTCCGTGGCCGCGTTGCCGGCCGTCACGCGTCCCCACCATCTGACCTTGACCCGTCCCTTCCCACCGCTCGGCACGTGCCAGGCACCTCCTGTTGCCTGGCACGTGGTCGTGGCTGATTGGCACGCGGCTGTACCGGCTTTACTAACGCGCGTCCGTTTTCCAGTACGATGAGTACGCCGCGCTAGTAAGTGGGCCCGAGTGGCGCCGCCCAGTGTGCTGCCTCCCTAGCGTCAGGCGGCGGCCGTGCATGGCTGCGGCGCGCCCTGTTCTGTTCGGCTGTGGACCCTCTGACCTGCTGTTGTTGCACGCGCGAGCTTCAGGTGACGGGTGGCCCCGGCCGCTGCTCCGGCTTTCGACAGGAACCCGTTGTGAGTTGGGGACGGCTGCCGGGTCGGGTTTGCGGTGTTGTTCCGTGGTGTGAGTGTTGTCCGGGATCGGTCAGTTTTCAGTGGGGTGAGGGCTGTGCGGGGGGTGCCGCCGTCTGAATCGTTTTGCCGTCGTGCTGCCGATTCTGGATGGAGTTTAAAAGGAAAACGCGGTGGAAGGGTAGTCGAACTGAAGATTAGGGCTTCTAACTGGAATGTCAAAATGGCGTCACTGTAGGAGGTTGTGGCCGTGTTGAGGTGCGGGATTTTCAGGTGGACTGGTCACTGCGGAATGAGCATATATAAATATCAACCAAAGTGGAACGTTTTGGAAAGATTGGGGATGGGGGGGGAAGAAAATCAAGGTTTCGTGTTTATTTATAATCAGCTGTCACAAGGCGCATGTTTCCGGTTTTTACCATGAAGCACATGCCCTCCTAGTCTGTTCCATGTTTGTTACATTCGCATACCCCAGTGAGTTCTACCTCTGACCTCACCACAGTATTAGTTTTGTACTGTTATGTTGTTTGATATGATAATGTTGAGGGATGTACGTGACATTTTTGCTCTAGCCTTTTCGTATTGACGTGGAGGTTACCGAAGGGGTGCGATATATGCAATTGGCTGTGTATCGGGCTTCGTATCAGTGTAGAAGATTGTATGCCTTGAAAACCGCTGGGAAAAGGAGGTGATATGTCCAAAATTGCTTGTACACCTTATCATTGCTATGGTAATGTGTCATATCCTTCTTAATTGCTTACACAGCGCATCACTTCTACTGTTATGTGTATCATGTCATTCTCGTTGTCCTGGTTCTGCTTTTCTGCTATAACCCCTTGACACCATAATCCGTTCCGTACACAAACCAGCCAGCATGACTGGGATGGAAATGTTTGCAGATTTATCATCCTTTGGTAAACAAGGAACACCGGCAGATCATTGCAGGGAAAAAGATGGTACTCACGCACAAAAAGAGAATTAATTGATCAGATTTGTTAATGCGGCAAGTGATGGTTCCGTATCGGAATCTCCAGTGCGTCACACGTAAAAGGCATCAGCTTTGTCAAAAGCCAGTCCATGGACATCTAAACTGTCGCTATAAGTGCTGGCCTTTGAAGCGTTTTCAAGTGCTATTACAAAAGTATCGTGCTCGTAATAACCAGGGTGTTGGAGCTCTGTACGTTTTTATGTTGAAGCAAGACAGTTAACGTAAGGCACGACGTGTAGCTATTGTGAGAGGTGTTTTTCAGTTTTGTCAATTTCTCATGTCGACGGCGCCTCTCCAGTGGGGTTTTGCTGACAAATATGCTGTAAAGCCAACCGATCATCGTCTGTTCCGGTACCTTGAGATCTTTTTCCGGCCGTCTTGCATTGCACTGCGTTGGTGCGATATACATACGCATTACCCGTCAGTAGTGTATTGGGAAACGCCCCCAGATCTTTGGACAGGTCAAAGCCCTGCACAGTGTCCACTCCGGCTGCGCTTACGTATTTGGTCGTGGTATCCACTCTGTAGTTGATATGCAGTTTGGAGGAATGTTTCACGAGTGTACACTACAATTTTCAGCATGCACCTTTCCTTTTTCTCTCCTGTGGACTAGGAAACTAGTTCCGAAAAAAAAATCGCGATCATAGCCCGTGGTTTAAAAGAAAGCTGTAGGCTAGTTCATTTTACTGTTTGAGTCCAGTTTCAATCACTGTAGGACTGAGATTTTTGGTTGGAATGGTCCGAGATAGCATAAAGAATAGCGAGTTTGTAGGTATTTGTGGTAGCTATGTCCCTTAGTTTGACTGATCATTTTTAAGCAATTTGCTTGTCGCTTTCTTCGTCGGCATTTGCATTTCATCGGATATTTATTTAAGATCTTCATTAATAGAACTCCGGGTTGGTTGGCATGATTTCAGTCTGCGGACGCCATATGAGACAATTCGTCGCGAACGATCTTAAAAGAGAATGTTTTGTGGTCCCTTCGTCTAAGGCTTGCACGCACTGTAATGCCAAAGATAGTGCGCGGTGCCGAAGTGTGTGATGATTACCGTCATGATTGGTATTGGTATTGGATTGATAAAAGTATCGGGTGTGTAAAAAAAAGTGCCACCACGTTGATTATATGCTGTTTCTTCAATTTTTTCGATCTGCACTGTTCTGTTTCAGTTTGTAGTGGTGGTGCTACGGTATTCAGGTGTGAGATACAGCATTTCAGCTTTACCATGCTCTTCACAGTGGATCAGAAAGTGAAAATAGTGCAATGTGGTATCTGACTAAATTGCACGTAGAAGTGCGTCGACGGTGTTGCCTTGAATTCATTGTCCGCACCCGTGGAGTACGCAATAACAAGGACATTCATAGACTCGAAATACTTTATAAACCGAAGTGTCCCCGTTGCTGGATGCGGGTACCGAATGCACGAAAGGTAGCTCGTGTCAGTGGTCCAGTTGGAAGGGCGTTTGTCACCGCTTCCTTCCGTGGCAAATCGGGCTCGAGTCGCCATTGGGATCGCTGTTTCTCCCGCAGGTCACTTGACGAGTATATAAGAAATATATATATAATATAGAAATATATAAGACGTATATAAGAAGACGTTGGCTACCGTGCGACTTTGCCGTTGCATGTAGAACTTTCGCCGCCAAATTATGCAGTTTACCTGATTTGCGCGTTCTGGCGTGAGGATCAGAGCCCGTGCAAAGAACGCCGTTGACCGCGCACTCTGATTCCGTGGCGTTCTAGTTAACCATTCGGAATCAAAATTATAAACAATACCGTCTCTGCGTCTTCGCATAGGACCTAGCCGCGTGCTAAAGTTGCACTATTTTCATCTTCACTGTGAAACCCTTGGCGGAGCGGAAGTGTTTTATTTCCTACATGAATACTACAGCACCACTGCCATAACCTGAAACAGAAAAGTATAGGTAAAAATCAAGTAAATAACTAAACGCCAAAAAATGTGGCACTGTAAAATGTCCGTAACGCAGAGTGCCTCACAGAAAGTTCAAGTAAATTGTCAGTGCTGAAACAGACATTTCTGCGAAGGCTAAAATGTTGATGCGGTGATTTTGAAGTCATTCTGTGCGTAGGATTTGACCGTGACATTCATTTTCTGTGTGACTTTTAGTTCCAGTCTGCTTTCACTTTTAGATTGTTTTGGCGCGTTTGTGTAGGTATTTATAGTCATCTCTTCCGTTCAGCAAACGCGTCCCATTCAGTCGTAGGTGTGCATTTTGTAAATATATGGTTTACACGCTAAACTTGGAGGTGTTTGTAGTTTCCAAAATCAACCTTGTCTGATACTAATTGCGCAAGCTTTCGTATTTTCTTCACATTTGGACGGTTTGTGGGCTGCTGCCTGCAAACCAGTAACTTTGGCATCTTTCAATCAAGTCATCTATGTAAGCTCGAGTTTTTTGCTGTGTTTGGTGCGACGATAACCTGGTTAATTATCCCACAACCTCTCTGGCTAAAGAAACACAATCGCATGACCTTGCCGTGCTGCTGCTCTGTTCATTCCTGAGGTATTTGAGTTAGAGCATTAGTCGTTGTTCATCCTTGCACCTCTCTGACGGCCCCCTGTGCCGTGTGGGCCGTCTCCTGTACCGCCCTGACGGCCTCCTGTACCGTGTGGGCCATCTCCTGTGCCTCCACGATGATCCCGTGAACTGGGGTTGGAAATTTGGTTTTTATTGTTGGTATTTGAAACTCACAAAGAAATGTTTTAGATGCCAATGCAAGCAGCAACGAGAAGCCCTGAGCCTAAATGCCATGGTCGCCGTCACCGGAGAGTACAGGGTGTATGTCTATTCCCCACCTCACATCCTGTCGAAACAAATTAGCCAGATTTTTTCCATTTATTTCGACATTTTCGGTCAACTTTTCATCGAAATCGATTCCTTAATGACAGTTTTTTTTATTTGTTTATTATGTTTTGGGGGTTTAACTGAATAAAAGCGCCGTTTTATGAATGCAAAAACTCATATGTTTGGGCGTAAATTGACATGTCTCCGTCATTGGGATCAGTTTCATAAACGGACTGATCCCAGTTCAGTACAATAACGGTGCTGTAAATATTGTACACTGTGATACACTGATAACCCAAAACAGTGCCACATTATTGGGACGGACGTCCGGTAATGAAGGCATGCCATAGTTTATGTCATGTGCCTAGTGTACGCCTTTTGCCGGGATTGTCCCGAGCTTGTCGCAGTGGCGCTGCGAGATAATCATTTCTTGGGAGAAGGCGTACAGAGATCGGCACGTTCCCTACCCCCAAGTGGTCCCGTTTCAACGAAAAAGTCCGCTGACTGTATTTGCTTCGTCTCCGCGGCCCCCTCTAAAAGCAAATTGGACGCCACGTGCCCCCTCGCCCCCTCCCTCGGCTGCGCCACTGCCTTTTTGGTAACATAAAGCGACGTTTTTCGTCACGTTTACAATAAAAAAAACAGTCAGTAAAATCATGTTCGAAAGCCTATTCACATTGTGTTGAGCGTAGTACAGGACCTTCTGAATGCCACCGACGGCCATGTTTTGCCACATCCCCTCATTTCGGCCAGTTTGCATCCCGCCTTCAGAAATCATGGCGGTATTCATGCGGAATGCACATTGTGCAGTTTTGATGAGTACATTGCAGTGTTTCTTTTGGAACATAAAGACTCCTGGAGCTCAGGACAGCAAAAGAAGCACGGCGCGTGTCCAGGCTTGTGTACGGCGGTGCTGGTCCGTGTGCCCTGCTGACGGTGGGCCTGGTGGCGGTCGCTTCCAGTCGGACGAGGTCTATCTGGAGGCTCAGATCCAGAACGTCACCCCGGCCGCCATGTGCATGGAGAGCGTCTCGCTGGAGCCGTCGCCGCTGTTTGACGGTGGGTCCTCGGTCGGGCGGCGCCCGCAGCGGCGGCTCTGATGCTGCGCGCCGGAGACCGGCTCAGAGCGTGATGAGCTCATCAGCCATGATTTGTAGGCCTGCTTTCTCCTTCCATTGCTTCAGTTCGGACGTAAAGGACCCTGGCGTTCTGTGGCGTTTCTTGGTATGTACTGTCGGTCGCGGAACGGCCAGCGCATGGACGCTCCTTAAAGATCTCTGATCAGAAATACCTTGATCGCCTTATGACAGGGCTCGGGCGTGTGATCTTGTGGCCTTGTTCCCCGCTGTGACGGCGGGTTGACGGGTGCGCCCTCCCGTGCATCGTGTGACCGCGGCTGGTGCTCCACCGCCGCCGCCGCAGCCGCCGACCTGAACAGCGCCAGCGGGGGCCCGTCTTCGTTCGGCGCCAGCGGCTGGCTGGGGCCGCAGGACAGTCGGCAGTACCTGTTTTGCCTGGCGCCGCGACCCGAGCTGCGCACCGCCAGCAAACAGCTGCGCGGCGTCACCAACATCGGCAAGCTGGACATCACCTGGAGGACCAACCTGGGCGAGCGGGGCCGCCTGCAGACCAGCCAGCTGCAGAGAATGGTGCGGGGCGCATTACGGTGTCTCCGAGCGGTCCGTATACGGTCCGTCATACTACCGGGGGCTTCAGTTTAATGGATAGTGTCCAGTTGGGCCGTGAACGCGTCCTTCTCGGTATTTTGGATAGTTTCCAGACAGAAGAGATGGTTCACGTTGTTAGTCATTACTTCGCACTACCGGCGCGTTCAAGAACGGACGGGCCACAGCTTTGCGGACCGCCTAACTTGTAAATGCTGCCGGCTCGGCCACTCTCTGCGTGATGCGTGGCTCGCGTGATGACACGAGATGTTTTCTGCCCCAGAATCCTGGATACGGCGACCTGCGGCTGACGATCGACGAGATCCCGAGCGTGGTGGAACTGGAGGAAACGTTTACATTCACGTGCCGCGTGCTGAACGCCAGGTAAGCGGCCCAGCAGGGAACCCAGCATCAGCGTCCAGGATACACCGCTGCCGACCGAAAAACTCTGTCTTCGTTGGTCTGAGAACATTAGGAGCAGGGGTATTTATGAACCTCCGGAGATGCGGTGTTAAAGGCATGTAAGTGCTTTATAGTTGATATATTGAGGTATACAGGTTTCATACACAACTTGAACTTCTTGGTCGGCTTTGATGAGACTTTGATCGTTTTCGCTGCTCTCCAAAGTTAAGTGAATGTCGCATCAGGATGGCATGCCACGGGACCAAATGGGTTTGGGGGGGGGGCGTAGAGTCACTTCGCGTCGTTTCTTTGCGCTCATAGCCTCATTTCGCCCTCTGGGTCGGGTGAACTCGTTGTTATACGGTCCCGACCATCCGGAGCAAGCCGCCATGAGAGTTATATGCAGATTCCGCGCGGATTATCCAGGGATTATCCAGCGTATTCAGATGTGCAGGAACTTACTAACATTTGTCATTTGGCTTTGCTTAGGCTCGGACCCGGGTCATTCATGGACCCGGAAAATAGCAACGGCTTGTTTCGAGGTGCGTGCACCGGTCTTTTTTGCGAAAACGTTGAAATTCTTGTTTTTTGTGATTGTGTCGTGTCGGGTCTGAACGAACTCGCGAGTAACTATTGCCACAAACCAGGCAGAGAGGTGCCTGAACAGTCGTCTTTTCGTGTGGTAAGTAATCGCGCAAGACATTAAAGACTTTCTCGCACCATACGGCAATTTTCTTGACCTTCATCGTCCTGGCGCTTTATTTTTGTTTCATTTTTGTCACACCAGATCGTAAGCTGTCCTCTTAAATGCGTATGTTTGCGTAGTTTTAGGAAAATCGATTGCTGACAGTGTCTCCAGGCCGTTGTCGATTTCTCGCCTTCTCCGCAGTGACCGCAGTCTGACTGTCCGTGTTGGCAGTGACCGCAGTCTGACGCTGTCCTTCGCGTGTGCAGTGACCGCAGTCTGACGTTGTCCTCCGTGTCGGTAGTGACCGCCGTCTGACTGTCCGTGCCGGCAGTGACCGCAGTCTGATGTCCGTGCCGGCAGTGACCGCAGTCTGATGTCCGTGCCGGCAGTGACCGCAGTCTGACTCTGTCCGTCCCGGCAGTGACCGCGGTCTGACGCTGTCCGTGTCGGCAGTGACCGCAGTCTGACGCTGTCCTCCGCGTGTGCAGTGACCGCAGTCTGACGCTGTCCTCCGTGTCAGCAGTGACCGCAGTCTGACGCTGTCCTCCGTGTGTGCAGTGACCGCGGTCTGACGCTGTCCGTGTCGGCAGTGACCGCAGTCTGACGCTGTCCTCCGTGTGTGCAGTGACCGCAGTCTGACGCTGTCCTCCGTGTCGGCAGTGACCGCAGTCTGACGCTGTCCTCCTGTGTGCAGTGACCGCAGTCTGACGCTGTCCTCCGCGTGTGCAGTGACCGCACTCTGACGCTGTCCTCCGCGTGCGCAGTGACCGCAGTCTGACGTTGTCCTCCGTGTCGGCAGTGACCGCAGTCTGACGCTGTCCGTGTCGGCAGTGACCGCAGTCTGACGCTGTCCTCCTGTGTGCAGTGACCGTAGTCTGACGCTGTCCTCCGCGTGTGCAGTGACCGCAGTCTGACGCTGTCCTCCGTGTCAGCAGTGACCGCAGTCTGACGCTGTCCTCCGTGTGTGCAGTGACCGCGGTCTGACGCTGTCCGTGTCGGCAGTGACCGCAGTCTGACGCTGTCCTCCGTGTGTGCAGTGACCGCAGTCTGACGCTGTCCTCCGTGTCGGCAGTGACCGCAGTCTGACGCTGTCCGTGTCGGCAGTGACCGCAGTCTGACGCTGTCCTCCTGTGTGCAGTGACCGTAGTCTGACGCTGTCCTCCGCGTGTGCAGTGACCGCAGTCTGACGCTGTCCTCCGTGTCAGCAGTGACCGCAGTCTGACGCTGTCCTCCGTGTGTGCAGTGACCGCGGTCTGACGCTGTCCGTGTCGGCAGTGACCGCAGTCTGACGCTGTCCGTGTCGGCAGTGACCGCAGTCTGACGCTGTCCGTGTCGGCAGTGACCGCAGTCTGACGCTGTCCGTGTCGGCAGTGACCGTAGTCTGACGCTGTCGCTGCGGCTGGAGACGCCGGCCGGCGAGCCGGGCCTGGTGTGGCGCGGCGTCAGCGGCCGCCAGCTGGGCCAGCTGGCGCCCGGGGCCGCGGCCCCGGTCACGCTGCGTATGGCCGCCCGCCGGCTCGGCCTGCAGACCATCTCCGGCGTGCGGCTCCTGGACGCCGGCCTCAACCGGCCGTACGACTACGACAACCTGGCGCAGGTGTTCGTGCGCCGCCTGCGCGCTGGCTGAGGCGGCCCCTCCGGAGAGCGCGCAGTGCGGGGCGGGCGGGAACGGCGTGCGTGTTCTGTCCGGCCGGCTTCGTCGGCGGGCGGACGGAGTGGGTGTGTGGCGAGGGCCGGTGACGTCGTGGGGCTGTCCTGTTTTCGGGTCGTCAGGTGGCATCAGGCGGCTTTTGGTTACAGAGGTCTGTTATCGGTCTTGTTGGTATCATATGGTCTTTTGGATCCTCCATTGCGTGCGATTGCTCGAAACTTTCGTCGGTAGAACTGGACGCAATATGCAAACGAGGGTGTTGGTGCGGGGCCCGTTGCCGAGGTCGTTGATGCGAACAGTCGTGTGCGCATCGCGTATTAGCAAATGCATTCCTTGAATGTGGGCCGGTCAAAGCTTGCGTGAACGACGTATTGAAGGGCGATAGAGACTGCGCGCAGCCGAAGAAATGCAAATGCACTGTTTGAATACATGCAGAGGTGATACAGCGTCGGCTGCCGTGGATCAGACCAGAAGGAACGTGTGGACAGATTACCTCGCCCACCAGAGCCGATCGCCACCACCGGCGAGCACCGGCAACAGTCCGCACTGCTGCAAAAGAAACCAGGACGCTACGTTTTCCGTTTTATTGGTCGGTAATTGTTCACGTGCCGGCGAAGTCACGTTTTGTTTTGATCCTAAAACGGTCCGACCTGCGTCTGAAGCGATCGGATGGGTGGCGGCGCCCGGCCGCGGCTGGCTCGCGGGCCGACTAGTCTACAGGTAAGACGCGTCCGCGCCGGCGCCAGAGCATCAGACGGCGGGCGGAGCGGGCGCCGGCCGACGCGCCCGGCCGCCGCGGGGCGCGGCCCGCGCGCCCCTGGGAGCCGGGGCACCTGCTCCCGCCCGGCGTGCCGCCAAAAAGCAACATACAAAGCAACGCAGCCAGGTGCTGAAGGTGGAGGCGACGATGACGAGAGGAGCCTCAAGCGGCGAGCCCTGGGAGACGAAAAACCGACTCTAAGCTTTGTGATTCTGGGGAATTCATCAGAAAACCCAGACATGTTGCCTTTACGTCCTTACAGTGCCAAGCACGCATCAATATCGCTTGCACATGTGCAACGACAAAGAAACGTGCTGCCAGTCGCAAACTCATAAGACTCGCCTGATACATTTTCGTATCATGGCAAAAAGGTCACGTACAGAGCAATGGTTTATTTCTACGGCAATCATATGTTAAATCGCGACCTCAAAACAGGCTGTTCCGCTGTAAACATCCCTGGTGCGACAGCGCGTCACGGCGCAGATTCTATCCTAGATGTACTGACTTGTGTTAGAGGACGCTGCACGAGGACTTCTCCCTGAACGGGTTGGCCTTCTGAGACGAGAAGCCCACTAGTAGGTAGTCATCTTGCTCATGGTCTATGATGTATTTCTGAAACCGAGACCATGACACAGGCGCGACGCCACGCTGAAACGGTGGAGGGGCCCTGGGCAGCTCGCAGCTAGAGGTCGCGGTGAACACATCTGCGCCCATCCGCCCGTGTCAGACCGGCTGGCAACATTCCTTCCAGGCCGACTTCGTTTACACAAAAAACGGCCCACATCCTGACAATCGACCAGTCCAGCGCGCTAGGATGGCGGCACAAAGCGGCAGAACATCTCCGGCGGGGAGCCGTCCCTGCCTGATCTGCCATCGACCCAGCCCTGATTGTCCCGGGAGGGGGCGGCGGGCAGCACTCAGCACAGCCGGAACCGGACGGACCGAGCCGGCATCTCCGGATGTGGCGTCAGAGGCGGGGACGGGGGAGCATCTCCGGCCGCGGCGGCGGACGCAACGCGGGGACGCCGTAGCTCCGGGCGTGGCGGCGGGAGGGGAACGAGGTTCCTCTGGACGCTGCGGCGAGAGAAAGGCCATCTCGGCGTGGCGGCGGAGGCTGGGCACCAGCCAGGTACCCAGCCGAGCTCGCAGCCGGGGCTCTGGCACGCGGCGCCCGAGCCGTCGCGCCGGCGGCCCGACAAACTCCACCCCCCATCCTCCCGTCCTGACCGGCCCCCGTCGATCGCTGGCGCTGGCCGCCTCACCGCCGACCCAGGCCGCAGACTCGCGCCGATCACGGCACGCATGACCGCCGCGTCTGCCGCCGCCGCCGGGTGGCACGCAGCAGGCCTTCTCACCTTAATGTCTTCGACGGCGATCGAGACGTTGACGCGCCGGATGCCGGCCTCGCGCCGCAGCTGCTCCACCAGGATGCGCTGCTGCTGCACGTTCGACATCTGAAACACGCCTCGCGCGGTCAGTGGCCGGCCGCGGCGACGCGCCCGAGCCGCGCCGGCCGGCGGCCGCACGCCGGAGGCGGACGCCGGCACGACATACCGGGTGCCGCTCTGACCGCAGCGCGGCCAGACGCTGCACCGTCGGCCCCCCGCTGAGACGCCTGCTCCGCCCCCGGCAGCTGGCGGTGCCGGCCCGACCCCAGCCGCTCGGCCGCCGGCTCCGGTGCGCACACGTGGCAGGTGGCTCGTGTCCAGCGACGGTGCGACGCCCTGCTACGTGCGTGACGTGCGAAGGCCGACGTCAGTTCGGCTTTGGATGGCGTGACAAGCTCCAAGCCAAGGGCCCTGCAATTCTGCTGGCCTTCATATGCCAGAGCAATTGCCCAGGAATTGTGTATTTTCAAATGCATCTGCAATAAAGCCAGCTTCCTGGAATCTTGCTGGCCATTTATGCAAGAATGATCATGAAAATACCATGATGTTCACAAAAAACATTCCCAGGAAAAACTGTGCACACAATAATACCAATAGTCTGTAAAAGAAGGTCAGTATGTTTTCCCTGAAATGATTGCCATCAGTCCACAAGAAATCATTTGGAGCTTGAACTGTGAATACAAACAAGTGCTCCAGTCATGGGATGGCCGTGGGCTGAGAATAGCTGTGCAGCAGTCCTGAAGCCTGTGATGGTGAGCAGTCTAGGCAGTGCTTCAGGCAAGCACACTGTGCACTGACAAACAATTTGGTTACCTGCATACTTGGAAGTACTACAGCCATGTTCCTGAAAGGACACTAAGGTTTTAATGCAGCAACTATAAATATATTTGAACCACTTTGCCTGAATATCCTATTTCTTCAGAGTTTAACAGCTGTGGTGTCTGAAATGGCACTGCCTGGTTCAACTGGCAACAGCAAGTTTTCCCTGAAATTGTGCTTGGTCACTATGATTATGGTTGCTCTTACATTCATGACAAAGAACACATGCATATATTACTCCACTTGTATTACCCTTCCCAGCTTTGAAATGCTTTTGTAAAATGATTCTGGCAATTTCAATGACAAAAAACCACCAAGTTCAATGTTAAATGCAAATTTATATTAATAGCCAGGAAGTCCTGCCATATTTCAGACACCTCAGTCTTCAAGTGTACATTCATTGAGATAAAACAGCTTGTTCCATTCACCACTGACAGTCATGCTACAAAACCAAGCATTGGACAAAGTGTCTAGCTACAACATTTTCATATGTGGCTACCACATCTTCAATCCTATACCACAATCTGCTCATGGTGCTTGAAAAAAACATTTTATGAATTTTTACACAAACATGTTATCTCAGGCTATCAGTTTGTTACCTGAGTAATACTTTTATCAAATAAGAGATGACTGACAAGCCTCCAATTTCATACATCAATGAACATGTACATGCCTTACCTTACCTATGGTTGTCAGTAATTAATGTACATGAGCCAAAACTGAATGAGTATCATAATATGAAAAAGACAATGGACTGGTCCCCACACAAAGCGAAAGTACTTAAAAAGGAAACATGACGAAGCTGTCGGTTGAGAAGAACAAATTATGCCTATCATTATCCAATGCACATCCTCTATTAGTTTTGTAGTACGAAAATACACAACAGACTGGCCTGCTCCGCGACTCTGATTCATCTGTTCCCTTCAATATACGAAAAGACTAAAAGAGCTCAAAAAAGTAAGGCAGCTGACTTACTTCGTCGAAGGGTCACACTCCGATTAATAACAAATACCCAGATCTTTGTCCAGGCAACGCCCCGCGTCACACCGTGCCCTCTTCTCGTGAACTGTAACGCGATGTCTACGTTTTGCGCAGGATACGCCGCTCTGCAAGAAAGAGCTTGAGACCGCTAAATTGAAATCCTCAGAGCTTTACATAATTACACAGAAAGATCAACATCTGAAAGATGAAATGCCGCAACATGCAACACTTTTCGCACAAAAAGTTTTTTAAAGCGACGTTCTTGGGAATGTCATGAACAGTCACTTTTTTCGGCTCAGTCCGACAACCTTCCTTACGTAATGTCATTATGCAGAACCGTGACGCGTGTTTTCTGCTCACCAGGGTTTAGGCACTGGGAAGGAACCCAGGAAAAAATGGGGTAGCGCATGGTAGATTTTGAAGCAATTCGTTCCTTGCAACGCCATAGGCAGTGTTAAAAACCCCGGGAAGGTGGCGTTATGGCCTCCTAGCCCCTTTCTTATCCCATGCGCTTGGACGCGAAATTCGTGTACAACCGGCGAGTCGTGAACTCATTACATTCATCCCAATGGCGTTCCACTGGGTACTGGTTCCAGTGCTGGAGTGCTTATCCAGTGTTCAGCCCTACCTTGCGTCGCGAGCTGCCTCCACCTGCGTGCAATCCCCACGACGAATCGATGTCGTTCGGCGCCGCCGCCTGGACCGGCGTTCCTATCGACCGGCGCCTACCGGTTCTGGCGCCTGCGCCAACGGCCGGCGGTGGAGCCCGCGCCCCGCGTGTACGTCAACAGGGGGCCAGCGTCAGGCCATCAGAAGCGGCTCGCTGCACGCCAGTGATGGATGACACGGTCCGTAATGAAGCCTCGGGGGCGACGGGCGGCAGCTTCTGCCGCAGGCTCAGCTCGGAACAGGAGCTAGGACTCGGCCCGGCAAAGCCGACACGCGACGTCAGCCACGACATCCTGTTGTACGTTATATGAACATTACACAACGATCAGAAGAACGATGTCTAAAAACAAGTCCAATTACGCTCACTTCTCAGATATTCAGCCAGTTTGAGTTTGAAAATCGGAAAGCTAGGCGAGCTTCGCAGGTCGACGTTGAGCTATTCCACGCCCGTCAAGAGCGGCTCAGAAATGAGCGCCGTGCGGAATCCTTGCGAACTCGCAGAATCAGCAGCTGGCCGTCGCAACCAAGGCGCAGCCAAGAGGGAGGCCAGGGGCCCCCCCTAGGCATTCGTTTTTGGTGAAAACCATTGTACATCGTCTTCCCGGCAGGCGGTTTTCGTATGATTTCAGTTTACGCTAAGCTCCGCACCCCCCCTCCCTTTAAGAAAATCCTGGCTGCGCCCCTGGTCGCAAGTGCCCCTGGCGTTTCGGCTAGACACTGTGGAGCGGCGACGGCATACTTGCGTAATCGCTTAGAGGCGTTGACATCACTGAACAGTAAGAATGATATGCAGGTCTTGTTCCATGACTATGCTGCAGGGGCACGGGAACTCCTCTTCATCTGGGGATGGGTGGGGTAAGAAGCATTTTGGGTTAATTCTTTCCAGTCAACGTCCATTAAGTCAATGTTGAATTTATAAAAAGTCAGGGGAGGGAAGCGGCCCCCGCTGCCTCCATCCTAACACTGCCAGCGTAGAAGACATCCGGTCGCGGTACCCTGGGCCTGTTATCACGCGCGAACCGAAGTTCACGCATATCTGATCTCGCCTTCGCTGCAAGGCAGCGCGCCTTCCCCAGACAGCTCCACAGTGGCGTACATGGGAAGCACCAACGCCTTTGTCAACAGCTGCCTTGTTTCCCGCAGCAAGCGGTTCTGCATTTGGTCGAGGTCTATTAAAATGCAGAAGCAACGACGCACGATATCTGAGATATGGTTTTCCCAAGTTAGGCATTTATCTAGGTTAACGCCCAGTATCTTGATAGCCTATGAAAGTGTAATTTCTGAGCTTTCAATCCCTCTCCCCCCGATTGGGTAACACCTCTCCGTGGTGGGGAGATTGTGTGTTCCAGTGATTCGGTGGACGGTCGGGGTGGCTCGAAGAACTTCCATTTCGGTTAAGGGGGATTTCCAGATAAAGAATGTCCCATCCGAAGGGCAGTGGCTCCTGCCAGTGTAGGGGAGCAGCGTCCCCTCGGTCCCCAGCTTCTCCCGCAGGAACATCACCATTGTTGCGGGGTGTGGAGCGAACCCCGGGGTTCCAGCCAAGCGATTCCTCTGACCTGCATCGTTCCTAGCATCCCCTATCCACACTGACTCTGGTTATCCTACATCCGGGCCTCTTATTCGTCTCGCCTCTGGTAGCAAGCAGCTCAGCTTCCCCTGACCGCTGAGACCTAGCAACCCTGCCAGTCCGCCAGCTCTCGGTTTTATTGGAGTAGACGCGCACCGTCGGTCCATCCCTCGGGGTTGACGGAGTCCTGGGGGCTGAGGCGCCTCGCCGCATGGTGCTAGTTGCGGCGGGGGCCAACGGCTACATGCGGACCAAGTGGCTGGTCTCCTCGGATCGCCGAGCCCGGCTCGTTCGGGCTTCGTTCGGCCCGGCCGACCGAGGTCAGGGAGTGGGCGGCGCTGGAACCCGGTCAGGACGGGAGGGGTCTCCCCAGCTCCACCTGGCCGGGAAGAAGATGTCGCCTGTCCCGTGTAGCACCGGCGTAGCCCTGGCGTCCCGCGTCCAGCTTTTGGGCCGGGCATCCCCCAGTTGGGCTTCGAGATGGGTGAGGAATGCCTGTGTCGAAATATACATATCACTCATGGAAATCACCAACAAGGCTCAACACTCTGACATCTCCCATCCTCTTGGTTCCCCTCGTGGGGTTCACACCAACCAGCCCCTTAACAGGGGTCGGAGCAGACTCGTGCTGGGCGGCAGCGCGGAGGGTGCTCCGGCAGCCCCCCTTTCCCCAGGATCCTGATATTTAAGAGTGCATAAAAGTCACTCTCCTCCCTCACTCTTTTCCAGCGGAAAGGTGGATGTGGCAAGTTTGGTAAAATATTGCGATGTGACAGGCTAAGAGACGGAGGATTGGAGGTGAAGTTCGAGAGCGGAGAGGAGGCGAGGTGTGCGACGAGTGCCACTCGCTCTGTAAACGGAGTGCGCGATGCAGCATGCACCTCGTCCACAGAAATTTACTGAACCAAAAACGCTTCCAGAGGTATCACTGACTGTTCTGACCTGCGTGGCGTGTCGGATGCTGAGTTTGGGTTATCTGTTATCTGGGTTTATCTGTTATCTGGGTTATCTGTTACGCGGGTTATCTGAGTTTGGTGTGACGGGTGCAAGGAGGATAATGGTCAGGAAGGACGCTGCCCTGGTGCTCACCAACAACGTAATCCTGATGTTTGGTAGGACTGATCTGCCACCGGAAGTCCGCTTGGGTTATGCGAGGGTAATGGTGCGTTGGTACCTTCTGAATCCCATACGGTGCTTCCGGTGTCAGAGGTACGGGCACAACGGATCATACTGACGTAATCAGCCTGTTTACGGAAAGTGCGAGTTACGTGGGCACGCTGCCGACCAGTGCAGTGAGGAGAGGCCGTGGTGCGCTACCTGCGGCCCAAAACAATCTCCCAAGCTTTCTCTTTCGGTGGCTGCCCTGCATACATGAAGGAGGAGATAATCGCCATTAAGTGCAGTAGGAATATCCCCTTCCGTGAGACCAGAGAGGCCTACGATGCGACCCACCCTGGGATATCTTACGCCTCCAAGGTCTCCAGCCATCCTATCCCGCAACCCGCCTTGGCCAAATCTCCATAGCCCAGTTCATCTCCCTCCGATCCTTCGGCCTGTCCTGTGCCCCCGCGGTGCGAGCGCCGCGAGCTGCCTCTCCCCAACCCCTAGTCTCGAGTTTCTGTCGCCTCCCCCGCCCTTGTCGCCTGCTGAGCCCTCTGAACCAGCGGCAGCCCCCTCCCCTTGCTCCGAGCGACGCCTCAGAGGGGGGGGGGGATAGGTCGCCGCCCAACACCACAAGAGACCCGAGACCCTCGAGTCGCTCCTCATCACCCGTCTTCGCCCCGAACCCCATCCCCACCACCACCATCCCTCTCATCCCCGCCACCACCATCCCTCTCATCCCCGCATCCGACTCTCCTGTCTCACCCCCCAGCCTTCCCTATCCACATCGCCTGCATCGGCGCATCCTGCACCCACACCACCCAGCTTCCCGCCATCCCCTACGACTAACGCAACCCCCCTATCGGCGTCCGGTCGGCATCCGCCGACGCTCGTACCCCGGTGCCTGACGCCGAGCTCCAGCGCCAGGAGGCAGAGAGGTACACCCGTGAGGCGAAACGGGTGCGATTCATAGGGCAGGAAGCGAGTCAAGGCGGCCAAGCGGTCACCTGAGGCTAGCGAGTCCAAGCAGGCGCGCTTGGCTTCGCAGGAACGGGCCAAGGTGGCCAACCGCCGATGTCCGGGGCGGGTAATGAGTTCGCCTTCCGAAACAACACCCCATAGCGCAGAAGGCCTATGGAGGTTCCCGTTAAACCTAAGACATCTGGCAGGCGCTCGCCGATGGGTCCTCCCCCGCCGCCATCTCGGACTGGGTTCGCAGACGCGAAGCGAACCCCAACCGGTCCCCTGTCCTCATCTGACGGAGGGAGCCCAAGGACTCGTCCCAGACTGGTGTACGGTCCCACGGAGTAGGACCATAACTCCCGAAATAAGATTTCTGGTCATGCGACTGGCGCAGCCCATTTCTTTTAAATCGTATCTGGTTTTATGATCCGACTTTTAATCGATTTTTAATGCGCCCCTTTTACATGCGATTTCACAATCGACTTGTAGTGGGATAAGGATGAATGCGGACGATCTCCAGGCTGTCATCAGCAAGCAATGTCCTGTAGCCGTAGCTGCAACAGACAAGGCTTGCGGCCAAAACATCATTGCGCGTTGAAGAGATATGCAGTGTTTCGCAAGGACGTGTTGGCTGATAGCATTGCACTCGGCGGTGTCCTTGCAATTTACCACAACGTGTTAACCAGAAGGTTAAACCCACGGTCTGCGCCTCAGGCTGTGGCCGTACGCCTACGTCTTAACCCGCGCATGACCGTCGGTCGGAGAAGATCTCCCCCCCCCCGACTGGGGGGAGGGGCTGTGACCGTCCCCCACTAATTTATGAATGGTTGGTCGCACGATAAAAATAAGCACATCGTTGGAAACCTGGTAACGAGTAGAGCTCGAAACTGGTCTCGTTTTTAGTTTTTGATGATATGTAAGCAATTTACGTCCTATATATGTTTTCTCATAGCTGACTGAATGAGACCGAGAAACGGCCTGAATATTAAGAGCTGTAATAATACGAATACTAATAACGCATAGGTAAAGCCACCAACGAACAAGTAAAGGTCCGCAGATGCCGATACACGGCTAATTTTTCAGATTTGTTTAAGATATACGCTGGAACGTTGAGTTAAAGACACGGCAATTTTCACGCCGGTTGTCGGCGGGCGCCGCAGCCGTACGCAGCAAGAAATTAACGGGAACTTATTTAAGCGTTCCTTTATTTTCGCGACATAAACCTATCCATGTAAATTTAATTGATCTTAGTGGTTCTTGTGACGGTTTTTCATGCTTAAATTTTGGAAAAATTCGTTAGTTACCAATCTACACAAGTGGTGGAGCTTTATTCGAGAGAGTTGGTTTGTTCCCAAGATGTGCAATTTCTTTAAAACTTTTTGAGGTTCTTAACATTCCTTACGTCTGTTCAAGCCAGTTCTGCCATTTTCTACCCATTTAGAGTAATTTATCTGATTTTGACAGTGGTACATTTTGGCTTACAACAGTTATTCGTGACCTGACCTTAGGTCAATGGCTGGAAGTCATTGATACTTTGCCCAGCGACGGTAACTAGATGTCTGCTTCACTCTACACTAAAAAATGTTATGAAAAATTTCGCCAACTTCCAAAAAACGACATGTCTTAAAAATAGGTTTGAGAGGTCAATCACCCGGAAAAATCCGAAAAATCTGAGATGGCAAATTTGTTGCATCTATTAAGATTTGTTGCATCTGTTAATCCCTGGAAGTATTATTGTGATATCTTGTTTTCCGAAAAAGTTACAGGTCGCTTAACTTTTTTGGGCATAGGCTTGTTTGACTTGACGTAGGTCAGACACCAGACTTGACCTGAGGTCAAAACTTTGGCACAAGGTGTAAAAATGATCAAGCAAAAGGTTTCGAAGTTTCGTGATGCTGTGTTTGTTCGTTCTTTCGCAGTCCTACAAAAACGTCAGAGGGGGGCGTCAACCGCCCTCCCCCCCCTAGTCGTGGGCAGGTTAATCCAACATGCTCCCTTGTACAGTCGGTCTCAAAAATATCGCAGCGTCGGAAAGCGATCACTTCAGGTGGCAGTGTTGTCGGCGGACGAGTGGCCGGGCAACCCTCGGCAAAACTCGTGCCACCCTCCCAGTGACCTTGACAGGATGCCGGGTCCGGCCGGCGGGGCGGCGGTCGCGACCCGGTTACGGAAAGGGAGAGTCGTAGTCAGTTTAGGTATTGGAGAAGGACGAGGTAAATACGACACGGCAAAAACACGCAAGTTTGATTTCAGTCGATGTCCATGCTTCACAGACAACTCAGCTGAATCTTTGAAAAGGGGTGACGGATCGAGCAAAAGGTTAACCCGGCCCGTCATAGAGCTCGTCGCCGCGCGCGCCTCATTGGGGTTCGATTTAACCCTCACCTAAACTCCAAACTAATGGTGATCGACGACTGAAAGTGACGCCATTTGATAGTCGCGTTCTTGGTCGTTCTAAAACCACCCTATCTGGCCTCTTTGCACTTTACATCTTCGGTCAGGTCAGGTGAAGTGGAGGCATGCTATGGCTTATGTTATAGCGTTGGCGATCGTCATTCTTTGGTCGGTTTGGTGGCTTTCAGTGTCTTAGAAACTCGAATACGATTCAGATGTTCTCTTCATAGGAATTTGATGCGATGGCAAGTAAAAGATACTCAAACGTCACCGGAGGTCACGTCAGGTCACGGTTCTCGCTAGTGGTTATGCGCCTTTCAACGCGCCGCAGGACAGTAACCACCGGATTTAAACCTTAATATATCAGGAAGTTATGGTACGATTAAAAAAAGCTGCAGAATCTCTAGTCATTTTTGGAAGCTACTGTTTAGCACACATACGTCAAGAGTTGCTGGTGGCTATCGTATCATCTGCTCAGGGATGTCGATTTTTGCAAATGATTGGGAGCCAAGCCGACGGCCCGACAACCTAACCTCCCCCCAAATGTGGTTTTCCCAACGGATTTAGCCCAATTTAGGTTGGCCACCAGAACTTTTTAAGTTTTGTTACTATTTCTGAAACGAGAATTGCATTTTTCTCCATATGTACTGGTGTATATATATATATATATATACACATATGTAGTATATATATATGCATCTGCCTATCTTTCTGTCGTCTACACACATATATATATATATATGTATATATATGTAGTATATATATATACACTTTGCTTTTACTTTACTCTTTACTTTCTGCCTGTCTCTTATCTACTGCGACCGATCTTTTTGTTGTTATTGATTTCTTTCCTTTAAAACCGGCAGAAAATATTGGGGGAGGGGGGCAAGTCAACATTTAGGGTCCAATTCAACATTAGATGGGCCAGGGCCCTCTCAAAAGAATACAGATCGACACCACTGCATCCGCTGCATTACCACTGCACAGATACGGCAAAGCATAAAATGCAGCAATGTTTCATACAATATCCCTCCTACATCATGAAACCCATGGGGCGGTCTATTGTAGCAAGATGATCCAGTATACCAGTATACAAACCCAGTACAGAAATACCGTTAAGTACGGCAAAAAACTGACTCCCGCCCCATGTTTACCCGATTTCCAATTTGGGGGGGGTCTTGACTCCTCCCAACTCCCCCGGGACCTCCAGCCCTTGCCACCTGGATGGTATCTGTAGTGGGCAACCTTATTGGCCAGCGAGACGAGTATTTTTACGTCCTAGTAACATACAGTTGGAAAAACATGCGCTTAACATAAATTCACGAGACTATCTGGCATCGAAATGTGCAGTATTACATCAAGCATGTTTTCGTGAAGCGATTTAGTAATTAAACCACCCCCGACTGGGGGTTCGCCGCTTCCCCCTGAGGTTTTTTCCAATATTGAGAGAGAACGAACGAACGCAGCGCCACGAATCTTTGTGTACATTTTGCTTGATCATTTTTACACCTTGTTTTAAAGTTTTGACATCAGGTGAAGTTAAGTGTCTGACCTTGATAAGATGAAATGAACCTATGTCTAAAAAAGTTAAACGCCCTCTAATTTTTCCTAAAAACATGATACCGCAACAAAAGTTTCAAGGATTAGAAATCTTGGTAGATGCAACAGATGTGCTATCTCAGATTCCTCGGAATTTTCCGGGCCATTGCCCTAAGGTAAAACCCATTTTTATGACATGGCATCGTTTTTTTCGGAATTTGACGAGATTTTTTACAACATTTTTAGTGTGGGGTGATGCAGACATCGATTTACCGCCAATGAGCAAAGTACCAATGACTTCTAGCCATTGATCTTAGGTCAAGTCACGAATAACTGTTATGAGTCAAAATGCATTGCCGTCAAAATCGGCGATGAATTACTCAACTCAAGACGGGTCGGAAATGGCAAAACTGGTTCTCACAGTTGCGAGTAACATCAAGAAGTTCAAAGAAATTCAAAAATTGCACATTTTCAAGATAAATTGATTCTCGCGGATAAAGCTCCGCCAATTGTGTACATTGATAACTACTGAATCTTTCCAAAATTTAAGCATGAGAAACCTTTACAAGCACCTCTAGGATAAAGCAATATCACATGAAGAGGTCTGTGTGACGGAAATAAAGAATCGCTGAAATTAGTTCCCGTTAATTTCATATCTTATTCGGCTTCGGCGTCCGCCGGCGATCTACGCGAAAATCCCAGTGTCTTCAACTCAACGTTTCGGCGTATATATTAAAGAAATCAGAGAAATTAGGGGCATATCGGCATATGCGGACTTTTACATGTTCATTGGTGCCTTTACCTAAACTTTATTAACCACAGCCCTTCAGATCCAGGCCTTTTCTTGGTTTCACGCAGTTGCCTGTTAGAAAGCATATTTAGGGCGTAAATGGCTTACATATTAACCAAAACTAAAAATGAGACCAATTTCGAGCTCTGGTTGGCACGAGATTTCGAACGGCGTGCTTATTCTTATTGTGCAACCAGCCGTTCGTGAGTTAGAGCCCCCCTCCAGTCGGCCGTGATTGGCGCCCTCCGCCAGTCGGGGGCGGGTTAATTTTACGTTATCAGTCATAACATCCTTTGGAATGTACTTACGATTTCGGAGCGCTCAGCACGCGTCGCAGAAAAGGACGATGCGCCACATAAACCCAATCAACAATCATGAATGTACTTTATGCGACATCCCCAGTACACACGCACACACACACACACACATATATACATATACTAAAGATATATGAGGATATATATATATATATATATATATATATATATCGTTTAGTTGAAAAGATGACATGCTATGGTCTGGTGTATCTTCCGAAGAGTTGGACAGTTCTCTTTAAATCATGTCTAAGTTTCCAGATAAGGTGCACAGAATGACTGATTTCAAAAATATCGTTTTCCATCTACAGAATAATTTACTTCACAGTGTAGTTAAGTATTTCTTTTTCAATACACATACACAGAACGCTCGTTATCACTGAATGAACTTCCGCAATGGAGTTCACAGTTAATCATGGTACATTAACAGGTTAATACGTTTTGATGCACACCCTTGTTTCTTTGGGTGTTGTTAGCCTGTTTACTAATGTATCCGTCCAAAAAATAATTTACACGGTGCTTGGTCAGGTGTATCGTCATCCACATTTACCACGCCTAAAAATAACCAACGAAATCCTCAGGAGTCTGCTGCAGGCTCGCACGATGGACTGAGCGCCATTCCGCCCACCGAATGGTCGACTGGTTGAAATGACAGGTTGAGGGTGTCGCAATGAAGGTCGCCTCTAGGCCCGCTTTTTGCAAACTTTTACGTGGGGTGAATCGGAAATATTCGTGAATGATAGCGACTTGATGGCCCCACGCATTTACTGGCGCTATGTTGATGATTTGTTGGTTGATGTTTGGAATGAAAATCATTTTGAGGGGCCACGACGTTGTTTTGCACAAAAAATCTGTGTTAAAGTTCACTTCTGAGTTAAACATTGACTCCCTTTCTGGAGTCTTAGCAAGTCTCTCTTAAGACTGTCCAGAAAGAGAGTCTTGAGCAAGACTCTCTTTCTGGACGTTTTCATCAATACTAATGGTGGTACGTTCCGAAGGTCGGTACCAAGGAGCAGAACAAAGGACAATGCATGACTTACGACGGTGAATATCCCGATAGATACAAATTCATTGTTATCCGAGCGTTTATAAAAGGCGCTCTGATTAACTGCTCGGAATGGACAAGTCTTGACGTAGAACTTAACAGAATACGACAGATTTTAGTCAATAACGGTTACCCGAACATGAATATTGACAAAGAAATTCACCAACACATGACGGCTTTTATGAACAAAGGAACTTTAAAACAACGTCAAAACAATCTTTGGTTATTTGCAAAAACCAGATGACGTTCTCATACAATATCGACGAGAAAGTTTTATGAGACATCGTAAAAAGACATGTTCGCCCTTGAGATTCTGATATCGAAATACAACTCATCGTTTATCACAAAAGTAAAACAGTGGCGGACTGTCTTGCGGAGAGCAACATTTCGGACCAGACCTTAACCCGCGCACGGCCGTCGGTCGGCCACGATCGCGCTCGACTGGGGGGGGCAGTTGGCCGCCCCCCCCCCTCTAACTCACGAACGGTTGGCCGCATAATAAAAATAAGCATACCGTTGGAAAGCTTGTGACGAGAAGAACTCGAAACTGGTCTCATTTTTAGTTTTAGATAACATGTAACCAATTTACGTCCTATGTATGTTTTCTCATAGCCGACTGCATGAGACCGAGAAACGGTCTTAATCTCAAGGGCAGCGACTACTAACGCATAGGTAAAGGCACCAACGCACAAGTAAAGGTCCGCCAATGCCGATACACATCTAATTTCTCGGATTTTTCAATATATACGCCGAAACGTTGAGTTAAAGACACGGCAATTTTCGCGCCGACTGTCGGCGGGCGTCGCAACCGTACGCAATAAGAAAATGACTTGAACTAATTTTAGCGTTCCTTTATTTTCGCAAAAAAGCCTTTTCATGAAAATTTTATTGATCTTAGTGGTTCTTGTGATGGTTTTTCATGCTTCAATTTTGGAAAAATTCATTAGTTACCGGTCTACACAATTGCGGAGCTTTATTCGCGAGAGCCTGTTTGTTTCCAAAGTATTCAGTTTTTTTAAACTGTTTGAGATCCCTGGCATTACTTACGTCTGTACAAGCCAGTTCTGCCATTTCCTACCCATTCTGAGTAATTCATTGCTGATTTTGACTGTGGTACATTTTGGCTCACAACACTTATTCCTGACCTGACCTCAGGTCAATGGCTGGAAGTCATTGATACTTTGCCCAATGACGGTAACTAGATGTCTGCTTCACTCCATACTAAAAATGTTATGAAATATTCCATCAATTTCCGAAAAAAAACGACGACAAGCCTTAAAAATGGGCTTGACCTGAGGTGAATGACCCGGGAAATTTCGAAAAATCTGAGATAGCAGATTTGTTTAACCCATCAGGATCACTAATCTCTGAAAGTATTATTGTGATGTCTTGTTTTGCGGAAAAGTTACAGGGAGCTAAACTTTTTTGGACATAGGTCTATTTGACCTGGCCTAGATCAAGCACCTCGCCTGACCTGATGTCAAAACTTCGACACAACGTGTAAAAATGATGAAGCAAAAGGTACACAAAGTTTCGTGGCTCTGTGTTTATTCGTTCTCTCGCAATCCCAGAAAAATCTCAAGGGGGCGGTCAACTGCCCCCCCAGTCGGGGCGGGTTAACAAGCGCCACTGCGGTGTACTAGCTTACTTGTCCACATGAAGACGGTAGGCTTCGTCCTGTACTCTTCATTGTAGGGTAACACAACCACGACTTTATCTAGGCGACTGAAGATGCATTGACGAGATGGGACACCCGTCCAACAACCGCCCAACACATGTTAGACCATGGCGAACGCGTTACTCGACAGGTTTTGACGGACAACACTGTCGAACTTAAAAAATGTCATGACCACAAGCGCTTAATCACAGAGGCACTGCTCACACATTCTTTAAATCCCGACTTAAACAAGCAAATACAGTCTGGTATAACAGTGTCGTTTTGATGGGCTGGCTAAATTAGGTAAATTAGTAACCTATTAATGTACAGTGACGAATTGTGGATTCCATTTTGAAAGTGCATTATTCATGAACAATGATCGTTCTGTGCATGTGTATGGGAAAAGAACACTGTACTACACTGTAAAGCGGATTATTCCGAAGACGTAAATGATATTTCTAAAACGTTTATATTCGGATTATTTTGTAGATCTCATTTCAAAACTAAGCTAGGTAAGTGTCCCTAATTACGCACGCCTAATCTTTTAAGGGATTCTCCTCAGGAAACTATTGCATAATTCCGAATGGAACATGCCACTTAATTAGCTTTGCACAGTTACTCACAAGCCAAAACGTCGGAAAGTTTCGTATCCTGAACCAAAAGTTGATTTCAAGTGTTCAAGATCCAACTCATTGAAAGATACATCAGAAAGGTAACCAAAACAGAACATGTCGCCCTTTTGAAGAAAACCTGTGTTTAAAGAAACCTCTCAATTTCCATCAGTGTGAAATGTGCATATATAATATCAATATATATATATATATATTGATATTATAGTTGATTATATATTGATTATGATTATGATATGATTATATATTGATGATTATATTATATGATTTATATTGATTATATATATATGATTATATATGATATATAGATATTATATATATATGATTATATATTGATGATTATTGATGATTATATGATATGATTATATATTGATATAATCCAATATATATATATATATATATATATATATATATATTGGAAACAAATGCACTTAGTTTCGCATTGATATATGAAGATAAACCACACTTCAGAGTCGCCAATTACGTATTAGAAACTGACTGTTTTGAGCTATCATGAGATGGCTCGAAACCGTTAGTTTTATACATAATGTGCGACTCCGAAGTGTGGTTTCTCTTCACGTATATATATATATATATATATATATATATATATATATATATATATATATATATATATATATATATATATGTGTGTGTGTGTGTGAGCGTGTGTGTGTGTGTGTATAAGGGTGCGGAAAGTGTGGGGGTCAGGGGCATCTGCCCCCAACTTTTTCGAGACTTAACATTGACCCTGTGGGCACTGACTGGAAAAAAGTTTACCCCAAATGCTTCTTTGCCCCTAAGCGCCAAGGAGTTCCCGAACCTCTGTATATGTAAGTGCATATAAACACACACACACACACACATATATATATATATATATATATATATATATATATATATATATATAATTTTGGTGTAAGGTGGGAGCAGGTTTTCTTTAGAACAGTCTTTATTGAATGGGCGCTGATTGGCACGTGGATGCCGGGGTGCGGGGTTGCAATTATGAGGACGTCTGAAGACATCTGAAGACCCGCGAACAACCCACGCGAACGCGATCCCGCCTCGCGAGCTGCCGAAGCCGTAGTGCGCAGACCGGCACCTAGAGGCGCCACTGTCGCATGACCTCGGGCGCGGCGGTCGTCGCCGCCAGCTGACGTTTACCCGCTCCGCACGGCGATTGTTGCGAGGCGGTCTGCGCCACACGGTGAGGTGTGCACGGCGTGAGGACGCCCGGCTGGGAATCATGGCCACCGTCGTCGGCACGTACCAGCACGAGAAAAGTGAAAACCTGGACGCTTTCTTCAGTGCGGTTGGTAAGGCTGTTTGAGTGGAAAGCCGGCTGTAGCGCTGTCTGGTGACGACGCGTGACGCAGTCTGCCAATGGTGTGCAATCATTCCCAGGGGCGCGGGAGGCAGAGGGGCAATGGACAGCTGCCCTCCCTCCCTCGCCCCTTATGCTTTAAGAAATTTGACATTAAGCCATATTTATACATATATTCTCCATATATAGCTCTAGATATGTAGCCATATATCCAAGCTATAGACTGGTAAGAATTGGTCCAAAGTACTTCTTTCCCCATCCCCGTTAGCGGTGGAGATGGGGGGCAAACGCGATTTTTACCTTGTTTCTTTCCATGCAACGCCATAGGGTTAATGTTTACTGTTGCCCAAAGTTAGGGGCAGCCGCCCCCTCCCCTGGTTCCAACGCCCCTGCCCCGCTCCCGACTCCCCTCCAACCGTTGAGGAGGCCCCACGCCCCTGGCCGTTCTTTCAGATCATTATGGCTGACTTGTGTTTTGTTCTGGGCGTTCTCAAGGGACAATGGCCGCTGTGACGTGGACGCACCTCTGGCGTGCGAAGATGTTACTCAAAGAGTGTCATTCCGACTACAGTTTCCGCGGGCTTCGGAATCATGGCTTTGAACTCCGGAACAGAGGAACCGTTAATACTCTGAGCGTTTTGCGTCAGTGTCACTGCTGATCAGCAAGTGATGACCGGTTGACCGGTACCCCTGTGTGCAGATCCCTTGTGACCCCTGATGACGCCTCTGTCGACGGGTTCACTGATCAGAAACCAGTGTTTACAGAGGTGCCTGTCCGGTGCCGGACCGCCACCCGTGTGCAGATTCCGCGCGGTCCCTGACGGCGCGTTGACTGACCACTGAGACCATTGCTTCCAGTGTACCTGCCCGGCGCTAGAGCGGGGCCCAGCACGCGATGCCGGCCGCCGCGGCCAGCCGGACTGGCCCCAAACGGCTGTTTACCGCCGCTCGGTCATTGCCTTCAAGGACGACCGTGCTACATGATGCACACCGTCCATAAATTCCGGTCACATTAATCACGTGCCCCGCGCCGCGGCCCGACCGTCCCGCGACGTTTCGCCGCCTGATCGTGTGGACGGGCTGCTCCGGCGGTGCAAGACTGCCGCTGGAGGCGACGCCGCTCCCCGATGTCGCCCCAGGGCGTGCGCGTGGGACTGGAGAGACCTCTGCTCGGCCTCTGTGTCGGCTGTGGAGTTCGGAGGTGCAGGGAGCCAGGGGCGTAGCCAGGATTCCGCCGGGGGGGTGCAAATCGGATCAAGGGGCGGATCCAGGATTTCGCCAAGACCGGGGAGGGAGGTGGAGGCGAAACGTTGATCCGCGCGGGTCCAGATAGAAATGTTTCATGTAATTTTACCATATAAAATAACCGAGAAAATTAAAGCACGTTACCTTATTTGAGAAAATTCCGCGTTTTGATCCCGTAAAAAGTGGCCGAAATATGACAAAAACGGCAAGATCTTAGACAGCTCCGTCCCTCCCTCCATTGGAAATATCGTGTCTGTATCTGGTCCAGGAGTCCGTCTGTCCACCCCCCCCCCCCCGCTATTTTGTCTATTATAGGTTAGGACTATTTAATCAGCATAGGTTAGGTCCCCTCTTACAGTTACAGGGGCACTTTTGGTGGTCTTGGGCCGTCTGCCGTGCCATGACCCTCTAGTGGTCTCAGGTTTCGTTTACAGTTTCACGTTTCCCTCAGGACGTCTCGGGCGCTCCTTTGGCATTTTCAGGGGGAATCTCGGAGAGTTTCAGAGACCCATTTGGCAGTTTCAAAACCGCTTAAGCCATTTTGGGTTCCTTCCTGTCCCCGGGACATTTGTTGTCTGAGGAGCCCCTCATGCACCAATAAAGGCCCTTTATGAGTCTCTCTGCCTTGACAGAGGCGCCTCTGGCAACCCTCTAGGTCTATCGGCCGTTTAAGGAGCTGTTTGGACGTCGCAAGGTCCACTAGTTTCAGGAGCCTCTCGGGTCGTCTCAGAAGCCCTTGTTGCTAGAGGCTTTCAGTTAGCAGTCTCAAAGGCCCCTCGCTGTCAGTCTCAGTGGACCCCGTAACATTTTTGCCGTCTCAGAAGCCCTCTGGCAGGTACAAAAGACCTTTTGGCAATTTCAGGGCCCCTCTGCAGTGCCATGGGCTCTCCGAATGTCTCCGGTAATCCCCGTGGCTAGATCAGGGCCTCCCTCTGTTAAATGGGACATATCTGGCAGTCTTACGTCCCCTCTGGCCATAACAGGGCTCTTTGATGGTGCTTCAGGGGCTCAATGGCAGCCTCAGAGGGGTCTTTTTCGTGTCAGGAGCCCGCCTAACACATTCGGGGGCCCTCTGACCGTCCAGCGCCTCCATACAGTCTTAGAGGCCGTCTTATCGTTTTTGCCATGCATCCACCCCTGCGGCCTTTTTTGACGGTCTCAAGGGTCATCTGCGGCACACGGGCCCATCTCGCCGTCTCAGGAATCACCTGACCTTCCCCCCCCCTAACAGCATGTTGGGGTACCCCCCAGGTTTCCAAAAAGGTCATTGTAGGCCATGGGGCCTCTGTCGAGGTTGGTCACCGATGAATCTCCGTTCAAGGGGCCCCTCTGGTTGGCCAGGTTCCCTTTATGCCATGCTAGGCACCCTCTTAAGTTTTTCTCTTAAGTCTCAGAGGCTTCTCTGGCACTTTAAGTGGTCTTATGGACCCTTTGCCGTGTTGGACCCGTATTGCGGTCCCAAGGGCCCTTGTATCCATCTTAGCGGCTATCTTACCTTCTTACCTTCTCATTAACCCTCCCGGAAGTCCTCTGACTACATCAGGAACCTTCAGCTTTTCACACAGGCCCATGAAACCCATTCGGTCCCCTTTGACATTCCAGGGCCCCCTAGGGACCCAATCCTCATATTAGCTGTCTCATGGGCCCTATGAGCCCTCTGGCGGTCTCAGGGACACTCTGCCATGTCGGGGCCCTGCTGTGGTCTCCGTGGCCCTTCTGTGCGTCTCAGAGGTCATCTAACCGTCCCGGAGGGCCCCCTGGCTGCATCAAGAGCCTGTCAGTTTGTTACAGAGACCGCGTGAAGTTCATACGTGGCTCATTCGGGGCTCCTTTTAAGTCTGACAGGGTCCCTTCTCAGGGGCCCTGTCAGACTTGGGCCCCCCTTGCCAGACAGGCCCCCTTGTTAAGGGCTCTGTCCCCCTGAGGCGATCGCCCCCCACCCCGACCGCCTGGGGGGCGATCGCCCCCGTCGCTCCTCCCTTGGATCCGCGTCTGGCCTTCGTAACATTGGGGCCCCATGTGCTTAAAATTACTGTCGGCTGGCAAGGAGCCCCGCTGGAGTGTAAAGGGGGCCCCCTGCTTGCCTGTAAAGACGTCACTGCCGACCTGGCGGGTGCCCCTTACAAGCCGGCAGTGGCATCTTTACGGGCAAACTGGGGCCCCTGAATGAACGTGTAGGGGCCCGTTGACTTGCAGGGGGAGGAGCACTGCCTATCTGTAGAGGGCCCCTATCCGCTTATAAAGGGCCCTGTCGGCCTCTAGGGGCAGGAGCAGGAAATTTCTTCCAGATCGAAAGGAGGTTCCCCTAGAGGGACTTTACAGGGACCCTTTATGGGCCGACAGAGGGCACTACCCAGACAAGCAGTAGGCTCCCCTGCAAGCTAGCAGAGGCCCCTACACTGCCATTCAGAACATGCGCCTCTCCTTATAGTACACAGATCGTTTTTGTATATTCTGAGTATGTTTTTTTAGGTTGGTAAGTCGTCATGAATGCTTAAAATATCCTTAAAATACCTGAATTTTCTGTTTCGGACAGTGTAAGGCTCACTGCGGGCACCTTACACTATCCAAAGAACTGGGACCTTCGGCCCCAGGGGGGCCCGGTAGCCCGCCAGGGGGCCCCCTTTGGCCCCCCTTGGCTACACCACTGCAGGGAGCAGGTTTTCCCGGCGGTCCGTTCCGACGGACGTGTCGTCGGTCGGTCCGCCGTCGGCTGATGGCGTTCGTTAGGCGGTTCAGCAGGGTTTGGGCGGCGCGGTCTGAGGTACGGCCGTAGCGGTACGAGTCGTACTTGTGGGCGAACGAAGGGTGGCGCGCCTCACAGCAGACTGGGCAGGAACTGTTACTGTTATTATAACAGCCATTGGAACGTGGATCCTTGCATTCGAATGAGTGAAGCATGCTCAGGAGGTGAATGACATGCCAAACTTTTCGTGATCGTGCAACTGGTAATCATATGTGCCAGTAGTGTGCCACATTCTTGAAATGCCAAATGCAAAACGCTACTGCCTACTCACCGGAAGATTTCTCGGGTGACAACATTGGCCATCAGTAGGTCCGTGGTAAATTCAGCCCGTACCAAAACGGTGAAGTCGGGGTTGCGGGGCGGCGTTTCGCGGGCCGATTTTGAACAGAACGGCATCAGAGGTGCCGCCTGGTCGTGTGTTTTCGTCTGCTGTCGTTGTCGCCGGATTGTAGTGAATCTGATCGTGTACATTGCATTCAAGTCAGGACATGAGAGTGGGGCCTATGCTGTGTTAAAATGCCTAGCCGATTTTCTGTACGTTAACGCGAAGATTTGGATTGCTGCCGTTGGATCGTAGGATTGTTAACCTGCATGCGCCTGGGCACCGGCTACTGTTTGTTTGGAATCTGTTTTTCAGGCGTACCATGGATCCCCCGGAAAATTATGACGAACACCAACCCGCGTGTGGAGATCAGCCAAGACGGGGACACGTACAAGATCCGCACCGTAACGCTGTTCAAAACGCTCGAGATCACTTTCAAATTGGGTGAAGAGTTTCAAGATGCGTTGATGTCCGGAGAGAAGACCAAAGTGAGATCGCGGTTTGACTGTTATTACTTCTTTAACAAAACCAGAACTGTGGTTGAACAAAATACCAGCATTGATATGCTGTATGTTACGTTATGGTGTGCCGTATGCCGTCTTCCATCATTAGCTGCCGTTGCAGTTTTTGTGCTTTCCTGACAGATGGCCTAATTTCCAGGAAGTGATTATTAATTTTCAGCTGCGTGATCATTTGATGGGGCCGATACTGATGAGCGATCGTCCGGCTCCTCGTGCAGCTGCGACGCAGACCCATAATGAATTCCGGTCTGACTGATCACTCCCCACGTGCAGAACGTGATCCGCCAGGAGGGAGACTCTCTCATCCAGGAGCAGGACAGCCCCAGGGGCAAAATCACCATCACCAGGACCTTCAGCGATGACGGCATGACCATGGTCAGTGCGTTCGTCCCTCCCTGTGAGAGACGACGCCTCCGGCTTGTCGCTCAGAGTATGTCGTGACTCTGGTGATTAGCCATGTCGGTAGGATCCAGGTGTGCGCGGTACCCGCGGAGGACAGGAATCCGCCTGACCCGGACAAGCTCGTCCCGCCAGGAGCGACGTGTGAAATCACACGCTCGAGCAGACGAGGTCTTCTGGCGGTGCGGTTTCAGGCACTCCAAGGTCGCATGGATCTAAAACGTTCGTGTTGCCATGTAGTCGCTGTCGTTTTCTTAGCCGCAGCGAGAAATTTTTGCACCTTGTTTCTACGTCCCCGAAAGAAGTTCACCACATCTCCACAAACGACACCTTCATCACGTGTGCAAAACCTGGCGTAGTTAACGGTACTCGATTGAAGTCTCTGAAGGGTCACATGGGGTTACCTTTCAGCTTCGATCCTCCTCAGTACACCCCGCTGGGCCCGAAAATGTGAAGCAGCGTGTCCGGATTTTCGCTTCCCCGCGAACTGACTTTTAACTCGGGGCTGCTTGCTTTGCGCAAATTATCGCCGAAACATGTGCGAAGGGATTATCATATCATAACGATGGCGTATGCATACCTCGCGGTGTTTCCCGTCAGAACTGGGCAAACCATAATTCAAGTAAAGAATCCCACCGAGCCGCTCTGTTTCACAGAATGGATCCTGTGCAGAAGTGTTTGGGTCCTGGCTGAGAGTCTTGGAAAATTGTTGGGTTCTGTATAGGATTTCAGGCCGTTCCTTTCCATTCGTCGCCGTAAGCTTGTTTCAAGAGGTGGTTGCAAATATGCTACGTGGTGGCGTAAATACGCTGCTTCAATATTGATCATGAGCCTCGCTCGTCTCTGCTCCTGTCATTGCTGAACGGCACGTAATGTTAGCCGTCCGTCAGGTCGACGTTCAGTTTCTAAAGCGCTGTAAACTAGCACATCTACCGTGTGCCGTTGGCCGCGACCACGTCGCCAACAAAATAGTCGTCTGCCCTTGCAGACAATGGAGCACAAGGACAGCAACGTCAAGGCCACCCGTAACTTTAAGAGGACTGCGTGAAGCAGCAGCACCGGGATTCGCCGCTGGTGCGGCACTAACGTCGCTGGAGCGCGTCGATCGGGGAAGCCGACGTGGCAGCACTTCGACGTCCAGCGCCGCTACTGCGTCTTCCGTCACTTCTGCGCGTGATGGCGCTCCCGCGTTCAGAATCACTACTGCGCCTGAGCCAGCCGCTGCGTCTGACGCCACTGCTACGTTCGAAACCGCTACGTGTGGCGTCGCTGTGTTAGCGGTTCTGACGCCACTGCTACTTTCGAAACCGCTGCGTCTGGCGTCGCTATGTTAGCGGGGACTTAAGTGTCTGGCGTCACTGTCGCATCACTGTTCCTGGACGTCACTGTCGCGAGATACGTCGCTGCTGTCAGATATTACCACGTCCGCAGGCTGTGTATCACCTTCGGCATGAACCGCTGATTCGATCCGACCGTAATGATTAGACAGAGCAAAACGCAGTGATGTACCTTCGCAAGGGATAATTTATCTCGTCTGAGGTCGAGGCGTAGCGCGAAATGTCTGAGGGAACTGTTTCCATTGTCACACCGGGCGCCGGGTCTCTGGCTGTGCTCCTTAGACGTCCGCTGCGATGCGCCGTCTGTCAGACGCTGTGCACCGTATGTCAGAGGCTGTACGCCCTGCTGATCTGTTCTCGGGGGTGCGGAGCAGCGGCGAGCGGCCGCAGCTGGCTGACTCCTCTGTGCCGGTGATAATGGCTACAGGGTGAGGCGTCACACAACGCTGGCAGCAACGGGCAGAATTTACAGCGCACTTTTTGTCATGTACTGCACCTTTGTACCAATATATCCTTACGTTATACGTTTGATTCTTTAGAGGAACGGTGCCAGTTTCGCGGAAACTGGAGCCGCTGTCGACTGTTCCAACGTCCGACCCCAGACGTCCGCGGCGGCCCGTTACCCCGGTCCGTAACAGGACCTGTTAACAGGCCTGTTACCAGGTCTGTTACCCGGTCCGTTACCGTGCCAGTTTTTACGGTTGATACCCGGCACGGCCTGCTATCCGACCAGTCACCAGGCCCCTTGCTGGGCCTGTTATCCTGTTCTTCCGGCTTACCCGGCACGTAAGAGGACCTGTCACCCGGCCTGTTAGCAAGTCAATCCGCGCCCAGTTTGTTCCCCGATCTGTTACCTGATCTGTTACCAGATCTGCTACCAGGTCTGTTATCCGGCCTGTTAGCTGGCGCCGCCGCTGAGCTGAGGCTGGCCGGCCCGTGCTGACGTGTGACGTGGAAGTCGCGCCGCCAGGCCGGCCGGCCCGGCGACAAGGTTTCATTCGGCGCGCCCCTCCGGCCGCCCGAACTCGCCGTCCAGAGTCACGCCATTTCTGACACGGTGGTGTATTGACAGTGATGCGAGCGATGATCCACAGTGGGCGCCACGGGCGCGGCGCCCCGTCCGCCGGCCGCCGCTGCTTCATCTTCCGCGGCGCGCCGTTCCCAGCCGGCTGAGCTCGCGCCAGCCGCGACCCGGGGCAACCGGAGCCGGCTCCGGCGCCAGAGGAGCGCGACCCGGCGCAACCGGAGCCGGCTCCGGCGCGTCTCCTCCGCGGCACGTGCCGCACGGGGCGGGGCCGCCGCGTGAAGTCAGCCAGCCGGCCGGCATCAGAACGCCTCCTCCACTGGAACACGGCCACGGCCCGCGTCAGCACGGCTCGGAGACGGCCGAAGGCGAGACCAGGCCGTCAGGGGTGCCCGGGACTGCACAGTCCGCAGAGGCGGGTCTGCATCTCATCTGGCGCACACGCCGGCGACACTGCAGCGCACCCACAAAGTGGCCCACGACCACACAGTCCCCACGCCCCGACTTCGCTGCCCGACAAGCGCCAAACCACACAAACGCTGGCGGTGTCGGCATCATTTTACCGAGTGCTACTGGTGCTGTGAGTGGGAACACCGAAATCCATACAACGGTGAACCCAATTCCAGCCTAGCCCAGTTTAATTCCATCCGCCAATGTTGTGATCTGCCTCTCCATCTCAGAACTTTAGTAATTCCACCTTTCCCATCGCCTAACTCACGGCCCAAACATTTATATCTGCATAACACACCTCTCGCCACCTTTCCACCGACGGCCCCAAACGGTCACCCGCAACCAAATGACCCGCAACTCTGATCCCCACGGTGATCACGGTGACCACATCAGCCGAGCGACCTGCCAGACTGCCCCTCCCCTTCCGGTCGCGTCACTTACCCTGCTGGCCGCTCCTGATGGCGTCCATGATGTTGGGGCCGGGCACCACGCCCGAGCGCAGGATCTGGTTCAGCCGCTCGATCTCCTGCAGCGAGGTGGCGCGCGCGATCGCCTCCTTGATGAGCCGCGTGTCCTCGGCGCTCGGTCCGCTCGGTTCCGCTGGAACGAGCCGCCGCCGTCACGGGACCGGCCACACTGAGGTCAGCCGGGCCAGGTCATACACAGCTCTGGGTCACCACAGTCACGGGACCGGCCACACTGAGGTCAACTGGGCCAGGTCATACACGGTCCTGGGTCACCGGCTCAATAGCCACAGTCACAGGACCGGCCACACTGAGGTCAACTGGACCAGGTCATACACAGTCCTGGGCCACCAACTCACTAGCCAGTCGCAGGATTGGCCACACTGTCAACTGGACCAGGTCATACACATTTCTGGGTCACCAGCCACAGTCGCAGGACTGACCATACTGAGGTCAACTAGACCAGGTTATACACAGTCCTGGGTCACCAGCTTGCCAGCTGTTAGCAGGCGACTAAATCTCTGGCTGACAGCAACCTGACCTAACGGCGGCCCTGGCCCATCAGTCGAGGAACTTTTGTCCGAATTCACACTTGGGAAAAACAACACTGCCTCTAACCGACTAGTCACACATTCAGCAGGCAAGCGCCGCGTCACGTGCAGGCAGCCGGGCACCCACGGCAGGCACGTGCAGGCCGCCAGGTCGCGCTACTGCCGTGGTGACGGACCTAATGGAGGCGGGTATCCCCCGCATCAAAACTCGACATGCTGTGTCCAGTCGAGGTCTCCGGAAGACAGTGCCAAGGACCACGTTCATAAAGTAACGAACACCAATTACGAAGTTACCATTCCCATCTGGACTGTTTTGTAAGATCTCACTTCCGTTTACGTCTATCTAAAAACCAGCCTTGCTCCCTAACGATGCTTTGAAGTAACAAGGCAGCCTGATAAGTGACAATGCTAGTTTCTGAACATGGCTCGGGAAACAGGAGCTGACAGCCTCACCTCTGGCCTGGACAGCACTTTCAAATCCGGCGCCAGGTACGAACGTCTTCGCCCGTTTCGATATCTCCTTCTGCATCTGCTTGCCCTTTTTGCTTTTGAACAGCGTATCTGCTTGTTCCCGCTCCTGAGGGAACAATTCAGGTCCTCAGGTATCCTGAATATTTCAGAGGAACGCGACAAAACGCCCTGCCAACCATAACCTGGGCGCCTCTAGCGACCAGTCGATGCACTAGAGCCCGGTGGACAGCAAACGGCCCACTGGGCCACACGCACTGGCAGTCTCAGTCTCTTTACATGACCAAAATCATTTGTATCCCTTATCAACATTAGTTTCGCCTCACTCATCACAAGCGTTCTCCGGCCAACACTGCCCACCCTGCGCCCATTCTCTGCCCGCGGCCACCTAGTCACTCGGCTCTGCCAGCCGATGGAGCGTACCTTAAGCTTGACGCGGCGGAAGTCAAGCACGCGCAGGTGGGGCATGCGAAAGATGGCGTACAGTCGGTAGTGCTGGCGCATCACCACCGGGTTGCCGATGAGCGACAGTGAGGTGAGCTGGGGCAGCTGGCCGAGCGGGTCCAGGTCGGCCAGCTCCTGCATGTTGTTGTTGGTCAGCAGCACCGTCTCCAGGTTGGGCAGGCTCTCGTGCAGGCTCTCGCCGATCCGACTGCCGGTCAGAACGTCGGTCACAGCAGCAGGTCAGAGTGCCGGTCAGAACATCGGCCACAGCAGCAGGTCAGAGCGCCGGTCACAGCAGCAGGTCAGAACGTCGGTCACAGCAGCAGGTCAGAGCGCCGGTCACAATAGTAGATCAGAACTTTGTTGTTTATTGGTGCTTTTGGGCGCGCCGACTACTGAGGTCATTTTGCGTCCATATAGTAGGTCCAGAATGTCGGTCACGGCAGCAGGTCAGAGCGCCGGCCACAATAGTAGGCCAGAACGTCGGTCACAGCAGCAGGTTAGAGAGCCAGTCTTAATGGCAGGTCACAAGGTCAGTCAAAACAGCAAGTCAAAACGCCAGCAACAGTAGCAGGCCAGAGCATTGGTCACAGTAGCAGATCAGACCATCGGCCACAGTAGCAGGTCAAAGCATCCATCACAGAAGCATGTCAAAGAGTTGGCCACTACAGCAGGTCAGAGTGCTGGTCATATCGCCGATATCACCAGATAATGGCCCAAAGAATACAAGTGAAATGATGCATACTTGTGTATGGCCCTCTTATTTTAATATCCTGAATGATCATTCTTGCAAAAAAGGGAGATAAATGTTATTATCCAAACCAAACGTCCATACTTACACTATCCGATTGTTGTTCATTATGACACACTTGAGCCGCTTCAACAATGGAAAGCCATCCAGTTTTCGGATCTCATTATCAGAGAAGTCAATTGTATCAAACTGGTCCTGGGGGGAAATGACATTGTTAAATGTTTCAGTATCACAAGACTTACTGCTTTTATCTTGACAAAACCGCAGGTTCAAAAGACAATGGTTTGTTGCAATACCAAACAGGCAAGCTGCTTCAGAAAAACCATTCTACACATTTTTTTAATGTTGTAATACAAATTCTTACTTTGTCATCCACAGGGAAGCTCACAAAAAAGCATCGCCAGCACTGACCGAATGTGCCAGCCATGCCTTAGAGTGACTAACCAGTGTGGCACCCAGGTTCTCAATGACTGGGATTTTGTATCCGCGAAGGTCCAGTTCCCGGTCCCGCACCGGGTTGATGTGCTGGTATGCCTGCTGGATTAGGTCCACTGACAGCTTCACCATCCTGGTTACTTTTCAAATGACTGAAATCAAAAAAGGAAACTGGATGGGTTATTGAAGCAGGACATCAGCACAACTACAATGCTCCAAAACACAAGTCACAATAAAGCAACTAACAAAATAACTCCTGCATGGTGACCTAAATGACAGTATAGCCAGTCAAAAAAGTATCATGAGGAAGTCTCAGTCAGGGAATACACCCAAGAGAGTACAAGCCAAGTGCTAGCTGAAGAATGAGCAACTGCACTTTGCAGGTGGACAAATGGAATAAAAATATTTTAATACCATCTGGCTCTGTGCCATGAGAAAAATTACCTCATATTTTCACACAACTGTGGTAGGGCTAGGCCTGCTACCACACCTCCAACAAGCTTAGCTTGGCATGGACAGCAGTCCTACTGTTACTCATATCAAGATAAGGAACTTTCTATAAGACAAATAAACTGGAAATGAACAATGTGATATCAAGTAGCAGAGTGCAGTAATCAGTCATGTTGTTGCATAAAAATGACTTGTCAGTCTGCCTGCACCAGAAATGAAATGGACAAAATGTCACTCTGAGTCATAGGCAAAACTGTGACCATTGGCATTTAAGTATAACATCCAGTTATGGGACTCATAACAAAAAAGACATGGGTAAAAATCATGGTGAAACATGAGTTGGCAAAATGAAGCCATTTTGCCAACTTACCAAGCCAAAACAAATGTGCATTATAGATGCTAATGTAATAATGACTGGTATTTAATGGGATACCTTTGAAAACTTGCACTTTTCATGATGTGCAGTCTGACTGCCATGAACTAACCAAACATCTAGGAATGCAATTTACTTGCCCTTATTAAATTTCCTTTTAAGGTGAACAGTCCATTTCTCACAAGTCACATGGTGTACTTATGCAATTTAGCTTCAATGTTTTGTTGAGTAGATATTTGTTTCCACTCAAAAAGGTCTAAAATTTATACTCATAAACAAACATGCTGACCATGGCCCAGTGCAAAAGCATACCATTCAGCTTCACACTACTGCCACACCAATGGCACAATTAGCCAAAAACCTGTCACATTATTTTAATGAGGGAATGATCTGAACATTGTATCCTTCACAATTAAGGTTTAAGTACTACTTATCTGCCTTGTGCTATAAAAACACTGAAAATATGCATTCATTGCAGGTAATGATGCTAGAAATAGTTGGCATATTTCCTATCAGTTAGATGTACTTTTGCAATAACCCTGCACTGTCAGAATGACACCAAATTACCTTACAAATACAAGGGACAGAATCATCAATTTCCCATTTTTGGCCTAGATACTGGACATTGGCAATTCTTGTGTCATATATCAAACACAGCACAAACAACCTTAGTACAGCACTACTCCTCTACCTGGTAGAAAGACATTACTGACTGCATATTATGTTCCAAATCTGCATGTTCTGCAATTCCAGAAAACATGCCAGGACTCAATCCAAATTACTCTAACCCACCTAGCTTCATCTACCTAACCAACATGGAATTCTACCTTGCTGAAAATTGTTGATGTTTTTTCCTGTTAATTTGCCAACTTCCCCCATGAGACAGCACTACTGTACCCTAGTGCAAAAACAGCTAAACTGTTCATTTTGCAATGCAGTGCCTGGTCATTTTCACCAAGAACTTTAATTTCTTACTTCTTTAGCAACACATCAGAGCCACATATACAAAGAAACTGTTACTCAGGTTGGTATGAATGCATACAGTTGAAATTTAATGATTAAGAATAGGTGCTATGGAACCATATAAGTTTAGTCCAGCCAAATCTGGTCAACTATACGGTGATACTTTACCTTGTCACCTTAACACAAACCACTTTTGCTAGACATACCATACAAGAGGTCATAAGCTTTCCTATGAAAGCAAGAAATGGTGACACTAAAAGTATGGTTTCTGAAGGAAATGGCACTATGTTTCACCATAAGCAAACAGACCAGAATGGGTGGTGCTATCTTGTTTACACTGCCTTTGCTTCCTATGTACTGCAAAGGGTGCAATTGGACTTGGCTCTGTCCAACAGAGGTTAGGTCAAGCAACTAGAGGTTAGGTTGCATTAGGTTAGGTTTGGTTAGTTATCTTGTTGATTATTCATTAAGTAAGGTTATAATGATGATGCCATTAGGCCTAAAATACCTTCACGTTGGGAATTGCCCTTTTTGACTTTGTTCCTGTAGAACCACAGCAGGAGTTAAACAGACAAGTGGTGCAGTGGTCAGCAAAGAATGGGGTGGCAATATTATTTGTTAATTTGGCTAAAGGTAAGTTTCTGCCCGACGAAATCGCAAACAACCCTTTGTATAATTGCCACCAATGTAAAAAATGTATCATCCTGTTTCTAACCGTACTTTCCACTACTTGATTTTCTAAACAATAACAACAAAATCGTAACGATAACGTACCGCACCGTAATACCGTGCTGCAGTCGACTGGCGGAGAACAACATTATTCCGCGGCGGAAAATGTAGTGCCGCCAAGGTTAAGGTTATTGACATCAAGGACGTGTAGACCCTGCATGCATCTTCAAGCAATTAATGATGTCATATATACGAAAATTCTATTCTGTTGCCACAAACTGAACTTGGAGGAAATGCTGAATTATTACGCTGTTATATTATTGTATTAGATAATTGCTGGGATGTCTGATATCAGTATTATTACATTATGACATTTAATACTCGTTAGATTAGGTTGCTAGGTTGGGTTGTGCTGGGCTAGGTTAGATCAGGTTAGGTTAGGTTAGGCTAGGTTAGGTTAGGCTAGGTTAGGTTAGGTTACTATGTTAGGCTAGGGTACATTTTTATTTATTGTTTTATTTCACTTCCCAATATTTTCCAGTTTTGTTTCGTGATTTTTTGTGCTGGGCTACGTTAGGTTAGGTTAGGTAAGGTTAGGTTAGGTTAGGTTAGGTTAGGTTAGGTTAGGCCAGGCCAGGCTAGGCTGGGTTAGGTTAGGTTAGGTTAGGTTAGGTTAGGTTTGGTTACTATGTTAGGCTAGGATAAATTTTTATTTATTGTTTTATTTCACTTCCTAATATTTTCTAGTTTTGTTCCGTGATTTTTTTTCGGATATTTTATTTCACTGCTTTTTGTTTTTTTGTATTTTACAAATTGCAACTACACTTTGCCATCTTTGTAATATTTTTACTTTTTTATTATTATTGTTTATTATTATTATTATTATTACTATTATTATTTTTACAATGGTTAACTTTTTATTTTGAAGATAATTTATATTGCATTAGTTATTCCCCAAAACTTTTTTATTACTCTTGATTGGACCTTGAGTCCAACCGACGACCAATCAGCGTCGAGATCTTACATAAACAAACTATTTAACGCAGCAACGTCAAAAATCCCTACGCGAGCGTCTGGCGGTTAGCATACCAGTGACGACGCAATCTGTTCCGGGGGGAATAATGTGTGTTTCAGGTTTTTCCGGCTGAAATCATAAGTAATACTTACCAATATTGCATTTGAAATGCCATGCAACCACTACTACGATTATTTTCCCTGGAAGTAAGCGCTCGGGCTGAATCTTACTGTTGACCGTTAATTTTCACTTGGTTCATCATGGAATGATATCATGCAGTAACCAAATCACAAGATTTTGCCTTAACACCATTTGTTGTATGATTGTTATGCCATTTATGCTGTTTTTGACCACCTCGTGAAAATATCATGTATCACCAACTATAGCTTTAATAAAAATTGAACACCCAATCACTTTCTTTCCTGATGATGCTGACTTGGCAACCTAATAATTATAGCACCAGAAAACTACTAAAGCCGGCTCTACTATTGGTCAATTCCTATGCAGCATCAAGCATAAACAACATTCAAGGACAATGAAACCCCACACTCACCGTTGAATGTACCAGTACGATTAGCAGTCGGGCTCGGAAAGTCCGTTCTACCGGTTCCGCCACGTGAATCTTGAAAAATCCAACTAATCTCGCGAAAAATAGGTGAATCAAGTTTTAGACTTTCAACGAACGTTTGTTTGTTTGTTTGTTTGTGAGTTAGGACACACAGCCTCTTGGGCTCAGGTGTCCAAAGTCTTGGGTCAAGTCCTGTCTCTCGTCGGGCGTCCGTCAGTCGTCTGTTCTTGTTCTTGTTCTTGTGGAGTTAGGGCGCACAGCCGCTCGGGCTCAAGCGTCCGCGAGTCAGTCGTCTGCTTTCAACGAACGCAGCGTGAGAGGCGGTACACAAACGAAAACGTTGAGCCACATTTGCCTAACAATTAGTGATGACCTAGTGCTGTTGTATTGACAGTGAAGTGTAGTGTGCGTCTGGCCGCATGATATCCAAAAAACAAGGGCATAATTACCGAGAGGGGTTAACATGTTCCCTTTCTTTTTGGACCGTGGTAAGGCCTCTCCCTTTACGCCACTGCAAAAAATAGGTTTTGGAGGAAAATAAAAAAGAAGATTCTTAAACCTGATTCCCGGGAAATGCGGAACTAGGAAAGCGGGTGTTTTCTTGTCTTTTTTTTGCCAGGGAGGTACTTTTCATCTTTGGCAAACATCAGTCCTCAGGTCCCCCATATATTAATCAGCCACTCCTCATGGACACGGCGCCCCTTACACGCAAGCGCTCTTCGTACAAGCCAGAAAACTCTGAATGAGACGTCTCTAAAGAATTTAGTTCCCATCACAGACCAGACACGGCTACGATGCAGACGCCCCTTACAGACCAGGCGCCCCCCTGTACAGATCACACGCCTCCCGGGGACTCGGGGCCATTGGCGAGCGAGGCTCCCCGTATACACAAACACCCCTCATATATTTGGCGCCCCTCTACAGACCAGACGCGCGTACGGGACACCTCACAGACCAATGAGGTATGCGATACAGGCGCCTCTTACAGGCCAGGCGCCCACCCTGTCCCCCTGTACTAACAAGGCGCCCCCCCCCCCCCGGACAGACAAGGCGCCCCTCGGGGCATGGCGTTCTTGGTAAGCAAGGCGCCCCGTAGATATCAGGCGTCTCTCCCATATCGTCATCCTACATCCCAGTTGGCGTTCCTCTACGGCCACGTGTGCATCAGGCAACCCTCATATACGTGGCGCCCCTCCACAGACCAGCCGCTCGTAAGGAACACCTCACAGACCAGACACGTCCGCGATGCAGGCCCCTCTTACAGGCCAAGCGCCCCCATACAGATTAGGCGCCCTTGGAGAGCGAGGCGTCCTGTACAGACGCCCGTACGGGACTTGGCGTCCCGTACAGAACAGGCACATTATTCAAGGTAGGCGTCCCGTACAGGCCAGGCCACCACTGTACATATCAGGAGCACCTCGGGACGCCATGTGACCATGCAGTCAGAGTTCCTCTAAGCCCCAAGTCACCATTATCAGGCGCACCTTACGTAAACGGCACCCTTTGCAAATCAAGCGCCACCGAACTGGTCGGACACTCTACATACTCGACACCCTACACAAATCGGGCGATCCTGCCTTGTTACGGATCAGTCGCTCTTCTTTTCTAGGACTTGGCGTCCGTTTAACCCATCAAATACGTCTAAAAATGCGCCCATATTTCAGAACGCCGGATGCCGACAGAACGCCCTAAATCCTAAATCTCCAATATCAGGTGCCATCACAGTCTGGACATCACATGGACCAGGCACCCTGTGTAGACCACAAACCCCTCAAGTGTTTGACGTCTCACAGGTCAGCTGCCCCCACAACGGGTCCAGTACAGTTGAAGCGCCTTTCAAGAACTTGACACCCCTTATAGATCAGGTACATCTTACGAGTTAGGCGCCCCTTGTACCCCAGGCGACCTTCTCCCACCACCTGCAGATTTTGAGCCCCTCTGGCGCCCTTTAGAAATCAGCCGCCCTTGCACAGATCGACTGTCGCACAGTTTGTAGCCCGCGAATCCCTGACAGAGTTGGGCCCGGCGTGGCGCGAATTGCCGCCCAATTAGAGCGCCGACAGCTGCCAGGGACGTGGCCAGGGGGCCATTGGGGCCATGCCCCCCCCCGCCAGCCAGGTGGTCTTCACTAGATATATGGTGATTTCGCTTGAATACGGAATAGTGATGCTATATATGTTGCAAAAGCAAGCATTATATGTTTCCCTGTACGTTAAATATGAGGTAAATTACATAAAACTGTAGCCTTTCCTGTAAATTTTGCCATATGTCAGTGGCATAGGCCAAAATCTGACACTCGTCCCCCCCCCCCCGAGGAAAATCCTCGCTACGTGTCTGACAGCTGCAGCGCCACATTTGCTTCCGGAAAAAAATATTAGTTTCGTGTCTGCTCTGTCTGTGCGAAGACACCGGTAAAGTGTGCGGACGGAAGCCGGCTCAAACGTTGGAGCAGGTTGGTCGGAGCAATGGCGAACTGTACTGTTTTATTCGTGGTTAGCCGGAGTAAGTAACGTGCACCGTTACGCAGACGTCCCTCCGGACGTCGTGTCATCACGCGGACGAAGCGCGAAAAGATCCCAATCACCACTTGCATCGCCAAAATGAGGTGCTCATGCACTCGTACTTACGTTCTTTTTTTAAAGATCATGAGTTTTGCACTTAACCTTCCTGGTTTTGAAAGGAGGGAAGAGAGGTGAAACCTTGCCGACGTAAACCTGAGGCGTTGTATCCAGTATGACGGGAATCCTGCGGGGTTTTGGTGGATCGAGACTAAAGTTGGAAATTTGTTTTTTGTTCTTGGTGTCGGAGTGGAATTTTTGTTCTGCAATACAAAGTTTTGAAAACAGTAATACTGGTTTAAATTGGCGTTCTTGTTGTGAGTCAGTCATGACATCATACCTGGTTCTTACTGAATGGAGACAGCCATTTGCTTGCAGAGCTAGGACTTTGTCAACATGGTTATAATGTAGCTTTTTGATGGACGCACAATACCAGACTTTCAGAGTATAAAATACATTTGAAGGGCATATTTTCTGGTGTTCTTCAACACCAACTAAAGGAACACCGGGCAGGCACGTAGGGCGGGGGTGTCCTTTTTCCCCGGTCCTTGTCCTACGTCCGCGGGGCCGGCCCGTAGAATTTTATCGAATGATATGTTCCGGTGTATATTTGTTACGTTAGCAATATGAGACACAGTGCCGCTAAGCGAACTTTCGGGCCCGGAAGCGGGGACGCCCGTGGCTGCCGCTGAGGACTTCAGGAGCTCGAGAGTCCCCCCAAATTACGACACCAGATGGGCGCGGTGAACGGACGGACCAGCCGGGCAGCTACCGCACGATGTACGACTCTTCTTCTGTCCCGTTCGCCGTAGAAGCCAGATAGCTGAAGGTTTCAAAGTGCGGCCGTGCGGCTAGACGTCAACCCCGGTCGCATCGAGAAATCGCCTTGGTGCCGTCGCTGCGCGAAACGGTGCCGCTGCGCGACTTACGTGAGCGACTCCTGTGGCTGCCACTGCAAACGGAGAGCAGCAGCAGGGGAGAGCTATCTTAAATGCAATGCTGGGGTTCGTGGGTAGTCGGACGAAGCTACATGCCCGTCTCGTCTGCGCCGCAGGCAATCGAACTGCCACGTCTGGCCCAGTATCTGCCCTCGGGTGGTAATATCGTGGGGGAGCTACTGACGGTGACCGACCGGATCCCACGGTAGATCGCCCGAGTTCGGGGCTGCGTGGGGCTGCTCATGGCACTGCCGCTGCTCGCCGATTTGGAACTTTAAATAACTGAACAAAGTGGATGAGGACAGTCTTTGTATGCGAATGTTAAAGGAGCGGAATGATGTGCGTTTTTAATTTGAATGGTATGTAATGTACCCAGACTGTTTTACCGCCCCGCGACAGAAAGGCGATGTAGGCCGGCCGCGCAAGCAGGGGTATTTATGTAAGGGTAATTAGGCCAGGGTGCCGTGAGCGGCTCCGTCCCACCCAGACGGCCGGGGCTCAATCTCGGAGCGCTGTCCTGGAGCGCCGCCGCTAGGGGGCAGTGTGCCGTGGCCTGTAGTAGGCGGCAAGGACTGTGCCCCGGCTTTGGGGCCACCAGGCGGTGTTTGCGGTTGCACCCCGCCCATCGAAGCAGTTCGCACCGTGGCTTCCTTGGAGTGGGTCCCTGGGGCATTGGGCCAAAGAGGGTAACTGCATTTAGGGGGTAGGGACTTTCCCAATACTGCATGTAGAGTTTTCGTGTGTTCGCACAGTGCATCATTCGTGTTTGTACGGATTAATTCAGTGTAATTGTTGTTCGGTTGGTAATAAAACTTTTAGGGATTAACTGTGAGAATTTTCCGTCCTTCGTGCGATCTGCTGAGGCTGCTCTACGGTGAACGTTTATCAGCCAACCGGGTTACTCGTACCGCCCATGTGGCAGGCGGTGCAGTAGCGGTAGCCTTGTTGTATTTTTTTTTTTATTTGCGTTTTAGAATATCAAACAGGTTTGCCTGCCTCTTCATCTCGAACTTGCTTACAATGAAATGAAACGCCCCGGCCACCTACGAGAAAATCGTGGTCTCGGGTCTCAGGCGGCGATGTACCATTTACCAAACACAATCACCATGGGTCACAAAATTTGTCTTCAATGTGTGTCATAAAGTGATGTTTCTAAGTGTGCTTCCAAATTGATCCATGATTCAAAATGTCTTTCGTCGGAAGGATCTTGTTTTGCGACAGCCTCTCTTGCTCATGATGTATTTCTCTGGTTACATTAAAAAGCGATCACCGCAGTTCTTGCGCTAATCCTGGCTGTTTTTTTTTCTTTGCATGGACAAAGGCTGTTCACGGGGGCAAAGTGTAGGACTGGGGACTTTTGCATGCTATTCCAGCCTGCGTTGCTGGGACGGGCCGACTCGGTCTCTTAAGATACATCGAGTGTTAAAATTTTTATCTTTTAGGGTACCTATCCATACATCATTTTTACACAACGCATCATTTTTTTTACTTGAGGTCACCTCAGGTCAGTGACCCAGAATGGGTCAAGCAAGTCCATGTTCCAAACATCTCAGTGTAGTAACGTTTTGTGAAATATGTCGATTAACTCGAAACTTCCCACACTGACAGAACACAACAGATGCAACAGTTCTGCAGTATCGAATGTTTCGGAAATGTCGAAGTCCCCTGGATCAGCTAAACTAACGGCCCTTTCATGCCATCAGTTGGCATTGTTGGCCTAGTTAGGCGCACATGTACATTTACCTTTTGACCAATGGCCTGAGGTCAGGTCACGCTGTATTCTGAATTGTCAGACCTGCTTCCGACTATAGTTAATCGACTCACAGGCTTTCAATCTTTATCAGTCGCCGTATGCGCTTCAGAGACACTAATATAAAGTAAATACTTTCTATCGAAGACTGACCTAATCCCTTTGGTCCAGGCCGACTTGATTTAATATTCCGAAAAAATGGCGCTTGTTTTCAAAGCGTACACACTTGGTGTGGCCACAGATGATTAGAACCACACCCATGTTATTTTTCTATTCTGTTTTTTATTGCCCAGTCCTTTTAGCTTTGGTCACTGAGATAGAAACCCTGACTTTCGCAAAAATAACCTCCCGCCAAATATTGGATTTTTACATTGCGGCCGTGCCTCTCTGTCAGGTGTCTGTGTGACTGACGCCAAGAAAATGTCGTGGGACGTGGGCTTTGTGATGTAGAACGGATACTGTGTGAACCAGTGCTGTAAGATCGCATGCTGTGTCGTGGCTGACCAATGGAAATGCGGCAGATAATGGGACAGACGCCAGAAGCTACTGATTTCCACGCTTCAAAAGCTTGAGTTACGTTGACTTCGTTTGACCTGAAGATGATAGTTGCAGGCTTGATATGCGTTCCAGTCACATTTGCGGTGTGGTCCAGACAAAACAGCGTCTTTTGCAATGAGAAAATGCGACTTCTGTCTTACAAAGAGGAATTTTTTCCTTGAATTTCATTGTTTTGTGAGATGGCCAAATTTGACCTCGGGCATTCTCTTAATGCACCAAATAGGTACATCCGCCCTTCTAACTTCTAGCCTATACGTCCAGCCTCCTTGGAGCCATGTAAACGACCTGACTGTCACAGCTTTCTGCCAAAAAATGCCAGCATGTGATTTAACCTAAGATGACTTCTGGCGACCTCAATATTACCCTGGTTGGACTAAATATATTCGTTTTCTTCTAGTTTCACCAAGGCCTTTCCAATGCCGTTTTTGCTTTTGCTGTGCAACATATAGTTGCTGAGATATTGGGGGAGGGGTGTCATGAACTCCCTGCACGGCGAAGGTGGATCCGGAGGCCAGTCCGGCAAGGGTCAACATGCACTATGTTCGGCGTGACGTCAGAGATGTCACACCAATACCGGATTCACGAAGGAACACGGATTTGCTTTCTGCTCCAGCAAACATCCCTTCATTGACCGAAGACGACCTCGCTTCAGTCAGATCGTAAGCCACCAGTCATTCTTCGAACCCACAACGGCCCCGGCACTGAGCCGAAGCCCGAAGGACACCCGACTCAGAGGACATTGGGGGCTCCCTAGTCGGTTTACTCGGACTGGCACTGATGCCAAATGACTCGGGTCCGGATCCGGAGAAGCTGCAGTGCCCCAGGCAGACAGCCAGCCCGGCGTCCGGCATCACGTCCGCTGAGCCTGCAGCGACTGCTCCCGTATCATGTTTGTAGCAATCAGTAATCTAATCGGTAACCTTAGATCACCACCGCCCGCTTAATCCGGGACAAAGCCGCTGCAGAAGTTCAGACCAGCTGACGCCTACCAGACCCGCCGATCGGGACCAGATCCACAGACCCCTGGCCAGACCAGACCAGCAGCACCAGCCCAGACAGCTGACGTGGACCAGACCCGCTTATCGGGCCTAACCAGATGGCCCAGACCAGACCCGCTTACCAGGACCAGATTCGTTCACTACGCCAGACCACCCGACCCCGACCAGATTCGCTGGCCGGGACCTGACCACCTGACCCTGACTAGACACTTTTTCCGGACCAGCCCGTGGCCCGCTCGACCCGTGAGCAAACTACCCTTTGTGCGGCCACGTGGCGCAGGTGGGCCATGGCCATGCACCATTAATCTTATTTACGTAAAAACTGATTTTTTGGCACACCCAAAAGTGCAAACTGTGCTCACTTTTTAACCCACCTGCCGCATTGAATGATTTGGCCAAGCCAAACTGGATGATGGCTACCGTGCTCCTGGAGTGTCTAGATGGCCTCAGAGCAGGAGGCTCCAGCTCAGATTTAGTAACCACAGCTCCGTCTACAAAGGTTCCGGCCAAACTATCACCCAAAAATACAGATGGCGTCCTGGAATTGCTCGTGTGCCCATCGTAGCCAGCAATACGCTCTAACAAGGTGTACGCAGTTATTTTTGTAAATGCTGCGTGTTAAACAGCACCTTCCTCCAGGATCAGGCACTGGCTGAACCGGGATCAAGCATGTTCGGACCTCAGCAGTCAATGGAACGTGTTCAAAACCAAGGTGGTATCCGAGCCTCTGGGCTCTCCACGCCCTTCACTGCCTTTGTGACCTGCCGACGCCCCCAGATCAAACAAAATTCGTCTGGAACGAACGTCCTGTCCTTGCCATTGGGCGGCGCGGCGCGGCGGGCGGAAGTCGCCAGGACAGCTGCGTGGCGCTGGCGATTCGAGCCCACGGCCGTGAAACGTGAGGGACGACTCCACCGGAGAGCGGCCGGGAGGGGGTAGGGGTGCGAGCTGCGCGGATGACGGGAGGAACGGCGAGTGGACGCCGAGGGTCAAGTGAAAAGGTCGAAGGCTTGCCTCGGGCGTTCCGCGTGCATATCCGCCCGTGGTGTGCCGTCGCGCTGGTCAGACGAACCCGCAGACGGTGGCAATGAGCCGGGCATGATGCGGGTAGCGGGTTTTCGGTCAGCATGGCGAACAGAAAGATTTCTAGGTGGTGACTTCCGTTCCGCGTGCCAATGAACCATATGGGTGAACATTCTTTATTCATCATTCTTTATTAATCATATTATTTATTCATTAGGAAGTCTCTTAAACCCGAGGTTCCAAATGAAATCTGGGAATTTTTAGTCCATGGTGTTGCGACCCCGAGCCATCCTTTGAATCTGCGCCTGAATTTGATTATGGAGATGGCCAGTAGTTAAAAAAAAGTGGTGCGGTCAAGTGAAAGATATCTCGCCTAAATTAAGGTAAGGCTATGGAAAAAAAACTTACACGGCTGACTTCGGTCAGTCATCCAACGCTGCGCCGTGAGTGGCACAGCCCCAGTCTGTCACGCATTTCCTCATTCTGGAAAGAATTGAATGAAGGGCAGCTACCTCTTAAAATACGCCCCAGTTGGAGAATCAAGTTAAGCTGGGAAAAGGAACCATTCCAAGTCCAACCTGCTGTTATCTGAGCGTGGCGTCCCGTAGATCTTCATATGCACCGTCTAAATTCCGCTTTTTCGGGAGGACGAATTATGATCCAGAAGATTCCTGCATTGTAATATGATAATAGGAACGATACACCATCAGCCAAGGTAGAGTGCGGAGGTGAGGTGCACGATGCACAAGGGTCACGTTCAGATCTTACACATTTGTGGCGTAAAGGCAATGTAGGACCGAAGGCTGTGCTGCGGCTACAACATTAGGAAAAACGTTTTTATACGCTGTTTAACAAAGCAATGGCAGCAACGTTTGAAATTTTAACTTTATGTGAAATTGTATCGTCATGTAGTTATTTTCGACATTCCAATATTTTACATTTGTTGAATTCGTATAATGAACAACCATCAGAGTTAAACTAAACGGAAATCTGGTTACATTTAGGGTAAAGCGGGGCAGCACCGCCAATCGAAGGACACCGCCCGTGTCAATATCAGACGCAACATAAACCGTAAATAATCAGCTGACTGCCTTCTCGCGTCTGCTTCCTCTGGCAAGCAGACGAAGAAAAGGCAAAGGGAAATGTGTTTCTTATCCTTCGAAAGTTGTAAGGGGATAATGACATTTTTGGATGTTTTTTAAAGTTTCTTCAACTTTCATCATGTTTCGTAGCAAACCCGGACACTGACAGCTGCTTATCAGAGCGTCAAGTGAACGCGATTGACGTGATGACGCAACACAGCTTCCAGCGAGCAATGGGACTATGGTGAGCATCGCCAGGGGTGGGCGGTGCTCGTCACGGATGGTGGTGGTGGGGGTGGTGCTCTCCGTGCAAAAAAATGCTATTGAATAATTCGATGATGACATCGTTCCAATATCTCAAACTGTTTCCAAAGGCTGTTTTCCTTGTGAGATAAATTAAGACTTAGGGAAAGTGGTGCATAATTGGATACTTTAGATTTAGGTGGAAGTGAAGCGTTACTTTAAGCCATGGGTGTCGATTTCTGTAAATGATTGGGGAGAGGGCCGAGCCGAGGGCCCGACATCCCAACTTCCCTCAAAAAAAGGTTTCTCGAAGGATTTAGCCCACTTTATTTTGACCAACGACAATTTGGGTTTTTTTGTTACTATTTATCAAATGAAAAACTGCATTTATCCTGATGTCTACAGATAGATACATCGACTGAAGACAGAAGGCTGGGCAGATACATCGTTTTAGACTTTACTCTTTGCTTTTGCCTGTCTCCTATCTTTTGCGGCCGTTCTTTTCGTTAGTTTTACTCATTTCCATTTAAAACAGAAGGCAGAAAATATCGGAGGAGTCCAAACCAACATTGGGTGAGCCTTGGCCTACCACAAATCAACACTCCTGCTTTAAGCTCTCTAAAAAAGTTTTAAATTATTCCCGTTTTTCCCCATTGGTGGGGCACAACGGAAATATAAATGGGGCAATATGGGGCATCCCTTAGCCCCTCCCGGACGGGGGAGTTAATTGTCCCCCTGAGGTTTCTCCAAAATTGCGAGAGAACGAACGAACACAGAGTCACGAAACTTCGTGCACCTTTTGCTTCATCAGTTTTACATCTCGTGTCAAAATTTTGGTCAGATTAGGTGACTGACCTAGGTCAGGTCAAACAGACCTATGTCAAAAAAGTTTAGCGCACTGTAACTTTTTTGCAAAACAAGATATCTCAAGAATACTTTCAGGGATTAGTGATCGTGATAGATGCAACAAATCTTCCATCTCAGACTTTTTGGAATTTTCCGAGTCATTGACCTAAGGTCAAGCCCATTTTGAAGGCATATCGCCGTTTTTTTCGGAAATTGACGGAATATTTCAGAACATTTTTAGTGTGGAGTACAGCAGACATCTAGTTGCCGTCATTGGGCAAAGTATCAATGGCTTCCAGCCATTCACCTGAGGTCAGGTCAGGAATAACTGTAGTAAAAAATGTATCACCGTCAAAATCGACGATGAATCACTCAGAATGGGTAGAGAATGGCAGAACTAGCTTGCACAGACGTAATTAATACCAGGAACCTCAAAAAGTTTGGAAAAGTAGCATATTTTGGAAATAAACAGGCTCTCGCGAAAAAAACTCCGCCAATTGTGTAGATTGGTAACTAATGAATTTTTCCAAACTTTAAGCATGAAAAACCATCACAAAAATCAGTAAAATCAATAAGATGTACATAGATAGGCTTTTTTCGTGAAAATAAAGGAACGCTAAAATTAGTTCCCGTCAATTTGGTACCGCATACGGCAGCGGCGCACACCGACAGCTGGCGGGAATTGCAATGTCTTTAACTCAACGTTTAGGCGTATATATTGAACAAATCTGGAAAATTAGACGTGTATCGGCATCCGCAGACCTTTGCTTGTGCGCTGGTACCTTTACGTATGCGTTATTAGTCACAGCCGTTGAGATTTAGGCCATTTCTCGGTCTCATGTAATCGGCTATGAGAAAACATATATAGGGCGTAAATTGCTTACATATTATCTAAAACTAAACAATGAGACCAGTTTCTAGCTCTACTCGTCACAGGCTTTCCAACGGTATGCTTATTTTTATCGTGCGACCAACCGTTCGTGAGTCAGAGAGGGGTGGCCAACTGCTCCCCCAGTCGCCCATGTTCGAGGCGGACCGACGGTCGTGCGCGGGTTAAACGTCCATTGCAATGGACAGATATGCTCACCGGGCAGCCAATAAGCGCGAATGCAGGAAGTGTGGATATGCGAAATGGGTGGAAACCTCCTTTCTTGGGGTTTGGCAAACTGACACATTCAAATTTCAGTTTGGAACTGGGAAAAGACCACTTTCGAAGTATGGTATTAGTGCCGGTCAGACCACACAGTGTTAAATCTCCAATAGCCCGCGGCCATTTTTAAGAAAAATGCATGTATTGACGAATCGTCCCTGAGATGTCGTTAACATCGCCGATACAAAACGCACTCTGGCACCAGGGGTGTCGATTTGCGTTCTTTTGAGAGGGCCCTGGCCCATCCAATGTTGATTTCGGCCCTCCCAATGTTGGCTTGGGCTTACCCAATATTTTCTGTAGATTTTAAAAGCAAATGGGTAATAATAACGAAACGAACGGCCGACACAGATACGAGATAGGTGGGAAAAAGAATAAAGTCTAAAGAGATTATCTATATTTCAGTCTTCTGTCTATATATACCTATGTACATGAGGATAAATGCAATTTTTGTTCGATGGATAGGTAACAAAAAAACTTATAAATTTACGTTGGTCAAATTAAATTGGACTAAATCCGTCGACAAACTCACATTTAAGAGGATGTTAGGATGTCGGGCCTCGGCTCGCCCCCCCCCCCCGTCATTTACAGAAATCGACGTTTTTGTCTAGCACCTCTCATGATGCGAACAGGATGAACGCATGGGGCTCACTCGGCCCCAGCACAAGTCTTGCCCTATTCCCGGCCAGGGGGCTGAATCCGCCCCCCTTGGGGTTTTTGCTTGCCAATTCCAGGGTTTTGACGCAGCTTCACGAAACTTGTTGGCTTTTCCTTACTGTTATTTCTACGTATTGTAGCAAAATTTTGTAATTTTATTTTGCTCAGGGGCGGAGCCAGGCAATGCTTTGGGGAGGCACCTCAGCCATTTTTGTCCTTGCTGAGGGTAAAAGGAAAATGTTTGCCAAAAATAGAGTTTTTAAACATAAATCTTAATACTTTGTATACATGTATAGATAAATAGTTGGCCAATATGCAAATATAATTTTGTTTGTCTGAAGTCATTTTTCAAGGTCAGGCCAAGGTCAAAAGTTAAAATTTGGTTTCATAGTAATAATTTTGCCGCTATTATTTCAAATGCCAAATTCGGAATGCGTGTAATGTAGGAGGGCGCCCTCTACTTGTGTACCAAGTTTCAGCTTGATATCAGGTCGGGTCAAGAAGTTATGACCTAAGATGTCAGTGCGCGCATCCTATATCACAACAGTCGTAAAATGGAATTTTAAAAATAGAGTAAATTCAAATGATTCGTTCCTGAATAATATCAATTCAAGCAACGTTTCCAAGTAACATTAAATGCACGCTTGATCATTCCAAGTGAATCTCAGGTCATTTGGGTCATTTAAGGCCAAAGGTCGTAAGCTGGTCTGAAGAGCATGTGACCATGGTGGTTCCCCATTTGTCATATCCCTGACACCACCTATGCTAACATTATACAAACATTATGATATTATTTGCACCTTCTTCAGCTTAACATGACTAGTAGCAGCTAAAAAAGTGTTTTTAACGTTCTTGTTAATTCATTTTTTAAAGAACTAATCCTCTTATTTTCGAAACCCCATGAACGCCTACGAATTTTCTGAAAATTTCAAATGTATGGACCAATGGTAAAAGCCTTATCCATATTATATCCATATCCATATCTCGATTCATGCGCATTTCATCAAAATCGCGCCATAAACAACAGAGTTATAACATGTCGAAAAACATCCCCATTTTGGCTTTTTTGCCCCCGTATCCAACCCTTCCAGAATTTTAAAAGCTGCCTTTTACAAAAAATGTAGTTTACGTCTTGGCAAATCGATTGCCGTTTGTCGTGATGAAATCGGACGTGTACTTATCGGACGTCCCATGGGGGCGAATTCGTCCCCCTGCCGGGAATGGGCCATGCCGTCTAACCCTTCGGGAATAGGGTTAAACCCAGAATTTCCTTGCTGTCATAAGATTCGGGTTCTTCTCATCTGCGCCATCACAGCCGCAGAGTACGCCCATGTGCCGCAGTCCATATAGACAACTCAGGCCTTGAGATGGTGTCGCAAAGACAGCTTAAATGTAGAACTCGCATGCCAACTTCAGACTTAGACTTCATGAACGAGGCGTCCAGTGGCTGGAGGCGACGCGTGCAGTGTGGCGAAAAGTACAGCAGGATGAAGCCATTTTCTGTGGCTAGGTCGATGAGCTCCATGTTCGCAGTGTGCCTGGCATGGCCGTCGAGCAGAAGAAGAAAAGGATCTTCCCTCGTGGCACGAGAGAAGATGATGAACCTCTGGAACCAGGCCAGAAAGATGGATCATCCAGCCACTTTCGTGGTACTTGGCCCAGCAGCCTGGTAGAGCGCCATCCAGGAGCTCCGGCTTTATCCTCTTCCGTGGGAAGACGAGCAGGGGTGGCACGTGCGAACCGTGGGCCCCACAGCGCACTTCTGTCACCAACTGACCCCTTTCCGCTGGTGTGAGCATGCCAACCTGTTGTCCCCCTCGGAGGGCGATGATGCGCGAGTGGATCTTCGGGACGGTTGTCATGTCGGTCTCGGCACAGTCGAATATTCTGCTAGGAGTCAGCTGATGCTTACCTACAGTCTCCTCAACCATACCGAAGAACTTACCCGCTGCCGGCCTGTCGAATCCCACAGCTCGGGCTGCTGACGTCGCTCCGGGCCTCCGGAACGACAGGCCAGGGAGTATTTGCATGTACGATCTGAGTCGCACCACTCCTGTCACCTTTGGTGTCATCGAAACGGTGTGAGATGCCATTCCTTTCTGCGACCTTTTCCTTTCTGAGGCCTTCCTTCCTTTCTGAGGCCAGTTTTCTGACGTCCTTCGCCGTGAGGCTGAACAGCCTTCTCTCCGTGGATGTGACGCAGCCCATCAACTCTTCTTCTTGGGCAGGGCTGAAAACATGCTAGAATGCACCGGGACCTTTCTCCTCCACACTGTTGGGGTCGGGGCGAAGCAGTCGCACTTGCCTCTCCATGGTAGTTTGTTGTACATTGTGCTCACTCGATGACTTTTTGTGCCCCGATTTTATCGCCACCGACATGTAGTTCTCTCCAGGGTAGTTTATTGTACATTGTGCTCACTCGATGATTTCCTGTGCCCCGATTTTATCGCTACCGACATGTTGTCCTCGGACCAACGTTTGGAGCGTTTTGTATATTTTTGCATTATCCCTCTGGGCAGAATCGCGTTTATAACCAAATCTAAGTAAGTGACTCAGTTAAAATAGAAAATAATAGGCGATAGGCATTATAGCATGGGTGGGGAAGGGAAGAAAAGTGAGTGAGAGAAAGAGAGAGAGAGAGAGAGAGAGAGGGAGAGAGAGGGAGAGAGAACAAAAGTTGGCACCATGAGGCACTTAAATTGTGCAAAAAAATGGCCGAGAAACGTAGGGAGAAATGAAATACTTCCCACTTCCTCTTTGGCCATGGCCCCGTTTTGCCTCGTATGCCTCCAGCTGACAAAAATAAATAGCCGACATCTTGCCACCTTAGGTCTCATGCTCGTTCATTAAACCATGAAATGGAACAGTCATTTTCCTATTGATGACGTATTGCTAATATGTCAACGCTTAATCGTCTCAAAATCCTTAAGTTTCCAGCCGTACAAACAACATCAGGCGGTCGGAAATAAACCAGTCACCCAAATCCCACCAGCGTTGCTTCTTTTTCGATGCATCAGTCAGGATTGACCTTTAGCGTCGTAATCGGAAGCCGACTAGTCTTGCGTCATGTCGTGCGTTTCGTCAGTTGTCAGTCGGTCGTCAACCGGTGGAGAGCGCGAGTACATATGCGAACTAGAGGTACATAGAACGGACGCCAGATGGCTTCGTTACCTGGCATGTTTTCGCGATTTTCGAGTTCGCAGTTCGACTAAAACTTTCGAATTTCGGTTTCATTATGTACCTAAAGACAAAGTTTTGACTGAGATGTTCACCCTGTTTCAGCCACTTTTTAAGATGAAGTTCAACATCATTTTAATTGGTGTCATATATGGACAGGGTCGGATCTAGGGACGGGAGTTCTGTTCGGGTTGATTGGCCATGTTTGACCTTTTTGCCTAATTTTCGTGTTTCTCTTAGGATTCTCCCCACTCCCCCGGATTTTTGTGGACCGCTGGGAGAGGGAGGGGCATGCCACTCCCCCACCGATCCCTCTCGACCCGCCACTCTAGGTTACTACGATTACCAGTCCTTATAGCCTCCTTATCATTTGTGATCGCTGCCCTGACGACCTCTTCCTTGTTACGTCAGATACCTACCTTTGCGCAAAGCCATAGTGAAAAATTTTTGAACAAATTTAGATCGAGGAAAATGGAGGTCAGAAAACATGGCCAGAGCGATCAAAGGTGCCAAGGAAAACGGCATGGGCGTCAAGGCCAGCAAACGGTGCGCCGTCCCGAGATCGTCCCTCCGCGATCGCCTGAAGGAATCTTCCCATGGATGCTGATACACTGCCTTGCCTAGGGCGAGCTCCAGTCTTCTCGCCAGACTTCGAAGGTGGGTTTATCCAGAGGGTACTTCAGCTCTCCGATATGTTTTTGGGGTAACGTGGGTAAAACTTATCTCCATGGCGCTCGAATCGCTGAAGCCCAATGCGTTGCACACAACTTTAACCCGCGCCCGACTGGCAGTCAGCGCCGATCACGCCCGACTAGGGGGCGGGGGGTTGACCGCCCACCTACAGCTCAAGAATGCCTGGTCGCGCGACAAAAATAAGCACACCGTTGCAAAGTTTGTGACAAGTGGAGCTCGAAACCGGTCTCATTTCTAGTTTTAGATAATATGTAGGCCATTTACGACCTATATATGTTTTCTCACAGCCGGTTACATGAAACCGAGAAGCGGCCCGAACCTCAAGGGCTGTGATTAATGAAGTCTGGGTAAAGGTACCAACGAACAGACAGAATCCCGCAGATGCCGATGCACGTCTATTTTTTTCTAATTTGTTCAATGTATATGCCGGAACGTTAAGTTAAAGACACGGCGATTTTTGCCGCGACTGCCGCCGGGCGCCGTAGCTGAACGCGGTATGAAATTAACGGGAACTAATTTTGGCGTTTCTTTGTTTTCGCAACATAAGCCTTTCCATGTAACGTGTATTGATCCTAATGATCCTTGCGATGGTCTCTCATGTTTAATTTCGAAAAATTCGGCAGTTACTAATCTACACAATTCACAGAGCTTTATTCGCGAGAGCCTGCTTATCTCCAAAACATGTCATTTTTTGGAACTTTTTAAACTTCCTGGTACTACTTGCAACTGTGTGAAAGAGTTCTACCATTTTCTATCCGTTCTGAGAAATTCATCGCTGATTTTGACGGTGGTGCATTTTGGCTCATGACCATTATTCGTGACTCGACCGCACCGAAAGCTCTCGCAAGAAAATGATCCACGCGCGTTGGCCGCGTGACCTGAGAGAAGGAAACTGACGATGATCATCGGATGCGTCAGCGCTTCCGGCGTCGCGATCCGGCCGGGTATGATATTCGGAAGACGCAAGAAGATGTTGCCAGGCCTCATTGGGGTGCGCCGGCGGGCACCGTGGATGGACGGAGTGATAATGGGCGGGTGAACACCGTCCCGTCCAATCAGTGGCTCGACCTCTTCATCGAGCAGGCGGGGCCATCCCAGACCAGACTCGTAATGCTGATCATGGTTTATCGTTCCAGTCGCATCAGTATAGACGTCATCGCCAACGCCAGGAAGAACGACGTCGACATTATGACGCTGCCACCGCACTCCTCATACGCCGTGCGGCCGCTTGACATCTCCGCGTACGGGCCTCTGAAGAGGACCTAGGCTTGACAGCTGCAATATTTTCACCTAAGCTTACCGGGGATCGTGTCACAGGCACGGACATCGCGAGAATCTTCGCTGCAGCGTATGAGACCGCCACCACGAGCCCAGGCGGCATCATCAGCGGCATCGTCGCATCTGGCATCGTGCCATTCCAGCCGCATAAGATCCTCGGTAACGAGGAGACGTTCAGACACAGCCAAATTCTCTTGCATGCAGCCTCAGAACATCCTGGACTAGTATGCAACCTCACGGCACCGGAATCACTAAGTTTTTCAGAGGAACCAGCAGCGCCGCCGAGCCCCCCAGCGCTGCCGAGCTCTTCAGCATCGCCGAGCTCTTCAGCACCGCCGAGCTGGCCGGCGCCGCAGTGTGCAGGCGCCCCGAATTTGCCGCCGATTGTTCAGTCTGCAGGTGATAGCGCGAACGAATCGATTATTGAACAAGTCCTTCCCTCCAACGCAACAGCCATGAAGACCCCTATGGGTCCAAGGAGAAAGTGCTCAAGGAAAGAAAAATCGGTAATTCTCACGAACTCCCCGTTTAAGAGGACGTTGGTATAGAAGAATCGTGACAGTAAGAGGACGGAATCCGCACAGCAGGAAAAAAAGAGCAAAAAAGCCAAGAAGGACAATAGGAAGCAGGTGAGAAATCGCCGGAATCCGTCGCGAAGATGAAGGAGAAGGCATGCATGTTTTGCGGTGATGGCGTGCACGGTAAAGTCGATGTCTGTCTACAGTGGGAATCATGCAAGACCTGGGCACACGAAGCTTGCATCAACGGCTCATCGTCCAGTGGCTTCCGTTGAGACCTTTACTGCAGCTAGGTGGAACAGTGGCAGCTTCAAGCAGCTTCAGCCGGGCTTTCAGACGTAATTTTTTATCGAGTAGGTAAAAACTGTTTTTTTGTACATGGTTCAAAGACGCTTTGAAGTGCTCTTTGTGCTGCTCGCGCCAACAGACCTGAGAGGAAAAACCAGATGGCTCAGATGATGTGTCTTGCTTGAGGATTTCAGCAGTCCGAGGCAAAACGAGGTCTCACAGAGATACATATTTTGGAAAATACCTGTCATGGAACCCTTTCATGTTTTCTTAACCCGCGCACGACCGTCGGTCGGCGACGATCACGCCCGACTGGGGGGCCGTTGGCCGCCCCCTCTAACTCACGAACGGTTGGTCGCACGATAAAAATAAGCACGCCGTTGGAAAGCTTGCGACGAGTAGAGCTCGAAACTGGTCTCAGTTTTGGTTTTAGGTAATATGTAAGCAATTTACGTCCTATATATTTTTTCTCATAGCCGACTGCATGAGGCTAAGAAACGGCCTGAATCTCAAGGGCTGTGACTAATAACGTATAGGTAAAGGCACCAGCGCACAAGTAAAGGTCCGCAGCTGCCGATACACGTATAATTTCTCAGATTTGTTCAATATATACGCCGAAACGTTGAGTTAAAGACACGGCAATTTTCGCGCCGGCTGTCGGCAGGCGTCGCAGCCGTACGCAGTAAGAAATTAACGGGAACTAATTGTGGCATTCCTTCATTTTTGCGACATAAGCCTATCCATGTAAATTTGATTGATCTTAGTGGTTCTTGTGAGTTTCTTATACTTAAATTTTGGAAAAAATTCATTAGTTGCCAATCTACATAACTGGCACGGCTTTACTTACGAGAGCCTGTTTATTTTCAAAATATGTAATTTTTAAAACTTTTTGGGGGTTCGTGATATTACTTACGTCTGTGCAAGCCATTTCTGCCATTCTCTACTCATTCTAAGTAATTCATCGCCGATTTTGACGGTGGTACATTTCGGTTCACAACATTTAATCGCGACCTGACCTCATGTCAATGGCTAGAAATCATTGATAGTTTGCCCAATGACGGTAACTAGATGTACGCTTTATTCCACACTAAAAATGTTGTGAAAAATCCCGCCAGTTTCCGACAATACGACGACATGTCTTTAAAATGGGCTTGACCTTAGGTCAATGACGCGGAAAATTCCGAAAAATCTGAGATAGTACATTTGTTGCGTCTATCAAGATCACTATCCCTAAAAGTATTATTGTGATACCTTACTTTGCGAAAAAGTGACAGGTCGCTCAACTTTTTTGGACGTAGGTCCGTTTGACCTAACCTAGGTCAGACACCTGACTTGACCTGAGGTCAGAACTTTGGCACAAGGTGTAAAAATGATTAAGCAAAAGGTACACGAAGTTTCGTGGCTCTGTGTTTGTTCGTTCTCTCGCAGTTCCAGAAAACCTCAGGAGGGCGATGAACTGCCCCCGCCCCAGTCGGGGGCGGGTTAATGAAACTCCCAGATAATGCTGAGATGCGCAGCTTTGATGGGAGAGAAGATAATTCGAGACAAGACTGTTTTCACAAAATCACGGAGACTGGGGAGATACTGCTAAAAAAACGTGATTTGAGACTGGTAAAAGCCATTGCATTGTGTCGTAGTCATGAGGCTCACATAGAGAATGCAAAAAAATGCATGCCGCATGTACGTCATCTGTTGAGGAAGAGGTGAAGAACGTTGTACCGCAAGCTGGAAGATAACAGCTTGAACAGCAACAGCCCACGTCACATGCTGCCAGATATGAGTAATAGCAGCCTGTGCCGTATGCCAGAAGACGCAAGCAACAACAGTCTGCAGCAGGATTGCAGAACTGTAAGTTTTGTGGCCGCAACCATGAATGAAAGGTGCAACGGCGTTCCGCATGGGAAAACATGCTCAGGGCGTGGTGGTCGGAACCGTTTTTAGTCTATGTGCCTGAAAAGCAAATGAAATTTGATGAAGTTGATGCACTAATTTGACACAATGATGGTGTGGATGAAACAGCCCGATTGGCTGCAGTGACAGACGACAAGGGACAAAAAGATTCACTGCAAGAATGATTGTCATTGACACGGATGACGTCAGCTTTTTCAGTATCAAGCAGTTTCAGCTTGATACAGCGGCAGACGTCAGCACAATAGATGAAAGATTTGTTCACAGAGAAATGGCGAGGCCATCAAGCGTCCAGCTGACAGCATGGAACGAAGACCAGATAGAGCCCCTAGGAGAATCCAAGGGATCCAATCCAAGAACCCAAGGGATGGCAAGATGCACAAACTGGGCTTCGCGGTAGCTCCAAATGGATTACGGACTCACCGGCCTCCTGGTGAGTATTGGGTGTGTTTACAACTATTTTCCATCAACATGCATGCCTTTGTTGCCGCTGTGGAAGAAGAAGCCTGACCACCGACTCTAGGTGATCGGGTCAACAACACTGCATGTGAATGCAGATGTCTGACCTGGGCCACGTCCCTGTCGCACCCTGCCTTTGGCTCTCAGGGATGGTGTGTAAGGTGAACTAGACGTTCTGGTGGGCTCTGGGCAGAAGGGTTTTGATGCCATTCACTGAACCCGCAGCGTGGGCAAGCCAAATGGTAGTAGTCAAAAAGCCAAGTGGAAATTAGTAATATATATCGATCCGCAGCCTTTGAATATGACTCTCCTGAGGAAGCATTGTAAGCTTCCAACCTTGGATGACGAGATTTAGCAAGCTAGAGTTTTCAGCAGGCCAGATGTTAAAGAATCGTCCCGGCACATCAAACTGAATGAGCAATGAAACAAGCAGACAACAATGATTACATCACTTGGCAGATGAATGGTTCAGGCTTCCAGTCGGTTTGACGGTGAGCAATAAAATATTTCAGAGGAAGCTCCATGAAACCATAGGAGACCTGAATGCAGTGGTGTATGTTGCAGACGATGTCACAGTGTTTGGATGCGGAAGCAGCACAGAAGAGGCGGACAGGGATCATCAACTGAAACTGGAAGCTCTGCGTCAGCGCTGTGATGAGAGATCCATAAGGCTGAATGAAAAGAAGGTAAAAATCAAGAAAACAGAACTGGCGATCCTGGGACACAAGATCACGGCCAGATGTGTTGAGGCCGACCAGCAAAAAGTGGAGGCAATGACAAAGATGAACGCGTCAAAATACGAGCAAGAAATAAGGCACCTATACGGCACGGTGCATTATCTGGCTAGGTTTTTCCCGGTCTAGCAGAAGACCTGGGACCACTCAGGATCCTGGCCAGAAAAGGGGGCGAGTGGAACTTGGCAGAGGAGTACGACAGGGCCCCTGACTAAGATCAAACACGAGATCACAACTCCTGTCCTGGAGTATTTTGGAGATCACAAAGAACTCGTTCTCCAGTCTGACAGCAGTCAAAGTGGGCTTGATGCAGTTCTCCTACAAGGTGGAAAACCAGTAGAATATGCATTCAGATCACTGAAAGAAGTAGAAAGGAACTAGGCTCAAATAGAGAATAAGCTCTTAACCGTGGCATTTGGTCTAGCTCGATTCCACCAGTACGCATGTAGCAGGAAAGCAGTGGCCCACAACGACCATAAGCCTTTTTGCTTCCATTCTGAAGAATCCACTCAATAGCGCTCCCAAGAGACTGCAGGGATTCATGATGCTACTTTTGAAGTATGATGTAGAACTCTGATATGTTTGTGACACTGGCCTCAACTCAGTGGATACTCCGAGCCAGCCTTATCTTGACGGACCTGCATGTCCACAGATGATGGCTGTTGATACACTGAAGGGCTTCAACGGCACATTTTGGACAAACTGAAAGAGGTAACTGCTGCAGACGAGCTGATGAACGGACTTCTAGGTACATCAAGCGAGGGTAGCCGACGCACAAGACGGAAATGACGTCCCACCTAACTCAATACTTTAAAATATGGGGACTGCGCCAGTCATCAAGGTCGGGTGATTCTGAAAGGTGAAAGATGCTGATTCCATCAAAGACGGGAGGTTATGTCAAGCAAAAGCTGCATGCTCCCCATATGGGTTTGGACAGCATGCTTCGTAGAGAGCGACAGGCTGTGTTCAGGCCGGTAATGAAGAAATTCGCACAATGACGAATACGTTTGGGCTGTATTTGACAAGGATTAGGAGACAGATGGAAATTCGTCGGGAAACGAAACGCAAACTGACATCCTCGGCTCCACTTCACCCTGCCGCGTGACTCACCACTCGCGACCGCTCTCCCACGCCTGGTCACCAACGTTCGGTCTCCTCACTGGCCTCTTATTACACCTCTCACTGCCCCTTACGCTCCAGAAGGTTATAACACGCCCGACCGCGGTGGCCGCCCCACGCCGCAACATCTGACCAAGGGAGTCGATTTGTATTGTTTTGAGAAGGCCCTGGCCCACCCTATGTTGACTGGGGCCCAACCAATGTTGGTTTGCCTCCCCCTCTGTATTTTCTGTTGGTTTTTAATGGAGATGAGTAATAATAACGAAAAGATCGAACGTAATAGATAAGAAGTAGGCAAAAGGGAACAATAAAGTCAAAAGCGATGTATTTATCTGTCTTCTATTTATATACATATATATATATATATATATATATATATATATATATATATATATATATACATATACATGCCGGTATACATGGAGATGAATGCAGTTTTTCGTTTGACAAATAGCAACAAAAAAAACTGATATATTTCCGTTGGTCAAAATAAAGTGGGCTAAATCCGTTGAGAAACACGCATTTGGGGAGGTTAGGTTGTCGGGCTCTCGGCTCGGCTTCCCCAGTCATTAACAGAAATCGGCATTCCTGCAACTAACTCTGCCAACGCTACCAACTCTTCATGACGCCACGTGGGCATTCTACGGTAAATCGCACTGTCGATTTAAATCCCACATCACAATACGTTTGATTCATGTCGGAGGCAACCAGATTATAACCAGAAAGGAGAATTTTTCGGCACATTCCCGGAAACTGCATCATGGAACAAAGCGTGTGTAACCTTTTTTCAGTTGTTCCCACTAAAGGGCTAATTTATTGTCGGCATCCGAACATCCAACTATGAGCTAGACGATACCTGCCACACCAAGCAGTCAAATCTGCCACACCACACATTCGCCAGACATCATAGGCCAGACACCATCTGCCATCTGTCATCTGCCAAACATGCGTGTGTGGACCTTTGTGAGTTTGCGACAAGATGAATATTATCACATTGCATTATTTCTCTGGGTTCATTGAGGTTGACGACATCACAAGCACATCAAGTCAGGCAGTCATCAAGAGACTAAGGCACGCCGTGCAAGGTACGGTCTATCTAAGGCATTGGTGTCTGACAAAGGTCCTCAATTCATGTGAAGCGAGTTTATGAACTGGACAGAAAAAATGGCATATCGTCCATGTCAAATCCTCCCCATCTCACCAGCAGGCAAATGGGCGGCCTGAAGCGGCCGTTAAGACCACCGAAACCACGCTGATCAAGACCTTGGCTTCAGGAACTGATCAACTTGGTGCACTCCTGGGACGCTACAACACCTGAATATTGAGCCGGAGCGGAGATGAGGACTTTTACAGCGCAATGAAAGATGGAAAGGATTGAAGTTTAAAACAGCATGTGACACGTTTTGAATTAGAAATCCACAGGGGATTGGGTTCAAATATTTATCACCATGTTCATTGCCTGCAGGTGATGGAGAAACATTTGGGGACTTAGAGACGAGTAGCACCCACCATCCCCCGGGGGTACTACCCGCGCCATTTTTTGACCTCAAAAAGTAGGGTTTTTTTCTAGGAATGGTGTGAATGGTGATCCCGTCGAAAACCTCAGTTTTTCTGTAATATCTGCCAGTCGGTCGGTCGTAGGGAACGTGACGTCTGTCGCCGCCTGCCTGCTGCATCTGATCCTGACGGCCCCAGCAATGACTTGCACCGTTGAGCGCAAATTCAGCCTCCTCCGGCGCGTTACGAGCCGGCTCCGCTCCGCTATACGCTCGGCCGAGGACGACTCATTGCCGCCGGGATGCGGGCAGCGGTCTTCCCGGAACAGCTGGATGCGCCGCACTGGCGAGGGGAGCTCAAGCTGTGCTCTGCCTAGTCTACTCAGATGGTGATATGCGACCTGTTGACGTGAAACCAGCTCTGTGCTGCTGCTGCCGCCCAACGCAGTGGTCAAAACGTATTTCACGGACCTGCCGTCCCTGGCGCGCCGTACTCGATGACCACATGTTCACAAGCTTGAGATAATGCACATATTTTTCCGTTCATTTTGGTAACAACGCTGTTATTCTGTCCACATTTTTATAACTCTCCCTCGCACTCATCCCCAGCCTGTTAACCTGACCGTCCACACCCGGCGCATCCAGAACTTTTGTTTCCACTATCTAAACATATTCAAATTCCGGCGTCTTGATGAAATTTGGTCTGCATCGCCTACTTCTAACACATTTCAATTCAGGGTTTATGGTGCTACCCTCAAGTACGTAGCCAAGAGGAAGGCACGGGGGCCATGTCTCCCCCTTGGGCCAAGCGGTGCAAACTAGGCATTTAGCGATTTCGCAGGAATAGGCAATGGTGATCAAATACGTGCTGCAAAAACGAACATTTTGTTTTTTGTACGTTAGATGTGAGGTCGGTGATATAAAATTGTTGCTCATTCCTATAAATTTCGTTACATGTCAGTTGCAAATGACAAAATTCGACAATGGCCTTCCTTCCGAGCGAAAGCCTGGCCACGTGCCTGGTTGCCAGTGGGGCTTGCCCTGTCGGCGGCAAGAACAACCTGAAACGCACGTCACTGATAAAAAATATAAATAGTCACGGGACAGTTTAAAAGGAATTCTTGTAATAAAAAATCCCATATAACAGACGAGCGATGGGATTTGTCTATTTGCATGTTTTTACATATTATGCATGTTCAGCTGTCCGCATATTTCACGGCAGTGGCTTGACGCGATGCCGTGAAATTTGACATACATCTCCGTTGACGTGACGACCGGATTTTGAATCGTGCTAGTGGTAGCGCGCCGGTCGTTACTACGAGGTGACCCGATTCTTGCACCTATGTCATTCTCCTCAAAGGATCGAACAGTAAAGGCATGGATGAGGTATATTGGATCAGCAACTCCCAGCTGGGGAATTCCATGACGGATGGACCGGTGCCTAACACCCTTATGTCTCCGATTTTGATATAAATGTGGCTATGGGGTTATCGTATGCTCTGGGATGTAACAAATGCGCCAGCGGGTATTTATCGCTCGCGCGGTGGTAGGAGGTTTCGAGCTGACGCGTACTGGAAGGGAGGTACGCAAAAAACTTTTGCGCCCATTCCGATCTCGGAAACGAAAAGAGTTGGAGACAAGAATTTTTAGGGTAGGTCATAAAGGCTATATATATATATATATATATATATATATATATATATATATAGTCTCCAAAGACTATGAAGGTTATAAAGACTATGTATGTGTATATGTGTAGATATATTGGTCAAGATGGGGAGCAAATTATTATCGATAAGTTGTTGATTAAACACGCCTGCTGGACGGGGCATTAATATTTTTTTTTTTGGCATCTATCACGATCACAAACCCCTGAAAGTATTATTGAGATATCTTGTTTTGCGAAAAAGTTGGAGGGCGCTAAACTTTTTTTGACATAGGTCTGTTTGACCTGACTTAGGTCAGGCACCTGACCTGACCTGAGGTCAAAATTTTGACACGAGATGTAAAATTGATGAAGCAAAAGGTACACGAAGTTTCGTGACTCTGTGTTTGTTCGTTCTCTCGCAATCCCGGAAAAACCTCAGGGGGGCAGTTAACTGCCCCCCCAGTCGAGGACGGGTTAAAAGTTTTTCTGGACCCCTTGAAATCACCCTTTATGTTACATTCCATAGAATCCACTGAAAACCAGTCCACCAGCATGAGCTCATTTGAGGTTGCCTGCAAGGAAACTGTGTGACCTGAAAGGGACAAACAAGCATCACCGCGCAGCTAAAAGACCAGGGCACAATGTCGTTGTTGTTTCGTTGCTCCAGTTCGTCAGGTTTGGGAATGGCTAGGGGGTTGCAGCTCCCGTCCGTATGTCGAGGGTGGCCAAATGGTAAATGCTGGCGAGGGTTAAGACAGCAGGGGAGTGAAGTGGGCCTCTTGCAGACCATTCTTTATAGAGATGTATGAATTATGTGAGTGTAGGAACCCATAGGGCGAGCAGGGGGTGGGGGAGCGCCAACTTTGAAAAAAAATTTACCATGCATGCAATGACAGGACCTCAAAGTAGTTGGCTCTTCCCCGGGCCCTACCCACTTTAAAAAAACGCTCCTACGCTCATGATTGGCGACATTGGACACGGCATGACACGACATGACGACATGCCTAAAAGTTAGGACGCATAGCATCTCGGACTCAGACGTCCAGAGTTTTGTCTCGTCTCCAGCGACTGACTGCTACTCGCTGGCCGTGCCTCCAACCTCCGCTCAGCCGGCACCCTTGTCCCGGGCGGGGTCGAGGTCATGACCTCCCGCGACCCGCTCAATACACTATACATATCACGTCGCCCTCCTCGTTAGCTCATTGGATAACGACACGAATTCATGATCGCAAGGTTGTGGGTTCGAATTTCGACGCCACCGACGGCGACACGTGCATGGATTGGGCATCGGACGCCGAACGAAAGTAGCTGTGCACCCTACCCCAGACCAACCTACCATCCAACCGACATGTCAAGTGGCAGCATGGGTGATGGTATGTGGTTTTCAGACTCCCTCATTCAGGTTTTTTATCATAGTTTGTATTATGCTGCCCAGGGTTGAACCACGCGAGCTGTCGTGAGTGGTCAAAAATGTAGAATGCACAACAGAACGCACTGTAAAACACATCTGGTGAATGTGTCACAGTTTCGGGTTTTCATCCCCATCATCCGGTTCCCTTTCCGTAACAACGACCAACACCCTGTAGTCACGCCTCGCACTCCTGGCCGTAGCCATCGTCAGCGCGGCGCCAGCTTAAAGGAAGCCCGTCCAGTTCCCGCCAGCGGTGGTCTCTGTTGGAGGCGGAAGGTGCACGCCCTGAGGTCGCCGCTGCGTCACTGTCGTGAGTCGGCGGGACGCGGGGCGCGTGTTCGGCGCCGGCGACCCTGAGCGAGACTACAGGCGGCTGTGCAGAAGCTTCAGGGTCACGCAGGCGCGGCTCGGGTTTCAGCGGGAACTTCTGGTGCGCCGACCTCGGCTTCAAGCTGTTGGGTATCCGGCAGTTTGTTAATCCATGCAGTCTTCGAAGGTGGGCGATACCGTCTAGATGCGACAATGGATTGAAGATCAGGAAGCGTGCAGTTAATCATCTTCGGAAGTTATCATGTATGTTTCCGTGTGGGTTGCTGCGTGGGCAGTGCGAAAATCCGTTTTGCAGCCTTCTCGAATGGTTTGTTTTTCCTGTATTTACGTAGGAAAGCAGGGCACATCAAGTGGCATTATGAAGAATAAGTCGCTTCACCAGGCACTGATACGGTGTTTCACCATCTTCCAGTCACGAGGGGAAGCCATGTGTTTTTTCCCCCGCCTAACTCGACAACCACTAATCCGATTTGGATGATTTAAACGCCAATCGGTGCCCATTGCCCCGAGGCCCCAGATGTTACTAAGTGGAAAACTTTAAGTAACAGATGACGTCGCAGGCCAGGTCAAATCCTAACTTTTTTTATTTGTTTACGCATTTTGAACGCCCCAGCGCTGCTTCTGTAAAGGTCATGTTAGACACGATGACATTCATGGATGGGGTCGGCGTTCAAGGCTCGGTGCTGGTTCCTGCCATGCATCTTCAGGTTTGCATCATGCGATAAGATGAAAGACCATTCGGTAAATGAGAGTGGCGCCATGATAGGACGCCCGGTGTCCAATTGGCCGGCACGGATTCGATTGGCGGATCATTCCGTTCTGTGGCACGCCCGGGTCTGGTCGTCCGGAATTTCCCATTATTGAGTTCCGGTAAATCACGCGCCGATAAATTTAGGTTATGTATTTGACTATTGATGCTGGTTTCGGGGATAGGTCCCGGAGTAAACGTATTCGGCAGTTTGCTTCAGTTTGGTGTTTGCTTGTGCATTTTGATATAAAAAGGGCCCGAGCCTCGAAATTTTTCCTTCCTTACAAACGGGGATGACCGAGTCTGCTGGCTGTGCCGTGAGCAAGTAGCTGGCTGCCGGCTGCCCAGACTCATGCGTGCCAGGCGAGGCGTTTGGGTGGCTATATCGTTAGTCCATACTCTCGCATCCGTACTATATACATCCGTACTCTCGCATGGACGTGTTGGCCAAGCGCTCCGCTGCGAGAAGTTACTCATTTTAATGATGTTGCTACCACGCGCTGCGTGATTTTTCACAAAAACCTCGAAAATTCACAAAAAAACTGAGCTCATGTTATCTATCCCACAGATTTCCTCGTCCGCTCAGCAACACCGGATCTCAGCGAAATGGGAGCAAGAGACGGCTCTGACGTCGCCTCATTTCCCGGTTTTGTTACTAGGTGTGTGTGGGGGGGGAGGGGAGGCGTGTTCCTGCGCAACCATTAAGTCAGTTACTGGCCACTCCAGAGCGTCCCAAACAGGAGAAATATGGACATGTTCTCGTCGGTCTGGGGCGTGGCTGACGTCGGAACTTGGCTTGCTGACTCTTTAAAAGTTGACTCTTCGTTGTTCCACTTTGCTCGCGGAGACAGCATCTGATGTGCCGAAATATGTAAGCTTCGACGGAAACGATGAGAACCTCGGACGTGTTTAGATGCATGACGAAGCCGTGTTAATTCCCTTGTTTAGCCCTCGTAAGCAATCGTCATTTGGCCACCTTCGACAGTACAGAGGAGTAAGAAGGGAGGGGTACGACTCCGCAAACGGTTTCCAAACCTGATATGACAGAGCAACGAAACCAAAACGAACACGTAGCTTGGTCCTTTGGCTGGACAGTGCTTTGCCCTTTTGAACATATTAACCCGTCAAGTGATGGTAACCCGTAAAAAGTAACTCGTTAAGACTACTACGTTTAGTGCTGGGGGGGGGGTCAATTTGGCCCTCCTCCCACTATCTCGCAAACGAAACGACGTAGGAAGATGTAGTTTTTAGCAATATGTAGCCCATCCTTCTAATTTAAAAACATTTTCAATGTATATGTCTACCTTGTGCTGTTGACCTTCCAGGTGACCTAAAACAGGTTAATGTTAGGATCTCGAGCGTTGTGCTGAGAGGTCTTGCTTTTGGTCCCCTGGAATGAAACTGATCATAGCAAGGCGACTAAAAGTACTTCGAAACGAAAGAAAACATACAAGCCGTTTTCACGATGGCTAATTTTGTGTTGGTTCTCCCCAAAAGCTACCAAAATTCTACAGGGAGCAAAACGTAGTCTATTTTTTTTTAGTTTATTGGTAGTCTTTTATAGATTACTCAACACATGCTATATGTTAGAAATGAGGATTACGGAAATTAATTTTTAGACCCAACAAAGCATCTGAACGTGTATTTCGGAGCCATATTTGTCTATCTGTTTCACAGAATCATATTTGGTATCCTACTAGACGTTTGTAACCTGGCAACTGAAAGTGTAATACAGTGACGGTGCAAGCGATTCCGGCGACGTGTGTAAGGCGGACGACGTGAAAACCAGAGAGAAGATCAAGGGTGAATCCAGGCAACAGTTTCGCGATTTGCATTTTTTGATTTGCACATCATGATACAGTTTGTGCAGAAAGTTTCAATATGAGGTGCAAATAATTATAAAATTCAGTCTCATTCACATCACAGCATGAAAACGCTCAAGACATCAGACCTCTCCGTACCCCTGACCCCTTTCTCAATGTCAGTGTGCTAATGCAGAAGACCAAAAGATGAGTACACATCCAACATCTTCAACAATGGCCTTGAAATACTTCTGGTTTTTAAACATGGTGTGTTATATTTTGGTATATATAGAAAATATGTTTTGCATTGAACAACATACGCAATAGTACTGGGAGTAGAAAAGAAACATCTGTGGAGGTTTGGGAGGAAACCTCTGGGAGGAGGGGGCAAACGTGCCTTTTACCTCATTTCTTTCCATGCACCACTTTTTCGCTTTTGCTTAATATTGTCCAAAGTTGGGGGGCAGCTGCCCTCACCCCGCCTGGGTCCCAGTGCCCCTGGATATTGGTATATGTGAGATAAACATGAGTTCCATGTACTTTTGATCTGTAACTGATTGATATAATAATACCTCTCCTGGTACACTAAAGGCCGTAAATTAATGGAATATATACGACTAGAACACAAGCAATTATGAGCCTCTGTATCAATTTGATACTAACCAGTGTCAGCGGCGAATAAAATCAAGCTACTCGCACAAAATACGACATTTCAGACCAGTGCTTACCAGCCATATCTCCCACAATGTTCTATGAACTTCTCCACGAAGCCAGAAAGGCTGACTAACTCAAAGCCAGGAAGCCCAAACCCACAGCTCTTCACCAATCAGGCTTCCGGAGTACTTATAAATCTAAGGTCTGATTGGTCGAAATTCGGCGGCGACAAGAGCATTAACAGGCTCTAAGGTGAACCCACCGAACGATCAGCGGCTTCATAACCGGGACGCTGATTGACTGGCACAGGATTTTAGATGGTCCTTGCGGTTGGTCCCAGCCGCATTTTATTGGAGGCAAGCTGCCAGATCAGATTTGGTCCAACTTCGCGAGTGGGACCAAATACTTTGTACCCGAGAACTTCCAGTGTAGAATGTGGACATCACAGTAAACAGCCGTCTTCTAGTGTTAAATTTGTCAAATAATTTGACAATTTCGAGAACTTGACACTGATCTGTCACCAGTTTAGCTCACTTTCCATGCGTTTTCAATTAGGTCCCTGAGAACTTTACGGGCGGTACTGCTGTCGCGGACTTTACGGGCAGAAATTAACCACCGTGAAAACGGCTACAGAGGAACAAAAGTGTTTGCCGTAATCCCAAGTGACAGGTCAAAGTCATGACGTAAATTGGCCTTGAAGCTGGCCGTCTTTCTGTTCATTGTTGCATTGCGGTGAAACATCGCTTTGGATGGTTTTGACCAGTCATTCAACACGAAAATCAGAAACTGCCACCACGATATGCCTTGAATGACCTTATTTGACCTTGAGATAATTGTTCATACCTACTGTGACATATACATGGGTATTCTTGGCCATGTACTGATGTTTCATTAGGCAACTTCGAATTCTTCCTGTCATGGTCTTGATCCTTTTTTAGTCACAAACTCCATAGAATAGCTGCATGGCGTAAACTCAACACATTGCATCCCTTTGTGTAACCATCATCAGCATGATACGCTGAACTTTCGCAGAAACAGATATGCGCAGTCATGCGATGGTATATCTTTGCTGAGATAGTAAACTTTGACTGTCTTTTCGTTGAGCATCAGACAACGATACTGCGATTGGCGGTTTCGTTACGATTATCATAATAGTGTCATTAGCGGTCGCAACTTCAGTCTGACATATGACACAAGCCAACTGCCTTACAGTTTACACTTCATTCGCTGCCACCAACACGCCCGTCAGCGCACAACCGCGTCACTTCGCTGTGCTCAGGACACACGAAGTGGCCGCAAGTGCTGCACACCGTTGTTGCCTTCTTCAGCTTGCTCTTTGCCTTGTTTAAGCCCTCTCCTTGGCCAGACACCTCTGGCAGCGGCTGCGCCCGATGGCCTGACTTGCGATGGGCTGAGCTGGCCTGACGCTCCTTCCCAGCACCCTCTCGATGGCGCTGCGAGTTGTCCTGGCTAATGGACGCGACTGCGTCGCACGAGCTTCTACCCAGCCCATGACCAGCTGCATGCCCAGCTGCCGGAGGTACGTCTTCCGATCCAGTTGGCCCGCGTGAGCTGGGCTTGAGCTTCAATGGGCTTCAGGCGCCTTCCTTAGCCAGCTAAAAACGTGATAGCCATTCAACACCCCGACTGTCACTAGGAACAGAAACACGGCGCTCGGCCGGCGTCAAAAGGTGACTCGGGTGGAGAAGGTGACCGGCATGTCACCACAGGTGTCTATTCCGCCCGTCGTCGAGTTGTAATATAGGACTTGCTCCGGTTTCTGAGTGACCCAGTCCACCTGGCAACGTTCGCGTTGGGGAGATCCTGTTAGCACTTCCTTGCCAGGTCAGGGACAAAAGGGCACCAGAGTCACTCCGTTTCTGTGGCGGGCAATGGCAGTTGGCCTCTCTTCCTCGCGTCATCTTCAGCCATCCGGGACTCTCCTTCTGTTGTGAGAAATCGTGCCGACAGCAGTAATGCCCATGTCATCCCTCAGGTTTCCTTTTATGTTGATGGTAATGAAAAATTACCCACCATGACGTTCCGTCCAGTATTGGCGACGTCACGGACCAAGTACCTGATCAGATCCTCAGTGGAGGTGATGTAAGCAGCGACGGCGGAAAAGGGGGGCAGGAGGGGCGGTCACCCCCCAGCCTGACGGCTGGGGGGCAAAACTATGTTTTTGCCCCCCAGAAATTTTGGCCACTGCGCCAAGCAAAGTCGCAAAAAATCAAGCTAACGCTATTAAAAAAAGAAAAATTCATTGTGGGAGCATCGGCGACAAACAATAACGGTTTTCGCAAAATTTAGCACAAATCCGAAGGATTTTCAAACATGGTAGTCATTAAATTTGATGGTACTAGGCGCCCATTACAAGACGCGACGATTCTGGCGATGATTTCAGGAGTAACCAGCACAAGTGTATGCGGCAGCCCGTTGTACCAAACGTGACGTCAATAGGGAGAAATATAACCGTTTTTGTGAACATTAATACATGTGCGTAGGAACAGGGGCAAGGGCGGAGGGCGGGGCCATGGCGCCCACTTTTTGGAAATTTAACATCAGCCCTATGGTGAAAATTATATCATATTTGTTCACGGGAGTCAATTTCTGTGAATGACTGGGTGGGCCGAGTCGTCGGGCTGACATCCTTACTTCCTCCTAAATGTGGGTTTCTCAACGTATTTAGCCCACTTTACTTTGACCAATGGAAATTCTCGAGTTTTTTGTTCCTATTTTTCAAATGAAACATTGCGTATATCGCATGTACATAGGTGTATATATATATCGAAGATAGAAAGATGGATAAATACATCACTTTATGCCTTATTCTATGCTTTCTGTCTATCTTTTATCTGTTGCGGCTGTTTCTTTCGTTATTTTGCCCGATTCCTTTTAAAACTGGCAGAAAATATTGGAGGGGCCCAAACCAAGCATTGGAGGGGCCCCAATCAACATTGGGTGGGCCAGGGACCCTCGAAAGAATACAGATCGACACACCTGTATTTGATTATATATTAGTCTTATGTGATTTTAGCGCCACTCAGCTTGATGTATGTTGAGATTCTTTTTTGTATACCATGCGTAGTGGTGTTGGGCATGGAACTGACTGTTAATCCCTTGGGCACTCTGGTAAGATGGTTCCGTCCATTACAGTGGGGTAGCCAAGGGGGCAAAGGAGCCATGCACTCTCCCCCCGCTGGAAGCCAAGCGGGGCCACTGGCGGCCGAGCGGGCCCCCCTGGGGCCGAAGGCCCCAGTCCTTTGTGTGAGGCGTAAGGCGTGAGGTGATAGCGTGAGGCGCACGTGATAGCGTGAGGTGATAGCTGTGCGTCTTACACTGTCCGAAACAGACAACTAAACCTAAATAGGAATATTTTAAGCATTAGAGAAGACTTACGAACCGAAAGAAAACGCACTCCGAATATACAAAAAAGCTTTGTGCTTTGAAGAGAGGCCCGTGGTCTGAATGAACTTTTAATGACCCTTGCTAGCTTGTAGGAGAGTTCACTGCTTTTCTGGGGAGAGCCCCCTGCAGACCCATGAAGGGCCCCTGCCAGCCTCTGAAGGGACCTTCTTCTTTTCGGTCTGGAAGAAGGTCCCTGTCCCTGCCTCCAGAGGTTGGCAGGGCAATGACTCCCTGGCCAACAGGGGTCCCTAAACGATCATTCAGGAGCTCCTGATTTCCTGTAAAGATGTCCCTACCGACCTGTAAGATGCACCCGCCAGGTCGGTAGGAACGTCTTTACAGGTGAGCATGGGCCCACTTTGCACTTCAGCAAGGTCCCTTTACAAACCGACAGTAATTTTAACGACATGGGGCCCCACTGATTACGAGGGCCAGGCGCGGATCCAAAGGGGGAGTAATTGGACTGACCGCCCCCCCCCACTGAGGACTGAGAAGGGGCCCCTGTCGGACTTAAATGGAGTCCCGAAGAGGCCCTGTATGAACTTCACGAGGTCTCTATAAAAAACCTGACGGGCTCTTGATGCAGTCAGAGAGACCTCCTGGAGGCTAGATGACCTCTGAGACGCAGAGAGGGTCCCTAAAGCCCTCAAAGGGCCTCTGAGACCACAACAGGGTCCCAACATGGCAGAGTGTTCCCGAAACCGGCAGATGGCTCGTAGGGCCCCTGAGACGGCCAAGATGAGGACTGAGTCCCTAGGGGGCCCCTGTGAGTGAAAAGCTGAAGGTTCTTGATGTAGTCAGACGGCCTCCGGAAGGGTTAATGAGATCCTGACACGGTAAGATGGCCCCTAAGATAGAAAGAAAGGTCCTTGAAACCCTTCGAGGGCCCCTGGGACCGCAAGGGGTCCAACACAGCAAAGGGTCCATGAGACCGCTAACATTGCCAGAGAGGCACCTGAGACGGAAAGAACTTAAAATGGTCCCTGGCATGGCATAAGGAGACCCTGGCCAGCCAGAGGGGCCCCCTGAACTGGTATTCGTCGGTCACCTACTTAACCTCGAGAGGAGCTTCAAATGGGCTACACTGACATTTTTGAAACCTTCGGGGTTCTTAATGCTGCCAGGGGCCCCCGGGAAGGTCAGGCGGCTTCCAAGACGGCAAAATGGGCCCGTATACCGAAGATGACCTCTGAGACCGCCAAAAAGGTTGCAGGGCTCCTGCGAGACAACGACGATAAGAGGGCTTCTGAGACGGTATTTGGGTTTTATGGGGACGCTGGACGGCCAGAGGGCCCCCGAGTGTAATAAGCGGGCTCCTAGCACGGCCAAGATCCCCTGAGCCAATGAAGCCCATGAAGCGCCAACAAAACGGCTAGAGTTATTACGGCTAGAGGGGCCCTAAAAGATTACCAGATATACCTCATATAACAGAGGAAGACCCCTGATGCAGCCATGGGGACCACCGGAGACGTCCACAGGGTCTATGACACTGCACAGGGGCTCTGAAATTGCCAAAATGTCTTGTGTAACGGCCAGAGGGCCCCTGAAATGGCAAAAATGTTTCCCAGAGACGATAAAAGAGATACCTATGACCGCAGGGGGACCACGGAGACTGCTAGAGAGGGATCTTTGAGACTGCTAACTAGAAGTCTCTAGCAATAGGGGCCCCTGAGACGACCAGAGGAGCCCCTGAAATTACTAGACCTTGAGACGTCCAGACTGCTCCTGAAACGACCAAAGGACTTCGACGATTGGAAAAGGCGTATCTGTCACGGCAGAGAGACTTACAGATGGCCTTTTTAGTGCCTGAAGGGTTCCTTAGATGACAAAAACGTCCCAGGGACGACAGGAGGGGACCCGAGATGGTTCAAGTGTCCTTGAAACTGCCAGATGGGTCCCTGAGATTGTCCGATGTTCTCCTGAAACTGCCAAAGGAGGGCCTGTGACGTCCCGCGGGACACTTGAAACTGTAAAAGGAACCTGAGACCTCTAGGGGATCCTAGCACAGCAGACGGCCCGAGACCACCAAAAGTGCCCCTGTAACTGCAAGAGAGGACCTAAACTAAGCTGACCTAAACTAAACTAAACTAAGCTAAACTAAACTAATCTAAACTAAAAAAATTCCAGAAGCTACGGGATGGGAGGAGGACAGACGGGCTCCTGGACCAGATGCAGACACGACATTTCAAATGAAGGGAAGGACGGAACCGCCTAAAATCTCGTCGTTTTTGTCAAATTTCGGCCACTTTGTTCGGAAACAAAACGCAAAATTTTCTCAAATAAGATGACGCGTTTGAATTTTCTCGATTATCTTACATCGTAAAAAAGCAAAATTACATCATTTTCATATCTGAAGGGCGAAAAATGGGGGCCCCGCGCTGACCATTTGCCTCCACCCCCTTACCACGCCTTAGCGAAATCCTGGATCCGCCCTTGACGAGGGCTCTCATTGGTTACGAGGGCCCCCTTGATCTGATTTGGCCCCCTCCCTGGGCGGAATCCTGGCTACGCCCCTGGTCCATTATGTCATAGGTTTGGTGCTGGTATTGTTACACTATGTGTGTGGGGGGAGGGCAGGCAAAGCTGCTTTGGCAAGTGCTTACGATAATGATCTTGTTCTCGTGTGATAATCTGTAAGAGCTTTGTTACTGAGCGTCGAGTTATAATTTAATGTTGTGGAAGGAAACTGTCTTTCAACCGTTTACAAATGTGCGTTATACGAATGTTGAATTCGTGATGTAAACGCAAACAATATAAGAAGCAGAAGTTTGCATCATTCGCCATTATGTACATGGATGCCCAAGGGCAAAGACCTGAAAAATGGCAATGGATACAGATCTGAATAGAAATATCGTCGCATTTTGGAGAACACAAGTGTCCACTAGCGCCAAAACCTGGGAAAAAAGTCTGTGCATTTAACGAAAAACTGGGCGATTGCAAAAAGAACGAAATCCATTTTTTCGGAAGGGGGGAAGAAGATAACCCAAATGACGGTCGGCTGTTGATCCGATAGAGCTTGCCCCCCCAGCCGAAAAGCAATCCGCCGTCCCTGGATGTAAGTGTCCGGAGGAGGATGGTTTGCCTGCGTACAGGTAGGGCTTGTAGAAGAAGCGGCAGTTTGCGTCACATACCGCACGAAACATGATCTCATACCTGCCAGGCTTCAAGGGCATATGAAGATAGCCGAACACCGTCAGCGAAAACGCAGGAGGGTCTCATTGACGGTGAGCTCGGCTGATGTAGTCAGGTGGAAGCGGATGTTTCTGTCATACATTTCGAAACGTGAGCGGATCGGACAGAACCTGTCGCCTGGACGACGATCCGATGGCGCTGAGGCTTTCTCGAAGCGCCATGAAGCCAGGATGTTTGGCACCTCCGTGCATTCGCAGCTGCGGTGAAGATGGGGCACAAACGGTCCATAGAAGAGTTCCTTGTTCGACATACGTCGAACCAGTCGTGCTTCGGATGGTGGATAATCCGAGGAAAACAAGGATGCCATCTCTGTCCGCAGGATCCGGATGATGACCACATCTCGCTTTGCTTGACGTTGACGAAGCGTCTGCAGCAGTTCTGCGCTCAGCCAGCTTCTCGTTAGTATGGCAGACCACCATGTCTAACGGTTCCTCGGGAAAAAGGAGGAGAAAGCTGAGCGGCTCCGAGAAGGCTTGTTTTGCGAGTGAACTCTTCAGAGCAGGTTGCTCATAAACCAGATGGAGGTTGGATGGTCTTCGAGCTGGAGATGGATCGGTTGTCCGCTGAACACTGCCGATTTCGCTGGCGACCAAAGTCCGACTGTTCAGTTCAAAGTCAGCAAGACCTGCGTCAACGGTCTTTCGCTGTTAGGCCGCGAGCTGGTCTTGTGGCCGTCTTTGCCTCTTTCTAGAGACCTCGTCAGCATCTCCTTCTGCAATCTGTTCTTTAAATGCGTCGCTCTCGCCGCCCTCTGCTGCCTCATGGGCATCGTCTTCCCACTCGCCTGTGACCCACCATCTCCTTCGTCTGAGGTGATTCTATCAACCTGGCCGCCTCGGTCGGCGTGAGTCGTAAGTTGCGAGTCATTGCGACGTAAGATCTGCTAGTACTGGAACCACGAGACCTTTGGCAGAAGAACAGGCGAGCGTCCAAACTTGATACTGCTATCGAGCGGAGCGAGCACACACCAGGCAGCTTGATCCGGCTATCAGGGAAAGAGATGCTATTCAGAGCAGTGTTGGGACTTGATTTTCTCGAGCGAAAGGCCCGGACAGAGATGAGGTCTTCACAAAGTGCAAAGGTGCCCTTTCAAGAAGTGCGGTTTGTGTTCTCCGCTTACATCCAAGACGAGACGGTAACGCCTCAGAGCAGGAAGATATTCGTGAGATACAGACTGTATCTCACACATGAAACCCAGTATCCTCCACTAATCATAGGCTATACCGGTGACCTGGTCCAAGGTCACACTTGATGTTTGACCTTGGGACATATCAAGGCCATTTTCGGCAAGCTTCGGTTACGTTTCATGGTGACAGGAGGTTAGATTCATTCCCTTCATGTCACCGAATTACGCACAAGTCCACTTTGGTATTACACGAACTATGCACTGAAGCTCATATTTTCTTTTGTCCTGACCTGGCGTGACCTGCTATTGACTTCACACTTCGTAGATTTTTAGAATACATTGTTGTTAGTCATATAATGTACGGTTTTTGTTCCGGAATGAATGTTTCTTTAACTCCGTAGCCGTCAATATATTTTTGGGTTTTGACCTCTACCTGACCCGGTGGTCTGACCCCATCTCGTCCAAACTGCTTTTATATTTTTGCCTGGATATATAACTATATTCCCACATCAAGTTTTCGTATTTATCTCAAAAACTCTACTTAGATAGCAGTTGTTTAAAGTTTACCTTATTTTTCACCTTTCCACGAATCGTTGACCTGACCTTGACCTGATCTAACTCATTATCTTTGGAGCTAGACTGAAAAATTGGACACCACACATCGTGCCATTCAGTTATGGGAAGGCAGACTAAATTTCATGGTCCCAGCTTTATTCGTTCTCTGGTTAAGATTGACAAGCCACAAATTGCTCCCCCAGCACTTAGCGGGTTAAGACACAAGGTCACTTTACACGCGACCTGAAAAACAAATCACGTCAGTGGACCACCGGCGCAGCTCCCCCCCCCCCCCTCAGGCCCGCATTTATTTAAGTGAAACCAACTGCACATCGAATTCCCAGCAGGCGACGTTGGCATGATTTCAGTTCTCATTGACCTACGCCCATCCCCCCATCCCGTAAGAAAGTCCTGGCTGCGTCCCTGCAGTGAATTCTGCTTTTTATTTGATTCTACGACATGTAACTTATAGGGCGAATTTTAGGGTTCCACGTGACTTCTGACAACGGATAGGGACTCAAACCGCTGCTGTTATGCAAATCATCGTTTTGGATTGCATCATGACCCGTCGGAAGCAATAAACGGGTGGTGTCTGTCATCCAACGCAACACGACTTGCACCCTCGTGTCTCGGATTTCGCCGAAAATTGGCACCACCGGGGTTATCTGGTGCGTGGAATTCGCCGGACACAGTATCAGGGTTCTCGGACCTACGGGCCACGAACGTTTTTAGAACTTGGTGTAACATTGGTGAATTCTGAGCGCCGTAGCATCAAGAAAAATGCACAAAATATTATTGACTTTTACACTTTCGACTTCACAAATATCTATGCAATGCAAACACAGCAAAGAAAACTCACCAAAGCCAATTAGGAGAATTAGGAAACTGGGAAAAAATTAGGAAAAACAACTAGGAAAAAAGACCTCGTGACTTAGATCAAAGGCCACCGTTCCACTTTCGCATAATTTGCGTCCTTAGATTTTTATTCCGCAGATAACACGACTGGCACGTTGTCTTTCCACAACAAAATAATACCCGAGGCTACAAGTGTCCAAATGGCCTTCCCATGGCTCAGAACATCGCCCTTTTCCCTCATTTTGGCATTTGGACGTCGCCGAACGGACAGATTACCAAGGCGAGTTCACAACATCCTCTTAGGTTTCACTCAAAATGGTGTATGGCGTTGTTCTGGGTCCGGTTTTGATTCTTGGGTTCACAAGCTCGTGAGGTCAATATGTCACGAGACAGAGGGCATTGAAAATGTGAGCGAGCTGAAGACCGACGACCAACTACATATGCCACGATAACCCCATGATCAAAAAAGTCATAAGGACAAAACTATACCGGTAAGTATTATGCTCCGTGACAACTTGGAGCGTATTTCCTGAACCGTAGGTAAGAAATCGCCGAGAGAACACAGTATGGTAAGTTACATCACTTCACATCATTCTGTACAAATGCGCTCGTGTGCATTGTCTCAATACCGTAAAATTTCCCAAAATAATAGTTTTTGCTTCATTTGCCAGAGTTTTCACCGCCTCCTGCTGGGTACGTCCCAGCTAATTGCGACGTTCCGCTGACAGGCGGTTGGTTGTCTGGGAACTGTGTTTAGAGGGTGCCTTTCGTAGAGTATGAGACAGCTGTTAACACGCCGACCAATGAGCGACTGTGTTTCGTGCGCCACAAGGAGGAGAGTACCGGCTTCCCACTGACTGGCGTAGCGGCTAGTTTCCGAACAACTCGACCCATACAGCCGTGCGCTGCACACCGTTCTCGGTTGGCAGGACGGCATTATGGTTTGCATTGAGATGAGTGGTGTGGAACCACAAGTCCGCGTCCCTGAATAGCCGTTTCGCGTCTGTTTTCTCATCTGTTCTCATTTCTGAAGAGATCATATTATATGGGATTAACAGATTATATTATATTATATGCGATGCGGACTGTGATGCAGACTGTGGCTCATACTGGAAACACACGGAAACACATGCGTTGCATATCGTGATGCTGCCCAGCGACCGGTAATGACCCATTAGTTATTAATAGAGATGTCATCATTGGGGAAGGCATGAAGTCCGTCCTAACCCAAAACGGCACAGTCAGCGATATCTTTAATTAAGATGTCATTAATCGGCAGTTAAGCCCCGTCGGGGAGTCAAAGCTCTAATTCCCAGCAGACGGCAAAAAATCATAAACCTCTTTCGCGCGGAATGTTCGTAAAGTGAGAAATGCTGGACACACCCGGCACCTATTTCGGTAGTACCTTTATGTGTGATTATATTTGACAAAGAACTTGCACTTATGTTTTTGACACTCGCAGTGGAGAGCCTCTGAAAATTATACGCAGTGGAGGAGAGGCGCGAAATTCTCCACCTCCCGGCTCCGCCTCCCCTTTATAACCTTAGAAACCAGCAAGACACGAAGCTTTTCAAGGTTAGTGGACGGCTGTAGGCATCTAGATTTGTCCAAATTTTGTTACCCTAGGGCAGCACCTTCGAGGTCGGGTCGGGTCAGATGTTCCAAATGTCGTCCATTTGACAGCTTTTGTGACTTCTTCCCGGGTCATTCTCATAGTTCATCGTTTTTTGGTCGATGATTGCTTGATAATTACCATACCACTGTAGATCGACACTATGCCAAAATCAGACTTATCCCTGTTTCAAGGGTGGTCCACGACAGGGGCGGATCCAGGATTTCGCCAGGGGGAATGGTCAGGGCAAGGCCTCGCTCCCTGCTGCCTCTCCCACCCCCCCCCCCCCACCCCCCCAATTTTTGCTCCAGATATGAAACGACGTTGATCTGCTTGAATCCCGGGAGAAATGTTGCAATTTTGTGTTTCTTAACATGCAAAGTAACCGAAAAAACCGGGCGCATCACCTCAACTGAGAAAATTTCGCGTTTTATCACTCTATAAAGTAACCGAAGTATGACAACAGCGGGATTTTAGGCGGCTGGGTCCTATTTGAAATGTCGTGCCTGTCTGGTCCAAGAGCTCCTGCAACCCCTTGTTGTTCCTGGGGACTTTTTTGCCGACTTAGTTTAGGTTCTCTCTTTCATTTGCAGAGGCACTTTGGGGGTTCTCGGACCGTCTACCGTTTCGGGGCCCCCTAGTGTCTCAGGTTCCTTTTACAGTTTCATTTGTACGTCGGGACGTCTCAGGCGCTCCTTTGGCAGTTTCAGGGGCGCCTCGGAAAGTTTCGTGGACCCATCTGGTAGTTTTAGGGACACTTCAGCCGTCTTGAGTTTCCTCCTGTCGTCCCTGAGGAATTTTTGTCATGTAAGGAGCCCCTCAGACAGTAACAGGGGCCCTCTTTTTGTCTCTCTGTGCAGTGACAGCAGCGCCGCTGTCAGTGCTGTAGGTTCTTTGGCCGTTTTAGAGGTTGCCTGGACGTCTCAATATTTAGTAGTTTCAGGGGTCCCTCTGGTCGTATCATGGGCCCCTGTTGCTAAAGACTGCTAGTTAACAGTCTCAAAGGCCCCTCTCTAGCAGTTTTAGCGGACCCTTTGCTGCCTTAGGTGCTCTTCTTGTCATCTCTGGGAAACTTTTTTTGCCGTGTCAGGGGCCCCCTGGCAGTTACAAAAAAAAAAAAACTTTTGGCGATCTCAGCGCCCCTGTGCAGTGTCATGGGTCGCTGAGCCTTTCCGGTAGTCTCTTTGGTAGTATCAGTGGTCTTCCCCTGTTACATAGGGTATATCTGGCAGTCATAGAACCCCTCTGGACATAACCGGGGCCTTTGCTGGCGGTTCGGGAGGTAACAAAATTACTTTCCTTACCCAAAAATTATTCGCTTCTAAACTAGTTTGAAGTGAAATTCTAAAGCTTTCCTGAAAATATCTCCATCTGTAGAACGGTCCCACTGCTCAACCGTTCAAGGCTGAGTTCGACGTCACAGACAAAGACGTCTGGTATGCCCATGTCACAGACAAAGGCGCCTGGGATGCTCAAGTTCTTCTCGCCTTCAACAATGGGAGTGTTGCGCTTAATGGCATTCTTTATCAGTAATGCGACTCGATACTTCCCGTGAAAAGGTCAATACAAGCGACAAGCAATGCAGGCTAACGTCTGTTGTTTCTTGGGATCGTTACGCAAGGCCGCCAACTCTCATTAGTCTAGAATTCCTCACGCCACCGGTTTGCGCGCCTTGTTTGATGACGTTACCGTCTCTCATTGGTTGACATATCGTCAGTTTTGTACGTCCTGGCCCAGATCGTTTCCCTTTGTAGGGAGCAAAAATAGCACCCCGCTTGTCGTCACGTAGACTCTTGTGATTTTGAAGCCATAGTGGAAGGATCACTGTGTAATGTGGGTGTCGGTGTTTGGTGGATGACCGAAGTGAATAGAAGTTGGACTTAGAAGATTTTCCTCTGTGACTGACTCGCGGGAAAAGACTGGCACGGGCCAGGTCGTCACTAGTTCAGCTATCACGCAGGCAATTAGAAATCTGTTACAGGGGGCCTCACTCGCAGTCTCAGTCCTTTTCCGCGCCAGGGGCCCGCCTGACACATGCGGAGGCCCCTGGCCGCCCAGGGCCCCCATACCGTGTAATAGATCATCTTACCGTCTTTACCTTGCAGTCTTCACCTACTCTGCCCTCCGACGTTTTTGGTGGTCTCAGGGGCTATCTGCCGTGAGGGGTCCAACTTGGCGTCTCAGGATCCACCTGACCTTCCGGGGCCGCCTGACTGAATCGAGAACTGCAGGGTTTTCGAAAAGACCAGTGAAGCCCATCCCATGTACCCTTTGTCGTGTTGGAGGCCCTTCTAGCGGTCTCAGGGGCCCTGGGAGAGTTTCAGAGGCTGTTATATCCATCGCAGGGGCCATCTTGCCGTGTCAGAATCTCATCAACCTTCTCGGAGGCCCTCTGACTGCATCACGATCCTTCAGATTTTCACACAGGTCTATGAAACTCATTCAGAGGCCCTATCACATTGCAGTAGCCCCTATATGCCGTCTCAAGGACTCAGACCTCATCTTGGCCGTCTCAAGGGCCCTATGACCCTTCTGGCGGTCTCAGGGGCAGTCTGCTGTGTTGGAGTCCTGTTGTGGTCTCAGGGGCCCTTCTATGCGTCTCAGGGATCATCTAGCCCTCCCAGAGGCTCCCTCGACTGCATCAAGAACCCGTCACATATTCCCGGACATACCGTGAAGCTCATACGGGAAAGGGGCCTTTAGGACTCCGAAGGCCCCTTCTTAGGCCTGGGGGTGACCCCCCTCTGGATCCGCGCCTGATCCACGATGGTTAGCATACAGAAGACAGCATTGAACTTCAGATAGCTCGTATATCATGTAATATCGCCGTTGGTAACGTATGGTGGGGGGGGGGGGGCGGGAGGCGATCTGCTGGTTTTGCCACTCTGCGGTTGACGTTACGGGGCCATATCTCCGGAAATGCCCGGCTGATTTTATTTTTCTTATATAAATATTCTTGTATATATATATATATATATATATATATATATATATATATATTTATCTAATATATTTTTTGCATACTTCCAACTTAAAGTATGCAAAAATAGACAATCCTAGACAAACGTAAGGTCAGGGGCGGGGATGAATTTTGCCCCCTCCACTGGATTTCGGTCGGAGATTTCCAGCGTGAAGCTCTTTCAGAGCCAAGTCTCTTTTTAGGTTAGCCTCCGCGAGAACATTTTACACTGTCGTTATTCTAAGGAATGATCAATATTTTACATTACGCCGAATATATATTTACGCTTTATCAAACGAAACATTTTTGTCGAACTTAATCACGCCCTCCCATCGGTCCCCGGTAAGTAAAAATAATTTGACCCCTGCCCACCCCCTTACGAAACGCTCCTACGCCCTTGCGGTCATAGCACATACTACTACTGCATGCTTATCTCACGACAGTATTATATGGTCACCCGTTTCATTCGTTTCGTTGAAATGATGCAGACGCCAAGGCATGCATATCATGAGCAACCGGTAATCTGCGCGAACAGTTTAAACCCAGGCAAATCAAACGGAAGTTGTGTGAAGCTATCCAATGAAAGACATTGGTGACATGAGCGGGTCCGTGCTGGTGGTGTCAAAAGTTGCGCTCCGACTGGTAATCCCGAACTCGTCGGACCGAGAACGGACAGCTGACCTACCATACCAATGCATGCATATTATCATTGATGCCATTTAAACGTCTGATATGGATAGGATATGAATATCCACGTTTTCCAACATTCACAGCACTAACGCGTACTCTAGTCCTCGCCGTACGGGAGGGATTTTCACTCGCACCAATGACAGGGGAGTAGGCAACCCCTCGCCATTTGGCCCCTAATTGAGCCAGCGCCTCGGGACAAAAAGAAATCGATAGTCGTATGCCCAAGAAATCCAGCGGTACACGTGTTGACCCCCTCACGTCCGCCAGTAACCTAGTTCAGGTCAAACTTTATGTTTGGGAGCCATAAATCGATTTTCCTCGCTTAAAAACGACACATTTGGGATCAAATAGTTCTAAAATCATATCCCCAAAAATTAGTATAGGAACATTCAGAGGTCAAAAAAGGTCATCCAAGGTTATTGAACTCATTTGACCTATCTAAAATGACCTGTTGGTATGTGAACTGCTATTCTGAACCGATTTTGTGTACGTCATCTACCTTTTATTAATACCCATTTTCCTAGAACAATAAAAAACCGGCATTTGGCGCAAAAATTGCTCTGCAGACCTTCAGAAAGGACGACATAGCTCGGTGCTTTGAGAAGACCTCTGAGAAGTCACTGTTTTTTTAAACATGTGCAATGAATGTATCGTCAGCGATGCCAACTTTCACGGCGCTTTCGTGCACCGTTTTGCCATGGTCCCGGAAACACTGCTTGGGGCAGCATCCACTCTCCCTCGTCCGGAGAGCGTTAACCCTATTCCCGGAGGGCTAGACGGTATGGCCGATTCCCGGCCGGGGGGGGAGCGGATTCGACACCTCTGCGAGATCTCGAGAACTACACATTCGATTTCACCGCAACAAACTGCAATCGATTTGCCATGACGTAAACTGCATTTTGATAAACAGAAGTTATCAAGATTTTGAAAGGGGTAGATACGGAGTGCAAAAAATCGAAATAAGGACATTTTGGACTTGTTATAACTTTGTTGTTTTCGACCGATTTTGATGAAATTGGCATGAATCGAGAGATTATGGATGAGACTTTTACTGTTGGTCCACACAGTCGAAATTTTGAGACAATTCATAGGCGTTAACAGGGTTTAAAAAATAAGGGTTTGTTTTTCAAAACCGAATTAACAAGAAAGTTAAAAACACTTTTTTATCTTCTACCAGTCATGCTATGCTGAAGTACAGACCGTATTACAATGTTTGCATAATGCTAGCATAGGCGGTGCCAGGGACATGAAAAGGAGGCACTGTCATGGTCACATGTTCTTCAGGTCAACTTACGACGTTTGACCTTACATGACCTTCCATGACCTTAGAGTCACTTGGAATGATTTTGTGTGCATTTCATATCATTTGAATTCACTGTATTTGTAAAATTCAATTTTACGGCTGTTGTAATATAGGGTGCCCGCTCTGACATTTTAGGTCATAGTTCCGTGACCTAACGAGATATCATGCTGAAACTCGGTACGCCTGTAGAGGACATCCTTCTACGACATATAATCCTGAGTTCGGCATTTGAAACAATAGCGCCAAAATTATTATTATGAAACAAAATTTTGACTTTCAACCTTGATCTGACTTTGTGAAGTGACCTCACGTCAGACAAACGAAATTGTATCTGTATATTGCCCAACTATTTACCTATACATACCTATCAAGTTTCAAGGTCTATCTTGAAAATTCTACTTTTGGCAGACATTTTCCGTTTACCCTCAAGAGGGCCAAAAATGGCCTGAGGTGCCTCCCGGAAAAAGTTGTCTGGCTCCACCCCTGAACAAAACAGAAATACGAAATTTTGTTATAATAGTTAGGAAGAATAGCTAGGAAAAGTCACCAAGTTTCGTGACGCTACGTCAAAAACCATAGAATTGGCAAGCAAAAAGAACCGAGGGGGACGGATTCAGCCTCCGTCCATAGAGCTGACCCTGCCCAACGGCTGATCCCCCATATGCCGGGAATAGGGTTTTTGGTCCTACATAGGTTCTATCATTGAGAAGTGACAGAGTACTGGGGTGAAGTTCCGCATTGTGAGGAGGGTGCAGCCCAGAACTGGGGCGGGGCAGCTCAACACTGTGGGGTCAGCTGAACAGTGGGAACATCCCCTCCCAAGAGACAGAAAGTTCAACTCCTGGTAATGTGTTTGTATGCATGCCAAAATATAGTCGGGCGAATTAAGTGCTCGCATGTACATAAACGCAGTATTTGTCCGTTTAACCTAGTGCCATTGCCATTAATCTGCACTGGCAGTGGCATTCACCATGTAATTAACATGAAAGCCTATGTACACAGTATGAACTGTTTATTCGTGTGGAAGTCATTTCCAACGTTGTTGCTCAGAAATCGCTCAGCCGCCATTGCTCGGGCCGAATGTTCACATCCAATCAGGTGAAAAACTACCCGTCTGGAAGGGAATGCAGGCCGGATACGCCACGGTAAGTCTCCGCGACGCCCTCACAACGCTCCAGCAGAACATGTTGCGTGATCAGGACGTGCTCCCTCCTCATAGCCTGTATCCACTATCCCACTCACAACACAACTGATCGTACCAGTTTTGACAGTAAAGGGTTAGCGCAGTGGCAGGACTAAGAAACCTGCCCAACGGCCCCGCCTACCGAGCGTAAATATGGTTTCTCATGTTTTTAGGTATGAAATCCAAATATGGAACACAGGTTTGGAGTTATTACGGGTACTGTTACCTCACCGCAGCTAGCTGCTCAAATCACAACATATTAGGGCCATAAATACCGGAGCTATGGCCGGTTTACTACAAAGACCCTAATAGCCACCATTACTTTTGTGGAGACCTGTGCATGGTTGCTAGAAGATAATTTTGGCACTGCAAGAATCTCCCAGTTTTGTAGAATACGACGCAGTGTTGTCTTTTTTATTCTGGCTACGCATTTTCAAGTGCGACGTATTTTAAAGTGTATTTGGGAACCCTTTATTGCACTAAAAGAGAAAGAACTAAGGAATATGTTTGTGTAAAAGTTGATTTCTTAGATCAAGTTTCCCATTTCATTTCATGAACCATTTTTTAAGTCAGGTTCAACGCATTTGGCCTTCTCCGATTTCTTTCATATTCGAGCAGAAATAGGTTATATTGTGGGCAACATACTGACGAAATTTCATTTGTAATGGGAACGCCTTGGGGACAACGTGGATGAAGTGCCATGACCTGATTTGATCCGGATGCCTACCAACTTCGACTTATTCCAAGATATTAGTAATGTGAATATCGTTTGCAAGCTTTAATCATGGGGAATATATGCATGGCGTGAATATCCACCTCTTGGTGTGCTTTCCTATGTTTTACCTCTCGCCAGTGCACGACATTTCGATGACCGATGGTGCATGGGGTGGAGGATAAACCCCCTCTTGGCGCTTGGCCCGTAATTGAGCTTTAGCTGCGAAACAAAAAGTCCTGTTACTCCTCATGAGAGAAAGGCAATGATATTCGTTTGGTAGGTTTTAGGTCAAGCGGTGACTTCCCAGGTCAGGTCAGTGAGCCGACATTGGCGAAAATCGTGAGGCGTTTTGTTTTGAGTGTCACAGACAAAATACTTTACAGTTAGAGAAAACGGAAAAAGCATATGACTCACTGAAGCCTAGCAGATCTAATGGTGAGCATTATGGATAGTTCTGGTCAATGACACGGGTCAATCGGGTCCCGTCCTGTGACGGCCTGGAACGACATAGAATCTAACGCTTTCTGGCGGTCATAAAATGAGCATGAATGAGTCGGAATGGTTCAGAACAGCGAAGCCAAAATCAGTACTCTGGTCTACCCGAGATCAAAATGGTTATCCTAGGCCATTTGAGGCCATTTAAGGTCCTCGGGTGACCTCAAAATGATTGCCAACTTAGTGGAACCCATAGAAGTGGTTTGGTCGCACGCAAACTGACTGCGAATTTTTTCATGTCATTTGCTTTTGCGAATTCGTGATTTCCCGACATTTTGGATACAATTGGCCTTCGTAGAGGTCCAGAAAGGACGACACAGGTTAATGACCTGACATAACCTGGATCTGATTCGTCTCAAAACGCCCGCAACGAATGCCCACAAGGATGAAACAAGCCTCGATGCGCCACCCCGTCCCGTTTTTCTGTGGTTCCGCGCAAACCGGAAGGGGTGCATCACCACCTCTACACTGGCTTAGGTTAACAAAGACGAACATCCCCTAATCATTGCCTATTCCGTAGACAGTCTCAGGAATCGCATCACCCGGTTAATGTTGCGCTTCGGATCAACATATGTCATAAACTGTAATTACCCATTCCTGATATGTCGGTATTAACGTCATCGGCATAAAAATACGAGTAAGAGATACTTAAACAACTTTCAAAAAACAGAAATAGTGCCATGAATGCATTTCAGATTACAAATGCTCTCAAACGATAACCATGTTGCTCATATGTTTAAATAAGTTGAAGTTCACAAGCAAACGGTCCCAGTCACATGGTCCCCCTTGCCCCCACCAGGAGTTGCCATTGCATAATGACATTTTACTAGCATGCTACCAACAATGGCACTTATTTTCTGTGGCGAATTCAATGAACTGTCTTTTCGGTGACGTCCGAATGCCAAAATGAGTTAAAAAAGGGAGATGCTCCGAGCCATGGGAAGGCAGTTTGCACACTTGTACCCTGGCATATCATTTTAGTTGTGGAAAGACAATATGCCAAACATATTACCTGCAGAATACAAATTTAAGAACGGGAATTATGCAAAGGTGAAATGGTGACGTTTGACCCAGGTCACAAGATCACTTCTTTCCAAATTGTTTCCAAATTTCTGGGTGGATTTCTGTCTTACAGTTGTATGGTATGAGTCTTTGTGGTCTCGGAAATATATAAGCTGGTAATATTTGGTGCATTTTTCTTGGTGCTACGGCGTTCAGAACACACCAAGGTTACGTCCAGTTCTAAACGCGCCTTGGCACATTCTTCGTGGCACATGTCCTTCGTGACCCGTAGGTCAGAAAGGACTGATACTGTGCCAGGTGGATTCCACGCGCCAGATGAGCCGTGATGCCAATTTTCAGCGAAATCTAAGACACGAAGGCGTTACATCGTCCTGTTGGTGCTGCGTTGTGTGGGAGACCATACCAAGGGGCAAAAATGTCAGCGACCTCAGCTCCTAATTTTGACCTAAGATAGCCTTGAGCCACGCAGGGACTTAGCCCTATTCCCGGCAGGGGGGGGGGCTGAATCCGCCCCCCTTGGGTTTTTGCTTGCCAATTCCAGGTTTTTTGATGCAGCTTTACGAAACTTGGTGACTTTTCCTAGCTATTCTTTCTACGCGCCGTGACAAAATTTCAAAATTCTGTTTTGCTCAGGGGCGGAGCCAGGCAACGTTCTTGGGAGGCACCTCACGCCATTTTTTTTATGTTGAGGGTAAAAGGGAAATGTCTGCCAAAAACAGAGTTTTTAAGATAGAACTTGAAACCTTATATGGATGAAGAGCAAAATAGTTGGGCAATGTACAGATGTAATTTTGTCCATCTGAAGTCACTTTATAAGGTCAGGTCAACGTCAAAAGTCAAAATTGTTTTTTGCAATAATTTCAGCGCCGTTTCTTCAAATGCCAAACCCAGAATATATATGACGCAGAACGGTGCCATCTACTTGTGTATCAAGTTTCAGCTTGATATCAGGTCGGGTCACGGAGCTATGACCTAAAATGTCAGTACGCGTACCCTATATCGCAATAGCCTTAACATGAAATTTTTGAGAAATATAGTGAATTCAAATGATTGAAAACCTTTACAGATAATATTCAATGAACACGAGATCATTCCAAGTGATCCCAAGGTCACTGGAGGTCATTTAAGGTACCATGACAGTTTCCCCTTTTTCATGTCCCTGAAACCGCCTATGCTGTCATTATACAAACATTGTGATGCGATTTGTACTTCATTAGCATAACACGACTAGCAGAAACCAAAAAAATGTTTTTGCCTCTTTCGTTCATTCAGTTGTCAGAAACTAATCCTCCTATTTTTGAAACGCTGTGAACGCCCATGAATTTTCTCAAAATTTCAGATTTGTGTACACATGGTGAAAGCCCTATCCATAATCTCTCGGTTCATGCGAGTTTCATTGAAACCGGTCGATAAGCAACGGAGTAATAAGAAGTCCAAAAATACCCGCATTTTGACATTTCTGCCCCCCCCCCCCTGTATCCTCACATTTCACAATTTTGAAAATTTCTTTTTATAAAAATGTAGTTCACGTCACGGCAAATCGATTGCCGTTTGTTGCGATGACATCGGACGGGTAGTTCTCGAGATCTCAGGGGGGGCCGAATCCGCCCCCCCCCCCCCTGCCGGGAATCGGCCATACCGTCTAGCCCTCCGGGAATAGGGTTAATGCAGAAGTCACTGAGACCCTCGGCGATACCCATGTATGAGATTTAGGAAGACTGAGTATTGCAGAACACCTGAATGTCATCCGATGACGACCGTCGCCGCAGCATGATTTCTCCACGACATGCCCTCGAGAAAGAGGCTTTAGGTCAGTAACCTATCAATTTATTCGCCGTAAATTTTCAGGAAGCATATATAAACATTGAGACATAACTTGTGCGTAACTTCGGTACCGTCGAACACTCGTTCTGGGGCAACTTTCAAAAAAACCTTTGGAATTGCACTAACACCGTACTGGCGAATGTTAATGGAATCTTTCAATCCCATGACTGTTACATTAAATTGTTATTCATTTGCAGTGCATCGGAATTGTGTTCAGCTGCGACGACACTGGCACATTTTTGACAATGTGTGCCATGGTAGTAAAAAAGCATTTAGTCCCAATACACTATCCAACCGAAACCTGTCATGTTTCAGTGAACCGCCATCGCACCGTAGGCTTACAACGTTATGAAACTGCTCAAAGTAGTTAAGCAGGTTTACGTGTCGTTTTTTCTTAGAAATGAATAACAGCACCATCTCTTAAAAATGAAACATAACCGCATCGATTGAGTTCGAACTGGAGTGGCAAAATACAGTAAGCAAACGCATATACCTGGTTTTCAGAGGCCCTGTCACTTGGTGTCCATTTTCAAGCCACTGGGCTGCGCATGTATAGGAAATGGCATTTGGTTGGCAACCAAATGCATCCCCAGAGCTTAATTATGCCAATAACCGTCCGGCTGCCCGGCCACGGCGAGAGGCTATCACTCTGCAGTCAAGGTGCATCCGCGAGTCACGCTTTCAACTTGTCGCCACTCATCGCACCGGGGATCAGACACCACGACAGCGCCGCGCTCTGCTAATCCGCCGCGGAGCAGCCGCCGGCAACCGTGTGTCGCCAGACGAGGCCTGGACCTGCCGGCCGCCGTGAGTCGGACGGAGACGCGGCAGGGAGCCGTCACCGTCCCGCCGTCACCGTCCCGCCGTCCCGCCGCCGTCCCGCCGCGCCGGTCCGGCGGGACGGACGAGCACGGCCCGGCCGGCGCGCTCCCCGCTCTCGGGCGGGGGCGGGGCCAGGGGCGGAGGCCGCTGCTGGCGGCACGCTCTCGGGCCGGAAAACGGTTGCCGCCCCCAGGCCGTGCCGGTGAACCCCGCCGGTCGGGCGCGGTCGCGGGAGGAGCGGTGATCCTAATGTGTGGTCCATCTCTGGAGACGTATAATGTTTCTGCCTTCTCGACCTCTGGACTTGTGAACGAAATGGATCATCAGCCTTATCATCCAGGGCTGCCTGCACAAGTCAGCTAACCCTAATAGCAGACCACTCCGTAAACATTGCAGAAGAAAATCCGTTTTCCTTGCTCTTAGCATATGGTTACATAAAAAAACATGCACGTTCTTATTTCCCGCATTTTATTTTACACCCTTCCCTGGAAGGTAAGTGGTAGGTAGGCCTTACCCTCCCCCCTTGCCGCTTGGCTTCAGGCGCAACAAAATAGCAAATGCTGGACTTCTGTCCAAGGAATCTACTCTGGACTGCGGATAAGATAGGAATCTAGGCTGCGGATAAGATTGTCGTGAATATTTTTTCTTCCCCTCTACATCGCACTATATTAGATCGGGGTTATTGAACGAAAGTGGCCTTTTTGGTGGGTAGAAGGGATAAAAAATTAAATGTGCATAGGCATGTATATACTTTGATCTGCTTTTAATGAAGTGGATACAGCTTGAGATCAATACGTTGGTGCAGTATTGCAACCAACAACCAGAGGGCGATCCACATAAAAGCAGGACTGGATTGTCCCTCGTCAAGACCACAGTCAACAAAACTTATGAAAAAAACTTCTAAAAATTTAAGCGCAACAAAGAATCACTACGGGTGCAACAAAACCTACATCATACTGCGCTAGCTACGACATGGTTGCCTCTTCTTAACGCTCAGCCGTCTGGCTGGAGGGCTTATTCCAAAGTATGGGATGTGATAGTTATTTGAGTCACAAGACACTCTCTCCAAACGGTGACATTTGGTTGGTCGGCTCTCAAGGCGCACTTCTCCCGCCCCGAAAGACGCCCGAGAAAGCCGGTTTTGAGTCGGTTCGATGCTCGATGTCTGGCCAGAGGGATTGGTGGCAGCCGGCACACTGACTGGTTAACCCGCAACCAACCGGCGACGTGAGCCGGGGGGAGGGCAGAGCCGGGGGGGAGGGCAGAGCCGGGGGAGGGCAGAGCCAGGGGGAGGGCAGAGCCGGGGGGCAGAGCCGCGGGGGAGGGCAGAGCCGGGGGTTCGACGCCCGCTTCTATCTCGCGAACGAAACGTTGGAGGAAAATGAAACATGCAGTCGGAAAACTTGCTTTGAATGCGTTCCAAGGCACTGGAAATTTTGGGAAAATTTTGAAAATCAGTTCAACTTTTTGGTCCATATATGCAAGAAGTAGCAATTTTAAGGAAGCTAGCTAAGAAGATAAGAAGCTAACTAATTCTGCCCCTAATAAAGCTTGAGCAATTCTAAGCATCTTAATGGAAAACTCATAAAATGTGCATTACTATGGAATGTAATTTATAGCATGCATATAATTACATACTGCATCAGGTGACCTGACAATGTAATCTTTCATTTCACTATAATTGCGAGGTTTTTGAGCGTCCAGGGCGTGCTGTTGTCCATTTATGCTTCCAAAACGGTACACATGATCTGCACGAACATTTTTTAAATGCCAACAGACCAGAACACCATGAACTGACTTGGCCTTACCTGACCCTGTGACTTGGCCCAACACTCAAACGTTTTCTTAGCTTCATTTCGTGTTCTGTCGAGGATCAGTAAGTATGCAAACAAAAGAGCAAGGAATACCTTTGGAATGAAACTCCTTGGGTTGCACAACCATGGTTAATGAAGGGCTATGTAAGGTCGATCACATGACATGACCTGAGGTAGGGTCATGACCTCATTTGAAGCACGTTTGGGTTCCATCTTTTAAGCTTTGATCTGCCACTGACTCATGAAATAAATCAGGGAGAGAAAGCTGGACATCTGGATATGAACTCAGTTTCTACCACGGTGGTCTCGAATGACCTCAGGTGGCCTCAGGACATTTCACACCATGGAAGCATCTTTGCGCAATTTTGAATTGCAAAATCGACTTCATTATCTATTTGTACTGCAGGGATCATCAAAACGGGGCTTTAGACTCCTTTTTGTTAGTTTACCCGAGATGTGACCTGACCTAATCTCATCGCTCTTCGTGTGGGTCAATCATTTGTTGTGTTTAGTGACTTCCCTGGCCAAGGAATGCATCTCAGGCACCACAAACAAAAGAAGCTGTTGAAAGCCGTTAGAATTAGGAAAACATGGTAAAAGCTGAGGTGACCGCACGTCAATAACATTGACCTTGACAACATAGGAATGTTCTCGACTACTCTGGAAGTTGTAAGCTGATAGATGGTACCACTCCAGTGGGGCAGACGGTAAATGCACGTAACCGGTAAGTGTGAAGTTTATGGATCAAGCCTGGCACATGGCAGACTTTTCTTCGACCGGCTCCTACCCAAGAGATGGCAGCCACTGAAAAGTGTTCGCCTTGTCGCAGGATGACCTCTGTGCCGTCCAGCGCCCACGGCAATGGGTATACAGGCGTGATCGGCCTTAACATAGATCCTTCGGTCAGGTGGCATTTCCCGAGGGCACGGCCTCGCTTCATGTCACCGGAGCAGTCCTCTGATTCACCGGGCCCGAGGAATCGGGATAGCCCTTGTGTGTGCTTAAGTGCCACTTGAGGAGCCTGACAGCAAGCGTTTGGCCAAGACTGTCGCGCAAGGGTAACGGAAAATGAAACCTCTGCCTTGTACATAGTGTGTGTGTGTATAACTAACTATGTGATTACAAGCAGCTAACAAGAAAAGCCCCGATGGGGCACTACGAAAATTTCTAACAAAAATTCCAAAAAAGTTTATCGATGACACGGCGTGGTTTGTAGAAGACTTAGAAAATTCGGAGGTTGATCTCTTTCTCGTCACCTACGTCAATGATCTGAGACGACCGGAAGTTGACAGTTCTACAGGACATGAGGAAAGGAGGCAAGAAAAGATACCGACTATTTTAGCGCGCTGCACGCGCTGTTCTTTTTCCCATCATCAAAAGTCCTTAGAGGAGGGGAGCGTCGAAACGTCCCCCCTTGAGCGCGGCAATGAGAAGGGTATTTCCCCATCTTTCACTGACTTGGGGGGAAGTTTAACGCCTCCCGCTTCCGTCTGTCACGAGAATCAATGGTCCGATTCGTCTGATTTAAACGGCAATCGATAGCGCCGAACTTTGTTGTCCTGTGACATACATTTCTTATTTTTGGGTTTCTGGCGACGTCACAGGTTAGGCCAAACACATGAATATGAACGATTTTCTCCAGTCGCCTAATCTCAATGAAAACCAGACCCAAACTGAAGTTTGCGTGATAATTCGTTCATGGCAGCTTCGAAGTGTCATCTGACCCCAGGTCATGAAAGGTCAAGGACACAGGCTGGATCAGATTTGACCTCAGTCATAACGTGTCATGTGTACTTGTTTCGTGATCCATTTTGCTCGGAGATTGTAAAAAAAGGCAGTTCTAAAGAGTTTTGGGCACAAATAAGGCTTGATATGGCCCAAATGATCATGCACGTGGGACATTGCGACATTTTTTGGTTTCAAACTCGGAGTAATACCTGCACGCTAGTGACCTCCGACATCTCTGGATGACTCTAACAGTCAGTTTGTCCCATGTTTCACATCTCCGCAGAATCTTACACAGCATTGCAAAGGCCGATATCTTCTCATCGGTCATCCGGAGCGTCAAACTGCCGCCACCACTTTACTCGCTATACCGAAATCCGAATTAAACTACCAAATAAAACCACCAAACAAACTACGAAAAAGTATTGCATTGTTACAAGAAACCGCGGTGCAAGCTGTACGTGCAGTCTGTTGACAAGAAGTTCGATAATCTATCTGGCCGTATCCAAAAATCAGTTTGTTCAGTTCTTTTTCTAAAATGCATTCTCATTGGACCCGGAAAAAGATAAATATATATTTGGCCAGGGATAACCTAGCATGAGGTCACACGTGCTCCAAATGGAACTCTTAGGTCAGGCGGATGTGCAATGTAACCCAGTCACCATACATTGTAGAGGCACCGACGTTACCGCGGTGAAGTTAAATTGGACGCCGAATCGCAAAACATGGTCGTCTCTGTGGCGTCATTAAGAGGTGACCCAAGATGACCTCTTTTCTGAATTTGGTCAGGATGTGTGCAATTGATGTAAGAAAAGGTACTGAAGATTTCAGGACGCTGCGTTTCTTCGTTTTGGACCCATCCAAGAAATGCGCAAAACGAGGGGTGTTAACCCCCCGTCAATGTTGGGTTAACATCCGAGTCTTCATGTTAACCCAATATAGGAAGTTTCCGTACGCTGGGCTTTCGCGCACAAAATTATGTCATCACGATGGAGTTTCACGAGCTCATGCAGCCCTGTGGAACTGAGCCTGCTTTCTCAATGGGGTTACACTGTGCAGATAACACAGGCAATAGTGGGACATTAAAAACATTTAGATGATATCGGAAATACATCAGATCATAGGCGTGTTCCCACGTCATCTTCTATGAGATGCTCTTATTTTTCACTGGTGTGGTTTCCCACGAAAATATTCTTTGGGGAACCAAAAAATGCAAGTTCGTTAAAAAACTTATTTCTTAATGAGCTTCCCAGGTTAATGGCTGTCTCACAGTTGTAGAAACCAAAACAAAGTACCTCGTCGGTGGCTTTAGAAACTGACGTAGCAAAAAATCGCTAGATTTGAAATCCTTGTGCCACAATGATTCCCATACCGGACGTCGTTCATCAGAGAAACGGTTCTGTGACAGAACTTTGTATCGCACTTCTTCGTATGCAAAACTTCATACCCAAATTTTCGTATCGTATATCTTCATATCGCATTTCTCCGTATGCAGATCTTCGTGTCACACAACTTCGTAAGCGCAAAACTTAGTATACACAGTTTTTCGTACCGCAGAACTTCGCACACGCAAATCTCCATTTACGCATTTCTCCGTATCCGCAAAAATTTGTATACGCATTTCTTCGTATCGCATTTCTTTGTACACGCAAATCTTCGTACCGCATTTCTTCATATACATTTATCTTCGTATTGTATTTCTTCTCATACGCAAATCTTCCTACCTAATCACCAAATCATTTGCCAAATCATTTTACTGCACTTGTGCACATCACGACTGCAGCATTTCTACTTTTGCGCAGAGCGACGCGTGCATGTCTTCCTTCATTTTCTATTCACTGGCTTGGTCATGCGTGTATTGCGAATGAAAAAGTGCATTCGATCTGTGGGCACAGGCAAGGCACAGGAGCGCAGGAATGTCCCAAAATGCTGAGGGATGAGCAAGTCCTTTTTAAGGCTATTCTTTCCAAGCGTCACCACAGTATCAGCCTTTGGTAGACTGAAGACGTGTAAAATGAAACAAATCCTGATATTTGTCTGCCTGCATGGAGGTCCCGCTCCAGATCCCCAGATCAGCAAGAGTCCGTTTTTCGGGTCAGAAGGGTACATAGATGGCATTCCGTGACAGTGATGCACCAGACCATGGGCGTAGGAACAGGGAGGGGGAGGGGGCGACATTCTCTGCACTTTTGGGGAAACACATTTGCTCCGTATACGAACTTTTGCGGATGCAAAGGTCAGTGTTTTTTACGTCATTTTGGAGAAAGATTAAGATGAGCTCCTTTTTCACGCTTTTTAGAAATTATACCCGAACGGTTTGCATGGACGGCTTTTCGATCAGAGCACCTACATGCTAAGCAGAGCTCGTTGTCTGCCCTCTGAACCCGCCACTCAGTAATGCAATTCCAGTTTAGTGGATGATTTCGCGTCCGACCTTTTTAGCCAGAGAGGGCCGCGGAGGGATCTTTCTCGTGCCGCGCCATGTTGCAACACGGCCCTCCGTGCCGGGTTAACCCTCTCTGGTCAGTTACCAATTCACTACACTATGAATGGTCGGGCCAAATAATTTGAGTCCCGGTTCGTTGTTTCCCGGACTCGAGCTCGGCACCGTCGCGATCAGAGTCAACGACCTTACCCCCTCGGCCACGAGGATGACCGATAAATTCCTGGCATTCAAGGTATCTTATCATGAAAACCGCAATAACCATACCGACTAATATGCAAGAAAATGACGACGTTGTTCAAGTAGGCTTTCGGCTGCTGAGTCCTCTCACTGCCAGCAGGTGTCTTGCGTCATCAAGCTCTGTCCGGACACGCAGAGAAACGTATGTCATGTGAGTGGCCCCAAAATTATTTTACGAAAGATTACAGACGAAAGTTTAAAATTATATTACGAAAGACATAACACGACGTTCTGACATGGCTGAAATTTCGGCACCATAAGACTCAGCGAGTAACAAAAAGTGTTGTCCCACGTGTGCCGCATGACACCAGCCATTGGGAGGTATGGCGCCGAATGGCGAACCGGGAACTGCTCATAACCTGTTGCGGACAGACATTGAACGCTCTGTAGTGTGAAGGTGGGTAGTGACAGGTTCACGTAGGAATAAGAATGGTTCTCGCTGAGCGTTATAGCAAATTACAATGCCAGTCTTACATCATTCTGAGTCCGAGAGCGATATTGCTTGCTATTTTCAGGAAAGGCAACCATATGGCACCGACGGGTCAATGGAACTTGTGAAGTGTAGAATTAAGGCTGGCGCCGCTAACCGAACTTAACAGTTATTTGGGACAGGCCGACTTTCTATTTGGCATGTCCAGCGTGTAATTGCTTCTGTTTGGAAGAACTTCACGCCTGTTCGTGGCCACCGAAGCCCAGAGTGTTTGAATGTTTAAAAAACCAATCGCACGCCGTTCATAGCATAGGTAAAATAATTCAGTTCACTTCCACCGTAAATGTCTTTTTCACATCCAGTTTGGTCCATTTGTTTTTCGCGATTTCAAGGCCTCTGCAATGTCATGGCTTCACTTTTTTACCTGCTTGAAATCACGCTACGTTGTCCTTGAAAATCCCCTATATTTCCGAGAGCTATTAAGGCTCTGCTCCACCAACCCATGAGATGGTAGCGAACTACTTGTACTACGGGTGTCTATGCATGGCAACACATCCAAGCCGCCTCGCGTTATTCCATGACGCGGGTTTAACACTAAAGAACTGTCTGTGTGGCAAGGCAAGGCAACAGATGCAGGATGACTCCCGGATAACTTTCGGTGTACTATTTTATGGCGTATCTTCAAATCACCCGAACGTCTTGAGCACTTTTGCGTTGTTACGCCTCACGTCAAGCATACGTGCTGCATCCCTGACGGCACGTTGACTTTCGCCGCAAAATGAACAGTTACTCTGGAATCGCGTGATCGGGTGCAGGGGTCGGACTGCACGCAGCAAGGTATGTACGGTCTCCGATCCTGAACATCAGCCCAGCAATCGTCTGGACCAAAATCTGCCACGAAGTGGCGAAACGTGGGTCTGTGGGTCATGCTGCCACCACAGACGTCGAATGCAGTAAGTCTGTTGGAGCTTGGTCGATCTCAGTAAATCTTTGAAATTTAACTTGCGGGTTACTTAAGGATACTGTTTTGGTGCGCGATTTTGGTTTTCCGGTGCAAGTCCTAATAAACAAAGCCCAGCAGCTTGCACATATTACAATGCACGGCTTGCTTCATAAGCTGACCAGCTGCACCATCCCTGCATGAACAGTACAGCAAATTTTTGGTCAAGAGCTGACAAATCGTGATAGGTCTTTTCATACGACATCATAACCCGCGGACAACTGTTGGTCGACGGCGATCACGCCCGACTGGGGGGAGGGGCGATTGACCGCCCCCCTCTAACTCACGAACGGTTGGTGACATGATAAAAATTAAGCACACCGTTGGAAAGCTTGTGGCGAGTAGAGCTCGAAGCTGGTCTTATTTTTGGTTTTAGATATGTAAGCAATTTACCTGCTATATATGTTTTCTCATAGCCGATTGCATGAGACCGAGAAACGGCCTGAATCTCAAGGGCTGTAACTAATAACGCATAAGTAAAGGCACCAACGCACAAGTAAAAGTCCGCAGATGCCGATACGCGTCTAATTACTCAGATTTGCTCAATATATACGCCGAAACGTTGAGCTAAAGACACTGCAATTTTCACGCCGGTTGTCGGCGGACGCCGCAGCCGACCGTAGTAAGAAACTAACGGCAACTGATTTTAGCGTTCCTTTATTTTCGCCACATAAGCCTATCCATGTAAATTTAATTGATTTTAGTGGTTCTTGTGATGATTTCTCATGCCAAAATTTTGGGAAAATTCGTTGGTTACGAATCTACACAATTGGTGGAGCTTTATTCGCGAGAGGCTGTTTATTTCCGAAATATACAATTTTTTTAACTTTTTGAGGTTCTTGGTATTACTTACGTCTGTGCAAGCTAATTCTGCCATTTTCTACCCATTCTGAGTAATTTGTCATTGATTCTGACGGCGGTACATTTTGGTTCACAACAGTTATTCGTGACCTGACGTGAGGTCAATGGCTGGAAGTAATTTATATTTTCCCATGGACGGCAATTAGATGTCTGCTTCACTCCACGCTAAAAATGTTATGAAAGATTCCGCCAATTCCCGGAAAACGACGACATGTCGTTTGGGCTTCACCTTAGGTCAATGACCCAGGAAATGCTGAAAAAATCTGAAATAACAAATTTGTTGCATCTGTCAAGATCACTAATCCCTGAAATTATTATTGTGGTATCTTGTTTTCCGAAAAATTTACAGGACGCTAAACTTTTTTGAACATAGGTCAGTTTGACCTGACCTAGGTCGGAAACCTTACTTGACCTGAAGTTAAGATTTTGACGCAAGGTGCAAAAATAATGAAGCAAAAGGTACACAAAGTTTCGTGGTGCTGTGTTCGTTCGTTCTCACGCAATCCTAGAAAAATCTCAGGGGGGTGGTCAACCCCCCCCCCCCAGTCGGGGACGGGATAATCCATGTCATATATTCAGCCTCGGTACTGATGCCACCTCCCTATCCGTCCGTTTTGTGGGATGTGGTTTGAAGGAGCTCATCAGAAACAACAAAAAACCGACCATAAAATACTGCAAATGAAATGTAACCTGAAATGATGTCAACAACGGTCATTTGCGGGCTTCGCAAGGTGCTGATTCATCTTTTTGTCGGAGAGGAATGTGCTTCTAGTGAAAAATGACAGATGCAAAGAAAAAGACACTGTGTTTTAGCTTCTGGAGCCACGCCAAACCAGAAAGATTTAAAATACCCAAGGTTCGGTCATGATTTCATTTGACCCCATGGCCTAGGTGGGCAGTAAGCCACGTTTTACAGAAAAAAACATGGCTATGATGACAAAAATTCATTCGATTCTGTATAGTGCCAATTCCTAACGCTCGCATTGTTAAAAATAATGTTAAAATAATAAATTCCGGTTTGGTTGACTTTTCATGAATAGGGGTGGATGGTCTCAAAAATGTGTCTGGTTTCATTCTCATGACTCATTTCTTCGAAAAATAGCTCGACGTTTTAAAATATACAATTAATGATAATGATGCTACATAATCATGTGTTGGTATGACGCAATATTGCTCAAAGAACGCATGCCTGCTGCAAACGTGCGCATTGGCCTGTTCCCGTTCGTGACATCACGCAACAGCTGTAAGTAGGACACAGCTGAATAAGACGCGTGGGACAGCTGTGGAAAGTCGCTTTCTATCTTCGTGGGTAGGTTGGCATCATCTGCACTTTTCGTGTTGTCCATGCAGCACCAGCAATCCTGAGCATGGAAAGAATGGACCTGAACTTGTTCCCGGCAACATCAATGATTTGGAACGGTCACTGGTCCATGTCGCACCGGATGCGTGTAGATTACGATAATGACGAAAAACATACTTACAACGCAGAATATGTAGTCTTGTGATGTAAAAGTGTCATTCCCGACATGTAAAGATTGTAATTTCCATGGAAACAGCATTTCAATTATGCGCCGCTTGCCCTCACAGCTGTCTGAGACGTCATTTTTGTTCTTGTCCCATCGAAAGTAGATATAGGTTGTAATCTCACTCCTCTTCACTGAGTGGTATCGATATATAAGACCAGAACATGTTCCCTAATGGAACTGAATAAATAATTAACAAGATAGGGAAAAAGAATGTAATAGATTTATTATGGTTGTGGGAATTTGATAAAGAAAAAGGTTGATGAAATGATCCAGAAGTAGAAATATAGAATGAGTCAGAAATATAAATGGAATAATCAAATAACATTTAATTTTGATAAAATTTGATATTGAAAAACAAAACATAAACATGCTTAATTAATAAACAAGAAAGGGAATAGAAATAAACACCTCAAAAGAACCAAATTCTGTTGTCACCGCCACAGCCTGTGGCCTTTCTTCATCCGTGCTCTTCGCCGTCAGTACAACTTCAGCGGAAGGTAAGAAACCTAACCTAACTCAACCTAGCCTACCCCAGCCTAACCTAACCTAGCCTAACCTAACCTAACCTAACCTAACCTAACCTTACCAACCTTACCAGCCTAACCTAGCCTAACCTAACCTAATCATACCAGCCAACCATACCAACCTAACCTAACCTAACTTAACCTAACCTAACCTAACCTTACCTAAGCTAACCTAACCTAACCTTACCAACCGAACCTAACCTAACTTAACTTAACTTAACCTAACCTTACCAACCTAACCTAATCTACCCTAACTGTTGGGCAGAGCCAAGAACGATCGCACCCTTTATCGGCCTGCGGCCTCAAGTATCTTATACTGCGCCTTCGGCCGCGGCATAAGATAACCTTACGCCGCATAACCCCCCCCCCCCCAGTTAATGGAAAGTGGCAGAATACCCCAGTCCATCCATCCCGCTGGGTTAATGTGGAAAGCCAGTCTACAATTCCTATAGTTTCACGGCCACCGCCAGGCCACCGATAGCACCGGTAGCAATTATCGGTCCGGTATAGAAAGCCCCCTGAAGCTCCCTGTTCCGTTGTAGAAAATTAGCCCCACCCAAGCCCCTCTGTTCCCAGCGTTTATTCCGTATTGGACATACCAATATCGCCGAACACACCATTCACATTTAGCACGGCCACTGCCTGGCCACCGATAACACCGTTAGCAGTTACCGGCCCGATGTGAAAAAGGTCCCTAAAGCCCCCTGTTCCGATTCAGAAAATTAATCCCACCCAAAATTCCCTGTTCCCAACATTTTTCCCGGATTGGACATACCATTATCTCGGAAAACAGTATTCACATAGCAAACAACATTCACTTTGCCAGTTGTAACACGCCACCTCTATATCTAATTACCGACAATGACACAACAGATCAGCTGATTAATGCCTGCTGACGTCACAGGCAATTGTCCAATAATAATCGGCGGTACGCGGAGTCTTCGTTTCATAGGAGCGACATTTGTCGCGAAAGCGGTGCTGTTATGTAAAATAACCGATTAGCTTCTAAAACTGTATGCCACAACATGGACCCATCCCAGGAACTAAAAGGCTGCTAAATACCCCGTTAATAAAGGTTCCCACCGTGGTGAATTTATCAGCGTTACTCTGCACATGACTGTGGAACTAAGCATCGAATCCATTAAAAAAACAATCAGCTTCCATTGATGTTGGGTCGTACATCAATGAAGTTATTTGAATGTTTTCAAGAACCGATTTCTGGATATCTGCAAAAAGTTAAGGTAACGACCCATTACCTAAACCGACGCGGCGATGACGTTCGCAGCACAAAGCGGATACCTCCGACGGCTGGGTCGGATCAATATTGAGGCTAATTCTAGCTCACGCTTGTATCTGCCGCACGACGTTCCGTTGTCACAGAGCCAGGGGTAGGCGTAGCCGGTGAGAACGCAAATGGGCCGCGCCGGCGACGGCGCGGACGGTAAGCACGAGCAAACGACGGTACTCACCGGCCGGTACATGGCGACCGGTGGCGAGGTGAGATCCACTGACAGGTGCGTGAAGCCCCGCCACCTTTTATACCTTCGGTGGCGCGGTGAAGTGAACCGAATCGTCCTCATCGGACCAACTTTAGCAGGGACCAGAGACACAGAAAACTCGTTCTACTGAATACGGTGGTCTTCTTTTCACGACTGACGTCACATATCTATAGAATGTGCGCTATATTTCATATGCCATATATATTCCATAGATATGAAGACTTTTTTATTAGCACTGAGTGGAAAAATGTCGCAGATGTTAGGGGACTAAACGAAAATAAATGCGTGCCTATGTTCTTCATCATATCCTACAAAAGGCATAGTAAGGTCAGAAAGATATCGAATTAATTTTTCGGGCTAAACCTGAGTAAAGTACATTTGATATTATAAAAGGAAAGAAATGTCAAGGCTCAACGCTAGTGCTTGGCGATTTTTGTCGTCAAATGCATTTCATCGTTTCGGCAAGAAGTCTGCTCATCTTAGACCTGATGGCCCTGGCCTGAGTAACATGCCGAATCTTGTGCAGGCTGGTTTCAATGGAGTACATCATCTCTTTGATCTGGATATGATTTTTTTTCCGCACGGCGAGAAAGCTCGAGACCTTTTTCTCGGACCTGGAGCTCCGTCGCTAAGAGATGACATCCGCTTCTGCTATATACGGCGTTTTTAGTACCGCTATTCCCCTGGCGGCGGAAGGTGAAGATTTGATGACGGGAAGGGGGAAGCGCAGCGGGGCCTTTCTGGGTCATTTCTTTTAATTATGGGGAGGGGAGCGGGTCTTTTTAGACCACTCCTTTACAGGCAACTCATAGGGTTAATGGGATTTCGTGAGATCGACCACGGGTAACACATCATACTCTCAAGCTGTGATTATATTTTGTTCGGGGGGAGGGGCAGCCTGTGGCTGGTATATCATATCTTAACTTCTCACCTCGGTCTCATACGTGGCTTTTGCGCTAGATCAATTTGAATTTTTTTTTCTAATTTGACGATTTTTTCCCAGACCCTTGGTGAAGTAGTGTGTGCTGTTTCAGTTACCAATTATCACTTTTTTCAAGGCTTGATGTCGCTGGGATGGGGATAAAATACTGTGAAGTTCTGCTAGTCGCATTTTCCCAATCTCAGTTTGTCTCTATTTGGCCTTGAAACCTATTTTGAAGGTTAGATTTCCAAGATGTGGCCAGTGGTTCCGATTGAAACTTTGGACAGGTAAAATTCTCCAAGAGGTTCTGATTCGTTGTTAAGTGAGAAAGGTTCCCACTGTTTTGTTTAACACAACAAATATGCGCACAATTCACGACATTTTGATTGAAAATATCCTCGTGGGGCATTACCGTCTTTAACGGCCAAAAATTATCGACAGCTAATTATGTACCTACAAAATATACGTATGCAGGGATGTCGATTTCTGTAAATGATGAGGCGGCCGAGCCGAGGGCCGCCAACCTAATTTCCCCCAAATGTAGATTTTTCAACGGATTTAGTCTGCTTTATTTTGACCAACGGATGTTTATAATTTTTTGTTACTTGTTATCAAATGCAAAAATTACATTTATCCCCATGTATTTAGGGATATGTGTAAAGAAGGAAGATAGAAAGACTGGTAGATGCATCGCTTTAGACTTTATTCTTTACTTTTTGCCTATCTCTTATCCATCGCAGCCGGTTTTTGTTATTATGACTCATTTCCCTTTAAAACCGGTAGAAAATATTTGAGGGGTCCAAACCAACACTGCAGGGGCCTAAAGCAACACTGGTTGGGCCTGGGCCCTCTCAAAAGAATACGAATCGACACCCCTGTAGGTATAATTGGTTTATGATTTGTCACGTGGTACTGCTATGAATAAATATTCATAAGCGATACAGGTATAAGCAACATTGTATCTTGTGTTGAGACATGTTCGCGAAGGAATCGACCGCACACTTGAAATACAACAAATTCAAGTTTTCAGTTGATTCCATCGCAAACTGGGTAGTGGGTAGGCAGTACGGCGAGTCCAGTCCACTTGGGTGCCAAAATGGGCAAAACAGGATATGAGTGGTACGTACGCTTGTCACCATATCATCAACGAAATATTCTTCATATACTAAAATGATGACGCCATTTGGCATTGCAGCTTGTGAAGCAGGTGACCATTTGTTTCGAAAATACTTTAGGCAACAAAGATTGAGCTGTGTGCAGCTTCTGACTCAGGATGTCATCAAATCTTTCCCACGGCATGCGAAGGCACCTGACGTGGCCTTCTGGGACGTTTCTTAGTTCTTTTACCAGGGAGGTAAACTTTCCATTCTCTTCCCGGCGGTCGAGAACGGGTTGTCTGACGCTGACGCTACTGTGTTCGGACAAAGCCCCTTAGGGTTTCTTCAGAACGGCGAGAAAACAGTCGCATGCAGCGCTGCCGAATTTTCAGTATCTTTTTCACATATAATCTTTTTCACTTACAGTCTTTATCACATATAATCTTTTTACACATACATTTCACATATTTTGAGCTTAACTTTGACTTTAGTCAGCTCACTGGCCTTTGTCAGGTTAAGGGAACCAAGAGAAAAAAGATGTTTGGACTGCAAATTTACCGACTGAAAGGATCCAGCGGCTCCGTTTGGGGGGCCAAACCATCCTTAGGCCTAGATGGACGGTCAGCGAAGTCGTTGGCCGGGGAGGGGGAGACCCTGGCCGCGGGTTCAGAGTGTACTTCAGCGGCTGAGTATGGATGAGAGGCCATCGACGGGGGATGTTAGGCTGGCCATAGGTTGGGTTCAGAATTCCAGCAACCTCAAACTCCGGTTGAGTAGAAATACACATGCCTTTTGGGGGAGCCCAATGATCATTTGGCCTCCTTATCATGGTTGTGGGAGGGGCATGGCCGAGATGGCCCCCGGAGTCCGACAGTGATTGAAATATATCAAGTCGAGTTTTGGTACATGACCTTGTCCTGCTAATGGTCTTAAAACATTAATCTTGGATTTTTTCGAAAAGATTATGTCAGTAACCTGAGCCTGTACAAATCCCCTGCCTCGAAGCAGAAGTAAACAAATGAAAGTGCATGGTATGATCCGTTCAACGTAGTCAGCTGACTGCACATTCGGTCGAGTCCTTCGAGTTGTGACGTCGTCTAACTCTGGGTGACGTCATTCTGTTCATCCGTCGACTCCGGGTCGGCCGAGTCCGCGATAGATTACCGTTCGTGAAAACGGAGCTTTAATGCTTTGCCGTTCTCACGGCGCACTTCCTTGTGATGTGCAACGTGGGCCAAGCCCTTGCGGCATGGTCAGCTATCGTGGAAAGAAATGTAACTACATCCTGGCAGTTGCCGGCAGATGATGAGAAATATTATCCCGCCCCCGACTGGGATGGGGGGCAGCTGACGGCTCCCCCCGGGGTTTTTCTAGCACTGAGTGAGAAAGAATAAACACAGAGCCACGAAACTCCGTGTACCTTTTGCTTGATCATTTTTACGCCTTGCGTCAAAGTTTTGACCTCAGGTCAAGTCAGGTGTCCGACCTAGGTCAGGTCAAACGGACTTATGTCCAAAAACGTTGAGCGACCTGTAACTTTTTCGGAAAACAAGATATCACAATCATACTTTCAGGGATAAGTGATCTTGATGGATGCAACAGATCTGATGTCTCAGATTTTTCGAAATTTTCTGGGTCATTGACATAGGGTCAAGCCCATGTTTAAGGCATGTGGTGGTTTTTTTTCGGAAAATAGTAGGATTTTTCAGATCATTTTTAGTGTGGAGTGAAGCAGACATCTAATTACCGTCATTGGGCAAAGTATCAATGACTTCCATCCGTTGACCTGAAGCCAGGTCACCAATAACTGTGAGTCAAAATGTACCATCGTCAACATCAGCGATGAATTACTCAGAATGGGTGGAAAATGGCATAAATGGCTTGCACAGACGTCAGTAACACCAAGAACACCAAAAAGTTCCAAAAAAATCGCACATTTTGGAAATAAACAGGCTGTCGTGGATAAAGCTCCGCCAGTTGTGTAGATTGGTAACTAATGAATTTTCTCATAGTTTAGGCGTGAGAAACCATCACAAGAACCAATAAGATCAATAAAATTTGCATGGATAGTCTTATGTCGCGGAAATAAAGAAACGCTTAAAGTAGTTCCTGTTAATTTCTTACTGCGTACGACTGCGGCGTCCGCCGACAACCGACGTGAAAATTGCCGGGTCTTTAACTCAACGTTGCGGCGTACATTTTGAGCAAATATGAGAAATTAGACGTGTATCGGCATCTACAGACTTTTACTTGTGCGTTAGTGCCTTTACCTATGCGTTATTAGCCACAGCCCTTGAGGTTCAGGTCGTTTCTCGGTCTCATACAGTCGGCTATCAGAAAACATATATAGGACGTAAATTGCTTATAGTTTATCTAACACTAAAAATGAGACCATTTTCGAGCTCTACTCGTCACTAGCTTTCCAACGGTGTACTTATTTCTCTCGTGTGACCAACCGTTCATTAGTAAGGAGGGCGATCGTCGCAGACCGACGGTCGTGCGCTGGTTATGAGATTACGGAGTGTGTGGCATAGAAATGAAAGAAAACGATGGCCTCGGATGCTTAGAAACATTTTTCTCGGTCGTTCATCCTTTTTTTGCCGGTGCAGGTTGGAAATCCGACAAAGACCTTTTCGGTGAAAACATCGTGATTTCAACGTGCAATGCGTTGCACGTTTTTGAAATTACAAGCTACTCTGCATAAAAGCCGCTCGTCGCACCAAGATGAGGAGTGGAAATATGAAATCTCAGCCACAGATTATCCGCCGGACCAAATTTCATCACGGTTTAAGACTATAGCGTGTTGCGTTTGGTAGATGCCTGGTCGATTTGTCCTGGAACGCCCCGAACGTTAAATTGTAATGTTCAGGCGGAGGAGAGCAGCGCCACGGGGCTCAGTGGTTCTGCCGCACCCTGCTTTCGGATTGCAAAGACCATCGCCATTTGTGCGTTCACTAGATGTCTCGTATGATATACCCAAATCCTAATCATCATGAGATCCCCGAAACCACCATAAAGTCAATATAACGCCTTATGAGCTGCAGAGCAAACGAGACTTACGTCGTTGCTGTTTGCATCATTACGTTCCCTTTATCCATCTCGCAGTACAAAGGATATTTAGCGATCAATTTAAGCACTTTGTATCCGAGGAATTCTAAGTTTGCAAAACACTACGCCCGCCCTTAGTACTGTTTACTATTATTAATGACCTGTTAAAACTGGGCATGGAAAAGAAGGCATGAATGTGAAAACATGACTCGGAATAGCCATGGGCAAGAAAGAGTTTGGAGGTTGATTCGCTGAAAGGCAGCTACATAAAATTCAAAGAATTGGCCTAGCTTGGGGTGAAAATTTCCTGGTTTGGTGTCCAGTAGTTGCGAAGTTATTATTTTTCAGAAATCGTTGTGGCCGGGTCTGGCCGGGCTGTTTAGTTTGAGATTATTTGCTGGTTAAGGAAAGACTCATTCGGTTTTCGGCCTCGCCCGTAATAAAAGCATGTATGTGTAAGCGTATGTTTCAAGTTTAAGGGATCCCCATAGCAGCAAGTAAAGTATTACGTTCTCAGTGCAACTAAGATTACAGCCAAAAACTAAGGTTGTAAGGAGTGGGTTCCACCGTAGGGGATGCGACATCCGCCCCTTGCTCACGGAAGAGAGGGTCCCCTAGGTTCCGCCACCCCTACGTTGTCATGTTGCTGATGGTACTGTCCTTCACGTTCTAGGGAAGCAAACCTTTTCTTGTGGGTGGCTTTGGGGTATTGCGAAATACGTATCAAAAACTCCCTTCCACGTCCATATGTCACACATGATCATGGCTCGAGATATTCGGCAAGTATTGGGGGAGGGGATCCACGTGGGATTTCAGACCGTTTCTTTCCAGTCATTGCCATAGGCCTAATGTTAAAATCCCTGAACATTGGGGCATCCGGAACCCCCAGCCCCCGGATCGCCAGTCGTACGTATGACGTATCGAGTTCAAGGTAAAAAGCATTGGCATACTGTTTTGTTGTTTTAACACGAGCCATCCTGTTTCAAGTACTGAATGACGTCATTGGCGTCATTTAATACGTCAATGGCGTCATTCAGAAACTGAATGACGCCATTTTACTTGCACGGTAAACTCTTCCTCGGATAATCGATATAAGCATTAAGAATACTTAAAATCTGGCTGCCGAGCATCAAACGAACTTCCAGGGTACTTCTCTATCTAAAGAAAAAATGCTCCATGGTATAGAAGGTCCAGATACTTGCATACCTGCCTATCGCTTGCGAGAATGTTGGAACAGGGGCTTGCTACGAAGTCTTCGCTTCCAATCAGCTGTTGAGAAGTAAACTCGGATTAAGTGGCGCCGTGCGTGCTCCTCAGATGTCAGTAAGTCTCCTGTCGTTGGCGAGTGAGTAATTTCTCGACTGGTCGTGGTACGGGTTCGGCAGCACTGCTGTAGCGGCGACTCGCCACAGGGCGGAGAGCGCACACGGTCGGGGAATCGGCCATTTTATCCCTACGCCGGCTCTTTATTGCAGGTGAGATTTGATCCTCCAAGAGATTTTATCTTATTGCTAGACTTTATCCTCCATCATCTGGGCAGACATCTTTGATTTTCCCTGGATGATGTTCGAGTACTTCCCCATCCATGGCCGCATAAGGTGCCGACCACCATTATTATTTCATTATCTCGGCGACCAAACCTTCAGTGTTGTCACTGACCACCCGGGGAGCGTCCGACGCCGACAGTCTCCGCCGGCGTGCCAGCGTCAGACGCCTGACGTCTCACGCCGCTCCGACTGCCGCGCTCGGCGGCGTGGCGCCGCGCCGGCGCGATCGTCGCGGCCGACGCGTCGGCTCCTGGGCGCCGCGTGGCGCCGCGCCGGCGCCGACAGCCGCCGGCCGCGGGGGGATTCCCCGGCCACCGGCGCCGGCCGCGCGGCTCGTGTCCGGCGCGGCGCCCGCGCTGTCGCCAGCGCTGGACGGCGCCCGCCCGAGAGGCTGTGGAGAGACGGAGCGCGGCGCGGGTCCGGAGAGGGGAAGGCCCCGTGGCTGCGTCGCGCGTCCGCGGCGGAGTCGGGACGTCTGCCAGGGCGGCGCTCGAACGGCCGGGAGACGACGCCCCGCGCCAGCCCGGCCCAGTGCGGGGTAACGGCACAGCCACCGGCGTGGGAAGTTACCAATTACGACGTGGGCAGTGGCGTGTTTCGAAGCTGATAAAGGGGAGAGATAGACAAAGTCGAATGAACATTTTTTTCGGGGGCGTCATTACATTCGCGTCGCCATTTCTATCATCGGGGCGCCCTTTCAAGCACTGGGAGTCGTTTCAAACCTCGGGGCCTTCTCTCAGGCCCGATGGGCGCATGTTCAGCTTTGGTGTGACCGTTCAGGCCCCGAGAGCGCACTACTGGAGCTCCCAGGGACAATGAATGCGATGTTACGTGCAAAAAACGCCGTCGACAGACTGTCAAGACAAGGCGTATTTTAATAGTAACGAGGCGCCTTTGGTTTCCTGTTGCCAAGCGATCATCATTCCGTGTAGGGATGTCTCAGGCATCCTGTGGGAGAGCCATGTATCTATGATCTTAGTGTGCGACTGCGTGTAGTGGGCAGTGAGGCGGCTAGGCCGCTCCGCCAAAATCCTGGTGATCTGATATGGGCCGTATGGTTTTCCATGAAGGAAAATGGCCTCAAACTACGTCTGGATCTGTCAACTTCAAAAACGCTTTTTCGCGCATGGACAGAGTGCCGAGGAGTCCCGTACTGAGCACTTCGCATCAAACCCGGCAGGAAACGCCTTCCGACCGGGCCCAGTTGAACCGAGCAGGCCAGGAGAGGGTCGGTTGTCGCCCCCGTCCGTGACCGGCTCCTGCTGCAGTCTGGCTATCCAGTCCCCTGCACCTCCCCAGCCGACCGGCTTCTGTGAGGCTCCGCTGCTGGTGCAGTCGCGTAGCGGTCCTTCAACCCACGGGGCATCGACGACCGCAAGAGGCCGGCGAGCGGCAGACGCCCGCTGACCGGAGCGACTGCGGAAAAAAGCTCGTGCCCGCCAGGCGCGGCGGGCCCCCGGTCGCCTCCCCCGCCGAGAATCACGCCGGATTGGCCGGCGGCGGCCGGCCGGCGGCCAGCGACGCTGCGATGAAAGTGCCAGGAAGGTCACCGCGCCACCGAAGGTATAAAAGGCGGCGGGGGCTTCACGCAACTGTCATTGGATCTCACCTCGCCACCGGTCGCCATGTACCGCCTGGTGAGTACCGTCGTCGGCTCGTGCTTACCGTCCGCGCCGTCGCCGGCCCACTTGCGCTTTCACCGGCTCCGCCTACCCCTGGCTGGGTGCATGCGGACCGTCGTGTGACGGATACCTGGAATTAGCTGCAGTATTGATCTTTTCCAGTCATGAGGGGATCGGCTTTGCACCGCGAACGTCATTGTTGAGCACTGGATCTTGCCTTTAGTTCGCTGGAGCATGGCCAGTGCAACAAAAAGCATTATTTTCTGCAATCACGATATCGCGGCAAGGTCGGCTGGCATTGAATGTCGGTTTTTATTTTTGTTTTTATTTTTGAATGTCTATTTTGCATTTATTCTCGATTTTTATGTCAAGCGTTTCACTGGGATCATCTGGATTCTAATACTAATCCCGATGGATTTCTTTACGGGAATATGATTAAGTCGTCTTTCCGCTCGTTAGTGTGTGAAGTGGTGCGTCTGCGAACACACCTACGACAGCCTGCTGGGGTGTTAGCGAATTCACTAAGTTTACCGGGAGTTCGCCACACGACACTTCTCACCTTTGATCACAACCAGTTGCAAAATCTGCACGCACTTCGCAACGCGAAATTGGCTGAATAATGAAAAACCTGAGGCATATACGGTTCAACCAGGCGGAACTGAATCGCGGAACACGCCGAAGGAAAAACAGTATTACGGGAGTTGTTCATCAGCTCCACTGATGGCTCCCCGCGGCGAACTTCCACGAGTCTCGCTGACCTGTCGGTACCATGCAGTTCTTGTTCTAGGACTTGCCAGGACCCCGCAAGTCCCTTACCGAATCGCGGACTGTGAAACCGAATCATATAGTTCCCCTTAGTCGCTATCAGTCAGTCAATAAATCCAATCGTAATTGAGAAAACCGTCGAAGCCAGTACGCGTCTACGACTGCAGTAGCGCAAAGATTTCAGTCTGGTGCTGGCGTGCGTTTTACGCCAACTTCAAAACGAAGTGACTTGATGGTCGCATATGGACGTCATGTGAACTAATACCCTCAGTACCCTCTAAGCACTGACAAATGTTTTGTTTGGTTTCTAGAAATGCACAGTCTTTCTAGAAAAGGCACAGTCTTTACGTGAATCGCCAATATTTTAATGGTTTTATGGAGGTTTCAAAAGAAAAAATCGCATAACGTTGTCTATTTTGTAAAGTGAAGAGTATTTTTAGACAAATCATTGGCGGATCCAGGGGAGGGCCATCGAAAACATCATATCCTTTTTGTTGGAAAACCATGAGATAACATGTCTTGGCCTCCCGTTTCCGACGGATATTAGATATATTTTGTTTTTGAGGCAAAAGCTTGTTGATATTCTTCTAAATTCTGAAACACGGTGAAACGAAGTGGCCGAAATCCGAGGGCAGTTCTTCATTTGGGTATGCTAATTCGCCCGGATGGACGTCTCTCCCTCCCCCTTCACGTGGCCTGGATCCGCCAGTGACACAACGGATGCCGCAGATCATAGAACTGATACAGGGAAATGCCAATCACAGTCTGTATTCAGCGACCTCTCTTGGACTTCGCAGTTGTCACTGGACTCGACGAGAATTTTCAAAGGAGGCTGGTTTTGAGCGCGCGTGCTGTCTCGTAATCTCTGCTTGTTTGTCTGTCGCGGCTCTTACAAACCGCGATCCTGCGTTCCGAGTCATGTCTGTTACGTCCTGTTTTGCTTCTAAGGAAAACAATGGTTTTCTGCGAACAAACCAACCAATGACAAATGCCATTACAGCCTAAACACAACCATAAACCAAACAAAGCCAACAGAGTATAGAGAACGTTCCTAAAGAACGTTCCTATAATTTGTCGTATGGGTGTGGTTTTCCTTTCTGTCGGTGCTTCATCAGCCCCATTGTTGACTAAATATCCCAGTAACTTAAGTTTAAGTTTGAACCCAATGGGGCCATTCCACCACAAATTGACAAAGGGTGGCTCCTTCATGGATCAGATTGGGACATTGGCGGACAGGACTTTCTTATGCCCTGAATCCACTTATGCAAATTGTAGTTGGATCAGGCCAACAGTTCAGGAGTCATAGCCTACGGCATTTAGGCGAGGTCACCGCTGCAAGGGTTTGTTCGGTGGCCGATAACTGTTTGAAATGTTATTCGAAATCTGAACATTCAGGGATTTTCTATCTCGCAAGTGTTCAAGAAATCCGTTACTGGTCAGACTTTTTATAAATGATAAACAGTAAAAGAGTTACGATATGACCTCAGGCCACGCGACTTTCATCGGCCTCGATGTTCCTGAAAATGTTAAATTTTGTCCGCCAGAATAGAAGGCCAATATTTTACTTCCATATATAGCCAATAAAAGGAACGGCGTTTTTAAATGTTGACCCAATGTCATTTCATTGCTTCTTATTTTCAGGTTCGTTCATGTGATTTGGACTTTCCGGATAACACTGAAGGTCGATCTCGATAAAAAACAGACCATATATTTCGGACGATATCGCTCGTCCTTGGACACTGGGCGAGTACATGGCCACAGACCGTGACCCTGTACTCTACTGAATGCATACTTCTTCCCCTAAGTTGATATTGTGGAGTTAAAAGGTCAAACAAAGTCATGTTGTGCCATGCAAGACCCGTGGGCAATTTAAGCGAATATGACGGTTCTATAAATCTGTCTTGAGTACTGAGCAGTCCAAAAAGGATCAGAAAGGATCATTGTTAAAAAAATATTTTATTCTCCTCAGATCATGCCAGGTCGGGTCAACAGTTCTTCAACAACTCAGTAGCACTGATTGGTCTTGAAACTAACACTCAGGTAAATATACTTCACGCATACGTTTTGGAATCACAATTGCAAATGTTTGGTCACAAATGGAAAAACTTGGAAAAAGACCAGTGTAGGCCATCTCGGGTCATATGAGGCCAGCTAAGGTCGAACATGGCAACGTTAGGTGCGAATGTCAAGCAGACGCCATTTGATCACCGCGATCATGCTGATATCTTCTTGAATGACATGGAAATCAGGGATAGGTCTAGTCAGATGAGGTCAATGGCGATAGCAAGCAAAATGTGTCCGTCTCAGCATCAGCATGATAATAGAGGTAAAATGGCGTTTTTCCCTTCGCACCTTTACCTAATCTCAATATACGAATGTTGTAATATCTGGCCTTTTGTCATTGGCCTGATATGACCTTAGATGACCTATATTAATCTTTTCCTAATAGTTTGTTCATGTGTGACCAAACATTTGCAATGATGATTCCCAAATTTTTGCTTGATGTATTTTACTTGCGTGCCAGTTTCGATTTAAATCACTGCTGTATTTTAATGGCTGTTGAACTGACCTGACGTGAGCTAAGGAGTAGAAAATACTTCTTGACAAAAAACAACGTTTTCGACTCTTTTTGGAATGTTTAGCACTCAATATCAGTTTATAGCACCGTCATTTTTGCTTTTGCTGCCCATAGATTTTGGACGTCATGACATGACCTTACTTGATCTTTTGATCCCATGCTTCCAGTTTGGAGTCAATAAATTTGCGTTCATTCTTCATAGAATTGGATGACCTTTCGACCGGTGTCCTCACCTCTGTAGAAGTACAAGTCTCTAAGTTCTTGGAATCATAATGGGAGGGTTTTCGATACTCGCCCCTCCCCCTTCGGATGAGCAAAGATCGACTCGGACACCCGGACATGCGCGAGTTAATGTTGAAATGTTTTAAAAGTTGGAATGTCTAGATCCTTCCAACCCCCTAATCCCCGTGATCTCCAGTCATGACGATTATGTACGTAAGCTGGTAGAATGTTATTGGGCTATACAGACTGAGCACAGCTAAGGGCAAAACTGGTTATCTTTGCGAAGAATCACGGTTTAAACCTACCCGTATTTCACATGCAAATTGGTGAGTGAAGTTGCGAGAAGACATCACTGGTTGCATGCAAACGGTATAGCTTAACCCTGCCGTGGGGTGCTTTCGAAGCCACCCTCCTATTTTTGTTCGCCATTTCCAGAATCTGGTAGGCAACCTGACGAAAGTTGGTGAATTTTCCTAACTATTTTTCCTACGCATTATGTCATGTTTTCGTAATTTTATTTTGGTCAGAGGCCGAGCCAAGTCAAATTTTAGGGAGGCACCTCGGGCCATTTTTAGCTTTGCTGAAGGTAAAAGAAAAATGGCTGCTGAAAATTGGGTTTTTAAGACAGAACTGAAGACTTTATATGAATGTAAAAGTAAATAACTGTGACAGCATCCAAAAATACTTTTGGACTTTGCAAGGTTAGGTAAGGGCGAAAATTAAGACTTGGTTTGAGATAAATATTCTTGCCTCTTATTTTCAAAATGCAATGTCCGGAGCATGTATCACTCAGCGCAGTGCCTCTGCATGTATTTCAGGCTTCAGATTTATGTCAGGTAGGGTCACGGAACTATGGCTCGAAATGTCCGAGCGATTACGCTATGTCGCGACGACCATATACAGAACTTTTAAAAATGCAGTCTATTCAAATGATTAGCGACGTTTTCAGACACCATAAAATAGATTCAAGGCCATTTCCTGTGACTATGAGATCATTCGAGGTCAATTAAGGAGAAAGCTCGTAAATCAGTCTGATGAGTATGTGACCATGACAGTGCGCCCTTTCCTACGACCCTGGCGGCACCTATGCCAACATTATGCAAAAAATGTGATTTGATTTGTATTGTGCTAACCAAGTATAAAATTAAGAGTAAGAACTAAGTTTTTCTTTTCTCTATTTCTCCCATTTTTTGAGCCTATGATTTTCCTCAAAATTCCAAACGTATGGGCCAATGGGAAACATCCCTTCGATTAGCTCTCAATTCATGCAGTTTGAATCAAAATCGGTCCATAAACAGCGAAGTTATAACAAATAGAAATACCCCTTCTAGCTTTTTCGTGCCCTGTATCCACCTCTTTCAAGATTTTCAAGATAGGGTTAATACAACTTTCTTTGTATTAACGCTATTCCCGGCAGGGGGGCTGAATCCGCCCCCCTCGGGTTTTCTGCTTGCCAATTCCAGGGTTTTTGACGCAGCTTCACGAAACTTGGTAACTTTTCCTAGCTATTCTTTCTACGTACTGTAACAAAATTTTGAAATTCCATTTTGCTCAGAGGCGGAGCCAGGCAACGTTTTTGGAGGCGCCTCACGTCATTTTGGGACCTGTTGAGAGTAAAAGGAAAATTACTGCCAAAAATGGCGTTTTTAAGGTAGAATTTAAAACTTTATATGACTGTATCATACTTACATGATGTATGTGCCCAAATAATTGGGCAACTTGCAAACACAATTTTGTTTGTCTCAGGTCACTTAGCAAGATTAGGTCAAGGTCCAAGGTCAAAATTTGGTTTTGTAGTAATAATTTCGGCGCTCTTTTTAATGCCAAACCCAGAATATATATGGCGTAAAAGGGTGCCCTCTATTTGCATACCAAGTTTTAGCTTGATATCAGGTCGCATCACAGAGCTATGACATGAAATGTCAGAGTGCGTACCCTGTATGACAATAGCCTTAAAATGGAATTTTTGAAACAGAGTGAACTCAAATGATTGGAAACATTTACAGATAACATTAAATGTACACGAGATCATTCCAAGTGACTCCACGGTCATTGGAAGTCATTTAAGGTCAAAGATCACAATTTGATCTGAGGAACATAAGACCATGGCAGTTCCCCATTTTTCATGTCCCTGGCACCGCCTATGCTAACATTATACAAACATTGTAACACGATTTGTACTTTTTTAGCATACCATGACTAGCAGAAGTCAAAAAAGTGCTTTTGCCTTTTTTGTTCATTCACTTGTTAAAACGAACTAATCTTTCTATTTTTGAAACCCTGTGAACGTCTGTGAATTTTCTCAAAATTTCAAATGTGTACACCAATTTTAAAAGTCCCATTTATAATCTCTCTATTCATGCCAATTTCATAAAAATCGGTCCATAAACAATGGAGTTATAAAATGTTCAAAAGTGCCCCCATTTTGATGTTTTGCCCCCCTATATCCACCCCTTTCAAAATTTAGAAAATTCCTTTTTAAACGTGTAGTTTACGTCATGGCAAATCGATTGCCGTTTGTTGCAAAGAAATCGGATGTATAGTTCTCGAGGTCTCGGGGGGGGGGCCGAATCCGTCCCCCCTGCCTGGAATCGACGATACCGTCTAGCCCTCCGGGAATAGGTTTAAGATGTAATTTATCACAAGCGAGTCGATTGTCATTTGTCGTCATGAAATCGGACAGGTAGTTCTCGAGACCTCGGGGGGACGAATATGCCCCAGTCTCCCACACTGGGATGCACCCTAGCGCTATAGGTACCGAAAATGTTTGCTGGACCCTTCCCGCGTAATAAGGCAGTGTTTGTCGCTCTCCGTCCACCCCTTCACGAATTTCATGGGGCAACACCACGTTCAACGTCACATTAGCGTTTCCCCTTGCACTAAAACGTTCCACCTCGTTACATAATTGGCCCAACATGACTTTCTAGAGTGAGGTGTAATATTCTCGATAGGATAGCTGTTTTGGCCTCGTGTTGTGATGCAGCCTCCACAATGCCTATTAGCGCGACTATTTCACAAGCGAAACATATTTCTTTGTACACATGCTACATTGTGATGCTCCTTGATTGCAGTCAGTGCCGCTTTTTTCTTCAGCTGTGTTTAGACATTGGCTGAATGTCATTGCCAGTTGACGAGACTTTCTATATTTTAATCGTTTACGTCATCTGACCATCAAACCAAATAATCAACATTAATAATCCTTTCAGTCACAAGAAACCTTGCAGCTAATGAAATTCTTGCCCCGGAACCTTGAACAACAAGAAAAGGTTGCCCTTTGCCGCGTTTCACGGCTCGGGGGGCTTCTTATACCTTTTAATTATTACAGGGAAATGAGACGACGCTTCGTGACTGCAGACGCACTTCTCGAGCTGACTCTGACAGGGGCCGGTTTTTGCGCCGACACCTGTCGGCTGCCCGGAGATATTCAAGACGTCTGAATGTCTCCGCTTTCTTTAATCCCAGTGGCAGCTTATTAAAACTTTTTCCAGGAGGTTTGCGCGGCAAAATTTATCCCGTCACCTGCAGCTGACGTCTCAACCTGCCGGAAGGTACCCTGATCAGAGCCAAGATGTCAAAGATAAAAAACGCCCCATGTCAAAACTCCTGTCATTTTACGCAAGCCAGCTTCACAAGCGTCCTCGAGTCATGAATTGCAATGGTCACGGATCGCAACACCCAAATCCACGACTGACCGAAAGATAGGCCGTCGAGTACTTCATGAAATAATATTCACGTAATGATGTTTTTTCAAATGGCAACATGGACGGACGTGGCAGACGCATTCAGAAATGTCAGGCCGGCGCGTGCGCAGTGGGTGGGAGCCTTCCGTCAGCGACGGAAATGATCTCGAACGGGAGCAAGAGGACTCCGTGGCCCCAACGGAAATTGGCGTTTCGGTTGCCTAACCACGTCCAGCTGGCCTGCGCCGACCGTCGGCTGTTGACCAGGCGATGGCCGGTACAGAGCGGTGCGGACCACACTGCGCCAGCTCCTGCTAACTTCACTCAGTGGCCACGGCCCAGAAAACCACGGACAGTCTCGCTATTTCGCGTCCCAGCGATTTCGCGCGGGCATTGCCATGTTCCGGCGATTTGAGGGTCTTGAGGCGCATCGTTGGAGAAAGCGGCGGAGGTAACCTCCGCCATCTTCAAAAATTGGTGTGGCATGCAACACCAACCCTAAACAGGGGATGTTTCCAAAACTAGGTTTGGCATTGAACTACCCACACCCAAAATTTTGATTTTTTTGCAAAATCAGTGAGTACAAAATTGAAAGCAAATCATACCGCAGAACATGCAGATTATGGAACAATGTAATCATAGAGCACTCCAGCCCATTGGCTGTGCAGAGTGTACCGCTTAGTTCGCTGCACTTTCCAATGCTGTTTACCCAGTGCTGCGGTGTAAACCTGTAATAAAAGAACCTGCGGGTAAAAGAAAACTTATTTCTAAGTCATTCCCATCAAAGCCAAACATGAAGTGGTTGAAATCTGACGAGAAAATGATGGGGGGCCGGAGATACGGGCTGACCTTTGCCACACCAACTTTCAAGGCATTTCTCCACCATGTTGAGGCTAGTTTTTGCTCGATTCAAAGATGGAGGTTATAATGTTTCCTGTGAGCGATAGGCTACACAGAACTGAGTAACTGGAGATTATAAGACAGTGGTTTCCTAATGGCCGGCGTTTGCCCCGCCACATCTTGAGTCAAAACATGACCTACGTCATTCGACGTCTTAGAGTGACGTCGGTGCGACCCACGTACTGCCCTCACAAATGGACAATTACGCCACGAGTGATTGCCATTGACGAAAGTAGCACTCCGTCATCGTGTTGAGCGCTCCTTCACCGTTAAGCCGATGTTCCTGGGACGGTAAGCGAAGGGAGCCACATTTTCGCTCTTATATTATATTTTTTACGTTTGTGCATCCTCGTTATCCCTGGGGTTTCAGGCGCAATGAAAATAAAATAATTTTAATAAACATAAAAGCAGCAACAATGGATATGATCGTTGAAACGAGACATCGGAAATGGGCATGATGACAGAGGATGAGTCTACAATAGCACGTGCCCAGATGAGCACCGCTTCCGGCAAGATGCTGTTCAGCATACGACCAGGTGTGGGACACCTGCTCAAATGGTGATAATGGTAATGCCCTGCGTTACTATCATTAATAAATGATAATAAGGCCCTGCGCAAGGGTCTGATGTTGTTATCCAGTGGGAAACCACGAAAAGGCAGAAATGTTTTCGTCGCTGGCAGTGTTGCTGCGGAGTTATCCTGCCAATCCTTGGTCGGATGCACAACTTAACTGCCACCGTTCTGTTCAGCAGCCCCGACGCCTCTCTCTGACGAGCTCTTGAGCGTCTTGTGAACCCCGCCCTTTGATGAATGCAACCTATTGTATACATCCTGTAGAGTATGGGACGCCGTTTCAAAATATCTGGCCTGGACCTGTCTTTGAATGCCAAATTAAGCGTGATTGCAACGATTTTGAGCAAACTAACTGACGTGTTGTTCCAGTAAAACTCTCCGACGTTGAGTCTCGATCCTTCCCCATAGCACTGCGTTCGAATAGACCAGGTGCATTTGTGGCTCACAAGGCATGTAAGTAAATCATGCTGGGAGCGCCAGAATGTAGGCGGGTGGATTGCCGTTTCACCCACAAAACTGCAGAAACTAAGCTCCCAGGCAAGTATTAAACATTGGCTCCCATATTTTAAATTACCCAGCTTGTGAGTAGTGGCTATCAGTTATTGATGCTAATCTGTCAGTTAACTTTAACTTTTTAACCCTTAACTTTTTTCGTGTGTAAATTTTGCTATTAGCTAGCACAGGCGAGGCCGTAGAACGAGTGGGATTTAAACTGCAATGAGGATCTGCCTCGGAAGAGACAGAATTCTAGTCGGTTGGTTGGTTATTGGGGCTTAGGGGCGCACCGACTGCAGGGTCATTCGGCGCCCAAGACAGAATTCTAGCTCAATCTAGTTGCGCCGGAAATTCCATTGCCCGTTTTACCAGTAGCACTCAGATAGAAATTCACTATGATGTGATGTGGGTGCGAACAGACCTGCCACGAAATCTACTCATCAAACACCGATACGCCTCTCCCTTATTGTCAGCGGCGTATATGTTGTCTTACGAGTATGCTCATTGGCAGCATGTGGTTATTTTGTACGAGGCGCAGTCCTCGCGTCCCACATACGACTACACCCCTTTAGAGTTCGCCTCCGGCCGCCCTCCGCCGGCACCAACGAACGGCGATCAGCAGGTTATGTTGCGTTAATATATTTTAAAGCACGCGCGCACACGGCACATGCACTTCCTCTGCTCGTAAAACAGTACAGAGGAAAGAGCATGGTCAGTTTGGATGGTGAAACACGTCTCATCGGTGTGACCCTGGCCACACCGATGAAGGCTAAAAGGTTCACGGTTTTCCGGGACGGTGACGTGTAATAAATATAACGTGCTGCTAACGCAGTTTTTATCCCTGAAACTTTAAGGAAGTCATGGAATTCAGATTTATCGATTTCAAGCAATGTTTGATAGCTGGACTTCACGACAGGTTATAACGAACTAGTTTAACGATCTAATAAAAAAGAAGTTAAATGGCCACCAAATAAACTCAACAAAGAATTCGTCGGAGGAACCAAAACATATTTCACGAAAACATCCTTTGGTTGCTACGTCCAATCAACCGCAAAGTTTAGGAAACATCCCCAAAACCTGAAAAATACCACAGACGGTCGGCTGAGGGCTGGGCTGAGCTCAGACCGTGCACTGCTCGGGACGGCTCGCGCGCTCCGCAACGGGATTCAGCGGCCAGTCAGTGCCGCCGGGGGCGTGCACGGCCGCCGCACGGACCAGCCAGCCGCGTCTCGGTGGCGTTCCGGTGCCGAGCGTCCCTCGACAGAGCTGCTGCGACTGCAGCCAGTGCGGCGGCCACGCCGCACCTGCCGGCGCCTCCGTCCACTTGTTGGGCCCAGTCGCCGCATGCTTGACTTCGACTGACCGAGCCCGGCCCGGCCGCGCGACGGTGGAGAGCGAGTTCTCCTCGCCATCCTCTGTCGACGCCGGGTCGGCGATCGCCGCCCAGCAGAACGCTGCGCCGCACGGCACGGCCGCTGAAATCGCGCGCGATGGTTGGCCGAGAGAACCGGCCGGGCGCGATAATTGGCCAGGTAGGTGGAGCGGTGCTGGTGATTTTCGGGAAAGACGAGGTGTGCAGGCTGCGACCGCTGAAGCGCGGAGCATCACCAGAGGGGCGCGGCGGGCCACCATCACCTCCACTTGGACCACTGAGAGCAGTTGCTGAGACCTGAAACAGACGCGAACATTCGTTGTCGTTTCGAAGCTGGGTGTGCATGCCTTTTGTATGCACAGATAAAAGGCAAACATCTTCCTTGCAGCGCGATCAACAAAGTTCTGTTAAGAACTTTGGTATCAGGGATTTAGATGACTGGTTTCGGTAGTCCGTTAATCCTTGCGGTGAGCTTGTTTTTATCTCCAGTCTTTATCTCCCCAGTGAAGGCGAAGATCCATACCCTGACTTTTTCTCCCATAGCAATGTTCTTGACGATAAGGCACTGCCAGGAGCTTCCGAATTTTTTTTTCGTGGAGAAGTGAAACAGTTGCAAACAGCGGAGCGGCCTGTACATGACACCACTTTGCCTTGCCGAAACCACAGACCCCAATCTCAGAGCTTGCGGTACAAGACGAGCCAATGATTTGAACACGAGCCGCCTCCTCTGCCTCTGCTCTCACCTGTCTGCGCTGGCTGCCTCGGCGACCGCCACCTGGCAGTGGGCGTCGTACGGAGCCCACGCGACTGGGCCGAGCCCGCCCCGTGCCCCCGCCGCCGCCGCCGCCGCCGCCGCCGCCGCCGTTCCGTTCACTGTGTCCGGCTCGGCGCGCGTGCCCAGCACGGCCCAGACCATGGCGCGGATGACGGCCAGCAGGCAGACCATGACCAGCAACAGACTGGTCAGATACACGCCCAGCTCGATGCACAGCTGCGCGTCCGAGCCTGGCGGCGGCCTCTCGCCGGCCAGCCCGTTCCTCGGCCAGGCGCGGCGCCGAGCCGGAGTGCTCCACGCGCAGCGCGTCGGCGCCGTTCGCCAGGCCCTGCAGCATGGACATGGCCCGCGCGGAGGGACGGCCACCGACCGGCGACCTCGCGCGGCCGCCGCGTCCGTCCTGCGTCGGCGCCGGCGTCGGCCGAGACGCAGCGTCTGCTCCGGCTGGCGTCGGGCGTCGGTGTGCGCCGTCCGTCGGCGACGGGCCGGCCGCGCTCAGACGGCGAGCGGCGCGCGCCGGCCGGACGTCGTCGATTGCCGGCCGGCGACCGGGGGCGGCGGCGCCGCAGCCTGGACGCGCGGAAACGGAAACACCTCCGCACGGGACAGCCGGGGAGCTATGCGCAGAGACCAAGCCGTGGTCCAGGTCGACATTGACCACAGCTTTGGTAGCATGAAGACACGCTCTCGTTCTACGGGAATATAGCGTTACTTTTCGTTTTTCGTCTTTCCTTTTCGATTGACACAGAAACGAAAACGGTCAATGTTGGCCTCTGAAGAAAGCAATAGCGAAATGCTGCGCAATTATATTGCCTTGTTTCTGAGCGAAGGACAATGCAGAAATCATAAGAAAACTTTAGTGATTAAATGAAACTCATAGCGAACGCTACTGGACCACCGCATGCTGACTGCAATGGGAACAACTAGCACTGAAGTGGGCAAGAAGATGTGTCGTAATTGGTGACGGCTGGGACGAAATTTGCCGGATATCGGCACAGACGTAATTAACGAGGGGGCAATATACTGCACTTCCTCTAAGTCTGCCGTCGTCCTGCTTTCTGTCTCGTGTATTACTACACAAAAGAAGCTTCCTGCGTTTTTTCTCGTTTTTAATGAATGCGCCGCAGAATCCCTATCGCCTGCTTGATCGGCGGCCCGTTACACCCAGCCTGTCTCGTCGGTAATTGTGCGTCCCGGGTACAGAGAAGAGGCCTGGGCAGACGGTGCAGGCGCGGCAGGATGCCGCATTGCTGAACGCCGCCGTGCTTACCGGTAGAATCTCGCCGTGGCTGGGCACGTGACGTTGCGCCACCCGCCGGCCTTCCGAGTCGGCCTGCGGCTTACCGGGCAGGGACGTGCCGGCGTCATCCTGAGAGCGCGGCTCTGATCGGGCTTTCGAAACGGAAATAATCCTCTGACGTGCAGAGGATTATCGTTCGTGCCTGGGCTGCGTGCTCAGGTTCTTGTTCTGTGCCGTGTGAGGTAAACCCAAGAGGCTGGGCCGTGCGTCGTCATTAGGTCGACCGACGCTTTGAACTGTCTTGGGTTACACTTGAATTACTGGCATTGGAACCATTTTGAATGTGGCTGCTCGCCTCACCGGTTGGCTCGGGTGGTGCGAGTTCGGAGTGAAAGCTTCTACTGAAGATGGCCCATTACATACCACTGCGCACACACTAAAGTGTTCAGACAGTCGTAACTACAACAAATGACTTTTAATCAGGCTTCGGTCCCAACGTTTTGCTGTAAAAAGTGCCGTCCGCTGTGGTATTTTGTAATTGGTTGTGGTGTATTGCCCTCTGCCGCGCTCATTCTTAGCAGACTGGCCCGCATCATATAGGAGCCGGACTCGCCTCAAAGCGTAGCATTCTCTAGACATAATGACAATTTGCAAACACATAATTCATACGAATCGAAAAGATGTGCAGTCAAAGATGGCGCAGCCAGGGATGACTGTTCTCGCATATTTGAACTGTCATTTATGGTCGGGCAGCAAATCTCAGAGATGGCGAAAGAACTGTCACCTCTTCAATAAACGTTCGTGAGTAGATACGAGCGTCTGCAGAATTTTCATGCGTTGCAGAAAGACGATGTAGCTTAAGCCTGAGTGAAAGTTAAAAAAAACGACAACACCTTTGACTGGTATGAATTATCTCAACTGACAGACGCGTTTAACGGAGCTCGGAGCATGTAGTCTGGCCAGTATGCGATGATCTAACCTCAAATGGGATACAGGTGCTTGAGAAATGTACAGCTTCATGAGTTGCTGCTACGTGTGTGGCACGCTATAAGGTGGGGCAGAGACCGTATCAAGTTGGCGGCGGTCCTGCCAATTATGGATAATTTTAACATTAGCTCTAGGGTGTTCAGCGGAAAGGAGTCACCGAAAAACGGCTCTGGCCCTACTTGATTCGGAAACCTCGTACCCAGATGGCTGTAGAGCATTGTGTGACGAGCTGAGTATCAATCAGATTTTTACGAAGACCAGGGGACGTTCGCCTGACATCGATGTTTTTTATGGTTAAAATCTTAAACCCGGCGATCCTGATAAGCTGTTTCGTACCAGCGGATAAGGCGCCTATTGCCCGTGCCTTATCTCAGCTTTGCTCAGAAAGGGAAGCTATCCGTCACGAGCCGTGGAGGCACCACTCCCGGGGCCGAGTAAAGCCGCATTCCCACACCGGCAGCTGCCGGCGGGCGGTCAGTGACATTCTGTCCGCCGCGGAACGTCAGACCGCCGGCCGTCGTTTTCGCGGCGCTCCGCGGGGCGCGTCTCCGCCGACGGCGCGGCGGGCGGCGGCAGAGGTCCGCTGGTCTCGGGACGGACGGCGTCGCCGCGGGGCAGACCGGTTCCCCGCCGCCGGCGGCTGGGGCGGCCGGGCCGCGCGGCGACGTCCCCGCCTCTCGCCGACCTTGTCCACAAACCGGACGCCGCGGCGTTGCATAACGGTCCACTAGGAGAAGAGCGGCGCCGCTCGGCTGATCCAGCGCCGAGCCGGTCACGGCCTGCGGGCGGAGACGGGCACGCTCTCTTCGCACCCGCCGGCCTCGGCCGGCCGTCCAGCTGCCAGTCAGCCGCGGTGTCACAAGTCAGACGGCTGCTCCAGCATGGGCTGGCGGAAGCGGTAATCTTCGCTCAAAGCAAAAACAGCAGTTGACTGGTGGCTTGCAGGATGTTTTGGCTCGCCAAAAATCGTATTCGTTTCGCTGAGCCGTCGCTTCCCGTTTCATTGAAAATCACGAACATCTCCGGCTGGATCTCAGCACGAAATCCGGACGTGAGGCCCTCGGATGGCCGACGTTGCTGGCCGCGTGGTCGCCGCCGGCTATCACCTGCATCTGGCGATCCTTGGCCGGCTGGCGGGATTGACGTCAGGAGTGGTCTGAGCCGCTAATCTGATCCGGACGCCGCCCCCCCCCCCCCCCGCCTTCCCCGTCCTGCCGGCCCTCTGCAGCTGCCGCTTGCAGGCATGCCGAGTGAAGACCGCGCTGCCCGCTCACCGCCCGCCCAAGGCCAGCGCCTCTTGCGCTCCAGCGCGCCGGTACGTTGCTCTGTTATCGGGATTACTTTTCGAAGTGGCCGGCGTGAGGCGGCGTCAGCGGCGCGGTCCGGCCGCCGCGTGACTGGCGGCTCAGCGGTGCGGCTCCCGCGCGCCGGACGGCGGGCTCTTCTGGGAGGCCACCTCTGGCGTGCCTCGGCGCCTCCCCCGCTCCGCAATTTGGCCGCCAGAGCCGCCAGGTGGTCCATTTTGTCGGACAGTTATGCTGCATTTCCAGACCGGTCTGGCCTGACTGTCCCCTCTGGACCACTGGGGTTTTTCGATGTTTGTAGCTTAAGCCTAAGTTGAGTTTCCGTAGAAATAAGGGTGTCGTCAGTGCGTTGAACCAGTGCAATCCGTGTTCTTAGCGGAGATGAGCAGAGCAATGGGACACAACGATCGTATGCCAATATTGTAGCCAGTATTTTCTGAAATGAGATAGCCAAAGAATCAAAAAGACATTGAAAAAAAACATAACAGCTTCGGCACTGAAGCCACCAATTAATAGTCTATCAATGAACAAAACGATGGTAATAGCCAGGAGATCCATTTCTATTGCCTTGGCTCCCTCAGTTACATTAGCAGAGAAGAAATTCGAAGTTTTCAGTGGAGAAAATGATTCGTGTAATGACTGCCGACTGGCAGTCGTCTAAGAAGGATGCTCCTCGAAGTCTGTTTAATGTCAGTATGTTGTGTGTGAGTCCGGCCGGTACCAGCGGTCGGGCGTCAGTATGTTGTGTGTGAGTCCGGCCGGTGCAGGCGGTCGGGCGTCAGTATGTTGTGTGTGAGTCCGGCCGGTACCAGCGGTCGGGCGTCAGTATGTTGTGTGTGAGTCCGGCCGGTGCAGGCGGTCGGGCGTCAGTATGTTGTGTTTGAGTCCGGCCGGTACCAGGCGGTCGGGCGTCAGTATGTTGTGTGTGAGTCCGGCCGGTGCCGATGGTCGGGCGTCAGTATGTTGAGTCCGAAGTCTGGCGATCGGGCTGACTCGGCCGTGTCTCGCAGATCGTGCTCGCCGCCGCCCTGGCGCTGGCCTCGGCCAACCTGAAGGAGCTGCTCGCCGGCGGCGGTGACCACCACGGTCACCACGGTCACCATGGCGACCACCACGGTGACCACCATGGCGACCACCACGGCGACCACCACGGCGACCACGCCGCCGACCACCACGGCGAGCACCATGGTGCCCACCACGGCGAGCACGCCGCCGACCACCACGCCCATCACGAGGAGCAGTCGGTGGCGGTGCCGATCGTGCGCCAGGAGTTCAAGAGCCAGCTGGACGGCTCCTTCGCGGCCGGGTTAGTACTGACAGCGACAGCACGCGGCGCAACAGCTGATTCGTTCACGGGTGTCGTTTTGCAAATGTCTTTTCTTGTGGCGCGTCGAAATCATTGGCCTCATTTTCCGAGCGGTTTTCTGCGGATTCTCCTCGCAGGATGGCGCAACCCAACCTGCTTAACCCTATTCCCGGAGGGTTAGACGGTATGGTAGATTCCCGGCAGGGGGGGCGGATTCGGCCCCCCCTGAGATCTCGAGAAGTACTCGTCCGATTTCATCGCAACAAACGGCAATCGATTTGCCGTCATGTGAACTACATTTTTATAAAAATAAATTTTCAAAATTTTGGAATTTGTGGATATAGGGGGGCAAAAATGTCAAAATAGGGGGTACTTTTAGACTTCTTATAACTCCGTTGTTTATGGACCGATTTCGATGAAACTGGCATGAATCGAGAGATTATGGATAGGGCTTTTACCATGGGTCCCCAAATCTGAAATTTTGAGAAAATACATGGGTGTTCACGGGGTTTCAAAAATGGGAGGATTAGTTTTCTAACAACTGGATGAACAAAAGAGGTAAACACCCTTTTTTGGCTTCTGCTAGTCATGTTATACTAAAGAAGTACAAATCGCATTACAATGCTCGTATAATGTTAGCATAGGCGGCGCCAGGGACATGAAAAAAGGGGGAACTGTCATGGTCACACGTTTCTCAGATCAACTTGTGACCTTTGACCTTAAATGACCTCCATTGACCTTGGGGTCACTTGGAATGATTTCTTGTGCATTTAATATTATCTTTAAACCTTTTCAATTATTTGAATTCACTCTATTTCAAAAATTTTCGTTTTATGGCTATTGCGATATAGGGTACGTGCACTGACGTTTTAGGTCATAGCTCCGTGACCCGACCTGATATCAAGCTAAAACTTGGTACACAAGTAGAAGGCACCCTTTTACGTGATATATATTCCGGGTTTGGCATTTGAATAAACGGCCCCGAAATTATAGCAAAAAAAACAAATTTTGACTTTTGACCTTGACCTGGCCTTGTTAAATGACCTCAGATAAACAAAACTATATCTGCACATTGCCCAACTATTTAGCTATACGTCCATATAAAGTTTTAAGTTCTATCTTAAAAACTCTGTTTTTGGCAGACATTTTCCTTTTACCCTTAACATGGCCAAAAATGGCCTGAGGTGCCTCCCAAAAACGTTGCCTGGCTCCGCCCCTGTCCAAAACAGAATTTTGAAATTTTGTCACGGCACGTAGAAAAAATAGCTAGGAAAAGTCACCAAGTTTCGTGAAGCTGCGTTAAAAAGCCTAGAATTGGTAAGCAAAAAACCTGAGGGGGGGCGGATTCCGCCCCCCCCCCTGCCGGGAATAGGGTTAACCTTAGCTGTCGTCCTTTCTTGAGGTATGCAATAAGACATCAGGCTTGTCGTTTACTGAGAATGGCTTCATTCGGAAAAAATGGCCTGCCAGTCATAATACTCGACAATGTAAATGAATTCAGCCGTAACTGTCAGTGCAGACACTAGCGGTTCAGGCTCAGAGTCGGCCGCATGTGAGGCGCTGCAGCGTGCGAGAGACGTTCGACTCGATGCCGCTGCCGTCAGTTTCGAGACGGCCAACGGCATCACCTCCGACATGTCCGGCGAGAACAAGGCTGTCGGCGGAGACCCGAACAAGATGGGCATCGTGATGCGCGGCTCCTACACCTACAAGACGCCCGAGGGCGACACAGTCAGCGTGACGTGAGTGGAGCGCCTGCCGCGGGGCCGAGCTCGACGGCCGCCTCTCTGAGAGCTTGCTCTGTCCGCAGTCTTGACGGACTCCGAAATCCGTCTTGGTTCGTCTCGATGTGGCGGTTCGTTTCTGATGTTGACTCGTTGGGAATCGGTTGTCGTTGCGGTCTGAACACGTCTAAGCTCCGGTGATGAGGCAAATGTACGAGACAGAGCCCGAATAGTTCTGAGACATTTCTTTCCATGAGACGCCAAAGGTTTGATTTTACTTGTAAACAGTGTCAGGGACAGGGGCCATTCTGCCCTGTACCTTCCGTTCCTACAACTGTTTCCCACAATCGTGTTCTTTCCTTGGATAAGCAACGATATGAATGCTGCTGCAATTCTTGCAGTTACATTACTTCCAACGAATATAGAGTGTGAATTATTGTACCATGTATAAATGGCACACATAAAAAAGCGTAGGACATTAAGAACATTAAGTAAGGATTTCGCGTCCGTGATCGGTAGCTCAGTTGGTAGAGTGCTGATCTCCCAGTCCTGGCAAGCCGGGTTCGAATCTCTCGGCGTTCGATAGTTGGCCGGCGGGTCAACTGGCAACTGGCAAACATAGTGGCACGCTGACTGCCACACGGTCATGTGGCACCCTTGGACGGCACCTTAAACTTTCGCCGCGAAACCAGTCGTTTCCTGGAACTGAGTGATCGGGTGTAGGGATCGGAGTCTGTGCAGTAGGCTATGCTTAGCTCGGGCTCCGATCGCTAGCATCGCTCCATTAGACTACTTGGATGAAATTTAAAAAGGCCAGTCAGTCTCTTCTCATCTTAGACCGATTACCTTTCAAATGTCGATCTACTGAATAGCTTCACCATAGTTTAAATCTCGCATTCAGCAGCAACACCACGTAGCCTCTTCCTGCGGGACTCGCTGTCGGCCGCCAGCCGACAGTTCGAGACTGCTTGATGCGGCGGTCGCATACTTCCACCGGTGCCTGCGCGGCGGCTGCCATCTTGCCTGGCCTCACTCGGTCTGTTGCTGCCCCTCAGCTGGGAGGCGGACGAGGAGGGCTTCAAGCCGGAGAGCTCGGTGATCCCCAAGTAGAGGGTCGCCTGGCTCGGCCGACTCCAGACCATCGCCCGGCGCGCCGCCGCGTGGCCCACCACCAGCGGCCGGACAGACGCGGATGACGCGGCCCGGGTCCGCCTCGTCCCGCGGCCTCCGGCGGCCCTGGCGCCGGCCATCGCCGTCCGATGACGTCAGCTGGCGTGTCGCGTCGGCGGCCGAGCCCGCGCTGGAGGCTCCGCTGCGCTGAGGTTAACCGTGCGCTCTTCTGTGTTTGTCTGAAAACGAGTGGCCTGAAACGTTCCCCCTGTCTAAAACGTTTCTGCGATGTTGGCGTCAGTACACAATACATTGAGGATCATCCATCAAATGTGTTTTTCTTTTGTCGCTCTTGGCTGGCTGTTCACGAAGCGTTGAAGGAGACATTGCACATAAGACACGTCTTTTACGTCAAGATTGCCAAGGTGAAGTGAATGGATCCATTGTTAAAATATGTTTCCGCTCAAAAGTCTACATTTACGGAGTCTAAAGGCAATGTATCGGAAATCCCCCACCCCTGTCATATTCAGGCTTGTTCGCATGTGACAACCAACAAGCCGAAGGAACGGTCCAAACCCATCAGAAATAACGGAATAAAATGGAAATTGAGCTGACCTCAGGCCACTGACTTTGATTTTGACAGCAAACTTACGAACTTAAGATAGCGTATTCTTAGGAATGTCCTCGAATACTATCCTTAAAAGTTTAGGTCGATCGACCTGATTGTGTGCTTTATGCAAGACTAAATAAAAAATATCGGAGGTTGGCCTCTTTCACATGGCCTAGGTCAGTGACTTGATACGACCGGAAGTTGAAATCTCTGCAGAACATGTGGGAACGATGTAAGGCACGCTACTGAATGTTTCAGCGCGTCAGGTGGGCTGTTTTTTCCTATCACCAAAAGTCCTTAGGGTAGAGGGCATAAAAAGCGTCCCCCCCACTTTTGGCGTGGGTTAATCAAGGTTTTAGGGTAAAAAGTTCGTATCGCAGAAGTTCGTCGGACAAAAGCTCGCCGTGCAGAAGACTGTCGTGTAAAAGTTCGCCTAGGGAAAAAGTTTTGTCTAGGACAAAAGTTCTTCGTGACAAAGCTCGTCGTGAAAAGATTTGTCCAAGGCAAAACTTTGTCGAGAGTGAAAATTCGCCAAGGACAAAAGTTCGTCTAGGACAAAAGTTCGTCTTGCAAGAAGTTCGTCTTGGGCAAAAGTTCATCTAGTACAAAGGTTCGTCTGGGACAAAAGTTCTTCTCGCAGAAGTTCGTTTAGGACAAAAGTTCGTATGAGGCAAAAAACTGTACTGGGCAAAAGTCTGTCCAGGACAGAAGTCCGTCATTTCGAATTACCACCATCATCACAGATGTTTGTCTAGAACAAGAATCCGTCAAGGGCAAAAGTTCGTCTTGGACAAGTTTGTGTCGCTAATGAAAAATATTCGTACTGCAAAAGGTATGTACGGAAGAGGTTTGTAGGAAAAAGGTTTGTAAGGGGAAAAATTCGTGAGCAAAAAGGTTCATAACCAAAGGTCCATGTCGGAAAAAGTTCGTATCGGAAAAGGAGTGACCTAAAATAATAACCTAACTTAACTTCTTTGTTGTACCGAACCAAGTCCGATCGCACCCCTTACCGGCCTGCAGCCTCTAGTGTCCTATACCGCGCCTCCGGCGCAAACCCTGATCGACTCCTTTCCTATACGAACCTTGGCTTACGAGCTTTTGGCTACGAACATTTTTCCTTACGAACCTTTCCCTCACGAACCTTTTTCCCACGAACCTTTCCCTCACGAACCTTTTTCCCACGAACCTTTCCCTCACGAACTTTTTTCCCACGAACCTTTTCCATACGAGTCTTTTGCAATTCAAACTTTTTGCGTCCCGAATCTTTTCCGATAAGAGCCTTTTACCATATGAACCTCGAGCATACGAACCTTTGGTTACGAAACTTTTCCCATACGAACCCTTCACTTACGAACCTTGGTCCGGTTACCTACTCGCCTGTTACTCGGGCAGGTCAATACGATGCACAGTGGCTAAAGCTGATGTGCATGAGTTTAAATGGGTTCAATTCCAGACCCGGCCATGAGTGATCAGAGCCTCATTCATCAATATGACTTCATTGGATGTCATCTGACCATTGGAAATTTTTATTGACTAGACTGTATTGCCCTTAACGACTTTCGTGCGAGAACCATATGACACGAACAGTCCTTTTGCCTGGACGAACTTTTGGCCCAGACGGACTTTTGTCCTAAACGAATTTCAGTCAGACGAACTTCTGACCTAGACGAAATTTTGTTGGAATAACTTTTGTCCTATACGGACTTTAATGAGACGAACCTTTGTCCTAGACGAACTTTTGTCCAGGACGAGCTTTGTCCATACGAACTTTCGCGAGACGAACTTTTGCCCTGAGATGAACTTTTGTCAGACGAACTCTTGTCCTTACGAGCTATTGCCCGCCAAACTATTGTCCTACGAACTTCTGCCCAAAAACCGCTAAACAAGGAATGTTTCCACTTCTCCGACTAAAAAAAAGCTTTAAAGGCCAAAAATTTTGATGTATGATCATTTTATCGCGGCTTTGCATTGAAACCAGAGACCTAGGGTTGACAATCATAGTCTTCAAAGGTTTTTGAAGTTTTTTTTTTCACTGAAGGAGGTCCAGTCCATTTTTCAGTATTCATATCTGAGGAAAAGAACCACGAAGCAAGGACTATAAGCAAGGACTTGTTTGCACTGAATTTTGAAAACTTGGGGTCCTTTTAAAGACCGGTAATCAGGGGCGGATCCGGGACCTCGCCAAGGGGGGAATGGTCAGCGAGTGGCCCCATCCCGGCCGCCTTCCCCAATTTTTGGCTGTTCGGATAGAAGAAAATCGCTGGTCTGCTGGTGTCCAGGAGGAAATATTTTATGCAATTCTGCGCTTTATTTTTGCAAAGTGCAATAAACGAAAAAAACTCAAACACGCCACCGTATTTAGGAAAACATTACGTTTTACTCTCCTACGAATTGTCCGAAATATGACAACATCGGCGGGATTTTAGGAGGCTGCGTCTCCCGTATGTTTGAAATGTCTTGTCTGTGTCTGGCCCTGGAGCCCTTTTCCCTCCTCGTAATTTCTGGAGACTTTTGCTGGCTTAGGTTAGGTTCTCTCTTGCACTTAAAGAAGCATTTTTGATGGTCTCGGACCGTCTGCCGTGTCAGGGCCCTCTAGTAGTCTCAGATTCCTTCCGCAGTTTCTCGTATCCCTTGGGACATCTCAGGCGTTCCTTTGGCAGTTTTAGGGACTCCTCGGGCAGTTTTATGGACTCATCTGGCAGTTTCAGTGGCACTTAAGCCATCTCGGATTCCCTCCTGTCGTCCCTGGGTAATTTTTGCCGCCTTAGGAGCCTCTCAGACACTAATAAGGGCCCTCTTTGCCGTGACAAAGGCGCCTCTGGCAATGCTCTAGCTCCTTTGGCCGTTTTAAGACCTGTCTGGACAACTTAAGATTTAACAGTGTCGGGGCTGCTCTGGTCGACTCAGGGGCCCTTTTTCTAGAGGCTGTCAATTCGCCCCGACTGGGGGGGGGGCGCTTGACCGCCCCTTGAGGTTTTTCCGAGATCGCGAGAAAACGAACAAACGCAGCGCCAGAAAACTTTGTGCATCTCTTGCTTTATAATTTTTACACCATGTGTCAAATTGTTGACCTCAGATCAAGTAAGGTGTCTGACCTACGTCAGGTCAAATGGACCTATGCCCGAAAAAGTTTAGTGCCCTGTTACTTTTTTGCAAAACATGATATCACAATAATACTTTCAAGGCTTAGAGACTTTGATAAACCCAACAAATCTGCTATGTCGGATTCTACGGAAATGTTTTGGTCATTGACCTAAGGTCAAATCCGTTTTCAACATAAGTCGTCGTTTTTTTCGAAAACTGACGGGATTCTTTGCAACAACTTGAGTACCGGGAGATTCGGGCACCCATTCGCCGTCAATGGGCAAAGTTTCGATGACCTTCAACCATTGACCCGAGGTCAGGTCACGAATAATTAATATGAGCCAAAATGCACTGCCATCAGAATCGGTGGTGAATGGCTCAGATCGGGCGGAAAATGGCAGATTTGGCTCGCACGATTGCAAAGAATACCAAAAAGTTCAAAAGGTTTACAAAAATCGCAAATTTTGGAAATAAACAGGCTCTCGCGAATAAAGCTCCACCGATTGTGGAGATTGGTAACTATCGAATTTTTTCAACATCGCACAAGAAACCATCGCCAGAACCACTAGGATGAAGAAACAGCACTTGGATAGACATATTTCGCGAAAATAAAAGAACGTTAAAATTAGTTCTCGTTAATTTCATACCGCCTTCGTCGGCGGCGCCCACCATGCAGCGTTGCGGAGATCGCCATGTCTTTAACTCAACGTTTCCGAGTATATGTTAAACAAGTCAAAGAAATTAGACGTGTATCGGCATCTGCGAACTTTTACCTGTCCGCTGGCGCCTACATCTAGACTTTATTAGTTACAGCCCTTCAGATCCAGGCCGTTTCTCAGTCTCATGCAGGCGGTTATGAGGAAGTATACATAGGGCGTGAATGGCCTAGATATCATCCAAAACTAAAAATGAGGCCAGTTTCAAGGTCTATACGTCACGAGTTTCCCAGCGGCGTGCCTATTTTTATCGTATGACGAACCGTTCGGGAGGGGACTGCGTAGTGTAGTGGTTGCTCGCCTTGTGGCGGAAAAGTCCCCGGTTCGAGTCCGGATAATAGCGAACATTTCGCCGTCCCTCGCAACAACCGGAGTGCGAGGTTGCGACGCGAAATGACCCTGGCAGTCTAGAGCGTCGTTAAATATTACAACAACCAACCGTTTGGGAGTTAAAGGAGGGACGGTCAACCGACCCCCCCCCCCCCTCCAGTTGGGCGTGCATGACTTCCCACAGTCGGGAGCGGGTTAATAAGCATTCTCAAAGGCTCCTCTCTAGCAATCCCAGTGGACTCCCCTGTTGTCCTAGGTGCCCCCACTTGGTATCTGGGGAGCATTTTTGCCGTTTCAGGGGCCCCCTGGCAGTTACAAAAGACCTTTTGGCGGTTTCAGGGTCCCTGTGCAGGTTCATGAGCCCTCTGAACGTCTCCGGTGGTCTCCGTGGCTTTATCAGATGTATTCCTTTGTTACATGGGGTAGGCAGTCTGAGAGCCCTCTAGCCGTATCAGTGGCCTTTGTTGGCGCTTCAGGAGCCTCGCTGGCAGTCTCAGGGGGGCCTTTTCCGTGCCAGGAGCCCGTCTAATACACCCAGAGGCCCTCTGACAGTCCAGGGCCCCCATACCGTCCCAGAGGTCCTCTTATTGTCTTTGCCTCGCAGGGACTCTCCTACCTGTTTGGCGGTCTCAGGGGTCATCTGCCGTACAGGGGCCCATCTTGCCGTCTCAAGACCCAGGTGATCTTCGGGGGGGGGGGGGTATTTACGGAAGGCATACCAATACGGCACCAGATTTCTGTGATTGGCTGATTCAGCGAGTGACGTTTCTTAGATGATGTCATATTTGGAAACGCTTTTCGATTGGCGGTTGCCGTTAAGGCCACAGCAGTGCTGCAGTCAGGTAGTCAGAAAATGACACCGCAAGGAGGAACGTCGCAACCGCTGTGGAGATGGGGAGGGGCAAACGTGATTTTTACCTCGTTTCTTTCTACGCACCACCATAAGCTTAATGTTAAATGTTGCCCAAAGTTGGGGGAGCAGCTGCCCCTCTGCCACCCCCCCCCCGCCACCCCCCCCCCCCCCGGTTCCAACACCCCTGGCCGCAAGACCCATTTAGCGAACATCTGGCACGTAGCCAAGGCCCTCGTTGTGGGAGGGGCTGCGAGTGTCAGATTTTGTCATATGTCACTGGTAGATGACGAAATTTATAGGAAAACCAGCAAATTTAAGCAAATGACCTCAGATTTAACGAACAGGAAAAACATAATGTTTCTTTTGCATGTATGTGATCACTATTCTGTATTCCTAAAAAATCGCCAAATATCTAGTGTAGACCCCCTGGTAAGTGGGAGAGGGGTACGGCTTCCTTTGGCTACGTCCCTGATGAACGTGGTAGAAATTCGGCTGAGATTACCATGTCTGTCATATGCTTTTCAAATGAAAGAACTGGGATGAATCTTGCGTAGGATAAGTAAACATGTTTATCAGTTCAGGAAGCCGGCTGAAAGGCGGAATCGCAAAAGTCGTCCAGACTGAAAGGTTTTAAAATCTTTGCGTTAAGCAACGCACCTTTATGGTGCAGTTTATTGTTACGGCGCTTGATGTGTGCGCTCTTCTGAGCAACGTGAAATGGACTCAGGTCCGTGGTGCCATAGCAGTTTTTCTGCCATTCTTCTGTAAACGAAAAATTATCCCTACTGAACAGTGAACTGTCCAGTGGTATTGGTTTTTATTATTTGTCTATAAGTGTAATAAAACAGCAAGTTCTGCTGACAGAGTCTTGTCATTTGTCGCTGCGGCCTGGCTAGAGATTTCCCGACATTATTCGGGGGTGACTAGAATTTCATATAGGTTTTCTCCAGTCACTGCTATAGATCAACACAAGAATTTCTGAAAAGTTGTTGGGGAGCCTACGACATCCGTCCCCTTCTCCCCCAGTCGCCATGATATCGAGCGCTGTGCGCAGGCCTCTCCGGCTGAATGCATTTCATGTTAACCCTATTCCCGGCAGGGGGGGCGGAATCCGCCCCCCCTCGGGTTTTTTGCTTGCCAATTCCAGACTTTTTGACGCAGCTTCACGAAACTTGGTGACTTTTCCTAGATATTCCTTCTACGCTGTGTGACAAAATTTCGAAATTCTATTTTGCTCAGGGGCGGAGCCAGGCAACGTTTTTGGGAGGCACCTCAGGTCATTTTTGGCCATGTTGAGGGTAAAAGGAAAATGTCTGCCAAAAACAGAGTTTTTAAGATACAACTTAAAACTTTATATGAATATATAGCTAAATAGTTGGGCAATGTGCATGTGTAATTTTGTTTATCTGAGGTCACTTTACAAGGTCAGGTCAAGGTCAAAAGTCAAAATTTGTTTTTTCGCAATAATTTCGGCGCCGTTTTTTCAAATGCCAAACCCGGAATATATATGACGTAGAAAGATGCCCTCTACTTGTGTACCAAGTTTCAGCTTGATATCAGGTCAGGTCACGGAGCTATGACCTAAAATGTCAGTGCACGTACCCTATATCGCAAAAGCCAAAAAATGAATTTTTTGGAATAGAGTGAATTTAATCGATTAAAAACGTTTACAGATAATATTGAATGCACACGACATCATTCCAGGTGACCCCAAGGCCACTGGAGGTCATTTAAGGTCAAAGGTCACAAGTTGATCTGAAGAACGTGTGACCATGACAGTTCCCCTTTTTTATGTCCCTGGCACCGCCTATGCTAACATTATACAAACATTGTAATGCGATTTGTACTTCTTTAGCATAACATGACTAGCAGAAGCTAAAAAAGTGTTTTGGCCTCTTTTGTTCATTCCGTTATTGGAAAACTAATCCCCCTATTTTTGAAACCCTGTGAACGCCCATGAATTTTCTCAAAATTTCAAATTTGCATACCCATGGTAAAAGCCCTATCTATAATCTCTCGATTGATGCCAGTTTCATCGAAATGGGTCCATAAACAACGGAGTTATAAGAAGTCAAAAAGTACCCCCCATTTTGACATTTTTGCCCCCCTGTATCCACAAATTTCAAAATTTTGAAAATTTCTTTTTATAAAAATGTAGTTCACGTCACGGCAAATCGATTGCCGTTTGTTGCGATGAAATCGGATAAGTAGTTCTCGAGATCTCAGGGGGGGGCCGAATCCGCCCCCCCTGCCGGGAGTCGGCCATACCGTCTAGCCCTCCGGGAATAGGGTTAAGGACAATGGTTGTAATTGTTGTCTTTTGTAATGATAAGTTTTTCTAAAGAACAAGTTTTTGTAAATATTAGTATTTACACAAATATAAGTCTTTGTAAATCTTTATAAATTTAAGCCTTTATGAATATAAATATCTATCTTATTCATAAATATGACCGTAAATATAAATATAAGTATAAATATAAATGCTAATACTAACATAAGTACAAATACAAATGTAAATATAACAAACATATTTATACATATATGTCTTTGTAAATATAAATGTGTCTTTCATGAAGGATAAGAGCAAATACTTCTGAAAAATACACTCCTAGAGTGTGACAGTTGTTCGGTTCGCAGAAGAGTGGTACAGAACCTTCCGCAACACCCTGGATTTGAACCTGCTCCACCCTGTTTACAGCTGCATATACTGTGCGTCGCAACAAACTGCGCCATCTCGGCGCGTAGCAACATTGCCGTATTAAACGTCAGAATTTAGCGGAGTTTTGTGATTCTGCTTTGACACCTTCCTGCCGCGAGGAGTAGTTTAACTACTTAGTCTTACGTCGTATTCAAAGTTCTTTGATCTGAAAGACATATTCAAAAGACGGGAAATCCAACAATGTCTTCTTTGTCCAACAATGCATTCCCCAAATGGGACTCAAGAAACTATTTCCCGGTCGACAGCAACCACCAATTAGGGAGCGTTTTCAAGTGTTACGTCATCTAGAAAAAGGCACGTACCGAATCAGCCAACCACAGGGACCTGGTGCCGTATTGACCGGAGGTCAAAATTTGGTTGAGAGTGTAAAAATGATCAAGCAAAAGGTACTGAAAGTTTCGTGGCGTTGCGTTCGTTCGTTCTCTCCAAATTTTGGAAAACCTCAGAGGGCGGTCAACTCCCCAGTCATGGGCGGGTGAACTTTCACGGGACGTAATGATTTTCACCTATGCACCTCACGAGGGGGAGGTTGTTGCTACCCAGCCCATACCCATTTCGCTCCTAACTGAGATGGAGCCACGAAACAAAAATGAGAGTTCAGTCTACACGACTCAAATCGTTTCTTTCCGATTTGAGTCGTGCTTAATTCGGCCTGTTCCGATTGCTTGGTGCCCTCTTAGATCATAGCGGAAGAGAGGATCGCATCGTCTCCCACGCTCCGGCGTCATTGTAGTGGTTTTATAACAAAACGGCTTGCAAACCAAGTTTTTGTAGCGGCTTGGTCTTAAAACTGATTAATCGTTGGCGTCAGCGGTGTTTTTTTAAGCTCAAGGTCGAGTCAGTGAACTTGAATCAGATAAGAAATGATCAGAAAAATCGGACCACGGTCAGGTCCTCAGATTGTGCGATTTTTGTGCCTTCGGGCGCATTTTGGCGTCGCAGTGTCTACCGGAAATACTCGGCATAACACCAAGTAAAACAAGTCTTCGTGCCTGATAAATTGCGGGCCACCTATGCGTCAAGTGACACCATGTCGAAGTAAACACGATAAAAGAGTGGCGCATTGCGCAATGGTGTTTTACTTATGAACCGTACACGTAAATCGCGCACCAAAACATGGCGGTACGAAGTGCCGGCTCAAGGCCCGCTCATGTGAACCAGTCTACAAACCGATGTAGCAATGCCCTCGAAGTTAAGCCGTAGTACGTGGAATGACTGGACCGAGCTGTTACCTCTATCAAAAATATTGTTTCGCGGCCGCAGAATGGCGTCTACAGCTGCACGTTTATCAGCCAACGTAGAAGGAAGCAGGTTTTCAGGGTGTGCGCTGTACACATTGCAGGCGACAGAGGAACATACTGTGTCTTGCAGCAGCTTGTCCAAGAGCTGGAACTGCTTCGAGCTCTCGGAGCACATATTTTATTTATATGTTAGTGTCCTGGTGAGCATTGGCTGAAACTTGGTCTGAAAACAAATAGGTGGATACATGGTTGTGTACGCGCCTACTGGTCATGACGTCTGATCATGTAGGCGCTTACGTGGGATGAGGTCGAGCAACAACTCATTACACCAAAGGTCGTGTTCCGATATATTTTGCAATTGTTCTTACTTCTGAACAGTAGGTGCAATAGGTTCAAGATATAGAAAAACTCTACATCGCCCGTCAAAAAAGTGATCTGAACGAAGAGTGGAACATCAGTAGTCCTTTCTATACAAATAATGCGCGTTATTACGTCTGATCACAACAGGGGCTGACGTATGACGACCAGGCTGAACATGCAATCAGCAGACAACACCACTGGCGACTTAGGCCCGTGACGTTGACCAAGGGTAGTATCAGTAACCAGAATACTGCACAATATGTCTGACGCACAAAGTGCTCTGGAGCGGAGAGCCAGATTCATTTGCAGCCGTCCTCCATCTGGACCGTGAAATACGCCGGTGAAGCACGAGACAGGACGGCTTGCTGCACACCCCCGGTTCAGAGCTGAGGCCAGGATGCGGCGTTTCCGCTCCCGAACATCCACTCCTCTGTACAACTGGCTATCGCCGAACGTAACATCACTTGGGCAGCATCGATTCTACGCTCGCGCTGAAGCGACGAATGCTGGCTCGTACACTTGGATGACCATGCTGAGTTCTGTGTGCGACTTACATGCGTCTGCATATGGTATTACATGATTTTATCGTCTGTGTCTTATGTTTTCGAGTGTGTTTGTTTTATCCATGACCCGTATGATGGTGTTTAATCGTCACTCATGCAAAGCAGACCCCAGGATCGTAAATATCTGCATACATATATAGATACTGGCGAATGGCCCTTCTAAGAAAAAACAGCCCTCATGTTGTCCCAAATCCTGGCTGCGCTCCTGATTGCCAGGTTACCTGCGTTTGGAAAAGCGCTATGGCTGGGAGGTTCGCTTACATCGTCGTCGTTGTTGGAAGCCTCGTTTACGGTAGCTTCCAATTTTATTCACTTTAATTTATTGCACTAAAAATAGCTCGGTCTACGGTCTCCATCGTAATGACCGTGGAAGTGTGAGTTTTTGTTTTATCCGGCAGTGACGACTCGCAAAATTGGTGACCTGGATGCACATGGCGTCGGAGGTTTTTACATACAGGTCAAGGTCAGATCACGCATTCTCCACTGGGTCACTACCGTTGCGCCAATGATCTTACGCATGCTTTTATTCGCGCCGGTTGTGACGACGTGCAAATGTCGTCAGCACAAGCCTGTACTGGAGATTGTGACTTGAGATTAAGGCCCAGTAAAGACCTCGTCTTTTTCCGTCTGACCATTTAATTTCGTTTCTGCCCTTTTAATAATAAGACAAGCATGCACTTCCGGGCACATAGACATAGCATTTCATTGACCAAGAATGCCCGTCATATACACCTGGCAGCACGACACCAAAATGGGAGCAGTTACACAGTATGCAACCGCCGTGCGATGGAAACATAAAATCTGACACCCCGAGGACAAACGTATGCTGACTGTATGCTAGTGTAATAAACGTTTCCGTTTCGCGATTCAAGCGTCATGCGTTCAGTAAAAGATCATTACAAGTAAAAGGCAATCATCTGCTTTTGAATTTGCCTATCTGCATGTTGCGGTAAGCATTTTCCTTTTCCGTCCGGAAGTGCTTACAGAGGAACTCGTGGAAGGCGTCGAACGTAATGGCTCCCTCTCTGTATTTCTGGGTTGCAATGTTCTGTTTGGCGATTAACGTGATTGTGTTAACTGGATGCTTTGCGTTCAACGTTCTAAACGGCCAGTCCTTACCAGCAGGTACATACTACTGTCTCTCCGACTGTCTTGTTGACATCCGGTGGATGTATATATAATATAAAAAAAATATGATATATAAATATAAAATAAAATAACCATATATTCTTTTGAACAGTGTGTTCCAAAATGTTTCAGGGCATGCAAAGAAATACTGCAGTGTTGTATCGACCAGACCACACTCTTCACAAACGGGTCGTCTGCTGTGTGTCTTGAGAAAAATGCATTTTTTGTTGAAAAATATGGATGAATGATTCTGTACTGCAAAGTTTGCAGCTTGATCGAGGCTTATATTTGAAACGGTAGGCTGTACACATGAGACCAGGCTTCTCCGAAATCATCACCTTACCTCTCCTATCGAACTCGGGAAGCTGGCACAATACTTGTTAAACCCATCACTAATGACAGCACTTTACCTGCCACAAAGTTCATGCCTCCCCTCTGAAGGCTATCATCACGCCAGCGTTCTTTTGCGTCTGCATTAGTAGTTCGGTGCCTGCGACAATGGTTCGGCGCCGTATCGTAGCATCGTTCCCCACCGTTTTGGTACGACTTGCCACCATCCCATGTTTGTCAAAGGGTCCAAGGTGACATCTGAGTTTTTTATTTATCCTTAAATATTTTATATCAGAGAATGCCTCCTCTTCTATCGACAAAGCCATCAATAAACTTAGCCCCTCTCCGGTAAGGTGTCTGAGAAAATATGTGACCTCTCTTTACTTGGATTACCTTATTGTTCCAAAATAACTGGGAACCGCATTTCGTTTCCACCAGCTGGTTCTTTCATTAGAATAATATCCCGGGGTCGCTTAACCAGGTCTTTGCAAAACTGTGGAACGTTTAGTTGCTCAACCTAGGACTCGGTACAGTTCATCGTAATATAATCCAGTGCTAGTACCTGTATTCCGGCTTCAAATTACTGAACCAATGTAGCATTTTTGGCTTCTACTTTTTTACTTGCCCACGAAATTCTATTGGATTGTTACATAACCGTCAGCTCAGGCGCTCTCAGACCGTCTGTTTTGATACTCTGACAGATTTGACCTCGTTACCTTAGGTGGTCTGCCTCCCCACAAAAATGTCATGATGTGGCTCGGTATTAGATCCAGGTCTGCTTTCTCTGCCTGCGTACATTTCATAATACGTGTCAACTGAGGCAAGGTGACTGAACAACTGCAATTTCCCCCTTAATAGTAAGAATCCTTTGCTGCCATAGACATTGGGTTTGCCTGACGTTTTTTTATTTCTGGGCCGATATTGTCGCGCTGGCAGCTTCGCACAGCACTGAACCATCCAGGACTTTGATTTTTTGGCCGGTTCAAAACCACATATCGGCCGCGCTTCCCGCCTGCGTTTGCCGAGTCTCATGTAGTGGCTTTTTTCCTAATTCAGTTCTAGGCCAGATTTCCTCCCAAAAGTTTTCACCGTCTCAATCAAAGCAGGTATTGTTCATCCTCAACAAAAATGGCAGTATTATCACAGTACTGGGAACAGTTTTATCCCATTTCCACTCTATGACGCTGGACACCGAAAGACCTCGAAGTCGGTGTGCCCCTAAGCCCCAGTAATCAATCAGTCCACTCTGTCATGATTTCCGGTATATTGGTTTCCTCTCGGATCTTCGTTAGCATTTCGACCACAAACACAAATTGTAGTCCTGAAGCAGAGCAACTCTGCTGGAATCCTCTAACTGGCGTAAACCACTGGGACGTGAATCCGCTGTTGGCAACAGAGATCTCTGTATTTCTTTGCAGCGGTCTAAGCCAGCTAATGAAGTTTGTGCTAAACTTATTGAATCGTTCAAGGGTATTATGTAAAAAAATTGTGTTCAACTGAATTATATGCATTTCAAAAATACAATACCACGAATATCCCCTCCACATTGTGCTTATTTAAATGATGAATACCAGCCGCAATGATACGAATATTTTTGCCAATATATGCGCCTCTTATTGATTTGGTCTGGTCCCTCGCGACTAACTAAGCTACCACTTTGGCTAACCTGTTTGTGATTGCCTTAGCTGCAATTTTATAGACCATATCAAGTAGGCAGATTGGCCGGCTGTTTTTAATTGATTTTTGGTCGCATTTCCTGGGAATCAGTACTAAAACGCCTCGTGGATGCGTTACGAAAAATTTGCTGCTTCTCGCCTCATTGATATAGTTTACCACAAACTGCCCAAGTTCTTTAAAAAAAACATGATAAAATTCTTTGGAAAAGCCAAATAGATGCCCATGACGCTTAAATGTTTAGCATGGAATCCACAGCGAATCTGCATTCACCTGCAGTTATTGGTCCTTCCAGGGGCGTAGCCAGGATTCCGCCCAGGGGGGTCCAAATCGGTTCAAGGGTGCCCTCGTAACCAATGGGGACCCTCACCAAGGGCAGATCCAGGATTCCACCAAGGCGGGGGGCGGGGGGCGGAGGCAAATGGTTAGTGTGGGACCCCCATTTTTTTTGCCCTTCAGCTATAACAGATGATGCAGTTTCACTTTTTTACCGTACGACATAACCGAAAAAATTCAAACGTGTTATCTTATTTGGGAAAATTCTGCGTTTTGTTCCCGAACAAAGTGGCCGACATATCACAAAAAGGCGAGATTTTACGCGGTTCTGTCCCTCCATCCATTTGAAATGTTGTGTCTGTATTTGGTCCAGGAGCCCGTCTCTATCCCCCCCCCCCTATCCCGTAGCTTCTGGGGATTTTCTTACCAGCTTTAGACTCTGTCTTGCAGGAGCACTTTTGGTGGTCTCGGGCCGTCTGCCGTGCCAGGACCGTCTAGTGTTTTCAGGTTCCTTTTACAGATTCACGTGTCCCGCGGGATGCTTCAGGCGCTCCTTTGACAGTTTTATGGGCACCTCTGACAGTCTCAGAGACCCATCTGGCAGTTTCCGGGACGCTTAAGCCATCTTGGATTCCCTCCTGTTGTCCCTGGGACGTTTTTGCCGTCTAAAGAGCCCCTCAGGCACTGAAAAAGGCCCTCTGTAAGTCTCTCTGCCGTGACAGAGGCGCCTCTGGCAATCCTCTACGTTCTTTGGCCGTTTCAGGAGCAGTCTGGACGTCTCAAGGTCTAGTAGTTTCAGGGCCTCTCTGGTCGACTCAGGGGCCCCTGTTGCTAGAGACATCTAGTCAACAGTCTCAAAGGGACCCCCTGTAGTCCTGGGTACCTTTCTTATTGTGTCTGGGAAACATTTTTGGCCATCTCAGGGGCCCTCTGGCAGTCACAAAAGACCCTTTGGCAATTTCAGGGCCCCCGTGCAATGTCATAGGCCCACTGAACGTCGCTGATGGTTTCCATGGCTATATCAAGGGTGTTTCTCTGTTACATGAGGTATATCTGGCAGTCTTTTAGGGCCCCTCTAGCCGTAACAAGGGGCTTTTGTTGGCGCTCCAGGAGCCTCACTGGCAGTCTCAGGGGGACCTTGCCCATGCCAGGAGCCCGCTTATTATACTCGGGAAACCACTGGCCGTTCAGTGCCCCCATAAAACCCGAATACCGTCTGAGAGGACCTTTTATCGTATTTGCCTCGCAGGGGCCCTACGACCTTTTTGGCGGTCTCAGGGGGTGATTTGCCGTGTACGGGTCCATCTTGCCGTCTCAGAAAACACCTGACCTTCTCGGGGGCTCCTGACAACATCAGCAACCCCTCAAGGTCTCAAAAAAGCCAGTGTAGCCCATTTGTGGCTCTCTTAAGTTTTTTTTCGGCTCAGGTGCCTCTCTGGCAATTTTAACGGTCTCAGGGACCCTTTGCCGTGTTGGGGCCCCTTGCGGTCCCAGGGGCCCTTGAAGAATTTCAATGGCCCTTCTTTCCATCTTAGGGACTATCTTACCGAGGCAGGGTCTCATTAACCCTCCCGGAGGACCTATGACTACATCAAGTCGCTGTCTCAGGGGCCCTATAGGCCATCTGGCAGTCTCAGGGACATTCTGCCGTACTGGGGCCCTGTTGTGGTCTCAGGGATCCTTTGGGAGCTTAAGGAACCCTCTATGCGTCTCAGAAATCATCTAATCCTCTAGGAGGCCTCCTTGACTGCATCAAGAGTCCGTCATGTTCTTTTAGAGACCCCGTGAAGCTCATACGGCCCCGTCGGGGCTCCTTTCCAGTCTGACAGGGGCCCCTTCTCAGGCCTCAGGGGGAGGGGCGATCGCCCCAACTGCTCCCCCTTTGGATCCGCGCTTGGCCCTCGGAATCATTGGAGTCCCATGTGGTTAAAACTACTGCCGGTCTGTAAAGCGGCCCCGCTGAAGTGTAGCGGGGCCCATACTCGCCTCTAAAGACGTTCCTCCCGACCTGGCGGATGCCTCCTACATGTCGGCAGGGGCATCTTCACAAGAAAGCAGGGGCCCCTGAATGATCGTTTAGGGGTCCCTGTTGGCCAGGGGGTCACTGCCTGCCTGTAGGGGGCACACTATCCGCCTGTAAAGGGCCCCTGTCGACCACTGGAGGTAGGGGCAAGGCCTTCTTCATAGCATTCAGACCGAAAGGAGGTCCCTTCAGAGGCTGACAGGGGCCCTTTATGGACCGACAGGGGGTCATCCCCAGACAAGCAGTGAATTCCCCTACAAGCTAGTAGGCCGTCATTCCGACCATGGGCCTCTTCATGGCACACAAAGCCTTCTTGTATATTCGGAGTACTTATTCTTTAGGTTCGTAAGCCTTCTTTAATGCTTAAAATGTTCTTATTTTGCTTTAATGGTCTGTTTCGGACAGTGTAAGACGCCATGCGAGAGCCTCAGGCTATCTAAAGAACTGGGAGCCTTCGACCCCAGGGGACCCGCGCGGCCGCCAGGGGGCCCGGCTTGGCCTCAGGGGGGGGGGGACATGGCCGCTTTGGCTCCCCTTGGCTACGCCACTGGGTCCTTCTCATGAGTCAGGTCCCTCTTGGTTCAACCGAGGGCAGTTTGCCGACATCATCAACTGGGCGTTTCTCATCAATTCTGCCTGCATCCGTTGCGCGAGCTTTTGACTCGTACAGCCTTTGAAAGTGATGGCTGCAATATTGCAAGACATCACTATTGCCTTTTCCAATGCTAACCTCTGGAGTCATATCCGGTATATGCGTTTTTTGGACATCTGTCTTAACCCATAGGTTTAGGGACAATTTAGAGGCTTTTCCCCTTGTTCTCTCCACTTAGCACCAGACCGGAGGATTGCGCTTTTGCCTTTGGCCTCATGTAGATTATTGACGATCTCTGTGGTTGCTGAGTAAGCGGTAATAATGTGCTCAGTGGGATTTCGTCCTAGTTCGCCTTCATATCGCCTTAAATTTCTTAAAGCCGTTTCCTTTGCCACCCTTGCCTTTTTAACCACTTACTTACCTCGTTTAATACTGATTATCTGCATCTGACTGCTAGGCATTTCTAACTTACGTCCCTTTTGACTAACATCAGAATAAATGTCATCGCCTTTAATCACTTAATACATCTCCTCTGTGACGTCAAGGACTAACTCCTCGTTCTGTAGCACCTGGTTGCTAACCCGGCACCGCCTGGTGTGTTTTTGTACCCGCGACCGTCTGGCAATGTCAAAGCGGGAACCTCCTCGTATCTCAGGATCTAACCGCCGGATCTAAACCGGTTTACCACCAATCGATAGCCCTGAGTCTTGCGATTCAGAAAATGTCATGTTAACCCTGGTGACGCAAAAGATCACGTCATAAGTCACGCAAAGCGCACAACACGACGTCGAAAAACTGACACCGGCTCGTACATCATGTCATCGCTAATACGGGTCTTAGGGCCTTTAACTGGGAATTAAACGAAAGGTCACGGCCTTCTGCATCACAGGCATGTCAAAATGTTAAGAAAATATTGGGCAAGGCCAGCCCAGGTCAGGTGAAATATTGGTTTGCTTTGCATGCCAAAGATCGATAATTACTTGCAGTCGTTTTGATCCCGCATAACAGAAAGGACGAAAGTGAAACCCTCTGACGACCACTTTCCAGTCAAGGCCAGTCTAGATCATGTCAGATAAGGGTGCGTTAGTCTTCCTGACAAAGAGTAATGACTGCTCGCTGGTATTCTTAAGTGCGTCAAGCACAGACCCGAAATGACATCTCGTTGTGATTCATTCTGTTCTGTCTGCTCCTTATAAGATCAAGGTCAAGCCAGGTCAGGACAAATAGACATTTTTCATTTTCTGACGAGGAACAATAATTGTTCTCGGCTGCTACTGCACCATCCTCCACAGACAATATGCATTTAATTTCGTTTTCACATCAACCTATGACGTGACCCGAAATGACTTCACGTAGCATTTGATGAGTCTTGCTAAGAGGCGCATAAAGATTTGTTTGTCTATCTTGAATGAATGGGAAGGTAAGCTGCAACCACGTCTATCACCCACAATGCAGATCAGTCCAATTGTCATCATGCATGTGGCCTAGCATGACCTCTGCTGCTGACGTGTCATGGTTTTTTATCCTTTCGCGAATATCATTTTCAAAAAAATGGAGCGTATTCGCGCCACCTCTCGAAGAGGCGAAAACATGCATGCAAGGGTTCGCTCATGACGTCACATCTCCATGACCTGATTTAGCATGGAAATAGTTTTGTCGCCAAAATACGTAAAACTGATTGACGAATAGGTACTGAAAGTTCGGGTGGGTTGGCTCTAACGGTCCTGACGTTATTCAAGAGAAACCAAAAGGGTGCCTCATTTGACCCGTCCCGGCCGGTGCCGGGTTGAACCGCTACAGACTGGGCGACCTTTCTTTGGAGTAAATGCACATTTCTGGGCTAACCAGGCTGTGGTCGATTAGTACTCCCGGACTGATTTCTACTTTTTTAACACTGTGGTTGGCAACTAAATATTTGTTGGCAAATACGTAGCAAACACCTCCTTAAAGGACCATTGCGAGATTCATCCTCAGTGCCCTTGTTTGACATGGGCCGGTCGTGAAGACTAGCAAAAGTTACGATCAAGTGCCGATGGCATTTATGAAGTTTAAATCTGAGGTCATATGCCGTGACCTGAGAGGAATTTTAACAACTACCGAGACGTTCAACAACCTCAAGTCAGGAGGCACAGTTTTCGGCCAGATAGCGCCATCTATACCGCTTGGAAGTCAGCCCAAAGGCACAGAAGTGGCTTCAGCCACCACCGAGCAGCGCCATCTGCGAGAACTCGTCGCTCCAATCGTTGGGAAACCGGGTTGGGGGGGGAAACTCGCAAAATCTTTTTTGGGCCTACTCACGCTAACCCCCAAAATTTTTTTTTATTTTATAATATATATATATATATATATATATATATATATTTTTTTTTTTTTTTCAGGTCAGTTAGGACGCAGAGGTCATCGTGGTGTTCATCTTTTTTTTACATCCAAGAATGTGACCTCTCCAGGTCAGCCAAGTCCCAGGCCATGGTAGAACAGACCACCACGATTTTGTTCGAAAACCGTAGGGATAGCCTTACCGTGACCCGGCTTAATTTGACCTGTGAAGGTAAAATGGATTCGTAAGAGACATATTTCGAAAGAAAAGAAAAGAAAGCTCGGTCGTTTTTCCAAGACGGCGAAACGGCCGAGCATGACGCGCTCCCTGAGGTCCGCCATCCGCCAGATCATCGGGGGCGACGACAGCACGACCGGCCGGACGAGAACACGCAGACTTCACCTCGTTGCCCGCCGCCCCCAAGGAGGCCAAGAAGCCGGCTAAGGAGGAGAGGAAGCAGAAGAAGGCCATCACCAGGCTCATGCACGTCACGGTCATCCACGAGCCGGTGCAAGCCAGTTTCACGGAGAAGTTGCCGAAGGCCACGATAATCCATGCGTCTTAATCCGTGTGGCAATTTGGAAAAGAGTCGTAAGGGCCTGCCTGACCATGACCCCGACCAATATTTGGCCTCCAGAGACCACAGCTCTTTTATGTAAGGGAAAATGTTTAGCATCGTGATGATGGCGCATCCTATACTGTATGTGAGGCTAGTCTAGCCTAAAATCGTAGGCGTCCGCAGATCGGCCGCTGAGGGTGAATATGAATAGGTCGCTGTCTGGAGAAATGTACCAGTCTACAGTTGCCGTATGTAACGGGAAACAAAGCAGCTGCTGGCAGAGGAGCTGGTGTTCACCCATGTACGCTACTGTGTACCTGTACAGTACCCGTCTGGGGAGTCGTGCGGCCGCACAGCACAGGTGAATGCAGGCCATAAACACCCCTGCGACAGCGTGCAAGGACTGCAGCTGGCCATTAACGCAGTGCTGCAGGTGTAATGGTTTGACCATTTAATTGCGTGTTTTTACCGTAATCTCTTTTGTAATGCTTACGTTTGTTGCGCGCTTTGGATTTCTTTGTATTCAGATGGCACTCATTTTGATGCTGTAAATTTCGAAGTCGTCGTTTTTTAACCGGAATTTCCCAAAGTGTTTATCATTGTTTTCTTGTTTATTAACCTACAGCTTAACATTGTGATTTAATTGCCAATATGCTCTTCATCTCCGCATTGTGACATTCAGTTACAGCAATATTTATAGATAACTCCTTTTTGCTATCATTAGCATATCCTGTTTGCAACTCTGTCTCTTCCTATTTCGCCACTGCTCAGAAGCGCGCATTTTTCATTCCGTCTTCATCATTTGCGTTTTGTTTTCTTCGTTCATTGGTAATCAATGATAAACATTCGCAAGACATGAAGTGTCATGTTTTCTGAAGTCAAGTTTACAGTCCTTGGGCCCTCCCCAGGTTCTCCCCGTCCAAATCATTTACAATTAACCATCCTGGAACAGGCCCCGACACATGCTTGGACCGAAACGAAGGACGTTCTCCGATTTCCGTTGACCAGGAACAGCGGCGGCAGATCGTACTTCATAATGGGAGGTGGGGGGGGCAATAAATTTTGGAAGGTCTAATTTTGGCCCCTTTCTGATGAAGGACCAATCTCTCGGAAAAAGGCGACGCTAATTATGCATAATCGCGCTGCCTTCAGTTCTCAAGTTGGGGTCAATAAATATAAACGGACCCCAATAGCCAAGGGAGCAATCGTTTCTTAAAGACGAATATTGTTTACCTGGATAACAGAATGCGATCTGTGGCCGTTGAAAGAAACTCACTACCGCAGAGAACAACATGCGGACATTCCGCTAGCCGGGGACTTTGCTTGTTGTTTATATCCTGTTTCTCTGTAAGAGTACGGAACACGTATGTCGATTGGCGACCAGAGCGTGTTTTTTTCTCACAATGGTCGAACACCATGAGATCTGCCTCTGACCATTGGCGTCTCCAGCGGGAGAAGACTGGAGGAGGTTGTAACAGGGCCTATTTTAACATGTTTCTGTTCGACCCTCTTTCCGCTGATCATGATTTAGTTGACCTATTGCCAGGAAATCGCTGCCCCTAACCCACAGGGTTGGGACTTTTCTAGATCAGGGGGCTGCGACCTATAACCCCCAGAAACCTCTAGCCATGTCCCGGACCAAAAGTTGCGGTATGAAAGTTGCTCCGTCCCGGCACTCCAAAAGCGGGGCGAACTGGGGGGGGGGGACGGCGCAGGGGTATTAAATCGACTGTCCAAATCGTACCCTTTTACTATGGTCTTCCAAGCTGGTATTATTGCGGTTGCTGGGGTGTTCCTTATAGTTTTCAGAGGATGCTGGGTTTTTGTGAAGAAAATAAATGAGTCAGTTTCCGACCATTTTTGGGGCCTGAACCCCAGCCCCCCCCCCCCGCCCCGCCTCCTCCAGCAGGATTGCACGACCTCGAACATCCTAGCCCGAAGCCAGATCTTTAGCCCTGGCAAAATCATACGGTGGGGGGGGGGGGCAACTGCCCCCTCTGCCCTCCCCCGTTTCAGTCCCCTGACCCGCAGCGTTGGTAGAGCCACCGACCTGCCTGCTCTATGGGCTACAACACGCATGCTGGGAAGGACTCAGATCCAAAGGTAATACTGTCGTGCGGGACCGGCACTTACCTGCGTTCTGTGTGCTGACTGGCCGCCAGCGCTTGTGGCCGGTCTGTGATAAAATGCGGCGCAACCAGAAATATGGCAGCACTATCTGTACATGACGCAGACCCATGCTCCCATTGGTCGATGTGTGAGGACGAGGTCATGTCAGGCCGAGCGCGGTGAGAAAGGTCAGTCAGCGATCAGCAGTGCCAAGGTTAGGGTCTGCTGCGTGTCCTAGCCAATCCTCAGGTGATGTTAACAGTTGCCTATTCTGTAATGTCAAGGTGTCGTGCCCCTGTCCCTTGCTCCAGTTGCTGTTAACAGCTGGAGCAGCCCTATTCAGGGCTGCTTCCTGAGGTCCTCGCAGAACTTCTTTAACCCAAACCCGATGCTAACGGGCGTTCATATTCATTCCCGTTCCTGCTCTGTGCCCTATGGTATGTGCTAGTTGTTTGCATGTTCATCGATGCTGGCGCTTACTAGTGTATACGCTTACGTGTTAGAGTAAACTCACGATGGCTGTCTCCACAATACAACCCAACCCAACCGCCCCCCCCCCCCTGTCAGGGTACTTAACCCTATTCCCGGAGGGCTAGACGGTATGGTCGATTCCCGGCAGGGGGGCGGATTCGGCCCCCCCTCCTGAGATTCGAGAACTACTTGTCCGATTTCATCGCAACAAACGGCAATCGATTTGCCGTCACGTGAACTACATTTTTATAAAAAGAAATTTTCAAAATTTTAGAATTTGTGGATACAGGGGGGCAAAAATGTCAAAATGGGGGGTACTTTTGGACTTCTTATAACTCCGTTGTTTATCGACCGATTTCGATGAAACTGGCATGGATCGAGAGATTATGGATAGGGCTTTTACCATGGGTCCGCAAATCTGAAATTTTGAGAAAATTCATGGGTGTTCACAGGGCTTCAAAAATAGGAGGATTAGTTTTCTAACAACTGAATGAACAAAAGAGGCAAACACCCTTTTTTGGATTCTGCTAGTCATGTTGTACTAAAGAAGTACAAATCGCATTACAGTGTTTGTATAATGTTAGCATGGGCGGTACCAGGGACATGAAAAAGGGGAAACTGTCATGGTCACACGTTTCTCAGATCAACTTGTGACCTTTGACCTTAAATGGCCTCCAGTGACCTTGAGGTCACTTGGACTGATCTCGTGTGCATTTAATATTATCTGGAAACGCTTTCAATCATTTGAATTCACTCCATTTCAAAAATTTCATTTTTTGGCTATTGCGATATAGGGTACGCACACTGACATTTTAGGTCATAGCTCCATGACCCGACCTGATATCAAGCTGAAACTTGGTACACAAGTAGAGAGCACCGTTCTACGTCATATATATTCCGGTTTTGGCATCTGAAAAAACGACACCGAAATTATAGCGAAAAAACAAATTTTGATTTTTGACCTTGACCTGACCTTGTAAAATGACCCCAGATAAACAAAATTACATCTGCACATTGCCCAACTATTTAACTATACATCCATATAAAATTTTAAGCCTATCCTTAAAACTCTGTTTTTGGCAGACATTTTTCTTTTATCCTCAACATGGCCAAAAATGGCCTGAGGTACCTCCCAAAAACGTTGCCTGGCTCTGCCCCTGAGCAAAACAGAATTTTGAAATTTTGTCACGGCACGAAGAAAGAACAGCTAGGAAAAGTCACCGAGTTTCGTGAAGCTGCGTCAAAAAGCCTGGAATTGGCAAGCAAAAAACCCGAGGGGGGCGGATTCAGCCCCCCCCCTGCCGGGAATAGGGTTAAGAGACTTTAGACAAAAGCGGCAGACGAAGGCGTGAATCCGGTAACGCTCACAGCAATACCACCAGGCAGTGGCGGCAAATCGTATTTGACCATGGGAAACAAAGCAAAATTTCGAGGCCCCTTGATCTTGAGAAGCCCCATTTCCCACGAGGGAGCCTCAGCCCCAAAAAGGTCCATGTTTCATTTAATGGGAGTCGTATTTCGCCCGATCGGGCGGAGTAGGGGAGACCGGGGTCAAATGTTACAATTTTTACATTTTCGATCCTGGAACGAAAATATTTCGGGTTGGGGAACATTTTCTCGGGTTTTCACAAACTCTGATGCTTTGCCTTTGTAGCGGAAATGAAACGATCCCGAAATAACGATTTAAGGCATCGAAATAACTGTTTCAAAAAGTCGCCTCAGCTGTTACAATTAACCCCAGGTACGGAGTAAATTGTAACAGCACCTAGGGTCAAATGTAACATGTTAGCGAATGGCGTAGTGGTGTAGTGAAAGCCGCCTTTGTCGAAAACAGCCCTTACTGAACAACATTGTCTCTTACATCCTGAGCCTTTCCTGGATTAAAATCACAGCTCCAATACAAAAATACCATTACCAACGGCGTAAAGCTCAAGTACTCCAGCAGCTTTTCCTGAGTTAAATAACAGCTCTACCTTTCTCAGGCCAAGAACCGACGCCTCATCAAACAAAATGCGATTTCACAACAAAACAAAGCTCTTTCTGGAAAGAACATCACAGCCATCTCGGGCTTAGAAATTCAGTAACGGGACCTCTGAGGTCCAAAACATGCCCTGAGTGCTTGTGCTGGAGTAGAGGAAACACGACACCTCTAATATCTCTGACGCTCGGTCTATCATCCGCCTACTCGGTGTCTGATTCACAGTTTTCGCATATGTAAGCCCCATACTTTTCGATTGCGGTAAACGCCTCGCGGGCCCACATGGCGCGCATTTGGCACCGGATCCACCTTTCTTTGGATCGACTGTTTTTGAAGTTTTCAACGCACACAAGGCAGAAGACGTCTTCTTCATCATCACTGCTGCTTTCCCTGCGTGCTGTCTTCCGAGCCTTCTTCCCACCAGCCTTCATCTTCTCTTCATGCTTGTCCTTGTCAAAATTTAGCTTCTTCGATGCTTGTTTGCAATCCTTTCGACTCTCTTCTAGCTTTATCGCTGTCTTTTCTGGAGTGTCAGTCAGAATTGCGGCCTTTCACTTTCGACCCGCACTGCTGTTTTTTCTTGCACCCGCCCTGGGTAACGGCCGAATCGCTTCAGGGGTGAGCTGCTTTGAGACGATCCGCGATGGACGAGACTGTTCGATCCCCGATGGACCAGGCTTGTCGATCCCCAATGTATCAGCCTCTCCAGGAATGATGCATGATATTTATCATCCATGATGCAAGGATATAATAATGTATTTTCAATGTAACATTCAGAGGAAGACAAATTAAACTATATACAAATGTCCCATACTTCTCCCAGAAATATCCAAATGAAGTCAAACTAGAATTATTTAATCAATAAGATAATAAATAAATCAAATAATAAAATATCTTAATAAATCCGCTGTGATGGTAAAACATCTACGTTAAGACCACGGTCACTAGCTGCCAAGAATGTAACCACGTCTTAAAATTAAAATTGACGAAACAGTACCTAAGAGATGAATCTGGGACTGGTGACAATAATACCGTAAGTATGATTTCTGAATGATATTGATATTGCATTTGGGTACGAAATTGCATGTTGATTATTTGGAGGGGGCATGTTTCCATGGCCTCCGCCCCCAGTGGTTACATTTATGCCAAGTGCATTGATATTTTACATAAATGTAGGTTTAGTGGTCTGGTCATAGGGGTTAAATGCAACACTGTTACATCTGATCCCAGCAAAAATGTTACAATTGTCCCCGTCACGCCACACCATCTTTGAGACAAAACCGACGCAAAACAAGGCGGCGTGGGCGGCAACTGATGCACTCATTTTTTGACCAGGTACCCCCACCCACCCCACACAAACTCTTAAACCTGTGTCTAGTAAGATACGTGAATGAGCTGATCATATTAAAAAACAAACAAAGTTACAGCACACTCTAAAAAACACAATTGTGAACAGCACAATCGACTCACCCGCCGCACCGGCCTGAAACCCCGTGAGGAAAAGGAACAGCTTACTGCGCATGTCCAGTAGTTCCTCCAGCGTCATCCATCTGTAAGTTTCGAAGTTAAAGCTTCTGTTACAATTGCCCCGTGTTACATCTGACCCCGGTCTCCCCTAAGTCCACGACCCAGTCGTGCGTTGTGCGAAATCTGGCATTCATCCGCTAAACTCGGCAGGTGCGGCACAACTTGGTCCCACCGTCAACTCCTGACGTCTGTGTCTCGTTCTAATCCTTAGCTTTACTATAGCAATACTAATAATGTTAATAGTAATATTAATAAGAATAATGTTAAAAACTGTAAAAATAAAATACCACTAATTATCGCCATAAAAAGATGGCCTCATAAAGCTCGATTGTACACTTTAGTTCATTGGTCGATAGTCGATTAGGCATCAAACATTAGTCGATTAGTCGACTAGACCACCCAAAGGCGTATACTAAATCTGAAAACCATTGGGAGGGGGGACTACGGCCCCCGCAAGAGATGCAGATTTCCACTTTTGGTTCTGAACGCCGTTAACTAAGCGAACAACCAACCAGACACTCTTCCGGACGAAAGCCGAGGCCACGAAGCAGGGTCGAGGCAACGATTTAGTGAGAGAATGGACCCAGGCCACCAAGGTCCATTCTGTGAGGCCCCTAACAATATTAGATTCCCGGTCTCTAGGCTGTTTTTAGGTGTAATCGGTATGAGGTCCCTCACGAACGAAAGCCGGGGCTCTCAAGCAGGGTGGGGTTGATTCCGGTTCAGCTCAGGTCGCCCGAGCTTATTCTGCGGGGCCCCCTAAAAATTCCAATATCCACCAGTCTCTTGGTCACTTCTGAGTAAGATTGGCACGAGGTTCTCTTACGGAGGGGAGCTGGGACACCCTCCTAAGATCCGGACATTGCTTTAGCGCAGGCAACCCAAATGCATTCTGTGAGACCCTCTAAAAATTGTCAGTTCCTGGTCTCTGAGCCACTTCACTGAGAATAATCGACAAGAGACCCTCTCTCGGATGGAAGCCGGGTGCTCCCTAACATGGTCCGAACTCTGCAGACGTCTTCCGGGTCCATTCCGCGAAGCCCCTTAAAAACTGTATGTTCCTGGTCTCTGGGTCACTTTTGAGCGTAATTCACGCAAGGCCCTCTTACGGACGGATGCTGGGGCGTCCCCCGAGACCCGGACTGATTTAGCAAAAGTCCCCTGGGTCGATTCTATGAGGCCTCCCGAAAAACTGTATGTTCCCGGGCCTTATTTTGCTTTTGAGTGATAATCGGCAACGAGGCCTCCTTTCGGACTTAGCCGGGGCACCCTAGCAGGGTTCGAACTCCTGTTTAGTGCAGGCCACCCCGGTTCATTAATTCTGTGAGGCCCCCTGAAAATTGTGAGGTCCTGGTCGTTGGACCACCTTTGAGTCCACACCGACAATACAGTCTTCTGAAGTCAATTTGAGTCCACACCCACACCGACAATATACTCGTTCAGTGATCTGGTATATATATATATATATATCTGGTTATATATATATATATATATATATATATATATATCTGGTTATATATATATATATATATATATATATATCTGGTGAAACTGAAGGGGCAATCCTGTGACATGTTGTTTTTGAGCCTTTGATATGGTTGATATTTCGCCAAGACGAAGCTGGACCTTCAGCAAAGATCCGCCTATACATGTAGATACGTTGGTCGCGCCGTATGGCGGAGCGTACCAAACGGTCCAACGCCCGGTATTCCTCGGTCCCGTGACCCGAGGCGCTCAACACACGGCGAGGGCGGGCCATAAGCTCTCTGGTGGCTGACGAAATATGTGGCGCAGAAGAACTGCGGATCTCGATGCCGATGAGGGGGGCATGCCGCTCCAGTGCAGGTTTAAACAGATCACAGAAACACTCCCACTGGTCAGAAACAGACGCTGATGAAAACACTGGTCTCCAGTCAATGCTCGACAGGTCATTGTGGAAAGAACATGAGTATACGTTTTTAAGCTGTCGTAACTGGATCGTGAACGGTTTGAATCGTGGCCTAGAAATACGTAATACTTCGCAGACAATTTTGTGGTGGCTGCAGTGGCAGAAAATGACTCCAAGGTGTAAAACTGAGCATGGATATCTGAAAATCATGATATCAAGCAGTAAGCTGGTTGCAGATGTAGGCGAATCAATGGCTTGAAAAAGTAAAGTCAGACAGAAATGCGTTAAGACGATCATAAGAAGGGTTGTAGTACGGCTTAAGTAAATCACAGTTGAGGTCACCGTAGAGAATAAAGTCCGTATTTAGGTTTGTTTTGATCATGACGATACCGATGATTACCCTCTGAAGCCGCGACTCCAGCGTCGCAAACTCGGCGTCGAGCGCGGCGACTGTGTGCCTTGGAGGCCGGTGTAGACAGCCGGTGGTGAGCTGACGGCCGCCTCCCAGCTTCCGTAATGTCCAGACGGGTTCGAGAGCAGAGTCACGGCCGCTGTGATGCCGGACCTCGAATATGGTCGAGTCGATGTCCGCTTCGATGACAAGAACCACTTCTCCGTAGCCCCGACCGTCGGGCCGGTCAACTCGATTAAATACATAACCGGGCAGTCTAAGGAGTGTAGTAGGAGTTGAAGGCTAGAGCCAGGTCTTCTGCAGGGCGACAATGTCGTACTGGTGATTGTCCAGCTCATGCGAGAGTTCGAGGAGTTTCGGCTTCAGAGACTGCAAGTCGAGTGGCCCGATGAGGAGGCCGGATCTGTGCGTCCGTATGCCGCCTGTTTTGCCTCACTGACGAGACTTGGGTCCGCGCCGCACCGGCGTCACCGGCCTCCGTCCGACTGGAGCGGGGCGGCGCCTTAAAAGAAGCGAAGCGAGAGAACCTCAGGTCAGCTGGCTGAACGGCGACCTGTGCGCGGCCACTCCACCGCCTCGGGGCACAGCCGACTGGTCGAACGCAGCGCCGTGCGGGCCGGGCCGACCGGGACGCCGGGCGGTGACGTCACGCATCAGGCGCTCGTCTGGGTTCAAGAGGTTGTTGCTCACGTTGCAGAAGCTGCTGGGCCCCGCGGGGTACTGGCCATGACCAGGACCCAGCAGACAGCGAGCAGGATAACGAGGCGAGCGATGTCTCGATGCATCGTGGTGGCGGTAGAGTTGCCACGGGTCGCTCCACAAACGCACAGTCAGTCGAACGGATAAGGCGGCCGGGTGAGCGTTACGGCAGTGAGCCGAGAACGCGTCCGCACGCGGCGAAACGCTCAGCTGCACTCAGCTGAACTTCAAATTTATCTTACTTCTCACAAAATCCTTTGATGTAGGAGCCAGCCTACCACATACAACATATGTATACCAGTTTCAATGGGCGTTCCTTGCATCGGCGGGAAGATTGCCCAAAATGTGAGCTTTTTCAATGACTGGCGTTAGGAGCAGCGGTCCACGCGCATACACGCTGCACAGTATGCGAAAGGCATGCAGTGTGTACCGTATAGTTCGCTCAACTCTTCAAAGCTGGTTGATACAGTGCTGCGGTGTAAACTTGCAACTGACGGAAAAACAAAAGCCTTTTCTAAGCATTTTCATGAAAATCGAAAATGCAGTGGTTGAAATCCGGTGAGGAAATATTAGAGGTGGGGTATAAGAAGCTGAGTTTATGGGACTGACTGGGCTGAGGATTGCCACGCTAATTTTCAAAACAATTCTCCACCCATGTCCAAACTGAGACCGCCTTCCCCCCCACCTAAGAAAATCTTGGTTGAACCCAGTCAGAACCCAAAAATTCCCTATTGACAACCTCCTAAGCATCCTTTAAAATTAATTGTTCTGAAACTATCAAAAGCTCACGGACTGCTCATCCAGGATTGTGGGGCTCAAAAGAAGATGAGGGGGGGGCTTGAGCCTCTTCAGAGATGCGAAACTCCGCCCTTCTATTAACAACCATATGGTTAAGAACCAAGTCAAAACACTGAATCTACTCTTTCATGATTTCGGACCCGAACTGAATCGCCCAACCTTGTCCGACCTTTTAAGAACTGCTCTGAGTCTGAATCAGCATCGATTTCCCGCTCTGGAAATCCGAAGTGCATGGATCCACTTCAGGCACGGGCGTAGGAACGAGGGGAGGTTTGGTCCCTCACTTTTGGGGAAATTTAGCCTTAGTCCTATGGTAAAAAGTCTGGCTCCTCCGTCGTTTCTGAATGCTCCTACAACCCTGACTTCAGGTGCGCCAAGCACAAGCCTAGTACCAATTTACTATCTCGGACCCACGTATGAGTCCGCTCTGATCCACCTGCGAGGTCTGAGAGCAGAGCCAGGGTCATGCCGACATGCTGACAGCGATGCCTTCGGCTGAGTTCGCTCTAGTGTCTGAGTAAGTTTCATCCGAGCGAGTGCATGTACCCGACACACACCCAACGAACGCCCAGCCCACGTATGGCGAACTAGAACACGTGCGCTCATGCAGCTTTGGCCGTTCTTTGTTTGGGTGGGACCAATCGATAATCTCCTGTCCGAAACAGGACTGTGTAACATACTCGATGGAATCGAGATCACTGTCATATCTCCTGTGTTTAGTTATATCGTTTTCAGAGGGTATCTTTGCGTGCTCCATTTCTGAAATACATGTTTTTTATCGACAATAGCTTCGCGAAAATTACAGTCCGTCAAACGGGGTGCACACGGCAGCGACGCTCACCACCATTTCAGGACGCAGTATTCAATAACGGAATTTCCTCCCCTTTGTTTCTTGATCCATTTTGAATATTTTTCAGCATTCACACGAAAAAGCATCGAAGTAATGGATAAAACTTTATTAAAACCACCATATCTCCTTCCTGTGCGTAGTAACTACGGCATTGGGGACGTACTTCTGGGAGGAATACTAGTTATTGGTGACCAAAATCAGCTGACTCCTAGCCAAAACACAAACCAGCTGACACTTGTCGAAGCAGAAAACGCACAAAGATACAGTGGGCGGTAGCGTGGCTGAAGCGTAGTCGGCAAATTCATTTGGACGGGGTTTCTAGGCATCGAGTAACCAAGGTATCTGTCAACATTCACTGTTACAATGTCTGACGAAATTATTGCGGATAGCAGCGATCGATCGGTAGACACAGAATGCCACACTCTGGAACCAGCAACGAAGCGTCAGAAAATTGAATCGGTGGTCAAGGCCGCAGTGAAACAAGATGAGGACAAACTGGAACAAAGACTTGGAGGCATTTTGTGCTGCGCAGTCTGTTTGGATCTTCCCAAGGCAGCCGTTTATCAGGTGAGCAGTGTGGTCGACAGCAATGATTTGCCTCGACCCTTGGTGGATTCAGGGAGCCATGCGGGCCGTGCCCCCCCCCCCCCACTGGAAAAAGTAGGCCAACATGTGTTTCGGCCACGCTATTCAGATGGAAAAGTGCAAATATTTTGTTTTCAAAACATTTTTGCAAAGAAATGGGTACATGTTGAAATTTCGAAAGTAGCGAAACAAGGTGGTCGAAATCCGGGGAGAAATCAACATTTGGGGTAGGTTGGGTTACACGGATGAAGATTTGCCCCCTCTCTCCCGTATCACATGATTCGCATCTGCCCTTGACCTTGATTGTGTTTTCTTATTTCTGTATCGTTTTCTGATTTGCGTAGCGAAGAACGGTAGGGATCTTCGATGAACGTAGCTCATTTTACCAGACATCTTGACTCCTTGCCAATAAGGCGTTTTGAGACAAAGCACCTGTCTCTCAACCATTAACGCAGCGTATTCTGCGAACTCCGCCCCATTAGATCTGCCCGCCTACGACCCAGGTTCGCATAGGTGAGTCAAAGATTTATGCCTTGATGAGGCTGCGACCCTCCTTAATTTTGAAATTTAGCATTCTTGTGGGCGATGTGTGGAAAGAGGTGGTCTAAAATCCATTTACATATCCGCCTCCCCCGTCTAATAATTTTAACTGTTCGCTTTTGCCTCATGCATTTTGAGATTGGGGCGTATCAGGACTGCCCCTCTTTTCCTGATATTTTCAACGTATTCACAAATAATTCTTCAATGTGATGATCAATTTTAAGTAAAACTCTCTCTGCCGCTGGTGAACGCCGATCTCATAGCCCTAAATCTGCCTCAGTACTAGCAGCAGATTTGGTAACCGGTAACGTTGGAAATGAACTGTTGATATGCTGTTAAATACATGGTTTTTCGAATCATGCTGATTGCTTTTTTTTAGCCACAGTGACGTAACCAGGTAATTTGCCGTGATATCCCAACTTTAGGCCTCGCAGCAGACCATCAGCAGACGAATGATTGTCAGTTCGGAATTAAGTGCCAAGCTTTTGCCCTGATTTGAGTGGCAAACCCCATCCTTTGTCCTTCCATTTACATTTATAGTGTTCACTGGCGTATCTGGCAGGTCCTTCTGTGGAACATGAGAATACGCTGGAGCTGTAGAAGCAAAGCAACCTCGCGGAGTTCGATTTCAGTTGGTATTGGCTCCTTGGGTGGACGAGATCATGTGCCCGATTTCAAATGTCTAAAAAGAAAACGTTGGAGATACCCAGACTATTGGGGGAGTGACTTGCTCAGTTTATTTTGCAAGTGAATCACTCCACTGCCTAGTTCTCTGAGCTAGAAATCGATTTTGGCCAAGATTCACGAAGGGTTTGCAAAGCATGGATGGATTGGATTCTGGTTCATGATGAGCTGTGAATCGTTGTGTTTGGCACGCAGTGCAAGTTATCTCTAATCTCTGGATTTAGTGGCAGTGTTTGGTCATTCGTCCTGTCGTGGGCCTTTGTGGTTTGTTGTCAAGTACTGAGGCAATGGTTGGGCTATTTGTTTTTTTTTTACTGATTGGAATTATACAATGAATAGCCACCTGCGTATGTATATTACCTGAATAATATGCCTATTACGTCAGACCACGAATGACGGCTTGTAGCTTTTGTGGTGAATCAAATGTTACAGTAGATTTAGGCATTCAGCGATGAAATGATCCTTTGCCGGGCGAGGGGTGATTGCTACACCCAGTGAATTTTATCGCGACTGTTGGCGAACGGTCCTCATGAAGAGCTTGAAATCTGCATTAGCTGACCTTACATGGCTCGCAAAGCATTCCTTGGCTCTCGATTTGTTAAAAAAAAACTACAGTCATGGCAGCTGAAAAGAAAAACGATGATGTGCTCTCCATCTCCGGTTCTCCTTCCTGCAAGTTCGTCCTGATGACCACTGACTAGAGGTCATTAGGTGACGTGAAAATGTTGACTAGGTAACATGAAAATCTCTTTGAATGATTTGGGGCGCTGAGTTGAGTAATGACTTGATCAGATCTTCTCAATAATCAAAAGTCTGACGGTGGTAATAAAGCATGGGTTTTGACCTGGCAGCGTCATGAAATGTGATTACGATATGTGACCTTTCATTGACCTAGCTTAACTTCAAGAAGAATAAGCAGTGAATGCAACGATTGGTCAATTTTAAAACCTTGGAACTAGAAAAAATACGTTTTTTTAGGTTGTTTGGCTATGAAACTACTCTCATGGCCTCTACGCAGCAAAAGGCTATCTCTCCTGCACTGCAGACAGAAAGGTCACCAAATTGTCCGAAGAGGTCAAATCAGGTGTCATTCGAATCAGGAGGTAGGAGATGTGTTATGTGCTCGTTTTTTGTTTCGCCGCTCCATCTTGATTAGGAGAGAGGTGGGATGGGAGAGAGTGGAAACCACGCTGTCGTTCGAGACGTGGGTAAAAATCCTCACTTCCGACGAGGCGTAATTTCGATTCACTGTGGATCCGATTTTGTCCGATCATTACATCCTAAAGATGTTCTTGGTCTCGATCCTGCAGTTCTTGATTCCACCCAGAATCCCTGCCGAACCAAGTAAACATCCGATTAACAACCTTTCAGCCAAACCATTCAGCTAAACAACAAACAAAACAAACAAACCAAACCATTCAACCAAACAACCTTTCAAAACCCATGACAACATATCCGTAATTACCTTGGCGTGGTCAGCTGAACTCATTGGGTTTTCGTCGTTGGTGATGTAACACATGCGTAGAAACGTACGAAAAAGTTAAGGGAGAGTGAACTTATATATTCCATGGGCATTGGTTTCGGTGTGATACAGTTACAGTCATATTCAAGTTTAAAACGACAGGTGTTGCTAAAATGTTGAAAGCACAAGACATTGTCGACATTTCGGCTGTATTGCCTTCTTCAGGACACAGTATACGTTTTCGTATTTCAAATTTCCCCTCAAAATCTGAGTTGTCTTGTTTTTAGCATTTAATGAACAACACTGTTAGCCCCTTTGGAGAATATGAATAGTGTCTTTTGTTTAGGGAGTCTGAGGAATACTTTTTGTTAGAGGTGATCACGAAATGATGCGTTAAAGGGCTCCACCATAATGCACGTTTTTATCTAATATGGCCAAATTGTATGCTGTATTGTTAGAGACTAGTCCGTAATCTACATTATGTTTTGAAACTCTGGATTAACGGTGGCCGAAAATGAATTTCCACGGTTTTCCTGTGTTTTGTGCGGCTGCGTCCTGTTTACAGCTGTTGCTTTACACCGCACAGCAACAGCGACGGGGCGCCGGCCACCAACGCTTGCGTTCATAGGCCGACGCAGGCCCGTATTGCGTCACATCGGCAGATAACTTGAGATGATGAGTTCTGCTTGGTAATGTTTCGTGACGCTACAAGATATGTTTCGGAAAAATGGGCACTGGAAATGTTATCAAGGATGTTTTCAGACCAACCATGGCCATGTTGAAAAAATCCACTCAAGGGCTATTTAATCACCCAAAGGACTTAATAATTCATTGGTGGAAACCAAGTTGGTAATTGCCGTACGTCGTCCTCTACACCTTGAAATGTAAAGTCTTATGCTCAGTCCCATACCAGATCCATTTTTCCGTGATCTGAGCCGGAGTCGCTGAATCGGACAATTTAAATTAGTCAAGGAAATTTACGTGTTTCACGGACGGCGCCACCGTGTGGTACATGGTGTGCCAGTCCCTCAAGTCATTGGATCGTGGGGTACTGCCTGTATCACAATAATCGTAACTCGTGAGGTGATCCATTGTAATGAAGCGTACGATTGGTTCTCAGATTTCTGGAATGAGAAGAGAATTGTGGAGATTTTTTGCCAATGGAAAAATTTTGGAAGCTTAATCATCTTAACGAAACTGTGTGGTACAAGACGATTATGACCCCGGCCTCGATAGAGATCTTAAATCAGGTGCTTAGTATAGGAAAATTCTATAACACCATTCTGCCAGTAAAATTTAACTTCGGAGAGATTTTGACAAAGTTGGCTTTCATCAGACACCATAGAAATCTGGCCGTTGCCTGGAGGAGGCAAATTCCAAAGTTCGCGAAAACGTGAAGGGGGGAGTGAAGAAGGCTGTTCGTTTTGCTATGTTAAGTCCGTTTTACTATGGAAAACGCAAAATTTTCTGGGGTAATTGCCAGTTTGATCGCCATTTCGGCCAGATAAGGGACAGTTTTCTTATTGTAAAGGGCGTAAATGATAATCCGGGGAGAAATCACCTCGGGGGAAATCCAGTTTGGAGGGGGATTTGATGAGCTTCTTTCAGGAGCTCATCGTGTGGTCTGCGCCCCTGGCAGTGCCTCACAGTCAAAAATTCCTGGCGCCGCCCGTGATATATTTCGTTTGTTTTACGACATCTGTAGTTTTCATGACAGGAATTATTAGTTGTTATGAACGTGCCTAGAGCATCCTCGGCAGCGTTGTTCGGGCCCTGTGCTGACCGTGGTGGCGTGTTCTCACATGTCCCGGTGTCGTCGCTCAGTTCGGCGTCCGTGCCGCCCGTCGGCCCGGAGCATCGGCGGGCCAGCACTCTGCGGCACACCCAAATAGCACGCAGACAGCGGGTCTCGGCCCGCGCCTTTACTGCGTGGCGGGCCGCGCGTGTCGCACCAGAGCCAAGGCCGCCGACTGACCCACTAACGCCCCCTCCCCCTCCCTCCGCCGCCGGCCCGTCACTTGCTCGCCGCTGGCGCGGCGCTGAGCGGCCGCCACGGTCCGGAGCTGGCCGGAGCTGCCGCCGCTACCGACGGCCTTGGTGGCGGCGTGTGGGCGATCGAGGTACAGTTTCGGGCGGGCCGCAGCATGAACAGATCATGTTCCGCCGCTCGGGACAGGAGCACACCCAGGGAGTTTCTGAGAGGCGTGCAGGCGAGGTGCTTGGGTGTGGTGGGGGTGCTGCAGGGCCAGATCCAAAAATACTGTCTTGATGGACCGGAACGGAAACGTCTCCTTTCGCTGAGTTGCACGGAACAGGGTTGTCCGCCTCCCCGGCCGCGGACTGGGATGCGCCCTTGACCGGAGTTTCCGGGCGCGGCTGCCGCGGTGGGATTCGGGTGTCGGCTGGCCGGGACCGACGCTCCCGGCCACGCCGGCGGCGAGAGACGCTGGTCCCGGACGCCGACCAGGGTTTCGTGTGAAACCCGGCTGGGAAGCGGCCGAAATGACCGGCATCCGAAACTCCTGACGTAGGAACTATGAGAACAGTCCGAGATGCCTGTCGGGGATTTCGTCCGAGTAGTTTGAGTAGTTTACTCACCAAGGTAATGCCTGGAGGGAACTTCGTCTCAGAACTCTGTCTTCCTGTTTCCGGACATAGCGGGATAGTTACCGCGCTTCTGATGGGTTGTATCTGGTCCAGTCAAACATAGATGGGTCGCTGTGAAGGGATGCAATGGGATGGAATGGGATGGGGCCGGTCAGTGCCGTCTGTCACTGCCCTCATCGCAATGACGGAGAACGCCGGTTCGATGAGGGCAATCTCATACCAGTCCAATACTCCGCAAGAAATGCAGGTGGGTGTGTCCGATTTTAACCCGTGGTGCGTGTTAATTGCATGTATCACAGCCACTGCCGTGCAGGTTTCTTCGGAGGAACGTAGAGAGGTGAATGCCGAATTCCATCAGTTGTCGGTGGATTTAACGTCACGACTACCACAGCGATATTCGGTGTGATTTCGATGTGAAGAGAAAGTATGGTGAAAGTGGATCTCATCGGTAATTTCCGTAAATTCTTGAATGCAGTCATCGGACATCTAAGGCTGATTAGTCGTCATGAACACTCTCTTGGGCCCGTTTGTAGCCGTCTAACGACTCCGTCTCGTTCATTTCAGGTTATTGCCTTCTTTATTTCATTCCAGTGTACCAGTGCCTTACAGCCCAGTTAACTGATGTCTCTTATCGATACCAAAGTCACTGATTTTACCTCTTCTGCACATGTGAACCTGGGAGCCACTCCTGAAATCTGTAATCATCGTACGGTTGGCATTGTCTTTTCAGGTCATTATGGCATCCACTCGTACGGGGGTCTTTTTGCTGTCACATTGCCATCTCGTCTGCCTTAGTCGTCTCATCCTTTCCGGGTAATTTTATGTCACCGACGTGTACGCTTGACTTCGGTATGGGTATTTGCAGCTAACTTGGGCTGGTCTTTTTTCAACAGTGCACCAACGGACACCTGATGTGTGCCGGGTGAGTTCCACTCGGCAGCCGGCCGAGCCACACGGTACCCGGGCCCTGTTCACCGGCCTGGCCGCACCACGGCGACCAGCCAGGGAAAACAAAGGGAAAACATACGGCGCACATTTTACGAGAAGTTCAGCCCAAGACGGTGTCGTATTTTCCAGTTGTGTGCTGTCACCGAGGTCCAAATATCTGTTTATTCTTGTTGTGCTGTAAACGTACCATGTTGCGCTGATTCGATATTAAGATCTCAGATCAAAGTAGTGGCCATCAGCCGTTCCGTGGTTTTCTCGTTTAACGTCGGACGACTCCACATTTTACCCTAATGCGTTTGTGTGCTTTGGTCACGGGCACTATCTGCTTGCATCAGACCGAGCTTGCCGTTTGTTCTGGGAGATATTTTCGTTTATGTGTGGTAATCTGGACGTATCCAAAAATGCTTACATTACATGGCATGTGAATGGCGTAGGAGAACCACTGTCCCCGAGGGGGTGGCGTCCTGACGAGTGCTGGTCCCTGGCCGGTCCCAGACGCCATGCCTACCCCGCGCCGGCCGCCGGCAGGTGCTTCACCCACCTGATGGCCGACGCCCGGCTGCGGGACGAGACGGCCACCTGCCCCAACTGCCGGATCGAGATCTCGCGCTCCCTGGTCTCGCGCAACCTGGCCGTCGAGAACGCCGTGAGCGAGCTGCCGTCGCAGTGCCCGCACTGCGGCCGCCAGTTCCCGCGCAGCTCGCTCGAACAGCACGGCCGCGACTCCTGCGACGAGAGGTGAGCGCCGGCCGCCAGTTCCCGCGCAGCTCGCTCGAACAGCACGGCCGCGGCTCCTGCGACGAGAGGTGAGCGCCGGCCGCCAGTTCCCGCGCAGCTCGCTCGAACAGCACGGCCGCGACTCCTGCGACGAGAGGTGAGCGCCGGCCGCCAGTTCCCGCGCAGCTCGCTCGAACAGCACGGCCGCGGCTCCTGCGACGAGAGGTGAGCGCCGGCCGCCAGTTCCCGCGCAGCTCGCTCGAACAGCACGGCCGCGGCTCCTGCGACGAGAGGTGAGCGCCGGCCGCCAGTTCCCGCGCAGCTCGCTCGAACAGCACGGCCGCGACTCCTGCGACGAGAGGTGAGCGCCGGCCGCCAGTTCCCGCGCAGCTCGCTCGAACAGCACGGCCGCGGCTCCTGCGACGAGAGGTGAGCGCCGGCCGCCAGTTCCCGCGCAGCTCGCTCGAACAGCACGGCCGCGACTCCTGCGACGAGAGGTGAGCGCCGGCCGCCAGTTCCCGCGCAGCTCGCTCGAACAGCACGGCCGCGACTCCTGCGACGAGAGGTGAGCGCCGGCCGCCAGTTCCCGCGCAGCTCGCTCGAACAGCACGGCCGCGACTCCTGCGACGAGAGGTGAGCGCCGGCCGCCAGTTCCCGCGCAGCTCGCTCGAACAGCACGGCCGCGACTCCTGCGACGAGAGGTGAGCGCCGGCCGCCGCCGCGCCCGGGAGAGCACGCGCCGCTTCCGTGCGACCGGACGCTGCCCGCGGCGGCGGCCAGCTTTGAAGGCCTCGAGCCTGAAGTGGTTCGTGGGAATGTAGGTGGGATATCTGACGTGCTGCTTTTAGTGCTGAGAATGCTCAGCACTTTTGATTGGCCGTAAAGTTGTTCGGATGGCGTTCGCGAGTCCGAGTTAAGCTGGGTCAGGTCCTTGAACGTCTCAGAAAAACCGGCTCTGTGCGATCACACGACCGAATGAAAGCTGTTTTATGAGAGGTGGCATTAGGGACAACATTGTGTTCCCTTCTCGACCACTGTAAAGCTTTCAAAGCTGTTACCGAAACTGATTTCACGTGCCAGTGAAAAGTGAAGATGAAAGTGATCTCCTCCCTTTTTCACGGCACTCGATGTTTATTTGGATGGGCTGTCCGTTGCTCGCCACCCTTATCTTGCATCACCAGGACACCGAATGGTTGTTTACTTTGTCTAGCTTACGACATATCAGTTGACGACACCAGTGGTTATGCAGTAGGGTTGGAAATTTGGTTTTTGTTCGTGGTGTTTGAGTATAATTTTTGTTTTGGAGCACGAAATTCTGCAAAGTAATATTGGTTTAAGTTGGCGGTCTCGGTGTAAGTCAATTATAATATCGTACCTGCTTCATACTGAATGGAGACAGTCATTTGCTTGGAGAATTAGAAGTTTGTCAACATGAAAATAATGTAGTTTTCTGATGGAGGCACAGGATCAAACTTTTGGAATGTGAAATGTTTTGGAGCACATGCTTTCTGGTGTTCTTCAACGCCAAAAAGCAACACTTTTTCCAGCCTTGTTATGCATCGTTCCTGCGTTTCTGGGAATACTCGTCCGTTTTAACCATGCTGTTCGTGCTAAGAATTGAAGATAGATAACTTTGTGCTTATTCCCTGCCTGCACTCAGCTTCCTCATTTCTCGTTGTAGGGAATCATTGTCACTCGCCATTATTATTCGCCACCAGCGTGGACTTGGGTTCCACCTCAGCTTCGGTCCCTTCATCGCACCATAGCGGATCCACGGTTACCACCGCGGCGCGCATTCGTGCCTGCCTGGCCGCAGGGGCTAGCCGGGACATACACCGGCCGCCAGATGGGCCGCCTGATATCTCGCTCTGCCGCAGGCCGGTCACCCGCAGTACAGCCGGATCTGCCTCCTGATGTCTCCCTCTGCCGCAGGCCGGTCACCCGCAGCACAGCCGGATCTGCCTCCTGATGTCTCCCTCTGCCGCAGGCCGGTCACCCGCAGCACAGCCGGATCTGCCTCCTGATGTCTCCCTCTGCCGCAGGCCGGTCACCCGCAGTACAGCCGGATCTGCCGCCTGATGTCTCCCTCTGCCGCAGGCCGGTCACCCGCAGTACAGCCGGATCTGCCTCCTGATGTCTCCCTCTGCCGCAGGCCGGTCACCCGCAGTACAGCCGGATCTGCCTCCTGATGTCTCCCTCTGCCGCAGGCCGGTCACCTGCAGTACAGCCGGATCTGCCTCCTGATGTCTCCCTCTGCCGCAGGCCGGTCACCTGCAGTACGGATCTGCCGCCTGATGTCTCCCTCTGCCGCAGGCCGGTCACCCGCAGCACAGCCGGATCTGCCGCCTGATGTCTCCCTCTGCCGCAGGCCGGTCACCCGCAGCACAGCCGGATCTGCCTCCTGACGTCTCCCTCTGCCGCAGGCCGGTCACCCGCAGTACAGCCGGATCTGCCTCCTGATGTCTCCCTCTGCCGCAGGCCGGTCACCTGCAGTACAGCCGGATCTGCCTCCTGATGTCTCCCTCTGCCGCAGGCCGGTCACCTGCAGTACAGCCGGATCTGCCTCCTGATGTCTCCCTCTGCCGCAGGCCGGTCACCCGCAGTACAGCCGGATCTGCCTCCTGATGTCTCCCTCTGCCGCAGGCCGGTCACCCGCAGCACAGCCGGATCTGCCTCCTGATGTCTCCCTCTGCCGCAGGCCGGTCACCTGCAGTACAGCCGGATCTGCCTCCTGATGTCTCCCTCTGCCGCAGGCCGGTCACCCGCAGCACAGCCGGATCTGCCTCCTGATGTCTCCCTCTGCCGCAGGCCGGTCACCTGCAGTACAGCCGGATCTGCCTCCTGATGTCTCCCTCTGCCGCAGGCCGGTCACCCGCAGTACAGCCGGATCTGCCTCCTGATGTCTCCCTCTGCCGCAGGCCGGTCACCTGCAAGTACAGCCGCATTGGGTGTCCGTGGCGCGGGCCGGCGCACGAGCAGTCGGCCCACCAGGCGCAGTGTGTGCACCCACACAACACGGGCGAAACCATCATGGGCGTGCTGCAGGCCAGCGAATTGCAGCGACAGCGCCACGCCCAGCTGTACGACACCATCTTCGACCTGCTGTCCTTCGAGAAGATTCTCTTCAACGGTGGGTGCCGGCGCGAAGAGGCATAGTGGATGCAGTCGGCGCTCAGGGTCACTTTTGGTGCCTCTGATCCGTGTTCTGTCTGATGCCGCGTGGCCGATTTGGATTGTTGGACGGGGCTTTTCCAGTTTTGACCTCGAGTCAGTGAATCGTTGCATTCCGGTCGGTATGGCATTGACAGTCGTCGCTCGCACACTGATAACACTCATCTCTCTGGTCCCTACTACCCAGTTCAAGCCTTCATACGATCGTGAAACGTCGAGGCAGGCGAAGTGGTTGTGGGAGTGTAGTGCTGTAGTGCTGAAATATACTGGCGAGGGGCGAACCTAACCAGGATTTCGCCAAGGAGGGGATGAGGACAAACCTCTCAGAACTGTAGACGCCTCGGATTTCGGTCACCTAATTTGCGAGCTCCGGATATTTTTATTTGCTTTCATTTTTGGCGCGTAAAGAAACGGTAAATTTCAGCCGAGGGCGGTCATGGTCCCCTTGTCCCCCACCCTTTCCCCTTGGCTACGGTTCCTGGTGAGGGATGAGTTGACGGAATACTTGTTGGACAGTCATTGTTTGCGGTTCGACAGACAAATTTCGTGTCTGTCCGCCTGACGTCTTGGTGTTATTTATGAGCCGGCAAACGACAGGCGAGTGTTACGTCTGGAGCATTCCATGAGCGCAGAGTCGTGCCGTGCTGCGTGCCGCCTCATCGGCCATCGGTGGCCTTGCTAGACCGTGAAATGCTCGGTCGCCGGGACCCGGTGGAGGGACACGCCGGCATTGAGAGGCCAGGTACAGCCGGCTGCCGGCCGGCCGGCCTCAGCTGCGGGTCCAGCAGGCGCTGTCATTATGTCCCACGCCCCGTCCCGTTCAGCCCGGCCGCCACACGGCGCCGACCACCGCCACCAGGTGGCCCAAACACGCCGCCGTCTTTGATTGGGTAGCGTCAAAAGCAGCCGGTTGGTGGCATGATCACGTGGACGGGCCGCGGTACTTGTGTGGATAGTATGAATGGCAACGTCGAAGGAGGTGATTTCGATTTGCTTTCCAGCAAACGCGAAAAATAATTCTGCTGAGTAATTACGTTGTAATCGGACTCGTTTACGAGTATTCCCTTCCATTTACCTGGAATGGTGAACGTGGGGAGTGCCTCTTCGTCCCGTCATCGTGTTTGATTTGCGTATTGACCCGACGGCTGGAGAGAACCGTGTTGCAAAGATCGCGGAGGCCCCACCCTCGTGCGGAGTGCGTCCGTCAGAGCAGCAGTGACCCGGACGGCGGGACGCGTGCCGTCCGTCAGAGCAGCAGTGACCCGGACGGCGGGACGCGTGCCGTCCGTCAGAGCAGCAGTGACCCGGACGGCGGGACGCGTGCCGTCCGTCAGAGCAGCAGTGACCCGGACGGCGGGACGCGTGCCGTCCGTCAGAGCAGCAGTGACCCGGACGGCGGGACGCGTGTCGTCCGTCAGAGCAGCAGTGACCCGGACGGCGGGACGCGTGTCGTCCGTCAGAGCAGCAGTGACCCGGGCGGCGGGGCGCGTGCCGTCCGTCAGAGCAGCAGTGACCCGGGCGGCGGGGCGCGTGCCGTTCGGACGGGGTGCGGCCTCGCCGGCGGGGCTACCCCGCAGCTCGCTCCACGGCCGGAGCAGCCCGCGGCGTATGACTCGTACCACGAACATGCGCCGGTGCTGACCCCTGAAATGTCCCGCACTTCCTTTCGCGCAACCCTTCGTCGGTATGTCTTCCGTGTTTGCTTTGCTTGTTTGCGTTTGTTTGGCGTTGCTTGGGGCGAGGGATGAGCTCCAAAGGCCGTTGTGGCCTTCGTCGCTGACCGGCGCCCGTGACGCCGGCAGACCTCCAGCTGAAGCCGTACCGCACGGACGACTTCATCCACAAGCTGTTCTACGAGACGAGCCGCTTCTCGGCCTTCAACTGCCAATGGGTGATCAAGGCGCGCATCAACGACAACCAGCGCGACCCCAGCCAGAGCTGCGACCGCTGCATGACGTACCAGGTCAGCGAGCCGGCCGGCCAGCCCGCTCCCAACTCTGGGGGAACCGCGCCATTGATATTGCCAGGCTAATGTGACGCCACTAGGGCACTGGCCATTTGTTTTCTCAGCTCAGGGTTTTTTACACTAGCTGCGTAATTGGATTGGTTGCAGGATTATTGCGTTAGTAATTAAGGCAGATTGGCAAACCTGGAAGTTCAGATATGTCAGCTCCTGCTTGCCAGCTGCGTCGCGTGACAGGGTGACGGACGTTTTAATCTCTTTGTCTGACACTGACCATACGAAAATCTTATACGGCCGGCCAGGCTGGTGGCGGACGGCGCCATGGCGGTCCGTTTGGTGTCGATTTCTAATGTAATTTTCAGTCGTGCAGAGATTCCTTTCGATCACGCGACGTAAACCGAGGCATGCGGCAGTGGTTCGGACGCATGCTCATCTTGCTGGAACTTGGGTTTCTCGCGCGCTACCTGGAGACCCACGAATGGGAGCAGAAATGAAGTAAGGCGTGTTTTGGTAAGATCGGAACGTCCTGCAAGAAGATGCTAACGCTGGTAGAATGTGGGCATTTATATCGCCGGATTTTCCTCTCATGGAACTGTGGCGACAGGTTCGCGGCGGACCCAGTCTTCCGGGAAGTCGCAATTTTGGGCCCGATTGGCGTCAGGTGCTAGCAGCCTTTCCTAAAACTCAACAAGACGGTGTCCCGTGCTTGAATTTCGCCCGCCGCGCTCCCGCTGTTCGACTGACCGGCCGCCGCCGCCGCAGCTGATCCTGAAGTCGAAGACCAGCCAGCCGCTGAGCGTGCAGTACCTGGTGCTGCGGGGCCCGTTCGGCGACGCGCGCATCGCGCCGGCCATCTACAGCCACGAGTTCAGCGACGCCCAGACGGAGAGCGTGTTCCAGCGGCTGCCGCTGCCCGACTCGGCCGAGTGTAACCGCATGCTGGCGGCCCGCTCCGTCAACATCAGGTGGGTCGCGCCGCCAGGCTCGGCCCACCAGGCGGCAGCACTGTGCGGTGACGACATTGGATTCAGTGTCAGATCAGGGGTTGGTGCATTATTTAACCTGCACTGTCCGTACGTGACCCAACTCGGGTCATGTTGCACGTATGCGTACGCTTACCATCCCACATCTGGCCTGTATATAATAAATAGTTAACACTGTATTAGTCAGATGCCAGTATGCACTTAGATGTGGCAAACAGTAACATACTGCAGATGAATACGCCATTGTCATCGCTTGGGACGAAGCGTGCACTGTCGAAGAGTAGGCATTCCGTTTCTTGCTTGGACAAAGCATCGTAACACACACCTCCTCCGGCAGGTTAATAATGTTCCAGTTGAGCAAGTGAGCCGCGCCAGGTGCCTGCTCCGTCGGTGGCCGTCTGGCTCGAGCTGTGCCGTTCCCTTGGTCTCCTGTTATTGCGGGTGTCTGCGTCATCCCCCCCCCCCGAGCTGCGATGGTGACTGACACCGCCTGTCCGATCAGTGCACTCGACGTACGTGTGGTCCGTGTCGACGACTTTGCGCATGTGTCTATCGCCCTTTTTAGTGGCGGACCTGGAAATCTCAAGTGTGTTGTCCCCGAACACGCAGTGGCAGACATAATTGTAGTCTAAGTTCCGTGGCTTTTTGAGTGGAGAACGTCAAGCTAGCCCACGCTGGATGTAAATGGTAGTGGGAACCTCTAGCTAGGAAACTCATAGTCCACCAGATTATAAACGGTTTATGCGTTTTGTATGATGTTGCTTTGTTTAAGCACACTGTGTTGGAAATTGCGTAGAATCGTGCCCGTGGATATGCTCTATTTGTAAATGCAGAAAAATTAAAATGTTTTGTGATATCGGTCAGTGTTACGGCCATTTTCATGTCAGATCTGAACTACTCGTGGAAATTTGAGTTTTCTAGGTAGTTTCTGGGAAGTCGCGGTGTGCGGAAAGTTAGTTGGAAGTATGGTTATGATTATGAGCACATGGTCATGAGTGTCATGTCGTGTCGTAAAATTGTCAGTTTTACGGCATGCCATACCAGTTCCAAAGAAACGGTAATCCGCAAAATCATTTATGTGATGCGTTGGAAGTGCAGCCGTGGTCGGATCGGAACGCACATCGCACCGCATGTGCTCGTAATTCAATAGTTGGTCGGACATGTACAGATACCAAGACGTATTATGTTCTGGGTAATCCCTTTTTGTTGTTTTCTGCGACCACCGAATTTTTGCGTTCTTTAACAAAACAATGAAATTTATCATTAGTACGTGATTGGTCGCCCCACGCACATTTGCGGATTTTGGTGTGCGTGGGTCGAAATGGTTCCCGTCACCGTATCGGCTCATAGCTTTTGTCGCATTACTCGCATTACTTTAGGAGCAAACCAGAAAATCATTATGCGTGATAGACCTGGATTGCATGCGGAGTAATGCTACAATAGCTATGAAACCATTGAAATGCGTGATCGGCATTTCATTGACCCCAGATGATTGTGTCTAATTTGGTCAGTTATCTTTATAAAGGCTGCCCTCCTCGCGGTCTCCATTCGTTCCATTACTGTGAGAGAAGCTCGAATTACGGTTTTACGGGAAACGCTGTCTAGTAAGTTATTTCCTTCCCAAAGCGCAGCTATGAAAAATTATTGATTGGGGCTACGGTAGATCAGGATGGAATATAATAGAATATCTTGGACTACGAAGAGGGTTAGACAGGCTCGAAGACATGGAAATATTGTTCCAGTGATGCTTAGCTAGAATAAGGAACCTGATCTACGCCGTGTCTGACCAGCAAGTACAAAATACGAATGGATCAGTAGCATAAGGCATGCGACGCGCATATTATTTAAGGACTTTAAGATTGAGCTGAAGCTTGCCTTGCCTCCGACCGATGTCCAGGTTTTGTGATTAAATAGATCGGCTTTTAGCCGACTTTGAAACGCCTTGTTTGTTGCGAAAACCAAATTGGTGAGGATGGTTGTCGGTAATTATTAATAATGTTCTGTGACGTTTATTTATACGTCTTAAAAGAGTCCTGAAAAGATACGAAGTTATTTTATAATGCTTGTTTGTGAATGCAGCTCTGACTAACTGATGACTGACCGACGTGGTCCCCGCTTTGACCTCCCCAGTTATCCCAAACAGGACATCGCAAGCTAATTAGTCGTAGAACGCCGTATGATCTGTGTTGTCCGAACGCCACTTCTAGAATATATTTGTCGCTATGTTTTGTCAGTTTGATGTACCCGAGGAGTACGTGTGGGAAGCAACAAGCGATGGAGGATGCCCCATTCATTGCGCTACGAGATATTTCACTGCGATGCGTGAGCATGGGATTATTATTAATTGATGACGTGATCACTGATTGTGTTGGCTTGAAAGTCGGGCAACTTAGTCGACAATCTGGCAGTTAGTATGAGTAGTCCAGGCTCTTGACCGAACATCTTCCTATGTGAAAGGTAAGCCCATGGGTAGCGGAACCCCTGATTAAGTCAGTAGCTACGAAATTTTGTCTTACTAATTCGAAATGACGCAAATGATGGTGGGTACAGGATTAGTGCAATAGCAATGGTTTAATTCGAATTATCTCGTCCATCACTCAAGTATGCATGCATGCATGTATCATGCATGCACGCATCACGCATGCATCCTAAAACCATGGACAGGGAAAAACATTCATCCACTGGGCAGCCAGAAATTTCGTGCCAACGTGCGTATTGTGGCAAGAAATTGAAGATCACCATTTCTTCTCTTCCAAGGCAGGAGGAACCATGACCACAGGCCCGTTTCTTTGGATGCGTCTCTGCATTACGTAGCTCCTTCGTGACGTACATTGTAGACAATGCGGGTGACTCCGTCCCTGCATGGCTATTCAGCTCAGCTTCACGCCAGGGCGTCACTGATCACGCAAGGCAAACTGAATGCGATGTATCATTTTGCGGACGGCGGGACAAAACGTCCGGACCAGAGGAACCCACAGCTCTTCTCGGGGCGCACGGCTAACTTTCCGGCGCGGGCGACGCCGGTACCCACTGCCGCGCGGACGCCGGCCGGCCACGCTGCCACCGGCCGGCCGGAGCGTGTCCAGACGTGACCGCAGGATGGCGAGCCCGTCGGACGCGGGGCCGGCGGGCGATGGCCGCCGCGCCTGGCGTCAGTCCAACACGTTCCCGTGAGGCGCTTGGCCCGCTTCAGTGAGGTGCGGTTGCAGAGGAGGGGCACAGGGGACATGTTCCCCTCCGTACGCGCTCCTGCTCTCAAAGGCAGCTTTGCTCTACCGAAGTCGGCCCCGTTGACTTGGACTTGGCTCAAGCTGCCTCTTTAAACGAAGATACCACTGTCCCATCTAACTGCAGGCGTTGCTGCCACTTTCTGCCAAAGGTGCCCCGTCCACAGGAGGCGCCTCTGGTATCAGAGGCCCCCTATACTGCTGAAGACGCCCCTTTCCGCCAAAAGTTCCCCTGCCTAACTGAAGGTGCCCCTTTCCCCGAAGGCGCTTCTGGTGTCAAAGGCGCCCGCTCCCAATTGAAGCCGCCCATGGGGCCTTCCAGGGACAGTGCCTCCCCCCATGACCAAAATTCCTGGATTCGCACCTGCGCGGCCGCCGGAGACATGGGCGCGAGGTTCCAGTCACTCCACCTTTCAGACTGGGAGGGCGCATTTCGCCCCCCCCCCCCCCCCAACCAACTTCTCAGAACTAGGGATGTGCAATATGCTGATTCGCTATTTGGCCCTTTTACCGAATAGTAGGCGTATGTAAATGCGAAAATAGTAGTCTAGACCCTTAACCCTATTCCCGGCAGGGGGAGGGGCTGAGTTCGGCCCCCCTCGGGTTTTTTGCTTGCCAATTCCAGGCTTTTTGACGCAGCTTCACCAAACTTGGTAACTTTCCCTACCTATTCTTTCTACCTGTCGTGACAAAATTTCAGAATTCTATTTTGCTCAGGGGCGGAACCAGGCACCGTTTTTGGGAGGCACCTCAGGCCATTTTGGCCCTGTTGAGGGAATAAGGAAAATGTCTGCCAAAAACAGCGTTTTTAAGACAGAACTTCAGACTTTATATGGATGAATAGCTTACTAGTTCGGCAATGTGCAGATATAATTTTGTTCGTCTGAGGTCACTTTACAAGGTCAGGTCAAAGTCAAAAGTCAAAATTTGTTTTTTTGCAATAATTTTGCGCTGTTTTTTTTTAAATGCCAAACCCGGAATGCAGATAACGTAAAAAGGTGCCTTCTACTTGTGTATCAACTTTTAGCTTGATATCAGGTCGGATCACGGAGCTATGACCTAAAATGTCAGCTGGGCGTAACTTATATCGCAATAGCAATAAAATGATTTTTTTGGAAACAGAGTGAATTCAAGTGATTGAAAACGTTCACAGAAATGCACACGAGATCATTCCAAGTGGCTCAAAGGTCACTGGAGGTCATTTAAGGCCAAAGGTCACAAGTTGATCTGAAGAACGTGTGACCATGACAGTTCCCCATTTTTCATGTCCCTGGCACCGCCTATGCTTACATTATACAAACATTGTAATGTGACTTGTACTTGTTTAGCATAACATGACTAGTAAAAACCAAAAAAGTGTTTTTTGCCTTTTTTTGTTCATTCAAGTGTTTAAAAACTAAAGCTCCTATTTTTGAAACCCTGTGAACGCCAATGAATGTTCAGAAAATTTCAGCTGTGTGTACCAATGGTAAAAGTCCTGTTCATAACCTCTCGATTCTTGCCAGTGTCATCGAAATCGGTCGATAAACAGCGAAGTTATAAGAAGTCCAAAAATACCCCCATTTTGACATTTTTGCCCCCTGTATCCACACTTCAAAATTTTGAAAATTTCTTTTTATAAAAATGTAGTTCACGTCTTGGCCAATTTGTTGCAATGAAATCGAATGTGTAGTTCTCGAGATCTCAGGGGAGGGGGCGAATCCGCCCCCGCCCCTGCCGGGAATTAACCATACCGCCTAGCCATCCGGGAATAGGGTTAAATGAAAAATGAATAACGAACAGAGCGAGGACCAACCAACGTTGAAGGGTGGGTGGAACAAACGAAGGAAAAGAAGCATTTGCTAGTGCAACGGGCAGCACAAACTGCAGCCCATTCGTCCGCGTCAGAGGCAAAAGGAAATAGCTTGGTTGCGTCTGTCACGTTTGTTTGTGGCAACGGTGTTGACCGAGGCATGAAACATAATCAGCCGACCCTGTCTGCTATCATGAATAAAAGGAAGACCTGGTCGCACCTCAACAAGGTAGATATTCCTCAGTTTTTAATCTGGGACTGCCAGACGGGTCAGACGTTCCCTATATGTGGCATGAAGAGGACTGAGCAAATTTTCCGAATTATAGGCAAACCGAGAGGACTTGATGTTCGTCGGCCTTAACTGGCGTTCCTTCCCCCCCCTCCCCCATCCCCTTTAACTGGCGAAATTTAACGTGAACCCTATGGCGTTGGACGGAAAGAAATGACTCGAAAGAAGCCAGTGCTAAAGTAGCCCCCTCCCCCTCATCGCCGGAACACGTTCCTCTTTTAGGCTTGTAGTGGTTAGTACGACCCCGGCGTTATAGTCACCGCAAGTTGCGACTGCGTTTCCATTGATTGTGTTTTGTTTGGTATTTTCCGTATTCTCGACCGGGAAATTATTGGTGAATCAGTTTTGTTCAGGCATTCCAAAACCAAGAGCGGCACAGATCCAAGTGCGCACTGTTTCCATCTAACACATATCTTCGTCAACATCATTTGTGAATAATGATGTTACTCAAAAGGTAACATTACCTACACATTCCATTGTAACGTAGCCTAAGCAGTAACAGGAGCGAATTCAGGATTTCGCCAAGGGTGGGGAGGGACGAATAATTACTGCTGGACTCCTTTCCCGGCTGCCACCCACCCCATTGTTTGCTCTTCAGATATGAAAAAAAAACATTCATTTGCGCTAGTTCAGGGGGGAAATATTTGATGTAATTTTCCGTTTTATTTTGCCACATAAAGTAACCGGAGAAATTCGAGCGCGTCGTTTTTGGGAAAATTTTGCGTTTTGTTCCCCTGTAACGCGGCTGAAATATGACAACATCGGCGGGATTTTAGGCGGCCGCGCTCCTCCCTCTGTTTCCAATGTCGTGTCTGTATTTGGTACAGGAGCCCCTCTGCTCCTCAAAGTTTCTGGCAGACATGTGCCTGAATCCGAATGGAATGCATGTTATCCTCGTTTTGTATGCAGCCCCTCGTGGGTCTCAGCGGGTCGTTGCATCATCTCAGAAAGATCGTGTCCCTCCGGACCAAAGCGGTGCCGAAGTGACGCACCACTTACCCTGGTCAGCTTAGAATCCGACGCAAAACGAGGATGGTCTGCATTTCATCGGGATCCCGGCACATATCTGGTTTCTGGAAGCATTTTTGGCAGCTTTGGTCATGCCCCCTCTAGCATTTGCAAGGGCTCGGGCCGTGATGGTCTCGAGTTGCCTGTCCTGTCAGGGTCCTCCAGTATTCTCGAGTTCCTTTTACAGTTTCACGAGTCCCGCGGGACGTCTCAGGCCTTTCTCTGGCGTCTTCAGAGGCACCTCGGGTAGTTTCATGGACCCATATAAGGTTTCAGAGAAGCCCGAGCCATTGTTGGTTCCCTCCTGTTGTCTCTGGGAGATTTTTTGTCGTCTAAGGAGCCCCTCAGACAGAACAAGGACCCTCTATAAGTCTCCCTCTGCCGCGACAGAGGCACCTCTGGCAATGCTCTGGGTCCTTTGGTCGTTTCAGAAGCTGCCTGGACCTCTCAAGATTAAGTAGTATCTGGGGCTCCTCTGGTCGCCTCAGGGCCCCGATTGCTACTGCTAGTTAACAAGGTCTGAAAGACCCGTCTCTTGCAATCTCAGGGAATCCCCTGTTGTCTTTTTGCCCCTTTGTCGTCTCTGGGGAACATTGGCAGTTACAAAAGACCTTTTGGTGATTCCAGGGCCCTGTGCAGTGTCATGGGCCCATTGAACGTCTGCAGTGGTTTCCGTGGCTGTATGAAGGGTCTTCCTCTATTATATGGAGCATATTTGGCAGTCTTACAGCTCTTCTAGCCGTACCGGGGACCTTTGTTGACGCTTCAGGTGCCTCACTGGCAGTCTTAAGGGGCCTTTTCCGTGGCAGGAGCCCACCTAATACACTCGGGGGTTCTCTTGCCGTCCAGAGGCCCCATACCGTTTCAGGGATCCTCTTATCGTCTTTACTTCACAGGGGCCCTCCTACCTTTTTGGAGGTCTCAGGGGTCATCTGTCGTGTAAGGGCCCATCTTACCTCCTCAGGACCTACCTGACCTTCCTGGGCCCCTGACTGCATCAAAAGCTCCCCAGGTTTTCAAAAGACCAGAGAAGCCCATTTGGAGCCCCTCTCGAAGTTGGGGACTGCTGAAATCGTGTTTAAGGGGCCCTTCTGGCTGGTCAGGGTCTCCTTATGCAGTGCTAGCCATCATCTTAAGTTCTTGCCGTCCCAAGGGCCTCTCTCGCACTTTAAGCGGTCTCATGGACCCTTCGCAGTTTTGGGCCTCTCTTGTGGCCCCAGGGATCCTTGGAGAGTTTTAGGAGCCCTCCTATTGATCTTGGGGGCTGTCCTGCCGTTTTAGGGTTTTATAAACCATTCCGGGAGCCCTCTAGCCCCATCAGGAACCTTCGGCTTTTCATAAAGGCCCGTAAAACCCATTCGAGGCTCCCATGACATTCCAGGGGTCCCTATGCCGTCATAGGGACTCACTCCTTATCCCGGCCGTCTCAGGGGCCCTATGATCCTTCTTACAGTCTCAGGGGCAATCTGCCGCGTTGGAGCCTTGTTGTGTTCTCAGAAGTCCTTTGAGAGCTTCGGGGCCCTTCCATGCGTTTCAGGGGTCATCTAACCCTCCCAGAGACCCGCCCACTGCACGAACCAGTCACATTCCCACAGAAACCCCGTAGAGCTCATACGGGGTACTTTCGGGGCCGCTTCTGAGTCTGAGAGAGGCCTCTTAGGGGTCGGTCCTAGAGGGCCCTTCGGGACCCCTCTCATGAGCCCCTTCTTAGGCCCCGGGGAGCGATCGCCTCCATCCCCCTGGATCCTGGCCTGCCTGCAACTGTCCCAGCCCTCAAAGCTCAGCCAGTTTTTAACTCCCGTCAAAGCCAGTCTAAAAGCATCAATGAAGATATAAAACTACTGTCTACTGATATAACGAAATAAGAAATACGACCAGATAATATCCGACACCTGTCCCCGTTAACGGTCGTCATAAGCAAACGGCCGGCATAATCGGTTACCTAGCTCACGGCCGGTCCACGCCGGCCTCCCGTTCGTCGAAAGCCTTGACGTCCCTGGAGACACCAATGCGTTGTTGTCGGTTACGGGCTGAGTACGCTTCAGCACACAGAGTACGAGTGACATGGCGTCAGGTGGTGCACAAGGCCCAAGGGTAATCTAATCTAACATAAGTGGTCCACCGCGGCCAGAATCCAAGATTTGTAGAAAAATTCAACTCGTAAACACAAATGCTCGTGACGTGACAGGAGTCGGAATACAGCTTCCCTGGTTCCACTGAAATTATTTTTTTGTACAGTTAAAGGACGCCATTGTTGGGTATTTTGGGGAAGATCGTATGGCAAAAGATCAGAAATAAAGGTCGTAAAGCAAAAGGCTGTATAAAATACACATCGAAAAAAGACGAAAACGTCGCGCGGTAGGCGCAGCATAGGATACTCACGGTCGCAGGCCGATAAAAGGTGTAGTCGGACTTAGCTTTGTCCGAACGAAGAGGTTACGTCGCGCGAAGCGCGGCATTGGTTTATGCCTGAAAAGACTATTTACCGTCGTGTATGACAAAAAATCGTAAGTAAAAGATCGTATGAGATAAATATCAAAGGACAAATGTTGCACCGAAAGCAAAATCCCGCGCCGGACGCGCGGTATAGGGCACTAGAGGACCCAGACCGATAAAAGGGTGCGATCGGATTTGGCTCTGTCCAACAAAAATGTTAGGTCTCGCGAAGCGCGGTATTAATTCATATCTAGCTGGGCCCTGTTTAGATATAACCTAGTAATTGGGTTATAAGGTTACAGCCTAATTGTTGTAAGGTGAATTAGGTAATGAGGCATAATACTAATGAGGCTATAAGGTTATAACCTAATTTATAGGTTATACAGTTATAATGTAATTAGGGTACATCTATTTCGATATGCTCCATATTTAGATAAAACCTAACGCCGTGCTTCGCGCGACCGAACTTCTTTGTCGGACAGAGCCAAGTTCAATCGCACCCTCTCATCAGCCTGAGGCCTCTAGTATATCCTATAACCCTATTCCCGGCAGGGGGGGGGGCGGAATCCGCCCCCCCTCGGGTTTTTTGCTTGCCAATTCCAGGCTTTTTAACGCAGCTTCACGAAACTTGGTGACTTTTCCTAGCTATTCCTTCTACGCGCCGTGACAAAATTTCGAAATTCTATTTTGCTCAGGGGCGGAGCCAGGCAACGTTTTTGGGAGGCACCTCAGGTCATTTTTGGCCATGTTGAGGGTAAAAGAAAAATGTCTGCCAAAAACAGAGTTTTTAAGATAAAACTTAAAACTTTATATGAATATATAGCTAAATAGTTGGGCAATGTGCATATGTAATTTTGTTTATCTGAGGTCACTTTACAAGGTCAGGTCAAGGTCAAAAGTCAAAATTTGTTTTTTCGCAATAATTTCGGCGCCGTTTTTTCAAATGCCAAACCCGGAATATATATGACGTAGAAAGATGCCCTCTACTTTTGTACCAAGTTTCAGCTTGATATCAGGTCGGGTCACGGAGCTATGACCTAAAATGTCAGTGCACGTACCTTATATCGCAAAAGCCAAAAAATGAATTTTTTGGAATAGAGTGAATTTAATCAATTAAAAACGTTTACAGATAATATTTAATGCACACGACATCATTCCAGGTGACCCCAAGGCCACTGGAGGTCATTTAAGGTCAAAGGTCACAAGTTGATCTGAAGAACGTGTGACCATGACAGTTCCCCCTTTTTTATGTCCCTGGCACCGCCTATGCTAACATTATACGAGCATTGTAATGCGATTTGTACTTCTTTAGCATAACATGACTAGCAGAAGCTAAAAAAGTGTTTTGGCCTCTTTTGTTCATTCTGTTATTAGAAAACTAATCCCCCTATTTTTGAAACCCCGTGAACGCTCATGAATTTTTTCAAAATTTCAAATTTGCATACTCATGGTAAAAGTCCTATCCATAATCTCTCGATTGATGCCAGTTTCATCAAAATCGGTCGATAAACAACGGAGTTATAAGAAGTCAAAAAGTACCCCCCATTTTGACATTTTTGCCCCCCTGTATCCCCAAATTTCAAAATTTTGAAAATTTCTTTTTATCAAAATGTAGTTCACGTCACGGCAAATCGATTGCCGTTTGTTGCGATGAAATCGGATAAGTAGTTCTCGAGATCTCAGGGGGGGGCCGAATCCGCCCCCCCCCCCTGCCGGGAATCGGCCATACCGTCTAGCCCTCCGGGGACAGGGATAAGGCGCCGCCGGCGCGGGGTTGCGCCTTCCGCGCAGCCTTTTCCTTTGATATTTATCTCATACGATCTCTTGCCTTGTGACCTTTTGCTTACGATCTTTTGTCATACGATCTGCCATCCAGTTGCCTAACAACGGCGTCGCTTAATAGCGCGGTATTAGGTTATATCCAAAAAGGCCCTTTTTAAATCTAACCTTACGCCGCGCTTTGCGCGACCTTGCCTCTTTGCTGGAGAGGACCAAGTCTGATCGCACCCCTTTATCGGCCTGCGGCCTCTAGTATCCTATACCGCACCGCCGGCGCGGGGTGGCGCCTTCGGCGCAATATTTTTCCTTTGATATTGATCTCATTTGATTTTTTCCCTTTCGATACTTTGCTTACGATCCTTTGTCATGCGATCTTTCACCCAGTTACCCAACAATGGCTTCATGAAACTGAGGAGAAAAATGATTCCATTGGATCCACGGAAATTGTACTCGAGTTTCTATGACGTCACGGACATTTGCGGTTGTTGGCGAAGTCTTGCTACAAACCTTGGATTCTCGCTGTGGTAGTTAGAAACGATTTACCGGCTAGGGAGGTCCGTTGGTGCTTACCGCTGCCTTCATTCTACAACCACGCGTGTTAGCGTTCGTATGGACGCTGCGCATGGTGTGCGATCGGTAGGGATCACCTGTTAATCGCTTGTTTCCATTGTTTTTAATTTAAATGAACGAAGAAACCTCTGGGCTGAAACCGCTTGAAGTTACGCTGCCAGTTATTGTTCTTTAAAGCCCAGCAACTGCGGATAAACCATGCCTTATGCTAACCAACCAACGCTGACACTGACGGATCTCACTGAGGAAAATGTGAAATTCTGCATTGAGGATACCGATATCAGGTGAGTGGAGGAATTAATGCCCTTTCTTGAGCAATGGGCATATCTCATTGATGAAAGAATCTACCTTGCTTGGAATATCTGTGCATGAAACACTGACATTGGGGCATGCCCTACCTCAGCTGTGATATTTGCTATTTCATTGTACTGAAATGCTAGACTTTACCCTGAAATTTTTCATTACCAATAAGTGATGAAGTGCATGATGCGGTAATCCTTACAGATCGCACACCATGCGCAGAGTCGAGGGTAAGGTTAACGCGCGAGTGTAGTTTCCGATTTCGCCACCAGGGTGATATTCGTTCTTTTTCTCGCCGCTAGGGAGCGTACGTAAAAATACTGACATTCGCTAGGATGGTTCCGCTCAAGAACGCGCGAGTGTAGTTGCCGATTTCGCCACCAGGGTAATATTTGTTAGGTTAGGTTAGGTTAGGTCTGAACGAATTCATCTGCTTTCCATCGTGGTTCGGCAATTCTGAAGAAAGTGGTCCTTTTTTCGTGATTGACCTCACCTGTGACGTCATCAGAGGGTCAAAAATAAAAGTGTGTAAGTCACAGAAACGAAACGTTCGGCGCTATCAACTGGCGTTCGAATCAGCCGAATCGAACTATTGGTTATCATACCATTGGTTCTTGAGCGGAACCATCCTAGCGAATGTCAGTATTTTTACGTACTCTTCCTAGCGGCGAGAAAAAACGAATATCACCCTGGTGGCGAAATCGGAAACTACACTCGCGCGTTAACCTTACCCTCGACTCTGCGCGTGGTGTGCGATCGGTAAGGATTACCCATGATGCTAGAATGCATTTAATAATTAGAATATTCCATCTTGGGTGACTGATTGTAATGGGTGTTCCCAAAATTTGGCACAATTTTTATGTTCTTTTTAAGGTTTATATCTCAGTTCAAGTTCTCATACAATAGGGATGTTATCTTTGGAATGATGACAAAAAACAGTGCGGTCGGCTAGGCGTCAACTCACCCTAATAGCTCGTCACCTGCCACAGGCAACAGTGGCGCCATGGGCGGTGACCGTGAAACTATAGCATTCGTAGACTCGCCGTGGGTACTTTTCCTGGGGGTATTCCGCCATCATTCATTGACTGTGGGGGACGTTCTTGGGTAGTGTTGCGCAGTACGCGCAACGCCGCGCCAAAGGCACGTTAAAGGATATTAAAGGCCGCACGCCGTCAAAAAGGGTGAAATCGTACTTGGCTTTGTCTAACAAAGAGGTTAGGTCGCGCCAAGCGTGGTATAAGGTTAGACTTCAGTAGAGACTGGACCGGGCTAGGTTCGTACTGAAAAAGATTCGTACAAAAATGGTTTGAAAGAGGAAAGGCTTATAAAGAAAAGTGCTCTTAACCGAAGGTTGGTAAATGTAAGGTCGTAGCGGAGAAGGAACGGACATAAAAAAGTGACTTCTGACCGAACCTAATCCATGTTGGACCAAACCAAGTCCGATCGCGTCTTTCAGCGGTTTGCGCCTCTTTCTAATTCTGTGATATCATATATCGCGCCTTTTGCGCGGGTTTGTGACTCGGCACAAACCCGAAACTAATCCTTTTTGATACGAATCTTGTCTTATACGGGCCTTTCCCGACACGAACCTTATGCTTACGAACATTTGGTTGCGAACCTTTCCCCCACGAACCATTGGCTTACGAACCTTGGTCCCGTTACCCATCTTGGGTCGCTGGAGGTAATGGATGGTCGCAATATTCCCTTTACTCACCAGTGGTAAGTTCAGTGTACTAGCGAGCGGACCTTTTCATGTTTTGACAGTCTGAGGCGTTACTGTCGTTGTTGACGGGTGATTAGGATGAGTTGACGCCTGCCCGACCGTGCTGGGAGATGAAGGTATCAATAAACTAATGTGCATGCTTACATGAATACATTTGGAATGATGGTAGAATGATGGTGCTTTGTAGAAAGTGTCTTGAAGTGAGATGTATTCAAAGTTAGAATTCATGATATTCAACTTACGGAGGCCATTGGTATTAATGCCCTGCCAAAATTCAGGCGATTGGTGGGGGCCAAATGGGGCTGTGTGGAAATCTACTCTGAATTAGTGGGGTAAGAGTGTCCAGACTTGTGTGTATCATTGTCTTGATATCCCATCTTTTCAGAGTGTAGGAAACTGATGCAAAAATCTTGCTAGATTTAGTCATAATGTGGTTTTCATTTAACTGATCTTTGCATCTTCAGGCTTTCAACTTCATTGGAATAGTGTGAAAATTCAGTAGCATTTTCATGAAATTTTGCTGAGACTAGTGTATTTACATTTTGCTCGCTTTGGGTATGAGACAAAGATTAATTCCATTGTTGAGGAAGTGTTTATTTATTTTGAAAAAAGATGGTGTTTGTAGCTGTTAGTAATTGAGAATGTGGAATCTTAAGCTTTGCATTCTCAGTGAACCAGTGGCCCAGGAGTTCTCAATTCCATATTCATTCACTTCTTGTTTTTGACATATCAGGTCTGCAGGTACATAGCCAGGATTTTCCTGGGGGGGGGGGCAAATGTCAGATTTTGCCATGTGCCACTGGCATATGAGAGCATTTGCAGGAAAAGCAGTAATTTTATATGTTTAACCTCATGTTTAGCACACAGCAAAACATGTAATGTGTGCTTTTACAGCATATACATCATCACTATTCTATGTTCCTGTGAAACCACTAAATAGCTAGTGTACACTGCTGGGCTCAGAGGGAGGGGCATGGCCCCATGGCCCCCAGGCAAAAAGCCTGGGTCTTTGAGTGGAGGAATGGTGTGGACTTTAATAGTCTGCTTGGATTTGGCAATTGTATCCATATTTTGAATTCAGTTAGAAGAAAATACCTTTCAATTCCATTGTATGTGTATTTGCATCCACAAGCAGCACAAGTCACACAGTTGGCACTCACAGTCCACAGTATTTGCTTAAAGATACATGCATAAGGATTGCATTTTTGACATTTTTTTTGGGAGTGCTTGTAGGTAGTCCAGTAGGCTAATTGGCATAAGTAATCAGCTTACAGTTGTCCGCTGTGAAGAAGGCGATCCGACCCGCAGTCAGTAAGCATAACCAAATGTCCTACCAGCTATGCTTCCTTCCCCCTGTACATGGGGATGAGGTTGCCGTATACGTCGAACATGCAGGAGGGGCAGGTGTACTTGTAGTGGCAGCACTCGGTGCCGCTGTAGTCGGGCCGACAGTCTGCTGGCACGGCCGGACACGGCAGCAGGCTGTGCAGCAGCCGGGCCGTGCCCCGCCGGCAGACGTACTGGACGCAGCGGCGCGCCGAGTCGTCCCACCAGGTCTGGCCCTCCCGGTACACGGTGCCGTCCACCTGACACCCTGCGGCACGGGCGGCGCCGGCGGCGTCAGGCGACGGAGGTACGCGCGCTGTCCCGGCCTGCACGAGAGGCGCCGGCCAGGCCGACGTCGGCTCCGTGCCTGGTGGATGGATTCTGTTGGAGGGGATGTTTCTCCTGCGGGCCCTCGATGGGTCGATTCTGTCGGTTTTCCCCTGCTTTGTGTGCGTTGTTTGTTAGTTTCCTAGCGGGACATGGGTGGTGGACATGCCCTTAGCTGCACACAGGCAGAGGACATGACGTGGAGTTGATTCTAGGTCACCGACATGTGCACACTAACTTATCAAGCACGCAGTTCAGTCAGGCACTGCTAACAGTGATGACGCCGGCGCGTCAGGCTACCGCTGCAGTCACGATCGATGTCAAAGGAAGGAAGATATTTCGCGGAATTTACACGGTGGCTGTGCACGTTGTGTCTAAACGAACACCGTGGAAGATTGACATTTGGGGTATTTCCTCAAGGGGTAACATTTTCCCGCGGCGCCGCCACCGCGTCCAGGCCCGTGCCACCCACCTGAGCAGTAGCCGTGGGCGCAGCCGGTGTAGCGGGGCCCCGGGCAGTCCCAGCGCTTGCAGCACTGTCCGGCGGTGCGGTGGCCCGTGCAGTGGGGGTACGGCTGCGGCGGGCAGTCGGCGCCGTAGTCGGCCAGCGTCACCACGCCGCACTTGGTGCAGTTGAACCGCTTGCACGGGAAGGTGGCGTTGTCCAGCCAGGTGGCGCCCTCGCGGTACACGTCGCCGTCGTACAGGCACGCGGCTGCCGGCCCCAGCGGCCGCTCGCGGTCAGCGGGACGCGGCGCGCGCCACGGGCTCGCGCGCCGGTGGTGACGCGGTACAGGGCCGATGCAATCAGCGGGCCAACGCCGGCGGACCACTGTATGCGCGCGGCGTACTTCGCGGCGTGCCTTTCAGCCAAATGTGTTATTAATAAGCAGTCGAGCATGCTTTCCCAGAACGTTGTGTGCCATGTGGACCAGGCCGTCGGAGCAGGCGCGTTTATTGCCCGGAGGCGCCGTCTGTGTGCGCTCCGGGCCGGAGCACGGCTGCCCCCGCGGCTCGGCTCACCTCTGACGCAATCGTAGGCCGGGCAGCACTGGTAGTGCACGGCCACCTCGGTGCAGTGGTCGTAGGGCGGCGGCGGACACGCGCCGCTGACGTCCTGCGAGCTGACCTGGCCATCCCGGCAGGTGAGCAGCGTGCACGGCCGGGCCGGGTCCAGCGGCCACGTCGTGCCGTCGTCGTGCTCCTGGCCGGCGTGCGTGCAGGACGCTGTCGGCACGACGGCCCGGTCAGAGGCACGACGGCCCGGTCAGAGGCACGTCGGCCCGGTCAGAGGCACGACGGCCCGGGCAGAGGCGGGCCGGAACCCGCGCGGCGGGCCACCGTCACTGACGCGGGGACCGAGTCGGGGCGGAGGTCGGACTTGGTCCGGACGGAGCTCGGTCAGAACTGTCAGCGCACTGTCGTCGGTGGGAGACCGCAGAGTCAGGCGGGCGCGGTTGCTGGTTTTCCGGCGCGGCGGCGCACGGACTCTGTGCGGCCCAGTCCGCTCCGGAGGAGGACGCAGTCGCCCCGGCCGTAGTGCAGCGCCGCGCCGTCCATCCACGGCATGCACCGGCAACGAACACCCCTCGCCCCTCCCAGTCCACGCAGCCAAAACCAGCGTTCTGCAGCGCTGCTTACCGCCGGGGCAGTCTGCTCTGGGGCAGCAGACGCCGTCCATGTACCAGGCGGTGCAGTGGCGCGGCACGGGCTCACAGGCGGTGACGCTGACCGCGGTGGTGTCGCCGCCGTCGCACCGGTACCGGACGCACGGCCGCTCGGGGTCGTCGAACCACTCGGCGCCCGGGGCGTACGCGGTGCCCTCGAAGATGCATGCGTCACCTGCGGCAGCGGCGGAACCGACTGGTCTCGGGCGCTCGGGCGGGAACCGGAGGAGCAGATGGAAGTGGCGTCTGGAGAGGGTGATGAGTTTGTAAACTGTGCTTGTTGCGTTGTCCGGAAAGAGCACCGTGCTGAGGGAAGAGCCCTGTAGCCAAGCACCGTGTCGAGGGCAGCACGTACAGCGTCCGACAGCGCGGGACCTCGAGGTGGGCATAGCGTCACGCACAGCGAGCCTCCCTCAGCTGCCAGCGTCCGTCGCCGCTCGCTCAGCTTCCGCCGGTCGTTCAAAGCCTGTGTGCGCCCCGCCGTTGTCTCTCACCTTGCGGACAGCTGATGCGCGGGCAGCAGCGACCCTGCTCGCCCGCGGCGACGCAGTCGACCGGCGGCAACGGACACTGGGCGGTCACGTTCAGCACGAGCAGCGGCGTCGGCGGCGGCCCGGCCGTGCAGATGTAGCAGACCTCCGGCGCGCTCGGGTTGTCCACGTACAGCTGGTTGACCGGGTGCGTGGTGCCGACCGCGTCCACGCAGCCTGGAGACGAAGGCGGGACGCCGGTCGGACGACGGGGCCGCTGAGTGGGTGCCGCTGGCTAGCCGTCGACACTGGCCAGCGGTAACGTGCGGTGGCTTTAGGGTTATGGGCGGGGTCGGTTGTCGGCGTGCCATGGGGCTTATCGGAGCTGATAACGATGTCGGTGAGAGAAAGCGAGCTGTTCCTTGTAACTGATATTCCTGTGCCCCCATTCGACCGTTTCGACCCTTTCGACCCTTTCAAAAATGGATCCGAGGCCGTCCGGCGCAGCTTATACCGGCCGTGGTTCGAACGCGACGTCCAGGAGTAGCGTAGGCGTCAGCGCTCACCTGTCAGGCACTCCCTGCAGCACTGTCCGATCGGCCACTGGGGGTCGGCACAAGTGGGCGGCGGGCAGGGCGGCGGCGGCACCAGCACCTGGACCGTGCCGTTCCGGCAGATGAGCGTGGCGCACGGGTGGTCGGGGTCGTCCGGAAACTGAACGCCGTCCGGGAACGTTCGGCCGCCGTGCGAGCAGCTGGAGCCACCGTCGCACTGGAATCTGGGACAGCAGACGCCCGGCGTGGTGATGGGCACGCAGCCGGGCCCCGGCACCGGGCCGCAGTCCACCACGGCCGTGTGGATCTGGCCGTCGCTGCACGTGTGGATGTGACACCCGTTAGCCGTGGTCCAGGTGGATCCGTGGGGACGCCTCACGCCGGAGGCGTCCACGCACGGGCGGCGGTAGCGGACATTGCCGCCGGTGTGGCTGACTCTGTCGTCTCCGGCGCCCTCCTGCGCCTGCTCCGTCTGCTCCGTTGCCGGCGCCGCCGGGGCCGTACTCTGCGTGCCGAGTGCAGTTGAAGTCGAAGCAGCAGTGTCCGGCCGGCCGGCTGCGGGTGCAGGCGTAGTCGGCCGGCGGCTGCGGGCACGTGACGTTCAGGTCGATCTCGAGCCGCGGCTGGCCGTGCCGGCAGCTGTACCAGCGGCACGGGTAGACGGCGTCGTCGGGCCACCGCTCCAGGGGGCCGCGCGCCGCTCCGGCCTCGTCCGTGCAGCCGACGGCGGCCGGGGGCCCGCCACTGTCGCCGCCGCCGCCGTCGCCGTCAGAGGGTCGCGACGGCGTCCGGCTGATGTCGGCCACTTCGGGCGGCTCTCCGGGGCCGTCTGGCGGCAGTGGGTGACGGGTTAACCCTGCACTTTCCGGGGTATAAATAGTGTGGGTAGATGGCGCTCAGCCGAGACATGGGCTTCGTGTGAGACCAACAGAACGAGAAACATGAGAGTTTTGATTCTGGCTCGGGCGGTAGGGGTGCTTGGAATGCTTCGTTGTGTGGGGAACTCATGATTGCATCGCCCATTGCATCACCCAGGCAAAAAAAAATGTGTTTGCCTTGGTTTTATGCTGTGATGTCTGGAGAGTTTCAGTGAAATATGTCAGGGTATCGGTCGACTAATTATTTGGGCTTAACCCTCATCCGTATAGGGGGGAGGAGGTTGATACCCTGAAGATTTTTCGAGGACAACTGTCTAGCGGTTTGTTTTATTGGCCTGAAACTTGGTGTTCCCTCTGGGGCATCCTTTCCGCAACATATGGTGTATTTTTTTCAGTGTGCTCCCATGATGACGAGCTCTGACGTCATAATGGGAACCATGCCAGCTGTTTTATATATATATATATATACATATATATGTGTGTGTGTGTGTGTGTGTGTACAGAAAGTCGAGACTTATATGAGCTAGCTTCTTCAGTCGATATCCACCACAAAGTATAGCTATAGACATATGGCGGCATTTTGGGAATTCTGTATATAATAGTGGCACTATTCTATATAGGATTTATTCTGTATAGAATTCTGTATATAATATTGTATATAATAGTGACACTATTCTATAAAGAATTCCATTCCATATAGAATTCGATATATAATAGTTGCCTATATATATATATATATATATATATATATATATATATATATATATATAGCTAGTTAGTTATTTCGACTCGAAGTTGTATGATTTGTAAGACTATGCATGTATTTGGAAGGCTTATTGAAGCATTATTGCGGCATTATCTGTCTGTGTATGTAAATGTTTGTGTATATATAGTTAGTTCGACTCTAAATTATGTTTTGTAGGACTCTGCATATATTGGGAAGGTGTATACTCCTGCCCGGATTATTGAGGATGTAAGCTGAGGTTATACTGCGGGAAACATGTTACTTTTTATCCTTGGAAATGTGATAAGAGAAAGATATCTCAAAACAATCTCTGTATTCGGATTGCGTGAGCTGTAAGGAATCGAATGGCATAAATGTGTTGTAAACAGTCGTTTATGTCATGAAAAAGGCGGAATGCAGCGACGACCCGACTTTGCTCCGACTTGCTGACCGGCTCTGGCGGCGGGATGACGAGTCTGTAATACCACAGCACGCCCAGAATTAGATTTTGGGTTGGATACGAACTAAAAAACACTTAAACACATAAAGGTTTCATTTTCTAAACAATCAGAGGTCATTCTAGGTCTCTGGCTTGGGATAACCCTGGAAGACCTGAGATGACGTTTGGATGTCATTCGAAAACAGTGTTGGTTAGCTGAGATGCGGAATTTGACTTCAGTATCTGTTGTTATCTGCAAACATTATTTCTGAAGTTCCGAGAACGCATTTAAGCTGACGATCCCGCATGATAAGGATTGACCTGGCATGACCGGGATCCGGACTCCATGGGTAAAATACAATCATGTGGTGTACAGATTGACTTGACTGATCGGCAAGGACCATGATTCTGTTTCGTTTCATTATCATAAACTTTTTTGTGCTTAGACTCGAAAAAGCACCGCTTTCTACCAACTTTTTATCTCTGAGCCGACTTGGAAGATCACGCGTTGACCTGAGACCTTGAAATGGGATGCCAGTCGCGATATCTCGCCATGCACGACAGTCTGTTTTTTTTCCGCACCGCTCTAGGACGCACAGTACGGAAACGGCTGGGGGATCGTACCCCCCCCCCCCCCTTATACGTCCGCGTTATGCAGAAACCCGAATACGAGCAAGGGTTAAGCGTTGATGGTCGGTCGTCATCGCCAGCTTACATTGGAGGTCCAAAATTTTGGCGATCGGCTAAGGCATATGAGACGACGGAGACGACTAGGAGCAGTTCTCAGATGTTGATGATGAGACAAAAATGAGACAATATCCAGCATAACATACGCCACCAGAGCAGCTGTCAGTTACCAGCGTGCTTGCAGTGGTTGGTCAGTAATCAGGTTTATTGGCCGAGTCGAGTCGTGCGGCAGAATGCACCTTTTAACGGATTGACCGAGTCCAGTCATGTGGCAGAATGCACCTTTTAACGGATTGACCGAGTCCAGTCGTGCGGCAGAATGCACCTTTTAACGGATTGACCGAGTCCAGTCATGTGGCAGAATGCACCTTTTAACGGATTGACCGAGTCCAGTCGTGCGGCAGAATGCACCTTTTAACGGATTGACCGAGTCCAGTCATGTGGCAGAATGCACCTTTTAACGGATTGACCGAGTCCAGTCATGTGGCAGAATGCACCTTTTAACGGATTGACCGAGTCCAGTCGTGCGGCAGAATGCACCTTTTAACGGATTGACCGAGTCCAGTCATGCGGCAGAATGCACCTTTTAACGCAGTTCCAGCTACCGACGTGCCGAATATTTAACAAATGCCTGAGGAAAGCACGAGCAGGACTGAATCTAAAGGTGCTCTTATCATAGTGCTAAATCATTTCAGAGGTCGTGCTTGTCCAGCATGTGCACGCCGTTTATCAGTGGAACATTTTTCCTGTTCATTGTGAACGTTTGTACATGTCCAATATCTGTCGTGCCGAGCTGGATTGAGTGACTTGTCGTCAGTCACAGCAGTTAAACAAGTCTGGCCGGACGGGATTGTTGTCTAAAAAATCGCACCTTGAATGTGTTATTAGATTACTCGGGACTGAAGCGCTACCCTGCATTGTTATACTACGTTGCCTCGTAATACCTGTCACTATATGACGCACTTAAAATTATAAACGTTCCGAGGATGTTGACAGTTCAGAACCTTCTCTTGCAAACTCACAGAATTTGCGAAATGGTCTTGGTATCCCACACCCGAGTTGCCATCTATGGAAATGCATTTGAGCAGATGATGATGCACCGCTCCTCCCGGCCCTAGCTCAGGACCGGCTGTGGTCCCCGGACCATGACTCTGGACCGGCTGTGGTCCCCGGACCGTGACTCTGGACCGGCCGCGGTCCCCAGCCCTTGACTCTGGACCGGTTGTGGTCCCCGGACCGTGACTCTGGATCGGCCGTGGTCCCCGGACCGTGACTTAAGACCGGCTGTGGTCCCTGGACCGTGACTTTGGATCGGCTGTGGTCCCTGGACCGTGCCGCTTACCGCGCGTTGCCGTGATTCGCCGGGACCGGCTGCTGGACCGGGGCTCTTTGGGCCGTCTGTTGTCCCCGGACCACGCCGCTCACCGTGTCCGGAGCAGCACAGGCGGTAGCAGGAGCAGCAGGTGGCCGCCACCGAGCTGTACAGCCGGCAGGACTCCGGGTCGCAGTGCTTGGCCTTAAACACGCCGCATTTGTGTGGGGGTGGCGTGGCGGCGCGCGCAGCGGCCGCCGACGCCAGCAGCAGGCAGGCGGCGGCCAGCGGACGGGCGGGCTGCATGGCGATTGGCCGGTCGGACGGCCGGCAGCCGGCGGAGTGACGACCGACGGCCGCGCCGCCGCCCGGCGCGGACCCGCCAGCCCCGGCCGCGGCGCGCTGCGTCGGCAGACCGGGACCCGGGGCCGGCGGTCGCCGTCGCCGCTTGGCGTCCCCGGAACACGCCGGCGGCACACATTGTGGGCGGCTCCGGACCAGCAGCCGCCGGCCGTGCTCCGATGTCGCGCTGGCCGTGGCGGAAGTGACGCAAGGAGTCGGGCTGTTTGAATGGAAGGCTGTCGGGTTGGGTGCGGCTGACGCGTGGGTGTTTCCTCTGCTTGTTGGTGGCGCAGACCGTGGCTTCGGCCGGTCCACGGTTCTGTTGCCGCATACGTCAAAAAGTAGCTTGCAGTGTGACGATCCAAGAAAAGGATAATGTGGGTGATTTCGATAACGGTGCGATGGAGGGACGGACAGACCAAGCCGTCGGTCTTCAGGACACGTTAAGGCTGAAGTGTTTTACTTTGTGCACGTAACATATCCATGTCGTATGAATATGACGCACCAGAAATTATGCTACTTGTGCGAAAAAGTGTGCAACTGAATGGGCATGAAACTTAACTTAAATTAGTAAAACCGGTTTTACTGTGCGTACATGCACGCCTCTGAGTCGATTATGCACATTTTCGAATACCGACGGTGGGCCCCGACACAAAGGAGCGCAGCCTCCCAGGCGGCGCACAGTACCGGCCACTCGCCGCGATGTCCGGATGGTGGGACGTAGGCTGTTGGTCCGCCGGAGCTGCGGCTGAGCTCAGGTCTGTGTTGCAGCGTGGCCAACAGCATCCGCCGCGTGATGATCGCCGAGGTGCCGACGTTGGCCATCGACTGGGTGCAGCTGGAGGCCAACTCGACCGTGCTCTGCGACGAGTTCCTGGCGCACCGGATCGGCATGATCCCGCTCACCTCGGACGAGGTGGTCGACCGGATGCAGTACTCCAGGGTCAGTTGGCGCCGGCCGCCGGACGCTGCCGCGCTGGAAGACGCCTCGGTCGAGCCTGCTCGTGATGCCGTGCTGTTCCGCAGCGGTCGAGGAGCGTCCGATGGAGGTGGCGTCGTTGGCGGATTTGATTCGCCGTTTCAGTGGCACGGGCAGCGGACATGCGCTGCCGGCTCGCAGTCCATGACGCCGCCGGACTCGGCGTGTGTGGCCCGACCGGCTGAGAGCCGTCGTGCGCTGTCGCCGGTTCGTGGTCCCTCCGAGTGAGGACCGTGACCGCTGCCGGCGTGAGGGCGCGCCCCGCTGACGCCCCGCCCCGCCGGCAGGACTGCACCTGCCCGGACTTCTGCCCGCAGTGCAGCGTCGAGTTCACGCTCGACGTCAAGTGCAACGAGGGCCAGACGCTGCACGTGACCACGGCCCACCTGAAGTCGTCCGACAGCCGCGTGGTGCCGGCCACCTCGCGCCGGGACGAGGACGGCGCCGACTACGGCGACTCGGACGGTACGGCGGCGCGGCCGGCGGTCCGGCCGGCTGGACAGCGGCCGCTCCGGGCCCGTGGGCTGTGCCGGTGCCGGTACCGCTGTAGAAGGACGCTGCAGCCTCATGCTGCGGAGCAGAGCTTTGGTGTGACCAGCTTCTGTAACGTGTTCGGTGAAGGAAAACGATGGCGGCTCTGGTGGTGGTTTGTTTTTGTGAATGTCATTCTCTAGGGCAGTGCGTCGTGTTCATTGGAGTAATGAATTTACTTCGAACATTGGTCAGTTAGCTTTATGGGAATATGACCCGTGTGAAATTCATTCATCCTCCAGATATTTTAGATGACGTAAACATCCAGCTACGCAAGTGCCATATGCAACCACCTGTCGCACCTGCACCATTGGGCATTGGCTGTGAATGGACGCCACCCCGTCGCGATGCGTTATGTGTATTCTCTCCCAGTGCTCGTTTTTTTTTTGCAGCACGGCACTGACCCCAAATATGGCCCGTGTAAGGAAACGTCCTGACCCGCCCCCTCGACCGGCAGAGATCGTGATCGTAAAACTGCGCAAGGGCCAGGAGCTGAAGCTGCGCGCCTACGCCCGGAAGGGCTTCGGCAAGGAGCACGCCAAGTGGAACCCGACCAGCGGCGTGGCGTTCGAGTACGACCCCGACAACGCGCTGCGACACACGCTGCTGCCAAAGCCGGAGGAGTGGCCCAAGTCCGAGTACACCGAGATCGACGAGAGCCTGCGTGAGCACCGGGGCCGGGGGTGGGCGCCGCTGGGGCCGGGCGGGTCCGGACGCGGGTGCCTATGACCCGCCGGCGGTGGTGTTGACGGTGCGGCCGGCCGGCCGGGGAGGGCAGGCCGTCAGCCCGGCCGGGGTCGCGTGTCGCAGCTCTGCTGAGGAGGATCCGGCCGGCTCGGCGGCGGCTGAAAAACATCCAGCCGCGCGTCCGGCCGCTGCCGCCAGCGGCCGGCGCCGGCCGGACCGAGCTGCCACGGCCGGCGGAGTCACGGGAGGGGGGAGGGGGCATCTCGGGGATGGGGAGGACGCTTGGTGGGGCGTCTTTTTTAAGCGGTCTGGGCACTGGGTTTGGGGACGGTGGATGGGGCAGTGGCTGCGATCAGCTGACGTGAATTCAGCCTGCCGGTCGCTTCTAGCGACGTGAGAGGAATCATTGTGTCTGAAAATGGTGGTGTTCCGGTCCCTGGCTAAGTGAAAAAATCCGATGTAATTATGGATGATTTGTTATGAAAATCGTTCGTTACATTGTAAAGGAAATTGTGAACTTAAATGCTGCCAGTTGCTTGTTTTTGATGTACCAGGTCATGTTCAGTCAGTCATGTAATGTACCTGGTCATGTTCAGTTAATCAGTGGGGATTAAACCAGACAATGGCGTTGCTTTAACACGCGCTCTGGCTGGGGGAGAGGGCAAAAATTGCCTACCTCTTAGGATTTCCGCATATAGCATTCGTAGTAGGACAGCTACAGCGCTGAAATTTTGCTCATCTTCTGATGAATTGCTAGCGCATGTTTTGCTGTTCAAAATTTTAAAATCGTCCCGCATTTTTTTGCCGCATTTTGACGAAGTCCAGAGGCCGTTCACGCGGCCAGTGCCATTGTCCGCGCCGGACGGCCACGCGCCTATCGGGCCGTGGGACGGGCGCTGCGCGGCGTGTAGAACAGGTCCTGCCGAACAGTCAGCTACGAACATTGCGAGGAGTAAGCCTATGTCAGATTTACAGTCCAAAGGCAAGGGTAGCTTGGGTCCGGTTAATCGATGTCAGCAAAATTCGAATGGTGAACAGAAGCGTTCTGTCATGTTCCTGCAGATATATTCCTCCGATCTCAGCAGAACTTTAAGGAGAGTGTCTGTTGGATTCGTGTACTTATCAGAGAGCAGAAGTACTCTAGATCAGGGTCAGGCTTATCAGAGAGCAGAAGTAATCAAGGTCATGCTCAGGCCAGTCGAGGCCGACCAAGATCCTGTGTTGAAAATGCAGGATTTTGTGAAGAGGTCATGCGGGGAATGTGTTGAGCGCTCGCTCGCTGGATGTATGTTGGCGCCTCGAAGCAGAGGGAAGCTGTTCAGGTCAAATCATTACATCTTTGCATTCATCCAAAGCAAATTATTGAAGATACGTTGACCTCGGCTGGCCTCAGGTGACCTAAGTATGCCACAACTTACGTACATATATATATATATTGTTAAAGAATGAGGAGTATTTCGTTTTCACCAGTTTCTTGGAACATTGTTCGAGTGTCCGAATGACCTGTTTTACATGACCAGGTTAAGAGTAAACCAGTCGGCCTATAGACTTATTACATTAGTGTTTAACGTTTCGGATACTATAACCCATCCTCAGAATAAGAATGTCACAAGAAGAAGCAAGCATGCATTGGAAAAAAAATGTCACGCGATACACACATGTGATTGGTGAAGCTGTAACGTGCGGTATGAAGGATGAACAGGAAATGCAGTTCAGCGAAAAGTTTTAAAACGGTCGCAGAATTTTGCTGTCGTTTAGGTCCGAGTTTTTACTCCTCATGAACATGGCCCCGAAAATCATTAGTCTTCTGGTTTTTCTAGAGCGTTTTACAATAGATGTGCTGTCCACGAGATCGTGTTGCCGAAGTCTTAAATGATAAGCTTTTTCGGTGTGAATTTTAGGTGCCCCTTCCCGAAGATGGTTAGTGATACGGCGCGATAAGGTTGTTGTTACACATATAAAGGTCCCATTACGAATCCCGCAGTCTTTTTTGGCACTGAAATTTGTAGAATGTATTGGTGTTTTTCACTTACCGCACGTCACGCTTAGTAGACAAGTTATTTTTCATAACTAAGTTATTAATTTTTTAGTTACTGTAACAATAGTCAGACGACTTTTGCTATCTTGTCCTGCACATTTAATGTCACTATCATTGACGTCCTTTAAAACATGCTCATCTGTCATGTAGCTAGAGGTCATTTGGTTTCTTATTTTGGTATCCCGTTGGTTACATTTACGGCCGTTTCTCTGTTGTGTCTCGCGTCATGAAGTCATATAGTTTTTTTTTTGTCAATATATTGATTTGAATAACCATTATTGACAAGTAACTGTTTTATACGAGTCATTTCTTCAAATAAGAGTTGCCAGGTTGAGCAGGTCCATCCGGAAACTCGGACAATGTTCTAAGAAACTGGCGAAAACGAGTACTCCTTGGTCTTTGACATAACATGTAATGAAGAGATCTATATCTGTGTCTGTCTATCTATCTATCTATCTATCTATCTATCTATCTATCTATCTATCTATCTATCTGTCTCTGTCTGTCTGTCTATCTATCTATCTATCTATCTATCTATCTATCTATCTATCTATCTATTTATCTGTCTGTCTCTGTCTGTCTGTCTGTCTGTCTGTCTGTCTGTCTGTCTGTCTGTCTGTCTGTCTGTCTGTCTGTCTGTCTATCTATCTATCTATCTATCTATCTATCTATCTATCTATCTGTCTGTCTGTCTGTCTGTCTGTCTGTCTGTCTGTCTGTCTGTCTATCTATCTGTCTGTCTGTCTATCTGTCTGTCTGTCTATCTATCTGTCTGTCTATCTATCTATCTATCTATCTATCTATCTATCTGTCTGTCTATCCGTCTGTCTATCTGTTCATGTCTGTCTATCTATCTATCTATGTATCTACCTGTATGTCTATATATGTTACCTACTAACAGTCTGCCATATTGTGTTCTACTCGACTTTGACAAAGTACAACATTTTCAAATGTTGACCTGGCTGGTCTCGTTTGACCTGACCGGGATCAAACTCGCGTAGCGGTACGCAAGGCTAGCATGCGGGCTGAGGCTCCACAAAATTTGGTTGCGATCGGCGCAGTAGATGTGGAGAAAGGAAAGATTGCTGTTGATTGGACGTTTGATCTCATTTCATCATCATGGACTAGACCAAGGCCATTCATACTTTGAGGGCTATAAGATTTCTAAGCGTTCTTCCCACGGAATTTCTTTGCAGTCGGTGGAATAGATCAGAATGGGCAAAATGTGCCGTCCACCAGTGCGCGTATTTCCCAGAGGGCAGCCGGTGCGCGTGTTGGACGGTTATACCAGGCAGCGCTGACCGGGTCCGCTGTCGCCCGACAGACGAGGCGCCGTACCAGGACGGCGCACGGCCCAACAAGTTCTTCTTCAACGTCGAGAGCACGTCGGCGCTGAAGCCGGAGAACATCGTGATGACCGGCCTGGCCATGCTGAAGAAGAAGCTGAGCGACCTGCAGACGCAGCTGACGCAGGAGATGAATCAGAACACAGACGCGCTGACCATCCACTGAGGGCGGTGCGCCCGCCCCTGGCGGCCCGGCTGGGTGTGGCTCACCCCCCGCCGGCCGGATTAAGATTAACTGTTCTGTTCACGGGCTCTGTCGAGTGTTGCCATCACTGGCCGAGCTGTGGAGGAGACAGTGAGGAAGCTTGGCCTCCTCCATCGATGGTTGGATGTTGCTGTTCTGTATCACCTGCATCATTGCAGTAGGAATTGTGCCGTTTTCTTGCGTTCGGACGCACCGAGTCCACTGCGTGTAAACCGCATCACGGCGAATGGCATTGAACGGCCATGAATGCAGATGTCAGAATGTCATGTTATTGTCATCATTGTCAGAATACAGACTGGCTCACATGCATAGTTTCTGACCGCAGAAGAAAGATGAAGTAATAGGCTCCGCATTTCTGAGCGAACAGTTGTTGAAAGTGGCATTTGTACCATTTAGTAGCGTGGGGCAAGGACTCATACACTTCACTGTGTCCGTGTTGGTTTAGGTTTTGTGGCTATTCCGCGACGCTTTCGATGGGTAAAATGCCGCTTGTTGAGGGGGAGGCGAAACCCTTTAATTGGCCAGAGTCGAGCCGAGGACCTTGTACCTCAGTGGAACGCGCTGGAAGTTGAACAAATGGTCGCTCAAAGTGGCCCGGCCTCAGCGCCAAACGCCGAGCGTCAGATTTGTAACCGGTGCGGGAGGCGGAGCAGACCGCGAAACGCATCTCAGTTATCGCATATGTATATTTCTTTAGCGTCCCACAGCGAATATTGAGTCATGCACAAACAGCGCAGACCATCCGAGTGAGCTCACTGACTTAAGTGTTGCAGTGCACTTCTATCGCAGTGGATGGCGCTTCTATATCTTTCTGACTTTGATAATGATCGGATATTATTGCGAAAGGCACTACTTGTCGGGTACAGGGCATCGTAACAGGGTCTGAGACATATATCAGTTTCGTCCACGGAGTCGCTCGTTCTCGAGCATTCTTCTCGGTACGTCACTCGGAAATGAACCACATCAGATTACACGGAAAACGCATCTCACTCTTACTACCAAACCACTGGTACGCAAACCGCGTCGGTAACCATGACAACCGTTTTCCCGTCAGCCAGCGATTGCGCCTCGTCGCCGCTCCAGCCGCCAGCCTCGCCGTCTACGTCATCGGGATCAGGTTGTGCTGCGGGTCGAACATGCAGGTGTACTTGAAGTGGCAGCACTCGGTGCCGCGGTAGTTGGGCACGCAGCCGGGCCGCACTTCCGGGCACGGCAGACGGGTGAACACAATCGTGTCCGTGCCGTCCGCCATGCACATGTGGCGCGTGCACTGGCGGTCCGGGGTCACCCACCACTTGGCACCGGGCGGGTACTCCACGCCGTCGTAGACGCAGTTGGCTGTCGGCAAAGATGACGTCAGAGTGGGCGCAGGAGCCCGTGCGAAACTACCAACTCACGGTATCGACTGATACGTTCTCTTTTCCCATGGGAACCTGATTACCTTATCGTGGACTTGCGATAGTACAGCTGCGGTACAAAGAACTAACCCTGTCGAGATCGAGCAAGAGAATCACGATAGAACGTCAACGCGAAGTACCGGTAAAATGTATCCCACAGAGTCAGTCCAAATGTTTGTGACGGAATGTTTTCCAGGTGACTTAGCGCTACGGATCTTCTCCAATGCGGCAAAGCTGCCACGCTTCGGCACCCTACACCATCGCCTTCGAACTCGCCCGTCCCCAAAAACCCCTGCCCGTCCCCCCCCCCGAGGCGGACTGGCTACTCACGGCAGTGGAAGAGGGGACAGCAGTTCTCGATGGCCACGACGACGCAGTCGGGGTTGGTGAGTCGAGGGTCTGGCCCGCAGTTGTCGCGCCGGTCGTAAATCACCTCCGTCTCGTTACCCGAGCACCGGACGAACACGCACTGGGTCTCGGGGTCTTGGAAGAACGTCTCGTTGGGCGCGTGCTGCCCGCCCAGGTCGTCCTCGCAGAACGGATCTGAGGGATGAGGAAGGTGGCTCAGAATGGCGGCGATGCTGGGCCCATCGCACCCCAGCAACCCGGCCACTGGCGCCAGTTGATGCGGCGAGAAGATGGCCACCCGGAGGCTGGCAGCCGCCGCTGGCGCTGCTTGTCCGGTTCGCTATCGAGCCACATGACGTGCGTCACCGGGCAGACGACGATAAACTGATGGTGCTGGGGCCAAATATGGAGCTGAGGGAGCATTCTTTTTAACGCTGCCAGCCATGGCTGGCGATCCCGGCGGGAGCGGGGTTCGGACCCCCAATATTCAAGGATTTTAACATTAGGTCCTTGACTATGACTGGGAAAGAACAATCTGAAATCTTTTGTGGATGGCCACCCCCTCCCCCACAATTTTCGGAAATCTCCAGCCATGCTGCCACCTGCCAATGAAGGCTTGGAAGAACGTCTTTGGATGACAGAAATTCCATCGGCAGCTTAAGAGGCTTAAGAAGCTAAGTCTTAAGAGGCTGATACCGTTACCAAAAACGAACAGAGCTGTCAGCTGGTTTCTGAGTCTAAACGACGTGAGTCAATCTGAAAAAGAACTACGAACGATTTCCACTGTCAAGTGACGACAGTCCGCCTGCGCGTCCTCGCCTTGTCCGATGCAAGTCTTGCAGCACTCTCCGGGTTCTCTTTGGCTGGGGCAGTCGTGCGGCACGAGTGGCTCGCAGTCAACGCTCCGGTCCTCGATCTTCACCGGACCCGTCTTGGTGCACGAGAAGCGCTTGCACGGGAAGGCGGGGTCGTCGTACCACGTGTCATTCTCGTTGTACACCTGGCCGTTGTAGCGGCACTGGACTGGAAATACCAGGGGAGACTCAGTACAGTCGCAGTCCTGTCGTTCCTCCCATATTTCGAGCGCGGACATTGGGTTCTCGAAATTTTGGAGATGTCACGAAATACTACTGGACTGATGTTGGTTCGTGACAGTTATTCTGACTAAGGAGAGAGGTGGCGAGGGAAGGAGGGAGGGAGACTGAGAGGAAGGGGGAGAGAGAAAGAAAGAAAGAGACTCGTCGAAAGGTACAGTGGACTACAGTGGACGGCAACATCATGGGACTTTCTCTCCCTTATCACGTATGACGAGATGCGGTGACGAGATGTCACGCGCCAGACATCTAATCAGCTTGTCGACAGACTGCGAACCGGCCGACGCCCCGCCAACGCCAACAGATCGTCTCCCTCGGCCCGGCTCTGACTTTGCACGCAGTCGTAAGCCGGGCAGCACTGGTAGGGCACGTCGCGGGCCTGGCAGTGCGGCTCCGGCGGGCCCGCACAGTCCGGCGCCTCGGCCGCCACGCTGATCTCGCTGTTGTTGCAGGCCAGGGTTCTGCACGGCTTCAGCGGGTCCTCCGGCCACGTAGTGCCGTGGTCGTGACTCACGCCGGCGTGCACGCACGGCACTGCCAGCAGAGCACGGGACTGTCAGCAGGGCACAGATCTGTCAACAGGACACGGGGCTGGCAACAGAGCAAGAAGTTGCCAACAGATCGCGGAGCTGTCTACAGGACGATGTGGCTTCATCCTCACATAGCTCTGTACCTATGAAACCGAGGCTTATGGTCCTCAGTAAACACTAATCTGACTGGAAACACTAAAGCCACGCCACGTTTCTGCTAATCCACCGTAAAGATTGCAATACCGTGACCCAGGAGAGACCGCAGCCACCAAAGAGGCCATTCCTCAAGGCCATCAAACTGGAGGAGAAGCGTTGTTTCCATTTAGCCGGTAAATATTAATGTTTTGTTCCAAAACGTTGCGGAAACTTCCAAACCAAAATTTATGGCATTACGTCCCACTACCGGGCTCCTCAGAGGGATTTGGTCGTTCTCAAGATGGTCCGCCGTATCCGTCCGTATGTTCCGTGTGCCCTACCCGATGTCAGCAGCGCCTGTCACTTACGCTCCAGACAGTCCCATTTGGGACAGCAGACACCATCCATGTACCAGGGGGTGCAGCTGGAGTGCGGCGATGGGTCGCACGTGATGTTATGCAGCAGCACCTTGTGACCGTCGTCGCAGCGGAACTGGACGCAGGGTCGCGTCGGGTCGTCGTACCAGGTGTTGCCGTTCGGGTAGTCGGCGCCGTTGTACCGGCAGGGTGCTGACGGCGGCGGCCGGGGGTCAGCCCCAGGTCGACGTCGGTTGGTTGGTTATTGGGCTATTGAACGACGCTCTCGACTGCCAGGGTCATTTCGCGTCGCGACCTCTGACGCCGATTGTCGCGAGGGACGGCGAAATGTCGCTGTTACCCGGACTCGAACCGGAGACCTTTTGGCCACAAGGCGAGCACGGTAACCACTACACTACGCCGCCCACTGTCGGACCGACAGCACGGGCCGGATAACGCCCGAGATGGTGCGGACTCGTGCCGGTAGGCTGTGCTCCCGTGGGGAGGCGAACGTACCGTCCTCCACCATTGTGGATACCGGTGGTTTTACACTAACCATGCCTACAGCCTTATTGCTAAACGTTGCTCTTGGAAACCCAAAGAAAAAGAACCCGCACCAGCAAAAATACGAGGAATGGCAACGACACCTGAAATGTCCATCAGTAACGATTCAAGGCACTCTGCTCAAGACAATAGGAATATAATGAAGACAGAGAAAGGGAGCAAGAGAGAGAGAGAGGGGGGGAGGGAGGGAGAGCAACTCACCGCAGACCCTGCAGCACTTGCCGATGGGCCATTCCGTGTTACTGCAGTGGAGCGACGGACAGGTAGCCTGCGACAGCGTCACCTGGGTGCCGGCGGCGCACCCCAGCGTGACGCACGGGTGCAGCGGGTTGTCCGGGAAGTGGGCGCCGTCCGGGTACAGCACGCCGTTGTGGACGCAGCCGCACGTGTAGTTGTAGCAGCACTCGCCGACGAGTCGAGTCGACCGACAGCCGTGCTGCGTCGGCGCCGGCTCGCAGTGGTCCCGCTTGTCCAGCACGGTGACCGTGGTGCCGTTGTTGCAGAGGTACTTGACGCAGGGGTGCACCGGGTCGTCGTACCAGACGGCGGCGTGCGGCCGCGGCGCGCCGCCCGTGTTGTGGCACGTCTGCAGGTCGTTGATGATGGTGCAGTTGTAGTGGAAGCAGCAGTGGCCGCGCTCGCGCGACGCGACGCACTGCGTGCCCGGCGCCTGCTGGCACAGCGGCTGCATGTTCTGGATCACGCTGATGACGCCGTCGTTGCAGACGAACGTCTTGCACGGGTAGACGGGGTCGTCCGGCCAGGTCTCGCCGTGCGCGCGCTGCACGCCGCCGTCGTCGCAGCCGAGCAGGGTCTGGTCGTCGGGGATGCTGCAGGTGTAGTTGTAGCAGCACTGGCCCGCATTGCGGTGGCTGGTGCACTCGCCCAGGTCGGTGGGCTCCGGCTGGCAGTCGGCGCCCAGGTCCACGTCGACGACGTCGTTCGGGGGATGGCACGTGAACACGTGGCACGGGTACGTGTCGTCGTCTGTCCAGGTGCTGTACGCCGCGTGCCTGACGCCGTGCGCGTCGACGCAGCCGTCGTCCAACAATAGGGGGGCCGAGTGCTGGGGCTCGTCCGGGGCTGAAACCGAGACCGGGCCACGCTCGTCACGGCAAGGCGGCTGCGGGCGTCAGGCGCCTCTGCGCGCAGACACCGACCCGCGCAGACGGATCCAAAATACCCCATTGTAACCGCCTGCGAGCCGAGCCCGGTGCCCGCCCCTGTGACGTTTGCCGTGTTAACGGCGCATTCATGTTCGAAATGAATGGTAAGCTTTCGAAATAAGACAAGCACGCCAGCACGCCGTTTCACGACGTTGGATTTATTTCCCCTGATTTTACTCATCTGCTGCCTGAACAGTCATTTTACAATAACATCTCTGCAGATTTTCCACACAAAGGAAGACGTATGCGGCACAAGAAAGTTGTCGGTGTACCTAGGCGTATATTTTTTTATATGTCGACTAGGCTGGGTAAATTTGCAACTGCTTTGTAAATTCCTGTAACGGACCAGATCTTAACTCAGGCACCATATCAAAAACATTGGTGTCGTATCTGAATTTTGCGGTGAACACGGTGCCTGTGGAGTAAGTTTTTCTGCGCCTTTCGGGGCCAACGAACAAATGCAGCGCCGTCCGCGTGACAGTGCACGCGACGAGGCTGCGGCAGACGCCTCAGGCGTGGAGCGGTCGCTCAGCGACGGCCTTCCGTCAGCGAGTTGGTAAGGCAGCTCAGCGATGCTCCCGGAGACGGCCAAGGCAAACCCGATCACTCCGATTCTGGAGATTCTTTGTCATCGGGAAGAAAAAGAACACTCCAGGAGATGAGGCTGGCCGCAGCTCATCTGACGGCAGTGCAGTTAAAGCGCACCTAGACACAGTGCTGGAGACACACTGTCGAAAGACCTCCACGAATTCAAGGTTTCCTTTCAGTCCCAGGTCATTGACTTAGAATTTAGAGTAACGAACACAGAGAAGCATATAGAGTGTAAGGATGAGGAGTTGGACGTTTCAGCCCTATTCCCAGTAGGGGAGCTGAAACCGCCACCTTTGGGTTTTTTGCTTGTCAATTCCAGGGTGTTTGATGGAGCTTCACGAAACTTGGTCGCTTTTCTTAAGTATTCTTTCTACGTATTGTAACAAGATTTCGTAATTCTGTTTTGCTCAGGGGTGGAGCCAGGCAACGTTTTTAAGGGGCACCTCAAGCCATTTTTGGCCCTGTTGAGGGTGAAGGGAAATGCCTGCCAAAAAAGCATTTTTAAGATAGAACTTAAAACTTTATAAGGATGTATAGGTAAATAGTTGGGCAACATACAAATACAGTTTTGTTCGTCTGAGGTCACTTCACAAGGCGAGGTCAAGATCAAAAGTCAAAATTTAGTTTTATAGTGATAGTTTTGGCGCTATTTTTCCAAATGCCAAACCCGGAATATGAGTGACGTAGAAGGGTACCCTCAAATTGTGTATGAAGTTTCAGGTCGATATCAGGCCGGGTGACGAAGCTATGATCTGAAATGTCAGTGCGCGTACATTATATCACAACAGCCGTGAAATGGAATTTTAGGAATAAAGTGAATTTAAATGATTGGAAACGTTTTTAAATAATATGAAATGCACGCAAGATCATTCCAAGTGACTCTAAGGTCACTGGAGGTCATTTAAGGTCAAAGGCCGTCAGTTGACCTGAAAAAGATATGACCATGACATTTCCCCCCTTTTATTCCCTGGCACCGCCTATGCTAACATTATACAAACATTGTAATACGATTTGTACTTCTTCAGCATTACACGAGTAGTAGAAGCTAGTAAAGTGCTTTTAACTTTCAGCTTTTGAGAAACTAATCCTCCTATTTTCGAAGCCTTGTGAACGTCTATATTTTCAAATGTATGGACCAATGGTAAAAGTCCCGTAAATAATTTCTCGATTCACGCCAATTTCATTAAAATCGGTCCAAGAACAACAGAATTATAACAAGTCGAAAAATACCGTTCATTTTGACTTTTTTTGCCTCCCCTGTATCCACCCCTTTGAAAATTTTGAAAACGTCTTTTTTACAAAAATGTAGTTTAAGTCATGGCGAATCAATTGTCGTTTGTTCCTATGAAATCAGATCAGATCAGAAGTTCTCGAGATCTCTGGGAGGTCGAATCCGCCTCCCCCTCCCTGCCGGGAATCGGCCATGCCGTTTAGCCCTCCGGGAATAGGGTTAACCAACGAGCTGGAACAGACAGATCAGGCGGCAGCACAAACTGGAGAAAGCTGATATTGTTAATCGTCTGCCTTGTCTAACCTTTTTTTTGGAGAGGGGGTCGCTCCGCGCAGGGAACCCCTCCCGGCTTGGTCCGCCTCTGCCGCTGCTGGTGCCTCCGGCGCGACCGGGTCGCGGCCCGTTGACCGCGCGCTGGCGGCGGTCGGTTCGGCTGGGATCAGCTGACCGCCGGGTCGACCGTCGCTGCCGCTGCGGCCCGGTCTTGGCCGGCGGTTGCAGATGCGGGACGAGTGTGGGGCGGCTGGCGTGGCTGGACCGACGCGACGTGGTCCGGGTCGATTTCTCGATCGCGAATCCAACAGTCAGTTCGTCTTGGATTCACTGGACTGCTACCATCTCGACTCTGGTGACGGTTGATGACATCGACCATGGCACACAGGCTGCCCGGCCCAAACTACAAGGTTACTCTGCGCTTTGCACGAGCGGGCAATGACAACAACAGTATATATATATCTACACGAAAAACGAATTATTAATACCTGAATATTCCCCGCACCGAAGACGTCCGAAACTTCCAGTACATAATAAAACCTTAAAAATGTAATAAAATGTGGCAGTAGAGTATATATATATATATATATATATATATATATATATATATATATGTTTATACTCTACTGCCACATTTTATTACTGCCACATTACATATATATATATATATATATATATATATATATATATACTCTACTGCCACGTTTGATTACATTTTTAAGGTTTTATTATGTACTGGAAGTTTCGGGCGTCTTCGGTGCGGGGAATATTCAGGTATTAATAATTCGTTTTTCGTGTATTCTGTAAAGGTATGATTATATACCTGATATTTCGCGCGGTTTTTTTCCACAACACAGCCCAATAGGATTTCAGTGGGATTTATACTTCTCCGGGGCTTGTTTGTTAAAGGTTTGGCAATAGGTATATCAACATATTTTTCGGACACCACCCGCAAAAATTCATGGTATCGAATGCTAACATTCCTGGAACCAGCTATGCATTCTTTATGATGCAACATCTCTCCCAAGTTTTGACAACGCTGGCCAGACGTCGGGTGACCATGAAATGCATCAGGAAATGAGCTGCAGTTTTTAACGTACCAGACCAACTACCCTAAACGTCAACTGTGTGGCCCAAAATTTGCATGGGCATTGTATCATGACAGGTGTACGACTGTGGAGGAGAAAGCGGTACGTTGAATTAAGAGGCGGTGAGTTTTTCATCTTTTTCATCATTTTTCCTGAAGTCTTTCTGGACCTAATGTCTCAGTTAACTTCGTAACAGAACGATAGTGGGGTAGCAAAAGCAGTGCAGCAATAAATACTACACCTAACGGGTTAGCACTATGTTTTCGGATGAAGTTTGACTCCTCATATCAGGCGATGTATTTGTGGAACAAATGCAGTATCACAATACATAAGTTACATTTCTCTGTGACTGCGATGGAGTCAGTGGTTTAGGGAAGTCACCTCATATTTGCCAGCTAGGCGCAAGGGCGCAGGCGCTTCCGCCATCATATTGCGCGGCACCTCCGGGTCGATTTCTCTGATGATTCTGTGGATCCAGCCTTCAGTTGATGGTCCAGACGTGCCTGCCAGCCCCTTGCACATACCTTTTGCTTGACCAATCCCCACATGTCTTCTATGGGGCGAAGCTGGGGGTGCAGGGAGGGTTCGTGTCCCGTGCTATAATCGGGACGTTGGCCTCCTCGAGCAGTTCTAGCGTCTCACGTGCGTAGTGTGCGCTCGCCAGATCCGACCAGAAGACATACTGGCCATCTGGGTAGTAGGCTAGCACGAATGGAAGCAAAACTTTCCTCATACACTTGTTTGGGTATGTTTCGCCGTCGATATTATTCTTGCTGGGCATGCTCGCTGGCCGGGTGACCCCACGTGGGCTGATAGCCAGCTACACCAACAGTTTGCGAGGGAACTTGTTTCCCACCCTAAATTTGACCTCTGAAGGGACATCTTCTCCAGCATTTACCTGGTACTCTTCGTTACCGGACATCTGGGCGCCGCTGTAGGTGAAGTAGGATTTGTCATCCATTATCACGTCTGTGCCTTGGCTGCTGAACATTAGTCCACGGGATAAGCTGTGAATCCGTCTTTTCTGACGGCTTGCCAAGGCTTCCGTGACCTGAGTGCATTGGCACGCTTTTTTACTTCACTGCATTCTCCTGGAGTATTTTCTTTGCGTACGACTGGGATATACCAAATCGCCGTGCTAGAAGGCATTGGGATATACCCACCTTGCCATTAGCAGTTCTGATCAGCTAACCATTTCGATCATCTGGCATTTTTGCCGCCTGGCGACCTTTCCCAGCATGCTGAACATGTTCCCTAACATCCAGATTCCTCAGGATATTATGTGCAGTTGATCGCGACACTCCAAGACCCTTAAGAGGGCGCCTACGACGGCATAATAAGCCCCTGGTCAGCCAATGGGACTCCCTGAACGGGGAGTCATTCGTGACCGTCTCAACCTCAAGAGAAGTACCAAATTGGCCACGCTGGTCGTTTGAAAACCCGAGGGTTTCTAGGCGAAAGTAGGATATTTCCCGTGGGTGCACTCGAAAACAACAACTGCGAAAGAATTTCCGAAAACGAAGAAACTTGGGCCTGCGCCGGACGATTGCAGTTCTGCTAATGCTGGCTACAGCGCACCTGGCGGCGTTTCCGTGAACTACGCGACGACCTGCGGGAAATCGGCTGTAGACGATGAGCTCTGGCATTATCTTGCGCGTCAAGTCAGAATGCACAGCGGAGTCGAATTATGACCGTTTTACACACATATCAGAGAATATTATGCAGTCAAGCATGTTTTTCGCAGAACCCGATTTTCCCACTGCTCCCTCCTGCATTGCCTACGTTAACATGGACGTCTAGCCTTGGAATGAAAACTGAGGTTGTTTCTTTTGCTTTGTTTCATTTTCGCCATATGGGCATAAGAAATGTCCGTTAAAACTGGCCCGGAAAATGGGTTAATTCCATGGTGAAGTTCGGCATGAACGTTGCCATACCACATCCAAGGCTGCTGCAGGCTTGCAATTCCAGAGCAATCAGACAACCAAAACTAGTCCTGATCGTGTTTTATATCCAGGCGTTGACCACTCGCTGGGGACCGCCTGTGCTCTCCCCTGCTTATCAACCAGTCAATCGAACCCCACCGAGCAGACTACATCGACTGCAAACACAGCAGCGCGGTGTCGTGGCGGGCCGGATGGGAACAAGGGAAAGGGGAGACTGCAGGCCCAATGACATCTGTCAGTTTACCGAGGCGCGGTGCAGTGGTGAGATCTTGACAGAGCGGACGTGCCTGGGAGAGGGCTTTTGAGTGAGATGACCACCAGGAAGATGATCAACAGCTCATTTTTCGTGGAACAGCCTAGTGTTTTGCCAGAAACTCAATTGCCTACAAGGACGTGACGAACTTGTAGACGAATGTGCGCCTTGTGCAAGCTGCAAACAAACCACAGGTCTTCGCGAGATGGAAAAGTAAGAACCTGTAGCAGTTCGTTTTTAAACCAGGCAGCTGAGGTGGCCGAGATGTGGGCGGGCGAGGCGAACCACACGGTAACTCTGCATCGAATCGAAAAAGTACGAGAGTGCTATGACAAATACCAGTTTTTGAACAAAAATAAGGAAGGGGAAAAGAGAAATGAACCATCTTTCAGTGTCCCACACAGCATTTTTCATGCGGCTGATCGATATAGCTTGCTGCAAGTGCAAGGACACCACAAGCCGTAAATGCGCCTGAGAAAACAGTGCCTTTGAAGGCGGTTCCGTTTCTCCAGGACCACAGGGAGGTTCGACAGGTAGTTCTGGGAGAAGCTGACAGGCGTGAAACGGGACGACGAGAACGGCTGGAAGCGAGAAGACATGCTGAAGCGAAGAGGGCTGTGTGATGCCAGCCATTGCCAACGATAAGCCAGGATTCTGAATCATCAGTAAATGGGTCTACAGGCATGCAGCATGATTTGACTCTACGTCATCGTCACCTGTCAGCCACATGGATGGGATTCTTCCCTCAGATTTGAACTCAGATGACTGAAAAAGTACCGTCCTGGCTGTGAAGCGGTCCTGAGTCTCAGATCGAGCGGCTGCCGCCATGTGCAGTGGGTTTCAGGCCGTGTCGTCTCACAAGAGAGGCGTTTTGTGCTGGATGCAAAGGAAGTTTGGCGGGCTAGAGACCGAGTTCGTGAGAACGAGGCAACCACGAGGGCTGATAAGCTGCGTGACACAGGACTTCTGGCACTTTATTTGGGTGGGAGGAAAGATGTTACATTTGCTAGCGGATCTCCGTCATCTGCGCAGGAGGAGTACGTTCTGGTACTCTTGGAGCCCCTGAGGGGGAGTACGTAGTTCCAGGGGTGTCGATCTGTATCCTTTCGAGGGGGTCCTGGCCCACCCAGTGTTGATTTGGGCCCCTCTAATGTTGGTTTGGGCCCCTCCAATATTTTCTGCCAGTTTTAAAGGGAATTGGGCAAAAATAAGGAAAGAAACGGCCTCAACGGATAAAAGATAGGGAGAAAGTATAGAATAGGACATAAAGTGATGTATCTATCTCTCTGTCTTCTCTCTCTCTCTTTCTATATATATATATATATATATATATATATATATATATATATATATATGCGTATGTATGTATGTATACATATATATATATATATATTGTTTTTTTGTTTGAAAGTTTCATTTTAAAAGTTTTATTCATTTATATCTTATTTCACAACTTTTTATTTGAAAAATAGTAACAAAGAATTCAAAAATTTCCATTCATCAAAATAAAGTGGGCTAAATCCATTGAGAAACCAACGTTCGGGGGAGGTTAGGTTGTCGGGTCCACGGCTCGGCCCACCCAATCATTTGCAGAAACTGACGCCCCTGCGTAGCTCACTCCACGCCACAGCAGGGGAAAGCCATAGATCAGTTTTAACGAGCTTCTCCAGTTCCCTGCGAGCATGGTGGGAGGTCAAATTTATGGGCTGCGGTGGTGCATCGGTGAATATTGGATTGAGTTGGGGCTGTTTCTTGTTAAAACAGCCCCAGTTTCAGAGTTGGGGCTGTTTCTTGTCTTGTTCAGTTGAGTTTGCTGTTTCTTTGAAATGGTGCAGCAGCTGCCAGTGCACTGGTTCGTATGCCAGCTTCATGCCAACGAGCTTAGCCTCCGTAAGGTTTTCAAAAGCTTGACGCGGCAAGAAGAGGTACGCGGTCCTTCACCGGCTCGCTGGGAAAGGTCGCCGCAGGACCCTCGGAGACCTAGCAACAGCTGTGTTTTAAGCGGTAGAAGGGGACGTACATAACATCAATGAAGCTGTGTTAAATAATCTGAGTAACCACTACAGAACGTTATACGACCTGGCCATTGCTCTTCAAAGAGGAGTCGTCGCAGAGCAGGTTGCGAGACGAAGGATCGGGCCACTGAACCACGCCAAGTGAGAACAAATGCATCCCCGCCACTCTGCGGGACGCCCGTTATTACTTGACCTGTTTTTTGCTGCCAAAGTTGCAGCTCTAGGCTTAGATTTGTAGCTGCTTATCAGTTGCTAATTTATACAGTCTGAACAATAATACCCCGACCTCCGAAAATTCATGCCGTAAGCTTAATGAATACGATAACACAAGAATTATATTGGATGGGGACTTCAACGTTTGCCTCATCATGGCCCAAGATAGATTAAGTGCCGTCAATAGAGTGATGAACAACGATCGTTGCAAAACCAGCAGCTCATGGTTGACAAGAATTGGGTGGATGTTTGGAGGGAGCTAAACCGAGCACGGAGAGAATATACTTACATGCGCTCGAGCCCAGTCAGTAAGTCCCACATAAATTTCTTCTTGATTAGCAAAAAGTCGGCTGGTAGCTATCCCTGATATCAGCTGTCGAGTCTCTTTGCTTTAACCCTATTCCCGGAGGGCTAGACGGTATGGTCGATTCCCGGCAGGAGGGGCGGATTCGACCCCCCCCTGAGATCTCGAGAACTACTTGTCCGATTTCATCGCAACAAACGGCAATCGATTTGCCGTCACGTGAACTACATTTTTATAAAAAGAAATTTTCAAAATTTTAGAATTTGTGGATACAGGGGGCAAAAATGTGAAAATGGGGGGTACTTTTGGACTTCTTATAACTCCGTTGTTTATGGACCGATTTCAATGAAACTGGCATGAATCGAGAGATTATGGATAGGGCTTTTACCATGGGTCCATAAATCTGAAATTTTGAGAAAATTCTTGGGCGTTCACAGGGTTTCAAAAATAGGAGGATTAGTTTTTTGACAAATGAATGAACAAAAAAGGTAAAACAATTTTTGGCTTCTGCTAGTCATGTTATGCTAAAGAAGTACAAATCGCATTACAGTGTTTGTATAATGTTAGCATAGGCGGTGCCAGGGACATGAAAAAGGGGAACTGTCATGGTCACACGTTCTTCAGATCAACTTGTGACCTTTGACCTTAAATGACCTCCAGTGACCTTGGAGTCATTTGGAATGATCTCGTGTGGATTTTCTATTATTTATGAACGTTTTCAATCATTTGAGTTCACTCTTTTCCAAAAATTTCATTTTTTGGCTATTGCGATATAGCGTACGCGCACTAACATTCTAGGTCATAGCTCCGTGACCCGACCTGATATCAAGCTGAAACTTGGTACACAAGTAGAGGGCGCCCTTGTACGTCATATGCATTCCGGGTTTGGCATTTGAAAGAACACCGCCGAAATTATTGCAAAAAAACAAATTTTGGCTTTTGACCTTGACCTGACCTTATAAAGTGAACTCAGATAAACAAAATTTTGTGAGCACATTGCCCAACTATTTAGCTATACATCCATATAAAGTTCTAAATTCCATCTTAAAAACTCTGTTTTTGGCAGACATTTTTCTTTCACCCTCAACATGGCCAAAAATGGCATGAGGTGCCTCCCAAAAACGTTACCTGGCTCCGCTCCTGAGCAAAGCAGAATTGTGAAATTTTGTCACAGCGCGTAGAAAGAATAGTTAGGAAAAGTGACCACGTTTCGTGAAGTTGCGTCAAAAAGCCTGGAATTGGCAAGCAGAAAACCCGAGGGGGGGCGGATTTAGCCCCCCCCCCTGCCGGGCATAGGGTTAAAAGCACAGAGCCTCGACAGCTGATATCAGGATACATATATAAGATATTTACATATAAGGATCACCAGCCGATCACAAGGTAATAATTGTCAGTGCCAATATTACAGATGTCAAGGTGGGTAAATCATACCGCAAATTTCAATGCCCTGTTAAGAGACGATGTTTTTGATGATTCGGTTCGCCTGAGAATTCCAAAGATCATGCATACAAAATGAAACAGGCGCAGCATACCAGGAGCGGTGAAGCTTCTCTGGAGATGGGGGCAAACGTCATTTTTACCTCGTTTCTTTCCATGCAACGCCATGAGGTTTATGTTAAATGCTGTCCAAAGGAGGGAAGCTGCTGCCTCCCTGCCTCTTCCCCCCCCCCCCTCCCCCGGCTCGAACGCCACAGGCAGCGTCGCCGATGCTTTTGCTGGAAGCGCTGTTAGGTGTATTAAAGGGGGAGGGGGACAATAAAGGTCGCGTCGCAAAAAAGCGCAGTGCAGAAAAAGAGTTAAAACAAGTTTAAGAAAACATACACAGGTTACCAGTCTTGTGCTTGATTTTGCTTGACCGGAATCAATTCAAGTTCCATAACCAGGCAAATGGCTGCGAATCCGAATCTAACTCCAAGCGACAAATCACAAGCGGAATCGATTCCGAATTTAACTCTAATGTGGTTGAAAATGTCTGATTCCGAATATGAGTCCGATTCTAACGTAACAATTGCATGATACTTATGCATTCAGTAACATTAGGTACTGATAACCACGCATTTTGCCACATATCGCCAGTGCTAAAGTACTGATGAAAAGAGATGCAGAATGGCATGGTTTTTCGAGTTGCAATGTTTCATCGCGTATTTTATGGTTTATCAAGTTATCCTCTTTGTATGTGGCATTTAGGCTGTAGCCATGTTTTCATACAAAGTTCTATATTGTTTCACGTAATTGTGTTCTGCAATGAATATCAACCCACCCTGAAAACAGATTCTGAGGCTTTCAAACATGTATTTTCTGATGGCGCTCATCGATAAAAGAAACAAGAGAAAGAAGTCTTGATACCAGTGGATTTAAGGCAGGTGGAAAATTATTCAGTTATCAGTTGAACAGGAATTGCAATACCTACTCCGGCGAGGGCTTTACAACAATTTTTGCTCAGAAAAAGTTTCCATTCGAAATCACGCCGTGGAAAAAGTATTCGGTTGAATAAAAAAAAAAACATCGTCATACGTCAATTGAGTTTGGGTCTTGTGATGGGTGACGTCTTCACCGTCAGAAAGCATTTCCAGCACCTGTTGAAGTAAATGAACGTTCTGCTATTACGGCATGTATCTGTCGCTTCGGTGGAAAAGAAGCAGCCACAGAAAGCTCTGCGTTTGCCTATGGAAAGGCAACGTAGAAAGGATGAGAATCACACGCAATATAAAATTGCGAATACAGAGCGCTTCCTTAAGAAATGGATCTGCATCTTTTAATAATATCTGTTTCTTAAAACGAATTGGAAAGTAAGCATACCATCTGAATGCATTAATATTAACAAGGCGTTTCTGCACTATATACGATGTATAGTTCTCGCGCTCTTGCAACATGCCTAAAATCAATAACAATCAACATTCGTCACCAGTAAAATTCCTTTAAGGCAGTGGAGGAGGCAATTATATGGTAACACTGCTTACTCACTAGTTCCTGAAACTGGTGTAAAAGTGATATTTGCTCATCATTTTCTTCCACGTTTATCTTGCCTTGAGTTGGGTATCCTCTGACCTGCTGTGACTGTTCTAAGTCTTGGACCATAACCTCGTCCCCAATTGCCTATGTACGTACCTGACAGGCAATGGCCGTCCCGCGCAACCATGAACAAATGAACCATAAGACATGAAACTGCTTAAAACTGCTCTCAAAATGAAGTATTTAGTGCATATATACGCATAACTAAGTGGTTGGATACATATTTTTTAATACAAAAGTAGCGGTAGATTCAACTGTAACAAGAAACGGTGTCAGACATTTGGCCTTCAGATTCGCTTCCGATTCCTGTGTTTCCGCAGACTAGCTGAATCAGTTCTGAATCCGACTCAACGCCACTTCCAGCTGAATCGATTCTAAATCCAATTCCGGTCCGAATGGAAGCAAATTCAGATTCGGCTCTGATGCCGCTGAAATCGAGCACAAGTCTGCAGGTTACAAGATCAATATTACTTCAACGCGAATGACTTACATAATATGCAATAAAGAAGGGACAGAATGATCTCATACTACGGCATGACATTACGGATTATAGTGAATATTACGGATCTGATATTACGGAAAAGGACATGTTCCAAGCCGTGTCCGCTGGCGTCACCTGGTGGAGACTGGAAGCAAATACTTTCAAGGCCTATGTAATGGCCCGGCGAATATACGTAAGGTATTGTTCGTCAGGGACGAGAAAGACAATCAACAGGGTATATCTACAGGTTCTGACGAAATGTTGCGCGACTGAAACACATACTTCGAAAAACTCTGAAAAAACGTGACTACACAGGCCAACTCATTTTAAATATCCCGAAGGCTTGGCAAAGCTGTCAGCATGGGACGGGGATGAGTGCCAACGAGTGCACAGCATAGAGGAGCTAACAAATGCATTATATGCAACAAAAAACAACATATCACCTGGTCCATTTGGACACATCGCGGAATTTTAAAAGTTCTTTGGCCAGAGCTGAAAAATGTAGTTGCTCTTGCTTGTAATGAATTAGAGGGTGTTACTCAGTTGTTTTGGGGTAGAAAGCGAAGCCCTGTTTCGAACGCAGACCTGGGCACCCACTCAACACCTTTATCTAGATCAAAGTACCAAGGGTGGCGCTACGGATTTTGATCTTGGGGAGCAGGATTTCCCAGGGGGCCTCCTGGATAAAATGGGGCCTCCTCGCAGTGGGGCCTCCCGTTCCAGCAGAGGCTCTTTAACCCAAAATAGGACCTCCTGTCCCAGAACAGGGGCCTCTTGATACAAAGAGGGGACCTCATAATCAAGATCATGAGCCTCCTGATTCATAAAGTGGGCCTCCCAACCCAGCAACGGGCCCCCTTATCCTAAAACATGCCCTCCAGATCCGAAGCAGGGGCCTCCTGATACACAGAGGGACCTGCTGTTCCGGAGCAGAGGCCTCGTGATATATGGAGGATGCCTCCAAACCCAGAACAGGAGCCCCCTGATTCATGAAGGGGCCTCCCGAGCCAGGAAAGGGGCCTCTTTAACACAAAACAGGGCCTCTTGATCCCGAGCAGGGGCTACCTAATTTATGAAGGGACCTCTTAATCCGGAAAGAGGCCTCTTGATGCAGAAACGGGCCACCTGAACCCGATTAACCCGCTCCCGACTGGGGGGGAGGGGGCGGATGACCATCCCCCCTGAGGTCTTCCGACATTGCGAAAGAACGAAGAAATGCAGTGCCACGAAACTCTGTATACTTTTGCTTGATCATTTTTACACATTGTACCCAATTCTTGACCTCAGGTCAAGTAAGGTGTCTGACCTAGGTTAGGCCAAATGGACCTATGTCCAAAGATGTTTAGTGTCCTGTAACTTTTCCGCAAAACATGGTATCACAATACAGCTTTCAAGGATTAGAGATTTCGACAGCTGAAACAAATCTGCTATCTCGGCTTTTTCAGAAATGTCCGAGTCATTGACCTAACGTCAAGCCTGTTTTCAACACAAGTACTCGTTTTTTTTCGAAATTTGACGGAATCTTTAAAACTGTTTGAATGTTGAGAGATCCAGACATCCAGTTTCCGTCAATGGGCAAAGTTTCGATAACCTCTGACCACTGACCTGAGGTCAGATCACGAATAACTGTTATCCCGCGCACGACCGTCGGTCCGTCCCGAACATCGGCGACTGGGGGGGGGGCAGTTGACTGCCCCCCTCTAACTCACGAACGGCTGGTCGCACGATAAAAATAAGCATACCGTTGGAAAGCCTGTGACGAGTAGAGCTCGAAACTGGTCTCATTTTTAGTTTTAGATAATATGTAAGCCAATTTACGCCCTATATATGTTTTCTCATAGCCGACTGCATGAGACCGAGAAATGGCCTGAATCTCAAGGGCTGTAATAACGCATAGTCATTCGCATAGGACTAATAACGCATAGGTAAAGGCACCAGCGCACAAATAAATGCCCGCGGATGCCGATACACGTCTGATTTCCCCAGATTTGTTCAATATATACGCCGAAACGTTGAGTTAAAGACACCGTAATTCTCCCGTCAGCCGTCAGTGTGCGCCGCTGCCGTATGCGGTACCAAATTGACGGGAACTAATTTTAGCGTTCGTTTGTTTTCGCGAAAAAAGACGATCTATGTTAATTTTATTGATCTTTGTGGTTCTTGTGATGGTTTCTCATGCTTAAATTTTAGAAAAACTGATTAGTTGCCAGTCTACAAAGTTGGCGGAGCTTTATTCGCGAGAGCTTGTTTATTTCCTAAATATGCTACTTTTTCAATGTTTTTGAGGTTCCTGGTATTAATTACGTCTGTGCGAGCTATTTCTGCCATTTTCTACCCATTCTGAGTAATTCATCGTCGATTTTGACGGTGGTACATTTTGGCCCACTACAGTTCTTCGTGACCTGACCTCAGGTCAATGGCTGGAAGTCACTGATACTTTGTCCAATGACGGTAACTAGATGTCTACTTGACTCCACACTAAAAATGTTATGGGATATTCTGTCAATTTCCGAAAAAAACGGCGATATGTCTTAAAAATGGGCTTGACCTTAGGTCAATGACCCGGAAAATTCCGAAAAATCTGAGATAGCAGATTTGTTGCATCTAGACGATCACTAATCCCTGAAAGTATTATTGAGATATACTGTTTTGCGAAAAAGTTAGAGGGCGCTAAACTTTTTTTGACATAGGTCTGTTTGACCTGACCTAGGTCAGGCGCCTGACCTGACCTGAGGTCAACATTTCGACACGAGGCGTAAAACTGATGGAGCAAAAGGTACACAAAGTTTCGTGACTCTGTGTTTGTTCGTCCTCTCGGTATCCTTAGAAAAACCTCAGGGGGGCAGTCAACTGCCCCCCCAGTCGGGGACGGGTTATGAGTCAAAATGCACTGCAACCAGAATCACTGCCGCTCAGATCAGATGGCATCTGTGGATTTTTACCTGTTCGTCGGTGCCTTTACCTGGATTTAACTAATCGCAGCCCTTGAGATCCAGGCCCTTTTTCGGTTTCATTCAGTCGGCTGTGAGAGAATATCCATAGGGAGTAAATGGCTTGCATATTATCCAAACTAAAAATGAGATCAGATTCAAGCTCTACTCGTCACGAGCTTCCCGGTGATGTGTTTATTTTTTATCGTGCGACCCGCCGTTCGTGAGTTAGAGGGGCCCGTCAACTGTCCTTCCACCAGTCGGGCGTGATCGGCGCCGAGTGCCAGTCGGGCGCGTGTTAAGAACCAGACTTAAGCAGCTAAGGGGTTTATTCTATTTCCATGGACGGCTTATATTCTGCCAATTATCGGAGTGCTGTCCACACAGCCGCCCTCAACAGATGCCCAGAATCGGAGTCGCGCACGATGCGATCAAATGCCAGCGAGTGAACGGCCTCGCCCGATAGCCGTGACGGTTCCTGAGAAGAACCCAGTGACGTCTGGGCCAACACTCACAGCATAATATCAGGCCTTCAGCCCGGGAGGAGCGCTCAGAGCTCTCAGCACCTCCGCCTGACGTGGCGCCAGGGCCACACGAGGCCGACCGTGACGCGTAGCCGTGAGACTCACCGTCGCCACAGATGCCCGCGTGGCAGAGCTGGCAGATGGCACGAGCTGGCGAGTTCTCGTGCTTGCAGATGCGGAGGCACGACTCGCGGCCGATTTTCGCCGGACAGTCATCTGCCTTCACCTGCTCCACCTCGGCGGCGTCCGGCTCCGGGTGCTCGGCGGCGGCTGAGGCTGAGGCGGCGGCGGCCAGCCCGAGCAGCAGACAGGCCAGCAGTGGACGCCGCGGCGGCGGCGACATGGCGGAGCGGCGGCGGCGGCGGAGTCGGCGGCCAGAGTGAGGCGGACCGCCGGCCCCCGGCAGCGGCCGCCTCGGCACGGTCAGCACCGGCGCCGGACGCCGCCCGGGTCAGGGGGACGGCTGGTGCCCCGGCGCCGACCGGACGCCGGCCGGGTCCGCCGGATACAGCCGCTGCCGACTCTGCTGTCGACAAGACGTCAACCTCTCCGCGGGGGGGGGGGGGGGGGGCTCGGCGCCCCTCGATGTGACGGCAGACGGGTGCTTTGTTGTTTGGAAAGAAATGTGATGTCGTCCGAAGTGCTCCGACTTCATCCGGACAAGATCTGACTGGGCACGGTTTCAGGGACAATATGGCCTCCTTGTGCTGGAATCTGAGTGACTGGCAAGATCATGCGCAGTGAACACGATTGGTACATGGTAATTTATACCGCGGAAATACTTGTATTTGTCTCTTGGTTGCGCGTGATTGGGTTATTTATTTCGCCTTTCAGGGATAAATGCCATCCGGGTTGTCGCAGGAAAGTTGACATTTCGTTTTTAGCCACGCTTACATCCGAGGCACCATGGTCCGGAGAACAGTTGGCGCACCATTCGCTTCAACACGTGTTCTGTTCTTTCCCTTATCTACATGTTTTAGATGGTCCTGAAAAGAAACCTTTGATGTTCTTGGTCTGGAGCTTACCGTACCGACACCAAAAGATCGTTCGCACGGCCAAATGACACGTGACCACGGCTAGTCTGTTCATTAAAAAAAAGAATACAACAATCTTACATTTCAAGGCATTTCAGCGCAGCCAGGGGAAGGAGTCGCAGGGTTAAGTTACACATTTAATATCAGTCTGGTTAATAGTTTTACCAGTTATTGATTTTGATGTCCCGGTAATTTCAGTATATATATATATATATATATATATATATATATATATATATATATCTTTATGCATTGCTGGGTAAATGCCACCTCAGGTCGGCAGTTAATAAGTTTTTTGGATAGACTTTCGATCTCTCTTACAGTTCCTACATCACTGGCCTCATGCTCTCCCAGGATGTTGATGCTCCACGTTACTTGGTTTGGAAGACACAAAGTTTAAATACAAAATAATAGTACATTCGTCGACGTTTCGTCCTAGCCAGGACATTATCAAGACTAATGTAAGTGTTAAATGATAAAAACCAGAACCAGACAATTCAATATTCACATGTTAAGCGTTCAAATGTTCACATGTTAAGCCAGGGCCTATTTTAAGGAAAAATGACTGCGGGGGCAATTCTGCGAACGAGACGCATTGGCTGAAACCACCCCCGGGCATTTGTGTTCTTATTGAATTTTGTTCACTTCATATATATATATATATATATGTATATATATATATATATATATATATATATATATATATATATATATATATATGCTTTCCTAAGAAAGGCATATATATATATATATATATATATATATATATATATATATATAAGGGCGAATTACGATGAACGCTTCCACAGCGCTCTGTCATTAACTGATATGTCTTTTGGAGGAAATCATGTGTGCAAAATATGACGCTGGTCCAGCACTCTTAAGCACTTTCACACGAAGACTATGTCGTTTGTGCTGGATTTTATTTTATTTTGATGAAATTCGCGCCGGCTTTTGTGCATTCCGAGCCCATTAAATTCAAAGAACACCATTTCATTTATCCCCAGCAAGAACTCATTCTCCATGGACTTGTGATCCCTGGGAGATTCGCTCAGGGAGAGATGTGTCTGAAATGCCCCCAAACGTGTTTTGTGCTTCAGTTTTTTAAACCAAGCGCACGATATGCATAAAATGCACATCATAGTACTCCTTTTGACACACTGGATCGAAAGACACTTCGCATTCTGTCTCAGGTCATAGGTCACCGGCCCTGTCGGCAGCAGTGTGGCTTAGGTGGGAATGATACTTCAGTCCTCTTAGTGGTCTCGGGGTTCTGGCGACGATACTATTCGACGACTTACACCAGGTACTGCTTTTGCCCTTCATCCTTCGTCAGTACCTTGTTGTAAACTTGGATAAGAGCCACAGCTCGTTCGGCGAAGTCGCTAACTACCGCGATCCCGCCCAGGACTTCCTTAGCGTTCGTGAAGCCAGGTGCTGTCTCCCAATCAGCGGGATCGGCGGCAAGGAAGTCCATGTTGATGCCGTAGGCTTTCAGGTTGGCCACCGACTTTGCGGTAATAAAGTCGACGATGATCTTCCTGGGACGAGAACCTCCTTTTCTGCGAGATCCACCTGCGCTCGCTGGGAGGACTCTCCGATCCCTGTTCCTGGAGTGCCGCGATCATCCTCATCTTCATCTCACACGGCACGCCCTCGTTGAAGAACGACTCACCAGCCAGTTCTTCGCTGGGGCACCATAATAGGTGATTGTTATAATAAATCATATGTCGACTATAATGTCATAATAGATAATAGGTGATCGGCAAACTCCTTGGAGATCCCCTTCGAAATTTCAGCATTCACATCAGGCTTTGCAGAACGGCCAGGTCGTGCACGGAAGCGCTGACCGCCGATGAAGAGCAGAACCATGCACTGGCGTACAAAACAACCATGGAAGAGACGAACCGCTTGAGTGCTCCCAATTCACTGAGAGTCACGGAGAACTGATGGCAAAGCAAGAAGATCTTGATCCCGCAGATTATGCGCCCCATCCATCTGGCGCGATGGAACCATCTATCTGGCACGTTGGAGAGCACCTGGCTGGGCAACTTGATTCCCCGTGGAGGCTCTTGACCAAAGGGGATAATCGAGACCTCAAAGAACCAACGATAATCATCGCTAGGCTGGATTTCGGCGAGCGTCTCACGGCAGAAGGCGGCGACACGATCATTGGAAGAGAAAAAGTCTCTGCCACTGCTGACTCCAGGTCTTCATACACCATAGGTTTAAACTTGTTCCAGTTAATGAGCCTCCATCTTTTCCTGAATCTCTTGAACAAGGAGATCGCGGTCCCGAGGACGGACCGAATCGCGTGGAGAAAGCCGCCTCTGCCACCAGTTCGACGATATGATGACGACAAGCAAAGTGAATAGGCCGTCACTCAAGCTTCTGCTGAAGAAGCGTGTTTGCTCCCACAACTTGTCCAGTATTGCTGGAGGTGGTGTCGAAGCTTATGCCGACGACGTTGTCCGAAACCTCCCAGTCTTCCAGACAAAGCGCGACAACGTCGGCTGGCGTTGTTCCGTCTCTACTTGCAACTTCCAAACACCGAAGAGCTTGGCGGCACTTCTTGGACCGGTTACAATGGCAGAGTCGATCCACCTTTTCCTTTCCATCGTCAGTAACAGTTTGCCGTTCCAGTGGACCACCAGGTTGGGTGACGCGGAGAAAGAATGCTAGATTTCGTCCGCAATGGCTTTCCTCTGCGATCTACGTGCGCGCCTGCCCGAGCTTCTGTGATCGCCAGTTCAGAGGAGTCGTGGCCGAAGACCGAAGCCGTCGCCGATAGGAAGTGAATTGCAGAGCGATCATTGAGCTTGGTCCGATCGAGGGTTGCTGCCTGACCAGCAGTGGCGATGTTCTTGGCTCTCCTGCAGGGCCGCTTCGAAGGCATGGCCAAGGGCTGCGGGTCATCCTGATCTGTCAGTTGTGTGTTGTCGGTAGGCGAGTATTCCAGCTGGGCAGTTGCCTCATGCTCGGTCTGCTGTTTAATTTAACGGCGGGCCCTTTAAAGCTTCGGCCTACTGTTGTCGTTGAAGAGCTCGCTCCTCCTTCTCAGAAGGGAACTTATCGAATACCACCATGACGCCTCGGCGACCTGGCTCCCTTTGGGCCTAGAGAATGTCTTTATCCTCTTGGTTTTGATGATCTTAATGGTGCCGACAAGGGCAAGGTCAAAAAGATTGTTAAGGTTGTCCCTAAATCCATTCTTGTTGTCAATTTCCGGGGGGAACCTCCAGAATTTGCCTTTGTTACTGGTCAAGCTTCCTTTTGAGCTTCTTTATCACGTTCCGCTCCGGTGCAGTGAGAATACGGGCTTTGTTCCACACCTTCATCATTTCGCGGACGATCTGTGTTTCGACGTACCTCTGGGTAAGCCTATCCACACGGTGGGACTGAAAATATTGCTGCAGCACTTCTCCCCGCGAAGGCAGTTCTGAGCACAGGTCAACCAAAATTCGGCTTTTTTCTCGTGGTGCAGCCATAGTGGCACAGACTTCCATTATAAAAGGTACTTTCTGCATTGACGCAGGTGGTCCTTAAATATCCTGGCGTCTAAGAACGCGCGGGAAATTGCCAGACCGGCACCGTGGGTTACCGTGGCATGGCAAGGCGTGGTACTTCAAATATATGAGTCAGCAAACGATGGCCAGAATGTTGGCGAGATGTTGCGGCAGTTTCGATTCTTCCCTAAATGAGACAGTAGGTTGCCTGTCCGGGATAGTTTCTATTGATCTAATCTATCTCCAAAATACGTTTTCTCACCGAATTTTGGCCATATGTTTTTCAACACTGCGCAGAAGTGTAAAAGCTGTCCCAACACAGGCAGAACAAACTTCTCCATTTCCAGGTTATCGGCCCCAAAATAAAAAAGTCACCTCAGATTGAAATATTCGCCTTAGGCCCGCCTCAGTGAGATATCAACATTCGTCATTATCTGCAGTCTGGGCCATGTTCGTTAGGCATGTTCGTTAAGCAGATGAAGCATGCTCATGGGCTGCTCAAACCCATGCACTAGGAGAAGCAAGATTGACGGTTTTAATATATGACTGACTAATGTTCCGTTTTCCTCGTGTAAAACTCGGGTTTAACCGCCTAGTTCAATGAAGTTCTACCAATCACGTAGTGGGATTTTAGCAGGGTTTTCGGATCAGGATGATTGGTGATGACTACAGCACTGCTGGACTGTTACCGCATTCATATAAACCTTTATCTCACCATAGCGAAACCGCCCTGCGCACCACCTCGCCCTTCAGTTTTCTTGCGTTTGAACACATCAAAGATGGTTATCATCATTTTTAACGTGCTTACGATGCAATGAAACGCCTTGGCCGCCCACCAGACAATCGCGGCATCGGGTGCCGGCGTACTAATTACGAAACACGCTCGCCATCGGTCACTAGGTGTGCCTGCAATACGTATTATAAAGTGATGCTTCTAAGTGTGCTCCCACATTACTCAGTGATTCAACACATCCTTCGTTGATAAGATGCTGCTTTGCGAGCGCAGCGCTTTATGGAATACCTTCCTGGGTACGCTAGTACACCTGGCTGTTTTTTTCTTTGCATGGGCAAAGGATCTTGACTGGGGGGGGGGGCGAAGTGCCCGACTGGGGGGGCATTTGCCCCCCCCCCAGTTAACATGTTAAAATAGGCCCTGTGTTAAGCGTTGAAAATTCTAAAGTTCAATGTTCTGTTAGCGTTTCCCACAAAGTTATTTGTTAAGCGTTTAAGATTCCTCAACAGTTCAAATGTTCACATGTTAAGCGTTAAAGATTCCACAACAGGCAGTTTCCGCCAAAATAATCCCGCCACTTACAAAAAAAAAACAAACGTATGCATATCACGGAACAAGACGGACACGTCACGCAAACATCAAACACACGCACACAAGCACACAAACGGCGTACTCTTTCACCCTCGCCCATGCAATGCACTGCCGTATAACTTTAGGGTGCCCATTGCGTTCGCCTGTTTACGTTTGCCTAGTCTTGAATATATACGGCCTCCATTACCGAGAGCCTTCTCTTGTCACGGGCTGCTTTTGATAGGCTTTGGGTGTTTTCCACAGTCTGCCGCCTCGTCAACGATTCGTCACGTTGTTGGAGGGTGTTAATGGGCCACCGTTCTGCGGGTTCGTCGTGATACGTCTACTTTGAGAGATAGTGATCTGGCAAACATATCCACTATTTGGGAGGAGCGCATAGTCTCCTGTTGCACATTTCTAAAAGCAAAGTTGGCTTCTTTCAGTGGCTTCTTTCAGTTCTTCTAGCATCATGCGATCTGTTGTCTTCATCACGAGAAATATTAATTTACCTCGGTAGCAGATGACGAGCTGGAGCTGGTCCGATGGACGACCGTCTTGCAGCTCCTCCGAGCAATATCACGAAGCACCTTCTCATCACACTTATAACCGTGCGACATTGTATTTTTGTAGATCTTGTGGATGTTCTCGGTTTTTTGTGTCTGTTTTGGTGGCTTCTAGCCGGATGGAGATGGCTTTCTTGATCTCAGCGTCAATGGCGGAAGCTTGGTATTGGTTGTCTGCATCTGCTTAACTCTTCGCAGTTCTTGGTGTACGAGGGACCAAGAAGAGCAGTGTTTGGCGGTGTATGCACGCTTTAACGACCCTGATATTGTACCGTTCAGAGCACTGGCTTTGCCCGTTGAGCCAGGCTCCGGTTGTCTTCGGGTAAACAAGAGTAACGAAGTCACCATGCGTTGCATCGATGCTCCGGATGATCATCGGTCTCCTAGACGTCACCATCGATTGTAACTCATGTATTAAAGTAATTCACATAACTGACAGATGGACTGACCTTCATGATGAGTGATGTACAAGTTTGGGTACCAGCATCACAGTGAATTGGTCATGCTGAACGAAATCAAGAAGATGCGTATATAACTGAGCATTTCTACCAAGAAAATATGTCGCAATGATTCCAAACAGACATCAGTAGGGTCCCATACATGGCCATGCGTGAATGCCGAAGCGAAACGTTCGCTTACCAACCCAAAAATTACAACCTGAGAGAGTTCAAAGAACTATGGAACGAAAGGAAACACTGTTACGGAATACTACACATCGAAAGTTGATGACGAGTTCAACTCGACTGGATCACAAAGATGGCGATGAACACCTGCATGTAGTTACACAGCCTGGATTTCGGTTAAAACAGCAGCTCGGGAAGACTTTTAGACTCCATATAGACATAGATTGCCCCTATGGAGTTCCTACGGCGCCAGGCAGCCGATAATACGACTCTACAAATACACAGACACAGCCAACCACGCAGACAGCCTCTTCCAACATCGGTTCATGAAAGGGAAAAAAGGGCAGTGAACTTCCACTTCACAAATAACATATTTCCTTACCATTTTTCACGACGAACGCCAGCTAAATGATCGTTAGGAACGCCGCCACAGGCAAGACAAAGTCCAGGTACCGCCTCTTCCCAGAAGCGTTAGTCAGAAACCGACGTGGCAAAGAATCTGGCCGTGATTTCCTCTGCCATAGAGGCCTACGCTCCTCCCTGTGGCTATTTAATATACCCCTTGCTAATACAAGACAGAGGTTGACCCATCTCTGATGTGCAAACCAGAGCAAAGTATCTACAGGAACTCCACAGCAGCACGAGCAGAAACGAGCCAGGAAGATGGCCCTACTCTGCGCTCTAAGATAACCTATGAGGGGGCCGGTACCCGGCGTCCCAGCTGTCATCCGAGTCCGCCTCCTCGGAGTCGGCCGCCTCTCCTGAGCTGGAGGCCGGGCTCCAAGGACGGCCGGTCCAGTCGGCGGACCGCCGGACCGGCGGGCTCGACGGCGGCCGGCCGCGCCTGCCCGCCGCCGGTCCCGCCGGTGCCGGCTCCGACTCGGCCGACGAGGAGGGAGCCAGCGCCGCCTCCGTGATGACCGGCGCCTCCACGGCCGGCTCACCCTCCAGCAGCGAGGCGTCCGACCCGCCGGCGCCCAGCCGCACCACCGGCGGCCCGGCGGCCGCGTCCGGCCCCGTCACGTCCGCCTCGCCGGAGCTCGTCTCCGCCTCCGCCGGCTCCGGCTCCGGCTCCGGCGCCGAGCTGGACCCGCCGCGGCCGCCGGCGGCGGACCGGCCTGGCCGGGCTGCGGCGCCGACGCCAAGCTCCATCACCGCATCGTCGGCGGGCAGACGGACCAAGCGCGCCGGCAGCGACGACGACAGCGCCCCTGGCGGCGCGGCACAGCGGCAGGCGAGCGGCTCGGGCGGCGGTGCGGCGCTCAGCCACAGGTCGCCGGCCTGCAGACGGCGCAGCAGGCCCGCCGAGTGGAGGCCGACCGCCAGCGACACTTCCTCCGTCAGCCGCCGCCTCAGTGCTGCCGCCTGGTGGCGCGTCAGCTGAACACAGTCGGCCGCTGTCAGCTGCCGGCAGACCAAACGCCGGAGCTGTAAGGATCAGATTTTCGCGGGAGCGGCTAAGAGTGACGATGCAGTAGTTCGAAATTTGCTTCCATCAGAGAAACATGAGAAGCACGCGAGCGATGACGGGAAAGGTGAATAACATGGATCAGATCAGCGTCAGTCACTGCTAAGACAGAGTTCAAGCGTCTTCACCACAGCGAGACAACCAAAAAAAAAAAGCGTGAAAAAGTGGACAACATGAACAAAGAACACAACCATGGCAAGAAAAACATACGAAGCGCGTTTAAAGGCATGGGGCGGCACAGTCACGTCTGGCTTCTGAAGTTAATCCACACTGTGACGTTTCCAAACTGGAGCCTATCTCCAAACACGCCTCTTCCGACAACAGCCGGCGCCACCCACCACCATCAGACTGGCCTGCCGGCGCAGGTAGCAGAGGCCGTTCTCGGCCTCGTAGAAGGGGTGGAGCGCGTGCTCAGGGCCGCTCCACGGCCGGATCTCGATCTCAATCACGTACTCCAGGGGGATCTGGCCCTGCAGACAGAGCCGTTCACGCGTCTGTGTCCGGCCAGCGCCCGAGAGCGGGGTGACTGGAGAGGATGTGACCTGGGCCGGAGAGCAGGGTGACTGTAGGGGGTATGGACAGGACCGGAGGGCAGGGTGACTGTAGGGGGTATGGACAGGGCCGGAGAGCAGGGTGACTGTAGGGGGTGTGGACAGGGCCGGAGAGCAGGGTGACTGTAGGGGGTATGGACAGAGCCGGAGAGCAGGGTGACTGTAGGGGGTATGGACAGGGCCGGAGAGCAGGGCGACTGAAGGGGGTGTGGACAGGGCCGGAGAGCAGGGTGAAGGGAGGGGTTGTAACCAGGACTGGGAGCGGGGCGATTGGAGGGAGGGGGAGGGGGACCGAGGGACAGGACGACCGACGGGAGATGGCCAACCGCCGAGTAACAGAGAACCATCTGTTAACCCGCGCACGACCGTCGGTTGGAGACGATCACGCCCGACTGGGGGGGGGGGGTGCGGTTGGCCGCCCCCCTCTAACTCACGAACAGTTGGTCGCACGATAAAAATAGGCACACCGTTGGAAAGCTTGCAACCAGTAGAGCTTGAAACTCCCGTCATTTTTAGTTTTAGATAATATGTAGGCAACTTACGACCTATATATGTTTTCTCAAAGCCGACTGCATGAGACCGTGAAACGGCCTGAATCTCAAGGGCTGTGACTATGTGACTAATAACGCATAAATAAAGGCACCAACCCAAAAGTAAATGTCCACAGATGTCGATACGCGTCTAATTTCTCAGACTTGTTCAATATATACAACGAAACGTTGAGTTAAAGACTCGGCAATTTTCGCGCCGGTTGTCGGCGGGCGCCGCAGCCGTACGCACTAAGAAATTAACGGGAATTAATTTTAGCGTTCCTTTATTTTCGTGACACAGGTTCATTCATGTACATTTTATTGGTCTTAGTGGTTCTTGTGATGGTTTCTCATGCTTACATTTTGGAAAAATTCACTGGTTACCAATCTTCATAACTGGCGGGGCTTTATTCACGAGAGCCTGTTTATTTCCAAAATATGCAATTTTTTTCAAACTTTCTGAGGTTCTTGGTATTACTTACGTCTGTGCAAGCCAGTTCTGCCATTTTCTACCCATTCTGAGTAATTCATCGCTAATTTTGACAGTGGCACATTTTGGCTCACAACAGTTATTCGTGACCTGACCTCAAGTCAATGAATGGAAGTCATTGATACTTTGCACAATGACGGTGACTAGATGTTTGTTTCACTCCACACTGAAAATGTTATGAAAAATTTCGCCAATCTCCGAAAAAACGACATGTCTTAAAATGGGCTTTGCCTTAGGTCAATGACCCAGGAAATTCCGAAAAGTCTGAGATAGCAGGTTTTGTTGCATCTATCAAGGTCACTAATCGCTAAAAGTATTATTGCGATATCTTGTTTTGCAAAAAAGTTACAGGGCGCTAAACTTTTTTTGGACATAGGTCCGTTTGACCTGACCTAGGTCAGACACCTGATTTGCCCTGAAGTAAAAACTTTGACGCAACGTGTAAAAATGATCAAACAAAAGGTACACGAAGTTTCATGGCGCTGTGTTTATTCGTTCCCTCGCAATCCTAGAAAAACCTCGGGGGGCGAACCGCCCCCCCCCCCAGTCGGGGGCGGGTTAAGTGTAAGCCACTACCGGGACCAATATTAGTAACTCAAAAGGTATGCAGCGATACATTCCCATACAGAAGCGAAACCGGTATATATGGGGAACATAGCTCGCGACAGAAAAAAAAATCAACTTTATCCCTAGCATTACCCACGACACGTGTCTTAGTTCTGGCACATGCCGGTACTGGTCAGAAACGATTTCGTTCGTCTTACAGCATAGGCGATGTAACATGCAAGATGATTATCTAACGGAAAGCGAAACGCGAAAACAAAATCCGGCGACTGTCGCAAAAACTGCACGCACACGGCAATGTGCGAAAACGGTCATGCCATGTCTAACAGGAGAGAAGACTGCGTCCACTAACCTTTCTCCTTCATGCGATCCTCTCTCCTCATGCTCTCGCGTTTACTGGTGCGTACAAACCGTGGCCCTGGTGGCCACTTACCGCTTGGGCCCGCGCCCTTGCGTCGGCGTCACACCAGCAGTACCTGGAGGTGGCCACCAGGTGCTGCTTCGCCCTCTGGCTGGTGCTTTACCTGCCGACGGTGTCCCCGAGCTTACTGGCCAGTCACTGGGGCGATACGTCTAAATCTGTTTCACGTTTAGCAAGCGCGTGCCGTGGCCCGTGTCAGCCAGCACTCACGAAAACGAGTTGATGGCTGGTGAGATATGTAGTGGACAACAGGACTGCGACAAAACTTAGCGAATCCGGGGATATACTAGCGGACCATGAGCACCCAGTGCAAAGTTCGGTACACATTAGAGCAGGATTTTATCATCCATGCTCCACGCGAAGACAAACTTCCGAAGCCCTTGGTCGTCGGAAAGGTGCGCAGAGATCAAGACTATTTCGCGTTTCAGACAATGCGTCTCCTTCATGTCCAAAATTTCAGAGTTATGAGTTGACGTAGTTGCGTTTTTAGCAAATAACATGAGATTTAGCAGCCTCAAAAGCAAAAATGTATAGCAGTATACGACCCCGATGGAATACTCATACAATTCCACGCCTGATAAAGGCCCTGGCCAAGTGCCTGATGGGAATACAATTGCAGATATCTTACTCAATTTATCATCATTTCACTTTCACACGTATTGCGTTGCTAACTGAACGGAGTAAGAGCCAGTTCGGTTCAGCTACCGAATTCAAGCTAAACAACTCAAGGATGGAACGTGCTCACATCTTCAACTTGGACAGTCATGTCTGGAGAATGGACTAAAGGAAGCGAGAACACTTCGAGCTCTTCCAGCCATTTACTTCCTTTTCGATCAACATAAAAAACGGAAGCTGGATAATGCAAGAACCTGTATGATGCAAAACTTATCGACAGCTTCCGCATGACGAGGTTCACAATACTATACACATGCCTAACAGGCTAATACATGAAATCAAAAATATTTATCACTAGTCTGTACCATGCACGGTTACAAGAGTTTTCAAGCATGCCTTTTCGTAGCAAGTACCTGTTTTTTCCCACTTCCAACCATCCGTTTTAAGTAGCCAACGCTTAAGCTAAGTGCCCATTTGTGATCATTCATTAGCGGCAACTGACCAGTGTGAAAACCGTCCTGTGAATAAAGAAGAACGGAAGCTGTCTGCGACAGTGGCGCCATCAGTCGGCACTAACGCGAACTCGCAGTGCGGCAGGGTGCCGCCATCGCCGTCGGCGGCGCTGATGACAGGGACGAAGGTGACGCAGTACCGACTGGACGGCACGGCCGGCCTGTAGCGGGACAGGGTGTCGCGCACGGCCAGCCGCACGTGGTCCTTCTGATAGCGCGTCAAGTGCATGCCCAACACGCGTCCGGTGTCGTCTACGCCGCAGTACACGGTGCCGCCGCGGCCCGTGTTCAGAAAGGCGTTCAGGTTCCTGTAGCAGTGGGAAAAGGAAGCCTCAGGCCGAGTACAATGATTCGCTTTTCATATAACTAAACCTTTTACTTCGCCTACACCTGACTTAAGAGTTGTTGCCAACAAAAACTGTTTTCGCCATCACAATATCACAGCCTTCGTCTAACATTCAGATAACCCACATATTAATCTCCCAAAATAATCCGTTGTAATAAAATCGTCATCATCATCATCATCAGCAGCAGCAGCAGCAGCAGCATGATCATCAACATGTCTGAAAGCTGCGCCGCTCAGACATCTCAGAATGTCAGAAAACTTGCAAACCTGCACACGCCCAAGTGCGGACTGGCGGCATCCGCCCCCCGTCACGGCCGCGATGACCACGGCAGAGCCCGGCTACCTGGAGACGGCCTTCCTCGTGGCGCGGCCGTCGGCGGACGGCTGGAGCGCCCAGGGCGGCACGTCCTCGGCGGCCATGTTCCGGTGGCCCTTGAACTCGTGTTTCTCGTCCTCCTCGAACGGCAGCCGAGACTCGCGCACGTACACGCGACCCCTCGCGGTTGCCATGCCCGGGGTCCAGTCACGCGCAATGTCCGCAGTCGCTGCAGTGCGGAAGGTGCATGAATGGCGTATCCATGATGTGGATGGTCTGGGGTACACGGTGTAGCAAAGGTGATGTTCAGCATGAGAAAGTATGAAATGTGATGTCAGCTGTTACCAAATGAGACTACTTGGGGAATGTCAAATAAAACAGCCAATGCTTTAGATATTAAAGGCAGGTTACAATGCAATTTTTGCAGTCCATTCATTTATGACAGTTAGCTCAATCCTTCTGAGGCAGAAAACACTAAAACCAATTTGAAACAATCCTGAAAATGTGATGCAATTTATTAACCAAAAAGCATATTTCCAGCACAACTATATTCCAGCTTATTCTGACTCATCAACAATCTCACCTTGCCTGATACTTACCTATTCAAAAAACATTTTCCACATCAAAACTAAGCTGCATAGAGCAGTATGAAAAGTATGGCAGAGCTCCTGACAATGAGCACTGGCAGGAGCTGGGGGTGATCACTGGCCTGCACAAATTCTCAAGACAAGGGAAACTGGCATGGATGATCTCCCATCATGGGCTGCAACCAAGGATCACAATGAACCAAATCATTTCAACATCCTCTAAAGCAACTACCACAGTGATAACAAAACAATGTGAATCCTGCATCACACATACATTTCACATACCCCACCCAAGCCCCATCACCTTCTTCTTTTAGTGAAACAGTGTTTGTTACAGAGTAATTCAGGGCACAGAACCATCAAAAGTTCAAAAATACCATAAGAATGGCACTACACCATGCAAGACTGGTAATGACATCCCTTGTTTATTTCCCCCAATACAGAAAACAATCACAGTGACCATGACTAGGCAAGCAGCACAGTTAGAATTTAGAAGGCATGACTGCAGCCATTCCTCATGTTTCCAGATAAAGTTACCATGCACACCAAGACACATATTATGCTCTAGCTAACCATGGAAACACTGCAGAAAACTGCAGATAAACTTGTTTACTTTCCGGCTCCCCTTTTTGATACATCAGCCAAGCTTGACCATTAGCATCATAGTCTGAAGCTGATTAGTCTTGTGTCAAGTTGGTGTCTGGTCAGGTGTCAGTCAGTCATAAGTGGCAGCAGATAAACATCATACATCTTAACCTCCCAGCCAGTTTAGATGTTTGTGTCCACACATCTGGTGACATTGTGGAAAAACAGACGAGAAGTGGCAGAAACATCAGGCGTCCCAACAAGCTAGACTTATAAGGGCGGTAGTTTAGTGGTGGGTTGGGGAGGCGCGTCACATTTTTATGTTTTGTCCATCTATTTAGAGAAACATATAGTACAATAAAAGCAAAATTTTCGGTTTCGGGGCGGAACGGTGAGTGGGATGGTCGTTGGAATGATTGGTTCAAGCTTTGGTTTGGCTTTCCAGTGTTTCTTTCCATAGTGGATGGTGTGGTTTTCATCTCTAATTTGCTGACCTTGACCCAACCTTGGCCTGAGTCGGTCTCAGACTGGACCTTCCGGAGCGGTGCCACTTGGCCTTGTGAGCTCATAGCGGGAGTTACCGAATTGTGGATGGTGGTGCTTGGTGCAGTGGTTTGTGAGAGGAACTTGACCTTTCTTTGGCCTTTTTGTCTTTCCTTCTTCCATAATTTCTCCAGCCCTGACTTTTGACTGACTGTGGACTGTTTTTAGGGCTTATTCCTTCCTCTTGTTCCCTTGTTATTTTGCCTTCTCCTTTAGTTATTCTAAGGACCAGCGTAGGTAAGTTGAGCCGCCCAGCGGTTTGTGTGATCGGATATTTAAGATCATTTGGTCCTCCGGGCCGGATTGGAATATTTCCCTGGTAGCAATTTTGAACTTCGAGGTGTTCGGTACTCATTTGGAATTTGACCCCGGTATCGAGATTCATCTGGCCAAGTCGCACTTTTTTCTCGTCATCTTTCACTGGGAAAGATGAGCAAAATGGAGAAGTCGGCTAAGAAGCTGGCCGAGATTGTGGCCTGCCGCCAGCTGTTGGCAGAAGACATTCGGGCTCAGGCTGAGGTCCTGGTCAGCTGCGATCGCAGTCAGTCTGGTAGATTGCTGCAGGAGATAAAGATCATGAAATCTTATGAGCTAGAAGTGCAGAACTCTTTGAAGCTTGTCAAAGGTCTGCCTTTAGAGCCCGACGAGTTAGCATCTGAGCTTAGAGAGCACAGGATGCTTAGTAATGTTATCATGCGCAGCCTGGCAGTAGAGAGTGAGATAGAGTTGGGGCTACAGAGGTCTGACTTGAATGGGGGGAGGGCCTGTGGAGAGTCCCAGCAGTTGCGTTTGCCTAAACTTGATATAAAAAAGTTCAGTGGTGATCTGGAGGACTGGCCAGCTTTCCATGAGTCTTTCATGGCAGCTATTGGTAGCACTGGCCTGTCTGATATCCAGAAGCTGACTTATTTGAGGTCACTGGTGGTTGGGAAGGCTGAAGATGTTGCTGGCCTTCATCTGACAGGTGCAAATTATCCAGTTGCACTCTCGCTGCTGAAGGAGAGATTTGGTAGAGAGGAGCTGGTTGTCAACTCGCATGTAAGAAAACTTGTCCAGATGCAGAGCATGGATTCTGATTCTCTTCCTTCACTGCAGACATTTCTGAACAACTTAGAGTACCGCTGTCGTGCACTGAAGGCTCTTGGTGTGGATGTGGCCAGTCACGATTTGATACTTGCGCCCCTGGTTGAGTCAAAGATGGCTCCCAGTTTAGCTGTTCATTTCAACAGGCAGAGGTCAGACAGCAACCCCCCAACACTCAAAGAAATCATAGGCTTCCTGCGCAGTGAGGCCATGATCAGGGAGAAAATGGAATATGAAAACTCATGTGATGAAACAAAGCAGAAAAAGTCTCTAGGATCTGTACATGCCTTGACCACTGCTACACAGAAGTCTCCTCAGCCTCTGTGTGTGTTTTGTGCTGGGAAACATCCCAGTTATAGCTGTGGGCAGCAGATGGGTGTAGATAAGCGCCTGGCTCTGCTTAAGAAAGCACAGGCATGCTTTCGGTGTCTCAGACCTGGCCACCTGTCTGTCAAGTGTCGGTTCAGAGTACAGTGTAAGACCTGTGGAGGTATGCATCAGACTGTGCTGTGTCGTAAAGCATTGCTCACTGGGAGCGATGCAGCATCAGCCACTATCCCAATGACTACCCCACCTCGTGGTAAGACTGTGAGTCTGCCTACATCTGAGGAGCAGGTGATAGTTGGCTGCAGTTCATCTGGTGAGGCAAGTAAGTTTGTGTTGCAGACCGTGTCTGCTGTCCTGAAGGCAAACTCTGGAAGCCAGAAGGTGAGGATCCTCCTGGACACTGGGTCTCAGCGGTCTTTCATCCGTAAAGATGTGTCAGAGGCACTGGGCCTCAGTCAAGTGGGTAAAGAAACGCTGGTTATCAGTGGTGTTGGTGGTGTGCAGGCTGCCAGTGGTTCATCAGCTCACAAGAGAGTAGAGCTGAAGGTGAGTGGAGCAAAGCAGTCTCTTGTGATGCAGGCTCTGGAACTTGATCACATCTGTTCCCCAGTGAATGTAGTCCTGGGACAGGAGGTGAAAGAAAAGCTGGTAGCAGTGGGAATCTGTCTGCCTATTGGTGAAGATCTCGTGGCTAGTGAGGCGGTAGATGTCTTGATAGGGGCAGACTTCTACTGGAGTGTGGTGACTGGACGTGTCTGTAGGCTGGATAAGTCCCTGGTGGCTCTCGAGACCATATTTGGCTGGATGGTGTCTGGATGTGTGGACAGTGTCTCCAGTCCATGTGCTGTGTCTGAGGCCACTGTGATGTTTGTTCACACGCAGAGCTGTTCTGAAGACGCTGACTGTCAGCTGAGAGCCTTCTGGGAGATAGAGGCAGTGGGGATAAATGATTTAGATGAAAGCAGAAAGTCAAAGCTTGACAAGGTTACTGAGATCACTTACAGTGATGGTCAGTATGAGGTGACCCTGCCTTGGAAAGGTACATCCAGGCCCCCAGCCAACTTTGAGGTGGCGAAGCGGCGTCTGGAAAAACAAGTAGATAGGCTTCAGAAGACCCCAGGGTTGTTGCAGCTGTATAATGAGAAAGTTCAAAGTCTGGTGTCAGATGGGTATGCAGAGTTCCTTGGGGATTCAATGGAGCCTGTTGCAGATGGCCACTACCTACCTCATCGGGCTGTGGTTCGTGAGCAAAGTGCTACCACCAAGCTCCGCATTGTTTACGACGGCTCAGCTAAGTGCAAGGGTCGAAGCTCCCTCAATGAGTGTTTAATGCCTGGCCCCAACCTGAATGCCAAGCTGTTTGACTTACTGTTGAGGTTTCGCTGTGGTGAAATCGCCATCTGTGCAGATATCAAGGAAGCTTTTCTGAGGGTCAAGCTGAGTGAAAAGGATAGAGATTTTGTACGATTTCTTTGGGTGGAGCCGTCAGAAATAGACCAGGAGCCCCTCAGGTTCAAGGAGTACAGGATGCGCGTTGTGGTGTTTGGACTGACCTGTTCACCGTTTCTGTTGGCTGCCACCATGCAACATCACTGCGCGACTTGAGGAGCTCTACCCTGATACTGTTCAGAAACTGAAAACCAGTTTCTATGTTGATGACCTGATCGTTGCAGTTGACACAGTAGAAGAGGGGTTAAAACTGTATCATGAGTCACTGAAAGTGCTTGGAGATGCCAACATGGAGTTGAGGAAGTGGCAAACCAACTCAGCCGAGTTGGCTTCTGAGTTTGGAGACAAAAGTCTTGAAGTTGTTAGGTTGGACAGTAATGTGCAGAAGTTAGCTGTCTCAAAGGTTTTGGGCTTGGAGTGGGACCGCGAAACAGATCAGTTTCAGTTCGCTGTAGCTGACTGGTGTGATGACTTTGAGTTTGTGCCTTTTTGGACCAAGCGGAAGATCTTGAGCTGGTGCTCAAAGATCTTTGACCCGCTTGGGTTCCTGGGTCCCTTTGTCATTAGGGCTAAACTCTTGATGCAGGAGCTGTGGCAGGTAGGTGTGGAATGGGATGAACCTGTGCCTGCTGCCATAGTGGACCAGTTACTGGGCTGGCTAAGGGAAATTAATCTCATAAGAACTGTGAGAGTCTCAAGGTACCTGTTCAGCCAAGCCAGGCGTGATGTTCGTGTTCACATGTTCTGTGACGCCAGTCAGAGTGCGTACTGTGCCGTTGTCTATGTGGTGTCTCCTGGACAGAGGGGTAAGCTAGTTGCTAGCAAGACCCGTGTAGCACCACTCAAGAAGCTCACGCTGCCTCGGCTGGAGCTCATGGCAGCGTTGATTGGTGCACGTCTAGCCCAGAAGGTGTGCTGTCTGCTTGACTTGCCGCTGAGCGTTTGTCGCTACTGGTCTGATGCGCAGATTGTTCTGCACTGGGTGAAGGGGAGCTCGGGGAGGTTCAAACCTTTCGTGTCCAACCGCGTGGAAGAGATTCACTCTTTGAGTAACCCTGCTCAGTGGAGCTACTGCTCCACCTCCGAGAACCCAGCTGACTTAGGTACCAGGGGTCTCAGTATGGCCAAGCTGGTGAGCACTGATCTGTGGTGGCATGGTCCGTCATTTCTGATGTCGGGAAGTGTTGGGGACGGGCACGACGAGGTGTTGGTGAATGTGGATGATTCTCTCGAGGAGACATCACGTCCTGAGCTCAAGGCAGAGACGCAGAATCTAGTGTGTCCAGTGTACGCAGTGAGCCAGGTCGAAAACCCCATACTGAATTTGGCACGATTTAGTTCATTAGATCGAGTGCTTCGAATCACTGCGTACTGTTACATGTTCGTTGACAAGTGTTTGAAGCGGTGTTCACGCACTGAGGTGCATCTTTCAGCTGCATATATGGCCAGGGCAAAGACGTACTGGATCCGTAAGGCTCAGGCAGATGCGTTCTGTGATGAGATAGAAGGCCTTAGCGGGGGGAGCTCTCAGTTCGATCAAAGCTAGCACCGTTGAACCCGATGATGGACAACGACGGATTGCTGAGGGTTGGAGGCCGGCTTGATCGTTCTGAGCTGAGCTACGAGAACAAGCATCAGATTATCCTGCCTCATAAGGCCAGATACGTGGAACTAATGGTCATGAACCTGCATCTTAAACTGTTACATGCTGGGGTGCGTGACGTGATGGTGGAGTTGCGTCAGCAGTACTGGGTACCGAGACTAAGGCAGGTCGTGAAACGTATCATTCATGGATGCTCGGTCTGTAGAAGGTTTGCAGCCCGGCCATTCACGACGCCGACGAGCCAGTTGCCGGACTTTCGGGTCACCAAGTGTGCCGTTTTTGATGTGGTAGGGGTGGATTTTGCTGGGCCTGTTTATTTTCGGGAAAGTCAGGAGAAAGGATACATTTGTCTATTTACGTGCGCCGTTACACGGGCGGTACACCTTGAATTGGTCACGTCGCTGAAAGTAGCCAGTTTTCTCATGTGCTTGAAAAAGTTTATTGGTAGGAGAGGACTGCCCTCTGTCATTGTCTCGGATAATGCTCGGACGTTCAAGGCGGCAGCGAACGCCTTGGATAACCTTTGGGATCTGGTGGACAGTGAAGAGGTACAACAGTTCTGCGCTTCTCGCAGTGTCAAGTGGGACTTCATTGTCGACCGCGCACCTTGGTGGGGTGGTTTCTGGGAAAGGTTGGTAGCAGCCATCAAATCCCCGCTGAGAAGAACGTTTGCTGGGAAGTCCCTGACCAAGGAGGAATTTGAGGTGGTTCTGTGTGAAATCGAGGGGATTCTGAACAGTAGACCACTCACGTACGTGTAATCTGATCACCAAGATGGTGAGCCGCTCACACCTGGACATTTTCTGAGTGGCAAGCGCCTACTTGGGATCGACCGACCGGTCCAGGAACAGAAGGACAACACCAACATTCCTCTTTCGGATCACTTTCGTTCCTTGGAGATTCAGAGGGATGTATTCTGGAAATACTTCTCCAAAGAATACTTGCCTGAACTGAGTCTTAGTCGACAGGCGACTGAGACAGGAAAGATGCGTAGAATTCGAGTTGGTGACGTGGTGCTGATTTCCGACAGCACGGGTAGACAGAACTGGGTCACTGGGATTGTTAAGCAGCTACTTACGGGACAGGATGGCAACACTCGCGTGGTCATAGTTCAGACCAAGAGTGGTACTCTAAAGAGAGCAGTGCAGTGTCTTTACTTTCTTGAGGGTGATCTTGAGTCGAATGATGTTGCGGCGCCTGATGTTTCTGCCGGGGGGAGTGTGGAAAAACAGACGAGAAGTGGCAGAAACATCAGGCGTCCCAACAAGCTAGACTTATAAGGGCGGTAGTTTAGTGGTGGGTTGGGGAGGCGCGTCACATTTTTATGTTTTGTCCATCTATTTAGAGAAACATATAGTACAATAAAAGCAAAATTTTCGGTTTCGGGGCGGAACGGTGAGTGGGATGGTCGTTGGAATGATTGGTTCAAGCTTTGGTTTGGCTTTCCAGTGTTTCTTTCCATAGTGGATGGTGTGGTTTTCATCTCTAATTTGCTGACCTTGACCCAACCTTGGCCTGAGTCGGTCTCAGACTGGACCTTCCGGAGCGGTGCCACTTGGCCTTGTGAGCTCATAGCGGGAGTTACCGAATTGTGGATGGTGGTGCTTGGTGCAGTGGTTTGTGAGAGGAACTTGACCTTTCTTTGGCCTTTTTGTCTTTCCTTCTTCCATAATTTCTCCAGCCCTGACTTTTGACTGACTGTGGACTGTTTTTAGGGCTTATTCCTTCCTCTTGTTCCCTTGTTATTTTGCCTTCTCCTTTAGTTATTCTAAGGACCAGCGTAGGTAAGTTGAGCCGCCCAGCGGTTTGTGTGATCGGATATTTAAGATCAGACATACAGTCCACATCACTGCCTTGGTTTGCACCAGAAACATTGTATCCCCACAAACCATGGTATTTTTGCCCCACAAGATATTGCCCAGACCACTTTACTTTGCAGACTGGGATTAAACCAAGCGCACTGGATGACACATATACGGGCGAGACTTGGAGAAACAACAACATTATGACTGGAGCTCCAGGGTCGTGGATCACCTACTATTCGCTAACCTAACCTTAACCTAACCTAACCTAACCTAACCTAACATAACCTAACCTAACCTACTGTGTAAAACAAGAGCGAATAGTAGGTGATCTACGACCTGGAGCTCCAGTGCATAATGTTGCTGTTCCTCGCAACAGCTGACGTCTCCTTTTGCCACGCGCGCCGTATATGTGTCATCCAGTGTGCTTGGTTTATGGCGTGCGCTTCTAAAGGATTGCCGACTGGCACTCAGGCAGATTGACAAATTTTTACCATTTCTGCAGAACAAAGCTTAATACTAATGGAGGTTCAGCCACCTCAGGCCATATCAGATTGATACAACACTAAAATTATGTATACCAAAACGGGAATCTCCTCCTCATCCTCATCCATCCTCATCCTCCATATCAAACTCCTCCTGTACCGGCCTTTTGGCTAATTAAGGATCGGTGTACGGTTCAGAAAATCCTTTTATTTACGTAGAAACCTGCAATCATGGGCAATCAATCAATCAAAAGAGAAAACAGCTGCAATAGTTAGATTTTAGTCACAAAGAAAATTAAATAGTTACATTTTCCGGAGTCGTGCCGGCCTCCCAGTCAGGAACAAAGTGACACTCAAAAACAAACGTTAGACAAGGTCGCCGCAAACGGCGCAGTTAAATCATCAACCAAACAAAAACAAAATGACCACCGCGGACTGCGGTAACACCTCCATCATTTCCTTCCTGCACATCGCAAGCCTGATTGCCTGTATGCCTATTTCACACCTCACTGTCTGGCTATGACCTGTTATAACCTATGTCCAATGACAGGTGTTCAGGACATTTCAGATTTACTCGTAAGATAAACCCGGTGGGTACAAACATTTAGAAAGAGGGTGGTGCACCCTAGCACTTTTATCCCCACTTTCAATATGTTCGAAGCCACCGCGCACAAACGTCGCCTATCACACAAGCCCCAGAAAATCTCTAACGCGTCAGAGAATGACTTTAGGGCACTATAAATGTCCTTCGTTACATGACGTTAGAAATGTCACGTTTTATTGTTGATCCTCAGTTGTGTATCGCTGCGGAATTGGCAGCTTCTGGATTCAGACTATCTAAATTAATTTCAAGTGTCTGTCACAACGAGAAAGTGAGCAAATATCTGTAGACAGAAAAGGCCATGACGTCATTTATTTGCTGCCACAAAGCTGGTCGAAGATTCTCATGATGAAGTAAACAAACCTTGACACCTCACCGCGGCTCCTCCACTGAATCCTCGGTGCAAATTCGTGCTGCTCGAGCATCGGCAGCGCAGTCTGTGGGCTGCTTGCTGTGTGAGAGAGTGTTGGTGAGGCCTGCAGCATTGATGCAGAGGTTTTCCGAGTATCTTTGGAAGAATTTAAATGCGGGTCAATGTGTTCAGAACATGATTTCTTGCGATATATTCATTTCTGCTCATTAACGGGCGTAAACTTTGCCTTTGACGCGTCGTGTGCTGAAGCCATATACTGGCGAACAGACGAACCCATGCCAAAGCTGACTACCGTGAAAGCAAGTGCGGCACGGACAAGTTTTCAGGCTTTTGTTGTGGGGGTCCATTGCCAGTGATGAAATTATAGGACAGCATAAAATGTCACTGAGGGCTCAGGATCGTTCATATGTGAAAAGTCAGTTTTTCCGAAGAATTCCTTGTGTTCTGGCAGATTTTGGAAGTATTTTGGGGTCTTATGGGCTGTCTTAGAAGAGTTTCATGTAAATTTTGACCAGCTGAAAAGAATATGACATCTTTTGATGCCATACTCATAGGTCTACTGTTTTGGGTCTGCTGTACCTAATTATGTTTTGGGCCTGTTTTTTATTGAATTCCAGGAATGGTGTTTGCACATTGTAAAACTTGCAGAAAGAAGGATTTTAAGTCTCATTGTAGCATGTTGTATCATGAATGCATGTATTTACATGCATTGTGCATTGTTGTAAGGCATGTGTTCCTTTTTGTGCAGGGAGGGTTAATGTTGTTATATTTGAATGGCTGTGATTTTATATGTATATTGTACTTGTGAAGGCAAAGAGCAATATGACATTGTTCAGGTGGTATTCACATGTTTCTCATTCATTGCATCCATGATCACCCATTTCCTCAATAAAGATTTATGTGTTATTAATGGCATTTTAGAATGTTTATCTGCCCCCTAGACATCCTTTACTTGTTCAGACATTTACTGCAGTTTGCTACTTTCAGAAATTGTGTTTTTTGCTATACTTTTTGTGTTTGTGATATGCTTTACTTGCCTTAATATCACCTTGATAGTTGTGGTCTTTTCTTTTTCAGAAACTTCAGAATCTCCCATGAATCTCAGCCCTCAGAAAAAAACAGATTAAGTTCCCTCATTTCAGGTATCCCTTTGTTAAGTGTTTCCATTGTAGCATTATTTAGCATAAGGAGATGGAAGGAGTAATACCCAAGAGCCAGCCAAAGCCCAAAATGAAAGGTCAGTTGGACTTCCATAAAGCTATGCAAGATTTCAAGAATATGTTTCCTGGCATGGATGCAGAAGTTATAGAGGTATGTTCTATTTTGTTACAGGGCATGGCATAAACAGTGTTATTACTATTTGCATAATAACCTGACATTTGTCCAGACTTACCCAGCCTTATAATAAAAGTGCTTCTTGTCCTTTTGTTTGGCTGTGCTGTTGCACTGTGTAACATGCTTAACACCATTTTGTATGACCCATTCACCATGCTCTGAGAATGATAGTGTAATTATTTTTCAACAAAGGAATGCCTCCTGTGTGCAAAAAATGCAGCATGTCATCAGCAAGGAAAAAACATTTTACCTTTTTTGAGCAAGCAGATGATGATGTCCTTTTTTTGAAGGGAAACAAATTCATTCACAGGTCATTGCCATCCATAGACCTTATATAATTACCTTCTGCATGTTTTTAGGTCTTGTTGAATCATCCACATTTTGTATTGGAAGATGTGAATGGCCTGGCATTTATGCAGATATGTGCCAGGATTTGATGGAATGCAGGCTGTCTTTGTTTTGCATCCTTTTCTTAGCTGACCAGGGTAAGTGTTGCATCACCTGAGCACCACTTTGTTCTGGAGGGATGCAACCTTTCCAAGATAAAGCAGTGGCTCATCCAGGCCAGCAAGGATCTGAATGCAACATGGATAGTCTGCATTCCATCAGGGTCCTTGCACATGCCTGCATTTATGTTGTCAGATAGTCTCAATTTTACACTGTCATCATTTCCCGTTTTTATATTATATAACCTCTTCTCAGTAGAGATTTCTAATGCTCTGAGGTACTGTGGTCACATTGTGAGTTTCACCATTTGTTGGAGGACAGGAGGAATGAGAGCTGGTGACAGTCATGCTGTCCATATTCCTGATGGTTTGCCACTTCAAAGTCAAACACAGGAAATGAATGCTCCATTGGCTCTGTGGTGTTGGTTTTTTTTATCCAGGGAATAACTGCCAAAATTGGTATAGATTCATGTCTGGGATAGGACGGATCTCAACTGAAGTCTGCCTGTCTTCTTTGCCGTGACCGCCGCGGCCGTCCGCTGACGTGTGACCGTGACCGCCGCGGCCGTCCGCTGACGTGGCCGTGACCGCCGCGGCCGCCCGCTGACGTGTTGCCGTGACCGACGCGGCCGTCCGCTGACGTGTGGCCGTGACTGCCGCGACCCTCCGCTGACGTGGCCGTGACCGCCGTGACTGTCCGCTGACGTGTTGCCGTGACCGACGCGGCCGTGCGCTGACGTGTGGCCGTGACCGTCGCGGCCGGCCGCTGACGTGTAACCGTGACCGTCGCGGCCGGCCGCTGACGTGTGACCTTCACTGCCGCAGACCGTTCTCCGCTCCAACGATGGCCTGGTGGACGTCACTGTGGACCAGCTGATCAGCATGGCCTCTGCGGACGCGACGGACGCGTCCGGTGGTGCCAGTTGCTTGGCCAGGTACGGCGCAGCCCCCGTCCGGCGCTGGCCCGGAATTGATGTGTGTCCGGCCGAGAGGCGCTCCGTACCTGCTCCGCGCCGCAGCTGGCCGGCCGCTGCAACGCCGTTTGGCATCGCAGCGTAAATGGTTGCGATAAATTCGGTTCCTGGCTGGCATGTTCGATGACGCTGTTTGTTGATGGACGGACGGGGTGACGTGGTTCGTCAGTCTAGAAAGATGTTGCACGTTTTTGCATCGATGCTCCTCTTCAGCTTTGGTTTGTCGGTTTGTTTCCTTACCATTCTTGGGTAAACTTGACTCCAGCCTCGTCTGGTGTGTCCCTTGTTTGTCTGCAGCATTATTTGGCGATTGGCACGTAGCTCTGCATTCACGGGAGCCGTTGCATGCCTGCCATGGGTCTGATGCATCATTGTTCATCGGAAGGAAAATATGTTGTCCTGACGCACTGGATTTTATGGAAGCAACGTGCTGCTGCTGTTGCTGCTGTGGACAGATTTCTGGTGTCAGAACAGTATCGGACGTTCTGAATTGGGAACATGTTTCGTTTGTCATGGCGCCTCCCGCCTTAGGGACTGCCGCGACTGTGTGTCACGGTTGTGTGTTGTGCCTCTGCCGAGTGATTCGGCCTTGTGATTCCATGCTATAACCCTGTGACTTTGTTCTGTGTCGTGGCTCTGTGCCGTGGTTCTGCCCCATGATTTCGTGTTGCAGCCTTGTCGCGTGACGCTGTGCCGTGACTGTCGGGTAACTGTGCCGTGGCTGTGTGCTGCGACTATGTGGCGTGCCTCTGTGCCGTGACTGCTGTGACTCTGTCTGGTAACTGTGTGTCATGACTGTGTGCTGCGACGCTTTGGCGTGGCTCTTTTTTGCGTGGCTCTGTGGCGTGTCCCTGTGCCGCGGTTGTTTCGTGACTGTCTGGTAACTGTGTGCTGTGGCTCTGTGCTGCGACTTTGTGACGTGCCGTGACTGCTGTGACCCTGTCTGGTAACTCTGTGCCGTGGCTCTGTGCTGCTGCTCTGTGGCGCGGCTCCGTATCGTGACTGTGCCGCGACTGTGCTGTGACTCCGATAACTGGACCGATTCCGCAGCGGAGCCGTCGGCAGGGAGGCGGCCCATCGTCGGTGGCGGCCGCCCCTCCTCTCCCCGTTGCCAGACGACTTCCTCAGGCTGGACCCGGCACCGGTGACCACGGTGAGGGGCGGACCGACCGGTCGGCCGGCGTCTCGTGTTACGGCCATTCGAGGCCCGGACACTGCGATTTAAACATAGGTTAAACCCGCTCTCATACAGTTTGGTGTAGCATAAACGCCATGTTCTGCGGATGTCTGGATTATTTGTTGCGTACAGCTGTATGTCTGTTTGCATCTTAGTTGAAGGCCAATGGCAAGGAGTCCGATGCGGTCGACGGGTTTCTTCCCATATGTGGATTTACTTCTGCAGGCTTTCTCTTGGCGTAGATCCGATTTGTTCGCGTCCGGGTTTCTAGGAACGCAGTATGGAACTCAGCTTGCGAACGGAAACCGGTAATTAAATTGCAAGCCTTTGATATAGCGGTGCATAAGTCACACTGGGAGGAGCTGTGGCGTGTCTTTCTCTTTTTAGCCTTGGCCGGACGAAATGATTTTCTCTTACGCCCGATGGAAAGGTATGGCTGTTAACGTTCCAGTCGGTTCTTATGTAATTAAGGTAGACTTATGATACGAAAATGAGCTGATGTCAGGTGATTCAGGTTTTGTTTTGTGGCGATTCGAATAATTCCCAGTTTGATTACTTTAGATAACACGGCGACTTGGTAGTTCAGAGGGAATGAAGGCGCCCTGTAATGTTAATCACGCCACCGTTATCATTATAAGTAATGTTTTTCGCGTGGAACGATTATGATGTTCCCAGAGACTCAGTAGACTGTGAAAATTATTCGATGACTATCCGAGGTCATTTTTAGCTCGGCTGGGGTCTGTAACCTCAAATGACTGGGAGAAATTTGCGATCTTGACCGGCTTTGCCATTAATGCTGCCCAGATAGCCCGGCTGGAAAAAGCCGTGCTTACTGTTTTGCATGTACGAATCAAACTTATTTCTCTAGTTTGCTGAGGGCGAAGTCAAAATTGGGCTCTGGAACCCAGGTACGCTTGTTTGGAGGAAGATGTGAAAAATGTAATATCCGCTAAGACCAGTTCAGATGTCCGAATCCAGCCATTTGTCGTTTCTGGAAAAGAGGTCACATGCGGCATTCACCCCATCTCTGCATCCCCGCAGCTAGCGGAGGTGAATATTGTCAGCAGATATTGGACGTTCATTACATTTCGGCCACACTTGTTGTCATATAGTATATGATGTTTAGCAGGAATGGCTTTCGAATACACGGTAAGCCCATGGTGTCTTGCAAGATTGAAATTGGAATTGAACATCCGTAGCTGAAGTGCGTTTTTTGGTTTTGTGATTCGGTATCGTGTGCCCGGGAGACGTGACCAGCGGCATGTGATGGTAGCCATATTTGGCGGCGTGTTGCCGTGCAGTTGTGGGCGCTGCCCCGCCGCGTCTCGGTCAGAGGTGTCCAGCCTGAGTTTGGCCTAATTCGACGATTGCGGTGGTGTTGCGACACAGCCGAGCTGGGACCAGTTGACACCGGACTAGTTTCATTCAATCCCGTGCCGTCATGCAATGAAACAGACATAGGTGATATAAAAAGACATCTGTGAAAACTAGAATGGAATAAAACAGGCACATTCGTGGGAACTAGACTGTAATAAAACACACATCTGGTATGATAAAGCAGATACATCCGTGCCAGATACATATGATATTTCAGATATTGCCAGATACATCTGGCAATAAAACAGACGCATCTGGCATAACAAAACAGACACATCTGTCAAAACAAGATTATAATAAAACTGACACATCTGTGAAAATTGGACTATAATAACAGACGCGTCTGTGAAAACTAGCCTTTAATAAAACAGATACATCTGGTATAATAATACATACATTTGTCAAAACTAGCCTGCAAAAGAACAGACATATCTGTTGTAATAAAATAGACACATCTGTAAAAACCATACGATTCGTGACGCGTCGCAGAAAGCCGAGAAGTTACGGCACATGTTCATCTCATGGTTTTTGGCACGGTTAAAGTGCACTGCTATTAACTGAAGCTATTGCGGGAAAGGCATCCTTTGTTCTTAGCAGCTTTGAATCGTACTGGATTGTGGAACTCGATGCACAGGCATGCGTAGGCATGCATAGGCACGTCGTTACGTCAAAAGCATCCGATTTAGAATGTATCTCGCCGGGCGGGAGAAGTTTCTGCAACGTCTGTCTACATCATTTCGAAAAAAGTGTGTCGTTAAATCAAGCCGAAACGACGCTTGGCAGTCTTAATTCAGACGATGCCAGAGGAGACCCATTGTGGTTGTTACTAGGTCAACGATTACGCCACGTTGCGGTTCAAATCCCTAAACTGGTAGTGCTGCGCGGTTTGAATTACAATAACATTCACTTGTGGGATAGTGATAGGAGCTCGAAATGATCGAAATTGGGTAACATGTCACGTAATTTCTACGAAATTAATGATATTAAAACACGTAGCCCCGTTACGGCCTTGGCTGCGTTGTCAGATTGGCCATTAACGGACATTTCTCCTTTGACCATCGCCCCACAGAGGAAAGCGGTGACTGATCCCCATGTCATTCCTTTCTGAAGCTCTTGATCCCCATGCCATTCCTATCTGAAGCTCTGGCACTACACCAAGCAGCTGCATGAGACTTCGGATAACTGGGTTTTATTCACTTTTTCATGCTTTGTTTCAAGTGGGTCACAGATATGGGGTCATTTTCAAACCCATGATTTGCAATTTTGCCATTTTTCATGCATACTTATGATTGCTCATTCAGTAGAAGACGAAAGCTTGTCACCAACCTGACCAGAAATGTTCCTGATGGCCCCATGACCTTTAGCAACATTTCAAAAGTCAAATAAGCTCAGCGACGTGGATTGACCTTTTGGAATAATGAGCATTTAACCTTCCCCGAGTCGGCCTCCGGATTCAAGTAAACCGGGCGGGGGGGGGGGCGAGAAGCCCAAGACCTCGGAAACCATAAGTCCCAGAGAAAAAGTAAAAGCACCATTGGAAATGCTTTCGCAAAGATAGAAGGAAACACCCAGATTTTGTTCAGTCAGGTCAGTATTGAGACCACAAGAGGTCATCTTAGGTCAGATCACCTGTTGAAGCCTTTGGCAGAAAACTGTTAAAAAGGAGGAGTCTTGTTTTTGTCATTGCAGAAGGCTGCGTTTGGGCGAAATCGCTTCGCCGATGTGTTTAGGAATGTTGCATGAATAATGTTAGATATTACTGAACACCGTGCTGAGGTTCTTTGCTGAAGTCGTCTCAGTAACCGTCACATCGTTAATGTTCCTTGTGACAGGGGATTGGTCACGTAGCATTTGGAGAGTGCCAATCACAAGGGATGTAGCAGCGCGACGAAAAGTGGGGAACCATTCATCCAGGGGCGCCTGCCACCAAGGGGACGCCGAACTCCAGCAGGGGCGCCATCTATTTAGAATGGAACTGGTAGTTGGCTTACATATCTACGGGTTTAAAGGAATATATATCAACTCATTTTGATATTTAAATAGATATACGCAGACATGAGCGGTACTGAGAGACCAGATGATATTTTCTTTTGTTTGTGCTCCTGTGACGATGTGACGCTAGATTTCATATTTCTGTGGTCATTTTTGTACCACTTTGTTTGCTGATACTGGTTCGAAACAGCTGCTTCACATCTGGTTTTTTCCCATAAAGTCCACCTCCATGGCTGCACTTAGCTTCTGCCCGGATGCTTGTGGGTAGATGGCGCCAGACCAAAAAGCGGACGGAATTCGTAATTGACCGTAATGCTACTTCAGCGACATCCTCCAAATACCTGTCAGCGCAGTGTATCGTACACCCCACAATGAGATGTTCCAGATGAAGACTTATCGAAGCCGACCTTCGGAAGTTACGACGACGCTCGCGGGCGCGAGCGGTGCCAGCGCTGCCTCGGAAAGCGGGCAAGGGAAAGACGGAAACGAAGGAACTCAGAACTAAATTCCGACGCGTTATTGCTGAGGAGGTGCACACGGTCCCTCGGGCTAGTACCGGGCAAATAGCGGAAATAGTTAAAATACATTTTGGCATTAAGATAAACTTAGCGATGCTTTTCCCTTTATTCCAGAATAGTAAAAACGGAACATGAAGGTTTTTAACAGACTTAAGTATTATGTCGCGTGCCTTACTCATACCTACAGATTAGTCATCTTTCTTAAAAGCAAAAGCAAGACACTTTCATTTTAGCACGTCGTAACTAGTTTCATCGCACTATATCACGTGTTAGCGGGCCTGCGTCACATCACCGCCAACTGTCAAGCAGTCGTCTGACTGCGACCTTCAAATTAGAAGAAAACGTCAGCTGAAACTAGGCGGACCGCCGTCAGCTGGCGCGCATGGCCCGTTCCGTGTGCGTTAACCCGTCCCCGACTGGGGGGGGGCAGTTGACTGCCCCCCCTGAGGTTTTTCTGGGATTGCGAGAGAACCAACAAACACAGAGTCGCGAAACTTTTTGTACCTTTTGCTTCATCAATTTTACGCCTCGTGTGAAAATTTTGATCTCAGGTCACGTCAGGTGCCTGACCTAGGTCAGGTCAAACAGACCTATGTCAAAAAAAGTTTAGCGCCCGCTAACTTTTTTCGCAAAACAAGATATCTCAATAATACTTTCAGAGATTAGTGATCGTCATAAATGCAACAAATCTGCTATCTCAGAATTTTTGGAATTTTCCGGGTCATTGACCTAAGGTCAAGCCCATTTGTAAGGCATATCGCCGTTTTTTCGGGAATTGACGGAATATTCCATAACATTTTTAGTGTGGAGTGAAGCAGACATCTAGTTGCCGTCATTGGGCAAAGTATCAGTGACTTCCAGCCATTGACCTGAGGTCAGGTCACGAATAACTGGAATGGGCCAAAATGTAACACCGTCAAAATCGACGATGAATTACTCAGAATGGGTAGAAAATGGTAGAACTAGCTTGCACAGACGTAATTAATACCAGGAACCTCAAAAAGTTTGAAAAAGTAGCATATTTTGGAAATAAACAGGGTCTCGCGAATAAAGCTCCGCCAACTTTGTAGATTGGCAACTAATCAGTTTTTCCGAAATTTAAGCAAGAGAAACCATCACAAGAACCACAAAGACCAATAAAATTGACATAGATCGTTTCTTTTTTCGCGAAAATAAATGAACGCTAAAATTAGTTCCCGTCAATTTGGTACTGCATACGGCAGCGGCGCACACTGACTGCTGACGGGAGAATTACGGTGTCTTTAACTCAACGTTTCGGCGTATATATTGAACAAATCTGGGGAAATTAGACGTGTATCGGCATCTGCGGACATTTACTTGTGCGCTGGTGCCTTTACCTATGCCATAGAGATTATCCATATATATATATATATGGCATATATATAATATATGCCATATTATCACAGTCATAGAGATTCAGGCCATTTCTCGCTCTCATGCAGTCGGCTATGAGAAAGCATATATAGATCGTAAATTGCTTACATATTATCTAAAACTAAAAATGAGACCAGTTTCGAGCTCTACTCGTCACAGGCTTTCCAACGGTATGCTTATTTTTATCGTGCAACCAACCGTTCGTGAGTTAGAGGGGGGCAGTCAACTGCCCCCCCCCCCAGTCGCCGGTGTTCGGGACGGACCGACGGTCGTGCGCGGGTTAATCGCGCTGGTCCATGTCCCGTGATTTTTCGTCCCTTCATCAGTTTAAGCCGATTTGAACATTCTGTCGTGGTGCATTCGAAACTGACGACGTTACAGGCAAGCTGTGATGTTGAGTTTTCCTAGTTTTTCGGCTTCATAGTACAGCTGGATATTTCCGAGCACCATTTGGGTTTGAAGTGGAGCTTGACACTGTTCCTTCCCATTCACGATCATAGGCCAAGTGTTCAACCGTGGAAACTGGGGAGTCTAGACCCTCCCAATCCCCCAGGATCTCCCGCCGTACTGGCTGGGATGCCTCAGGTTTGCCCTGGCGGGATTTCATCTCGCCTCTCCCCGGTACCAAACCGCAAATGTTTAGGGAAAAATGGGTATTTTAGGAAAACCAAACACGTTGACTGCGGATGCATTTGCACTTGTTTTTGGCGACGTAAATAGGGATTGGGATTTGAGCGCGCCTTGGCCGCATGGTGACACGACGTCCAGACGTTTATGTAACGGCGAATGTCACTCACTAGCATATCACCCACGGTCGTAATGGGGACGGAACTGGGATGGGCTGGCGTAATTCTTGCGTCCGAGGGGTTACTATTCGTAATTTCACCAAAGCATGTGTGGAATTTAAATCTACGTTTACCCCATTTTTTCTTTGTCTTTGTTATTATTATTGACGTACCTTTCAGCATTCATTGTTTAGTTTTCCAGTTAACAGGATCATAGTTTCGTCGTATCGAAAACGTGTATATCGAAAATAACATACACTTCGAACATACATATTGAACCATATCGAACAACCAACATATGGAAAATAAGCATGATAACTAGTAATGTGAGATGCTTATTCACGAACCCGGTTCACGACTGTGGCATGCTGTCTGGATTGCATTTAAACCCGTCGCTCAGATCTGCCGTGACCGTAATCTCAACTTGCCAGTGGAACCGGTTTGGTAACAAAATTTCTCTTGAATACGTAGAACACAAAAAGTGGCTAATCGTCGTGGTGCAGTAAACGCTGAATGCCCGCCAGTGTTTACACAGATTGCGAACTCGATGTGAAAGACATTGTTGGTTGTTTTAATGTGAAGTCCTGAGACTTTGTTTTGTTGGGCCACTACTTTGGAACGTAATGCATGTCCTGATTGCCTGCCGGCCCCTGGCTTGAGATGAAAGTAAAAGTGTGTTGCCACAAAAGCGAGACAAATCATCACGGTCCGTCCAACCACACTAGAGCCGAAGCTGACTCCACCAGACGACGTGCTCATATGATTCCCCGGGACGCTGTTCCGTCGGCATGCGTGCCCGTGCATTGCATTCCAGCTGACGGCGTGCCGCAGTGTGAGCAGATGGCGAGCGACCGCTGCACGGCCAACCCGGCGAAATTTCGCCAGAGACTGCCTGCGCTCACGCAGCGGCGGTGCTGGCCGCTCGATAGCGGGCCGACTTAAATCGCGCACGCGGAGTGCGACTCAGGCACCGCCTCTTGCCGGGCGGCCGCGGCGGCGGCGGCGCGGCGCCTGATAGCGGCCGGCCAGTGCGGCGCGGGTGTCCGTGCTGCGCGGCCCGTGCGGACTGGACTCCGGCGCGCCTCACCGTGCGCCGGCCGTGGCGGCCGCTGCGGCCGGGCTGGGCAGCCAGTGAGAGCGAGGGCGGCCCGGCAGGCCGAGGCCGGAGGCTGGGCGGAGGCGCGGCCGCTCGCACCCCCTGACCCACATCGACCGGGTGGCGGCCGATGGCGCCGCTCGCCGCTGAGAGTGGTGTGACTAGTGGAGCGGGGATGCCAGCCGCCGGGCCGGTCCCGGAGCGGCAGGCCGCCGCCGCCGCCGCCGCCGGGCTGTCGTCGCTGGCCGGCCGGCTGTGGCGGCTGTTGTGCTCGCTGGCCAGCCCGCTGCGGCTGCTTAAGACCGCCTACTGGCGCTGGTACGACGCGCGCGCCCGGCGCCGGTTCGTGCGGCGGCAGCGCCGCTGGCGCCGGGACTGCGTCGTGGCGCTGACGGCGGCGGAGCGGCGCTGCCTGGCGCCGGCCGAGACGGGACTGGCCGCCGCCGGCTGGCCCGAGGACGACCGACACCGCGCGGACCGGCCGCCGGCCGCCACACACACGGCCAGGGCGCCGACTGGAGCCGGCCGCGGCTCGGTCGGAGCTGACCGGCGCTGCAGCGGCGGCGGTGCAGCTCCCAGTCACCCTCTCGCGGTGAGGACTCGGGGTCGGCTCCGGGCGGCTGCGCAGTTCGGGGCTCAGGGCGAAATGGGACTTTAGGAGCTGCGACGTGTAATGACCTCGCGGATGCATCCACCGGAAATTGAAGAACTGATGTATCTTCAGGCCCATGGCAATTTCCATTCATGTAGCGTTGGCCCCAGGCGGTTTTCACTCGCGATCTTCCCATCGCCGCGGAACACGGACGGCGTGAGGACCCGTGTGGCCCCCGCCACGTGATCAGTGGTGCCGGAACGGGTCCGGCTGTCCAGCGGGCTGAGCCGAGCGCCGGGGGAGCAGCTCCGTCGGTGTCGCCAGCGCCAAGGCCGGCCGCCGCATCTCGCCGTTTGTTTTTGCTGCGGCCGGACGGGCGAGTGGCCGCGCAGCGGCCGAGCCGGTCGGGCCGGCCTGCGGACGCGACCGACACGCCGAGATCCCGTCACTTCGCACCGCGCAGAGGATGGCGAAATCTCGCTCCACCTGCCCCGTTTCAGGGTTCTAGAATTGCACCACGGAATGCGATTGTTTCGCCTTGTCTGTGTGTTTGAGAAGAGGGTCGCTGCGTGCGCGGGAATGCCACGAGCTAATTTGTTGTGTAAACTTCTCGAAGATTCGAAAGCACATGTGGTCCTGTGCTGAGCACGCATACTTGGTAAGAGATGATGTCGGCTGTGGTGGCATCTGAGGTATCGCCGCGACGTGCAGAGCCCTGACTCCGGATGTTGTTCGGCAAAAGTCAGCGTTGTATCTATTTCAGCGGACCCAAAACTCAACGGATCTCGGCTGTATTTGCACTTACCGTTGCTCGATGCGACGCTGGTCCCAGTCGGCTGCTCTGTGAAGGAGCCACGAGCGGGTGTGATGTGCGGCGGTCGGCCGGCCCGTTACTCAGTACCGCAGCGTGGGCTCTCATCTTATCTGTTGGCTGACGGGACTCCCAGCCCCGCCTCCGTCCCACCGTGATCCCGTCTGTTGGCTGACTGGACTCCCAGCCCCGCCTCCGTCCCACTGTGATCCCGTCTGTTGGCTGACGGGACTCCCAGCCGCGCCTCCGTCCCACTGTGATCCCGTCTGTTGGCTGACGGGACTCCCATCCGCGCCTCCGTCCCACTGTGATCCCGTCTGTTGGCTGACGGGACTCCCAGCCCCGCCTCCGTCCCACTGTGATCCCGTCTGTTGGCTGACGGGACTCCCAGCCGCGCCTCCGTCCCACCGTGATCCCGTCTGTTGGCTGACGGGACTCCCAGCCCCGCCTCCGTCCCACTGTGATCCCGTCTGTTGGCTGACGGGACTCCCAGCCCTGCCTCCGTCCCACCGTGATCCCGTCTGTTGGCTGGCTGGACTCCCAGTCCCGCCTCCGTCCCACCGTGATCCCGTCTGTTGGCTGACGGGACTCCCAGCCCCGCTTCCGTCCCACTGTGATCCCGTCTGTTGGCTGACGGGACTCCCAGCCCCGCTTCCGTCCCACTGTGTCTTTGTCTCAGTGGGATGACGTCGGTCGGCTGACTGGACTGGGGGCCCCTTCTCCGTCCGGCAGATCGGCGTGCGGCGCCGACATGCGTCAGACCGGTGTGGTGGCAAGAGATCAGGACACGGCTTTCCCCACCGTACCTGCAGTGGGCCCCTCCTGCTGGCTGTTGTGCGTAGAGTCCGTTTCGCATAGTTCCGCCACATACGAGCAGTTCCGCGATCTTAGCACAGGGTCGCCGCACTGTTGGCTGTGTTCAGAGGGCGTTGCAATTTACCTTCGTCCAGCGTCTCTGATGGCGATGGCGACACGACTCTGATAGCCCTGGCGACAATTTGTCATGTTGGGTGACCGACGGAATTCCGGTTGTCACGCTTTCAGTTTACCAGCATGATATCCATTTGGCGTTGTTATGCAACTGAGAAGTGCAGACGGTTGCTTTTATGGGGTAGTTACGTCGGTTTTGCGATGACATTGTGGAAAGCAGTCACTGTTTCATGGCACTTTAATGATCAGTACGCCATCAACACTCACGAGAGCTATAGTGGCGTTCATCCAGCACGCAATTATCGAAATGCAGTTTGAGCTTTGGGACTTCTGTTTCACAGGTGGGCCGATAATTTGTAGCGAGCCTCGACACATTTCGAGAGAAGTTACGTGTTCCATTGCGCAGTGAAGACCCACGCTGTCTGTCGTGGTTCTGGTCCAAACTTCGTATTGGGAAACTGAACCCCGTGAAGTCGTGTGTGCCTTTTTTGACCAGCTACAGCAAGCAAAGCCGGTGATGTTCGGAGCCTGGTACGCTTGTGTATGTGATGTTTGGATGTTTGGATGGATGGATGGATGGTAATGTTTGCAGTCTGGTAGTTCTTCCTATCTTCTGCTGTGGAATAAACATTGCCGCAAACTGTCCTGTGCGATAAGACAGCTGTTAGGTTTCAGGAATATGTTGCTGCGACATGCTGCTGACAGTCGAATGTTTATGGTGATGGAGCCGAATTGTTCCGTCGGAACAAGCTCTGCCGTGGTCGGCATAGACATGTGACGGGACAGGTTTTCCACAAGGTTACGACATTGTCAGATTCTTTGAGCTCCCTTTCAAGGCCGGCTGACCAGCACTTTGGTTATGGATTTCGTGATCGTTTTATTGGGACCCGTTAAACGGCCAGAAGGAACGAGCTGTTTTCACATGATTAGGTGACAAGAGGGGATACATCGCCACAAACAGCGGTTTTGAAAGTCGACCGGTGCTTGTTTTAGCTGCCAGAAGTGTGAACCAGGCTCAGGGTGCCGAACGGCACGCACATCCGAGCCCGGTGACCGCCAGCTGCCGCCGGGACCGGCCGGGGGCTGGGGGTCTCTGATCTGCGGCAGAGGCTCTGCGCAGGTGGCGAATTGATCACACTGGACTTTGTCCCTGGCGCTCCCTTCAGCATGTAAATGTTATCGTAGACGCTCGAGGACCTCCTCGCAGCGTTTGCTTGTTGATTGGGTATCGCCGTTTGCTTGGCCGAACTTTGTCGCTGTCGCGGGGTTGCCGAAGCTTCGCAGCCGACCTCCTGCAGCAGCGGGCTGCCGTCCACTGAGGCCAGTTTGCACGGCTAATTATCCAGTTACGTTTGCTCTGTGCATGTCGCGGTGGCAGCCAGTGGTGGGCGTCAGACTTGCGACGTGTCTGAGCCGGTGCGCGCTGGACCAGGCGTTGTCGCGGCGATTACCGGCGGCACAGGGTCACCATCGAGCTCGGTGTGCTAGATGGTCATGTGAGAAACAACGTGGTGGCATTCTTACAGCCTCTTGGAATCATGGAAAATGCAGAAAGATATGCAGACCTTTTGCTGCCTCGTAAATTTTCTGCTGCGAGGAAGCGATGTGGAAAAGATGGCATCGTTTTAATGCTAGAGGCAAACCAACGCGTCACACGGTTGATTTGGGGCCGTAATCGAAGCATTGTATCGCACGCAGACCTGTGCACCTGCCTAGGATCATTATTACCACCACTCATAAGAAAAAAATGCTCGCAAGCAAGGGGGTACGAGAACGAGTCATATTCCTGTAACATTCATGCAACGGTCCATTTGCACAGTGAAATAAATCTGCATGACAACGGCACACTGTGAGCTGTGAAAAAGCGCGCGGCCGGCGGGGCTCATTACCCTGGTTACCTGGTTGTCAGCCAGATACTGTCACCAATAGACCATACTTGCACAGCGTTAGTGGACGGTCTGAGATGGGGTCACTCAAATTGTTCTGCTTACGTCTAGTAACTGGTCCATTTAAAAGAGTCGCACGCTCTTCACGTGACCCATTGCACCCTGCCCATCATGTGGGGTACCGTTGGACAGTCTTAGTGCTGGTCTATGTACTCGCCTAATTTCAGCCGCCCAGGTCACTGCTTCTGGCACTGGGAGGTTCCAGAGTCCAAATCGAAACATGTGTCTGTAAATCGCCACGTGGATCGCACGTGGGTGCCGACCACAGAGGCGAGTATCCACAAGTGCGAACCATTTCGTCACCAGGTCTTGAGTCAACATTACCTGCCTTTTGACCTATACTCATCATTAACTGAATTCTGCATAGGTCCGGCTCGTACCACTTGGTACGTGCCACACGCCACGGATCGCTTCGAAACCTGTACCACAATTTCTCCGCGGAGTCGACACACCCGACGGTGTGTTTTTGTGTCGCGATTGGCTGGCGCGTTTGGGCGCTATACGCTCCGAAGCTTTAACAGCTCAACACGCTGATCACCTCGACCCGAACTTTTCCGAACGACCGCCATGTGTGAAATCTCGCCCGCCAAAACGGTGCATAGCACGCTTTCAACTCGTTCGATTTTAGATAATTTCATGGCAGGGACTTTCTGAGATTCAAGAACGGAGCGAGTGGCGTTGCACAATAGAAGGCAATGAACCAGCTGACTGTTGCGCTAGCCCGTTTTTCTTCTTCTTGTTTTTTTACAGACGCGAGGTTGGTAGGCATTAGGACGTGTCTTGCGCCGCATCGTTCGTGTCGTTTCTTCATGCCTCGTATTCAGCAACCCTTACTGACCGGCGACCACGTGTTGCAGGCGGCGCCGAGCGCCAGTGGCGCCTCTGGTGGCGACCGCCTGAACTCGGCCGGCCTGCAGGAACGGCTGGAGGAGAACCGGCGCCAGCTGGCGGCGCTGGGGGAGGCGCCCGACCCCGAGGTGGCCCGCTACCTCGAGGACGAGCGGGTGGCGCTCATGCTGCAGAATGAAGAGTTCATGGACGAGCTGCGCCGCAACCGGGAGTTCATGGACGCCCTGGACGTGGGTTAGTGCTGGCGATGGCTTGTTTGGGGGAGCTGGCGTGCCGGGGGCGCCCCGTGGGCGCCAGCAGTGGCTGACCGGAGCCCCGAGGGGATCGGAGAGCCCGGCAGTCGGCTGAAGCGGCGGCCGTCACGCCGGCCGGCCAGACCGCGGCCGCGTGAGCCGCCTGTCGGCGCCGGCCTGTGGCCGCCGGAGTCTCTGTCGGACCTCACTGTCCCGTCAGCCGGGGCAGGAGCGCAGCCGGTACCACGGCTGCCAGAACGCAGCCCCGTCCTGAAACTCGCACAGGCGGAGTCCATGAGTGTCTGTGCGGAGTGGGCAGGAAGGCTGCCGTTCATATGGGGCAGTTAGCGGCCTGGTAGCTGCACGCCGTAGGTTTTACGTTGATGTGGCTCACGTAGTTTGGGCTGCACCCTGGGAAGCTTTTTTCGCTGTTTTTGTGCATGGCCTGCAGGTTTGGCTTTGTTTGAGAGGATTTGGTTACATACCCCTGCTTGACTGTCTGTTTGCAGATACTCCCCAGTTTGCAGCTGCCCAGCGATATGACGGCTACGGTAAGTGCTGGCGGGAAGCACGCGAACGCTGCTCAGTTTAACCTGCAGTCATCGCACAAACTCCTGATATGCCGTGAACAGGCTGAGTCACCGTTGCGTTAGCAGCTGGTTTCCTCAGCCTACTTCGGTGGGACGGAATGCTGTTCGGACGCGATTCAGGACGGGTACCACGTGTCGCAAGCGGTCCTGACGCGTTGTGAAAGCTGGAGGCGGTCTCGGAAGAGAAATGCACGCCACCCTCGTATCATGGTTTGCCCCCGCGACACTGGTTTGGCCAGACAGCGGTGTGGTCCGGATGTTGAGATCGTGTGCTGCTGATGGACGCACCCGCCGTGTTTGTACTGGGCTCGTGTACTGCACGTTCCCCTCGACCGGTTTACTGGCACGTCGTAACACTGGACATTGAACGCTTTTGTGACGCAAGCGGCCGGTAGGCGTTACAGACAACCAGAAAGGTCTTACATTGCGAAACAGCACGGCTCGGGTAACGGTGTTTTATGTCTCGCTGTGATACTGCGTTCTTTTCCCAGCGGTTCTCATGGCGTTGCTCCCATCGCGCATTGCATTATTTGAATGTTGTACATGGGGTGTACATTGACGTGTTTCCCCCGGCTTTCTGTGCGGCTCAAAATTCGCAGCTCTTCGTTTGTTCCTCCTGGCTGCTCGGTGGACGATGTGATCGATGAGCTCGCAGCCGGCGGTTGCCTGTGGCTCATCGGCCTCCTGCTTTGTTCTCAGAGTCGCTGGATGAGACCCAGCGATCGCCAAAAGACTCGTCCCACGTCCACAAGTACCCGGACGACGAGGTCTTCAAAGAACGTCTTAAACACATGGGCAAAGGTGGGCTGCCGTTTGCCGTTTGCAGTTTCGTTTTGGAGGTCTGTCGCTGCGTTGCTCATCTATAGAAGAGTGCATGTGGGAGGAATTCTCAGGATACACGACGGTGTGCTTGGTTGCGCAGAGCAGGACTGGCAAAAAGCATGTATTTTCTTGCGATCTGTCGGAAACGCTTAGCTTTTTGCCGAACCCAGCGGGTGTTCTAATTTTGGTGTTTTCTTGGAAGGATGCAAAAAAACATTGCAGACTGACAAGAGAGGAATTTTTTTATTGTGTTTTGGTACCATTGTGACCTGCTTCCATCGTGTTGCTCTTTATATTCAGAGGCAGAACCTATTTGGGCGTAGAACCGAAACCGCGTGACTTTCCGTCTTGCTCTTGAAAAATACGCTGTGATATTATTACATTTGTAAATGGCTCACGCATATTCAAGCTTATGTCAGTAGACATCAGTTATCAGGATATGGCGAGGTTTTCAATGTTCGGCGTGTAGTAAGTGAATTGCCACAGCTAGCGGTTCAAAAAAGTTGGCTTGCTAGGTGAATTTGTTGATTAGCTGCGGCCCCGTGAACTTCGACCGGAAAGCAAGGTGGAAAATTTGTATTTTGTTTTTGGTGTGGGAGTATAATTTTTGTCTCGGACTACAAAATTTTGCAGAGAGTAACACTGTTTTAAGTTGGTATTCTTGGTGTAAATCAGTTTTGATATCGTACCCGCTTCGTACCCAATGGAGACAAAGTCATGTGCTTGCCGAGTTAAAAATTTGTCAGCATGGTTAAAATGTAGCTTTTTGAGGTACAGTCATACCTTTGGAATATGAAACGTTTCTGGAGCACAAATTTTTGGTGTTCTTCAACGCCAAAAGGAAAGCACCTTTTCGAACCCTGCCTGGAACGCATACCATAGATACTTACAACACGTTGTGGGATTTGTAGAGCTGTGCTATAATGGGCCTCAGCATAATGGCTGTGCGATATTGGAGGTATCGTGGATTTTGAAGAGCCCTGTTGTAATTCTGTGTGTCATGTCTGTGGTATCTGTGAGGTGTTATGGGTTCACAGAGCCGTGTTCTAATTGTTAGTGGCATATCTGTGCTATCTGTGAGATGTCCCAGTGGCCGATAGTCCTGACCTCGGCCTGGCCGACAGCGTCCCGGAAGAAGTTCGCCCAGCTGGCGCGTCTGTTCCACTTTAACCGGCGGGGCGGGGCGCGCGCCATGCTGGGCCACGGCCCCGTGCCCAGCGGCGACCAGCTGCTGCTCAGCGAGGACCCGCTCACCGCCGACGACCTGGAGCAGGACGAGCCCGGCCCTGCGGCGCCGTTTGTGAGTGCAGCGCCGGGCCCGGCCGCCCCGGTCTGTGAGGACGGCACCGGACGTGGTGGTCCTTTGTTGGAGAGCAACTGGCTGTGCGGTCCAATGTTATGTTCAGCTGTCATATATATATATATATATATATATATATATATATATATATATATATATATATATAATATTGGTTTCGTGTTGTTTGGTGGCTTTTGTGAGAATGTACAGTCTTCCAGTCAAAACGATTGGCATATTTGTGGCATGCAAAGTTGTCCCATTGTGGAATGTACCGTTTTTATATACCTGCTTAGTGGTCAGACATGATCGTAATTTAGCTGTTAGACTTCTTCCGACTGCTACCTCAGTGGTTGTATTCTCATAGAGTATGCTGTGTTTGTTCTGGAATCGGTGGCCTTAATTGCCGGTCAACGAAATCATAGATATATTGGCCAGTAAAGTGCATTCTTGCACCATGGTCTATTTCATTGCTGTAAACTGGCCCTGGGGTTTGCTTTGGCGCCAGATATGTCTAAAACATTTTTACCTCTGATCAGGTGAGCAGTTTCGTAGTAGTGGCTACTAAACAGTTTGGGTTGTCGGGTTGTGAGGGTGTCTGAACTTTGTGGGCCGCGGTACTAGCGCCATCTGTTGTCTCTCCTCCGCAGGAGGATCGACACACTGTGGAGACCTATCGAGGAGAAGGCAAGTCCCCCGGCCGCCACCACCACCAGATGGTGTGAGTGTCGACCGTCCGGCAGCCACCACCAGATGGTGTGAGTGTCGGCCGTGGTCGCCGTCGTCAGCGGCTGGGGTCTCTAGGTCTTTGGCAGTCCCGCCAGTGCTACCATCACCATCTGACGGCTTGGTGAGAACCGTCCACTGTGGGAGAGGCAAGACTGACGACATGCGCATTGTCGTCTCGCAAGAGAATGAAGGCTTCCGGACAGCTTAAGAGTGAAACAGCAATGGACTGGTCGTCTGCTGCGTTTTTGTTTGACGTATATGTTTTGTTTTGGCTAGTCAGAAATATGTAACAGCCATTTGTAAACAGTAATCCACATAGCTGGAAATAGCAAGTTTTCTTGTAATCAAATGCTGAGGCGATCAAGTAATGTGTTACCACCCGGCGGGTCATGAATAGGTGAAAACCGCTTTTTTAACTGTCTATAGTTTAACATTTGTACATTATGTTTTGGGTTTACAGTCCCAAGATAAATGTATGGCAGTTCTTCCGTATTGCGTTAGAATGCGCATCTGCGGTTTGTTTTGAGTTAAAGCGATCTGTGGCACCTGTGCACGATATGCTATAATTCGTTATGACTGTTAATCTGGATGTATCCGCTCCGAAGCACCCTCGTGTGCAAGGTGTTGTATTCAGTGTCTGTGCAATCATGCATATATCGTTTTAAGGGTGTACGGATTTGGTTGTCCTGCTGTTTCCTTGACCGTGGCAATGCGTACCGTGATATATATGACCTGCAAGCGTCCTGGGCGGTGGCCTGCGCGCTGACACGCTGACAGCTCCTGATGCCGGTCGGTCGTGCTGGTCCGGGGGACAGCACTGTCGTCGGCTCCTGGCCGGGCCGCGGGGCGCATAGCGCCGGGTCCGGCGAGAATCTCGCGTGTGCCGGCCCGCCTGGCCGAGCCCGGCCTGCCTGACCGAGCCTGGCCGAGCCTGGCCGGGCCCGGCCGAACCTGGCCGGCCGAGCCGGCTCGGAGCAGCCGTCATGTGAGCGGCCGTCGCGCCGTGTTCGCGGGCCGCCGGGCCGGACGTTCGCCGGGCGTGCGGCGGCCGCGCGGGACACGCCGGGGCCGGCCGGCCGGCCCGCCCGCACGCCGGCTCGTCTTCCAGCCGAGGCGCACGCGTGGCTTCCACTCCTCAGTGCCTCTGTGGCGCCGCTGTGTGCCGCCGCTGTGCGCCCGGGCCGGCGCAGGGCGCGGCCAGGGACGGCAGCGGACGCCGCCGGGACGGGCGCGGCGTGGCGGCTCGGCAGTCTCCCTGGAGCCGGAGCCGACTGCCGCAGACCCGGCGCGCGGTCTGGAGCCGCAGCCGGCCGGCCGAGCCCGCCGCCGCTCCGGCCATTCTGGTGATGGCTCCCTGTCGGCCTGTGGCGGCCGTCTGCCGCCCCGTGTCAGCCGTGCGTCACGCTGTAGCGGCCCTCTGTCACCCTGCGATGACCGACAGTCGGCGTGCGGCAATCGGACAGACAGACGCCCTGCGGCGGCCGTCTGTCACCCCGTGACAGCCGTATGTCACCCTGTGGCGGCCGTCTGTCACCCTGCGATGGCCGCCAGTAAGCTCGTGACAGGCGAATGTCGCCCACTGCCAGCTGGGATTCCCCGTCTGGCACCGATCACGTGTGTCGCCACATGATTGGGCGCGACGCTCATATACCATGCGCATTGTGCGTCAGTTACACTGCGATATTACCCCATGTACTGTGATTGTGTGAGTTCGGTCAATAAACACCCCACGCTCATATGCCATAGGAGGTATCGCGCGTTTTAACGGTACAGTCAGTTGAACGATGTTGACATGTTTTGAGTGGATGAACAAATGCGATGTGAAATCGTTAGTCGTTTGCTCATCAAAGGCGTTGGTCAGAAATATGTAACAGCCATTCAGCCATTCAGCCACTGTAACAGCCAGTCAGATCGTTGACACCCTCATGCCTATAAAAAATTACCGGACCTTAGCGTGAAATTCAGTAAAATCCTTCGACATTGGAACAAAATGCTGGAGATAAAATCTGAATACCAGAGGAATCCTTCTGACCTTCGTATGCAATCAAGAGGCTTGCTTTTCATCGGAGGATTCCAACTTCCGTTCCGAATGCCAGCGTGCTAGTGATAAGCTTTGTAACGCAGAAATCGTGTGGAATGTGCGACAGACAGTCCGTTAGAATGGAATACGAATGTCACGTCTCGGTAGTAGCGCAGGACACCAGGGCTTCAGGTGCGTAACGCATGATCATTATAAGAAGGGGATAAGAACTCAACCTCAAGCCGGCGTTGTTTCTTTTGGGGAAGGCGGGCGCACTGTTGGAAACCGACACCGCCTGGCTGGTCTTTTATGGAAGCTTTCCGAGCACGTAGCCAGGATTTTCCTCCGGCGGGGGGGGGGGCAAATGTCAAATTTTGTCACATGCCATTGGCGCATGACAAGATTTATAGGGAAAGTAACAATATTACCCAATTAACCTCATTAACGATGAGGAAAACATATCATGATTGCTTTTGAAGCATACATAACAACCAACGCGCAGCGCCAGTTGCCGGTGAGCTGGTGGTAGACGGTCGCTGGCTTGTTACAATGCGCAACGCTCTGTTGCGTCAGAAGAACAGCCAGTGCAGGTACTCAAAGCTCAGCTTTAGCTGACTCAGGCGGCCGCCGGACGCTGCCAGTGCCGGCGGACCACACGGCGGGGGGGGGACGTTACCAGCACACGGCGGGGGAGACGTTACCAGCACACGGCGGGGGGGGACGTTACCAGCACACGGCGGGAGGGGGACGTTACCAGCACACGGCGGGGGGGGGGACGTTACCAGCACGCGGCGGGGGGGACGTTACCAGCACACGGCGGGGGGGGACGTTACCAGTCTGGGGCGGACTGACTCCGGCGAACCCTGGCCGCCACCTGGCCACGCTGGCACCATGTGGGGACACCTTAAGGACGATAGCCGGCTGGAAGGAGAGCCAGGTCCGCTCGGAGCGGTGGCACAAAGTCACCAAAAACACCGACAGGATGTGCCCGGGAGGGCGGACACATGTCGGGCCTACCGACGTGGCCAGCTCCGCCATCAGCGGACCCGCCGCAGCCACCTCAGACATGACAGCTGAGGCGGGAAGGGTACTGCCCCGAGCTGCCGGATCGGCCCGAACCCAGCCGGCCGCACAGCTTTCGTCCTCACGGACAGCGCCACGTCACGACCACAGCAATGCCCGCGCCAACGCGCCAGCACGGCGGACCGTCCCGGCTGCCATGGGAACAGGGGCGTCCCGGCGACCAGCGCCGGCTCCGGATCCCAGTAATGGTGCCGCGCTCGCGGTCATTAGCGCAGCCGGGAAACACGCCACTTCACGACGGCCACCCGTCTCGGAGCGGAACTGGCGGAAACAGCGGGCCGGAAAACGCCACTTCACGACGGCCACCAGTCTCGGAGCGGAACTGGCGGAAACAGCGGTCCGGCCCGGCGGCTCCCCTGCCGTGACGGCAGGTGCGGCCCACACTCGGCAGCGGGCCGGCCGGCCCCAGGCACGTCACTGCGTCCGAGAGACGCCGCCGAACCGTTTTCCAGTCTGGAATTCCAGCCACGCCGACTCAGCTGAGTAAGCGCCGTTTGGAAGCAGTGCCAGTTTTTGAGCGTTTTCGACGTTCGAAAACGGTCCATCACCCACACGACTACAGCGGGAGCGTACCTGCTGTATTAACACACCGACAGAGTTGAGGTACCGGCGACACAGCAACATGGAGAACTCGAGTACACTGCGCGGGCCCCTGGTTCGCGGCCCTGCTGCCGAGCTGCGGCACCGCTACCCGCTGCGCCCTGCCGCTGCCTCCTGTCTGGGCCGCTGCGTTCCAGCCATCTGGGTTCAGCTGTTGCCCGACTGTGGGGGCGTCCCGCTGCAGCGCTGCGACGGCCGGCGTTCAGGGCGTGCCGTGCGAGAACAGCTGCAGCGTCGGGTCGTACCGCAGCGGCGGCACCCTGTCCCGGCCGCTGCAACACGAGAAAGACTGTCAGCAGCGGCAGAACCAACGAGGTAGTCAATGTGTCAACTCTGCGGTCATGACGGAAGAAATGTGGCACACAACTGAAGTTACGGCGGCCAGCTGCCTCCATGTATCAAATGTTACCGCATCAAGTGCTGGATCCGCTCTCTGTAAAAAAAAAATAAGAAAAAAACGACTACGACTACGAACGAAGTTTTGCAAAGCCGCAATTTCAGACAACTATTGACATCAGCAAAAAAACCCAGACTGAGGTTTGGACTCGTAAGCTGTGTCGCATCCCCTTCCCAATCAGCTGAAGAACCATGATCAGGCGTTGGCCACCCTCTCTCTTTCGCATCCGAACGGTCGGAGGGGGAGATCGGCCGACGATAAAAACAGCCTCATAACCAGACAGCTACGGATCGATTGTTACCAGAAACCAGTCGTCAGTACGCTATCGTGGAAGGTCCATTAGTCGGGCTCTAAACGAAGGAACTGAGCAAATAATTAACAAAAACAAAAAAAAGACAAACGGAAAATGAAAAACAACACCGTCGGCACGGCCACGCTGAGCGGCCAAAAGTGGCTCCGGGGGAGGGTCAAGTATGGGGCTGGTCAGGCTCAGTCCTCCTCTGTCGCAGATACGCGCTAGCCCGCCAAACAGTGTACGTATAGGCGTAGCCGCAGTGTAGGCGCATCTGAACAGCTCACACACGAGCATCACACAAAAACATTTCGCGATTCTTGAGCACTTCCGCGACGGGCACGCGAAGTGCTCCTCGTTACGCCAAAGCTGTACAAACCCCTGTCGCTCACGGGGCTCAATCCGGAGAACCCTGACCACTGTAAACGTGCAACAAACCACAAAACCCCTTCCCGCGGACACGACACAACACCGACACTGAAAACAGCGGCCGACCGGGCCCCGGAGGGCGGGCCGCCGTGGGCGAGTTCGGGCCGCCGCCGGGCACGGCGCAGCGGTCCGGTTACCGGTGGCGTCGCAGCATGAGCGGCGCCCGGTCCGTCGGCCCAACGTCGGCCGTCTGTCGGAGCACGTCCAGCGCCGAGCAGGCGGCCGCCAGCACGGCCGGCAGCAGCGCCGGCCGGCTGGCGGCGCCCACGCGCGCCGGCAGCGCCACGTTCAGCTCGTGCTCCACCACCTGCGACGACAGAGGCCGTGTGAGCGCCGGTCAGCCGCCGACGGCAGCGGTGCTGGTACGCATGGCGCAACGTCTGCACTGGGCTCCAAAGCTCTTCGACCACGGACTGGATACGGTCGGGCCACAGAGCACCAGGACAGGCTCACAGCCTGCGCCGTCCGTCACAAACGTCCACAGACATGCCGCACAACCGGTCGGTCCACGCAACGTCCATGGCGACGGTCGAAACCCTTTCGACCGGCGTTCGGCGGTATCAGCGCAGTCACCGAGCGCCAGCGAGCGTCGCAGTTCGCCAACAGGTAAATCCGCCTTGACCTTTCGTGGGAACGCGAAGTCATCAGCGCCGACGAGTCGGAAATCACGGTCGACAAGCGGCCGAGATCCGGCAGAGCCGTCTCTAACAGCGGCGGGTAAAACGAGCCGAACCGCCCCAGCCGCAGCCCGACGGCAGCTCATCAGCTAATGACCTCCGGCCGGCGGGGCTGAGCCGGCGGCCGGAGAGGCCGATGAGCTGAACGGCCGGGATGGTCAGACGGCGCGGAACATCCAGGTATTTATATACATACACCTCCGCTCCAACACGGCAAACGCCCTCCGGCCGCTCATAAGCACCGGACGACAACGAAACCCTGTTCATCCGAACACGGCCTGTCGGCTAAAGACGAAAGCTTCGGCGACGCGGAAATATTGAACAAAGACCGGGACGGTTATCAAATCACCAAACAGCGATGGCATCAGATGAGGACGAGTCGTGAGGCAGCCGTATGAGCCCACCACTCACCCTGAGCGTGGGCGATTCGGCGGTCTGTTTCCGACCAGGCCCGGTGAGCAGCACGCCCACCAGCGGGGGCACGGTCGGGTGCTGCGGGCTCAGCGCCACATAGCAGCTCAGCTCCAGCTCTGAGGGCGGCGCACCCGCAGCGTGAGCTCGCCGAGCACCACGACAATCGGCACCATATATAACGAAAACGGTACAAGCTCCAACACTCCGAACGCGCTCTTTCTCTTGTTTTAGCTTCCGTGAGACATTACGATCAGAGACTGACGTATAAGTAAGATGAAAGACTGCACAACACATGCCAACAGCCGCATATGAGAGACAGGCAAAAAACTCTGATGACTCGTATTACAAAAGCATAATAGCTCTTTAATCCTGAGAATTAGAATCAGAAACAAACAGTTTCATAACCCACCCTCACATCACTGGTACAGCAGGTCACAAAACCACAGCATCGTGCATTTACACAACCTTGGACATACGTGGACTGGCACCAAAGCCACGCCAGACAGGGCCAGGTTCAAACCAGTTTGACCATGGGTCCCAGTCGGCCCCCACAGCACTTTTCAGCCTTCAAAAGCAGTCACCCAAGACGGCAGTGACCATGAAATTACATGGAAGAAATGTTCCACTTCGATGAAGTCTTCGTGAACAAATCTGGTTGGTCCAAAAACGTCGCTGATCACGTTTTCGACACGCATGTTTCTGGCAAATGTCAAGACGCATGACAAACGTAACCAATAAAAAAAACTATACTCATGATCGTCCGATAACATGACGCAATTCCACACCTGGTAACTGGTCCGCGTCCGTACGTGACACCACTGAACATCTGGCAGCCGTGACCGCTCCGAAACACTGTAAATATAGAGTTTCGCGACCAGGTGTATTTGAGGAATTTACCTTTTGGCAAGACCACAAACTGCAACCTGGCTATCTCAGCTCAAAACACGTTTGAAGTGTGCAGCATGTTCCTAAAACATAGATTCCGTCTGCAGCTGGGCGTTCCTTCCTGCTAAGGTTTGTTTACTGCACAGGACCATTAAAAGGAGCTAAAACAAAAAAAGCTAACACAGGAAGCGTGTAAAAATCCCACTGGTCCTTTATGGCCTCCCACGTTAAGAGCTGGCCCTAGTTCATCATCGAAGTCTTCAGCGACTTTTCCCTGCAGGCGGCGGTCCGCACCGGTCTGCTCCCACACAGAGTGCTGGAGGCACAATCCGGGACAGGGGACTCCCCGAGGCCGCCCGCGGCGGTCTCAGCCGGAGACAGCGGAGGGGAGAGTCCTGCACGCTGGCCGGACAGCAGGGTCCCGGCCGGGGGCGTCCCGGCAGCGGGCCGACACCGGCTGGTCCGCCCCGGCGGCACGGTGGCCGGCCAGACGGCGCCCGACTGCCGGCCGCCCAGCAGAGGCCGGCCTGCGGGCGGCTCCGAGCCTGACGGCCGTGTGACGTCACCGCCCCGCCGGCAGTCGTCGGGAGCGACGAGCGGGAGGCGAGCGTGTCCAGCCTGCCGCCCAATGATCTGGGGACAACGCTCGTCTTCCCTGAGTTTGCAGTGTCTGGCCAGTCACCGGACTGGTAAACTTTCCTAAATGAAGATCGTTACTCATGTGAATTTTCCTGTTACAGCGGCAGTCCGGCAGTCCCTGTCGTCCGTCATCAGTCCCGCTACCCACCGTATTCGCCAGTCATCAGTCCCGCTACCCACCGTATTCGCCAGTCATCAGTCCTGCTACTCACCGTATCCGTCCGTCATCAGTCCTGCTACTCACCGTATCCGTCCGTCATCAGTCCCGCTACCCACCGTATTCGCCAGTCATCAGTCCTGCTACTCACCGTATCCGTCCGTCATCAGTCCTGCTACCCACCGTATCCGTCTGTCATCAGTCTCGCTACCCACCGTATTCGCCAGTCATCAATCCTGCTACTCACCGTATCCGTCCGTCATCAGTCCTGCTACCCACCGTATCCGCCTGTCATCAGGCCTGCTACCCACCGTATCCGTCCGTCATCAGTGCTGCCACTCACCGTGTCCGTCCGTGATGAGGGCCAGGAAGCAGCTGCAGCTGTCGTCCAGCAGCTGGGCGCTGAGCACGCCCGAGGCCCGGTACGCCTCAGCGCTGACCGGGTGCCACCTGACCAGCTGCGAGTCGCGCCGCACGGGGAAGCTGGCCTGCAGCCGCTCCGGCAGCGGCAGTTGGCCGGACGCTGTCGGCACAGCGCCACACAAGCCGTCACAATGCCACACACTCGGGCGCCGTCTGCCCACGCTGCGGTCCGTCTGACGTCACGCCGCGCCACAGTCCGCGGCTGTCCGGTGCCGTGCCGCGGCCCACTCGGCTGCGGCCACACGGACGGCCTGCCCGCGCCGCGCCGACATTCGGTCGCGGCGCTCAGACGGCCGGCGGTACCCGACGGAGTCCACAAAACCATCGAACACCCTCTTCTCCCACTCAACAGGTGCGCCCTACGCGAACCACTGCAGAAGGCTCGGGCGGGCGGCTGCCGCTGCTTCGTCTCGGGACAGGTGTCGGCATCCGTTCCAGAGGAGAGGCCCTGTTCTGGCCCACAGAACCCTCCCCCTTCACCCAACTCCCGGCACTGACCGATGGCCGTCAGCTGGCTCTGCAGGGCGACACGGGAGCGGAGTCGGGCCCGGATCTGGCGCACGGCCGATTCCACGTGCAGCGCGCTGACCGACTGGCTGGGTGGCGGCGGCGGCTGCCCGGCAGACGGCCGGTCACTGGCCATACTCAGAGACGTGAACACAAACAGTCCTAGGTCAACACTGCCGGCCACACAGGTCAGCAATGCCGGCCACAGAGGCACACACCGCCGGATACAGAGGTAAACACCGCCGATCACAGAGGCACACACCGCCAGCCACAGAGGCACACACCGCCGGCTACAGAGGTAAACACCGCCGATCACAGAGGCACACACCGCCAGCTACAGAGGCACACACCGCCGGATACAGAGGTAAACACTGCCGGCCACAGAGGTAAACACAGAGATAAACGCAATCGATTTCAAAATCACGTAGGTAAATACGGCCAGCTGACAGCACACACAGCCCGCCATAGAGGCAAGCACAGTCATTCACGCAGGTTATCCCGGCCAATCGCAATGAGATAAACACAACCACATATAAACTCAGCCAATCACAGGAACGCACACAATCGGTCACGCTAAAACACAACAGTCAACAATCCGCAAAGGACACTCAAGTCTGAGATCAGAACACCTTCATGCCGACGACAAAGCCGTTCACGGACACAAACATCTCCGGCCACGGAGACTGCAAAGATAAACTCTCAGTTACAGAGGTCAAGTCTGCCACATAGGCGAGCACAGTCAGCTACCGCGGTAACCGCGGCGTGTTTCTCCCGCGGCGGCCCCGGGCCCGGCCACTGCCAGCCGGCCGGCGCTGACCTGGTCCGCGTCGCCGATGAACTCGAGGCCGGCCAGTCGCTGCGCCCACACGTACGGCCTGCCCACCAGGCCGGCCGACACGTGGTGGCTGAACGGCGCCAGGCCGGCCCGTCGCAGCTGGTGGGCCGTGGCCGGGCTCGGCGAGTCGCCGCCGCTGTCTCCCGGCTCCAGGTGGTCCAGCAGCGTCTCCGCCGACAGCAGCGCCCTGACACAGGTCACGCAAGGTCACACAGGGTCAGAACGGCTCCAGGTGGTCCACCAACGTCACAGCAGACAGCAGCGCCCTGACACAGGTCACACAAGGTCACACAGGGTCAGAATGGCTCCAGGTGGTCCACCAACGTCACAGCAGACAGCAGCGCCCTGACGCAGGTCACGCAAGGTCACACAGGGTCAGAACGGCTCCAGGTGGTCCACCAACGTCACAGCAGACAGCAGCGCCCTGACACAGGTCACAAAAGGTCACACAGGGTCAGAATGGCTCAAGTGGTCCAACATCACAGCAGACTGCAGTGCCCGACACAGGTCTCGCAAGGCCACGCAAGGTCAGAGGCCCCAGCTGGTCCAGAAGCGTGTCAGCCAACAGGCTCCAGATGTCCAGTAACGTCTCAGTCAACAATAGCGTCCTGACAGACGCCACATAATGTCAGTAGGGCTTCGGATGGCCAGGCAACGTCACTGCCGACAGTAGCGCCCTGACAGAGGTCACACGAGGTCACAAAAGGTCAGAGCAACCCCAGCGTCTCAGCTAACAGAATGCCCTCTAACGTCAGAAACCCTGCAAGTGTTCTGCAGCGTTAAGGTGAGAACAACGCTATGACAAAATCCACATCGCACAGGATGACGTCAAACAAGTTAAAACAGTCTTCAATCATCCCACAGGCACGGGCGCAGAGTCTTGGAAACGGCTATACGAGGCTATTTCAGTGCCCGCAGGCCACACAGTCCAGCAAAACGTAAGCCGACACCATGGCCCCAGCAGAGCTCAGTGGCAACTGATACGGGCCGGTCCGGGTCAGCTAACACAGCAGCCGACAAAGTCTCGGAAAACGGTATTTTCACGCAATAAAAACTGGTTTTAATGACCTCCCCGGCTAATCCACGAAACACGACAAACAATAAAAACAAATGGCGATAAAACCATCGTTCGTCGGGAATGCCTTGTTTCAAAGAAAGCAAAGCAAGACAAAGCCCAGGTAATCTTCCAAATGAACCCATCTTTGGAAGCGATGCAACTGGCATAAAACATGCCATGACATTAAAATGCACAGGACATGCGACATACCTCTTAAAACAGCCTTCGAACAGCGTAAGCCCAAAGTACAATTCACAACAAAACAAGAATGCAATAAAAGGCATCAGAAGAAACAACAATTGGAGTTCATGCTTAATGTTCCACATCTATTTCAGTTGACGGGTCAGAGAGCCTACACATCAGAAAAACGGCTGCATGTTATTTTCCCCGATTAAGATTCATATGCAGACAAACCTATCTACAGCCTAGCAAACGGCGCATCAGGATGTAATCGAAAACAACCTGCCCAGGTGAAACAAAATGCAGCATGGAACACGTATTTCGCCAACTCCATCACTACGGAGCGTGACAAGACAGAGAACGGACCGCACGCTTCCGTGGAAACAACACTACCTGGACCAATAAGCAGAGAAAGAGGCCACAATTCCACTCGGACCTGCTTAGACTCGGGAGGAATTCTCCACTCCACCGTCCGTTTACGACGTGGCGAGAACAAAGGTTCGCAGTTCCAGGAAAAGATGAGTAACAGAAGACGAGACAAAGCGGCAATGATGCTGGCATCGGTACAATGCTTAACCTAATTCACAAAGCGAGGTCAGCTCCGGACTCACCCGCCCACAGGACAGTCCTGGACCGCCACCGAGACCGAGACGATACCCAGCTGAGTCAGGTACACAAACTCCAACACCAACCGGCCCAGCTCTGCAAAGGTGACGTCATCGTACAGCAGTGACCGCTGAACAGACCGTCACGCCGGCAACAGCGCGGCCAAATCGCAGCAACAGAGAATTAAGAAACAAATGAAGTTAATGACACTGACCAAGAATAACAGCTCATGGATTTCCTCTCCCACAAGAGTCCAGTTTTGCTCAAGGTCGTTCGCTCACTACCAGGTGGTGAAAAGAATCGATCAGCGTGACAGTGCGAAGTAAAACCACATCACGAAAAACGAACCATCAGCACGGGAGATACTACTTTGTTTTGATCCTTTAAATATATGTTCTCTGACTACTGTAGGCTTTCTGTGTTTTTGTTTTTTGTAGTGGAACGGGTTATCGGCGTCAGTTAGCGTGGTTAATTCTATCGGCACAATCGAATGCTGCTGCATGGTATGGTAGATGACAGATTAAACGATATTTAGCATCTTGAAGAATGGCTTTTAAATACTTCTGGTTTTAGACATCGAATATATTCAATTAATAAACAACCTCAGGATACCAGGAGACGCGGTACTGTTATATAAATCAGTTACAAATCAAAAACATATTAGACTAAACGTTTCGGCAAACGATCATCGTCAATAGTAATCTAGAGCGCGAAGTCAAAATTCAAATGCGCTTGGAAAAACACGCGTGAAACAGAAAGGTTACCTGAACACTGCAGACACTAAAAAACAACCAATACATCACACACACAGCAAGGCACTGCGAGCAATCTGGATCGTCCCACCCTCTTAGGATTTCATGGTTTGTTGTTGTTCTTTCTGGAGGTAAGAGGGGTCTTACCATAGTTCGCTTATTCGTTAGCAGCGTAATTCGTGTACCATCAATACATATCTGTTTCTTCGTGTCTCTCATATGTTTTCGTTTTAGGGAGATCCCTCATTGTTCCAGGCATGCATAAAGTTGGGCCCTTTCTATTGCTCGCAGTGTCTTGCTGTGCGACATATTCGTTGTTTTTCAGTGTCTGCAGTGCTGAGGTAGCGTTTCTGTTCGTCACGCGCCTTTTTCCTTGTGCATTTGAATTTTGACTCCGTGCTGTGCATTACTCCTGACGGCCACTGCCAGAAACGTTGAGTCTAATATAACTTTGATTTGTATGATTTGATTGATATAGCTGATCTATATAGCCACTCAGTGTTTCATGGTATACTATTATTTTTTTTAGTTTATTAATTGAATGTATACAAGGTTAAAAAAACACACAAAGCAGAGGAAGCCTCCATTGCCTCAATGTCTTCCCGTATTCAGCGGCACGCCTAATACGATCCTATCAGGTATCTTCGGCAAATTATACCTCAGGCGTCTCCAAGTAAGGGCACGGAATAGCACGAAAGACACCCTCGACCTATTCTGCGCCATTCTGCGACAGTAGCTGACAGTCAAGCAAACCTTTGCAGACGATTTCGACGACAACAATCAAAGGATGTTTCTGCAGCAGCGTCTTCAGGCGAAGATCCTCTTCGTCCCTGGCCGTCTTACGATGTCTTTTCTTTCTCCTTTCTTCCTCCTGGCGAGGGGGCAGAAAACACGGTCAGACCGCAGAGACCACCGCACCCGGGATACAGTCCGACTGCAGACACCAGGGTACCAGGGATACGCACTGCACACGTCGCGGCACAGGAATACAGTCAAGCCCAGTAACACGGGCAGCAAAACCTAGCGGCTTCGCGCGGCTCTGCTGTTCAGCCGACCTCGCCCGTCTCGCGCCTGGCAAGAGGTGACGACTGGTGGCGACTGATGACGTTTTATAACACCTTCACACTATTTACGCCCGTTACTTACGCTATTACGTACATTACTTACGCCAACGAGCGCTCGCGGGGACTGAGTCCTCTCCGCAGCATATCAACCACTCCCCACCCAACTACAATGAGCAAAACACAAGATTTCAGTTGACCGTCGTCGTATCGGGTTAGCTATTCCGGATTACCGTAGGCACTTGAATCAGGTTGGCGGGGCATGGCCATGACAAAGCATGACGACTGTCAGTGCATAAACACGTGAGGGCCTCGTCAGCCGCTGTAACACGCGGTCGACCTGCCGCCGCGGTAGGCAAACCCGCTCGTGTGAACTGGTCTTCGAGCTGCACAGCGAGACGACCGAGGGGCAGTCTGTCAGGCCGCAGCTAACAAACATGACGCAGGAGGCCACAGGCTGCATTTAATGACAGCGCAGATGGCTGCTGACGACGAAATGCGACACAAGGGAGTACCGCGTAGTGATTCCTATTGTAGTAGCACAACCCTTTGTATCCACGGGGGGGGGCGGGGAAGGATGACATTGCAATGCCAGGATTAGTGGTGGCGGATCGTATTTTCGGATGGGAGGCAAGCAGCTTTTTAGGGGCTCTTCAAATGGAGTGCCCGCCCCCCCCCCCGTGGCAATGGGCTCCCATCACCAGAAAAGTAAATAGTAGCGAGAAAGCCTTAAAAATGAAAATATTTGGAATGCTATGTGTCTGCACGTGTGCGTGTGCGTGTGCGTTTGCGTACGCGTGTGCGTCTGTGCGTGTGTATGAACATGCGCAAAAGCCGAAGTACCTGCATGTGTATCTGTATGGACTACGCAAGTATGCGTATGGGCATACATATAACATAAGAAAGTTATGTCGTATTCATACTATTATTGTCAATCTGCGATTTCGGCACCATATCATTCGGGCTACAACTTCAGTATAACGGAAAATAACATAAACACAAACATCACGGATGCGGAAGCTACGAATAACGAAAAATTTCGCTGCTTACATACACCAAATCACCGACGATGAAAGCTGTACAGAACGAAAAAATGAGTACTCGTTAATGTCTCTGTTATAAGTTATTTACGTTACATGTTAATGTTAATACTCTAAAAAATAAGCATGAACATGCTTATTCTTCTTCCGCTGCTTCGGGACACAGGTAATGGTACGACACGAAATTGCCATTTGGTCCCAAGAAAATGAGGGCCAACGGCCGGTGGAAGGGAAGAAAATGGCACACAAGTGCCAAGGCACGCAAACTGTCACCCACATCAAGCGCACCGAGCACACCGACCCGCCTACAGAAGAACACATATCGGGTTTCGAACGCCTGACTTCGAATCCCATCCTTGCCAAGTGTTCCAGCTTCCCAGCCACCACTGTGAAATGTTGGCGACCCCATCAGACCTGTAGCTGCTGTCTTTCTTATAGCTGTCATTGCTACCTGTTCCAGCTGAAGTCTTGAAACCGGTGAAACCCAAGGGAAGCCAGTCGCCCGTAATAACCACAAAAACGGACTGCAAGGAACAATGTTCCGCTGAACGCTTGATTTTCCTTTCTGAAGACCACAACGCACACGACATTCATCTGTAACGCTAACAAAGGTCAGGCGAGCCCCGACAAATTAACTGGGCGGGCGTCGCAGATTAAAAAAACTTCCGTTCTAACGTCAGATCAGGGACAAGTGGGGAGTGGTGGGCGGCCAGGGGAGGAGGCGTGATATCACCGCCACTGACCTGACCGTCGGGCGCGTAAGGGCCGGCGTACACTGCAGCCCGTCCGCAGGATTCTTCAGCTGCGTCACGCCCTTTGACCTCTAAGGGCGTCGTGAAGGTTATGCCCCCTCCCCATCTACGATTCGTTCGTGTCGTTCCTAGGCGAGGCATCGCTCTCGCTGTAGGGCACTGGCGTTAAACCGGCTTGCAACTAACAGACTTCATGGGACGGGTTGCCTGTAGGTAAATTCGTTAGTAGACTATCCTGGTCTGCGATAAGTGACTAGTAAAGCACGAACCCCGAGCACTTGGTTTTTCATGGGACCTCGAATATGCCAAGAGCCCCTGCTCCTGACCGGATCCAGAGACTCTGGATAAGCTCAGGATTTTCTGGAGACGGCCATCAGCCCCTGACTTTCAACCGGCTCCTGAATACAGCAATGTTCCTGGCCCTCTTTTGAGGCCCTTTATGTACGTGGAGGGTCCCTGGACTTGAACTGGGGGCCCAGTAGCGTAACCCACAAGTCTGGAGCCATGCCTTCAGGAGGTGGTGGGGGTCCCCTGGGGCCAAAGGCCCCAAAACATTTTTGGCATTTTAAGGCGCCCGTAGGGCGTACAAGACGTCAAAAACGGGCCTCCGAGACATCAAAATAGGGCCCCTAAATCCACAAATAGGGTGCCCTAGGCCAAGAGAGCAGCCTTAGCTCAAATGGACCCTTTGACCCGATATGGCTCCCCCTGGACGAAATCCTGGGCACGCCACCCGCCCCTGAAGCATCAGAACAGGACCATCAGCTTAAAAAAGGGTCCCTGAATAAAAAAACGGGGCTCTCAAGCCACAAAAGGACCCTCTTGGCTGGCAGAGCCCCCGTGACCACATCTGACCCCCTAATGGACGCAATCCTGGGTACGTCACTGCAGGGGCCCCACTGTGTCTGAGGGTCCAGTGGAAGTCAGGAGCCCCTGTGTCACATGTTAAAGGCCCATGGAGCCCCTGGTTTTCAAAACGCCCCTGAATACACCAAGGGTCCCTGGCCCTCTACCGAATACCCTATGCTTGTCTGGAGGACCTCTGGACTTGACCGGGGGTTCGGGATATATTATAAACATTTGAAAGTGGTCACGGCCCCTGGCCAGGCCTGGGGACCCTACGTATCTGGGGTACCACTCAAATTCAGCAGCTCCTCTGGCTCCTCAGTTTCAGTTCTCCTTATTAGGAGTCCAGTGGCGCTAATGACTTTCAAAGGGCCCTTGGCACACCAAGGGTCCTTGGCCCCGATAAGGTCCAGAGACTCTAGGTATGTACTGCGTGTTCTGGAGAGGGCCTGGGGGTCCCTGTGTATTTGGCTTCTCATGGAAGGACGGGGTACCTGTGGCTGTTAAGGATCCATTGGGGCCCCTGGCTTTCGAAAGGGTTCGCAGGTTCACTCAGGGTCCCTGGGCCTCTCCAAAACTCCCTCTACACTTCTGGAGGACTTCAGACTTGATCAGGAGCTCTCTGTGTCTTTGGGAGCCATTTGCAGTCAGCCGCTCCTGTGGCTGTTAAGGGCTCATTGGCCCCCGAATCCCAAAGGGCCCCTGGCCCTCTTTGGAATGCCTCTACATATCTGGAGGGTCTTTGTTCTTGAACAGGGGCCCTCGGTTAGTCTGGGGACCATAGGAAAGTCAGGGCTTCCGGTCAGGCCCAGGGGCCTAATGTATTCGGGGGCCACTGCTAGTCAGGGGGCCCTGTGACTGCTATGAGGGTCGTGTTGGGGCCCGTGAGTTTCAAAGAGCCCCAAACATATAAAGGACCACTGGTCTGGTGGTCAGGTCCAGGGATCCTCCAGGTATGCACATGAGTTTCGGGGGGGGGGACAGGGGCCTTTTGGTCGCAACTTTTAAGTCTGCATTCATGTAATAAACACGCTAACAGGTTTATTGGGGGGGGGGGGGACAGGGGCCTTTTGGTCGCAACTTTTAAGTCTGCATTCATGTAATGCACACGCTAACAGGTTTATTTTATCTCATTTTGGGGGAACCTCCGCAAGCTCGGGGTCCGCGCAGGATTTGGGCGAGGGCAAAATCACACACTAGCCCCCCAAACATTCCGGGCGTGGACAGCTGTCCCTCCTGCCCCCCCCCCGTCCGCCGCCCTTGGCCAGGATGCCGATCCCAGCAGACGCCAGTCGGTCATGCCGCGTAGTCATGGAAACTCACGCCAAAGCAGAGTCAAGACAGAAAGTCGGCTTATTGATCAAGGCCCAGAGATAACCAAAGCCAAGCAGGGCCTTAGATTCACACTTCACGTACACATCAGAAATAACGTGGTCCGATGTGATAAGCGTTAGTAAATATGACCCCGAGATGTTAAAAGGTAGGCGGTAAAACAACGGCAGTTATATTCGTGGCATTAACATTCAAAGATCCGAATGGTAATACACAAGACAGCCATCTCTCATGGTTTTTAAGGGAACTTTTTGGCTCACGACAAGGTCATGGAGCTCTTGGCCGGCCACTTGATATGTGATCAAACGGTGCCACGTCGTCAAATTTTCAGTAGTCCTTTGTATATCACAGGATATCATAAAGACGATGATGTTTTACGATTCTCCTGCTTTTCGAGTTAGCTCGGTCGTGATCAACATCCTGGTCATGCGAGATGGCGGACAGCGTGCAGTATGTATTAAAGTGTTATGAAATGTCAATACAAACCACTTATACGCTCACAAAGCGTCATAATAGGTTTAGGGCACATAACTGCGATTTTTCAAACAATGTATACATGTAAGTTGTCAAACTAGTTGTGACAACTATTTAAAGATTGAGTAGTTTAAATATGAGTAAATGGAGAAAACTGACAGGGTACTGTGCACCTCTGGTGCCTTTACTTTGTTTACGTTTTACGCACCATATTAGGCATAATTAAAACTAAGATTTAATTAATCTCTACGTAGCACATGTCCCAGGTCGACCTGGACACTATTTTCCTTAGGTAGACGTGTAGTCATACCCTTTTTTTTTGCTTTCCATATGCAAATGCTTCTGCGTATATCGGTCTTCAATGTCTTTAATCTGTCTGCCTTTAATGTCTTTCATCCCTGATATGTTCGCAAAAACTGCACTCTCCAAACTGGTCAGGTAGTGACATTTCATGTGACCTGTGACCTACGAATCTTGGGTCTTCGGATCCAAAGACGTGACAAAATCAGGGTCGCATCATGGACGATAATCTATTGCTTTTCATGCATATCGATGGTCCACTGAACCACCCAAAAACGACAGCGTCATCAGAGTTTCGGTCAGCTTGGACATCAGACATTTGGGCCTCACCAAGAGGTTAATAATGACCCCGTACGGCACAACATTTACTGCTATCTCCAGAGTGCAGCTGAAGCCCTCGTGCTGTTTGGCAATGGACGTAATGACCCAGGCCTAAAGATGCTGACCATAGTCTTCACACGAATGTTCCAACTTGCTCGACTTTCTGTAGGCAGACGGAACCGTTCTAAAAATCTCCCACGATTACGTTTCGAGCACTCATTCTTCTAAAAAAAAAACTAATATAAAAAAGCTAATCTAAACTAAAAACTAATCTAAAAATCGCGTCCAAAATGTGATTACTTGAAACCTATATCCAGTGGTCACGGCTGAGTTCTCGGAGAGCCCCCTGGTTGATGGAGAACGACATTCTTGAAGATCTTCTTGGTGGTGATTGGCCCCTATGCCGTATCGTATGGCTTGTGATTTTCAGAAGAGCCCAGGCATTAGCAAACGTTTCCGTCATGGCTTCTCTTCAGTGCTTCTTCATAGCAAGGATGTGAATAAGCACTGAACAGGGCCCATGGCCGCAACGTCTGCGAACTCTCCGACTCTTCCAAAGGCCACAAGCCGCACTATACGGCGTGCGGGCCAACAGCCATGAAGAAGATCCTGTGGTCATTCACTGATAGGACGCAGTACGGACATTCGGCACACGTTCATTGGCTTATGCCCGTCGGTGACGCCACGCAACAGGTGAAATAGGACAGAGATGAATAGGACGTGGACAAACCACGGGAAATCGCTTTGGAACTCCATAACTGTAGCGCTTTAAGTCATTCAAAGTCGGCCTCTAAGGCTGTGGGTTACAGCTGCGCTATCTCAGCTCAAAACACCTGCCGAAGACGGGGCATTCCCCTGAGCGAGCCCTCACGCATATCTAAGGGCCCTCGAAGGATCTGACAAGGCCCCCATAAAAGTTGACCGAAGTAAATGTAACAGCATTGTGCACGTCCACAATCCTCATGACTGCCTAATGACCCAGGATCCCAAGATTACCACAAAATCCCGAAAGGATCTGTTGTGACCATGAACGTTTTATGTAATGCGCTAGCAGTGAAAAGACGAACCTTGTTCTTAAGCAATGCAAACCATATGCTCTCTATGTCTCACGACCTGTCTAAGCTCGGTTCCAAACATGGCCACTAAACTATCCATTTAACAACACGACTAACCCTACCAGTGACATATTTTTTGACGCCTAAAGTTTTTACTACCTTCGCCATTATTACCTCACAAACCGCCAATCAATTTAATCGGGCTTAAACGGCGCGACATTACGCATATCATCATGCCTTTTTATAACATAAGTGCCGACTGGCAACTATAATCAACAAACCGGAATCAACCTTTCCTGGAAGTGCGATTTTAACGAAAATTAAACAACATGCTAGTAAGAGGCAATGAAATCAAGTACTTAATCGCCATCGCTCAAACCCCACAGAAGTTAACTGAACTGATGGTTGGCATGACATGGAATCGATTAGTTTTGTTTTTGTTGCTGCTTTTTTATTTTTCAATATCTGCAATATCCATGGACCGTCAAACTACCACGAGTCCTGAACGGCAAACAAAGGGGTCCTGAACGGCAAACAAAGGGGTCCTGAACGGCAAACAAAGGGGTCCTGAACGGCAAACAAAGGGGTCCTGAACGGCAAACAAAGGGGTCCTGAACGGCAAACAAAGGGGCGAGCGGAACGAATGTCTGTGGAACGTGCATTTAGTTCAGCGTACGAACACTGCACTACATGAACGGACTGTCTGCGAGTGGCAGCCACCGCGTGCCAGCCGTCTGAAGTAGCCGATGGCGGGGCAGGGGGAGGGACAGCGGGACGGTGCGCCGCGCTCCGACGCGGCGGCGGCGGCGGCCGACGACGGCAGTCCGTCTACAACCGCCGCCGCCGCGCCATGCCCGCCAACGCCACGGCGGCGACGTCTGGCGCCGGCCCGTTCGAGGTCGGCGGCCACGCCGTGCACGTGGCGCTGACGCTGGGCGCGCTGTGGCCGCTGATGCGGCTGGTGCGCGAGCTGACGGCGCGCGGCGCCGCCCTCTCGGCCGTCGACGAGACGCTGCTGGCCCGCGTGCTGACCACGCTGGTCGGCGTGCCGCTGTCCAACGCGTGCACGCTGGCCGTGCAGCAGGCCGAGCGACACCTGAGGCCGGGCGCGCTGCTCCGCACCGTCTGCGGCGTGCAGAGCCTGATCGACATCAACACGGTGGGCCTGGTGACCGCCGAGAACTGCGTGGTCAGCCTGTGCCGGCTGCAGCAGGTGGCCGCCGCCCGGCTGCCGCCGCTCCCGGTGTGGCTCACGCAGCGCCGCCTGCGCCTACAGAACCGGCTCCTGCTGGCGGCCGCGTTCGTCATGTTCTCGGCGCTGCCGCAGGCCGGCCTGCTGCCGTCCTCCCACTTCTGGTGCACCGGCGAGCCCATGCCGCGCGACGCGCCCGTGCTCGCGCTGTTCGCCGTCAACAGCAGCATCAGCGTCGTCAACTTCTTCGCCAGCATCTGCCTGCTGCGCGTCAGCAGCGGTCTGCGAGACACGCACCGTCTGCAGAACTACGTGCCCTCGCACAGCTGGGCTCAGCTCTGTCTCGTCAACATCACGGCCAATACGCTCCTCGTGCCCATCAACATGGGCAACTTCCCATACCGGCACAAAATTTTGCTCAACCACATGCTGATCACGTTCCTGTACGGCGTGATGGACCCGTGCCTGCTGCTCTGGATGGCGTTCCGCTGGCGGCGGCAGGGCCGCGACTGTCGGCTGGCCGTCGCCCTGGCGGCCGACTCGCCCAAACGCAGCGAGCCCAGCGACATCCGGCTGGACCTGATCTGAGCCCAGCGACATCCGGCTGGACCTGATCTGAGCCCAGCGACATCCGGCTGGACCTGATCTGAGCCCAGTGACATCCGGCTGGACCTGATCTGAGCCCAGTGACATCCGGCTGGACCTGATCTGAGTCCAGTGACATCCGGCTGGACCTGATCTGAGCCCAGTGACATCCGGCTGGACCTGATCTGAGTCCAGCGACATCCGGCTGGACCTGATCTGAGCCACGCAACATCCGGCTGGACCTGATCTGAGCCGCGCAACATCTGGCTGGACCTGATCTAAGCCACGCATCATCCAGCTGGATCTGATCTGAACTCAGTGGCCGGACCAGAAGACCTGATCTGAGCTCGTTGGACGCCGGTAGGGCCAGATGGCCTCACCTGAACTCAGCGGACGCCGGTGGGGCTGGAGGACCTGATCTGAGCAAAGTGGACGCCAGTAGGACCAAATGACCTGATATGACCTCAGTGGACGCCGGTAGGACCAGAGGACCTGATCTGAGCTCAGTGAACGCCGGTAGGGCCCGAGGACGTAATCTGAGCTCAGTGGACACCGGTAGGACCACAGGACCTGATCTGAGCTCAGTGGACGCCGGTAGGACCAGAGGACCTGATCTGAGCTCAGTGGACGCCGGTAGGACCAGAGGACCTGATCTGAGCTCAGTGGACGCCGGTAGGACCAGAGGACCTGATCTGAGCTCAGTGGATACCGCGCGAGCCAGCGAACCTGATCTCAGTGGCTAAGAGGTCAGTAACGTCAAAGCCGGGGAGACCAGCAGGGCTGGGGTGTCAGCACTAACTGCAACAGGATCGAGTCCAGCCAGCTACAGCCCAGCAGCGGCCGTCCCGCCGAACCTATCAGATCAAGATCTCAACGAAGAAAAACACAAAACCCATGCCAGGGCATCACCAGCGGCACGGCGCACCTCCGTCGTGCCGGTCTGGTCGCATGGACGCAGTCATCCACGTCCCATCGCGTCACCGGCGATGAGGGAGGTCATCTCCGCAGGAGGACGCAGCGGTCGTGCCCCGCGGCCGACATTTAGATCAGACGTTCGCTCATGCATCCTCGGCGTTCCACGCGCTACTAGCCGCGGATTATCACGGCAGACAGGTGGCCTGCAGAGGCCACGACTGCTGCGCGCGAGTCCATTGGTGGGTACCGCGGCGTGGGGCGCCGGCCGCCCAGTTCACGTCATACCGCCGGAAACTGATCGCCATCGCCCGACAGAAACGAGCAAGACGTACGGCAGACCTGCAGATTCAAAACAATCAGCTGGACAATGATTCCCCATCGATACAACGCAGGCAGAGAATCTAAATTCAGAAAGGACTTTGACGCAGCCTTTTTATCTCCATATTGTCATGAACATCGCACCACGAGGCATGTGTCGACTGCATTGACGTTCGCGATTGTGTACAATCTTTTGTTTGATGACTTCAGCTCTGCCTAAGCATGATGTACCTAAAAAGTCATTAAACTTGGAACAATGTCAGTAAAATCATCTCGCATTCGATTTCCATAAATGGCTATCGTCCACAAGAACCGATACGGCCTTTATATTACCAGGTCACAGACAGAGGCTCCTGGAGGGCGCAGGCCTGCTACGTTTCTGTTCTCATCTGGACATATCCGTAGGAGTATTGTTTGGTACGTACATTTCCCTCTATGCATTTCGCATAACAAACGAGTATCTACACACTATTTTAATATTTTGTACTTCAGGAACTGCAAATTCTAACGTCCTGCGCGCCCATAATACGTCACAGGAGATTAGATTATGACGTTATTTAACTCAGCCACGCATCCAGGTTCCGAAATCATGATCGCCTCATCTTCGAACATTCATGACGTGTGCGTCAACAAAAAAGAGTGAGACAAAATCATAACATGCCGGCGCGTAAATCGGATTTGCCAATTGCATTTCGATGCATCACGATTACATTTACCTTCGTGCTCCGCTCCTGTACAAATACCCAGCACTATACGGGTAAAACGGGACAGAACCACCACCCCACAAGAACAACTATATATTCGCCCGATGTAACTATTAGGTTAGGTTAGATTTGGTTAGGTCGGTGACTGTTAAGCTCGGTTACGTCGCGTTCGGTAAAGTTAGGTGAGGTCAGGCTATCCTAAAATGCACACCGTGCTGTCGATGGTTGCTAACGCCAGGCATACCACAATCTTGGGCCCGAACAACACACACAACGCTGTGAGGTTTCTAGTGCAACACTACTTCCGTACTTGGTAGTAAGAGACGAATCGCAAGTTTTGGCGTCCATGCGTCCGCGATACTGTTCGCTCTCATTACGGAGCGATTGAGAAACGGCCGAACAACACAGTCTACAACCGAAAGCATCACTCATGAAATAGGTTTGTGGACAAGAGGTTATAACCTAACGCGATGCAAAGGCAAATTCAAAAACAACAAAAAGAACCGAATTACCTTCTCGTGAAAGTGTCATGGTTCCATCCCGAGCGGTCGTGTAGATATAATCAGAGAAAGCGTGATGGCCGAACCAGGCCGGCCCTCAATTTGTGCGTTTCTTTGTTTTCTTTTGTTTTTGTATTCTTTATGTTTTTGTTTCCCGCGAGTTGTTAAATTCACTCAGCCTAAGGGCCCACTCGTAACTAGCTCGAGCTTGATGATTTTTACGCCACATGAAACAAAGCGAAGTCAACAACAAAGAACAAAACTTTACAAGACGTTTCTAAATCACTGGAGCACATAACTTAAGCTTCCTTTCTTGAACTTTCTGAACTGTAAGCAAGTTACATCATTTTTAGTGTAGTCACGCATTCTACAGCTACTGAAACTGTTCACTAAGCGCGAGTTTCATGTACTTTACGGATAAGCAACAATAAGGCCGTCCAGTATGTCGTTCTTAAGTTCAGATATGTGTACCTGTGGTCAAGCATAGCAACGTATCTGTCGTTATTCGTGTCGAAGTATACAAACACGCTCCGCCAGAAAGATTTTCCCTTTTGTCCCCCAGGCTGTTTCACAATTCTTGAAATATCTGGTTTATTTTCGTTTGCCTGCATGTGACTAATAAAAATCTAGATTTCCTGAAAATACAGCTAAATTTCTATTTATGATGCAATTCATCGCGCAACCGACCGAAACGCAAAAGCAACAATTTTACTGACCATTTACCATTCAAACTTCAGACTGGCGCACGGCTATCAACACAGCAGATACCACGTCGCGTCCCCCCTCAGCGCGAGGTCATTCGCGCTCATTTCACGGCTGGGGAAACACCCGCTAAGGTGCACCAGTTCCTGAAAACACATGTGGACACAGTGCCGCGTCTCTGTAGACCATACGCCGCTGGCAAACCCGGTTTAACCCTATTCCCGGCAGGGGGGGGGGCGGAATCCGCCCCCCCTCGGGTTTTTTGCTTGCCAATTCCAGGCTTTTTGACGCAGCTTCACGAAACTTGGTGACTTTTCCTAGCTATTCCTTCTACGCGCCATGACAAAATTTCGAAATTCTATTTTGCTCAGGGGCGGAGCCAGGCAACGTTTTTGGGAGGCACCTCAGGTCATTTTTGGCCATGTTGAGGGTAAAAGGAAAATGTCTGCCAAAAACAGAGTTTTTAAGATACAACTTAAAACATTATATGAATATATAGCTTAATAGTTGGGCAATGTGCATATGTAATTTTGTTTATCTGAGGTCACTTTACAAGGTCAGGTCACGGTCAAAAGTCAAAATTTGTTTTTTCGCAATAATTTCGGCGCCGTTTTTTCAAATGCCAAACCCGGAATATATATGACGTAGAAGGATGCCCTCTACTTGTGTACCAAGTTTCAGCTTGATATCAGGTCAGGTCACGGAGCTATGACCTAAAATGTCAGTGCACGTACCCTATATCGCAAAAGCCAAAAAATGATTTTTTTGGAATAGAGTGAATTTAATCGATTAAAAACGTTTACAGATAATATTGAATGCACACGACATCATTCCAGGTGACCTCAAGGTCACTGGAGGTCATTTAAGGTCAAAGGTCACAAGTTGATCTGAGAAACGTGTGACCATGACAGTTCCCCCTTTTTTATGTCCCTGGCACCGCCTATGCTAACATTATACAAACATTGTAATGCGATTTGTACTTCTTTAGCATAACATGACTAGCAGAAGCTAAAAAAGTGTTTTGGCCTCTTTTGTTCATTCTGTTATTGGAAAACTAATCCCCCTATTTTTGAAACCCTGTGAGCGCCCATGAATTTTCTCAAAATTTCAAATTTGCATACCCATGGTAAAAGCCCTATCCATAATCTCTCGATTGATGCCAGTTTCATCAAAATCGGTCTATAAACAACGGAGTTATAAGAAGTCAAAAAGTACCCCCCATTTTGACATTTTTGCCCCCCTGTATCCACAAATTTCAAAATTTTGAAAATTTCTTTTCATCAAAATGTAGTTAACGTCACGGCAAATCGATTGCCGTTTGTTGCGATGAAATCAGATAAGTAGTTCTCGAGATCTCAGGGGGGGGGGCCGAATCCGCCCCCCCCCCTGCCGGGAATCGGCCATACCGTCTAGCCCTCCGGGAACAGGGTTAAGGAGGGGCAAATCAGCACTTCGGACGAACCTCATACTCGGGCGCCAAGGCGCGCGCGCGCACGGCTGACGTCGCGCGCCGAACAGAGATGATATCGGAGGACCGACGGTGTAGCCTCCGGGGCATCAGCAGTCGTGTCAGCGCCAGCAAAGCCACAGCCAAGTTTGTTCACCACAGGGTGGAGAAAAAACCTGGCTTTTCATAGGTGCGCTGCCGACGGGTGCCATTCACCACAGGGTGAAGAAAAAACTTGGCTATTCATTGTGCTGCCGACAGGTGCCACACTGCCTGAGCAGAAGAATATACGCATGGAGGCTGCGCAGGAGTTGCTTGGTCAATACGAGTCTGGCTACCAACAGTTTCTAGATTCAATAATCACTGTCGATGAGACGCGGGTCGATATCCACGTTCCGCTGACCAACAGGGAGAGCAGGGAGCAGAAGAAAACCGACGGGAGGACCTCAGCTCAGCCAAAACTCGGTCGCAAGGGTGGGAAGGTCATGTGAACGGTTTTCTTCGACAAAGACGGCACTGCCAGCGTCAAATTCCTTCCCAGGAAAGAAACCATCAACTTCGAAAGGTACGTGTCATCAATGAAGAAATGATGAGGGCCGTGACCAAGGAACGACCGTCCAAGCGGGGCCACAAATTCGAGGTTCACCACGGCAATACCCGACCTCACGTGTCGCAAGAGACGACGATGTCTTTAAGAAGATGCGGAGTCCCCATGATCAAGCATCTACCGTATTCGCCTGACCTGGCTCCTGTCGACTTTGTCTCGACCCGAAACTCAAGAAAGCACTGCATGGAAAGCAGTTCCTCAGAGCCGAGGAGCTCGAACAGGTCTTGTGCTCGTGCACTCGGAGGTAACAGTAAAGAAGAGCTCGGTGCGACGCTCAGCAGATGTATGGAACAACTTGGTAAGTGTGTACGGCTCGGTGCTGAATATGTTGAGCGTTAAGCTTTGTTTTCCAGTTGCATGCTTGTTTGAGGTGTTCAAAACAAATGTGTTTTCAAAAACTTGTGAAACGCCATTAATATGAAGTTCAGTTTTTTCTGCGGAGCATTAAGTGGTATCCGTTCTGCGCACCGCTCTAGTGCACGCTCTGGGGCTTCTAGACAGAAGACTGACATCCTGCATGGCTTAAGCCTCAAAACGTTGCACTTTTTCACTGAGCAAGCGAAAACCGCATGTTTAGGCATGGCTGGCTGCATATCCAAAGCGCATCTGACGCTTGCAAAGCTAATATGTAACAGGCTGCATGCATAGTGATTCGCGCAGGATTCGTCACTCATTCTTTCAAGGGTGATTTTCCGGGATTAACGAGTAATGAAGGATACTGATTGAGCAGAACTGTCATGAAAACCATTATTAACAGTACGACGCTTTGTGAGGCGCATGGCGAGTGAGGGCTGATCGGCTTCTCCACATATTTAAAGGTACATCTTCATGCTGTTTTCAACATTATTTTCCCTTTATTGGTCTGTTTCAGTACCGCGTATTCAAGGAATCGCAAGTTTGAACGCCGCACGCACCCATAATTTTGTTGCTGCCGTTACTGAGCGATCGAGAAACAGTTCTCGGAAAAAGGCCGAAAACATTACTACTCGAATAGCGTTATTTTTCCTCTCCCTCCTCCGTTTCCTCAATTTTTCCTTCTCCTTCTTGAAGTAAGACTCACTTCACATACATCACGTTCACCTACTAAGTTCAAATAGCAGCTATGCCTCTCCAAGCCATGTTTTAGGAACTAAATATATGAAAAACCAAAAAAGAATTTTTAAGAAGCTGTCGATCGGCGTGCATAAAGCAAACTATTAATTATTCTACAGCTCAAAAACGCTGAAGAGGTAACCAGTTTATACAACGGACTAGCAGCAACGGCAAAAGCATTACGCAGTTTGTCATCGGACATACCTAACATAACCCTTACCATACCACAACATAACCACTGCTAAGCAATCTCACCAACGTGGCCGGTCGTTTCGGAATTTAATGACAGCTACCACAGCCGCGATCAAATCCGGCTCAGCCGCAACTGAAGGCAGGGGCACACGGCTTCAGGTAAGCACCTGGACATCGACTGGCCCCGATCACATTCGGCCTGATGTTGCCCGGCTTCCGGTCGTGGGCGTCGGGCGATCGGCCGAGCGTTTCAACGTCCGTAGGTGGCCCGTACACCGACACAACCGTCAGGTGTGTACGGCAGACTGTAACCAGACCCTGCGCGGTGTCCAACTGGCCAGGATTGCAGGACGAAGAACCTAGCATAGCTGGACAGCACTGCCGGAAACGGCACGTAATAGGTCTGGGCAGGACCACAGACGACCAGACATACCAGATCTGGGCAAGACGGCAGTGGCCGGGACAGAATAGGTCTGGGCAGGACATGAGAGGACGGGACAGGAGATATCTGGCCAGGAGGTACAACATATACCTGGGCAGGACTGCACGAGACGGTAGAGAACAGACCTGGGCAGGACTGCAGGAGACGTTACAGAGTAGACCTGAGCGGGACTGCAGGAGACGGTAGAGAATAGACCTGGACAAGACTACAGAAGCCAATCCCATTCAAATGGCCTCTCAATGACTGAATGACAAGGCCTGGCTGACGTCTAAATGCGAGTCTGACCGGGACCACCTGGCCCCTTCCAATATCTGACTGGGCAGGGATTCACCCGTCATTGTCCAAATGACTGGGAGCTGACCTCCGCTGTCAGTCTGGTTGGTTTTCACGGACACAATCAAGCCAAACCGGCAAGATTAACCGCGGTGGCTGGGCGCTTCGCTGAATTTCACAGCCCGCGTCAAACCGAGCTCAGAGTGCATGTAATCTCCGTGTTCTACGGATAATTGTCTGGTAACGGGAACAACTGCACAAGGCCAACCGACAACATGGAGAAAACATGGCAAACATTATTTTGAAATACGAAACCAAAGAAACCGCTGAACAAACCATAGCTCTGCTCCCTCGTCAACTTGCAATGATATCGAACAGAGATGAGCATTATATTGATTTGCACGTTGAACATTCCAGTTTTTTTTTTGTTTCAGGGTTTGTACATACGCCGTAACTGATGCACTTTAGATTGTTTTTGCCGATCGCTACATGTCGTTCATGTAACGTTTCCGCGGCCAGGAGCTGACGCTGCTCGACCGGCCCTGCCGGGCAGCGGTACTGAGTGGACTGGCACAGTGCGATTTCCGGCCACAACGAGGGCCACTGTGCGCTGTGGGAGACTCCACTGAGGAGAGGCGCAGACCTGACGGACCCGGTACGGCGGGGTGCCATTGGCTGCCAGGGACAGAGCATCAACGTCTCCCCCTCAGGGTCAACTCGGAAGCGACACCAAAGAGCAAGCTCGAGATCTTGCGGATTCTGGTAAGGCCTGATAGCAGACGTCAGTTTACCCTGGTCACAGTGCACCGTCCCCCGAGGCGCAGTGTGACCTCGAGACCTTGCGGATTCTGGTAAAGCCTGATTGCAGACGTCATTTTATCCTGAGCACATTGTACCGTCCCCCGAGGCGCAATGTGACGGATCTCGAGGGCGACTTCTCTGATCTAGAAGCCCAGTATCAACGTTTACTCGTCGTTTATCCTTCGACAAATATTTTAATTTGCCGTGACTTAAACTGTGATTCTTTAAAGACAGCCTGTCATCCTGCCAAAAAGGTGCTGTGTAACTTTCTGACCGACTATTCACTGTTCCAGTCTGTTACGTCCTGTACGTACTCTACTGGTTCTCTGTTGGATATTATCATGACGAACTGTCGTCCCTTCATAAAACGTTGAGGTGCCGTTCTTTGCTATTTTTGCCCACACAAATTTGTACGTGCGTACACAGAGGTGCCTCGCTTTCGCCCACCGCAGCACACTGTCAAATCTCGCCGCCTCCGCCGCATCGATGTAACCGCTTTTCATTACGATCTCTTATGTGGGGACTGGGATCTAGTGTTCTCCTCGCTGACTGTCACACTCAAATGGAACAGGCTCCTTGACACGTTTTACCCATTAACGACGCTCATGCTCCTGTGTGGACTACGCGAATACGGAATGCCTGTGCTCCAGCGGCCAGTGATGAGACCAAAGCGATCATGTCTCGTCGCCGCGAGGCACTGGCGGTACTTGGTCACGGGTCGACCGAACATAACATCCTAAACAGAGCGGTCCTCTGCCGTCACGCGTGACACCTACCATGTCATCCAACGACGGATCCGAGAGGAAGGGCGAGGCTACAAGTGGAAGGCGATTCGGTTGGCCGTTGGCGGCGGGAGGGCCGACCAAAAGCAGCCCGAAGCGACGCCGGACCAATTAAACTCGTTTTTGTCGTTATCGTGGGGCCCCGCGTGGCCGGTGAGGTGAGGAAATGGGGGTACGCCGGCTTGCCTTGCCAACTGTCACGTGTTGGCGCCTGCGCTTTCAGCCTGGCGCCCCTGACGCTGTCTGAGATGCGAGCAATCGCGCTTGGCATGAACGGGTCGGCTGCCTGCGGCGAGGACGGTGCCAGTATTCGCGTGATCCGAGTGTGTTTTGATGCGATCGGTGCGGTACTCCTGCATTTGATCAATTCCAGAATCTCCTTCTCCGATGTCCCAGATTCCTGGAAACATCCCCTCGTTTATCCCACCCTTAAATCCGGAGATCTCACTAACCCATCCAATTTCCGGCCGATTTCCATCGTTCCTGTCATTGCCAGGATTGTAGAGCGGGCATTCCACCAACAGCCCCACAACTGCCTGTCCCAGAACCGCCTCCTTTCCCCCACTTAACACGGATTCCGTCCTCGTCACTCCACGGAAACTGTCGCGCTGTGTCCATATCCGGCCATGTCCCTTCAGCCAACGACCGTGGGCGATGTTCCAACTTTGCGTACTGGATTTGAGAAAACGCTCTGATGTGATCAGACACGCTTAACTCTCGACCAAATTGCAACTTCACGGAATCGATATTTCTTGGTTTTGGGCGTACCTCCGGGATCACACCCAGAGTGCCAGCCTCACCGACGCTCGGGAAAGCCCTAAAATATCTTCCCCGCTCCTCAACAACATTGGAGTTTTCCAGGGTTCCGCTCTCGGCCCCCTGCTCTACTGCGCCTTCGCAAACGACCTCGGTCTGTTCGCTGAGGGCGCATTAGTCGTCCACTGCGCCGACGACACTCTAACTGTGGTCAGTAGTAAAAAGTCTGAATTTCAAAACGTCGCTGCTACGAAGGAACAGGTCCTGGCTGATCTTGGTATTTGGCTTCGAGCAAACGGGCTAAAAGTAAATGCCGGCAAGACTCAGTTGATGCTGTTGGGCAATACACAAAATCTGCGCAATGTCCGTAATTTCACCGTAAAATTTCGCGAACACAATCGTCTCCATTTCGGAAGCTCAAAACCTGTCATGTAATCGCCGTCACTAGGCCCTGTTTCGGAACTTCAAATGGCCTATGACATCTAAGGAGTTACCCGCCGTCGTCCGTTATCTCCGCTCTGGTCAATGTTCTGGTTCTCCCGTACATTCGATAATGTATGTCGGTATATGGCAATGGTACTCAAAAAACCTGTCTCGCCTCCAGAAAATCACAAGCTTGGCAGCAAGAGTTATTTTTGGCCGAAGGAAATCTGACCATACAGTCGATCTGCTACGGAGACTGGGCCCGCTCAGCGCGGAGAAACTGGTCTCGTACCAATCACTGTGCCTGGCGCACAAGGTGCGCTGCATGGGTGAGCCTAAAACACTAGCCACCGATTTTTCACGTGTTGCGGAATGTCGCGACCGACACACAAGGCAGGATGGCAATCTGTATGCACCAAAATACTGCACGGGGGTGGGTCGGAGACGTTTTTGCAGCCCTGCGGCGCGGCAGCTCAACTCGCTGCCACCCGACCTGACGCGGTTTCCAATCTCCTTCTATGATCGCCACCTGAGACGCCACCTAAGCAGAGACCAGGGGTGATGGGCTGTCCACCAATATGCTGTTTTGTAGCGTCTTGTATACTTTTTAAGTCGTTCAAATAGCAGTGATTGCGTACACTGTACGTTTGACAATGACTGCGTGCAATGAGGTTCACTTACCTTTTGTTTTTCTTTCTTTTGACGAGAGACTGTACTAGCCGCGATTCTGTTGCGGACGGCTTCAATACACGTCTGACGTCTGATGCACCGGATAGTGGATTTACTGTGCGGCTGGATAAACGAAATTATCCGGCCGGATTATCCAGCCGGATACTGACATCTCCAGACACATAACTGCACACATACCTGATACGAAGGACTCCCGTGTTTGTGCACGGTTGCAAGCCTCGTGTTCTTTCGCGATTGCTTAGAGAATGTATTTTTGAACTGAGGCATGCCGTTCACACAGTGTTCAAATTTTGGTTCACCTGAATTTTCCCTGATTTCTAAATTGTATCCTTTGCCATCAGGGTCAGTCTGACAAGGGCTCAGTCCAATTCGTCATCCAGGTACGACTCCAACCCGGCCAGCCCATGCGATCCCTTTAACTACCCGGCTTGACCCGTATCCAGTGGTATTAAAAAATCGACTATGAAATACATAGAATTAGAATCTACCGGAACACCCCGTTCTTATGAATTTTGATATCACGCTATTGCTGAGCAGCGGACTGGCGCAACCAAAGCCCAGCCAACGCAGGAAATGACACAATTGAAACCCAGCCAGGTATTCTGGTTTCGTCCTCGTCCAATTCAGTCCACAGGGGTCCAAAACGCCGGAGACAAACCAGACTCCAAACCGGCTTCCTATCTAACGCTGCCAGTGTCAGTCAAGTCCAAATAAAGTAGATACCATGGATTTAACCCTATTCCCGGCAGGGGGGGGGGCTGAATTCGCCCCCCTCGGGTTTTTTTGCTTGCCAATTCTAGGCTTTTTGACGCAGCTTCACGAAACTTGGTCACTTTTCCTAGCTATTCTTTCTAGCTATTCATGACAAAATTTCAAAATTCTACTTTACTCAGGGGCGGGGCCAGGCAACGTTTTTGGCATACCTCAGGCCATTCTGGCCATGTTGAGGGGAAAATGAAAATGTCTGCCAAAAACACAGTTTTTAAGATAGCACTTACAACTTTATATGGATGAATAGCTAAATAACTTGGCAATGTGCAGATGTAATTTTGTTCGTCTGAGGTCACTTAGCAAGGTCAGGTTAAGATCAAAAGTCAAAATTTGTTTTTTTGCGATAATTTTTGCGCTGTTTTTTCTTCAAATGCCAAACCCGGAATACATATGACGTAACACGGCACCCTCTATTTGTGTATCAAGTTTCAGCTTGATATCAGGTCGGGTCACGGAGCTATGACCTAAAATGTCAGTGAGCGTAACTTATATCGCAATAGCCATAAAATGAAATTTCTGAAATAGAGTGAATTCAAATGATTGAAAACGTTTACAAATAATATTAAACGCACACGAGATCATTCCAAGTGATTCCAAGGTCACTGGAGGTCATTTAAGGCCAAAGGTCACAAGTTGATCTGAAGAACGTGTGACCATGACAGTTCCCCTTTTCATTGCCCTGGCACCGCATATGCTAACATTATACAAACCTTGTAATGCGATTTGTACTTCTTTAGCATAACATGACTAGCAGAAGCCAAAAAGTGTTTTTGCCTTTTTTGTTCATTTAGTGGTTAAACAACTAATCTTCCTATCTTTAAAACCCCGTGAACGCCCATGAATTTTCTCAAAATTTCAGATGTGTGTACCAATGGTAAAAGTCCTATCCATAATCTCTCGATTCATGCCAGTTTCATCGAAATCGGTCCATAAACGTCGGAGTTATAAGAAGTCCAAAAATTCCTCCCATTTTGACATTTTGCCCCCTGTATCCACACCTTTCAAAATTTTGAAATTTCTTTTTATAAAAATGTAGTTCACGTCATGGCCAATCGATTGCCGTTCATCGCGACGAAATCGAATGTGTAGTTCTCGAGATCTCGGGGGGGGGCCGAATCCGCCCCCTGCCGGAAATCGGCCATACCGTCTAGCCCTCCGGGAATAGGGTTAAGGAAGCCGTGAACTGGGGGGGGGGTAAGTCAGGCTGGGGGATAAATTTGCATGTATTTTAAGAAGCAGATCTGGCATACAAAAAAAGGGAGACAATGGCACATCTGGGGGACATCCCCTGAGTGCAACCAGTGGGGCATGTCCCCAAAATGCCCCAATGTCCATTCCGATTTCGGCACGAAAATGGACGTATTCCATACTTTTTCATAAAGAAATGTTATTTTCACGCCAGGTTGAACCCAATGTTAGCCACAGACTGAGCTGGCCCTAAGAGCTTAGAGCTGGGTCGGGCCTAGGCTGGGCTAGGCTGGGCTAGGCTGGGCCGGGCTTGGCTCAAATCTTTGATCAGTCAGTGCCTTGATGTGACTGAAACGTTAATCTTGCATAGCTAGTGATGTTATAAGTGGCTTGGGCTGCTTTCGGGAACGCCATACTCTTCTCCAACACGTGGGCTGTGATGCAAATGGAGTAAAAATCAATATCCGGTATCAGGCCCGATCACACGAACTATCCGGTCCTGGGGAAAATTTGCTATCCAGCCGCATTATCCGACCGGATAATTTATCCGGCGCATTCTACTTTACGTCACAGAAACCACTACGGCCTCCTAGCAGCTGTTAAAAACTGGGTGCGACTGTCGCAAGGTGTATTTCTGCAGATCACGAACAACGAAGGGAGCCTAAGTCCGGCGCATACCCATGCGAGTGATAAGAGATCACGGCCAGGTCAAAGCCTCAAACCACGCGAGCCTGTGATGCGGTGATGTTAACACGTGGCCAAGCTATACAGACCTCCGGTCGAACAGCCAGCGGGAAATCCCTCCGTTCAAAGATAGACTGCTCCTGTGGCCCGGCGTCACGCGCGTCCTGTCCGGGCGTGCGTCACGACCAAAGAAACAGCTCCAGCGTGATGTGGCTCAGTGTCTGGCGCTTTCTGGACTCCATTTGCCGGGATATGCGTCACACGTCACGACCGCCTACAAACATTGCCGATAAAGGTGCCCCATGCCAATTACAGCTTATGCACGACAGGGCGTGGTATAACGCTTATCATATCTGGGATGTGCTGAATGAATCCACCAGATCATCCACTAAAGAAACCTGAAGCTTCCGAAGCAATTTCGCATTGACAGATACCGTTACTCAGAGCAGGGATTCGACTAAAAATAATCCCTTCAGGGTAGGCTCATACAAGCCATGGCGCAAGTAACTGGTTTGAGACAGAGTTGCATACGTGGGAAATGATGCCCAACGAATGTGTGGAAATGTCCTTCCTGGCACGCAACAAAATCTAGAGAATCTCCACCAATTTCCCATGATTCGGCTATGAGCAGTTTGCCGATCGGTTGGCCGGCGGTCGTCCGCCCACATTCCGTGTTCTAAAATCCGGCAGATCACAGCCTGGCCTTTCTCTGCCTCGAGGGCGCCACTCGGAAGAAGCGTTCAGCAGTCCCGTCCAGCACCTTCCGTACCAAGCTTCGCTTCCCGCCCCCTCGGCTTCCGACTCGGAGTCATGCCCAGCTCGGACTCACCTCCACCTCAGCATCTGACTCGGAGTCGTTCCCAGCTCGGACTCACCTCCACCTCAGCATCTGACTCGGAGTCGTCCCCAGTGTCCCTCTGGTCGGTCTGCTTCAGAGAGGCCGCGTCCTCCTCGCTGCCACATATTGTCGCACTCACGTCCGGATCTTGAAGCGGCAGGGCACCAAAAAATGTCAACCACCTCACCAGCATCTCCGTTCTAGGACGTAAGCACTTGTTCAAAAATGGACTGACGGGGACTGTGACGAGCAAAGAGAGCAGAACACACGTCCGGACGTGACGTTATGCGTCTGACGGCCGCCCACTTTCTTGACGTCACAGCCAGCCGCGGCGGTGTAGCGAACGGCAGCACCCGGCCGACGGTCAGCGCGGCAACGCGCTCTCAGCTGTCGCACCGACTGTTCACGGGGGAACGGCAAGGCGACCTCGCATCCATGGAACGGCCACGATGCCATTAATACGCCGGCGTGACGCCAGCGGTACCGCGCTGACAGGGGAGCGTCGCCAGGCAGCGAGAGCTCGACCGCGGCCACTCACCGCACGCCTCTCCGTAAGCAGACGTCTGCACGTAGAGCAGGTAGAGCGGCCGCGGCAGCAGGGCGGCCAGCCGGTGCTGCTGGCGGCGTTCGTCCAGCGGCAGCGCCAGCTCCTGCTGCAGCGGCCGCGTGCTCTGTCCGACAGCGGCGCGGCGGTCAGCGGTCAGCGCAGCGCCGGCACACGCTCAGGTTAGCGTCCCCATACAGAGCCACAGACCTAATCTTAAAAGCTGGAGGAAAATGTGGCGTCAGCACCAGGCATTCGTTCTTCTGCTGCGAGACTCTGTCGAACAAAATCGCCTGCAAAACGTAGGCCAGGATACTACCGGCAGGGCGTAAAAATCAAACTTATAATACCCAACTAATAAAAGCGTCAGCCAACATGGCACGTGAAGAATGTTGGTCCACATAGTACCCGGAGAAAATAAGCCAGCACAGTACCAGGGGAAACCTGGCTAATGCCATGTCTGGCGAATGTTGGCCAGTACGGTACCTGGAGAATGTTGGCCAGTTGCGGTGCCAGGTCGGCCAGCCGCCGCCGCTGCTGTCCGATCTGCTGGCTGATGAGCTGCTTGTCGCAGTCCAGCTGCTGACACTGGGAGGCTAGCCGTCGCCGCTGTTCCAGCTCCCAGTCCAGCCGCGCCAGGTGACGGCGGTGGGGGTCGTCCCGCGTCACCTCCTGCCAGCGGACCACAGCGTGCAAGCCCACACTGAACACCTCCGGCCGGCCGGCGAACCACAGCGTACAGGCCCACACTGAACACCTCCGGCCGGCCAGCGGACCACAGCGTACAGACCCACACTGCACACCTGCCAGCCAGCAGACCACAGGGCACAGACCCGACAGGGCACTCCGGCGACGCCCACGGGCTTCCGGCGTCATGGGCCCACTCAGGACGACATCACGAAATCAAACAACAGCTTCACACGAAATCACGATCACACCGGAGGGCTGTTCGACCTCGTGACTTTCCGGCATATCAATGGTTGGCCAGGGACGGTGCGCGGAGAGCGGTAACGCGCTGGTCTGACGGCGGGCGGCCCTGCCTGGGACGGCGGGCGGAAGGTGCGTCCCGCTGCCTCACCGGACGGCTGATCTCCGGCGGCGCCTCCCGGTAGAACTCGTCCTCGGAGACCAGACTGATGTCCTCGTCCTGGGACCTGCGAGGCGGGACGGCACACGTCACTCGCGCCGCCAGCAGACGGCAGGACGGCTCAACAACGGCGCACCGCCAGACGACCAGGCGCCACAGAACGGCCGGTTGCTGAGCTTTGTAATCTTGTCGCGGCGCCGAGCTGGAGCCGCCTATGTGCCCAGCGGTCTCTGATTGGCTGGAGCCGGGTCACGGCACCGCGGCCTGACCCGCGGTCCGGACCCAGGCGTTTGGCAGGAAGCGGAGTAGGTGTGCAGCCATGGTCCAGTGCAGAACGTCGAACAGAGCTTGGAGTGTGACGAGCCCATGGCGTAAGCCGGAGTGAAACTCACGGAACAGTACATGTACCGGCTCTGGGCGGGCCCAGCAGATCAGACGAACACACCGAACGAATGAACAGAGCCTGACCACATCGGGAACGGGAAAAGAAAGAAAACAGGACAGGACATCCAATGGTCATAGTGATGGCTGAACGAACCAAACGCCTCAACTTAATGGGGATTACATATACGTATATATATAAAGGGACTGAAAAGGTTCACGATAACAAAGGAATGGTACCGCAGTCTGTCTTTCAGCAAAGCTCTTTCCCAAGGCCCTCCAAGTTAGACTCGTGACAAAGCAATACGAGAAAGTCCACGACACTTCAGTTCCGCTGATATCATTATTCAATAGAATCTCAACGTTCAAAACTTAAATATATGACAAAGAGATCACGCACCAGGACGACGGCCGCAACAAAACACGGTCAATTTCCTGCAAAGTTGCTCTATCCACTGCAGAGACCCCGACTGGCCGTCTGAGCACGGGCTGAACGGCGGGCCCACCTGAACTCGAGGCAGCGGTTGATCTCGCGCTTGACGTGTACGATCTCGTACAGCAGGTTCTGCAGCGTCAGGTGGAACGTGTCGACGCGCTGTTTGGCCGCGTGGGTGCTCTCGCGCGCCGCCTTAAGTCGCAGCTTCTCCAGGCGGTTGATCTTCTTCAGGGAGAGCACGTGCAGGCCGGCTAGGGCGCGCAGCTCGGCAATCCTGCTCCGGTTCTGCGCACATCGGCGGTGGAACTGAATGACAACAGCCCGAAGCCATGAGGCAACACAGATACTGACTGTCTGAAACAGGCGACAGCTGCAAACTGGCCTGGATCTGGTATCAGCTGCATCAAGCTAGCTGGGTCATACCCAACGATTATGAATTTGGGGCTGCTGGCATTGGTGGAGATCAACAGCTGAATGATATGTCTATAAATGCTAATTCTGTGGTGGATGTACCTGGATGAATATTGGTTACATCTTACCTTCTCTGGTAATTTCTTCAGCTCCTCGATTTCTCCCATGATCTTCCTGATGGTTTCACAAGTTTGTTGAAACAGTATCATGTCTTCCTTAGTAGACCTTGCAATGGATTCCTTTTCTTCAAATGCAACTGCAGCCTAGAAGTTCGGGAAGAAAGACAGCAGTGTATTCAACACAGCATTCTCGATTTAGCAAGATGGGTTCAGATAATGCACAGTATTATCAGGAAGGATTAGGTTCAAAGAGGGTGAGATCCAAGGTTGGAAAATGAACATTTGTTCTATGCATCGAAGCACAGTGCAGTGTACGGAAAGCAGGGTTATAATTTTAGTTTTGTGACATTAGCAGCATGGGGAAAATGGGAACAGAACCAAAGGAAGGTGTACCTTTAGATGAGGCAAGTGTACATAGGCCAGTACTAAGCACATTGTTTACAGGGTGCACACTGAGATCTATTAGAACAGTAACAACCTGCAATGAGGGAATCATAGCATTGCTTTTGCAAAATGAATGGAAGATTGACAATCCTGGTGAGCAAAAACCATGAAAACCATGAAAATCATTAATACACAATATTACAATGGGGTAGCTAGATGAGCATGTGAGGCAGGATCCTTTCTGTTCATTTGAGAACAAAAGAACTGATCTCACTAGTCCACAAATTTCGAGAACAAAATGTCTTAACCCGGCACCGCCTGGAATGTTTTAGTACGCGCCACTGTTATCTCAGGATCTCACCGTCGGATCCGAACCGGTCTACCACCAGTCGATAACTCTGAGTCTTGGGATTCAGAAAATATCGTGCTAGCCCTGACTGATAAAGTCAAAGGTCACGTAAAAGCATACCACGACGTCGGAAAAACTGACACCGGTTCGCGTATCATATCAACGGCAATGCTGGTCTTCCAGCCTTCATCTGAGTATCATACGAAACGTCACGATCTTCTGCATCAGAAGCATGCCATAATGTCTAAATATGTCCGGTCAAGGTCAACCCCGGCCAGGTGAAATAATGGTCCTGTTTCATCTGTCAAAGACCGATGCTTCCTCGCAGCCGTTTTGATCCGCGTCACAAAAAGGTTTACCTCATACTGAAGTGAAACCTTCTGGTGATCACTTTTGCACTACCTGCTTTCCATCCAGCCAAGGCCAGTCTAGGTCACGTCAGATAGGGTTGCAATACTCTTCCTGACAAAGAGCAACAATGACTCGCTGGGATTTCTTACTTTGTCAATTACAGAAATGAAATGACATCTCGTGACGATTAAACCTATTCTGTGTGCTCTTAGTCGCGATTAAGGTCAAGCCAGGCCAGATAGTCTTTTTCCTTTTCCTGGCTAGGAACAATAACTGCTCTCCGCTGCTGATGAACGATCTTCCACAGACAGTACTGTATTGCATTTCATTTTGGTATCTACCTATGAAGTGACCTGATACGAACATGCGATGTATTTGGTGAACCTTGCTAAAAGGCACATATAAATTTGCTTGCCTGGCTTGAACGACGGGGAAGGTCACTGGCAACCCTTTCTATCACTCACGATGCAAATCATGTTCAAGTGTCATCATATGACCTAGGATGACGTCTAACACACGTCTTTATATCCTTTTAGGTACCGTGCCCCATGTAAATCTAAATCATCCACGCACCATATTCGCGAGTATTAGCAAAAGAGCGACGCATGTTCGCACCACCGCCCGTAAAGGCGAAAACCTGCACGCAAGGGTTCACTTATAATGTCATATCTCTATGATGCGACCTCGCATGAAAATGGTTTTGATGTCAAAATATGTAAAATCCATCAATGGACAGGTGTTGAAAGTTTGGTTGCGCTGGCTCCAGTAGTTCACAGGTTATTCACTAAAAACCAAGGGGTACTCTATTTCATTTTCCCCCAGTGGAGCTGGGTTAAGTTCTGACAACTATGAACAGTACTCCAAATTTTTACTTTGATGGCAAAGCAAGTGCCCTGTAGCGTACCACATTCGCATTATGTAAAGTCTATCAAGTCAACTGTCATTAAAGTCATGCCATTCTGGCAATTACACTGAATACTGCAGATCTAAACCATGGTAAAACACAAACATCCAAAAGCCTAGTATCAAGTGAGAGGAGGTGGAAAACGTGTCCCAAGCCTACCTGCCACATTGTTTTCAGTTGTTTCTGTGCAAAGGTGCACATCAATGATATCCATTGGATGAAATGGCTAAAATATTCAAATCTTGACATTTTGCTGCAGTTGAAAATACACAGTACAGAAATGTACATTAGTACAGTTCTGGCAAGTGAAAAAAACTTATACTTGACAGTCACATTCTGTGAAGTCCTGGCAAGTGGAGAAACTTAAACTTGATAACCACATTCTGTGGAGGTGGCTACATACACAAAACAGCAATGCTACTGCTTTCCTGCATGCCATCACCTTGTCTTCTACACAACATGAGTTTGGTCCTGCACACTCCACAGAAACTGTGCTTGTGTTGGTTACAGGAAACTGGCTTGTCTCGGTTACTGCTGGATCTGGGTTTTAACAGCTTCTGATGGAGGGAAGATTTTGATTCTGTGCATGACTGACCTTAGTTCATGTTTTGACATAACTGACTGCTCTGTCTTCTTAAAACAGCTTGAGCTGTGTAGAACTAACACGTTTTGGTTTTCTGCTTCGAGTGTCAACTACCCTGACAATTCCAAACAGGAATGTGCTTCAACACCATTTCCAGTCAATATGGGCATGTACCAAGATTTTCCTTGGGCAATATGGGCATGTACCAAGGCATGGCCCTTTACTGTTTTCAGTTTTTCAAACTGCCTTAATCTTTTTTGCTCTGAGTGTTGATGTGTATCAGTGCCCTGATAACACACAGTTGCTCCTTAGCAGCAATAAGTCCTGCCTTCAGGACACAGCTGCTTGGCTGGAGGCTGCTCCCACCTCTAAATGTATAGTTCCAGTCCAATGGCTTGAAGGCCAATGTAGATAAAACCCAAATATTCATTTTCAGTGGCTGTCAAAACCTACACCATGCTCCAACTATCAACACAAAATGCACTTATGTTATTTGCTACTTTATCATTACAAAAAGAGCAAAAAGTTTTAGAATAACTTCTGACCCTTTGCCTACTTAGGAATGCACCATGACAAACATACCTCACCAGTGTACCAATATGCTGTTTGGCCTTTCCCATCTCTAATGTCACATTCCTGGTCATGCCCTACAACTGCTTCTCATGGCCTTCATCCTCTAGTGCTGTATTCTGGCCTTTGAAAACAGGCCTAGGAAGAAGATGGGCAAAGCAAATAAAAATCATTAATTTTCTGCAAGGGTCATTTCTGGTTGTTCCAAATATGAGTACAATGAGGCTTTAGTGAGATTTTTCACACAAACAACTCACTGTGCAAACCATAGTATCAGACATGACCACCAGCTGCATGTGCCAGGTTCCTGTACACACATGAAAGTGACCCAGTGCTGTACAATATGCTACCACCAGACATGACCTGCCTGCCAGTCACTGGCAGATACAGAGGGGGCCATCTCAGCTATACCTCCCACAATGGTGATTGGGGGGTTAAATGGTCATTCAGCCCTTCCCAAAAGACATGGGTATTTCAAAGCAGAGTTTGAAGTTGCAGGAACCCCAAATCCAAACTAATTCCAGCATTTTCGACCATACATGACATTCCCACCAGGCAGTAAAAAAGAGCATAAATGGCATGCAAATAATACAACACAGTTCTAAAGGAAATACTTGTGATTTGGTTGCTGCATAATACCATTCCAAGATGAAGAAAGTGAAAAAATACCAAATAATGTTGCCACTCCATCTGTCCAACTGCTGCACCACTTCATGCTTGACTTCTGCTGTGATTCTACAGCAACAAAACCCCTCAAAAAGGGCAATTCCCAAGGTGAAGGTATTTTGGGTCCAATGATGTCATCAGTACAACCTAACTTAATGAATAATAAACAAGATAACTAACTTAACCTAACCTAGCCTAACCTATTAAGTGGCATGACCTAATCTCTGCTGGACAGAGCCAAGTCTGATCACACCCTTTCTTGGCCTATGGCCTCTAATATCCTACACATGCCTCTGGCACAGTACGGGGTTGTGCCTGTGGTGCAACATTACGTGGCCTCTAGTATTATTTATTGATGATGTCATCAACTGTTACGCAGTACATAGGGCATCTTTGGAGTGAAGGCAGTGATGAAAAGATAGCACCACCCATTCTGGTTGTGTTTGCTAACTCTGAAATATAACTCTATTTCTGTCGAAACCATACAACAAGTGTCACCACTTCTTGTTTTCATGGGAAAGTTTATGGGCTCTTCTGTACCATAAGTACAGCAAAAGTGGTTTGTGAAAAGGCAAAAGAGTAACGTATTGCCACACCTTCCACCCCACCCCCCAGTCAGTGATTGCTGATCCACCATCTAGACCAAGGAAACTTTGGTTAAGTCCCCCTAAACAGAGCTGCTATAGTCAGTACAATGCTCATGCTTTATGATAATATCTTGTGATTCATTGACTTAACTGCTTGAATTAAGATCTGCATGGAACTGCGTGTGTATTGTGCTTGATTACATTACTTGGTTTTTTTTATCTGTGTGGTGCTGGGCATCATAACAGCCCTGTTGGTGTGAGCCACCCACATAGACCTAATTTGCACATAGATACAAACGTTCACTTCTGATGCCAGTGCCAGGCACAAACCTGTTTTTAATGGACAGGGAGTACCTGCCCACACATTATCTTGGATGTTATCTGCAAGCCTTAATTCTCATCAAGAAATGGCACGTCTTTACACAGAGATTTTGAGTAATTTCCAGACATATCTTAGCCAAAGGTTTACCTCATACGGGTCGACTATTTTCGCTGGAGTCGGAGGAGCAGATTTTCCGCCACTTGATGGACTGCTGTGAACTCTTTTCCTTTTCTTCGGAGACACCAGATCTTCATTTTCGGTAATTTCAACTCTTTTAGGCATATTACGAGCTGTTCAGTGAGGTCTTTTGGCAGTTTCTTCTCAGAGAACCTTTTCCCAAAAGTGCAATGGTATACAGAGCCTGTCGGGTGCACGCCGGTAACACCTTTAGGATGCGCCAACCTTGGGCCACGCACATGTGGCTTGCGTTCCTGAATCTCTTCGACAGACGTGCTCCTTACTGGGTCTTCAACACACAGGGTTTGTCGTAGAAGCGCTATATCTGAAACTTTGTTGTTTTCCAAAGACATTTTACTGCGTGATGATATTTTTTCAGCCCTTTCTACAGAAAAAAAGTGCAAGTATTTTCACAGAGATGCATCCATAAATTTCTAAAAATCGATATAGTATAAGGAAGCAGTTGCCATTGTCATCTTAACACCAGCTCTTACTACAACTTTTGAAATCGTGAGCAGTTTTCAAAAATACTTTTTTGGTAACGACAAAAAACTTTCCTCCGTGTCCTTGAAGCACTTCCAAATCAACCATGAATTGGACGCATTAAGACAAACTGACCAAAGTGCTTGTAAACACATTAAAACGACTGACGAACGCCCCGCGAGGCAGAAGACTTGATTCAAGGCACGGGCGGCTAAGACGCTGTGCAATCTAATTAACAATAACCAAACAAACGTCAAAACAGCGATGACTGACTGACGCCCGCTGAGACACAAGACTTAACGGAAAACTCTGACGCTTGAGCCCAATATACTCTCCCAACCCACAACGTCTGAACAAAGCGCACGCAAGACACTCGGGATCACGCTAAACGTCGAAGAATCGTATCGTACTTGAGTTTGGGTTGAAACTGCTTATAATTAGAACTCAAGGCGTGCTACCGGCTGAAGTGTAGCTTTGCTTAAAGTGGGTTGCAAGAAACATCACACAAGAATCACTGGATATAAGAATAATATGGGCCTCTAATGTATTGCTATGTCTGTCTCTTTGTGTGCATTTCGTCTAGAAATTGCAAATGGCCATAAACAAATAGACTTTGATAAGTACTCAGGTAAGTTTGCTGTGGCCATATGCATTGATGCCAAGAAATAAAAGTGTCCAAAAATTGGTCATATGCTGCATTTGATATGTAATATGATTGCTTTGAGGTAATGTGTTCACTGAAGGGCATTAATTCTTGGGCTGTTTTTGTGGATTGGACTTGTTTTTTGTGCAAACCCCACTTCTTTTACCCCAATGCTCACTTGAGTCTAGTATAAACTTGGTTTGCTTATTGACCGCTGTTTTACTCATCCCTCACGTATTTCACTTCTGGTTGGTTGCCTGGTTTTGGTCCAGATCTTTGCAGGGCCTAATGAATTAACCCAGTTGGCAGTTTTTATGCTCAGTGCTCACTATGTCTTCTGTGTGGTACAAGAAATGCACATTTTAAAGAAATTTGTGAGAATATGTGTTTTCTTTGGCCAGGGGTGGATCTAAAGGGGGATGGGAATGATCCCCTCTCCTCTAGGCCCAAGGGATTTTGCACCTGTGTTTCTCTGTTTGTGTTTCACTGTTTCAAATTTTAGCCAGAATATATGCTAGGTATTTCAGATCTCAATGTTGTCTTCTTACCATACACTTTTATATGTTATGCCATGGTTTTCACTCTTTCTCCATCATTGTGTATTGTGACCAGGAGAGTAATATCATCTTATTGGGAGTGTGCTTCCAATAACAAAACATGCTTATGGCAGTATATGACTGAATCAGAGACAGTTTTCTTTTTATCCTCAGGTTAATGTTATTGACTTGATTCTTTTGTGCCACTAGATTTTGTCTATAAACTGTGGAAGCATCCATGCCATTGTTAAAATTACAGCTATTTTTACCAGTAGAAATAATGTTAAATGGTTTTGCAATTACAGCTCCAAAGCTGACAAAGATGGCTTCTGGAGGAGGCACAGGCGGGGACCTGGAATCTTGTCAGAGTCGCAGAAGGCCAAGACGTCAGCATGACAGAAGGATCATGGGGCCAGTCACAGTTGAAACAATCATCCACCAGCTGGTGGATGATGGCACAGTGCAGCAGGCACCTGAATCAACCAAAAACAACACGTCAGCTCCTCCGGATGTCCATAATGAGACTGCACCTGGCCCAAGTACCCAGCTGACACCAGCTGCTGGCAGCAGCTCTCAGACTGCAGCAGCAGGCCAGCCCACACCTCACTCTGAGACTGAGACGTCGGCTGGGCAGGAGTTCGCGTCGGCCGACGCCGCCACTCCGGCGACCAGCAGCGCTCCACCTCTTACCCAGGCCGGTGCGGGCTCTCCCCCGGGCGCCGAGCACGGCCCGCAGCCGGCGGACGGGACCGCGCCGCGGCCGGGGGCCGGCGCGGCGGCGTCCGGAGGCGCCCCGCCGGCGGCCGAGTCGGGCGCGGACGGCGCCTGCCCGCGGCCGGGCGCCGAGGCGGCGGCGCTCCGCTGGGACCGCGAGCGGCCGCCGCCCGACACCGACGTCGTGATCGGCCCGTCCGGCAAGGCGATCTCGTACGCCGACCTGGTCAAGTCGGGCCGCGAGCCGTCCCTGCCGCCGCGCGCCAGCAAGGAGGGTACTCCGGCCGAGGAGCCGCAGCTCGAGCAGAAGCCGTTCATATCCGGCAATCCATTCGTGGAGGTCACCAAAGGCCTGCTGCATCTGTACAAGGAAAAGTGAGTGCCGTCTGCTGGTCGTGCCGCGCGTGGTGGTGACAAAGAAACTCGTTCACGGTTTTGTTGGTTTCAGATGCGTTATTGCAGAATCAGCGGTGTAATTTTTTACGATGAAAAGTATAAAATTTTCACGACTGGCTTTCTGTTTGAAGTCACTTCTGCTAACGAAAACTTCGGTTACAACTTACCCCCAAGAAATGATGACATGGGATTTTCAGACAGTTATGAGTAGGTTTATTAAATCTCAGCATTTCTGAGTAAACTGCATATTCCTTGGGATGGTGCTAGACCCAAGTGGCCGGAAACTCGGCTGAACCGTTAATCGTCAGCGTGTCGCTGGTGTCGGTGGAGAGAGCAGGTGGCGCTTTCGATCCCAAAGCGTGACGGCGCCGTCCGCCGTTTCAGTGTGATGACCAGCTTGGAGGAGGGCACCCAGCGATCCGAGATGATCTGCATGATGTCCGTGCCAGCCAAGATGGTGATCCACGATCTGCTGCAGTTCACGGCTGCCTGCTACCCGGACGTGGAGCGCATGCGCATCATCCGCGACAGCACGCCCAACCAGTACATGGTGCTCGTGAAGTTCCGTCACCAGGTGCGTTTGACGTGTTGTCCGGCGTGCAGCACGCGGACCGGACCAGGGCGCCGGGTGGTACTGTCTCACTGATGATAAGCCGGCCTGGCCAGTCACTGCAGCCGCTGGAACAGGGGCGAGGCGCACGGAAGGAGGCGCCCGACTTTTTCAGCAAGTTGCTGTTTTTTGGTGTTGAAGAGCACCAGGAAATGTGCTCCGGAAACATTTTATACCCCAAAAGTTTAATTTTGTGTTCCATTAAAAAGCTACATTAAGACCATATTGACACATTTCTAACTCTGCCAGCAGATGACCGTCTCCATTCAGTAAGAAGCAAGTATGATGTCATAACCGACACACTAAGAACGCGAACATAACGCGCACTGGAAGGGGGTCTTTTTGTGCCACTCCAACGGTTTCCCCTGAATATCGCGAGAACGGATTGGAGCTGGTTGCTGCTACTTTGTGACATTTTTGACAATTGAATGTCTCGTCGAGTGACGCAAAAAAAAAATCGGAAATCGGCCGGAAATTTTTGAAGTTTCAAGTATTTCAAGTCAGGCAAACATGACGAAAACGACGGTTGTCGCTGACAAATCAGAGCTTTGTGAAAGAACCGGCGTTGTACTTAAGACTACGTTGTGAACACAGTCAGGCGATGTCATTCGGGCGTAAGTGATGGATGTACCAAGACCATAGCCATGGTCAATAGTGGTCGAGGTCATCAAAGGTCAAGGTCAAACAGCTTGTGACCTGATCCAGATTTGCCTTGCAACATGTCAGTATGTATGAAATATGCATTCAGAGGCCCTGGTAAAAACGTGTGCGCACATTGATACGCTTACTTATACCAAGATCAGTGAAAGTCAAGGTCATTAAAGATCCAGGTCAAATATCTTGTGGCCTGGCCCAGATTTGTTCTGCAACATGTCGATTTATATGAAACAGACCCTAATAAAAACACGTGTGCGCACATGGATACGCATACATATATACCAGAGTCATTTCAGGTCAAGGTCATCAAAGGTCAAGCGCAACTTTTTGTGACCTGGTTCAGATTTGCTTTGCAATATGTCGATTTGTATGAAATATGCATTCGAAGACCCTATTAAAAGACGTTTGGCACATTGATACTCAAATGTATATGCATGTGTACATATACATAGATACATAAATATGGACGCTGGAAGTGACCAAGTGTACCGATATTGGCTACTTTCGCTGCAAATACGCCAAAAGATGCATGTTGCGCCATACATAGATACATAAATATAGACGCTGGAAGTGACCAAATGCACCGATATTGGCTACCTTCACTGCAAATACGCCAAAAGATACATGTTGCGCCCTCATTTACTCTCAAATTTTCCCGTGTTGTTGGAAATCTGATCTCCAAAAGATGAAAAAACGACGCCATAGGTCAACAACCTGGCATGACCTCGACCCAAAACCCTCAGTGAAGACGCCAAAAGAATGGAAATTGTCGTATTCCACGCTTTAACGGCCAAATTAACACTCTTTTCCCGTTTCGTTCGAAAAGTTGTACGGAGTGGTCTGCACGGGTCGAAAAAGTGTCCGAGGTCAACATTTTCGACCTCATTTGACGTTGAAGATATCAACCTAGGGTTATGAAAATTCCACACAATGTAAATCGTTATAGCCTCACCCTGTCCAGGGAGGCATCGGAGGGGAGGCACTTTTAGACCCCCCCCCCTTCCAGTGCGCGTTAGTGCGGAACCCCACTCCTGCGGGGGTTAAACCAGTATTGCCCGTTGCAAAATTTTGTACTCCAAAACAAAACTTTTACTTTGACACCATGAACAAAAGCCGAATTTCCAACCCTGGTGATGAAGATGTGGGAACGGATTTTCAAGTCGTTGCCGTAATTCCCCCCCCCCTCCTGACGTGACTTGCGACAGATAGAAAGAACAGTTACGGCCCCCTCGCCGGCACGTGCGGCCCGGAGGTGTGGCTGCAACTCTCCGACTGCCGACGGGAGGACTGGCGACGTGACTGAGACGACCGCTGACGATGTGACTGCGCGCAGTGCCATCTTGTTGCAGAGATGTCCACAGTGTTCTAGGGAGGGCGCCACGTGACGCCCCAAGGTCTGACACGCCACAGAGCCCAGATTGGCATGGATTGTACCTGCGTGACGGCCTTATGCTGAATTTTTGTGGCACAGGCGGCGGCGGACGAGTTCTACCGCAACTTCAACGGCGTGGCGTACAACAGCATGGAGCCGGAGACGTGCCACCTGGTGTACGTGTCGCGGGTGGACCTGGTGAACGAGTCGGACGAGGCGCGACTGCCCATTCCAGGTGTGGCTCGGGTCGATCGACGGCCTCACAGCGGCGTGTCAGTTAACCCGCGCTTGGCTGTAACAATTTCTCACCAGGGCAGTTGTGGATTTTCAATTTTCACAGTTTCTGTGCATTAGGTTAGGGCCTTGAGTGCTGTTTTCCCATAATCTCGCCGATGTTTTGTCACACAGAATGCATCCGTTGCATAGTACGTGCGGGACGACATTGCGCTGAAAGCTCATTTTGCTAGATAAGAGACGATATTGGGAGATGTTGAAGGGTGCGACACATGGAAAATTAGGTGTAAGTCTTAACCAGGCTAATGATTCCATGGGTTCGTCTGAGCCATTTTCGAAATGTGGTTGGTTTCATTCAGCATAAAGTGCTGTTCGATCCGCCTGGCGTTGTCATGCTGTTAAAAAGCCAGTTATGCTGGAATGCAGCTGCCGCCTGGTAAGATTCGGTCCGATTGCTACCGTGCTTCAGGGCGCGATCCTGTTCCGCAGGCTTCACGGAGCTGCCCACCTGTCCGGTTTGTCTGGAGAGGATGGACGAGTCGGTGGACGGCATTCTCACTGTGCTCTGTAACCACTCCTTCCACGGCAGCTGCCTCAGCCAGTGGGGCGATACCAGGTGCGTCCGTGGTCAAGTGGTCCGTCCGTTTTCACAAAAAGTTTTCGTAAAAGGTTTTTCGGGCCGATTTTTCAGTTGAGATTGGCGGTATACATCTGCAAAACTCGTTTTTTGTGGACATGTTGAACATGCTGACATGTTCAGCAAGTTTTCAGAACCCTTTTTGCGGTGATTTCTTATGATTTGTGATGTACATGACTCATTTCCACATCAGCTTTGTGTCTGGTCTTTTGGTTTTCTCTTTGGTGTGGTGCCATTTTGTTTTTTTCAGGTAGCTGATTGCTGTTTTCAACTGCAGCATATATTAGTGTCATATATTTGTCACTTTCTACTAACGGCTGCACTACTATTACTATTTTATTACCATATCACTTCCCATTTTCAGAGGTTGTGAGTATTTGATATGTCTTCAGTTGAATTTCACATCCCATTTTCATCGTTACACTCACTGTATGTTTACACGGGTTTAAAAATCAATGTTTTGTTTTGTGTATGGTGAGGTTAGTACTAATGTAGTCCACTGTCTGGCACACCGCATACTTTTCATCCTGGATGCATCCAACCGTGGAGGCAGTAGCTGGTGCCCTGCGGTCCCCAGTTGTCCCATCTGTTGGTATCCACAGACCCTGGAGGCAGTAACTGGTGTCCTGCTGTCCCCAGTTGTCCCATCTGTTGGTACCCACAGACCCTGGAGGCAGTAACTGGTGTCCTGCTGTTCCCAGTTGTCCCATCTGTTGGTACCCACAGACCCTGGAGGCAGTAACTGGTGTCCTGCTGTTCCCAGTTGTCCCATCTGTTGGTACCCACAGACCCTGGAGGCAGTAACTGGTGTCCTGCTGTTCCCAGTTGTCCCATCTGTTGGTACCCACAGACCCGGAGGCAGTAACTGGTGTCCTGCTGTTCCCAGTTGTCCCATCTGTTGGTACCCACAGACCCTGGAGGCAGTAACTGGTGTCCTGCTGTTCCCAGTTGTCCCATCTGTTGGTACCCACAGACCCGGAGGCAGTAACTGGTGTCCTGCTGTTCCCAGTTGTCCCGTCTGTTGGTACCCACAGACCCGGAGGCAGTAACTGGTGTCCTGCTGTTCCCAGTTGTCACATCTGTTGGTACCCACAGACCCTGGAGGCAGTAACTGGTGTCCTGCTGTCCCCAGTTGTCCGGTCTGTCGTTACGTGCAGACCCCGGAGCTGGCCGAGGACAACTTTTGTTTCGAGTGCCAGGCCAGCGACAGCTTGTGGATCTGCCTGATCTGCGGCCACGTCGGCTGCGGCAGATACGTCGGCGGTCACGCCTACAGGTCAGTCGCCCCGTCGGCGGTCACGCCCACAGGTCAGTCGCCCCGTCGGCGGTCACGCCTACAGGTCAGTCGCCCCGTCGGCAGTCACGCCTACAGGTCAGTCGCCCCGTCGGCGGTCACGCCTACAGGTCAGTCGCCCCGTTGGCGGTCACGCCTACAGGTCAGTCGCCCCGTCGGCGGTCACGCCTACAGGTCAGTCGCCCCGTCGGCGGTCACGCCTACAGGTCAGTCGCCCCGTTGGCGGTCACGCCTACAGGTCAGTCGCCCCGTCGGCGGTCACGCCTACAGGTCAGTCGCCCCGTCGGCGGTCACGCCTACAGGTCAGTCGCCCCGTCGGCGGTCACGCCTACAGGTCAGTCGCCCCGTTGGCGGTCACGCCTACAGGTCAGTCGCCCCGTCGGCGGTGACGCCCACAGGTCAGTCGCCCCGTCGGCGGTCACGCCTACAGGTCAGTCGCCCCGTCGGCGGTGACGCCCACAGGTCAGTCGTCCCGGTGGCGGTCACGCCTACAGGTCAGTCGTCCCGGTGGCGGTCACGCCTATAGGTCAGTCGTCCCGGTGGCGGTCACGCCTATAGGTCAGTCGCCCCGGTGGCGGTCACGCCTATAGGTCAGTCGCCCCGGTGGCGGTCACGCCTACAGGTCAGTCGCCCCGTCGGCGGTCACGCCCACAGGTCAGTCGCCCCGTCGGCGGTCACGCCTACAGGTCAGTCGCCCCGTCGGCGGTCACGCCTACAGGTCAGTCGCCCCGTCGGCAGTCACGCCTACAGGTCAGTCGCCCCGTCGGCGGTCACGCCTACAGGTCAGTCGCCCCGTTGGCGGTCACGCCTACAGGTCAGTCGCCCCGTCGGCGGTGACGCCCACAGGTCAGTCGCCCCGTCGGCGGTCACGCCTATAGGTCAGTCGTCCCGGTGGCGGTCACGCCTACAGGTCAGTCGTCCCGGTGGCGGTCACGCCTATAGGTCAGTCGTCCCGGTGGCGGTCACGCCTATAGGTCAGTCGCCCCGGTGGCGGTCACGCCTATAGGTCAGTCGCCCCGGTGGCGGTCACGCCTACAGGTCAGTCGCCCCGCCGCTGATTACGACACATTAGTCAGCACTGTGCCACTCTTCAGCACACAGATCAGCGACCCGCTCTGCTGCTCATCCAAACACTGATAGGTCAGTCACCACGCCACCCGGCAGGTCACAGATAGGTCACAGTCACCCCACAATCCCAGCAGAACACAGATAGGTCAGTCACCCCACCACCCAGAAGAACGCAAAAAGGTCAGTCGCCCACCACCCAGAACACAGAAAGTTCAGTCAGTCTGTCATCCAGCAGAACACAAATAGGTCGGTAACCCCACCACCCAGCAGAACACAAACAGGTCAATCACCCCACCACTTGACAGAACACAAATAGGTCTCTCACTCTGCCACCAAGCAGAACATAACAGACCAACCGACCCAGAGCAGTGCAGTTAACATATACTCTTCTGAAATGCCGCATCTTCCCCGAAAATTGTCAGTGAACTCCATGGACAAAGATTGCTTTGCACGGCGTTATGAAACCATTTTATTCCCATGAAAAGCACTCTTTCTGGATACGCGATGCTCATCTGGCTGAGTGATTCGCGTTTTGCGTGCCGAAAGTGCTGAGCCAGTTCGAGTCTGAGCCTGTGCTCCGGTGACGCCGTCCCTGTTCGTGTGCCGCAGCCATTTCCTGGACACCGGCCACACGTACACGATGCGGGTGGGCAGCACGCGGGTCTGGGACTACGTGGGCGACAACTTCGTCCACCGGCTGGTGCAGAACAACGAGGACGGCAAGATGGTCGAGGTGGAGGACAACGGGCGCGGACTGCACGACTCCAAACAGGTCGGCTGCGCCGCCGAGCCCGCGCCGTCTTCAGACGGTCGTCATAGGTCACGCGTGCCGTGCCAAGCTCGGGACCACTAACGCCGCCTGGTTCAGTGTCCGAAGAGAGTGACTTTTGTGCCTAGGATATTTCAAAGATAGAGATAAAAAGATAATGGGATTTAAATTTAAAAAGGAGTGGCGTGGATAGGGATATTTTGACAAGCAGCCACGAGTATTGGTACCCAGATGTAATGACATTCAAACTGTGTGAGCCAGGTTCCATGCACTGGAACTTGTCTGCATCATTCTGTGGCTGTTTTTGTTTTTCACGTTTGGCTGTGCTGTGACTGGAGCACGTGTCACCGCCACGCCTCAGGCTGACTCGGAAGAAAAACTGGAGGGCATCCAGCTGGAGTACACGTACCTGCTGACCAGCCAGCTGCAGTCGCAGCGGCAGTACTACGAGGAGTGCATTGCCCGCATCGAGAAGGAGGGCCAGAAGGAGGTGGAGGAGCTGAAGGAGCGCACGCGCCAGGCCGTGGAGGAGACGCTGCTGCTAAGGGAGCGCGTGCAGCAGGTCGCGCGGGATCGGTCCGCCGCCGATAAAAAGGTGACGCCGCTCTGGCGATCCGTTTCGACTCTGAGCAAACAGCGCCGATCCGCGGTTTATCATTTGCTTGCTTTGCTTGCGAAGTGATTTAGTGCGCGAGATAAGCGCTGTTATATCGTTATTCGAGATAAGGCCTGCTCCAGAATTTGCCGTATCAAGTGGGGACAGCTGGTTATCATGGGGGATTTTGATAAAACTCAGCGTGGTCAGAAGCTTTACAAGTATCAAGTCGTAGTTTGCCATATATGCGATTTTCTCCGGCGCTTGCCAGCAGAAAGTAAAATTGTTTATCAAGCAATCGTGTGGTCGGCGTAAAATGACAAACGTCTGGTGTACAGTCGTTGGGAAGTGTAGCATCCCCTTTACTCGGTTTTTTTCGCTCTGCAAAGTAGCCGTGCGAGTGTGTAAGTTGCTGGACGTGGAAAGCACGTTGAAGGGAAATAAAGCATGCGTCATCGGTCATTCCGCACGTGCTCGTACGGAGTGTTTCGGACCGTCTGTCTCTGAGACTCGGTAATGCCGTCTGTGTTGGGGAACGTGGCGCCGGCGTCTGCCCGCCGTCAGATAAAGTGGTCATCTTTTACGCGCCACTTGCGCCGTTCCAGCTGGAGCCGCTCACGTCAGCGTCGGCTCATTATGTAAACACCGGCATACCACGGAGGCGGCCAGGGGAACGTGATACGTCTTGGGGCGTGCATTTTTGGTGGGCGGGCCGTGCCGGCGGCGGGCCAGGGTCTGTGTCTGTTGTGATACACGACACCGGCGGCCGGCCGGGCCGTAGCATGCCGCGCAACAAGCCGGCACGCCCCGTCTGCCCCCCCCCCCCCCTCTTGACCTTGGCGTCTGCGGCGGCGGGCCGTGCTGTTTGGAGGAATAGTCGTGCATTGGGGGAGGAATGCCACGAAACAGTGCCTCCACGGTTCAAGTCGGGAACTTTGGTGGATGTTGCGGTTGCCTTTGCTGCCAGATAAGGACTGCAGCGAGGAAATCATGACGCACGACTGTCGTGGTTTTCAAGCTCATATAGTAAGATATGAGGAGATTCCCCAGCCACCGGATATGACAACAATGCCATTGATGAACAGCTGGTGCAGATTTGCATGTGGCCACCGACCAATCTGTAGCTGATTTTCTGCTGTCCGACGCAGGTGCAGCAGCTGACGCAGCGCCTGAACCGCTGTCTCAAGGAGCTGGAGGAGGAGCGGGAAATCAACAAGTCGCTGCACGAGAATCAGGCAGCCTGGCAACAGCGCGTGCAACAGCTCGAGGCCAACATGAACAAAGTGAAACAGGATAAGGACAAGGTAGGAGCAACCCGCTTCTGGAACATACGTGGGCTGAGGAGTTTGCGAACATGGCTGAAATAAAGAGACAGAAGGTTTGATAGATATGCATCACACACCGTGTCCAAGGCGCAGTTTAAGCCAGGGTGGAATGGATGGAATGGAATGGATTGGAATGGAAAATGTGATTATTGCTCAACAGGTCTGCCCCGTTCAAAGGAAGAAAGCCGTAATGGACATTTTTGCGTGTTTGAGAAATTTATGTCAGTGGATTTGTCTCTAAAGGCGCATCAGCGCGCAACATATTGCAAAACGTGTTTTTAGATGTACGTGTTTTTCGTTTAGACTTAACTGTATCTGTTAACACGTCCCGTACCAGGGGTGTGAGTGTGTGTGTGTGTGTGTGTGTGAACATCCTGTCAAGGTTTTTTTCTGCGATAGCAGGAAAACGACAAAACGCAGAACCGCCAAACTTTCAGCACCTTTTTTATCACTCTTGACACATATTCTCAACAAATTTGAGCGCCGGGTGGGGTCAGACCACTGACCTAGGTCATGTCAAAGGGGACCACCTCCAGTAAGACTTTCGTCATTGATAACTCAGCGAAACAACAATATAACGAAATGAAAACAGGTTTAAATAAGAATTTTATGGGACAGAAAACGTATGTCTCGGATTCTATGGGCGACATCAGGTCATAAGCCTAGGGTCACGGTAATTTTGTCCTGTTTTCGAGGGTTTCCGCCGTTTTTGACAACTTGCGCCTTTTACATTGGGAATAAGGCAATTTGGAAACTTAACACTCTTCTGGGACAACTTCCGTAAGCTTTTGAATGACACGGTGAAATGGCCAGGGATCAGGTCATTTCACGATATAACTTCAAATGAATATAACTTCCTTTTTTCTTCGTCCCGATGTCTATAAGTTAAACTGTTTGGGGGATCAGACATCTTCTTTCCGGTAAAAGTTAGGACGACATAGTTCTCGCAAGAGGCGGACGCAATATTCCGCGGGTTAACAGGAAGAAGATTGGGTCACTGAAGAACATGCCACCATAGATCCGGATGCCGTGAAAATCTGCACGATATACATAAGCGTTAAAACTGCGATGCTAATCGCCAACTGATTCCTGTGGGAGGAAAATTTGCTGGGCAGAATTTGTTTGGTATGCTGTTAGTTTTCGTTCAAGGTATCGTTTGTTTCGAAATATTTATTAGTTGCGTAGTTATCCTGTAATTACGATACCCACACTTTCGGGAATTCGCCATTTTTTAAAAATATTTTTGGCCGTTTTTCAAAAATGGTACCAGTTTTGAGCTCTATTTGTCAATCTCTTACCATGATATAAGTTTCATCTTCTTTCGACGTGCGGTGCGAAAGCTACGGAGGTGTTCAAACACTCCCTCGGTACGACATGGAACGATACGACCTATGTCACGAGGTGGGTTAAGATTGGGAGGCAGTCCCAAGGAAGAAAGTCGTAAACCACCAGAACAACGTAAAATAATTCAATAAAAGCTGTTGTCCGGAAGGAAAACATTCTGCCACCAAAGATGGCCATTTTTCTTACAGTGAAGCCGGCAACATCCCACGGAAGAAGACCGTATGCTTGCTAATGCTGTTTTGATCCCTGGAACCTTGAGCTGGACATACGTTTACGTTCTTTTCCTTTGTAAGAGCCGTGAAGTAACTGGCGCGCTCCCTACTGGCATTGCTTACGGTTCTTCGCGTCACGCTGTTCCATGTTTAAACCTTACCCATATGGGGGGGCTGATGCCACCCCCCTGAGGTTTTCCGAGGACAACTTCCGGACGGTTTGTTTGATCCATCTGAAACTTGGTGTACTTCTGGGGCATCCTTTCCTCATTTTATGGTGAAATTTTTTTCTTCTATGTTGCAATGGTAACGAGCCGTGACGTCGTACTGAGAACCATGTCAGCCGTTTTCGCGCGCCGACGCGGCAGGTTTACAACGGTCTCAGCTTTGTCTCACTGTAAGATGGTTGGGGTGCACAAATGCAATAATATATATATATATATATATATATATATATATATATATATATATATATATATTTACTTATGTGTATATTTATTTTTATGTCAGTCGACTCCAAAGTGTATGTTCTTTAAGACCATACCCAGATTTAATAGGCGTATGCTCACTGCCGGGATTATCGAGGGTGTAAACTGAGCTACTGCGGGAAAGACGTTACTTTTTATTTTTGGGAATGCGATAGGAAATAAGTATTGAAAAACAACATATGGATTCGGATTGCTTGATGTGCAAGGAATCGAATGATATAAATTTGTTGCAATTTACTTTTTATTTCATCAGCAGAGGGCGCAATGCCGTGAACGTCTGACTTGCTCCCACGGGCGGAGCGGCGACTGCCGCGGAGTGATGAGTCTGCAATACCACGGCGTGCCTAAAGTTAGATCCTGTGTTGGATATAAATTCGAAAAACGCTTTTCAGGCACCTAAGTTTTAATATTTATCTAATCCGAGGTTATTCAAGATCATCGCTCTTAGATAACCTTGGATGACCTAAGATGACCTTTATATGTTATTCGACAATAATGTTTGTTGATTGAGATGCTGCATTTTATCCAGCCTCTACCATTATTTACAAAACTGTTTCTGTGCGGCTCTTGAGAACACATGTGTAAGCCAACGACCCTACATGACAAGGATGTAGCATGACCAGTATCGGACTCCATGGTTAAAATACAATCATGTAGGATGCAGATAGACTCATAATTGATTGACAAACACTGTGATATCTGTTTCGTTTCGTCAGCATTTCTTCTTTGACGTTTATCTGCACTTAAGCTCGAAAAGTAGCACTTTCTGCCAATTTTTATCTTTGACCCGACCTGAAAAGTCATCCGTTGATCTGAGACCTTAAAAAGAGATACCAGTCGCGCGATCTTGTCACGCGCAACACACTGTTTTTTTCCGCGACTCTTTGGAACGCACGGTGCGGAGATGGCCGGAGGATCGTGCCAACTTACCTCCCCCCCTCCCTACATACGTTACGTTATACATGACGTAATGGGTTATATATACACGTTTACGTTATACAGAAGATCCTATACGGGCGAGGGTGAAAACCGCACGTTTTTGTAAGATATGTCTGTCACGCTGACTATTCAGGAGAAAAGATGTACGGCGTTGTATATGGTTTTTCGCCACCTACTGAGATGGAGTACGGTTTTGTGCTTAGGAGAGATAAGTTTTTGTTGGTAGAACCACAGTGGAAGAAACCCCTTGTCGGCACTGTGTTTAAATCGTTTCGATTTTAGGTTCCATACGTGGCGCATCATTTTAGGCTTGGAAAATGTATATGATACAGTGACGTGCAACGTGAGCGTAATGATACCAATAGGTAACGACATAGTTGATAGGTAAGTTGGGATACAAATGAAAAGCAGCAAATCTGCTCTCATGAAATATTCCTTCGGCATGGCAGATAACTTTCTTCCTCTGAATGGTTAAGCTAAGTCGGAACTATACCGTTGTGGTATTTTTTATTGTTATATTGTGACTTCTTTCATTCTCACATTGTGTAATTCATCGCTGATTTTTGTCCGCCAAAGAGTCACCAGTGAGGTGTCGAGGCAGTCTGATGAGGGTTGCTGAGGGTGACGGTATGATGAGTCCGATCACGGCAGAGTGGCGTTCAGTGACGTCCCGAGGCAGGGTGTCACGCGGCCGGAGCAGACTGTCCCGTCCGGGTGACCTGATCTGAGACGAGCGTCAGTGAGCGCTGAGTGAGCTCGGGTCTCGGAAGGGCTGCGCGATATTTCCGTCGTAATCTGAACTACAGTGGGACGACTTCTCGAATGTGAGGCGGCCACCGTCGGGCAACCGGCGGCAGCTGCTGTGTCTGCCTGCGGTCACCAGCAGCAGGTGCTGTTCCTGGCTGTTGTCACCTGCGGCAGCTGCTGTTCCTGGCTGTTGTCACCAGCAGCAGCTGCTGTACCGGATTGCTGCCATCTGCGGCAGCTGCTGTACCTGACTGCTGCCACCTGCGGCAGCTGCTTTACCTGACTGTTGCCACCTGCGGCAGCTGCTGTTCCTGGCTGTTGTCACCAGCAGCAGCTGCTGTAGACTGATTACTGTCGCGTGCGACAACCGCGCGTTGCTTATCGATACCACCCAGATCAACTGCTATTATATAATACACATTTGCGGCCCTGTCGCACGTAAAGATAAACGCATATCACCGTTCTGTTAAAGCGCCAGTTTCACGTTTAAGAGCAGATCTCTCCAGTGTATGAGTCCCCGTCGTGAAGCGTTGTAACGCTGGACACCGGTGAGTGGCAGGCGGTACGTGCCGGCCTCCTGTGTCTGGAACGCCAGATGAGCTTCGCGCCGGCTGTTGCGGAACAGAGTCTGCAGATGGCTTGGAGCTGGAAGGCGAGTCCGTGGTACTCCGGCATAGATAGCTTAACATAAAGGTGCGTGGTTATCATGCAGATAATTGGAGATGCTATTGACCAGGTGTGTGTATGTTTCGCCTGCTCTAGGCCGAATTGTGACCCGCTTCGGCTGTTGTACGCCAAATATTTTGGCCCGTTTCGGTTTCTGTCGGCCGAGTATTGGCAGTGACGTCAGTCCCTATAAGCCGCGGGTAACCAACTGGAACAGGCACCATGCTGGGACTGTTGCCACTGGCGTCAGGCGCTGTAGGCCGAGCTTCATCGTGTGCCCGACAGTACGGTCGGAATGTTACCACGTGCGTCAGGCAGTACGGGCCGCGGGCCGGTGGCCGCGTCAGCCGACACGGGCGGGCTGTTGCCGTCCGCGACACGCCGACCCCAGCTCGGCCGCTGTTTGACGTGCCCTGTAAACGAACAGTCGGACGCTGCCGTCCCGCCCGGCTGGGCTCGGCGGGCCCGGCCGGGGCGCCGGCGACAGGCGACCGGCCGTGTCGCTCCGACGCAGACGGGGCCGGCCCGTGCCGTTCGTTTACACAACTGGTCAGAAATGTGTCCGCTCGCGGTGTTGGATTTCAGGCCGGGGTCCGACCCGACGTGTGTTTGGTTATGTTTTGGCGACGTTCTGTCATCTCATCTGCGACGCAGTTTGGCTTGGAGTGGAGCTTGATGACGGTATCGGTAATTTCCACTCGGTGATTAATATCGGGTAGTTGGTGTCGGTAGTTTCCACTATGTAATAAATATTAGCTAGTTTATGGGATGCAAGGGCTGCCACGTGTATCAAATACGCAGTTATGTTTTGTAACTTGGTACGAGATGGTCACTTCACAAGTGGTCGTCATGCGTCAGCGTCACATTGATGTGTTGCAAAAATGTCATTGATTTCGGGATACACCTCCTGCGTGTATGTTTATATTTCATGCGTCAGCGCCACGTGACATGTGACATCCGAACTTCCTTTGTTGCACGCGTGCCATTCCATTCTTTGGCAGCACACCACTACAAGTTTTACATGTACAGTCGGAAAAATACCGTGCACATGGTTTCCGTGCGGCAAATTACTAAACTGAGCGAGCCGATCCTGCGTCCAGAAATGCTACAGTTGTAACAGGGAAACATGTACCTAATTCCCCACAAATGATTCTCAGGATCGAGATAATAGATCACAGGTCCCAGGTTCCAGCTCATTAAAAATCCATATTTTCGTTTTATGGAAAGATCCAGTGGGATCTAAGATCCAACCTCACATGTGATCGAAAGGTTTGGCAAAATTTAAGATCCAGCCTGATTTTTGGGAAGGATTCGTTAAGTCTAAGATTGGCATCCGCGATCCAGGTTAATGCTGTATCAGGAACTGGTATTCATTTTTTCTTAATAGCTGAAAACGTTTCGTCTTAAAGCTTTTAAATGGGAAAAAGCCTCTCTTGTGTATTGGTTTAAGATATATCTTCAGTCTTCAAGTTATCTAGTTCACGTTTCAGTGAGCCTGTAACGTGGCCTCAAAGATCTGGTCAAGATCTAAGATGTAAAGATATGCAGGTATGTGAGATATAAGTGTCCAGATCTTGTCAGGGATTCAGAAGTGATCCAGTATTTGACTATTGTCTTCGTAGAAACATCCGGAAGTGCCCAGGGACCCCAGTTTTGATCAGTTTCGCAGTTCCAGATGTATTCAAATTTGATCCAAAGAACCAATCGCCACTGTTGTCGGAAGATTCCTTGGGATTCAAAATACGAGTAAGTCTGGGATTTCGACACGTTTCTGATTGGAGGCACTCAAGAACGTGCTTCCTGTTATGCAGTTCTGGAATGTTTATTTGGGCCATGCCGTCAATAGGGGTCTGCGTTTTTGGTCACTGTGAAGATGAAGACGCCGATACGTGTATCATCTTTACGAATATGGCCGCTAACATATCTAATGTGACGCTCGTGAAACCAACAATGCCATACGTACGTTCCTGAGCTATTCCCAGGACGTTACCACATAGCTGTCATCATTACTATTATTACCATTTTGTAGTTGTCCTTGGCGTGTACCAGATGCTGTTGTTTTGACGATATGTGAGCGATGACTGTTATGTTGCGTGCATGCGATTAACCATTCTGCTTCTCATCCATGTGGTTCGGGGCCGTGTAGCCACCACTGCTGTGGATGACACTGCGATGGTTATACCAGTACGGTGATGCAGTTGCTTTAGATGTGTGTATATATATATATATATATATATATATATATATATAAATATATATATATATATATATATAATTTATCCTAGCACGTTGAAACGCATAGCGTTGGTATCAGAGTCCATGCTAAGCCCAGCTTGTTGCCGTACCCTGACCCAGCCACCCAAACGTTCCCAAATGTGGAGTAACTTTGCACTAAGTTCGAAACTGGATGGCGTTGAAGGATCTTAATCGTGTCGTACAGCTCCATGACACGGTCGCCCCGTGACCGGCTGGCCCTTCCGGTATCGGGCCAAATACAGGTGCCATTCTGGGACTTAAGGCTGTTTCAGTCAATGTTGAGTGTCCAGGCAGTCTGGAATGATTGAAGTTGGCTGATCACCACCAGGGACCAGCGGCCAGTATGGGATACATCTCTCTGGCACTAGGCATCGTTAGCGTCCGTTGACTTCATTGGCATTTGAAGGCGTGTGTCCGTGATATGAAGGGCCACGTTCCCCTCCCCGTCATGGCACGAGTTTCCATTGTCGTCGTCTGAATGCGTTCCGCTATGGAGAGCGGCCTCAGTGATGTGACGCTCTGCCGCCCGCGCGGGCTGAAGGCCGAGGACGTGTCCCCGCTCCGGCCGACCGCCACTGGCCGGACCGTCCTCCCTCTGTGGCCGCCACTGGCCGGACTATCCTTCCCCTGTGGCCGCCACTGGCCGGACCGTCCTCCCTCTGTGACCGCCAGTGACCGGACCGTCCTCCCTCTGTGGCCGCCAGTGACCGGACTGTCCTCCCTCTGTGGCCGCCAGTGACCGGACTGTCCTCCCTCTGTGGCCGCCACTGGCCGGACTGTCCTCCCTCTGTGACCGCCACTGGCCGGACTATCCTCCCTCTGTGGCCGCCACTGGCCGGACTACCCTCCCTCTGTGACCGCCAGTGACCGGACTGTCCTCTTTCTGTGGCCGCCACTGGCCGGACCGTCCTCCCGCTGTGACCGCCAGTGACCGGACTGTCCTCTTTCTGTGGCCGCCACTGGCCGGACCGTCCTCCCGCTGTGACCGCCAGTGACCGGACCGTCCTCCCTCTGTGGCCGCCACTGGCCGGACTATCCTCCCTGTGTGGCCGCCACTGACCGGACTGTCCTCCCTCTGTGGCCGCCACTGGCCGGACCGTCCTCCCTCTGTGACCGCCAGTGACCGGACTGTCCTCCTCCTGTGGCCGCCACTGACTGGGCTGTCCTATCTCTGCTGGCAGGAGGTTGTGGAACTGAAGGAGCAGGTGCGTGACCTCATGTTCTACCTGGAGGCGCAGCAGAAGATCGCCACCTCGCCCGGCGCGCTGCAGCAGGAGCTGGCCGAGGGCAACATCGTTGTCCCGGACCTGCCTCCCGCCAGCAAAACGGGCGCGCGCAGGAAGAAGCGCTAGCGGCGGCGTCCGGCCGAACGGTGTCGGGAGGAACCCCGCTGTCGGCTGCGGGGGCGCCGCAGGGCCCGGCTGCCGGACGCGCTCCCAGGGTCAGGTCGGGTCAGTCCGTCAGGTCGTGTCGGCCAGCCCCGCCGTCTGCCCAGGCTGCAGCCTGTTGCCGTTTGTAATGTGTGTATCGTGACACACATGAAGTCGCTCGCTGCTAGGGCTCATGTCGCGGTGACGTCTGTGGCCGGTTTTGCCGTTTTGTATGTCATGGCCAGTGTTTGTGGAAGAAATACACTATTTACCCTTTTGCTGTGTACGTTGATGCTGAAAGACGGAATGGATCCAAGCTTCGTGTACACGTCATGAAAAACAAAAACACTTGTGACCGGCACGTCGTGTTCCGAGTTCGCTAGGTCCGAGGGCATTTTTTGCGACAAACAACGCCACGGCTCTCAGTTCCATAACACTTTTTATGTCTCGTGGGAAACTACTTATCTAAAATTAGCAGAAGTGGCACTACTGCTAGTACTAGTAGTAACAGATTTGGAGTGATGTATGGCGATACTCATTCAGAGTAGGCAAAATTATTGCAGGAAATATGCATTATCCGTAATTGTTCCGCATCGATGGTAGCTTAACTGGAAACCTAACAAGGAGGTCGATGCTGAGAGAGTGCGACAAAAAGGTCCTGTGTTCGGGGCATGCATTTCAATCCAGAACAACCCCCAGAAATTGTACTGGCCGCCCACTGGCATCGACGACACGCTTGAGAGCGCATCTGAGTTTCGGAGCTGCCACGTCGTGGGAAAACCCACGTTATTTGGGTCAGTCGTACAGACAATGGGAAGTAAACGTCCACGGCGTCAACAGATTTTATGTGCCCCGCGACGTATTTGCTGATATATTGGTGGTGGCCCTCCTTCCTCTAAAGCGGATGGAAATGGCCAAGTCCATCGTTGAAGGGCGTAGCAATGGGCGACCAACACTCTCCCATCCTGTAATTTCCAATCTCCCAAACTTTTATAGCTTTATGTACGTGCACGGAAAAAGGAAACTGTCTGTGCCATCACCCTCCAACACCTCTCAATATTCTTAACCGTGCATGTCACGTGGTGCGTCAGCCATGGTGATCACCGCCACCGTTGGTGAATGAGATATGGACGTCTGCCGGACGGGGCGGGCCGTGTTTGAGGCGTCCTCCCCGACTGCGGAGAAGCCCAACGTCGCCGCTCCAGTCACGGCGCCAGACGGCACCAAGGGTGCCTGTCAGAGCTGTTTCTGGCCCGTCAACCACTGGACCCTCGCAGACCGGACGTCCGCCACACTCTGCGGCCTGTCACCCGCCAGACCTCCGCAGACCGGACATTCGTCACATTCTGTGGCCTGTCACCCGCCAGACCTCCGCAGACCGGACATCCGTCACTCTGTGGCCTGTCACCCGCCGGACCTCCGCAGACCGGACGTCCGCCACACTGCGGCCTGTCACCCGCCAGACCTCCGCAGACCGGACGTCCGTCATACTGTGGCCCGTCACCCGCCAGACCTCCGCAGACCGGACGTCCGTCATACTGTGGCCCGTCACCCGCCAGACCTCCGCGTAGACCGGACGCCCGTCATACTGTGGCCCGTCACCCGCCAGACCTCCGTAGACCGGACGTCCGCCACTCTGTGGCCTGTCACCCGTCAGACCTCCGGACATCGGACGTCCGGTCCGGTCCGGTCCGGTCCGGTCCGTCGGGATGGCCGTCCGCGCCACGAGCGCCGAACATTCGTCCTCATCCTGAGACGGAGCAGTACAGGGGCAGCAGTCGTGGGGCAGAGCTCCCGCGTCGCCGCTCGCCACCCAATGCTATTCGTTCTGAGATGGCTCAGCCGCAAGAGTTCAAGCGGTTGTATCCAGGCCGAGAAGCACGGGCGTAAATCGTTACTCAGGCCCCCCTGGTGACCGGTCGCCGAGATGTCCTGGCACTGAGGGATAGAGTCTTCGAAAAACGATCCGCGGAATTCTCCATGCACGCGATATGCTTTCCAGGTAAGACTTCAGTTTCCAGGTAAAAGCGTGGGCTAGAACACCAAGGTTTCCTGAATATCCGAAGCTAGATTACAAACACACGAACACCGTTCTATTGTGTATTATGTTTTTTTCATATAAAAATAAGATGAAACATGCTGCTATGCAATGGAAATGACGATGGTGACAGTTGGCGGGCCCACCTCGACCCACATTCGAGGCGGACACCGCCGTCGTGACTAATGGGGCGGGTAATACGCGGGACGATCACGTGACCTGTCTGGCGCCGTCTCTGTTCCCGCGGCGTCTGGCCGTACACCCGGAAGACGTGGCCTCGGCCGGCCGGCCGGCCCGGCGCGTGGCGGCGGCCGCCGCACCGCCGGGGTATCACAGAAACAACGCCGCTGGCCGACTGGCGGACCCAGCGCGCCGCCTCGCGGCAGCCGGACACGGAAAGCGCCACGCCCGGGGCACCAGCGCGGCGGCTCGGCGCCCGCCTGCGCACAACGGCGACGCATCCGCCCGTCTGGACGGTCCGCGGTGTCCGGGCCGACCCGACCACGGCCCCGGTCAGGGCTGACCGGCCCGCTGGCGCCGTGCTCCCCGTCTGAGCCCCCTGGTCGCGGACCGAGCCTCGAGAGCGGGACGCCGGCTCCTTCGTGGCCGCAGGCGCCAATGCTGAGGGCGGCGGCGGCGGCGGCCCGCTCGTGACTAGCGATTCTCTCCTACAGCGCGATCTGGCCGTTGCGATCAGTACGCTAGCGGGTCCTTCAGCGCCGCCCGCTTCACGATCCGCTTCTCCTCGCACTCGTTGCCCCACCAGCTGCTCTTGATGCACTCCTCCTCTTTCTTCAGCACGAAGCACTTGGTCTTGATGACGTTGAAGAAAATCTTGCCGACCATGTTGGCGGCGCCGGAGCCGGTCATCTTCAGGCAGGTGTGGAATCTGGCGGCGGGGATGGCGCAGTCAGCCACAGCATACGGGCCTATCTCAGAGTTCTGCCGCTGCAGGCAGGGTGTTCAACGACCGGCTTTTTTTCGCGCACGCAGAGCTCTCAGACCAGGCTTATAGCAGGTCGGCTGCCAGGCACCGCTTCTGGTGGACTTTGGCCGGTTTAAGCCTAAACCAAGTGATGGCTACAAGCAAACGACGGGGCACAACAAGGTTCAGAGCTCGTGGCGGGTCTGGGAGTTGTCAGGCCTCAGGGCCGATTAAACGACTGTCACCTCATTTAGGGCTACGGTAAACACAGCGGTTCGCGCCACTGACATTCCCGAAAGACGCGGGGCCTAGGCCAAAGTCCGAGTCGGCCACAGCCCATCCACATGGTGATAGCGTGCTCCATGTGACACCGCAAGAATTCGCGTCAGCTATCCAGGATCGTAAATTGGCTCAGACAGCATGACAACGCTTAGCCATTTATCGTATTCCTTTAGACTGTCATTCTGGCAAAATCAAGTTTGTTTATTGGTGGGAGGAACGAACCCCGGGAAAGGGGCCGGGGGCCATGGCCCCCACCCCGTGAGCTGGAAGACCCTCCGATGCGTGGGAAAACCCAATTTTCATGCGTGAAATGCGAGGACAACGAAACAAAAACACGGAACCGTCTCTGCTTTCGAAAGGCCATGGATTTTCCGAATCGTGTCCACAACTGTGTCTGTGCCCCGGAGCATTTTTAAATCCGCCACGACCGGTCATAAAATCAGCCACAACTGGCGATAAATACAAAACACCATTGAAACGTAGGCCAAAAGGCTTTTGGCCACTGCTCCAGGCCCCGCTCACGTAAAAAAAAAATGTGGGAAAGGGAAAATGTTTCAGATCATAACATACCGTACTCACCACTATGTCTAGTGCTGCATGACCCTAACATAGTCCAGGACCCAGCGCATGCGCAGTGGCCGAGACGTCTCGGAACCAACCACGGTGCGAGTGGTACCCTCGGCCGCGTGCCTCACCTTTCGTCGCAGGCACAGTGGTTGAGGGTGGAGATACCCCAGTTGAAGAGGCCGTACTTCTCCTCGAGCGACGAGATCCAGTAGGGACACTTCTTGTCGTGGTGGCGGCAGCAGCGGTCGGCGCCCGCATAGCCGCCCAGCGTGCTGTACGAGGTGGCCGTGTAGCCCTTGCCGCACCACTTGGTGCCCGGCAAACGGAACACGTCCAGCAGGTCGCGCCGGTGTCTGCGGGTCGGGCGGGGGCTGAACCCGACTGGCGCGCTCGCTGAGGGAGCCGGCGGCGGCCAGAGGACGGTGGTCGGGCAGGACCAGCTGGTGGGACCGGGCAGGACGAGGACGTGCGTTCCGCTCGCCTACCTGGTCAGACGCCGAGCCGACCGCCGCGCAGGAGCAACGTCCTACCTGTGGTCGCAGCGGCAGTGGGACATCGTGAAGAAGCGATAGTTGAAGATGCCGTACTTCTCGGAGAGGCCGAAGATGACGTGCGGACAAAAGTCGTGCGAGCGACAGCAGCGGTCCAGAAAGTGCAGGCCGCCCATGTGGGCAAATGAGCGCGCCTCGGTGCCGTCACCGCACCACTTTGTGCCGGGGAAGATGAGACTCAGGTCTCGCCGCGCCCTGAAAGTCGACCAGCGCCTTCTGAAGTTCCTCCGCGCCGCACGAAGCGACGCGACGCCGTCGGCGGCGCCGCGCGGCGTCGCGCCGCGCCCACGGCCAGGATCACCGGACAGTCTGCGGCGCGAGGCACTGGACGGCATTCGACGGAGCAGTCACGGCGACTTATGACCGAGGGCAGGGGGTCGAACGCCCCCCCCCCCTCCGACGGACCGCCAGAAAAGCGGTTCGTCGCTGAAGGCGGTCTGGACATCGGTCAGAAGAGTCTTAGCGTCATCAAAGGAGAGATGCGGCGACGGCGAATGGTCAGTCTCCCACGGACTGTCGGAACTGCAATGTCGCGTTTACAACCTCACAGTCAACGGCACCACAAACCGGGGTATTAGCAAACTCATGCGTTCTGAATTCAGCTTCGCACCACCCAAAGGCCTTACAGAAGGCGCTGCAAAAAAAACCTCGGACGACGTCGAGCCTCAGAGGAGATATCTCACGACGTACCCCGACATCCTTGACCACAAAGATTCGATTCCATGGTTGCGACGCGAAAACCCAAGCGTCAGGCGGTAAGAAGAGTGCAAACCACGAACCTGGACAAGCCGCCGAGAGACCTCAATGCGATGCGAATATACACGCGGCGAGCGTTGTCCACTCCGGCGCGGCTGGATTAGTGGCGCTACACGATCGGGAAGCATCGCTCACGCCCGAAAGTCCTCAAATCCCAACGGCAGCCGTCCAGCATGCATCGCACGATTTCATCCCAACGTGAGACCAGAGGCAGACGAGCGATACTGAGGCGGACCAGCAGGGGGCAGGAGGCGGCTGGATCTGATCATGACAGAGGCGTGCTGCACTGGCCGGCGGGGTAGGGGCGTAAAGCTGGACTGCGTCACCCGCCGGTGTGGTCGTCACCGCCGCCGCCGCCGCCGCCGCCGCCGCCGCTGACGGCGGCCGTGGCGACAGGCGCCCGCTGACAACTCTAACCAGAGAAGGCCGACGGCAGCGGCGACGGCGGCGGTACGTTCACCCCACACACAACAGCCCCAGCACGAGAAACACCTAAGCAACAGAAGACGAAAGGCACAAAAGAACCCGGAACAGAAGATAATACGAAAAGGAGCTGACTGACCAAGCCATCATAAAAAATGCAAATGTTCTTCCGTGGAAGATAACAATCTCAACACCATTCGTAGAGGAGGTCCGTCGGAACGTCGAAATTACGTGACCTTCGCTTACCTGTGGATGTACGCCTCGGCGTCAGCCTTCTCCGAGGCAGAACCGTGCTTCCTGTTGTGGACCACCTTGCGGATGAGCCGGTGGTGCTCCTTACAGGACCGCTTCATCGCCTTGTAGTCGAGGAAGCCGGCGTACTGGTCCGGCAGCTCGGTCAGCAGCTCGAACGTGGCGTTGCGCATCTGCTCCTGTTCACTGTGCTGGTCGGCCGCCGGCTCGGCCAGGCCGGCCGCCACCAGCTGGGCGCGCTCGGCGTCCTCAGAGAACGTGCTCAGGAACGAGCCGATCACATCCTTGCGCCGGATGTACTCGCAGTCCTTGAGCTCGCCCTGCGCCGTGAAGATGGCCTGGATGAAGTGGCGGCCGTCGGTCACCTGCCACAGGTGGAGGCCACGCCTGTAACGCAGAGGGCAGCACCGTCACACAGCGCGCGGCGCACCACTGGCCAAATATTTCTCTCACAGAACACATGAAGCTCGTCTGCCGTCCGAGGCAGGAACAGGGAAACTTGGAAGAAGCCATGCCAACATCAGAAACGACGTCATTTGTGGCAACTGGAACATGACCAGACGGGTGGTGAGTGGTGCGTGCTGTATGGTGTGCCTGGTGCAGCACGCAGCCTGAATCCACTGGCCGACGCGCGGAGTCATCAGCTCGCAGCCCGTTCACCCGGCCGTAGCTAAGCAAACAGGCTCAGTGGGGGCCGGTCAAGGAATGCGGACGCAGTTATCGCATCAGTCACGCGTCTCGCATAACCAACCCCGCCGCTCAAGGACGAAGGCCGTCCTGACGACCGCCTGTGCACTATTATCATCCCGTAATGAGTTATGTCTGCCTCCTCCCCCGTCCCCAACACGTGGTGCCCTCGGGACCCACGCGCCGCGCGCCGCTGCCGAGCCGGACGACCGAGGCGCCGCCGACCACGCCACCGGTCCGGCCGCCGCGCCAGGCAGGAAGCCGGGCGGTCAACTTTCGCCGGCGGCGGCGGCGGCGGCCCGGCCGGCAGGGCGGCGCCAAGGTGGTCCGAGCGCGCGGGGCGGAGCCAGCCGCAGACAGGCCCCGGCTGCCCGACGGCTGACGACCCCCGAAAAATACCACGGCGTCCGGCGCCCGTCCGGCCGGCCGGCGTCCGCCGCCGGGCGGAAGCAATCGGCTCAATCTCGGGACACAGGCGGCCAACGCGAACCCGGCAGGCCAGTCACCCGGCAGGCACGCATAACGTCTGGCCGGGCCGGCGACGGCAGTCTGACCACCAGCCGGACAGAGCTAACTGCTGCTGCTCCTAGGTGACGTGCAGCCACGTAGCCAGGGCTATTTTGAAGGATGGGGGTCCGGACCACATAAAAGGGCCGAGTATCAGGCAGTCGTACCATTTGATCACGAACACCGGCAAACTGACCCCATCAAATAGCACACCTGGAGATTGTGAAAATAAACTTATGTGGCAATGCATTTTTAAGCAAATCAGTTGCGGCGAGTGTCAATTTTGGGAACCTCTAGCCACAAGGGGGAAGTTAAGCAACCTCTCTGGCAACCACCTGGCTACGCAGGTGACGCGCGGAGCTGGCGGGACCACTGAGGCGCCGGGTCACTGCGCCCCTTCAACATTAAAATTCGACATTCAGCCATGGCTTTGACCATAAAAATGGCTTAAACATGGTCTGCCATCCTGACGGTTCTGCCGCATTCCACCGCCGATTGCTGAAAGCATTACCCGACATACGGGGAAAACGTATACGGGAAAACCTTGATTCGCTGTGTGACCAGATAATAATGATTGAAAGGTTCCTCCGTGGATAACAACCCTGAGAGACGGTATCCTCTGGAACGCCGGGGGCCACGCAACAACTTGGCGTTCTATAACACAATATGACGTCTGGCAAGCAATCGTGTACAGCACGACGCTACGCTTTCCCTGAACCAAAAGTACGTGACTCCTTACAACACTAGCAGGGGTTAGGGACGCAGCCAACATTTCCTTGCAAGGGGGCCGGAGCTCGGTGTGAACTGACATACAAAAACCGCCTGCTCGGAAACGACGTGCAGTTATTTCGACGAAAAAAATGCGGGACCATGGGGTCCCGCCCCCCTCCCCCTTTGGCCGCACCGGTAGCAGGGATAATGGTCTTTCCGCAGCCAGGGCCTAGGAGGGGCTCTTTACTCACGTCACGTGATCGGTGACCACCTCCATCGCAGTCTGCTTGGCGTGCACCCGATCGAAGTGGATGCGGACCTCTCGCTCGCCATCCCCCAGGTAGTCGACGGCGATGAAGTTCTTGGCGGCGGCGGCGGCTGGCCCCGCCACCAGGGCAGCCACCAGAAGCGCGCTCCAGACGCCGATCCTGTTCTTCATTTCTGCTTCGGATGCGTGCCCCGGACCGGCGTAGTCCTTGCCAAATGGGATGCCGGTGGCGGCGGCTACCCATTTATGCGCCGGCCGGCGGCGCGCCCTCGGTGGGCGGAGCCAAGGTGGTCCGATGCGGCGCCGGCCGCTGGCCTCGCTCGCCGCCGATGACGTCACGGCCGAGCCTCCCCGCCGCGGCGGCCCGTATGAATGGCTAGGTGGCGAGCCTCCGCGAGCCTGAGGAGCCGCCGCAGCAGCGTGGCCCACCCAAGGACAGCCGTTGTGGGGCTGCCAGACGCAGGCAGAGCCGAGCCGCCATTACGTCTAGTTGACGGGGTCAGACGCTGCCTCAGAGCCCTGCGCCGTTCCCGACGAGTGAAGTGACCTTGAGACTCGGGCTGGGGCGTCTTGGATTACGTTCCACAGCACAGGCGCGTAGCCAGGATCTTTCTCGGGAGGGGGCGGGGCAAACGTCAAATTTTGTTATGCCACTTGCATATGATAAAAATGCATGGGAAAAAGCAACAGTTTTATGTAACTGGCCTGATACGTCACATGCAAGAGAACACGCATTGTTTGCTTTTGAAGCATATGTATGATCATCATCCCGCATTCCTGCGAAAACGCTGAATATTTAGTGAAGACCGCTTGGCTCAGAGGGGGGGTGGGGTTCAGAGCTCATGTTTCCAATGATCCCGCTCCATGCTGCAGTGACGAAACATTCAGGGGCCCAGCCCCAGCCATGCGTCCCCGCCAAAGCATTCTGACTCGAGAGCACGTTACGCATTTCGATCCGCCGAATCCCAGTTCCCGTTCGGTCCCCGAGTTCCGGACATAGCCGGATCAGTGACGTGGCCCGGCCCGCCCCGCTGCGCGGACCTTCCACGAACCAGTGCAGGTCACGAGTTCGGCTCTCGCCGCCGGCGCCAGGGCCCCAAGCCCGCCAACGCCAAACGTCATGGTTGGCAGTCGGCAGACACCGACACGCCCCCGCGCAAGCAGCGCCAGACCCCTCAGCCACGTCCGCCCGCCGTCCGTGGAAGCCACCCAAAACCCGCTGGGCGTCTGTCCGCCGCCCCGCCCCCAGCATGGTCGTGTATCCGATACTGGCACGAGGTGCTCATCTGCCGGCGAGAGGCTCTTTACGAAGGCTGTGGTGTTGCAATGCTTGCTTGTACTCAGGGGCGTCGATTTCTGTAAATCAGAGGCACAGCCAAGGGGGTGGCCCGAGGAACGCCCCCCCCCCCCGGCCAGCATTTTTATGCCATTGCACGTCGTCTTCCCGGCAGCTGGTTTTCGTATGATTTCAGTTCACACTGAGCTCCGCCCCCTCCCCCCTTAAGAAAATCCTGGCTGCGCCCCTGCTGTAAGTGAATAGGGCCCGAGCCGACGGCCCAACAACCTAACCTCCCCCCAAATGTAGGCTTCTCAATGGCTTTGACCCACCGTATTTTGATCAACGGTAATGTGATATATATATATATATATATATATATATATATATGTATGTAATATATAATATGTAATATATGCAGATTTGATCAACGGTAATGGTATATATATATATATATATATATATACACAAAAGATACAGAAGACAGAAAGATGCATACATTGCTTGAGACTTCATCCTTTACTTTCTGCCTATCTCTTATCTGATGTGGCCATTCTTTTCGTTAATTATCACTCATTTCCCTTCAAAACCGGCAAAAAATGTTGGGAGAGGGGGACCCAAACCAACATTAGAGCGGGGCCCAAATCAACATTGGTTGGGTCAGGACCCTCTCAAAAGAATACAAATCGACACCTCTGTTTTTACTGATATCAACGGTGAATGCTTCGTTTCAGTTGAATGCTTGATGTCGATGGATTTCTTGCGTCGCGCTGGTGATTTCTTTTTGAGAAACGTTTCAGTTCCTATTTGGGAAAGAAACATCTTCTCCTACTATTGCAAAAGGCTAAGGCACTGCAGTTTCGGCAAAAATAGCACGCCTGAAAAGTGCTAAAACTACTCTCTCAGTCGCCGTTAGAGTGTAACGCAAAAATTTTAAGCATGTTGCGCATGCAGTAGGCACCACTGGATGAAAACAGTACTTGTTTGCAAATATTCGGAGATATACGGACCATGGCATGCTATGACATCTTATTACCATATTATAGTATGTGCCTAACGTGGTAATCACCTCGATTTATGCGAAGGGAATTTAGGCAGCCCACGTATTCAGTTTCTTTTAAATATTCGTATGTTGATCTATTCGTTACATAGGCGTGGGACTCATGGGGCCAGAAGGACTTCAGCCCCAGCTTTTTTGAAATTTCACGTTGGCGTTATGGACGTTGACTGGAAGGAACTGACCCAAAACGCTTCTCGGCCCGCCGACTGAAGAGGGGTTCCCGTGCCCTTGATTCGTTGTGTTGAATTATGTCCATTTAGATTTACTTTGACTGAAATAAACCAAAGGGGTATAAGCTGATGTTCATCGTCGTATATTTATTTATTCGTTGATATTCATCGGCTTACACAATTGGCAGGGCCAGAGCCAGATTTGCAAACAGATGTTCCGAACAGTTTTCATAGAGCTAATTATCCCAAGTTGGTAGGACCGTCAGGTTGGTAAGGCCGCCGTTCTATCTGCCCCATGGTCTGAACCATTCATGTATACGTCTATCAGGTTGGATTAAGTTAGCCTGAACAAATGCAGTTTCTGGAGAAGGTACAAACGTCCGGCACTGTTGCAAGGGGTTTCGAGGTGATCCTTGCATAGCTTTGTGCACGGAATCAGGATGAAATAGATTTGGCAGAGGCTATCGACAAGAACGCAGGAAAAACGGCCCGCACAGAACCATGTCACCGAAAACCACAAATATGGGAGAGAATTCAGGTGCGTCAGCTTTCGCTTAATACTTTACAAACTACGACTGTGTCCAAACATTCATTTTGCACTGAAAAGCACGAATGTCTTCGCCGAGAGGAAAAACTCGGTTCGGAATCGTATTTTTTGTATCGCCAAAGTATACCGTGCATAACCTACATATCACTGGGAGATATCAGCCTACATGACATACCAAATTAGCTTCAGGCCTGTGAGATGCCAAGGCTATCAGTGTAGGAAAGTTTCAAAGTCGGTAAGGGCAGAGCTTTTTCCGACAGTTTCTTTCCATACACCACGGCGCTAACGCCAAAATGATTGAAAACTTGTACGGCCGCTGTTAAGTTGTTAGGACCGCTGCCCTTCCTGCCCTTTTGGGCGCGAACACATGATCAAGGCCGCTCAACGTCCCCGGGTCGCTGTACTGCACTGTACTGTACTGTACAGGTGCTGTACTGAAGGCGACTGTAGTCCAGATGGTGGGCTACTCCGGTGCCGAGTCGTCTCGTATTCTCGTGCTGGCCGTCGAGCTCACGTGGGCGCGGGGCTCAGGTGTCCGTGCGGCGGCCGGTGCCGGTGGCCGGTTATCGTGTTCGGCGTCTAACGGTTACACCCGTCACGCCGAGGCGCCACACGCCGCCGGGCGGCGCCGCGGCGTGTGGCGCTTCATGACCAATTCATTGCGGAATTCATGACCGGGAAAGATGACTGCCCAGAGGACGTCTGCAGCTCGACCCGCAATCGTGGAATACGTAGAGGCACTAGCAGTTTCATTGCAAGGTGTCTGCATCTCGTGATGACGGTGGCCTACTTCTGCGAACTTCATCGCGGGAGGGGCACTTAATGGGCGAGGAATTCCCGGATGTGCCAGCGGCCTTGGAAAGGGTGGGCGTAAGCCTTCAGTTTTCCCCGCAGTAAACTTCTTTATTTCATGTGCAGCTGACACGGTTAATACGCGAGATAACAAAAAAAGAAATGCAATTTTCCGTTCGAAAAGGGGAGGGGCAAAAAAAGATCTTTTGGATCCCTTTCCAACAAACTGGTGCCCGGATAGCCCCCATCCTCAGGATCCGCTAGTGTATGGGGTAACTACTTAAAACCATTGTAAGAAGCAGAAGGCACGAGAACAATATATGCACCTGAAAGGAAATATGACTACTCAGGCTCTACTGAAAACCCAAGTTTCTGCCCCAATTTAGAGCATTTATTTCTCCAGGCAGGTCAATCATGAAATTTCCTACATGTTTTCGCATTGCACTCTGTATGGAATCAACTGCGTTTTCTCATGGAATGCCTTTCCCATTTTGTTCAAAGGTGGTAAGGGCCGGGCCTCCCATGGGGGGAAACACGGCCAACCGGAACGTGGAGAATAATCGACAGAAACTGTCCGTATCTAAACAGACATTACTTTGTTTGGTCCGAAACTAGGACGCACGTCGAGCGGCGGCCACCACAGCGCTGTCGCTCCGGGCACGCGTCTCGGCCTTGGTCCGCACGTCTGCCGCTGATCGCCACGCCACGTGGCGAGTCGTCAACACGTCATGAGTGGCGTGATGGGTGGCGCCACGTGTCGTCACGGACCGGGTCTCGTGGGCTGGCACCTGGTCTGGCCGGGTAGGCGGAGACGCCGGGCGCTCCGGCACTCCTGTGACGTCACGACGGAACTGCCGAACTGCGAGTCACCTTCCGTCGCGGTCAGGAAATGTTTGTTTTCGGGTACGGTCGAGAGCTGACGAGTAGTGCACGAGTCAGCTCCGAGGAGGGTTGTTTCAACTCAGACAGGACTTGAAGGCGCCCGTGTCTTGCTGGTTGTGGTTATCATATCTGATGTACAGAGTAGGCGTGACATGCCCGTTTCGTTTTCATGTTCACACAAAGTATGGTATGGTTCCACGAACTGCCTGAGAAGTTTTCCCCGGAATTCCTGCATCCTCTCCTCTCCGCAATGTTTTTCATGCGCAGTGCCTACTGCCCGCCGTCCGCGTAGCATCAAAACGAACACTCGCTCCCACTCCAGTTACGTAATGTGAGGAAGCCTCTTCAATAAAAACCCTGCTCCTTCGTCAATTCTGAATCAGCCGTGCGTGGAATAGTACAGTCTTCCTGTTTAAGCATGCTGTTTAAGGCGTAGTGCGCCCAAATAATCGTCTTTAGACGAGAGCTGTACGGATGGGCCGGAGAAAGCCGCGTCACGTGACGCACGGTGGCGGAGGTCCGTGAGTGATTACCTTCGTTTCCGCCGGCGTCTCTGCCTTCTACGCAGTCCAGCTTCCGTGGTGCCACATTTTCGGTGCTTCCCATTGGCCGAGACGGCCCGGACGAAGCCAATGGCGCAGCTGGCGATCGATCGTAGCCTGCGTGCTGTGCTGGCGGAGCGCCAGAAACAGCGTCACGAGGCAGTCAAAATAGCCGAGCGTTGGACAGAAAAGAGGACGAACATAGTGACCGTCAGGATAACTTGTCTTTTTTCTCTTCGCTGTCTGTGGTTTTGATTCACTTGGTGCATTTTTTCCGATTTTCCGTCACGTCACATTTCCGGCTGTTGGATCTGGATAACCACTCTCGAAAGAAGCTTTGGGACTGACTGCATATGCGTACGTAGTGTTACCCGGAACTGTGATTGCTACGTAGAAGCAGTTCCACAATGAAATAGCGCCGCCAGCTCATTTCGCGCCGGATGACACCGAGTTTGCGCGGGGGCGAGGAGACGCGGCTGACCGCCTACCGCCGGACGGTCGTCCTTCGGAGGCCCGACGAGGCGGCGGCTGACGGCCAATCAGAGACCATGAAGAGCGCCAGTGTCAGCCCGAATCTAAGCAAGAAGCCGCGCCGGCGGCCGCGGCGGGGTCGTGAGTCGACCCCGCAGCTAGCCGGGCTGCTGCCGGGCCGCAGCCTGACGGTGGGCCCGGCGCCCGAGACGCAGCGCGCGACGCGGGCCGGCGGAACGTTCCGGCACCGGTCACGACGACGACCGCCACGTGTCGGAGGCGCTGCACATCGACCTCGGCGACCGGGACTCGGTCGGTGACCGCAACCAGTGGCTCATCTCCAAGCTGCCTGAGATCGTGGAGAAGTGCTGCCGCCGCCAGGAGGAGCCGCCGCACGTGATCGAGGTGCTCCAGCCTCCCGTGCGGCGCAAGATCCGCATTAACGTGTCGTCCAACCCGAACCGGGCGGCGCCAGATTCGAGCCGCGAGCCATCGGACGAGCCCGCTGAGCAGTTCGTGTTCGACGCGGACGGGCTGCGCCAGGCGCACCAGTCGCGGCCGCGCGGCCGGCACCGGGCGGCGGCCGGCCGGCCGGCGCGGCGTGCCGGCTCGTCCAGCGCCACCTCGCCTGACGAGCCGGCTCCGATCGCCGCCGCCGACCAGGACGCCGCCGCCGACCTGGTGCGCCGCGTGCTGCAGGAGATGTTCGGGCCCCGGCGGCTGGCAACAGAGCGCGGGAGTCGTCCGGGCGCCGCCGCCACCGCCGCCGCCAGCGTCAGTGAGAGGTCGTGTCAGACCAGCCCGCGGCTGGCCGGCGGCACGGAGGCGGCCGCGCAGACCGAGCCGCCGCTGCAGCCGGCGGCCCGCGCCCGGTCGCCCTCGCCTCCGCGACCGACCGGCACCTCGCAGCAGATCCTCGACACGCTGACCGAGTCAAACCGGCTGCTCAGCCAGATGGCCGCGTTTTTTCAGCGCGCCGAGCTCAGCGACCGGGTGATACAGCGCGTTGACGCCGAGATCGGACTCGGACCGCTCGGCGAGGCTGAGCTGGGGCGCACCGGCAGCCAGCGCACCGAGGCCGCGCTCAGCGCGCGGTTCAGGCAGCTCAGCGCCGGCGCGCCGACCGGCAGGCTCCGGCAGTGCAGCGACAGCGAGCTGAGTGGCCGGATACGGCGGCACGCCGCGGCCGCGGCGCTAGCCGGCTGGGAGCGGCGGCGACGGCCGGCAGGCTCGCCGCCCAGCAGCCCGCCGGCGGCCAGCTCTCCGGCCAGCAGCCCGCCGGCGGCCAGCTCTCCGGCCAGCAGCCCGCCGGCCGCCGGCTCGCCGCCGTCCACCGGCCGCTCGCGGCGGGCCAGCCAGGGCCAGCTGTGGCTGCACGCCGAGGACCGGCCGTACCGGCCGCTGGTGAGCCCGCCGCCGCCGGCCGGCCGGCCCGGCTCCCGGTCCTGCGACGAGCTGCGGCCGGGCGGCCGGCGCGCCTCCAGCCCGGCCGGGGACAGCGTCGGCGGGCGGCCGCCGCTCTGCTCCCACCGCTCCGCCGCCGCCGATATCGACAGCACCGACGTCCTGCTCGACTACGACCCGTGGCAGGCAATCGAGAACGACTTCAAAATGCTGCTCACGTGATCCCCTGTATTCGACAGTGACGCCCGACGACATGCGCTGATTATACGATTGCACACGCCGATGTACATTTCACGAGCGACACAATAAACACGATCCGTACGCATCGGTCATGATAGATACCAGTCCCGTTGCACGGACCACTTGTACGTGACCCAGCAACAGCCTGGGGATAAACGACTGGCCGTTTCCCGGCAGATTCGGAAAGACATGCATTAAGTGTCATCCGTACAAACCCGCGTCTCGATACATTTGGCACTTGGTTTGGCACTTGGATAAAGCTCGCTGAGTCACTTCAAAATCAGTACTAATTTCCCATTAACACATGATCCACAGATACAAGGAAACTCTGAATGCCATTACCCGTGAATGGTATTAGAGGCACAGATACGGTCAGGGATACCAGCAAAAGCGCCTTTACAGAGTGGCGGGTCTGGAGGCGTACATGGCGCCACCTGCGCCAAGCGCGCCACCTATTTCCACTGCCAGCGCCACTGGATCGGCTGGAACTTGAACAGGTCCGGGTGGCCCCAGTGCGGCGTCGTGGCTGCGAAATCCGATTTGCTCCACTGGAACGGCGGCTGCTGGTCGTAGGTGGGGCCGGCGATGGAGATGAACTCCATGCCCGGCACCTGAGAACACACCAACGCTCAAGTGAGTCGGCGCCGCGAGCGTCGTCAGGCGAGGAAAGCCGAGGCATGCGTGAATCGTCATAAGGTGATAATTAAAGAGACAAGGGGATGTAAGCCGTAAGTTACATTAGAAGACTGCGCTGAACTGAACTGGATAGCGTGGAAAAACTGGAACGCATTTCGCAACCCGTCACAACAATGCCTTGAGCAAGTTCCACAAACACGACACTAGAATCAATAACTACTCTTTCCGGAGAAGATCAAGGTGCCTCAACATGAAACACACAGGCTGCCCACTACCACGTTACGACAGCGCCACGCCAGCGGCACGACCGAGGCGCACCCCGCCGGGGACGGCGTGCCGGCGCGCCGTGCTCACCAGCTTGGTGGTCGTGAGCTTCATGTCGGTGGCGCCGTGGTCGCGGTGGCCGAGCGCGCCGAACGGATAGCGGCCGTCGGCCGGGTTCAGGTCGCACCGCGCCGAGATGCCGTTCTCGCCAGAGTACGGCGGCTGGCAGTCGCACCCCGACAGCGGGTCGTGCTGGAAGTCGTTGTAGCGCATCAGGCGCATCATGCCGGCCACGTCGCGCACGGCGCCCTGGTCGCGGCGGAAGATGAGCGCGCGCGGCGTGCGCTCGTAGCTGAACCAGTCGCCGAACTGCGCCACCAACGCCGGGTTGCCCGACATGTTGAAGATGTCGATGAAGAAGGGGCTGTTGTAGCTGGGCCAGTACTGCTGGCGCTGCAGCACGGCCGTCACGTCGTCGCTCCGCACGTGGCCGGGGATCTGCTCCAGCACCCAGAGCAGGCCGGGCCGCAGCGTCACGTCGCCGCGCTTGAACCGCTTGTAGTCCACCACCATCCACTGGTTGTTGTAGGTGCCGCTGTTATGGCGGGCGAAGGTGGACGCCCACTCCTGGCCGCTGCTGGCGAGGTTGTTGGCGACGACGGCGCGAACCCACTCCAGCACCTGCGGCCACGCACGCTTAGGTCACGTCCGTCCGAGGTACCTCCGGTGATGTCCAGACCACGTCCGACCTCGAACACGGTAACGTCACGGTCATAACACGATATCACGTACGGCTCACATCCGTACTAAAGGAAATTTGTGGCGGGACTTGGACAAGCTGAGAGCACAGGGGCGATGAAGCGGCCAACAGGTTCGGGGACAAGACCGCAAAATAGCTTGGTTTATGTTGCGGAAATGTTTCAACGTCTGATGCAATGAAAATTATCTCCATAAATGACACATAGGCATCAGGACAAAAACCGCAGGTAGCAAATACACTACGCAATGGCTATGTAACGCATGTACGGTCATCTCTTAGGTACTGCTTTTCCACTAACAGCTCTATACCCATGTGAATATATCGGTGCATGTGAGATGGTGAGTCAGGATCCCATCCCTTGGAAGATCAAACCATGAGTACGAGCAATGTTTCCTGGGCCCAGGCCATGTAACCATAAAAAGGGTTGACTTTGCTATAGAGGAGGTACCCGAGACGTAACAACGTTCCCGATTCCCTGAGAAGTGCGTCACTATGTCATGAGAGGCCCCAAACCACGGACTTAGAGCCAGAAGTCAAGGCAGACATTATACATATATACATACATATACATACATATATATATATATATATATATAACTTGAAATCAGTCCTCTTTCTCGACGTTTGTTGGTAAAGATGACCGCATATTTAGCATTACTGAGTTTTTTTTTGGTTTCTCTCTTCATTTCGGATCTTTTATTTCATAGGCTCGTTTAGCGTCCGCATAAAATTACCACTGACCTTCACAGAATTACATTTATTTTGTGATGTTTCGTCTAACTTCACACATTTTTAATGTTCATGTGTAACGAGATCAGTCAGTACAGGTTTTTTAATTAAATGCTCTTTTCAACACGCGCTAAGATTGCAGGCTATTCTGAGTAAAGGTTTTCTTTGTCACACTAAGACGAAAAGAAAAAGAAAAAGAAAATGTCGACACCAGTGTTGGAAAAACTGTCGTTTTCCGGAGTCAAGGAGCACCAAAAAATTATATTCCCAGAAAAAAACTGTACTCAAAAATGGTCATATGCCCCCTTCCCCAAGAGACATGGGTATATCTACTCTAGGGATGCACCGGATCGGGATTTTTGTGATCCGGCCGGATACCGGATATGCCGGATCGGGGTGCCGGATATCCGGCCGGATACCGGATATTATGTTTACATGTTTTTATTTACTATTTCTATTGAAATACTGAAACCGAAAGACTGAATAGAAAATAAAAATATGAGAAACTGAAAAAATTAGTAAAAAATGCCCACAGCTTGTGAGTCGATATCTTCTAGGCCAAATGAGGTGGAAAAGGTCAACTTTGGACACTTTATCGGCCTGTACAGGCCATTCCGTGCAACTTTTCGAACGAAACGGGTTGTTTGTTGGGTCGTTAAAACGTGGAATATGATAACTTCCATTCATTTGGCGTCTTGACTGTGGATTTTGGGTCGAGGTCATGTCAGGTCAATGACCTGTGACGTCATTTCTTCATCTTTTATAGATGAGATTTTGAACAACACGGGACGGTTTGAGAGTAAATGAGGGCGCGACATGTATCTTTTGGCGTATTTTCAGTGAAGGTAGCTAACATCGGTACATCTGGTCATTTCCAGCGTTTATATTTCTGTATGTATGTATGGCTATGTATGTATATACATCTCCGTATCAATATGCCAAACGTGTTTTAGAAGTCTTTAAATGCGTATTTCACACAAATCGATGTATTGCAGAACAAATCTGGACCAGGTCACAAAAACCTGCCCGTGACCTTTGATGACTTTGACCTGAAATGACTCTGGCATATATATAAGCGTCTGCATGTGCGCACACGTGTCTTCATTAGGGTCTTTGAATGCATATTTCATACAAATCGACATGTCGCAGAACAGATCCGAGCAAGGTTACATGACATTTGACCTTGGCCTTTAACAACCTTGACCTTCACTGACCTTGGAATATGTAAGCGTATCAGTGTGCGCAGATGTGTTTTTATTAGGGCCTTCGAATGCATATTTCATACAAACTGACATGTTACAAAGGAAATCTGGATCAGGTCACAAACCTTGACCTTTGATGCCCTTAACCCTTATTGACCCTGGCTGTGGCCTTGGTACGTCCATCACTTATGCCCGAATGACATCGCCTGACTGTGTTCGAACAGCAGTCTTAACCCTATTCCCGGAGGGCTAGACGGTATGGTCGATTCCCGGCAGGGGGGGACGGATTCGGCCTCCCCCTGAGATCTCGAGAACTACTTGTCCGATTTCATCGCAACAAACGACAATCGATTCGCCGTGACGTAAACTTCATTTTTATAAAACGAAATTTTCAAAATTTTGAAATTTGTGGATACAGGGGGCAAAATGTCAAAATGGGGGTACTTTTGGACTTCTTATAACTCCATTGTTTGTGGACCGATTTCGATGAAACTGGCATGAATCGAGAGATTATGCATAGGGCTTTTACCATGCTTCCGCAAATCTGAAATTTTGAGAAAATTCATGGATGTTCACAGGGTTTCAAAAAGAGGAGGATTAGTTTTCTAACAACTGGATGAACAAAAGAGGCAAACACCCTTTTTTGGCTTCTGCTAGTCATGTTATACTAAACAAGTACAAATCGCATTACAATGTTTGTATAATGTTAGCATAGGCGGTGCCAGGGACATGAAAAAGGGGGAACTGTCATGGTCACACGTTTCTCAGATCAACTTGTGACCTTTGACCTTAAGTGACCTCCAGTGACCTTGGGGTCGCTTGGAATGATCTCGTGTGCATTTAATATTATTTGTAAACGTTTTCAATCATTTGAATTCACTCTATTTCAAAAATTTCATTTTATGGCTATTGCGATATAGGGTACGCGCACCGACATTTTAGGTCATAGCTCCGTGACCCGACCTGATATCAAGCTGAGACTTGGTACACAAGTAGAAGGCATCCTTCTACGTCATATATATTCCGGGTTTGGCATTTGAAAAAAATGGCGCCGAAATTATAGCGAAAAAACAAATTTTGACTTTTGGCCTTGACCTGACCTTGTAAAACGACCTCAGATAAATAAAATTACATCTGCACATTGCTCAGCTATTTAGCTATACATCCATATAAAGTTTTAAGTTCTATCTTTAAAACTCTGTTTTTGGCAGCCATTTTCATTTTACCCTCAACATGGCCAAAAATGGCATGAGGTGCCTCCCAAAAACGTTGCCTGGCTTCGCCCCTGAGCAAAATAGAATTTTGAAATTTGGTCACGGTGCGTAGACAGAATAGCTAGGAAAAGCCACCAGGTTTCGTGAAGCTGCGTTAAAAAGCCAGGAATTGGAAAGCAAAAAACCCGAGGGGGGCGGATTCAGCCCCCCTGCCGAGAATAGGGTTAAGTAGAACGTCAGTTCTTTCACAAAGTTCCCATTTGTCAGCGACAACCGTCGTTTTCATGATGTTTGGCTGACTTCAAATGCTTGAAACTTCAAGATTATCGGCTGATTTCCAATTTTTCTACGCCATTCGACGAGTTATTCAATTGCCATAAATGTCACAAAATAATAGCAACCAGCTCAGATGTGTTCTCGAGACATTCAAGAAGAGCAAGTGGGGGCACAGAAAGATCCCCATTCCAGTGCACGTGTTAAAAGACAGCTGTAGCTGATTCGAGCTGTAAAAACAACGGGTGTCATAACGCGTTCCGGCTGGAAGGTTTGGAATCTCCAGAACGCACGTGACAAGAAAATATTGGTGGTAAACAAGGTTCGGTGCCTAAAGAGCAAGAGGTCACCCCAGGTCACCCGAAAACAAGAGGTCGCCCATATGACCAGCATCCGGAAACTGTCCCGCGGATCACATGAAATCGAAAAGAACGGGGCATTGCCATGGACGACAAAAACTACTTCACCTACCACGAGAGGTATATGTCAGGAAACCTTGGGTACTCTGTTGGAGCACGTCCAGCAGAAGTCCAGCAGAAGTACAACTGAGGCCAGAGAGCAAGTTTCCCCGCAATCTTTTCGTGTGGCCCGCCATCTTCCTCAGGGGTGTGACAAAGCCGGCTATCATGCCGGGTATGGGTAATGTTGATGGTAACGTGTACCGTGAGAAGTGCGTAGGAGATGTGCTCATCCCATATTTGGATGAGGACTGTTTCGACAGGGACATGTTGATCTGGCCAGACTTGGCCATTATGCGAAGAAAACGCTCAAGTTGCTGGAAGAGGTCAGAGTGCCGTATGTTGTGCGTGACAGCAGTCCCCCTGTGTGCACCAGGTGTGTCCTACTGAGGACATCTGGGGCATCATTAAGCAGAGGATGTATCAGGGAGACTGGTGCGTAACATCCAAAGTCGCCCTAAGCGCTGGATGAGCCAGGTGATCGCTGCTCTGGACCTAGAGATGCCGCGTTAAATGCTGGTGCGCGTACCCAGGCACGTGCGTGTTGCCGACAGATGAGAGGTGATGGAGATGATCCATTAAGCAAAAACTGACCGCAACGGTTTTGACTACATTTCTGCAAAGTTTAATGTTCATACAGTAATAAATGTGCTTACGGTATGACTTTAAATACTGTCTCATTTTCCAGTGCCCACAATTTATATTTTTCCTTAATGCATTTGTGTCAGAATTTGAGGAAGATAAGAAATATTTCGAAAAAAGGAAGATAATAAATCATAAGATGAGCTACTGACCGCATGCTGGCTATTATTTCATGTTTTGAACTTGAGTCCCGTTCTTGCAAAGATATGTCCGAACCCTCCCGGACCAATACAGAAAAGAATTGGTCCCAAGGTCTCCAGACCGACTTGGAATTGCCAGTTACATCGACAATCTAACACAACAAGCTACGTTTTCTCCGAAACGGTTTTGGACGCAGACATTAGAGCACCGTCTTGATTGTACACCGGGAGGTTGAATATCGGGCAGTGTCCGGCCGGATCACAAAAATATCCGGCCGGATACCGAATACCGGATAATTTCTAATATCCGGCCGGATATCCGGCCGGACCGGATATCCGGTGCATCCCTAACCTACTCCACCAGAGTCTGAAGTTGCCCAGCGTCTTCCCCACGGTTGATGGTTTACCATCCACAATTGGCCACTGAAGTACATTCCCAACCTACGGCCGCCGTTCCTATGCCCCCCCCCCCCCACTTCCCCCCGGGTCAACGACTCCGCTGACCTACCATGCAGACCCAGGAAATTGGTTTGGCCACCCGAAACGGAGCCGCTGGATCCGTCCCTGCTGGCCACACATGTTTGCAAAGCACCTAGGTAATCCATGTTTCTCACATAAACGCATGGCATTTTATATTCCAAAAGCGAATTTGTACTCCGACACCGGGAAGAAAAGCCAGGTCTCCAACACTGGTCGACATGGTCGTCCTGGGAATGTGTCACGGTAAGTATTCCCTGGCAGTCTTACTGCGTGTTTACGACCGGGCGTTCCTGCCGAATCAGGAACGGCTCCATGATTTGTAGGCGTTTCCTGTTCGGCTCGTGGGTCAGGATCACGGTGTTCTCAACCAAGTCTTACCTTCTCAGAACTTCCCCATGTGCTGTCTTGGTGTGGACCTGTGGTGCAACGTGCTGGAGATGGCACGTCAGTCTCCTTGACAGAGTGGTAGTTGTGTGACCGATATAACATACATGATTCGCTTGAAGCTTGCGTTCTTCATGTGGGCATATGAATTTGTGTACTACATTGGTCACTCGCAGGCGTGGTTCTTGTTTTTTTTTCATGATAATGTTGCCTGATTCATTGCCTTTATAGAAAATGATCAGTCCCATTTTTCCTTTTTTCCGTGAGGTGGCATTTCTTTTGAAGATTTCTTTTATGCGCGTGCGTCTGTTCGGTGCGCTGGACTCATTTGACTTCTATACAACAGTTCGTGGGACGTGACGCCGCGTTCCCGTCTTGGATTTAAACGATATAATCTTCATCGCCGCTGTATATGTAGGGTTTGTTCGACACGCCATTAACAGCAATTTCCTCGACATGGTACATGTAGGAATCCCCCAAAAAAAACGTTCCAAGAGGAGAACCCATCACAACACCGTCCGTCTCCTGGTAGCGTTTTCCTTCAGCCCTAAACACGAAACAAGACTGCCAGGGGATACTTACCATGTACGATACATTCCCAGGACTACAATGCTGATCTTCCCTTTTTTATTTTCGTCCTGGTGTGATAAAGAAAACTTTTACTCAGAACAGCCTCCAATGGTAGCACATGTTTTGAAAAGAGTATGTAATTCACAACTTGTACTTACTCACCTCGCTACACAGGAACAGTGAAAATATATGAAGGTACACGAAACCTCCAAAATGAGCGCATCTAAATGATGGTCACTGGTGATTCTATGCGAGCCCTAAACGAGCCTATCGAACGAAACATCCGAAGACAGAAACCAAAAACGCTCATTAGTACTAAACATGCCGTCATCTTTACATCCCTACCACCCGTTTTTTTTTTTTATTCTTTCCATAAATCTGGTCCAAATCGTTGCTATTGTGCTGTAAGGAATCGGAGCCCGTCCTAAGCACAGCCTGTTGCACACACTCCGACTCCTACACCCGATCGAGCAATTTCAGGTTACTGTTGATTTTGTGGCGAAAGTTTAACGAGCCGCCAAGGGTGCGACATGACCGTGTGGTAGTCAGCTTGACCATCTTTCACCAACTTCCAGAGGATCTGCTTCTCCCTAATATGGAGTAATTTTGGTCCACTGGCGGAACCAGATGGCGCTGGAGGATCTTTATGGTGTGCAACGCCCTGACACGGTCGCCTCGTGACTGGCTGACCCTTGCGGTCTCGGGCCAAATATAGGCGCCCGTTCTGGTACTCAAACCCAGTACCTGCCACGCACCGGACTCTGCTGTCTGACTCCTTATCCACCAGGCCAAGGCGGCGGTCTCTGGGAGCACGCACACGCATCCGAGAGCCGCGTCGGTTCGGTACTTTGCCGACAACACTTGGATACCGCGGACGGCGAGTGGCCGATAGAAGTCACATCGTGTCTGACGGGTTTGCTCTCTAGCCCGGCGGCTGGTTTCGCTGACGTCTCAACACTGGGACTGGGACCCCCGCCGCTCCAGCAATGCGGGACCCGTCAGTCCCACAGGACAACCGACCTGTCCCTCTGGCTGGATGTACTGCCACAGGTCGTTGTTATTGTTCCCGATGGTGGTCTCCTGGGTGACCAGACCAGACGACAGCACGTAGAAGTCGTCCTGCAAAGCGCGGTCTACCGTCAGGGCCAGACAGGACAGTCGTCTGTGCATACAGCCTGATACGATCACAGGCAAACTACGCTACATCACGCGGCCCGGTGATTTCGTCATTAGCCGCGGCAGAGACATCGCGCCGCCTTCAACAGCCTGCAGCCCCACCAATAGTCCTAAGGCCGGCCAATGTCAGCGTCATCATCAGCGAGGAGCAGTGGCCGTCCCAGCCGGCGGCCGGTCAGACGGACCGACCTGGGACGAGATGATGCCCGGGTACGACGAGAAGGTCGTCACGCGGCCCGGTATCGCCGCCTTGTCCGTGCCCTCCGTCGCACCGTACCCAAAGATGTAGCGCTTCTGGATGCGCAGCATGCTCTGGAAGCTGAAACGGATTGTGCAACGTTTCGTGAGCACTATGTTGCATTGAGCCGGCGAACTGCGACCTGCCAGTCGCGTTATCAGTCCAGTCGGCGGCGGCCTGCGTGAGAGGCCGCAGGTGGGCCGATGACCCGCACCTGCATCCGCTCCCAGCCCTCAGCTCTCAGCGGCGGCCTATCGGCCACAAGCCCTCCTAATGCCCACATGCCGAACACGATAGCAACATCTGAGCGGACACAGCGGCAATGCACGCGCGTGTTGTCTCGGCTGCACGCTTTTTACGCGGGTGCCTCAGTGCAAAGAACCCCGACTTTGAGAAAAGCCCACTGCTGTTAACCCGCAGCAGCAGAACGGCGTCATTTTTTCCCACGACCAATACACACCGAAATACACAGGATTTTTCTCGCAGGAAAAAAAAACCATACAAGGCACCAAGATCCGGCGGAAACAAAGGCAAACTTCTCTAAAATAATCTTCGCGTTTCCCACCCACAAAATAAACTACACCACAATAGTACGCAAACACTGCTCTTGGAGTACCCTCAGTCACTAATGACTCTAACATTCTCATATCTAAACACATACCTGGACGTCATCTCAATAGCAAACGCACAACAGGATGTCAATGAACTTGTCTTCCGGTGGCTGGAAGGCCACGCTGCTCGTTGCGGTTGGTCTGACTAGGATCATGAACACGTTAGTTGTTTGTTACTGGGATCATTTACCAACTCCACAGCCGCCAGCGTCATTTCGTGCCGCAAACATCCCACGCGGGTTATCGCCGGGGAAGCGCAGAATGGTCGCTACGTCACAACGTTTGCATTAAATCGAACTACTTTAACCAATACGTCACTGTTTGTTTCTCACACGGCGAAAATACTGCAAGGAACTACCTATCCGTGCTATAGCAATATCAGCTGTGAAATCTAGACAAAATCAGCGAGTTCTAGAGATCTGATCCCGCAAACTCGAGATGACGCCGTCCAAAGGACCTGGCATTTACCCGCTACAAGTGACCCGGGTATTTCAAAATCGAAAGAGGCAAAAGCGTCCTTTGCACGCTTTTAGCGAATGGGATTTCATACATGGTTGTCGCTCGGAAAAGTTCAGATCGAGGGATTGGTGCGGGCGTGTGTGTTTAGGTTTCGGAACGTATAGCGCCCGAAAGAGCCAGCCGATCCCAACACAAGAGGCGCTATCGGGTGGGCCGACTCGGCGGACAAATTGTGGTGCCGGTTTCAAAACGATTCGTGGCGTATGGCCCGTGCCACGTGGCAAGAACCGGACTTCTGCAGAACTCTGCAGAATTCAATTAATCGCGGATGCAAGTCAAACGGGGCGTGCTGTTAGCTTAAGACTTGTTGACGACATGCCCTCCCGCCCTTGTGGGTACTCGCTTTTGTAGTCGGCACCCACGTGTAATCACACACTCGTGTTCCGATTTGGTCTCGGAGACCTCCGAGTGCCGTCAAAAATGACCTAGGTGGCTGAAATTCGGTGGGCAGATAAACCAGCACTAGGGCTATCCAACGACAGCCCACATAATGGGCATGGTCCAACGGGTCACGTGTGGCGCGTGTGCGCCTCTTCTACATCCATGTTTCTTATGGGCCCTTATGGGCCCTTCTTCTATTGGCGGGATGCAAAAGGCGCAGCTGATGACTTGGAAAGGGGAACGGACAGCTAGGCGATCAATTTCAACGGATTCAGGTCGAAATCGGGGTGCAGCTTACACTTGAAGCGCGAGATGCCCAAGATCAACAGCACACCTTCATTGCCGCAAAACTACTACCTGGGTTGGGGAGCTGAAAACTGACGGGCATGAGCACGTGTTATGTGGCAGTCGATATATGAGGCTGTTTTGTATGCCAACCGCTTCAACCTAGAGTGTGCGGGACGCACGTGTTGAGGTTCATCCATTTGGCATGGAGGACTTTGGTTTGGGAGCAGCTGACGCTGGAGACGCCAAATTTCTTGGTGAGCTGCAAAGTCACAAACGCCATCCAGGACAAGCAAGATTTCGGGCATCGGTGGCCATATGCCATCCATGTGAGCGTTCAATTTCTTGGACTTGAGATCTTAAGTTTACGGAAAATTTGAGATACCTACCTTAGTGCTCTTATTTAGATAAAGGTACTAAGGTAAAGATGAAGGGTGCACAGGTGTGCGCGCGAAAAAAAAATTTTTTTTTTAAACCCAAAAAAAAAAGGGGGGAGGGGGTTTTTTTTCCGTGTGGAGGAGGGACCGGCTGAATAAAAGGGTGCATAAATCTGCGTGCGGTGATCTGGGACACTGACCTGCTCCAGGTGACCTGCGAGGTGTACAGGTCGGAGCCGTCCGGCAGCACCTTGATCAGCGCCGAGCAGTGTCCGGCGCCCAGCACGCGGCCGCCGAAGTCGGCCTTGACGTGTTCCGGCCGGTCGGCGGCGTCCTTCAGCGCCACCTCCAGGTCCTCCAGGTCGCCGGCCAGGTTCAGCCAGCTGCGGCAGGTGACCGGCTCACAGTGCGACGGCCAGGAGATGATCCCAGGCCCGGCCGACCCGTTCTGAACGTGGCAGCCATTCACAGCCGCAAACCCCAACTCAGGTGGCAGGTGCCGATAGGTAGCGGCCGACAAACCGACGGAAGTGGTCAAACTCCCTGGTTAAGGGACCGGGAGATGACTGGGTGTCATGGCACCAGACTCGTCGTCACTAACGCACGAGTCGCATCAGCACCAGCGTCAACCCCAGCACGAAGTCGCCGACTTACAATACACTGAACTGATGGGGATTTCACACAAGGCATTTGATTTTTTTGCGTTTTTGCGTTTGTGATTTTGGAGTTTTTTGCGCATTTGAAAAAAACTTGCAAACGTGGGGAATTGCATTCCATTACAGGATTACGCCTCATTCCATGAGTCGAGGATCATCCATGACGTCCAATCATTAATATACAATACACACGTGGATGGTACATGAACAAAAATAGCCTGAGAACACGTTCAAACCTCGTCATTTTGACTGTCCTGCTCCACCCTTTCAAGTTTCACAGTGTATAATCTTTCTAAAGGATGGATAAAACAGTCGTAACGTTCTGTTACGTAGGACCTGTGTAGAAGTGTACATTACCTGTTATCGTACATTTGCCTTAACCTTTGCCAGGCAACAGGAGTGACTGCCACCCCATGAGGTTTCTCTAAGACTGCCCGCGAACGGCCCGACTTCAATGATTCATCAGTTTTGAAGCTAAACCAGCACAAAGGCATGACCGCAAGTCGTTTTGCTTTAAAACTAATCATGAACGAGAAAACCAAATAAGCGAACACCGAGACGGCGAAGACGCCACGAGAAGTGATACTCTCTTTTGCTGTGACATGAGAAGTCACAAGGTGACCTGAAGGGGTCAAATCAGAAATCATGCGAACGGAAAAGAAACGAATTACAAGCTCGTTTCCGTTCCACTCTATCTCAGTAAGGAAAGAAACGGGTGGGAGGGTGGCACCTCCTCCCTCACCGTCGTCGGATGAGCACGTAAGAATTCTTGCGTCCAGCGAGGGTTAAGGAAGTCCTTCAGACATACCCTTTCTGACAACTGGAGACTGACTATATGTCTAACTAACCGGACACCCGGATCTCCTGGGATGGCTGGCTTCAAGTTGACACCATCCACTAGCCCGTTTAGCTGCTGGTTCACGAGGTCCACCTGCAAAAATCGTCTTTTTAGTTCGAGGTTCAAGCAGGGGCGACGCCACGGATTTATGACTGTGGGGTACAGCCTGGGGTGCAGCCCAAGCGATGAGCTCTTGAAAGGAGCCCCCTCCCTCAGAACTGGGTTTCTCCCCGGATTTGGGCCATTTCATTTTGCGACTTACCATCTTTACAATAAAAAAACTTCTTGTTCGTCTGGCTGACATGACGGTAAAATTGTCAGTCCCCATATAAAAATCTGTTTTTTACATTACCAAACAAACTGCCATGAAAGCATTTTGTCACAATATATCCGACGTTAAATTTCGCGGACAAAATGACGTGATAAAATTTTACTATACTATACACTAGATTTAAGAACTTTTTTATTTTTTCTTTATTTAGATTTTAGCCAGTTATATTAAAATGACTAGTTTCCGGAATACTTTCATAAGCAAACCCACTTCAGAGTTATACCTCACCTCACCACTTATGATTGTGGGGTTCTGAGTATAGACAGCACCCCACAATCAAATGACTGAGTGGTATTGGTACCCCACCATGGCACCCCCCATGGGTTGAAGCCACAAGAAATTCCTACCAATGACTTTCACCTACGCTTCAGTCGAAGGGAAACCCCTTGGACTTTTCTGGGATCACCCTCAATGGCACGACTCAACTAAAATTATGTAAGCCTTTGAACAAGCAATGACCATCTTTTCAGTACCAGTTCCAGGTCCAGGTAACCAAGGATCAATGGCATTTGGGTCTACTCACTACAAAAAGCTTTAAATAACAATTCTGTGATACCTTTACCCAAACTACAATAATCATTCAATGTGCATATCCTTTTTCAACCAAGGTTACTGTGCACACAGTAAACAAAATGACATGAATAAAAAATAGCATCTAATCATGATGAAGATAATGTCGGGAGTGGGTATATGAAAAAAGACACAGTATGACAACAGGTGCCCAATCAAGCAATGTGTCCAGTACTGTGTTGAACTCAGGCATAGGAAGCCTACTACAAGGAAGATCTAAGACCATGCATTTTGCTCTGATAAGGATGGGCTCCAATCTCTTCCATTGCACTTGCAAACCATTTGAATTAAATTCTCCTTGTGCATCACATCATTGTTGAGATCATTTGTAAACACACCTTTTAAGCTGAAAAGCCAATGTGTGAGTTCTTCTTTTTTAAGCAATATTGTAGGAACCAAGTCACAAAAGTCAGACCACCAATAACATCCATCAAATCTCTTTATCTTGCTTATTTGAAGACAGGCAGAGGTCACTGGACTTCTCCCTCACACAGACACACCACATCAGGTGTGTAGAACTGTTAACAGCAGGATGCCACCAAAACAATTCAATCATCCACCCAACTGGTGTGGCAACACCTGCTTTAGCAGCTTCACCAAACTGTTCTGGCCTTGTATACTGTACCTGGTGCCAGTAGGGGTCAGTGGCAGCATGCTGTTCCACCATCGAGTTGACCCAGGCAGTGTTGGCCTCAAGAAACTTGTTCAGCTTGTCACACATCTCCTGTCCCTGCCACTGGCAGTAACCAGATACTGTGTTCTGGAGAAAAAAGACCACAAAGTTACACTGGCAAACTGTCCCACTTCTAATCTGGCAAACCACATCTGGGATTCTGCCATTACCAGGAAACACAAATCCTTTCAGGCCAGCACTGAAACCAAATGGCCATTTAACTGGTGTGTAGCTTTTTGGAGTGGCATAATCATCCACAGGTTTTCAGGCCACAGTGCAGAGTGCAGACTTTTAAAAGATTCTTGGGGTGCTGTGGATGAATCACTATTTGCAAAGACCCAACACAGTGTGCATATCATGTTGTACATCATAGAAACACTTTGATGTGCCCTGAACTTACTGCAAACTCTGAACAGATGCAAAGGACAACAAAAGATCCTACCAAATGAAACACAATGATGTTAGACAGAGACCATCAAATTACTGTATGATCAACCCCAAAGCACACATTTTCATTGTGCACCATGAACATAGATGGCAAAACATTAAACTTACATTCCAATGCATGACTATCAAATGTCTGGTGATGTTTGCTTCAGCCAAGCCAGCAGCATATGCCTGGATGGTGTCTGGAAATTGTTCATTGGTCTGCACCTCTAGGAAGTCCCATCTGAGAACAACAAGAAATAGTCATGTTCATTCTGTAATGGTGTAAAAGTATAGTAAAAAAACAAAATGTTCCAAAACAGCAGAAATCTACATGCCCTGAATGGTCCAATAACATTTTTTTATGTGAATAAGACAGCATACAAAACTTGGAGCAACATATTCACACTGGTACAAGATGTAAAATAAAGTACTAGATCAGTAAATTCAAAATAAATGCAAAAAATCTGTAGCCATGCTTGTAAACATATGATAATTTGCAGTTACCCAGTTTCATTGTACTTGTTGGTAAAATTGGCTTTTGCCACCCAATTTTCAGCAACACCAGGATGAATCTCAAACTTGTGGTCTTCATTATATGTAACACTTATAACTGATGCTTCACAAGCCCAAACAATGGCTAGTAAGGCAGCAGTCAGTGCAGTTCTTCTGATCTTCATGTTGCACAATGCCTCTGAAGTTTCCTGAAACATGAAACACAAAAATGAATAGTATAAAAAATGTAAGGCAAGTGGATTTTTGACTCCCCACTATTGCATGTGTTTAAAGGAATGTTCCACCTAAGTCAACATTTCATGAACAGACCTAGCTGGTGTAAAATACTTCAGGCAGCATTTTCCACAAAAATTTCCCAGAAATGAGCAGAAGCTTCAAAAACCAATCTGTTAGAAACTACATTCCATAGTAGTCCACCAATATCATGGAATGAGGGCTTGTGCACACTGACAAACACAAACTTTTGCTGGCCTGTGCCTACTGAAAATATCAAACAACAGCTGCTGACAAACCATGACCAAATAAGACACTCAAAAACCATGGGACATTATTCTGAACTTCTGGAAATGTAGTGTTTTCAGACATAATGGATATTACACATTGGCTTCAAATACTATGTTACAACCCAGTCATTGAAGTCAAAAAATGAACTGAAATGAGCATTTCCTTTGAAGGGTAGTCAGGCAAAATTTGGAATGACAAGCATCCTACCTACTCAATGGAAGGGGAGCCATTAAATAGACAGCAAACCAGGATACAGTGCAAGAGCAGGAATGCACAGCACCAATAGACACACCAGGTAATCACTTAGGGGAATAATTATGGTGCAATGATAGAATAATTTCCCCAACTACAGTCAAGTGTTCAGTTCCTTCACCACATGTCTGGCAATCAGGCACATTGTGGACCTTGCAGCCAGTTGCAGTATCACCAGGAAAAGTGAGGAAGCAGGAATGATTATCACACTTTTTGGAGACAACACAATGTCCTGCCCTGCCCCATCCATTAATGCTGTCACTGCTGAACAAAACAAAAACAGTTGCTAGGTCAGCTTTTGACATCATCAATCAAGCATTCTACAATTCACAGCCTGTGACATCATTACTGAACACCTACAATTTATATCAGCATTGGAAGGATGCTACAGATTAACCTAAAATATTAAGAATATGTTTTGCTGATACCAAAAGAACTCTGAATGTTTAGAAATGGGCATTTCCAGTAAGACTGTGAGAAAAAATGGGCAATTAGGAAAGTGGTTTGGCAATGAGTAAAAACCATATGACACGTGTGAGCTGTAAGCTACTCTCTGATTGCCTATAATACCAAACAGTGTTCCTGACTGATTAAAACAGCTTACTGACTGTTAATGTATTGATGTGAAGTCGAAGTATTGACTACAGTATTGACAAACAGCTGAAACGTGTTTGCATAAATGATCATTACAGTTATGCCATCATATCACTCCTCTGCAGTGGACAGCTCTTCAGTTTCTTGGTTACATCTCTAAGCACTGCGAATTATGTTGCGCTACTGGTGCACCAAATATCACATTCAGATTTTAAACAACAACCAAATAATTACCGTTTTACCACGGAAAATGTCTCCGGTCCGACGAGTATTAAAGCGCTACTACTGCTTCCTTGTTCCTACGATTTGTTTTATTTGTGACCTCGAAGGCACAGTCTGCTGGTCAGGCTTAAATGGTATTGTGCCCCTTCAGGTGCCAGTGAAGTGGAGTGCCTCTGCGTTGCCGCGGGGTCGAGCTACACTCACCACCCAGACTTCCCCAGCAACTGCCGATGTAGTGTGTCTCAAGGTCGTTTTTATCGGATGCATGAGATAACCACACATATCCTGCTAGTAAATCGCAGACAAAATATGGATGTTCCTTTTTTCGCGAATATGATAGTAAACAAAGAGCTGTACTTAATCATGGCGCTGTTGATTTATTCCTATTTCTTTTCTTCACATGCAGATGTCCGAACACTCAGATCCCTCAAGCCAGGACTCACGAAATGGTCTTTGCACAACTCGTGACGGACTGCTTCTCATCTGCGACAACATCCGAGACCACAGAAGACACAAAAACCACTCAACGTGCAAACGTCAAACAATACTCAAAGGCTTGTAAAGATAAAGGTTCGGGTAAGCGTGGGAGTTAAATTTTGCTCTGTGTTACCGTCTGACCTTGCCCTCAGGGTAAAATCTGGGAAGCCGTTTTTCGCACCAATGTCGACTTTTCGAAGTCATCACAGCCCATTCATATGAGTCATATGAACATTGATGAACTCATATGAACTCATATGAACTCAACTCATGTGAACCCATTCATATGAGTCATCGATAACGCAATGGGGCTTCAATCGTAGCAGAAGTCACCATTTTGTCCATAACCCTAGGTCAAAATCTGGGCATCGTTCTTTGTCTTCATCATTTCGTTTGAGAGACATCGCGAGGCGAGTTCACAAGAATGACAGCCGGCGGAGTTCCGCTTATCGACTGTGCAGGGAGTTCCGCCCGTCAAAAGTAATCGTTTGGCTTCGACCCAAAGCGGAGATCTGCGGTACCGTTTTCCGCCCTCATTACGGCTCCTGCGAGTGGTGGCGACCCGTTCTCATAGGTGGGCATCGTTACTAAAAAATGTAACTTCGTTACTCGTCACTCCGTTACTCAAAAAAGCCAGTCCGTTACTCGTTACTCCGTTACTCTGCCTTAAAAAGTAACGGAAGTTACCGTTACTCCGTTATTCCGTTACGTTTTTAAATGCAGTGAAAACCAAGCGAACGCGGGTTTTAAGTCTTTTATGCTGCTTTGTGGTTGTAAAACGCATTCCATATACAAAGGGAAGAAACAAAAAGCGCTTACCCAAAACACTCCGCTAGCTGCTCACTGCCCTCACCAGCCGTTGTAGAGTCGGCGGCGCCGGGACAACAGCCGCGGCGGGTATTCTACCACTGTGTTAGCCACAATGTTCAAACCAACGAATTCCTGTTCATTGCCCGCGGCGCCGACGGAGCGGGAACAACCGGCGCTGGAGCGGACGCATGCAAAATGCGACAAACAGCGGGCATCTATCGACTGGGTTTGATCAACAATGCCTCTCGAAGTATCCGCCCTGAACATAATGGTCTCCGTTCAGAGCTCGTTTCGGTCTCGCGAACTTCTTGTTTTGTTTTGAAATTATGTGTGTGTATTAGTTTGTGTACGAGCGCGTGCGTGGAGGTAAGATTCCTGATACCCCTGACGTTTTTTTTTTAATACCAAACGACGAAGGACTCAAAAAAACATGACTGATATGGATTTTATTATTGTGAAATAAATGACTAAAAAAAGGTGCTTTTTAGTACCTCTTCAGCACCCTTGAAAAGACAAATTAGCTATAAAAACATGGTGATACGTAAGATGCAACGGAGGATGTTAACAGTTCACAAGTGGAACATTTTGGAACGATGACGTGACCTGACCTGACCCCTGTAAAAGGCCAAAATTGATATCAATGAACTCGCTATTGTCTTACGGTTCAGTATATGTCGCTTAAGTTCAGCTTTTAAGGGACAAGGTATTGTGTCTATTTACCTAATTCCAAGGACGTGTTTTGACCTTTCATGGCGTCTGGTGGCCTCAAAATTGACCTGAGGTCAAAACTCTTGAATGTTTTCGTCTCGGTTTGACAAAACCTTTCCGCCGGTGTTTTCCTTTTTTCCGTGCGATATATGGGAGCCGAGATCCTGGGAGGTGCGGAAATCCGCGCTCCCCCTCCGGCCGGGCAAAGGGCATTCTGAGTCCGGCCGGAGACGGGTTAAAAACACTTCATTTAACCCTATTCCCTGTGGGGGGGGCAGATTCTGCTACCCGTGTCTTTTTGCTTGTCGCTCCCACACTGTTTGCCGCAGCGCCACAAGATTTTCTGGCATTTCATGGAATTGATACACAAGTGTTTTGTCAACATTTAAAAAAAATCGGTCCCGCACAGGCGGTTCCAAGCCCCCGTTTTCGGCGGTAATGTGCTGTGCGTGAAGCTGCAAAGTTGTGCGGTTCACTATCGTGACATTCTGAGTAGAAATAAAGATCACTGACTCATTTATATAGTCATACACATCCTAAACAATGCGTATGCACACACATTTTCAGGCGAACGCACACCCAGGTACTGAAAAAATGGGGGAGCACACTATTGTGCTTATGGTGCCCTCCCAATTTTGTTTACCTGGATCCACCTCTGCGCTACATATAAACTTAAACTGGCTTGCTAGTTGTACATCTGATATTTATATCACCCAAAACAAACAAAAGCAAAGGAAATTTCTTATTTCAAAAATCACCTTTCTTGCCCTCCCTGGAACTGCCTATGGTTTTCTATTTTAAATTTCAGCTTTCGGTATATAAAAGACTTGGACATTCCAAGCTGAACCGTGTTATTCCCATGGAAATTGGGTGGTAAACACGGCCGCAGTGACCTTTCAAAAATCCCCAAATTTTGGAGTTTGTTTGCCCCCACGCCCTATTTTCGCAATTTTTGAATTTTTGGGGTCGGGAATTGGAGATCTCGTTCAAACATATTAAATGGCATTCATCCCATCAACATGGGACGAATGCATCTCGAGATCTCTGGAAGGGCGGGGAGGGCAGGGGGCAGAATTGGTAATCTTCACCTTTCGGCCAATGCATATTTTTCGAAGGTGCAAAAGTGGCAACGGCTCATATCATGTTTGAGTTTGGGTCCTCACTTCTGGGTCTACAAAAAACAATGTGTCAGCCGAAAGGTGTTCCTGCCAGTTGATATTTTTTCGGGAACGCAGGAGTGGTAACTCGAATCGCATGGACAATGTAGCCTGTCCTCCAAGTTAAAAATGATTTAACCTAACCTAACCTAAAACCTGCTGTATGGTATGCTGTATGGTATGGTTGCAGGGATTGCCCTAGATGGGCATGTAAAACTAATTTTTTGTTAGGTTCAATTTGCCTTATTTAGCTTATTATTATTTGGTTAGCTCGTATCGGCTGAAGGCAAACATGTGTCAACTGAATCAAAATTCAAGAGTTACCTAACCAAGTCAGTTTACACATCCAGTAGGGCCCAGTGCTTAGAAAAGTACCTGAATGGGCTAAATTGTTCGCACAACTTGTGTTGCCACTTCCGCGTCTCCAAAAATTACGCGTAAGCGTCGGCCGAAAGGTAGATTACCGCAGATCTGCCCCCCCCCCCCGAGTAATGTGAATCCCACTGCCTGCAGAGAATATGGTTACGGCAAATAGTCCAAGCAATAGTCAACAAGCTTCATAATTATGCTTCACCACTGACAACTTATTGTGCACATTCTGTTCTCACCTGGAAATACCGTAAATAATGCTTCCTCTTGATGTGTGCCTTTAGGTTTGAAAGGCTACTCTTGTGACCCTTGATTATAACCTCTTTCGGTCGGCACAAGACATACGTAAAAATGACGTTTTTCCCCTCCTCCTTAAACTCAAAGTACGTTTCTAGATGTGGCCATGGGTGACCCAGACCAGGCTCGTCCTCTGCCTCCGAAGCTGAGGCACCGTCGGACTCCGAGTCAAGGTTTTCGACCTCCAGTGGCGGCGTAAAGACGCCTTGATGGGACATTTTAGTGTCAGGTAGTTAAAATTTCAGGCCAGTCAAGAATCAGTCACCACTCCATCGCCCCAAGGACATCACAGATCCAAGGCCATGGCGGCAGTAATCATGTGCTCAACAGCCTTGAGTGATCTTGGCGGGGAACTGTGTGGCGATGGTAAGCAATCCGTGACTAACGTGAGACAACATTGAAAACTGCCGTCAGCTGGCTGTTCCAGTATAAATGACAATAACTTTGATATCTTTTAGCCTGAAAAATGACGACTGGTTAACTTATAATTTTAAGTCATATCAAACTTACGCATAATTCAATACTTTTGTCCCAAAAGAAACCAAAGTCAGCTGGCCTTTATACTGAACCATTGCCGCCAGCTTGCCGTCAACGTTTATCAGCTGACGAATATTGTCAACAAGTCTACTCCGCGATTGTCAGCTGAGTGCGCGCCCAGCCGCGCTTGTATCGCCGCACGCTATTGGGTGTTGGCTATTCAAGTAGCCAATGACGTGTGCCGATGCAACTAAGCAGGGCGGTGTCTGTAAGGAGTTTAAAAAGTAACGGAGTAACGGAGTAACGGACCACAGAAGTAACTTCCGTTACTCAGTCCGTTACAGTAAAATAAAAGTAACGGGTCCGTTACTCCGTTACTCAAAAAAGTAACTTCGTTACTAACGGAGTAACGGAGTAACGGACCAGTGCCCACCTATGCCCGTTCTTATGGTAGGTTCGTTGGGTTGCAGAACATGAGGTACACAAGCGTTTCCCCCAGGCAGAGATCATGACCATATCGTCTTGACTTCAGCTCACGCTGAGCTCCGTCAATGTCAAGCTCAAGGCCAAGGTCATCGCCTATCCTAAAAAAAAACAGTGGCGGTTCTAGGGTTCCGCAACGGGTAAGGCACTACCATAGCTGCAATACTTCGTCAAGTGGATGGAACTAATGGCTAATCAACCTTTAACAGTTTTCTGTCTGCATGTCGGTCACTTAAATTTGGACAGCAAGGTTTTTCGTTTCGTTTGTTTTTGTTCTTTTATGCCTACTATTCTTCGGACCTCAAAAGAATGAAATTAGACGGCATGTTCCTTTTGGGTATAGCTTGGCTTAACATTTCGGCACTAAATTAGGGACATGCATGAACAATCCTAGACGATTTCATACATTGCTCTGTCTCGCAACGCCTTTTCACGGGCTCAGTTCCTGACAACAGCCATTTTCAGGAAGCTGACCACATTTCCCACCTGGTACGTCACGTAATCCACGAATGTTCCCGTACCTAGCGTATGTCCGCCGCCTCGAAATAAAAACATCGTTATTTTTACTCTGTAGAACGCATATTTCAATACGGCCGAGCATCACCTGCCTGTTTTTTTTTTGTTTTTTTTTGAGAGAGAGAACTTTGACCTCCAGGTCAAAGTTTTATTATGGATTATAGTTTTATTTGTATGTACAGGCATTTCGTTTACGTTCGTCACCCAAAAGCGTCAATTCTAGTAACCCTGGGGCAGGAGTCCACATCGTCCGTGGTGCAGAACCAACGCCTTTCAAAAATTAAGGTTTTAACACGGGACACTTATGAGATGCATCTTTCCCTATGTCTGTCAGCCTGTGCATGCGATGGACGTCATTCGGAAACAAAAGTGTAGTCTAAACGTCCCGTTATCAAACATTTGTTATGTCCAGCAGGAGAGAACCGCATGGCCCCAGGTAATCATATCAAATTTTAACCACATGATTCCAACCTTTTTTAAAATGGTGTTGATTCTTGACCACATGATTCCAACCTCTATGGTGTTGATTCTCGTACGTTTTCAACGTTCCTATACAAATAGTCAAAACACCAAGGTTTAGTTTACCCTCGGCATAAGACTTCATTAGTCAATCAGGGCCCGACCGTCATTCGTAATATGAAAGCAGACAATAATTTCACAAGAAAAAAGGAAATGCATGCCTTCGCGCATTGTCCTCAGCTATAGCATGGACCAGGCACAAATAGCGTAGCCAAAGGGGTCGGTCAGAAGGGTCTTGGCTACGGTCACAAATGATTCGTTCATCCTTTGTCGGACGGGAGGCATTTTCATTCGCACCTATGACGAGGGGGAGGGCCGGGGGCAGGCACTCCCCTTTCCGTTTGGCCAAATTTCATGGCGCTGTCGTGTACAGTATTGCCATGGTCCCGAAAACACTGCATGGTGAGATGGAGTGGCATCCATCCACGTCGTTCGGCGAGGATTAAGACAAAAATAGCTCAAAACAATCTATTTTTATTCCCAAAATCCACACTAATGTAAGCTGATACGTTAAATTTGCCAGTGTTTGTAATTAAGTAGTAAGAGAATTGCCAAGCCTCTTTATCTTAGCTATGCCCTCCCGCCCCTCCCCTTTACCAAAATCCCAGCTGCGTTTCTGAACACAACCATGACATGGTGCACTTGGTAGTGCCGTAGCCAGGAGGGCCAAAGGGCCGTCCCCTCCCCCCGAGGTTAAACAGCCCCTCCTTGGCGGCCGAGCGGGCCCCGCTGGTGCCGAAGGCCCAAGCCCCAAAGCCCATGGAGTCTTCGGTCGCAGAGCTTTTGTTAGGGGTCTCCAGGGCGCCTTACGTTGTGCAAAACAGATTAAAATAAAACAATGATATTTTATGCATGAAAGGCTTGCGAACTCAAAAAGAACGTACTCCGAATATACTTTGTGTGCCATGAAGAGAGGCCTGCGGTCTGAATGGTGGTCAGAGGCCCCTGCTAGCTTGTAGGGGTTCCCTACTGTTTGGCGAGGGTTCCATGGCGGCCCATAAAGGGCCCTGTTGGCGCCTCTGGAAGGACCTGCCTTTTTGGTGTATCAGGAAGCTCCTTCCGACCAAAAGACAGCCTCAGCGCTTGTGAAAGGGCTCCACAGGAGTGTAAAGGGGTTTCTGCCTGCCTGAAAAAAACATTGCCGCCGACGTTACGGGTGCCCCTTACAATCGGTGCCGTTTTTTTTCACCAACCGTCGTATTACGCCATGATATGATTTTAACCACATGGGTCCCCAAAGCTTACGAGGGTCCCCATTGGTTACGAGGGCCATTTGATCCGGTCCCCCCCCCCCGACAAAAATCCTGGCTATACCTCTGACCCTGGTGACCACATGCTTCGTCCATGGCCATAGCTAGTTTTAATCATAACTCTTACGTACCCCAGCTCTCACTCACAGGTCGGGTGACGCACTGTTACAGACAAAAAAATCATACTAGGCGCTGTCTGTAACAAATTCACAGTTCGGATCTACTTGGCACAGGCGAGCTGGTACGGCATACAGACACGTGCAGATACGAGCTGTTCATGTACTGAAGTGGCACTCAATAATCAGTGTATCTGGCGCACCAAAATCGAAATCAAATAGCGTGCTGCTCATTTGATATGGCAGCCATGCTAGGCGTGTTTCATTGGAAGTATTTCCAATAGCTTTCGAATGTGGACTAGTGCTGTTCGCCAAAGGAATATACTTAAACGTTCCCAAAATAATAAACAGGCTGGACTGCCATCGTTTCAATGTTTTCTTTAAAGCCGCAGCCTGTCGTTGTGATGAGAAAATTTGATAAGCATGTTCAAACGCAAATGAACATCGGTTAAATCCAGCACTACAGGTGAGGAAGTGCCTAATGTACCTCAATGGAGGAACCGCCACTGGAAAAATCCTGCGTTTTCGATCTTCGGCACTTTGGCTTTTGTTTAAACGGGTCGCGACGTCTAGCAAAAGTCGTCACTAGTGCGAAAGACGGTGCCCCAGATTTCGACCTGAGGTTGAGGTCACAGAGCGACCACCGTCGGGTTGGTGTTTGACCCTGACGTAAGTAACTTCCGGCACCATGGGGAAATGGGTCTCGGCTGTCTGAAAAAGCCGTGATGAGAACGAAGAAAAGTACCGCGGAGTGTGAAATCCTTCACGGGGGTTGCTCCCTGCCTGGCGGCAACCGGCAGCCAAAGGAGCCGCGGACAGCTGGCAACGCCTAACGGAACCGGAAATTAAATATGCCTATGTACATATATGTAATACATATACCTAATAAAAAATGAAAATAATAAAAAAATACTGCGTGGACTGTGTGGACACTATGTGTGGGCGGTCACACGCCAACGTAATGGCGCGCAATAATAACGACAACAGCGTGCAGTATAGTGTAGGTTAATGAAATCACTTAGTTTCATTACATCCCACGTTTTTACTTCAGGACAAGATCGAATTGTCAGCTTTGAGAATTAAAGCCCTTCTGAAACTGATGTTTAGCATTCTTACCCTCATGTGGTTTGGCCGCGACGACTCACAAAAAAATAACGCGATGGGGGTGAAAGCGGTACCAAGAACTTTGATCTTAGATAATGGTCAAACGGCAAATCTCAGCAAACTTTAGCCCCGCCCAATGCTTACTCTTCACAAGAGCTTTCGCTCGAATTATTGTCCCATGTTTTTATGATGTGTAGCTCAAGCGTCCTGTATCGTCGCGGACGTCGTTGTGGAAATTCCAGCCAATATTAAGTGAGCTTCATGTCAGTCGGGTTATCACCTATCCCGTAAATAATTTTGCGTAACTGTTGTTCCGCACCTTGTCAGTGATGTGGACAAGTTGTGATGATTCGAAACAAGTCGTGATCTGAAAGGAATACGGCATCGTTGATTTTGATCTCATGTCAAGGTCCAACCATAACCTTTACCGACCACAAATCGGTGTTTACGTTAGAAAGTTCCTGGCACAATTCCATTACAGGAAACCTGAAATTGTTCATATTTCATACAGCATTTAGCATCTCCGAGCCTGACGTAGCTTTTCGACTAGCTAAAGGGTGATGCCTTAATAGTCTGTTGATGTTGTGCGACTCGCTCCCATCAGGTAGTCTGAGAGATACCCAGGGATGGATTCAGGATCTTGTCAAGAGTGGCGGGCCGATTTTTTAGGTGCGCTAAAACGATACTGTGAGGCACCAAAATCTCACCGAAAGGGCGTCAAAATTTCGCCAGGACTGCGCCAGTTCGTAGTAACGCGTAAATCAAGCAAAACGTTCACCTGTATGTGACTGGCGGAGTCTAAACGACCCACGCGGGCGTTTTGGCCCGTGCGCGCTGGAAAGCGGAATGCCCATATTACATGTAGATATGTTATACATAGGTATATTTATAGGTATGTACTACATTACGGCCGCTTCCTCAGTGTTACAAAAGAAAGGCGTCCATGTCCTATTGCAAGAGCGCACGTTACCGCATGTGCTGTTTAACGATAGAGCGCCTTTGTATCAACGTTCGTCCGTGAAAAGGAAAATGAATTAAGCACCAGTCTGGGCGTAAGGTCTGGTTCTGTGTTTCATTGTCACAAGGGAGCTATTGTAACAAAAGGGCAACCATCACCGAAACGCTGGTGCCTCTTCGATATTACTAAGACGTTATTGTGAACAATGAGGTGTTGTGATCCTTCACCACGTTGCCCTTGTGTCTCAGAGGCGTCTTTTGAATGATTGGGCACCCATATTCCATCACAAGGACGCCTTCTTGTTACCACAGCCAGGGACGGCGGATTGCATTTTCGGCTGGGGGGGCAAGCTCTGTCGGATCAACAGCCGACCTCGTTTGGGTTACCTTCTTCCCCCATCCCGAAAAAAAAACAACTGAACTTCGTTCTTTTTGTTATCGCCCAATTTTTCTTTCAATAAGCAAACCTTTTTCCAGGTTTTGGCGCTAGTGCATACTTGTGTTCTCCAACATGCGTTGATTTTTCTGTTCAGGTCTGTACCCATTGCCATTTTTCAGGTCTTTGACTTTGGGTATCCATCTTCAAAATGGCGAATGATGCAAACTTCTGCTTGTTATGATGTTTGCGTTCACATCACGAGTTCAACATTATTATGAAATACATTTGTAAACGGTTGAAAGGCAATTTTCTCCCACAACGTTAAGTTATAACTCGACGCTTAGTAACAAAGCTCTTACAGACTATCATACGAGAACGAACTCATTATCTCAAGTACTTGCCAAAGCAGCTTTGCCTGTCCCCCACACACACATTACTTAATAATGCCAGCGCCAAATCTCTCACATAATGGATCAGGGGCGTAGCCAGGATTCCGCCCAGGGGGGAGGGCCAATCGGATCAAGGGGACCCTCGAAACCAATGGGAGCCCTCGCCAAGGGCGGATCCAAGATTTCGTTAAGGCGGGGGAGGGAGGAAGAGGCAAATGGTCAGCGCGGGGCCCCCATTTTTTGCCCTCCAGGTATGGAAAATGATGTATTTCTGCTTTTTACGATATAAGGTGACCAAAAAATTGGAACGCGTCATCTTATTTGAGAAAATTCTGCGTTTTGTTTCCGAACACAGTGCCCGAAATATGACAAAAAAGGCGAGATTTTAGGCGGCTCCGTCCCTCCCTTCATTTGAAATGTCGTGTCTGTATCTGGTTCAGGAGCCCGTCTGTCCCCCCCCCTCCCAATCCCGTAGCTTCTGGATTTTTGTTAGTTTAGGTTAGTTTAGTCTAGTTTAGTTCAGTTAAGGTCAGCTTAGTTTAGGTTCCCTCTTGCAATTACAGGGGCACTTTTGGTGGTCTCGGGGAGTCTGCCGTGTCAGGATCCTCTAGTGGTCTCAGGCTCCTTTTACCAATTTACGTGTCCCGCGGGACGTCTAAGGTGCTCCTTTGGAACTTCCCCATCTAGTAGTTTCAGGGACGCTTAAACCGTCTCGGATTCCTTCCTGTTGTCCCTGAGACGTTTTTGCCGTCTAAGGAGCCCCTCAGGCTCTAAAAAGGGTCCTGTGTAACCCTCTCTCTGCTGTGACAGGGGCGCCTCTTGCAATCGTCTAAGTCCTTTGGCCGTTTCACGAGCAGTCTGGACGTCTCAAGGTCTATAGTTTCAGGGGCCCCTCTGGTCGTCTCAGTGGCCCCTATTGCTAGAGACTTTTAGTTAGCAGTCTCAAAGGTCCCTCTCTAGCAGTTTCAGTGGACCCCCTGCAGTCCTGGATACCCCTCTTATCGTCTCTGGGAAACATTTTTGCCATCTCAGGACCCTCTGACAGTTACAAAATACCCTTTGGCAATTCCAGGGCCCCTGTGCAGTGTCATAGACCCTCTGCACGCCCCCGGTGGTCCCCATGGCTGTATCAGGGGTCTTCCTCTGTTACATGAGGTATATCTGGCAGTCTTTTAGGACCCCTCTAGCCGTAACAGCCCTAGCCGTTTTGTTGGCGCTTCATGGGCCTCGCTGACAGTCTCAGGGGGATCTTGCCCGTGCCAGGAGCTCACTTATTACATTCGGGGACCCTCTATCCGCCCAGCGCCCCCATGAAGCCCAAATACCTTTTCAGAGGCACTCTTATCGTCATTGTCTCGCAGGGGTCTTGGGACATTTTTGGCGTTCTCAGGGGTCATCTGCGGTGTACAGGCCCATCTTGCCGTCCCAGAAACCACCTGACCTTCCCGGGGACCCCTGACAGCATCAAGAACCCCAAAGGTTTCAAAAAGGCTAATGTAGCCCATTTGTGGGTCCTCTCGAGACTGAGTAGGTTATCGACGAATCCCCGTTCAGTGGGCCCCTCTGGCTGGCCAGGGTCTCCTTATGCCGTGCCAGGCGCCATCTAAAGTTCTTTCCGTCTCAGGTGGCTCTCTGGCAATGTTAGCGGTCTCATGGACCCTTTGCCGTGTTGGGGCCCCTTGCAGTCCCAGGGACCCTCGAAGGATTTCAAGGGCCCTTCTTCCTATCTTAGGGGCCATCTTACCGTGTCAGGGTCTCATTAACCCTCCCGGAGGCCCTCTGACTACATCAAGAACCTTCAGCTTTTCACTCACAGGGGCCCCCTAGGGACTCAGTCCTCATCTTGGCCGTCTCAGGGGCCCTATGAGCCATCTGGCGGTCTCGGGAACACTCTGCCGTATTGGGACCCTGTTGTGGTCTCAGAGGCCATTTGGGAGCTTCAGGGACCCTCTATGTGTCTCAGAAGTCATCTAGCCCTCCAGGAGGCCTCTCTGACTACATCAAGAGCATGTCAGGCTTTTATGGAGATCCCGTGAAGCTCATACGGGGCCCCTTCGGGCCTCCTTTTAAGTCTAACAGGGGCCCCTTCTCACTTCTCAGGGAGGAGGGGGCGGCCACCCTAATTGCTTCCCTTTGGGTCCGCGCCTGGCCCTCGTAATGAGTGGGACCCCATGTGGTTAAAATTACTGTCGGTTTGTAAAGGTATCTCGCTGAAGTGTAAACGGGCCCATGCTCACCTGTAAAGACGTTCCTGGCGATCTGGCGGGTGCCTGTTACAGGTCGGCAGGGGCATCTGTACAGGAAAGCAGGGGGTCCTGAACAATCGTTTAGCGGTACCTGTTGGCCAGGGTGCCACTGCCTATCTGTAGAGGGCATTCTATCTGTCTGTTAAGGGCCCATGTCGACCTCTGGAGGCAGGGGCAGGGCCCTATTTCCAGACTGAAAGGAGGTCCCTTCAGAGGCTGGCAGGGGTCCTTTATGGGTCTACAGGGGGCCCTCCTGAAACAAGCTGTGAATTCCCATACCAGCTAGCATGGGTCTCTAAACGCTCATTCAGACCACAGGCCTCTCTTAATAGCACAAAGCCTTCTTGTATATTCGGAGTACGTTTTCTTTCGGTTCGTACATCGATTTTTCCTTTTTTGAATAGCGTAAGGCTGATTTTTCACGATTTTGCTTGGTGCAGTGACCGAAATTTCTGGGGGAGTGAAAACATAGCTTTGCCCCCCCCAGCCTGACGGCTGGGGGGCGGCCGCCCCTCCTGCCCCCCTTTTCCGCCGTCGCTGACCACAGCAGTGCCTTTTGAACAACATGTCATCCATGCTCCATTACATGGGTGCCTGCATGGTGCCAAGAGCGCCTTTTGGACGACAGTGCGCCCATACTCCATCACAGAGACGCATCCTCGTTCTCACAGGGGCGTCTTTTGAACGACGGCTCAACCATACTCTGTCGCAGGGGCCGCTCTTCAATATCGCAGGGGCACCTTTGATCGACAAGTTGACCATAAACCTTTACAGGGCGTCACACATGGACCTCTGGAACGACAGGGAGCCTTTACTTCATCACAGGGGCGCATCCTTGGTGTCTCAGGGGCGCTTCTTGACCAACGGGGCACCCATGCACCATCGCAAGGCCGTCTCCTTGGTGTCGCAGGGGCGCATTTTAAATATGGGGCTCCCATAGTCAGTCACAGGGGCGCACCCCTGGTGTCACATGGGCACCTTTTGAACGACAGGGTGCCAGTACTAGTGCTGATGGTTCTTATTCCGATAATTCGAATATTTGGCCAAATATTCGGATTCGGCGAATGTTCGAATCTTGATTTCAAGATTCGAACATCCAACGAATGTTAGGCTGGCCACTTTTTCATCCGAATATTCGCCGAATATCCGAACGTCAACGGAGCATTCGAATACTCTTTTGCATTTCGCTGCAGAATCTGAAGAAGTGTACAAGCCAAATTATGCGTAACCAAGCGGAATGCTAATTGGGGCATTGCTTACCGATGTTTTTGACTTCTGTACTTCATTATGAATGAGAGCATTACTGAGGGTGACACTACTAAGCTATGCTCTGCCCTCTCCTCATTTTGGCACGGATCTACCCATCATATTTCGTGTGGTGGTGAGTAGCATCGAGAATAATCTGACACTTCTTCCGTGTCTGGCAACGACGGGCAGAGTCGCAGGGCCGGTACCGGTCAATGAGTAAAGTCAAAGGGTGAAGGGACCATAAGGAATTCCCAAATGGTTCCTAATGGTATTTTTGTAGAGCAGTAAGAATAAACAAGCATAACCTTAAGTTCGGGGGATCTGTCTGGGGTCATCCGCAATCAAACAGGGTCAGCAGACTAAATCTCTACACAGCCATGTTCATGTCTTTTGAAAACGTATAGAGAAAGGAGAGAATGGCATATCTTCACCTGGCGACCTTAGGCGACCTCGTTTGACCCCGGGGTGCGCTCACCTCCTTTAACACGCGCACTGGAAGGGGGGTCTTTTTGTGCCCCCCCCCCCCCACTGTTTTTCTTGAGTATCTCGAGAACGGATCGGAGCTGGTGGCTGATACTTTGTGACATTTATGGCAATTGAATGACTCGTCGAATGACGCAGAAAAATCGGAAACCGGCCGGAAATTTTTGAAATTTCAAGCATTTGGAGTCAGGCAAACATGACGAAAGCGACGATTGTCACTGACAATTGGGGACTTTGTGAAAGAACAAGCATTCTACTTCAGACTACGGTTTGAAAACAATCAGGCGATGTCATTCGGGCATAAGTGATGAATGTACCAAGACCACAGCCAGGGTCAATAATGGTCAAGGTCATCAAAGGTCACGGTCAAACAGATTGTGACCTGATCCAGATTTGCTTTGCAACATGTCAGTTTGTATGAAATATGAATTCAAAGAACCTAACAAAAATAAGTGTGCGCACAGTAATACGTTTACATATACCAAGGTCAATGAAGGTCAAGGTCATGAAAGGTCCAGGTCAAATATCTTGTGAACTGGCCCAGATTTGTTCTGCAACATGTCGATTTGTATGAAATATGCATTCAAAGACCCTAATAAAAACACGTGTGCGCACATGGATACGCATACATATATAACAGAATCATTTCAGGTCAAGGTCATAAAAGGTCAAGCGCAACTTTTTTGTGACGTGGCCAAGATCTGCCTTGCAATATGTCGATCTGTATGAAATATGCATTCAAAGACCCTACTAAAACACGTTTGGCACATCGATACTCACATGTATATACAGATATAGATATACATACAGACATAAATGTAAACGTTGGAAATGACCAAATGTACCGATGATGGCTACCTTCACCGAAAATACACCATAAGATACATGTTGCGCCCTCATTTACTTTCAAACTGCCCCGTGTTGCTCGAAATCTGATCTGCAAAAGATGAAAAAATGACGCCATAGGTCAATGACCTGACATGACCTCGACCCAAAGTTCTCAGTCAAAACGCCAAATGAATGGAAGTTGTCGTACTCCACGTTTTAACGGCCAAACAAACATCCATTTCTCGTTTCATTCGAAAAGTTGTACGAAATGGCCTGTACGGGCCCAGAAAGTGTCCAAAGTTGACATTTCCGACCCCATTTGACCTTGAAGATCGCAAGTAAGATCACCTAAAATCACGAAAATTGCACACAATGTAAATCGTTATAGTCTCACTCAGTCCATAAAATTTCATATCTCTAGTTCTTTCCGTTGCCGAGATCAAAGGGGGACACTTTTAGACCCCCCTTCCAGTGCGCGTTAGTACGAAACCCCCTTCCACTGCGCAGGTTACTGGGGTGCCAAGGGCGTCGACCACGCTCGTTGACTCGGCAGTCGGCTCCCTGCCACGTGCTTGTACATCGACAGTAGAGTAAAAAATACGTGACAATGTTCTGAATCCTATTCCCGAGAGAGGGGGATGAATCCGCCTCCCTCGGGTTTTTTGCTTCCCAGTCCCATGTTTTTTGACGCAGCTTCACGAAACTTGGTGACTTTGCCTAGCTATTCTTTCTACGTACTATGACAAAATTTCGAAGTTCGAATTTGTTCAGGGGCTGAGCCAGGCAACGTTTCTGGGAGGCACATCAGGCCATTTTTGGTTTTGTTAAGGGTAAAAGGAAAGTGATTGCTAAAAATAGTGTTTTTAAGATAGAACTTTAAGACTTTATACTGATGTATAGCTAAATAACTGGGTGACGTACAAATGCAATTCTGTTTATTTGAGATCACTTAAGAAGGTCAGGTTAAGGTCAAAAATCGAAATTTGGTTTTGTAGTAATAATTTCAGTGCTATTTTTTCAATGCCAAAGCCGGAATACATATGATGTAGAAGGGTGCCCTCTACTTGCGTATGAAGTTTCAGCTTGATATCAAGTCACGGAGCTATGACCTAAAATGTCAATGTGTATACCCTATATCACAATAGCTGTAAAATGGAATTTTCGAAATACAATGAATTCGAATGATTGAAAACGTTAACAGATAATATTAAATGCACACGAGATCATTCCAAGGTGACTCCAAGGTCACTAGAGGTCATTTAAGGTCAAAGATCACAAGTTGATCTGAAGAGCATATGGCCATGACAGTTCCCTTTTCTTCTTGTCCCTGGCACCGCCTGTGCTAACATTATACAAACATTGTATAATGTTATTGTACGAATCATTGTACTACGATTTGTATTTATTTAGCATAACATGATTAGCAAAAGCCAAAAAGGGCCTTAGCCTTTTTTCATTCAGTTGTTGAAAACTAATCCACCTATTTTCGAAATCCTATTAACGCTTATTAATTTTCTCAAAATTTCAAATGTGGGTATCAATGGTAAAAGTACCATCCATAATCTCTCGATTAATGCCAATTTCATCGAAATCAGTCCGTAAACAATGGAGTTATAAGAAGTCCAAAAGTAACCCCTATTTTGATATTTTCGCCCCCTGTATGCAGCCCTTTCAAGATTTTGAAAAATCCTTTCTTTAAACTTGTAGTTTACGTCATGGTAATCGATCGCCGTTTGTTGCGATGGAATTGGATGTGTAGTTCTCGAGATCTCGGGGAGGGGGGACGAATTCCCCTTTGCCGGGAATCGGCCATACCGTCCAGCCCTTGGGGAATAGGGTTAATAGGCGGAGAACACATCATAACTCAATTTGAGGTCGTGTTTAACTGAATTTCTCTCTAAGGTTGCATTAAGGGTGTCGAGTTGTGTAAATGATTTGGGGGAGGGGAGGCGAGCCGAGGGTTCGACAATCTAAGCTTCCTCCAGATGTAAATTTCTCAGCAGGTTAAGCCCACTTTATTTTCATCAACGGAATTTGGCTTACTTTTTTTACTATTTATGAAATAAAAATTGCATATATCCCCATGTGTTTATGTATATATATATATATATATATATATATATATATATATATATATATATATATATATATATATATATACAGTCAAATCTCGTTACTATGCCACCTCGCTACTATGCCACTCTCGCTATTATACCACTTTTGCTCGGGCCCGACAAAATTCAATACAAAATAAATTTACTATGCCACCCCCTAATCTCGCTACTATGCCACGATTGTGTGTGTTGTATTTTCGAATTCAATTTTTTTTTCAAATTCAGCCCACAATGTCAGCTCAGAAGCGCAAGCGAACCGACTTTACGCTGAAGGACAAAAAGGAGATCATCGATGCCGCGAAGAAGGAGCCGAATCAGTCCAAGCTGGCCAGGGAGATGAACAAGAAATGGGGCGTCGAAGTTAAGAGAACCACCGTGAAGGGCATTCTCAGCAAGAAGGATGCAATCGAGGCGGCCATCAAAGCTGGAGTTCCATCGAAGCGCATGAAGCTGACGCAGGCTCACGACCCGAAGCTCGATGAGGGGGTGCTCATGTGGCTGAAGCAAGCAAGAGGACGGAATCTGCCAGTCAGTGGCGATCTGATCAAGGAGAAGGCGATGAGACTGGCGGACGTGATGCACATCCCGGACTTCATTGCGAGCGACGGTTGGCTGGACAATTTCAAGAAGCGCCACGGCATCACGTTCAAGACAGTGCAGGGCGAAGCTGGAGCGGTGGATTCGCAATCCCTTCTTGAGTGGCAACAACAGGTTCTCCGGTCCTTGCTCGGGCAGTTCTCCGCAGACGACGTCTTCAACCTGGACGAGGCTGGACTCTTCTGGCAGCTGTTTCCGAACAAGACCATGGCTTTCAGGGGAGAGCGGTGCACTGGAGGAAAGAGAAGCAAGCAAAGGATCACTCTTCTGGTCGGGGCAAACATGAGCGGCAGCGAGAAGTTCCCTCTTCTGGCGATCGGCAATTCCAAGAGACCCCGTGCCTTCAAGAACAAGGAGATCCCGGTCAAGTACAAGGCGAACTCGAAGGCGTGGATGACGGCGGAGCTTTTCGAGGAGGTGTTGCGTGCGTGGGACGGACGACTCGGCCAGCAGGGACGCAGAGTGCTGCTCTGTCTCGATAACTTCTCTGGCCACCCTCCCGAGCTCCAGCTGGACAACATCCAACTGGTCTTTTTCCCCCACCAAACACGACAGCCAATTCTCAACCAATGGATCAGGGAATCATAGAGAACCTCAAGCGCCACTACAAGAAGTTCCTGCTGTGCCGCCGGCTCGAGGCCATGGACAAGGGAAAGGAGTTCAAGTTCACATTGCTCGACGCTCTACACGTCGCCCCGCGTGCTTGGGAGCAGGTCAGCGAGTCGACGATCAGGAACTGTTTCGCGAAGGCCAAGTTCATCGAAGAGGAGATCCAAACTGAGCCAGAGGATGCTGAGCTGCTCGAGATCTGGGAAGCTCTGCCTGCCGAGGAAAAGTTGCACGAGAACGAGGAGATCGAGCTGTGTGACTTTCTCGAAGCCGACGAGCGCCTCGCGACTGGCGGGTCTTTCACGAGATCACGAGCTGGAGGAGATTGCTGAGGAGATGCTGCGCATGGAGCACCGTCCGGAAGTTCATGCAGCAGAGAAGGGGGAAGCCCGGTGTGATGCAAGCGTGCGATCGGCTAGACAACGAGATGCACGAGATCCGCCGAAAGAAGATGCGCCAGCCGACGATTCTTGAGAGATTTGGGTTGAGCTGATGGGTAACTTGAGAGAATAAAGCCATTTTACAAACCCTCGTTACTATGCCACTCTCGCTACTATGCCACTTTCGCTCGGTCCCCACGGGTGGCATAGTAACGAGATTTGACTGTATATATCTTTATGTATAGAAAATACGAAGACAGATACATCACTTTCAGCCTTATTCTGTACATTCTGTCTATCCCTTCTCTACCGCGGCCGTTTTTCCGTTATTGACCATTTCCCTTAACCCTATTCCCGGAGGGCTAGACGGTATGGCCGATTCCCGGCAGGGGGGGCGGATTCGGCCCCCCCCCTGAGATCTCGAGAACTACTTATCCGATTTCATCGCAACAAACGGCAATCGATTTGCCGTGACGTGAACTACATTTTTATAAAAAGAAATTTTCAAAATTTTGAAATTTGTGGATACAGGGGGGCAAAAATGTCAAAATGGGGGGTATTTTTTGACTTCTTATAACTCCGTTGTTTATGGACCGATTTCGATGAAACTGGCATGAATCGAGAGAATATGGATAGGGCTTTTACCACGGGCATGCAAATTTGAAATTTTGAGAAAATTAATGAGCGTTCACAGGGTTTCAAAAATAGGGGGATTAGTTTTCTAATAACGGAATGAGCAAAAGAGGCCAAAACACTTTTTTAGCTTCTGCTAGTGATGTTATGCTAAAGAAGTACAAATCGCATTACAATGTTTGTATAATGTTAGCATAGGCGGTGCCAGGGACATAAAAAAGGGGGAACTGTCATGGTCACACGTTCTTCAAATCATCTTGTGACCTTTGACCTTAAATGACCTCCAGTGACCTTGGGGTCACCTGGAATGATGTCGTGTGCATTCAATATTATCTGTAAACGTTTTTAATCGATTGAATTCACTCTATTCCAAAAATTTCATTTTTTGGCTTTTGCGATATAGGGTACGCGCACTGACATTTTAGGTCATAGCTCCGTGACCCGACCTGATATCAAGCTGAAACTTGGTACACAAGTAGAGGGCATCTTTTTACGTCATATGTATTCCGGGTTTGGCATTTGAAAAAACGGCGCCAAAATTATTGCAAAAAAACAAATTTTGACTTTTGACCTTGACCTGACCTTGTAAAGTGACCTCAGATAAACAAAATTACATATGCACATTGCCGAACTATTTAGCTATACATTCATATAAAGTTTTAAGTTCTATCTTAAAAACTCTGTTTTTGGCAGACATTTTCCTTTTACCCTCTACATGGCCAAAAATGACCTGAGGTGCCTCCCAAAAACGTTGCCTGGCTCCGCCCCTGAGCAAAATAGAATTTCGAAATTTTGTCACGGCGCGTAGAAGAAATAGCTAGGAAAAGTCACCAAGTTTAATGAAGCTGCGTTAAAAAGCCTGGAATTGGCAAGCAAAAAACCCGAGGGGGGCGGATTCCGCCCCCCCTGCCGGGAATAGGGTTAAAACCGGCGGAAAATGCGGGGGGGCAAACCAGCACTGGGAGCCCAAATCAAATCAAAAATCAAATGAACACTGGAGAGCCCGTGTCCCCCCCTTTCAAAAGAATACAGGTCGACACTGCTGGGCTGCATTATTACGACACTTCCAGACGTAAGCGGCGGAACGGGGGGGGGGCACGGGAGCATCTTGCTACCCCCGCCCGTAAATGGTCAAATTTAACATTATCCTATGACGCTGCACGGAAAGAAATGGCTCGACAAGTAGCCGGTGCTCCTTTTCCCGGAATACGTTCCGCCTGTAATGCTTTAAGGTGAGTTCCACGTCCGCCGACCAGTCGACGGGCAGCCACCGCTACCCATGTTGCATCGGCGATTGGCTTTGCTGTTACGCTGTTACGGAGCTAATGCGTAGAGGAAACAGTATACATCAATCTGAGGCTTCAGTCTGCATCGGACTGATAGTTTGCGATATTTAGCACCATTTACCTGCGCGTTGTACGGCTGCTGACCGTCTGCCAAACCTTCAGTCGCGTCTCGGCGGTCGCTGCAGTCAAATTGCCGTTGTCACACGTTTTCGGACTGGAGCGCTCTACTTGGTTTATAAAGCCTTGGTTTGACCTGACCCGGGAGTCGTGGACTGGGCCATATGCCTTCAACATGTGCGTAGGGAACAACAAACGTGCGTAGGGAACTTGTTTGAAGTTGGTCCGAGATATATTGAAACCATTTCTTTTCATGGAACACTAGAGGGCCGACATTAGAATGCCCTAAAGCTAGAAAGGCCACCGCACTACTTGCCTGATCACCTCCTGTAAACATGCTGACTCCCACCAAATAACATGGCAGGACTTTGGATGGTCCTGACTGACCTAGTTCAGTGTATTTTAGTGCACAGATATGTAAGACATGTTTACACAGGCAAGTTAAGGTGCCACGCTCGAACAGAAAAACTTGCTTTCATCGCATTTTGCTGCCATTCTCACCACATTTCATTTTCCAGGCCTCCTGATGCTAGCAGCTTGGCTTTCTAAAGCAGTTTTGCACTCAAGCACCACGGCCAGACACCTTCCCGTGCAGAAGTAACCCCCACCCCCTGCGACGTCTGTGTAGGCATCTGGGCACCCCCAGATGACCGCATACTTGTCCGGCGGCTCATGGTGCCCCGGGGTCGAGAATCTAGGTCTGTGGGGGTGGCGGGATGACGGCGTCGTCTGTCAATTCCGTGTGTGTTTGGCGTGGAGATAACGCGGCGCCTCGGCCGAGCGTCAGTCGTCAATCACCGCCGCCCGGCCAACAAACCGTGCCTGGCCGGCCTCGCCGGCCAGACCTGACCACACTGACCACACCAGTCGTCAATCACTGTCGCCCGGCCAACAAACCGTGCCTGGCCGGTCTCACCGGCCAGACCTGACAGGACTGACAAGACCAGTCGTCAGTCACTGTTGCTCGGCCAACAAACCGTGACTGGCCGGCCCTCGTCGACCAGACCAGTCGGCAGTGATAAAACCAGACTGACCAGACCAGCCACGACTGATTAAACTAGACTGAACAGACCAGCCATGATTGACTAGACCAGCTCTGACCGACCAGACCGGACGTGATTGACTGGACCACCCATGAATGACCAGTCATGACTGACCATACCAGCCGTGACTGACCGGACTGGCCTGACCAGACCAGACTAACCGAACCACACTGACCAGACCTGACTGGCCACACCAGACTGACTGGACTAGGCTGACCAGACCAGGCGTGATTGATAGCCCCGGACTTACCAGACCAGTCATGACTGACTAAACCGGACTGACCGGACCAGCCGCGATTCATCATACCAGCCGTGACTGACCAGACCAGTCCCGCATGACAAACCTGAAAAACCACAGCGTCCTGATCGGACGGTTTTGAGAATTCACAATACGATACTACGATAGACTAGCAGTGACTGACCAGATCAGCCGCAACTGACTGGCCACGACTGACTAGATCTGACTGACCAGACCTGACTGGTCAGACCAGACCAGACCAGGCCTGATTGACTAGACCTGATTGACGAGATCTGACCGACCGGACCAGCCGTGACTGACCATCAGTGACTGGCCATCCGTGATCAACTGGCTCTGGCTGATCATTCGCGACCGAGCGTCTGTGTGGCCGAACAAGGGTAGCCGAAAATACGCGGTGAATTTATATAATCGTTTTATTGTTAACAGCTGCATCCATGTCCCATTGCAGCTGCCTCAGAACAGACGACGAGCCTACTAAGGGAGACAGGAGCGTAGGAACAACCAAAAAGTGGGAGGGGGCCAAAGGCATTTTTCCCATAGGGCAAATGTTTAATTTCCCCAAAAGTGGGGGACGCGCCCCTACCCTCTCCCCTCCTACGCCGGTGAAGGGGATCAGCTGGCTCAGTTGCCCCACCCTAGGGAAATATAATGGATCTAAGAGGCCGTGTGGTATAGGGGTGACGGATTAGGGTAGCGGGGGTGGGGGCAGCCGCCCCATCTGCGGCCGAAATTTAGCATTAGCCTTATGGCGTTGCATGGAAAGTAACGAGTTAAAAAATTAGTTTGCCCCGTTTCCCCATCTCTGGAGAGGCTCCACCGCCACTGACATAGTAAGGATCATTTTTGTATGGCTTTTGATATCCAACCCTCCAAAATCGTTCCGCTGCTATCATTTGGAGAGAAACTCAAAACTGACGGCGTCAGACACCAGTGAATGTTTTAACATTAACTTCGTTTTTGGCATTTCAGCTTTATACCTCATTTCCCCAAAGACGGATAATGGTCTTCAAGCACTACAGCACTGACAAGAACACAGTGCTGAAGAAATTAATGAAGCAAGCGATTATTTATGTTATGAAAACGGGAAACGCTTTAAGGAGTCCTCGGCCAATGTTTATATTTGCAAAGGTATATTTTAGCTTAAACGGTACTATTACCATACAATGGGTACCATATTTTAGATAGTGACACCTCCGGTTATCAAATGCTACATAGCAGTTGTCTGCGGCATTTTTGACAGGTGGGGAAGGTGCACAGTGTGGGACAAACATGTGATCGCATGGAATCGACCTTGGTTGCTCTTACGCATTCTTCACATCATATCGTCGTTTTCCTTCATTGAGGCGCTTTCACCTCGTCATTTTTTGCGCAGCATATTCTGTCGTTTAGCTGGAATACAAAATGGGTCTGGTTACTCTACATGGGTCCAGCCACCGGGGGGAGGGGGGCTGGGAGGGACATGTTCCCTCCAATTTTTGCAAAATGGACTTTTGTCCCCCTAATTTTGGTGTGAAAGGAAGCTTTTTTGCAATTTTTCGTCGAAAAATAGGATTTTGGGTCGAACTGTCCCCAAATTCTTATTTGTCCCCCCGCGATTTCTGGGACGTGGCTTTACTCATGGCCCTCCGAAAAACACGTACAAAGCTCCCTTCCTGGGATTGCTTGATTGATTATTAGGGCTCAGAGGTGTACCGACTTCGCAGTCCTACGGCGCCCATTCCATTCCGCCCATTCCCATTCCACTCCTGGGAGGAGGCATCGCTTGATACGCTCAAAGATCCTAGCGTGCCGCAATGCTGTTGCAGCAGATTCTGTGTAATTGGTGCAGGAGCGCCGCTGCGGTGGCGGGGGCGGTCGCCGGCGTCCCAGTCTCAGAGGCGTCACATTGCGCTGGCATCACATCACCGGCGTCCGACGCCTGTTTACACGCCGGGCCGAGCGTGCCGCTCCGGCCGGCGTACAAAAGAGCTCGCGCCGCGCTGGGGGCCGCTCAGTCCAGGATGGCGGCCAGACCGAGGACGCCTCTGCTGCTGCTGGTGCTGCTGGGTGCCGCTGCTGCTGCAGCTGGCAAGCCGCAGGTGAGTACGAGCTGGCAGACGCAGCGATATACAAATGGAGCTGGGAGCTATATGCAAATCGCCAGGAGCTAGATCAAACGTTTAATGTTTTGGCCTCTTTGTAGGCAACCTCGTGCAACCTTTGGTTGTTCAGACCATCGCTTAGTTATTAATTCTTCGAAACTTTTGGCATCAAATTTACTTAACTGCTGAAAGATGCCCCAGCTATGATCATACTGAGATGCATATGACCTTTTTCCGTTTCCTTTCATCCAGCAACTGGAGTGGCATCTCATGAAACATCCATGCCTATGTACTTTGAGACTTTTTTCACAACGAAAGTGACAAGACGTATTTGAAATGAGTGACCAGCACCACTGAATTTGGTCCCCGAAGAACGTAGCCAAGGGGAGGGCCATGGGGCCATGCCCAACCCCTCCCCCAAAGCCAAGCGGTCTGCGCTAGATTTATAGCGATTTCGCACGAATACAGAATAGCGATCATATACATATGTTGGAAAAACAAACATTGTATGTATTCCTGTGAGTGAAATATGAGGCTAGCTCCATAGCATTGCTGCTTTTTCCTATAAATTTCGTCATATGTCAGCGGCATATGACAAAATTTGACATTTGCCGCCCCCCCCCCCTCCGAGGACAATCCTGGCCATGTGCATGGTCGCCCCTTCTGAGTTTTTGCAAGGTCTGTAATTCCAGATGACTCTTGAGTAACCGCAATATCCTGTTTTCAAACCGGCACTGGTTTGCACTGTTTGTTTTCCGCATTGCAAGAGGCGTTGTGTTACCTTTACGACTAGCAGTGATGTGCTGCAGTTACCGCTGTTAGCTTTTGCCTCCTGCGTTGATGTCGTTATGGTCTCTGAAGTTCGTCGGCTGGGCGGAGAATCGTGAACTGCTGGAAGGCAGTAGTTACCGGAGCCGGGGGAGTCGAGGGATGGGCCACGACGTTCCCAGAATGCTCTCAATCGCAAGGATCTGCAGAGTCACAGATGGATGGTAGGATGTGCTGAAACCGATTTTTTTAGGGGTGTGTGTGGCTACTTATAGTTGAGCCAATAGTGCACGTTTTACCCTGTTAGCGTCTGACATTCTGACCGCCCAAATATAGGGGAGGCTGCCCAGTTTGCGCCGCCTTTCCTGAAACACGGCCACTGCGACTATAATATCAGGAAAATTGGCTTATTTCTTTCGAATGTACGTTCTCTGGTCTTTTGGCCATCACAATATCTGGCGCTTTAAAACTTCAGCATTTGCCTACTGTTTGTTATTAAGTTTCTAGCAATACGCTGCCAAAGGCGCAAAGAAATCAACCCTGCCATAATTGCGCCACATGATGTGCCTAATTGCGGCACATAGAAATGATAGAGTTCTTTGCGGCGGCAAAAGGTATAATGAGCCTCTATCTGGTATATTACGAACAGCTGCATTTTTACTCTTTTTGCCAATACTTGCAAACAGGCTGCGGAGGGGTGCTCAGATCCCGATGAGATCCTGGGCAGCCCCATGGAGGTGGCTACATGGGCGTATCCAGTGGGTTTGGGGTCCATACCCCTCTTGTAATCCGAAAATGTTTTCCTCTTAAACCCGAAAATATAATAGCCCTGTATTTCCTAAATATCGGAGTAAGGTCACCAAAATCAAAAGGGTTCTGGGTTATGAGAAGGGTCCATTCCCCCCCCCCCTCTACGGTCCATTTTAACATGTCAGTTAGGGGGCAAAGTTCTGCAGTTGCAGGAAAATCCCCGGATGGAGAAAGGCACAGCGAGGTCACTTGGCTCCTAACAGCACAGCGAGTGCGGTCAGCGGCAAGCCACCCACTCTGAATGAATTGGCTGAAGTCTGAAACGCATTTACCCGCGAGATGGGTAGGAGAGCTTCGTTCTTAGGGTTTCGCCAGGAATCTCGGCCTGGGGGCTACTTGCGAGCTTGGAGCGCTGGTTATGTGGTGAGTGGGAAGAAAATCATGTTTTACATTAGCTTCCGCGGCTAGTAGACGGCGGGAGCGGAACGGGCTCCGCAAGGTGGGTGGAAGGAGCTAAGGGCTGCAGCCCCTCCAAGAATGCTCTGGCGACATTTCTGCCTCACTTTCAAGGTGAGGCGGAATTCCCCGTGATTATCGCTTTAAATGGGTGCCGGAAACGTGCGAAACACTGGAGCAACCAGCAGCACACCGTTAGCTAGTTCTGTCCCGATTGTCCTACTGGCGCAATAAAGCCCGGCAAAAGGTGGCGCAAAGAGGGCAGTGGCTCTACCATAACAAAACTAAACGCGGATAAAAACACGAGAATATATCATCTCTATTCTGGTCAAATGGGAAGCGTAATTCCACAACGAAGGCACTGCATACGAACAGCTTTGCGTCACGGTATTGATACCACAGTCATACACGGGTAACGCAAGACAGAAATTATTTTAAACTTGCAATGAAACTTCACGGACCCTCCGCACGTCTGTACCGTTGACGGAGAGGAAGAGGAAGGGATCAAGTCTGCAGCCATGCTGTCTGTCTCAGAAGTCTGTCTCAGTTAAGAAATAATGAGGGTGCGTCAGTTAGGCAGGCTGGCGCCCACTGGGCAGTTTCCCCTTCTTTTTGTTTGGCTTGATGTTGTACTCTGATTTGTAATTCCTGTATGAGATACGGACATGCGTGTATATTTCATCCGTTGCATAGGATGTGCGCGGCGTGAGAATTAATGTTTCGACAGATATTGTTAAATGATAAGCTTAGCAGAGACAAAACCAAATGTCAGAGAGTAAACAGACGTTCACTCTTGACGTCTCCTTGGCGCAGAAAGATATTTTCACCGCCATATTACCCCAAAAAAACTGCATAAAGCGAGCACGTCCCATACATTTTATTTTTTACCGGATTGCGGTGTTCCTAAACTCGGATCAGTCATTTCACCTAACCAGTTTTAAAAGCCCTAAATGCAGGGGAATTCGACTGCACACTTGCTCCAAAGCAGCTCCATCACGGACGACGCCCGGCGCGGGCCGTCGCCGCGTGACGTCATCGTCCGGCGGTGACGCCGCTTGTTTGGGGTCGACCGGCCGAGTTTGCCGGAACGCTATCTTGTTGTCGGGCAGATGCAGTCTGCACTCCCCCGCACCGCACCGCGCAACACGAGACCGTGTTTGTTTATGCACGCTGTGCGGGAGACGGTCTCGGTTCGGGCAGGACCTCCGCCGGCGAAGTTTGCTCCGCCGGGCGAAGACTTCACGCCCCCCCCCCCCACTTCCTACATCTATAGTCCGGCGTAGAAAGTAAAAAAAAAGAGAAAACGCTGGGGCAGCGGCAAAGTCGAAGCCTACATTCTCACGAGTCTAATGTTAAAGTAAAACAAGGTTGCGGGTATCGCCAACACCACCCTGGTTCGAACACCCATGGGTGGGTGTAATAAAGGGTATTCGTCCGTTTGCCAGAGGCCTGGGGCAACAACCAAATGCGTATTCACACAGGTGCTCTTCAAAACTGTAATAGCATCGTAAGCGTGGATGACTTGACACTTATGTTTTAAGTAGCATCATTGATTAACTCAATGATGATATGATAGGACCAGCATTGATAGACCAAGAAGATTCTATCAATTACGCGAACTCGGAGGCATGTGGGAACTGTTCGTTTCAGTTCCACACATGCGACATGTTTGTGCTTCATTCCACTCTGCGACCACCTGCTGTTTCCGTGCCACGCCGGGAAGTTTTCTGCTTGAGCTCGGCGTTTTTCAGCAGTCTCTTTTGTTGGCCAGGCTCCATGGAAGTGACTCGTTTCTGCTCCACGTTGCGGATCTGTCAGTTTCAGTCTCACGCAGGGGCTTTCTGCTGCTTCAGTTCCACGTTTGTCTGTTGCAGTTCCACACTGTGACGCTGGAGTATGGCCTCGGACCACCCATCGAGTCCAAAGTCCTCCTCGATGAGCAACAAGAGGAGGCGATTTTGGCAATCAGTGAGCGTGGCGTCAGCTTCTACGACTTCCGCCAGGTGAGGTGACATCAGCTTTTGATGATGATGCGGTCCGCTCCAGTCGCGTCTAAGCTCCGCCACTGGAGCTGTAGAAGCCGGAGGGGAAAGCGCCACCCTCACCCTCATCCTCGACTCCGTCCCGTGAACACAGGACGAAGCCCCCTCTGCGCTCAGACCGCCGTGTCGTCGACCTCTGCTCGAACTGCCGCCTTGAGCTCGCCGAGGGCGGGTCGGTCGGCGCCGGGCGAGTCTGACTCGCGTCCGCTGCCGCAGCGTGTGGCGGCCCACCTGACCAGCGCTGGCGACGGCTGCACGCTGGAGCCGCTCTCAGAGACGTTCTTCGCCACTGAGGACCGTCTGGAGGCGATCAGGCAGCAGGTCACCGCCCGTCGACCCGACACCGTGTTCACGTGGAGCGCGCAGCCCGACGATGCCGAGGTAGGCGCTGTGCCGCGCGCCACGCCCGCAAATGCTCATATGACACCGGGCACCCGTCCGGAAGGGGAACAGTGCTGAGGAAAAGCCGGTGGGTTACGTTGGAGTGCATGCCGGGGTTAGCAGATTTCACGACATTTATTTTCTTCCAGACGCTTGGGTTGCAAACTCGGTGGCCCGTTGGTTACGGCAATGCTCATCAAAAGCCTTCGAGGCACTGGGGTCCATGGAATTTCTGCAGTTCGACAGTGGCTTTTACGTGCTGCACGTGCTTAATTGACCGTCGCTGAGTTGCTCTTCCGCGTCAGCCCCGGACGGCGGAATGCAACCGGTTTCAGTCGGTCCATGCCATCCTGTGCTTCGTTCCTCGTCTCAGTACATTCTCCTGGTTCTCGGACAATTTGATATGCTTTATACTAGCACCAGCCTTCAGTAGCGTAGCCAGAGGGGGTCAGAGGGGTCACTTGGACCCCCATGGTCAGAGGTTTCTTAAAATTTGAGGCTGTCATAAATGATGTCTTCGAAAGGCAAAAGTGCAAAATGCAAAAAGTGCAAAAATGCACTTTTATTTTCCAAGGCTCCAGTTGTGCTATTCTGATGGTGCCAGTTTCCCCATGTTTCTTATGTTTGCAATACAATGGTAAGAGTAGTACCAAACATTTTTAGCTCAGCCTTGCTCCTCCCCCCCTTCCTGGCTACGCTACTGCCAGCTTCTTTTCCTCTTTCAGTTAAGACAGTGGTCTTCACAAATAATTGTTTCCGCGTGCAGACCCATGTACACATACCCGCTCCCCTGCGCAAGGGTGGCGCCACGGATTTTTAATAGCGGGGACTGACCAAAAAAGAAATGTCATATGACATGGACAACGAGAATTAAAGCGACATGGATAACTGCGCATTCCCGAAAACCTTACAAAGTGCACAATGACTTGACCGGGAGTAAAGACAGCGAATTTTATGCTGTTAGGGAGAAGCTTTTTTACACTTACCTCCTGTTCCCCCTTGGAGGATCCAGGCTGTTTTAAACGCGGCCCCAGCCGGCGCTGTCCGGCCGCCAAAGGCACTAACCGCTCCTCTCGGCAGGCTGGCGAGCGCGTGCTGCGGTTCTGCGGCCCGCGGAGCGTCTTCTGGCTCTCCGAGACCGCGCCGAGCGGCGCACAGGCAGCGACTGTCGACGTGGCCTTGCTCGCCCCAGATGACGCCCGGACGGCCGCCCTGCCCGGCCTGCTCGGTTAGTTCAGCCTGCTGAGCTCTGGACAGGGACGGAGTGGCCAGGAGGGACGACTCGCTGTCTGCAGAGGGCGAGGGCGCAGCGGATGCGTTGCAGAGCCTACCCTTCTTTGGCGTGTTTTTGGAAATGTCTTGGAGTCCCATTTTACGTAATTTACCGGAACCTTGACGTGAGTTTGTAGACATTGATTTCTCATCCTTGGCACAGCTGAATGCTGAATGCTGAATGCTGAAGATCATGATCCTGGTATTATAGGCATGTAAGAACTAACTGCACAAACTCCTCAGGCGTCGACCATGAGGTGTTCTGCCATTTCAAATTCGCGATTCGTTTGCCTACCATTGGGTATTAATATATTACCCATATATTTACATTTATACCGGTTGCCGCAGCCGTGGGCGAGTGGCTTACTTTTCATATTTTTGTAGTTTTCGTCTAGTCTTTGGTAGTGTTTCTCTTTCATTGCTTGAATGTTACGACTTGACCCATTTTCATTTGGGTCAAGTGATAATATACTTATACCATTCTTAATTCTCATTAAACATATAATGTCATCTAAACAATCTGAAAATTGACAAAGGCCAGTGCTTCTGTTTAAGACACTATCATGCTGTTGCATACTAAGGACAAGTTTTGTTGCAAGTAGTCTGTAGCAGTTACCTGAGACGATCTGTACATAATATTTCATACAGGAAAGATATCCTGTAACAGCACAAGTTTTGTTTACACAGTCAGATTGCGACTCAGTTATTTGGGTATGACTGATGTTACAAGTAGCACATCACATTGCCGGTTCTAGCGTTGTCGAGTTTTAGGACAAGCGGACCTTGCAACATTGCCAGCAGAACTGTTCAATTTGAAGTCAAAACTTGCAGTTGTAAAAAGCTCAGCACAGCGTGAAAAATGCGGCGAAGCAATGTCTGAAATTATCTGAATTGTCCAGACCTTCCGTAGCTTGAACTCGGCCTTCTCCTATAGCCTCAGGTAGGTAGCAAAACCCAAATGCTAAAGAAGTCAGTCACGTTGCTGCACGTCGCCCTGCACTCTTACGGTGCTGTCGCGTGCCATTCATGAAGTCAAGGCCCTAAATACTTTACGGCGGTTCGAAAAAATAGTTTGCACATGGCCAGGAGATGAGCGCGTGGCTTCTTGCTTGCATATTTAGAAAATCGTCGTCACAGATTTTTAGTCAGACGATTTCAGCATGTGCGCTTGCAATGTTTATGCGCAAACGCGCCGACCCCCGGCGTTGCAATCTCCATTGGCCACGTAACGTTGGCCACCGCAGCTAACGAGAGGCGGCGGGCGGCAGGCGGGCGAAAACGACTATATATGGGGAAGAAATGCTTCCGAATTATTTATAAAATCTGTTCGTATCTGGGGCATTCTTGGGCCTAGCTTTCACCTGTGCAATTTTTTTATTCATCCTCCGAACGGATTAGCGGTTGCAGCAACACGAACAATCGAGACTCTGCCAATACGCCAATGCTCAATGGTGACGATGATGTAAAATGGAAACAACAACTGCGTATCCCTTTGGATCAAGGTAAAGATTGCTATCCTCCCAGTCTGGTGTTCTGTAAATCAGCAGCACTCAGGCGTGAATCAGCACCGACTAGAGAGTAAAATTAATGGGAAGCGTCGTTCCGATAACAGACCAGGCTATAATCATCTTGTAATAATGGATTCTAACTTCAGCAACCGGGGTCAGTCACCATGACTGCTGGGATCGTTGTTCGTTATTCAACAGCTAGCTGGATATGTTGTCTGAAGTCATTTGGTTTCGCAACATTGCGACTGCCGTTGGTTTTCACATTGCCCGCCAATGGCGCAGGACCCGCCGGAATCGGGACTGTTCGTCGTGCTGTGGCTGCTAATCCGTTCGGAGTGTTAATCTGGAAACTAGCACGGGGAGACCTACGGCCAAGGCTATCCTAGACCCGCGCGCATTGATTTCATCAAGCGTTCGAAAATGCTATACTCGGATACCTGGCCGCTTTCGGCCGCCCACCAGCCGCGTGGTGTTAGCTGCGACGAGCGGCGCCGCACGGCCAATGGAAACTGCAACGCCAGGTGTCGATGTTTTTGCGCCGAGAGATTTTGAGCGCACATGGTCAAAAATATTTCATATGATTCTTTTACTGCTCGACTCTGGAAAAGGATTAACGCCCCCAGGCCAACATGGGTGGGCAATGCCAATTAAGAATTTTAATGCCCGTTTTGAGCCATCCGGAGGCGCGGGAGGCAGGGGAGGGGCGGCCCCCAATTTTTTGACATTTGACATTAACCCTATGGGCGTTGACTGGAAAGACTGGCCCAAAAATGTTTTTTCTCCGCTCCCCTCTGTGGAGGAGTTACCGCGCCTCTGGGAGCGCCATACTATACACATATCTGGTATGCAGAATCTATTTTGCCAGTTGATGCGCGACGCAGATAATTTAGTCAGAAATTACAAATTATTATATAAAGGCAAATTACAAAACACAAATCATTAACTCACACAAATCGCTAAACAGGTAAAGAATAAATAACACAAATCCCTGGAATACAAAACTGACGAAATAAAGTGATCCAAATCCGATGAGAAAACCATATTTGGGTGTAGGTTAGGTTACTTCTGTCTTTGTGTGCATCCCCAGTTAAAAACACGGAGTTTAGCCCCTGATTATAGGCTTCTTCCAGGGATCAGCCGGGGCCACGGCGTTGGTCTGACCGATGGCTGAACGCGCTCCAGCGCGCTGCCATTTATCCATCTACTCGCCACCATGCGCGACAACTGTCTGAATGAAACCGGTCATATTCTTACGCTGTCCGAAACCTCACACTAGCCTCTGCCAGCCGTTGAGAGCAGTAGCGTAGACGTGGGGGGGAGGGGTCAGAGGGACCATCTGGACCCCCTAATGTTCAGAGATTTCCAAAACTTAGCCATTGCCAAAAATGATCTGTTTAGAAGACAAAATTGAAATATAATGCGCTTTCATTTTCCAAGAATCCAAGTGTGCTATTTCATGGGGTCAATGTCTCCATCTTCTTCATGTTTGTAATACAATGGTACACTGGCGGATCGGGGGGGGGGGCATTCCGGCCATGGCCTCCCTTTTGGCTCGGGAGGGGGGCCAACGTTCCTTTGGCCCCTTTTTGCGACTGGAACATCTGGTTTTTTGGCTTGCTGTGGCGTCGATTCGAGAACATTTTTCGCAACGTAAAAATCCCTTGTTGAAAAAATGCTATCATAATTGTGGGACCAAAAGTAAGCGCAAGTATGAGCAGTCTGGACAGCTTTGTCGGCCTCGCCCAAAAACAGGCTGCGCTCACGTCACGTTATGCTGCTTGCGCTGGTCCGTTGCATTGCGTTGCGCGCTGTTCTGATGCATCAGAGACTATTTTTGATCTTCAAACAGCCACTGACCAGCACATTAATCGCAAGCAGCAGAAACCAGCAGCTGGTAGAATGAAGCGAACAAAACTGGCATAGCCAGTGCATGGCGCTAAAGACAACGCCCTACAACACCTAAACTGAAACAAAATGGCTGCTGAGTGCTGTTTACTACGATAAAAAGACGTATATTAGGACTCTTTTTAACAGGCAGGGGTGAAAAATAGTGCCAACACGGCAACGTGCGACGGTGGAAATTTTAGCCTTCTGGCCTCTGTCTTGAGGCCAGATTCCGTTGTAGCAGAAATATAGCCCCAGAGACGCAGAACGCACGAACTGGTTGCTGGGTCCCTGCTTCAGGTAACCGAGAAAATAAAGAAAGATTCTCAAAGTCAACGGAATCAGAGGAACCGCGACGAAGGATTTGCAGCTTGCTCCCCATTCATCCCATTTCTCCCGAGAGATTCCGAGAAGTATGAAGTGGTTTCTGCTTGTTGTAAATTGGACGTAATTGGATGCCTGTTGTTAAATGAATTTCTTGACGTTCGGCATCAAAAACTTTCCACTTGCTCAGAAAGCAACTTCTCACCAGAAATGGCCCATGATGGAAATTTATGGAAGTGTTTCGCACAGGTATCTAAGCCACAAAGAATGTTTAGAATGCTCCTCTGTAGCAGGTGAGTCAAATAAGAGCACAACAATGCGAAGGAAGTGAACGGTGACATATTGTGCCGTACTACTTCGTATTTGAGCCACATTCCCAATATTTCCCCTGAAACAGGGCATTTTTTTAAGGATTTCGAATTAGGCTGGATAGCCTATATGCAAACAGATGGTGAGGTGTCCCATGACGATGCAATTATATTTTCCTGCCAAAAGTCAAAACGTCACGAAATTACTGCAAAACTTGAAAGTTAAGTGTGCTCTTTTAGAGAGGGTTGTAGCGGATTCGATTTTTCGGTGGTGGAAATTTCGTGGTGGAAAACTTTGCTGGTGAAAATTATGACCATTGTTCCACGCCTGTTAACAGACTCAAGGTCTTGTTAGGAGCAATATAGGGCAAAATGGAGAGACAATCGACCCTTGAAGATTTTCTAAAATGGGAAAAGTGATAGGTATGATAGGTACTGTATCCCGAGGATTTAATGATATTGTTCTTATATTGTGCAAAGAAACAAGCGGAATTAAGCATTGTTTCACACAGGCACTTTGCCAGGATTTTTCTGACGGGGGGGGGGAAATGTCAATTTTTGTCTTATGCCACAGGCATATGACGAAATTTAAAAGAAAAGGCGGCAATTTTAGGCAATTTTATCCCATATTTAATGCGCAGAAAAACACAAAATGTTTGTTTTTGCAACATATATATGATCACTTTTGCGTATTCATGCAAAATCTCCATGTATCTAGTGTAGACCGCTTGGCTCAGGGGGAAGGCCATGGCCCCCATGGCCCCCCTTGGCTACGTCCCTGGTTTCCATGGAATGTAAGGTTATTTGTTGTTTAAAGATTAAACAATGGTACAGACAATACCTCGCTTTTGTGACCTGGTTTCACATGGAACTGGAAGATCGTGGAAAAGGAACAGCTGGAAATGGAAGATCGAACGCCACTGTTCTTTTTGGTGGGATCGCAACCCTTTGTGAGATGGCCTGCCCCTCCTGGACAAAGGTGCAGACCTGGTCCAGTGTTTGCGCCTGGTCGGCGTCCAAACAACGGTCCTGAAGAAACTCCGCCGACACAGTGAGCCGGAGTTCACCACACTGATGACTGAGGTGACGGCGACTGCCGATAAGCTGGGAGTGGAAGGTCAGCACTCCGCGCCTGGTAGGCAGGTCCGTCCGTCGACTGCACGCTGGCCAGAATCTGGAGCTCTGCATCGAGAGCCACTACCGCGTCAACGCGGTCATCCCCGCTGTGGTCATTGTGGTGGATGTCACCCTCCGATTCGGCGCACATCAGAGGCCTTCAAGGTATATACCTTCTCGCTGGGCCAGTCCCTACCAAAAAGGGCTACCGAGGCGGATGCGGCGGAGGCCTGGACACCGTACAGAGCTGATCGGGAACTTCACTGAGACTCAGATGAAGAATAGGATTCAGGCGTCGTCAGCTGTGTGGGCCAGGCGCGACGACAGGTTGTCACCAACGGTACCGTCGACGAGCGCCCAGCCAACATCTTCCCGGGCGTCCAGCGGCTGCTGCGGATGTTGGTGGTTCTGCCGGTCTAGTCGGCTGCAGGGGTGGGGTGCGTCTTCTCAAAGGTAAACCGCATCCTTGCTGCTCTGCGGACGACGATGACGCAGGACCGTGTTGAGGCCTCAGTCCTCCTTCAGGCGCACTGTGATGTGCTGCCGCCTACCGGCGAGGTGGTCGACCATTTCGCAGTGACGTGTCTGCCGCCTCGAGTGCCGAGTGTCAATTTGAGGCACTCACGTAAAAACCGTATCACCGGTAGCCTTGGTACCAGCTGGAGACCCATTCGGAGACGGCTGCTTCAGCTGTCCTTGGCCTGGCGAGGACAGAGGTCTGCTCCTATCATCCGGGGAACTGTACATTGGACAGGAGGACGAGGAGGGTCCGTGCTTTTGAGGCGGTCTGAAACGGGACAGCAATAACGTGTGCTGCACACGAACTGTCTGGATCGTGTGCAGGTCACGTGCTATACTCAGAGGCATTGTGGCTAGATTCACAACTGTGGTTGGAAAATGAGGCCTAAGCACGAAAATAGATTCATCCCAACTGTGAAAATATTACATCTGAATATCACTTTGGCAGCAAATTGCATGCTCTGAAGTCCTGATGTTGCTAATCCTAATGCATCTTTCCCTCCAAGAGTTTGACATCCTTCAGCGATTTTTGCATCTGCGCGCGTGATCAGAAGTAAATTTTGAAACATTGCGGCGGTTGGCAACCTTTATTTTTGCCTTTGCTACTAAAACATTTACATCTTTTGATTTTTTGCTACATCTTGACACCCAATTCGAAACGAATCTGGCCACACTGCTCAGAGGGGATTAGGAATCTTTCAGTTTTGGTGCCGTGATCAGTAAACAGGAAGCAGGGGAATTGACAAATGGCAATGTTTAACAACACCATGAACTCTGATTTGCTGCCTTAGCGCGAAAATCATGGCTTTGAAGTTCTTGCACTCAGTTACGTAAAAAGTCTCGCCGGTTTAGTTGAGTACTGGGGGCCGCTGAAGGCGAATTTGATATTCGAGAAGTGCGAAGGATCATAGCCTCTGAAATCTGCCGATTTAAGTTTATTTGTGCGATGATGTCTGAATATGTCACGCCTTGTGACATAGACCGCCATCTATGTGCGGTCAGTATGATATCCACTGCCTTTCCTAAATACAGCTGACGTCTGTGTGGAGTGTGTTTGCTTGGAATCGAGTGTTAAACCCACGAGCAAATAATGTTTTTTTTCACCCAAAACATTTATACAATGCAACAATCAATAACGAACCTTACCTTTGATGATTTCGCAAAAACTGACAAATTTATCACTGTTTAACGCATACTCCGAATAAAAAGCTATCGGTTAGCAGGAGCGAGTCACCCAAACCTAAGGGTTTTTGCGGGGGTCTGCCCGTATGATTTGCCCGCCAACCCCCCCCCCTTCCTCTCTCTTGCCAGCTGGTTGGATTCGCCAATGCAATGGTAAGAGCAGTATCAACATTTTTTTTTTATTTTGGCCTCGACCCCCATTACAGAAATCCTGGCTACGCTACCAGTTGTGAGTCTGGATGCAGTCGTAGCAAAACGTCTTCGACCAAGAATGACCGTGACAAAATGGCCTTCCCGACACTGTACTCTGTCGATTCTCAGACTGTGAGCTCACTGTACTCTGCCGCCGTGAGGACCGGCAGTAGGCACTCTGCCGTGAGGGCTGGCTGTAGGTATTCTGCCGTTGAGACTGGCTGTGCTCTGCCGCGAGGACTGGCTGTACACTGCCGTGGGAACTGACTGTCCTCTGCCGCGAGAACTGTGTGCATTCTGCCGCGAGGACTCACTCGGCCTCGGTCGAGTCAGTCAGCCGTCCTCGGCCGTGAGGACTGACTACTCGGCCGCGGGGACTGGCCGCACTCGGCAGGTCCTGACACTAATCTCCGCCGTCGTCTGTCCGACAGCGAGGAGGAGAAAGCGCGCCGCCGGCTGGACGGGCTACGCCCAGTCCTCCTGGAGCCACTACGGCGCCGGGAGTGGCGCCGGCCGCGCCATCGCCACGCCCACCCAAACGGTCACCGACATCCGTGAGTGGTCCGAGCGTCAACTCAGCTGTCTCCCTTCAACTCCGACTGTTGTCTTAACAGATCGAAAATGTACCATCTGCTCAGAATATTCGTGCCACGTTAAAAGTTTCACTGACTTCTTTAGCGATCATCGACCTTCATCATGCCTTTCCGGCGGCAATCCTGAAATGAGGCCATCCGTGGTCATCAGTCAGCCGGCCTGTCGCCAGTGTCACCTGCACCAAGCCGGCTCCCGGCGTGAGTGCGCGCCCTCAGTTCGCCTTGTGTCCGGTAGGTGGCCGGCACGGCGCCGGCATCGGACAGGCGTTCTCGGCGGCTGGGGACTGCGCGGGCTGCGCCGGCGGGCGCCTCGCCGGCATGGGCCCCAGCCAGACCTCGGCGTTCGTAGCGCCCGGCCGAGCGGGCGGCGCCGCCGCGGCCGGGCCCGGCGGCCGCGCAGCCATGGACATGAGCGCGCTCGCCAGGGGCATGCCTGGGGCGGCGGTCACCGCCACGGCGCCCCGCGACTTCGGCCCCGGCGCCTTAGGCATGCCCGGGCCCGGCGTTGGCCCTGCAGGACCCGCCGGGGTGGGCGTGGGTCCCTGGGGACAACCCGGAGTTGGCGTTGCGCCTGGAGCGGTACCTGGAGTTGGTGTTGCGCCTGGAGCGGTACCCGGAGTTGGTGTTGCGCCTGGTGTACCTGGAGTTGGTGTTGCGCCTGGAGTACCTGGAGTTGGTGTACCCGGGGCGCCTGGAGTACCTGGAGTTGGTGTTGCGCCTGGGGCAGTACCTGGAGTAGGCCCGGGACCGTGGGGGATGCCAAGAGATGGTGTTGTGCCTGGGGCAGTACCTGGAGTAGGCCCGGGACCGTGGGGAATGCCAAGAGATGGTGTTGTGCCTGGGGCAGTACCTGGAGTAGGCCCGGGACCGTGGGGAATGCCAAGAGATGGTGTTGTGCCTGGGGCAGTACCTGGAGTAGGCCCGGGACCCTGGGGAATGCCAGGAGATGGTGTTGCGCCTGGGGCAGTACCTGGAGTAGGCCCGGGACCGTGGGGAATGCCAAGAGATGGTGTTGTGCCTGGGGCAGTACCTGGAGTAGGCCCGGGGCCGTGGGGAATGCCAGGAGATGGTGTTGCGCCTGGGGCAGTACCTGGAGTAGGCCCGGGACCCTGGGGAGTACCAGGAGTTGGTGTTGCGCCTGGAGTACCTGGAGTTGGTGTGGCGCCTGGTGTACCCGGAGTTGGTGTTGCGCCTGGTGTACCTGGAGTTGGTGTACCCGGGGCGCCTGGAGTACCTGGAGTTGGTGTGGCGCCTGGTGTACCCGGAGTTGGTGTTGCGCCTGGAGTGCCTGGAGTTGGTGTACCCGGGGCGCCTGGAGTACCTGGAGTTGGTGTTGCGCCTGGAGTGCCCGGAGTTGGTGTACCCGGGGCACCTGGAGTACCTGGAGTTGGGGTACCTGGACTGCCTGGAGTTGCGCCTGGACAGCTCGGCATTCCCGGTTTGGGGGCGAGGGCCCCAGGTCAGAGATGCGTGATCATGATCTGTTTTGTCATACAGTGATCGTTTGGCTGACAAGTACGGCGGCTGGCCGGTGTTCTGGCATTGCACGGTTGAAACCTATGACGCGACCTGGCTCCGCCTTAGAATATGACCGCAAAATACACTTGCAAAAGTTTGGTCACGGACCCGTGTGTTTCTCTCCGACAGCGAGCGTTCCGTTCCGCTGCCCCGGCTCACAAGCCGTCCACCTGGATAGTGACGCTCGCTGTCTTGACGCGCGCACAAAGCGTTTTAGCGCGGCTCAGAGGCGAGTACCGCGGGGGCCAAAACGTCCAGCGTTTGCAGTCACGTGTATTCCTCGACGCCAGCACGCGGTAGCAGATGGCACGGTCCCACCGGCGGCGGGAGCGGTCGGCGGACGCCGGTCTCTGCCGCCGGCGGACCGCCCGCCGCGCCGCCGCCCGCCGCCACACTGAAAGCTCCGAATGGTCTGCCGGCGCGGGCGGCGGCGGCTCAGACGGCGGCGCCGTTGACGCTGGTCCTCTGTCCGCGGTAGTTGAAGTGCTTGCGCAGCCGGGCGATGCAGCCGTGCACCTTGACGGCCGTGCCCAGGCTGAGGTGCAGCAGCGAGGTGAGATCGTCCCGCGTCAGCAACAGCATCGACTCGCCGTCAATCTCCTGTCGGCCGCCGGCGGCGTCAGCAGAGCGCGGCCGACGTCACCGAGGTGATAACACATTACATCACCGGGTCGTCGGCGGGAACCGGGCAATCTCCCGCCGGCTGACAGCCCAACACGACAGACGGGAGACGACAGCTTCGGGAAAACACACGACAGGGATTCCAGAGCAGAACACATGAAGCAGCCCTCAGGGAGACAGCGCATATCACACGCTATCAGTCCGGAAAAACAGATTATTAACATTATCAGCACACACGTTAAATCAAGAAGAATGTACCAACAGACGCCGACGATCCAAACAACGAAGGAACAGACGCCGCCAGCGGGGGGGGAGGGGGCGGGGATTTGTGGTACGGAGGCAGGCCCTCCAACGGCCCACCCACGGCCGTTGAATTCAACATAACATAACATAACGCCTACTCATGTTGCATGCAAAACACTAAAAACAATGACGTCCTCTTTGACTTTTAGACAAGGCGACGCCTTCATGCGCTACCACGGGTTCACAAACAGCGGCATACCGGCGTCATTTAAGGGAATGTTTCACGTTGGTCGGTCTTTCAAAAACAGATTTGGATGGCCTGAAAAATGTTGCAGGTAACGTTGTAAATGTATGTATATATATACATATATACACACACACACACACACACATATATATATATATATATATATATATATATATATATATATATATATATTCACAGCCCTAGGCAGCAAGAAATCTGCGTACTAAGGAGTAGCCGTAACAGAAACTAACTTCTTTATAAACAGGGGGAGAACGGTAGCCTTCATGTACAGACAGATGACGTCTTACGACAGAGCAAACACTGAAACCACCAGAGAAACCACTAGAAACCAGCAGAGAAAGACCTCGGTAGTTTGCCACACCATTCGCAGCGGTCCTGCGCCGGCCGTTCTGGGCCGCTCCCGGTCCGCAGCCGGCGGCCGAACTGCCGCGGCGGCTCGGCCGGTCGCGGCTCGGCCGGACGCCAGCACGCCCGCCGGCAGACGCACCTCGTCGACGAACGGCTGCAGCCGGTCGGGCTCGCGGTCCAGCGGCGGGAACTGCTGCAGGAAGCGGCGCACCGTGTCCGCGCACCACAGGTGCACGGCGCGGTTCTCCGCCAGGAAGCGGTCGACGCCGCGCAGCGAGGCGCAGCGCGGCCAGCAGCACTGCCACTCTGCCGGCGGCAGAGCGCCTGCGGTCAGGTCACGACCGTTTGCAGTCGCCGGTCGGCCGGGGACGGGGAAGGGGGGATATCAGCGCTGCCGCTCTGCCGGCGGCAGAGCGTCTGCGGTCAGGTCACGACCGTCTGCAGTCGCCGTGCCGGCCGGGGACGGGAGCGGGGGGATATCAGCACTGCCGCTCTCCCGGAAAACGACCGCCTGCGGTCAGAAGGCAAGCCCGTCCAGCCCGACGCGACGGAAAGAGCCGCCGAGCAGCCGCGAAGTGACGCTCACTGACATTCACAAACAGCAAAAATAGGTCTGGCAACCGCGGCCCACATACCCAACGTAAACATGCACCGCAAACCGATCACGACGAACACGACACTTAAACGGAGCCACTCAAAGTACAGAGTAACGATGAAATCCAAGGCAGGGATGGAAACGTGTCGTTTTCTGATGCTGAAGAACACCACAAAATCTTTGCTCCCAAAAACATTTCATGTTCCAAAAGCTTGATGCTGTGCCTCCATCGCAAAACTAAATTATAACCATGTTGGTAAATTTCTAGCTCGGCAAGCAAATGACTGCCTCCATTCAGTGAGAAGCAAGTATCATGGCGTAAATGAATTGCACCAGAGATACCAACTTAAAGCAGCATTACTCTTTGCTAAATTTCGAACTCCAAAACAAAAACCGTACTCTGACACCAAGAACAAAAGCCAGATATCCAACCCTGATCCGAGCTCATGCTACCGGGGCGAAACCGTTATCAGTTTCTCAGTACGCCGGCGGTGTCTCCGTGACCTGTAACACCTCAGTCCGGCAGAGATCCCCTCAGACCGCCCCGGGCGCGGACAGACGCTGGCCGTACCGTCCTGGGGCGGCGACTTGTCGAACACGGACGCCGAGACCTCGCCGGCCACGCTGCTCAGGTTGAGGCGCAGGTTGACGCTGCTCGGGCCGGGCGGCGGCCGCGCCGGCGTCGGTCTCTCCAGACTGAGGGTGAAGCAGGCCGGGCTGCGTCACGCGCCGACCCCCTCACCGAGCGGCGGGCACAGACGGAACAACCGGCACCGTCCGAACGGTCAGCGGACGGCGGTCTACACCGCAGCAACGTCTGACTACGCATCCACAAAAGTCACTATATACTGCAATAAAAAATATCGGATGACGATTACAATTCACGAAGAACACAAACTGCGAGGAGTTCTAGCTGAAAAGTATCAACGAAATGCCTAAGAGAACAAGTCAGAACACGCTGGACATCTCTAACAACTCAACAGCCATGAACTTTGGTAAATGCAATTATTTCCACTCACCGAAACTAACAGCATATTTCACCACCACTAACCTTGGACCTGGTTCCGGACATCAATCTAGTCGGGTCCTCTTTCAACTGCGTTACCGGCTTACCCGGCCAGGTCCGGCTCCACCATCTGCTCACCTGGCCAGGTCCTGTTCCACCATCTACTCACCTGGCCGGATCCTGTTCCACCAACCCCCTCACCCGTCCAGGTCCGGTTCCTCCACCCGTCCAGGTCCGTCTCCTCCTCCCCCTCGCCCGTCCAGGTCCGGCTCCTTCACCCGGCCGGGCCCGTCTCCTCCTCCCCCTCACCCGTCCAGGTCCGGCTCCTCCTCCCCCTCACCCGTCCAGGTCCGGCTCCTCCTCCCCCTCACCCGTCCAGGTCCGGCTCCTCCTCCCCCTCACCCGTCCAGGTCTGGCTCCTTCACCCGGCCGGGTAAGTCTCCTCCACCCCTCACCTGGCCAGGTCCGGCTCCTCCGCCCTCTTACCCGGCCGGGCCCGTCTCCTCCACCCTCTCACCTGGCCAGGTCCGGCTCCTCCACCCCCTTACCTGGCCAGGTTCGGCTCCTCCACCCTCTCACCTGGCCAGGTCCGGCTCCTCCACCCCCTCACCTGGCCAGGTCCGGCTCCTCCACCCCCTCACCTGGCCAGGTCCGGCTCCTCCACCCTCTCACCTGGCCAGGTCCGGCTCCTCCACCCTCTCACCTGGCCAGGTCCGGCTCCTCCACCCCCTCACCTGGCCAGGTCCGGCTCCTCCACCCTCTCACCTGGCCAGGTTCGGTCCCCCTCTCACCTGGCCAGGTCCGGCTCCTCCACCCCCTTACCTGGCCAGGTCCGGCTCCTCCACCCTCTTACCTGGCCATGTCCGGCTCCTCCACCCTCTCACCTGGCCAGGTCCGGCTCCTCCACCCTCTCACCTGGCCAGGTTCGGCTCCTCCGCCCTCTCACCTGGCCAGGTCCGGCTCCTCCGCCCTCTCACCTGGCCAGGTCCGGCTCCTCGGGCAGGTCGGCGCTGAGCCGGTCCGGGGTCGGCGGCGGCCGCTCCCTGTACGGACAGTCGGCCGGCCGCTGGTGGCGGCGGTAGCGCGGCCCGGCGGCGTGGCCGAGGGCCGCGCAGCCGGCAGTGCCGCAGCCGGCGGCCGACGCCTGGCGCGCCGTCACCGGCGGCGTCAGCGGGTGCCCGGTGCGGCGGCACCAGCCGGGCGCGTGCAGGCCGCCCCCGTCCACGGCCGTCCACTGGTCGAGGCCGCCGTGCCAGCCGTCCGGACGCAGCCGCACCAGACCGTGCCGGGTCACCTCCACCACGTGCATCACCCGCACCAGCGCCGGCACCTGACGGGTCGTCGGCACACCGTCCGGTGAGGTCAGAGCGCGTCAGGTCGGCTCAGGTCCAGCCAAACGAACGGACAAAGCCCAGGGATTTAGCAGACAGAATACAGGCGGCATGTCAAATGCCGGGTACCTGACGGTGGAAAGCAGAGACCACACTGGCGAAAACAGATTATTTTCACCCGGCCCACGTACAGTAAACAACTGGAGCAGACTCACGGGCAGTGCCACAGAAGCTCTCAATAAATAAAACAACCTTCCAATCGATCAGCGCCTGCAGCTGGTCGCTGGAAGACAGCCGGCCAGTGCGGCGGCGACCGCGCGAGTAACGCACCCTAGCGTCCACAGCCTCGAGCCGCATGCCCGGCTGCAGCGGCGGGGGCGGCCGAGCTCGGAACAGACGCGCCGGCGCCGGCAGCGAGCAGGTCCGGACCAGGTGCGCCTGCCAGCTGAACCGCTCATCGCTCGGGCCTGGCGGCAAGGACGCACGGGGCCGGTCACCGCTGACGTCATCGGGCGACACGGGACGTCGCACGCCGTCAGGTGACGTCACCAGGGAGTCGGCAGAGCGACCGAGGCCACTTAATGACGGTGACGTGATCAGGGAGAGGACCCACTCATACTGACAAGAAAAAAACACCAAACACGCGACAAGTCTGTCGACACACCAATCTCGGCATGTCCGCGTTCGTATGCGCGGCCCAGGTCGGCCACCTGACCGGTGCGCGCGCGGGCCCGGAGGGACTGGACGCGGGACCGAGCCGGCTGTGAGTGGTCACGCCGCCCGTCACGGCCGACCGAGGCGCTCACCGTCCGGCGGCAGCACGGGCAGACCGTTCTCCTCGCCCCAGGCGACCGGCCGGAGCCGGGGCGAGCTCAGCTCGGCCCAGTAGCCGGGCGGCGCGTCCGGCCCGGTGAACTCCACCAGCACGCGGCCGCCGCGCACCATCGCCACGCACGCCGCCCGCATTCGCCGCGGGTGCGCCACGTCCGCCGCCTCCAGCCGATGGCCCGTCTGCAGGTCCATCTCCACCTGGCGGCAGTTTGCGGAACAACAGTTGGAGAGGGTACTTCTACCGTGAAGGTTATCGGCGATGGTGCCTTTACCCAAGCAATTATGTGATGGGAATACGAGGAGCCGGGTAAGAAAATGGCATGCAGTGCACAGAGGGCGAATGAAACAACGCTGAAATGAACGACAGAAATGAACCATATTACAGTCCACCATCCACTGATTTTCGGGCAATTTCAGCCACGTTTCAGTTGAACCAAAATACATTTTTCCCTCCAATGCTTCGATATTTGTACCATTAGACGCGCAATTAAACAATGTTGCTCTTGCAAGAAATGATAATGACTGTTCCTCTTTGGACGTTCCTCAGATTTTACATCACACTGAGAGTGACGTAAAAGCTGTTGCCACTTTACCGCCAACTTTAAACACGCGTTGTTTTGGTATTACCTTTTTAATGATGGTCCTAGAACAGGAAACCTCACTAACTATATACCACTGGATTCCTCATATCTTTAGCGGCATAGTAGTACGCACTGCACTTCTAGTCACCAGCACAAGAAAACGTAGGGTACGCCGGCCTGCGGGCTCCGCCACGCGTTTTTTGTACCGTCACCAATGAAGAGATGACCGGTGTGCTCCCGCCCACAAACCACCGCGACGCAAAGCACCATACGTTAACACCATTTTAATGAAAAAATTAAAACTCGCAAGTCGTGGCACTCCCTGCTAGGGAGGGGAAAATACTGCAGATCGGAAGAAAATGCGAAAATAGTTGTTACTGGCGCTTCTGTGTTAATGAGGCTGCCAAAGATGGAAAAGTAAAGTGTCCAGTGCTAAAATCAGCATCTGGATAGCCACTGCACCGTCCCCGGATTAAAGTCAACTAAGGACTGGTCTGTATTATGGCCACATCCTGGCCAAAAGCGAGCTGTTACATACAGCAGTGCTCGCATGCCTCACCCGGCTAAGCACAATCTTTGCTGCCAGGCGAGGTCATGGAAACAGCTAACTGGGGGGTGAAACATGATGAAACAACATGAAACATGAAATATGATAAATTGATATAAGTAGTGAAATCCACTGAACCAAATGTCGTCTTTACAGAGTGCTATGAACAAAACAGGAGTGGTTATGAAGCGTGATAACGGCAATACAGATCATGATGTTTCTATGAGAAGCTAGATAAGAAATGGAAATGACGAGCTTCTATATGATGCGTGGTAGTGTATGTCACTTTTCTTTACAGGTACCCCTGGTGAACCGTTTAACTTCGTGTTTCATGCTGCATTTTGAAGCAGGAGCATCATTTATGGTTGCAATTGCGGGGACAGGTCGGCGTCGTCGGACACAGTTACAGCAATGCTCGACGTGTTGGCATTTTGTGACTCCACACGGCGTCAAAATGACTGGGGAATAAAAAGCGAAAGGTCGGCATACCTGACCCGGAAGCAGGGTTGGGAATTGGGTTTTTGTTCTTAGTGTCGGTACATAGTTTTTTTAAGAGTACGACATTTTCAAAAGAGTAATACCGGGTTTTGGCGTGAATCAGATACGGCATAATAACTGCTTCTTAGCGAATGGAAAGAGTCATTTGCTTTCAGAGTTAGGACTTTGTCAATATGATTGTAATGCAGCTTTTCGATGGAGGCATAAGATCAAACTTTCGGAGCATAAAACGTTTTTGGAGCCCAAATTTTCTGGTGTTCCCCAACACCAAAAACAACACCCTTTCCAGCCTTACCCGGGAGTTTGTTCGTTCGGGACCCCTCCCTCGACAAATCGAGGGAGGAGTCCCTCGGGACCACCACCCTTCACACCGACGTGAAGGCCAAAACCGCGACCCACGACAAAATCAACAAAAACGCACGTGGGCTCGGCAGTTAAGACTCCAAACAAGGCCGGCCACCTACCCGCGTGAACGTTGCCTCGTCGTCGTCCAGGCCGACGAAGCACTGCCTGGGCGCGGCCTGCGCGCCGCTGCGGCGCAGGTAGTCGTCCCAGTCGAACGGGCCGGCGTGGCCGCGCGGCGGCTGCACGCGGCTCGTCACCGACCAGTGCTGCTCCGTCCAGCCGCAGGGGAAGATCAGCGGCGAGTCGGCCTCCGTCCAGAAGTCGAAGCGCACGCTGTAGCCGTCGAAGTGCAGCCGGAGCCGACTGCCTGCCGGAGCGCGCGCGGCGGCCGCGTCAGGGGCCCGCTAGGTCGCCTCCGACGGAAGGCACCGCCGCGCACGGCTCACCGTGTCATCGGGGAGCGGGTCTTTAGACACACGACCGCAAACGACGCTGCCACGGACGAGCCGCGGCGGCACAAGCCAAATGCGTGTGGTCATGAATCATCTCCGTCGTCGCGCACCCGGTGTGGCATCGCACCGACCGCACCGAGATGGATACAAACATCACCGAGCAAGGCACGCACAAGGACAAGATAAATCTGAAACAAAATCGGCCTGCGAACACCTCCCCACGAATCACCAGCAGCGCGCAGTTGCTACCCACAGCGATGAACGGAGACCAATTCCTCCCACTCCTACCCGGAAACCGTCATTAAACACTCACCGACCACCTCGGCCACGGTGGTGACGCAGACCAACTCCGGGTGTCGTGGGTCGACCGCCTCCAGCCGCTGGCCCGGCCGGAAGCCGGCCGTTTCCGGCGCGGCGGCGGACGGCTCCGGCGCGGCCCGCGCCGCCGGCACGGTGCGCACCAGACTGCGCAGGTACTGGGACCAGGAGAAGCTGCCGCCGCCGAACACCACCGGCTGCCGGTCCTGGCGGCGCGGCCAGACCACCGTCACCGTCACGTCACGCGTCACGCGGTCACGGCGGCCGGCAGCAGCGCCGTCACCGCTGTTACAGACGCTACGACAGCGCGGCGGGGGAACCGCTGATTCTGTTCTAACACACGCAATCGTAGGCGCCCTACTTTGCATGGTGATGATACGGCAGACGACAAAATTGACCGCGAACTCTGTACAAGAACCTCAGACCCAACGTCCGAACGTCCGGTGTGAACGTCTTGTCCGACACCCGGTGTGAAACCTCGGGCCAGACGCAGTGACAGCTCCACAAAGCGAAGCCACGATCATCGCCGCAGCGGACACTGGAAGACGAACAGCATCCACCGAGAGAACATGGCGTGAGGAAAGGCAATACATCATCAATGTTGCGAGGCATGACTTACCATTACATTCTAGAGACTAAGCTGATGCTATGAAAAGCATGCAAAACTAACAGAGAACCTTAATCATATACATATATATATATATATATATATATATATATATATCTATATATACATATCTCTGAATAAGGTAGAATTTCCAAGCTTCCAGCAAATGTAACCGTTCTCCTGTAATCCGATTACCTCTGCTTCTTTCTCTTCCTCTTCAATTTCAGCATACTTCCTCTTCTTCCTCACCAAGAGATCCGCCTTCTTTCTCTTGATGGCGGCGCGACCCAATGCCACATCAGAGCAAACCTGTGACGATCCATTATCATGATACGATTTTTAACCAAGTCACGAATGCGGTAATGCCATAACAAACCGAGCGAGACAAAACTCGCCCAGGACACGATTTTTAACTAAGCAACGAGTGCTCTACGAGAATATTAAGCGGTGATGGGTCATGTATGCAGCCTGCCCAGAAACACAAAATCATGCTTAATTTGATGACGAGCCCCAAAGAGAACATGAAGCAATGCTCCTGGTTTGCCTGTTTTCTGTAGATCATTTATCGCTGAAATGTTTTTAATACATAGCACGACAGAGACTAACCATGATCACAATAGATAAATAGATAAATAAATAAATAAATAAAAAATGCATTACATTTAAGCTGATGCCAAATAATGCAAGGTAGTCTAAGTCTACGAAGGAGCACATAAAGCAGTCACACCAGTCTACGTCGGAACGCATCCTCACACAGGTCACTGTGCCCTGCCTGCCAATCCACGCCGTCACGTTTTCCCGTAAATCCTTCCTGGACAACCTCTCTCACATTCCAATAATAACCAAAGCCCCACCATCATAACCAACACAACCAAACGACCGTCAAAACTGCCGGCACAGGAACGGCTGCCGACCGGCGCACCCGCCGCCCTCGCCAGGCCGCTCCTGCGCCGCACGCCCGACCTGGCTCCGCCGCCGGCCCACCTTGCCGCAGAAGGCGCCGTCGCCGACGAACTCGGCCAGGACGCCGTAGCAGCCGCAGTTGGTGCAGCAGCAGATGGAGTCGGGCCGCCGGTCGCCGCGGCAGGGGCCCGCGGCCGGCGGCGCCGACTGCCCGGCGGCCAGCGCCTCCCGAGTCTCCCGGCTCACCGCCTCCAGCAGGCCGAACTCGTTCAGGTACAGCTGCGGGGAGGGCCCGGCCACGTCGTCAGCCACAGACCCGGCCGCCGCTCACGTGGCACGTGCTATATGACACGTGCCGTACGTGCTATAACAGCCTGGTACGGGCAATACAAGTCTTTAAAGGGCGTATTTTTCCGCCGAAGTCCGCCTGCCAGCCTGAGATTTTTGCGGCGACTAGCGATGGCGTACAGTGAACCGCGCACCTGTGTGTCGTCGAAGGTGGCCTTTTTGCCGGCCAGATTGGCGAAGCCGGCCCGGCTCCAGGCCAGACCGTCCGAGACGCAGAGCTCGTGTAGCAGCTGCTCCAGCCGCTCGCTGCTGGTGACTGGCTCCCGCTCCGGACTCGGACTCGGCGAGCGGACCCCCGCCGTGCCGGCGCTGGTCGGAGACGGCGGTGGCGGCGGCGGCTCCGGTTCGGCAGGCCGTTGCAGCGGCCGCAGCACGTCCTTGCGGCGCCGCTGTCTGGCGGCCGGCGGCCGGCCCCGCTCCGCCGGCCCGGCCGCGGCCGCGGCCGCGTCAGGCGGCACGTCACCCAGCCCATCACACGGCCCGTCACTCGGTCCGTCACCAGGACCATTACCCGGCCCGTCACTCGGCACGCCACTCGGTGCGTCACTCGGAGCGTCACTCGCAGCCGCCGCCGCGGCCTCCTGGTCGCCGGCCGGGTCAGCCTGAGCCGCCGCCGGCTCCGGCCCGTCCTCGGGCGGCGGCGTCTGGCCGCTCGGGCCGGCCTCGTCTCCGGCCACGCCCAGCAGGAAGCGCGCCAACAGCGGCGAGTCGCCGCCGCTCCAGTCGCCGGCGTCGCAGCGCTCGTCCGACTCGGAGGCGGCGGCCGGCCGGGCGGCGCTCCGCTCCACCTGGTGCACCAGGCTGTCGATCGTGGCGTCGGCGGCCAAGCGCGAGTCGGCCTCCTCCTCGACCGAGTCGAAGATGGCGCTGACGGCCGCCTGCAGCGCCTGGTCCAGGCTGGGGACGCTCGGCGCGCCATCGTCCATCGGCGGCGCTTGGTCGCCGTGACCACCACGGGAGGTCGGAGCAGTCCCGTCCTTCCCGTCCCGGTCGCCGTCCGGCGGCTCCTCCAGAGGCTGTTGCGCTTCCGGGGCGGCCGGCCGGTCATCCAGCTCCACCTCCACCTCCACTTCGTCCGGCGGCGGCGGCGGGCGTACCGTATGGATCTGGACGGCCGCCTGCTGGCCGGCCGGCGCCGGCTCCAGCCGCGGCTGCAGCACGCGCACGGCCGGCACCCGGTCCTGCTCGCCCGCCGACACGCTGGACGTCACGCTGCCGTTGGCAATGCGGACGCTGATGACGCTGGTGCGCGCCGCCGGCGGCGGCGGCGGCTGGGTCGGCGCCGGCGGCGGCGCCGGCGGCGGCGCCCGGACGGTGGCCGGCGCCACGGCGCGGAGACTGGCCGGCAGGATGCGGCGCGGCGCCGCGGCCGGCCGCGCCGTCTCGCCGGGCCGCCGGTACAGCACTATCCGTTCCTTGCCGTCCACCAGCTTCACCTGGGCGCGCACGCCGGCCAGGCTGAGCTTCTGGAGGACGGCGGCCGGCGCGGCGGCGGGCGGCGCCGGCTGCAGCGCCGGCGGCCGCCGGGCTGGCACCGCTGAGCGCGACTGCGACAGGCCCGGCGTGGAGATGACAGGCAGCGGGGCGCCGGTCGCCAGCCGAGCCCTGCTGCGCACATCCGCCGGCTATCAGACGGTGCCGTCATGCAGACGGCCGGAAGTCGAAAAGTACAAACAGTTCTATCTTCCGCAATTATCAGCAACGGGATTTCGCCAACACGATGCGACTGCAGGGCTGACTTTATGACGTAGTTGATCCAAGCCTATTAAGTCATATACACAGCCAATGTAAGACAAGGGTCCAAAGAATAAAAAAAAAATAACAACACAAAGGTCATGAACTGGGGGTTGCTTAATGTTTTCGTCACAATGTTTTCATCATAATGTTTCACCGTTCTCGCTTTGCTTTTGTGGAAACAGTGCGTGCTATTCCCCACTTAAAAAAAACCCGCCATTTAAAAGTGCAACGCGATGAAAACCGATGCATATTGAGTTACCTGGAGCCGACAACAACGACTTTTTTGCCTGCGTTCAGGATGTTTTTCGACGGGTCCTGTCTAGCTGTGAGTTGCTGAAACAGAGAAAAAACTTGTGCAAGTGTGCTACACTCACGATAACTACCAGCAGCATGGTGAGATGTAGAACTGGTAGATGTAGAACTGAGATGTAGCCAAATCTCCATGGTTCGAGTGCAATTCTACTCAGCTGCCCAACTGAACTGGGAGGTATTCACCTCTCTGAGACAATACGATGCCAAATGACTACGTCACTGCAATCAATGTACAAGAACCCGGCAACCAAACTCAAGAGCACTAGAATAATGAAAAACTTGCTTCAGTCCTCAGCAAACTCATTTTATGATCAACATACCTGACAACACAGAACAATGCAACCTACTGTTGCCCCAGCCCATTTTATGCTGGTCCTAACCAACAAGTGCAGAAAAAAATTTGGACTGCTACAATGCCAACCCTGCCTATGATGAGCATTGTTTATAACATATAGCACTGTCAAAGGACATCATGTAACCTGCTAGTGTTCCCGCACTGCTCGCAGCGCGTCACGTGATAGAAAAATGTCACGGAATTGAAGCCAGCAGCAACGCCAGCTGTTTCCGAGGCTTCCGGATCCCGACCCAGACGAGCCTGCAGGACACAGTGGCCGGCCGCAGCTCACCTTTGGCTTGACGATGACGACTTTTGACGGTCTGCGGCGCACTGCCGAGGGCCTGGGCCCGTCCGCCACGGCGGGTCCGACCGCAGGCCGAGCGGCCGCCACGGTCACAGGCGACGGCTGCACGGAGCTAACCGCCGACAACGAGCCCGCTGACGTCTGAACGACCACCGACGTCATCGGGCCCGCCAGCGACGTCACAGGACCGGACACTGACGTCGCTGAGCCGGGCAGTGACGTCACTGGGCCGGGCAGTACCTTCACAGGACCAGTCAGGGACGTCACTGTGCTGGACAGTGACGTCCCTGGCACAGGCAGTGACTTGACAGGCACGACGACGGGCGTCGCACGACCGGAGGCCGGCCTCGTCTGGCCGGCTGCGGACACCCCCTGACCGGGCAGCGACGCCACAGGACCGGGCAGTGACGTCACCGCACCGGGCAGAGACTTCACCGGCACGACGATGGGCGTAACGCGTCCGGAGGTGGCCACTGCTCGGCCGAGCACCACTGACGACAATCGGGAGCCGGCCGGGGCCGGCTGCTGCGGCGGACCCCGCAGAGCAGCCGGGGCCAACTGGACCGACTGGACGGTTGGGGGCCTGGAGGCTGGCTGGCTGGTTGTGGCTGGTTCAGGCTGTGGAGCAGTGGTGAGGCTTTCAGGGTGGTCTGGCCAATGAGGGGTCTAAAATCATGTTCCTTGGGACACAGCTGCTGATGCCATGATAACAGCAAGAATGGAGAACATTATATTCTTTCTCCACTAATACAATTGTTTTGCATGAACAGCAATGTTGTGTTTCATTCAGGACTGTCATCTTTTCTCTAATAAAATAAAATATACAATAAGACAAAATCATGTGAAAAATATAACAGATACTTAAGTCACCTTTTCTGCAATGAAATAAAACAATGTGAAAAACATAGCAGATCATCAACATACCATCTGGGCTGCATTCATGGCTTCCTCCAAAACCCCCAGGTTTGGAGGGAGCTCCAGATGACTTGGGCTCAAAAATGTCAGATCAGCCAGATCATCATCCATACCCTGCAAAACAATGGCCATATCTCAAACTTATTATGAAAAGAGATAGTACATATCAATGCTGTGAACAGTGCCATTGCTAACACTATGCACAAACACAAAGTATAGCATTACAAAGACTGAGCCACTGCAGTGCTACACTTTTGGCTTATGGGTCAAGTCACCACTGACTATGAACAGTTCTAATGAGTGAGACACAGACCTGTGATATACTGCATGGTCTAATTAACTTTCAACAAACCCAGAATCATGCAAATGGATGAGGGGATCTGGATCAATGCAACAGCACTTGCCCAGCATGGGCTGCTTTTGGAGATTTCATCAACTAAGTAGCAAAATTCAGTGTACAAATTTAAAAATAACACTGTATGGCCATTCCTCAAAAAACTTTTCTATTCTTCTGAAAATAGCTCTTGTTTGAATACTCTATGTGAAACAAGACATATGGAACAAATCTTGCATATGTTGCATGTCTTGAACAGAATATGTGATTTTCTCAGAGACCAGTAATGTCCTGTATGCTGACTAGCATGCAGACTACACATCAGATAACAATCACAACTTACACAGTACATCTGCATTTACTGTTCTCTAATGCATATACAATAAGCCTGATTCAGGCCTACTAGGTAACTGAAACATCATAGCCAGAGCATAGTTAAAAGTAACCTAATGTAATTACTACTATTGTATAAAATGTCACAAAGAAATGTTCTCTGAGCCTTGCCACATCTGGAGTTCCTCCCATTTTTCCAAGCACTAAAAATACCAATGCTTAGGTATCACATTTAAGACATTACAGATGACTGCCTTCATACCAGAATATACCATCACACCATCATACCATATTTAAACTGGGTGCCCATGGGAACTGGACCAGAGGTCATGACTCAAAAACTCAAAAGTCCCAAGAAAGAAGAGATATCCCATATCCCCCCACAGTACAAGTGACTGGAACAACTTGCCAACTTCAACAATGCCAGCATCATGACAGCAACAGCACTATATGTTTTTTACATGAGGCTACATGAGTTGCAGGAGGCTAGTAGATACTTTTTGGATTGAGATGGACCATCAGCACATCTTTAAAATGAGGAGGCACAAAATTTCTGACTCCTCTCCTGTGCAGTACAGTTTAACTTCTCCACCCTGCACAAGCCCAATGGGAATGTTCATGGGCCTGGGACCAGTGCTCTCTTCAAGGACTCTACTGTCCTGAAAATTTAACTTCAACAATGTAAAAGCATCTTAACATCATGAATGGCATATTAGGCTGCAAGTTATGGCAACTACTTTGTTTTTTTTGGTAAGCTACAATATCTTGCTCTGTTCTCAAGTCAGAGAGATGGAATGAATCTGCCAAGACTCAGGTCACAAAAACTATAGAAAGGTAGAGTTCAAATATGTAGCAACCATTTAAGTAGCTAGTGGTCAAAATGAAATGACTCCCTAAGCCCTCTATTCAAAACCAATTAATTTGACAAATTAAATACTGCTCAACTACATTCAAGACATCAACATTTATCTTACATAAGCTCCCACAAAGCCTCACATCTATTTGGTACGACAAGTCCAATACAATTAATCCTAACATTTAACATCTTTGGCAATGCGTGGGCAGAATGACCCGAACATGGCTCTCTACAACACTCATTGATTTGGACGTCGTCCCCCCTCCATGTCGCAAATACCCACGTTCCCCACCGACAGGCTGGATGCAGGACGTCGCTACGGAAAGCTACAGCAAAAATACACAATTATTCGCAAGCGCAACTTTGGATTACAAATGGCCTTCCGAAGGTAGTACTTGAGGGTACAACCGACGACAGCAATCGATTAAATTCCGACGACAGCAAGCACCTTATCTCTCGATGTCTTTTGTACGCGAGGGAAGCCCAAGGGGTGACATTATAGAGGAGGACTACGGCTAGTCGGATTCTTGGTATGACGCACAAAGCAGCGTAGATGATTATTTAGCATTATGATGATATACTTCTCTTTTAGTTATTTGAGTCCGTATTAAGGACATTCTCGAGGATTTATCATGTTCTTTATATGTCTGGTACTCCTATGCATATTTTCCCTTTAAACAAACTATAACATCCAACTAACTCGAGAACCTGCAATCGTGTTGATGCCATCCGCTATGATGCCAGACAGACGGAAATTGCATTCACCAGATTGGCATCTGTTCGTTTCGTCCGTTGCTTCGACGTCTCGCCTTTATTACCTTCTTTGTTATTCTGCTACATGCCTGTTGCCGAGTCATTTTGTCTATTCAATCCATACGATGCCTGTTGATTGAGCTTCGCGGAGGCAGAATGTATGTAGGATAAAAAAGCACTAGAATCATTTTCTCCCGGTGCCGGAGAGTGTATAATTTCCATGGCATAACAGAATGTGAATAAAACGTGATCTATTTTCACTTCCGTTTCTTACATGGTGTTTCAGAACTTAAACTACGCCTTGCGAGGCTACTTATAAACTGCATCTTGAAAGCTCATGGGGGGTGGGGCTGCACTTGCAGAACTATTAGCATGCGTGTCCGATTAATTCTTGCTTCAGCATAAGTGATGGCCAAAGAATATGGTGGGCGTCAACACATGGCTGTTCACTAGAGCTGCCCGCGAATGAATGCAACGTTTCTAGAAGTTGGACAATGATCATGAGGGTAAGACTATTATTCTTCTCCCGAAAATTAACCAGCTAAATAGTCGTTGGGACAAAACTGCATCTTAGGAAAAACACAAATGCATGGCTACAGCAAGAGCTGATGTGGGTACATGGTTGGGCGAAGATAAGAAAAAGACCTTTACGACTTTACTTTCAGTGCAGAGTGTAAGTATTTGGCTTCTGAATACTTGACATTCGTATTTAAAACGCTAAAAATAAGGATAAAATAAAGCTTTTTAAGTACGTAGAATTCTTTGAAGAATTCTGGTGAGATAACAGCGTACATGAGCTCCGAGAAAATAAGTGAAACTATTTTCGTTAGTTAGAAACGTTTAAATAATTTTGTACGTTTCGCACTAAAACGGTGTAGTTGATACATATGTGACGCAAACAACTGAGACGAAAACCGCGCGTAGACGTCTGACCTGACGAGACACAACGCTGGATTCAAGACACAGACGACTGACTGACGCCAGAGAAGACTCGAGGCTTAACCGAGAAATCTAGAGACATGAGCCTAAGAGGTTGTTCGTCCTAACTCAAGAACAGCAAACGATTCAAGACAGAGACACTTAGGCCCAAGAGGCTGACTCACGACAATCAAGAGCCACGCAAACGCTGCTGAAATTGAAATAGGTTGCCCTGGCAGAGGTGACAGGTGTGGAAGACCTTGCTTGGGTAATGTAAACCAACTTGTCATTAGTCCTTGATCATTACTCTTGAATGTAGTAGAGACCTCTATCATTTCTGAGTGGTAGGAATCAGAATCTAGTAGATGTCTCATAAGTTGTGAGTGATGGAAATTGGTTATGCATGGGATGGGTCAGATCTTTGGGAGTGCATTGTCTCCAGTTTGAAGTTTACATAGGATGAAGGATGGTTTCTGCCTAGATTTCATCTGAATGCATTGTTTTCTGCAGGTCCTTGCCAAGGTAGGAAAATGCATTGTTTTTTTTTCTTGGCATAGAACATGGATGGAGCATTGTGTGGAAAATTGGTGTTGCAAAGGTCAGCCTGGCAATTCCCATATACCTAGTTTTGGCTCCCCTCCCTCCCCATTATTTTCTCACCAGAATTTAGCTGCTCCTTTACTGTTTTTTTTTCTTTGGTTGAAATGACCTAGAAAAAACTTTTTCTGTCAGGTACAGGTTATGGTGCAACACTGTGTAAACCAACATTGAAGAATACAGTTAACTATACAGTACACACTGCACACTTACAGACTGGAGTGCTCTGTGGTAACATTGTTCTGTGGTGTGTATGTTTCTGATGTGGGATTTTTAAGATGTTTTTGCTGCAAAGTTTCTGAAAAAGAAAAAAATTTGGATGTGGATGGTTATATGCCATGCTGAATTATGGAAGCACTCACTGTTAAAAGTTGTTGTAGGATGCCATGCCCACCCTGCCATGGTCTCCACCCATGTTGAAGAACATCTGAATATGTGCTCCAAAAGCATTTTCTATGTTTGAACATTGATCTGGTGCCTCCTTTAAAAGGTTACATTATAACCACGTTAATGAATTTCTAACTCTGCAAGTGAATGACCCTCTCCATTCATTAAGAATGACGTTAATGTCATAATTGACTTTCTCTAAGAACATTCACTTAAACTGGCATAACAAAAATTACACTCCAACCAAAGAACTAGGTTTTGAACTCAAGGCTCTGCAGCTTTTTGATGGGAGTCAGATTATGTTATTAAAACACAGATGTAAATGTGGATTTCACATTGACAGTTTCTGTAACATAGCTGGAGTAGCAAATATTTTCAGCAGCCTAAACTCATGATAACATAATGATATGTATCAACATGACAGAGCTGCGCCCATGGATCACCATTAAAACTATCATCGCCAGTCATGGAAAGTGACCCAAAAAACCATACAGTATTGACTTGCTTTTGTTATTCAGGCAATGTTTACCTTAGCATCTAAGATGTTCCAGTTTGGGTGAAGAAGGTTGTATTATTTGGAGGAAATTTCTTGAAATTTATGTTTTATTTGTTTCACCCCATTAACTCCCAGAAAATAGTTATATGCTTTTGGTGCTAATTTTTGATAAAATACTTCAGGAGTAGTTTATTATACTAAAACCCTATTCCCATCCCTTTAGCTGGTAACAGAAGGGCAGTCATGATCTCAACCTTATCACCCATGACCCACAACAATGGCACCTTGGATGGCAACTCAGGAAAACATGTAATGGTTTTCTTGCAAGTGCACTGAAGTCCTTGGTATAACTTCCACATCAGAGTGCTTCCTGCATTCAGGAGTTATGATGATGTTGCTAACAGAACCCTATTCCTGAAGTTTTTGTTTGCAAATCCATGAACTTTTATTGCCATCTTAACCGTATTCATTTTCAGTTGAATGGGATGATTGGTTCTCGAGATAGACAAGGGGCAGTAAACTCCCCTTCCCTCATTCAGTGGAAGGTGTCAGAATATCCCAGTTCATGCCATGGGGGAGGTGGTATTCGGGCAAAAGATCTATGGCAAAAGATCATATGACAAAAGATCGAAAGCAAAAGATCATTTGATAAAAGATGGTGTGGGATGAGTGTCGTAAAACAGAAGGTCTTGGCAAAAGTTTTGTCGTAGGCGTAGTAATCGGCTTGCCGTAACGTATATATTATATGTGTTGTGGTAATCAGTTTGCCATCAGTCAGGTTAGGTTGGATTAAGTTAAGTTGCGGTACGTTACGTTACGTACGTTACGTTACGTTAAGTTACGTTAGGCATTGTTACTTTATGACTACCGTTGACGTATGATGTTTCGCGAAGTTTTTTTGCCATATGGTCCGTCACCTCATTCGATCTTTTTCTTACGATCTTTTGCGTACTTCTTTTATACGGGTTTTTGCCATATGATCTTTTGCCTAGCAATCGTGCTGCGTTAGTATGGAAAACGAGTCTGCAATACCTATAGTTTTACGGCCACCGTCCGTGGTGCCACTGTCGCACGTGGTGAGCTGTTAGGGTAAGTTGACGCCTGCTCGGCCGTTACGCCCATAGCGCTGGGGCGCATCTGCCCGCCCCCCCCCCTCCAGGATCTCGAGAACTGCATCGCAAAAGGGTAGTCGGTCTGCAATGGTGTAAACTACATTTTTATAAAAGGAAGTTTTGAAAATACTGAAAGTGGTGGATGCGGGGGAGGAGGCGAAAAGTTAGAAAGGGGGTATTTTTGAATTTGTTATGACTCTGATGTTTATTGGCCGGTTTTGATGCAGTTGGCGCACATCGAGAGGTAATTAAGAGGATTTTACTCATTGGCCCATATGTTTGAATTTCGAGAAGTTTCATAGACGTTCACAGGGCTTGGAGAGTAACAGTAGCATTTCTCTGGAAACTGAACAACATTAAAAGTTACAAATATTTGTTTGACTTTTTCTGGTCGTGTTGTACCTTAGAATACAAATCGGAGTGCATTGCTTGTATAATATTGGTATAGCCGGCAACAGTCACTTGAAAAGGAGTAACCGTCACGGTGACATGTTTATTGGGTCGGCTTACAGTTTTTGACCATAAATGACCTCAGATTACCTCAGAGCCATATGGGATGGCTTTCAGTTTACGTCTCAGTGTTTGAAAATGTTGCCATTCATTTGAACTGACTATATTTCTCAAGTCCTGTTTATGGCCGTCGTGATCTAGGGTACTCACACAGGCATTTTAGATCATAGCTCGGTGACCCGACCTGATGTCAGCCTGAAAATTGAAACACAAGTAGGGAGCCCTGTGCTAAGTCATGTAGGTTCCGTACTTGATGTTTTGAAGTTAAGCGTCAAAAATATTTAGTTAAAACCAGATTTTGACTCTTGACCTCGACCTGACCATTTGAAGTGGCCTCACATCAACAAAAATATTGTTGCATGTTTGTTCAATTGTATACCAGTAAAAGCATGTAACGTTTTAAGCTCTGTCGTAAAATCGGTGTTTTTGGCGGCCATTTTTCTTTTACATTCAAATTGTCAAAAATTGCCTGAGTTGCCTTCCTCCCAAACCGGTCTGGCTCTGCCCCTGAGCAAAAGAACGTCAGGAAAATTTGTTGTGATACGTAGGAAGAACAGGAAGGAAAAAGTCACCAAGTTCCGTTAAGCTACTTCAAAAGCCCTGGGAATGGCGAATAAAAACCGGAGGGGCTTCTGAAGCCCGTTCCCCCATACGGGAATAAGGTTGAAAGAATGTGCGAACTCCGTATTATGCAGAATCAACCATTTTTGCGAATATTTCTTGCGTAGTATTCGCATGTGTTGTCAGCCGATGCATAACATCATCATAACAGGAACTGGACAATGACCAACCACAGAATACCTGTTATTTATGATTTATTGGTACTGTCCAGACTCTAGGTACAGTTTTGGAGATATTTGCCTCAGTTTTGTTCGGGAGTACCTCAGGAAAGACGGAAATGTAATCAACAAGATCTTGTTGAACCAGCTTAGCAAATTTCCGACAAGCTGAACAAGGCAAACGTTTCTTGTGATGCTGAAATTGGGTTCAGGTTCAGTTGGCATTTCTGATATTTTTGCAGTAAGGGAGGCTGGGATACAGGAGCAGATGTGGCAGAGCCATTGAGGTGCGGAAGTTCTATGTTTCACTCTTGATTTACTACACCTGTAGCAATGAATATGAAGAAATTATTTAAAAGTGGCCTATGCCCCCTTAGTCCCGACTTTCCGCAGCCAGCTTATAGAATCAGCCTGCGTCATCTTTCTGCTTTTTCTGAATATTAACTGACGTGATATGATAACTGATAATATGAAGATTATCTGATGTGGTTGCTGTGTCTTATGATCTGGGCAACTAAGGTATGCAGTTCTTGTACCAGGTAGTTCGCCACTCTGGTCGACCGTTTTACGGTGGTAAAACGGGCCGGCTTTTTGTCAACGCTGTTTGAACTGCTCTGGAGTCCTTCTGATGCGGAGAGTAGGAATTTATTACTTTTACGGCTGTCAAAAAGCAACGTAGTTAAATTCATGGGCCCGTGCGGCCGAATCGAGCATCAGCCATCCAGCAAACTGCTTAAAAGTGAGTTATTACGTATCGTTACAATTGCGCTAAAATCTGTTTTGGACATCAGTGGGAGGTGGCCGGGTAAGAAATTGATTATTGTAAGACTTCTTTATTGTATGTAAATTGATTATTGTAAGAAATTGGCATGTAAGAAATTGGTCGACCTTATTCAGATGGACGTAAGAATGTGCGACGGGCGCGGCGTGCTCGTTTCCGAACTGCGCTGGTGGGCGGCAGACGTAAAATCGCCCGCGGATGCGTGTTGTATAAGTCCACGCAGTACTAGCGGGCGAACCCCATTGCATTTGAACGTTAGCTTCCGGGGTCCGGATCGCCACGGTTGACGCACACTTGTACCAAACTGACGCCTGCCCGCACGCTGCAGAACCATACATGCACACTGCGTGATGGTCAGTATCTGACGGATGCCGGCCAGACGCAGTCTACAGCGACTTTTCGGCTGCTTTTCGGAGCGATAACGATCAGTTGATTTTGTATAATGCGCAGAACCGTATAATACCACTGGTAAACTTATCGAATGGTTCGTCTCGTACCTGTCACACGGAGAGGTGAGAGCAATCTTGAACGGAAAGTTCCAAACGGGTGAAAGCAAGATATACATATATATATATATATATATATATATATATATATATATATATATATATATATGCATTTGCACAGTGTGATAGGATGTTTTCTTTGATACATGTTTCATGAACAACGACCGCACGTTCCACATTTGCTAGCTTCTTAATGCATTGTTCAAGTTTTCGGACTTTTCTAATAGCGAAGTCTTCTAGAATTCTTATCAGATGTAGAAAAGTATTCATTTATTGACATACGAACGTTTGGAGATACTCATATGTCATCTTCAGAGTCGTGAAAAAGTGACACAAGCAACCATTTGAAAATTATTCGCGGTGCACGATATTTACAGGTAACATATACCATCATAAGGGAAATCAGTAAGTGGGTAATGGAACAGTCGGATAATCGGATAATAATAATAATCGGATAATCGAGTAATCGAAACGTTGGATTCAAAGGGCTCGCTCCTGGTAATTCTTGTGTGATACAAGAATATAGTCACATGTTTAGAGGTAGTGAGTTTTCATGAATGTTTAGAGTTCCCCATATTTGAAGTCGTGTCACGTCATATGTCCGTAATATGGTCGTATTGTCCGTGAGGTGTCGCGTAATGGTCTCGTCATGTTCTTGTTTCATGTGCTGTAGTGGCGCGCCGTCACTTAAGTGCAGAGTAGCCCCGTTTCCATGACAGAATTGGGTTACAAGTCGGATTTCCCTTGGGAGGGAAATCGGGATTTCAGGTGGCGTTTCGATGACCATACATAGCAAATCCGGATTACATTCGAGATTCCAGAGTCTGGATTACTTCGGGAAATCTCGGTTTAGCCGCCGTTATGGCACATGTGTGACATTTCCCTTCAGAGCGTCCGGAATGGTAGATGGTTTCATGGTAGATTGCCGAATGGACTGAGTTTGCTGTAACGGACTGGTGTTGTGTGGGATTTGAGAACGTGGTGGCGCCAGTTTTTTTGTTTTTGTCGGCAAGCCGCCGACAGACAAGAAATTGATTTCGGCGCTAGCTCGTTTGTTTGTTTGTTGTGGGTTAGGAGGCACAGCCTCTTGGGTGCAAGCGTCCGTGTCTTGAGTCAAGTCTTGTGTCTCGTCGGGCGTCAGTCAGTCGGTCGGTCAGTCGGTCGGTCTCCCCTTTCGCAGGACAACAAAGCAAATGTGGCGTATAACGCTGCCCTATGCTGCCAAGCCACGGGTAACCCAGATTTCGTCGCGAAATCTTCCTTTTCAGTCCGGCTTCGCAAATCAAATCCAGTTTTCTAAAAGAGGTTTCCATGAGCTCTGAAATCGGGATTTGAAGGGAAATCCGGATTTGCTAGTGCCATGGAAACGGGGCTATTGAGTCGTGTCGAGAGCGTCGTTGTACGCTTCACCAATGTAGTGCAATGGCCGAACCCTTCACAGCACGTGCCGGACCTTACACCTCGACATAAAGATTGTAAACCAGTAGGTTTGATTTAATATAATACTTGGCAGACGCATTACTTGGCAGATATTCACCCCGCGCCTCCCGGACCTGGCTTCACAACACTGAAACATGGAAGGATGAAACACCTCATTCAGGACCACAAACCTGATTTGAGGTGTCATGGAACGACGAATGCTGCGGTGGTATATGCGGGCCCTGATGATCATCTAGATGAGATATTTTACAAAGTGGTTTCAATAAGAGAAGAAGTAGTACTGTGGAGACCTAACTAGAGCTGTTGATGTGACACGGCCTGTGTCTGCCTGTCTGTGTGCGTGTGTGTGTGTGTGAATGGGGCCTTAGGGCGCTACGATTGTCTGGCCTTATGGCGCCCGGTATAACGGTCTGTATTGCAACGGAGGATAATACATATCTGTCGCAAGAGTTTTTCAAACTGTCGACGTTCCTGGCGCCATTTATAAAGAGTGAGTTTTAGAACTGGAGTATTAGATAGGGGAAGGCTGATTCGAGAGGCGCGAGACAGAGTCCATGTGTGTGGCTGCGTCTGCCAAGTATCGTGTTATATCGAACGCTCTCGTTTGCAGTCGTGACGTGGAGGTGTAATGTTCGCCACTTGCTGTGATCACCTTTGGGTTTGTCAAAAAACAAACTTAATATCCAACGTTCCTGATGAAGACCATCTGAAAACCGGAAGGTCGATCCTGGTTTTGTGTTTCGGAATAGTTACCTTCATGACAATCTCTCTCTCTCTCTCTCTCTCTCTCTCTCTCTCTCTCTCTCTCTGGCGCGAAGCCTTTGATTCAGTTAGGGCTGCGAAAGCGAAATGAGGGTGTTCCTTGTCATTGATGAGAAAAAGCCATTGATATGCTGTTTTAAGACCAGTTTTAAGACTAGACAAAGATTTAGGGGAAATCGCGAAGCGTTTTGTTTGGAGAACGAAACGAACAAACGAAAAGTCACATCAGGGAAAACCGCAGAAAAGGCATGGTATGCATTGAAACAAAAAAAAAACATTGTAATGGTACCCGTCATAGTCACGTTCGATCAATGGCACAGGTTGGGTCAGGTCAAATCCCGTGACCTGACCTGGCGTGACGTGACGTGGAATAGAATCTAAAGCTGTCTGAAGGCCATTAAATGGATATGAGTGAATCGGAATGCTTTAAAATGGACGCGAAATCCAAAATCAACGTCTCAAAATACCCAGAGTCTACCCGAGCTCAAAAGATCATCCTAGGTCACCGCCCCAGTGCCGTTTGCCCGCTTCTCAGCTGTAAAGACTGGGACTTTCTGCAGAGCAGCATACTTAACCCGCGCACGACCGTCGGTCGGCGACGATTACGCCCGACCGGGGGGGTTGACCGCTCCCGTCAAACTCGCGAACAGTTTGCCGCACAATAAAAATAAGCTCGCCGTTGGAAAGCCTGTGACAAGTAGAACTCCAAACTGGTCTCATTTTTAGCCTTAGATAATATGTAAGCAATTTACGTCCTATATATGTTTTCTCGTAGCCGACTGCGTGAGACCGAGAAACGGCCTGAATATCAAGGGCTGTAACTAATAACGCAGAAGTAAAGGTACCAACGCACAAGTAAAGATCCGCAGATGCTGAGACACGTCAAATTTCTCAGATTTCTTCAAGATATACGCTGAAACGTTGAGTTAAAGACACGGCAGTTTTCACGCCGGTTGTCGGCGGGCGCCACAGCCGTACGCAGTAGGAAATTAACGGCAGCTAATTTTAACGTCCCTTTATTTTCGCAAAATAAGCCTGTACATGTACATTTTATTGATCTTAGTGGTTCTTGTGATGGTTTGCCATGCCTAAATATGGGAAAAATTCATCAGTTGCCAACCAAAACAATTGGTGCAGCTTTATTTGCGAGAGCCTGTTTATTTCCAAAATGTGCAGTTTTTCAAATTTTTGAAGTTCATGGCATTACTTACGTCTGTGCAAGTAAGTTCTGCCATTTTCTACCCATTCTGAATAATTCATCGCTGATTTTAACGGTGGTACATTTTGGCTCACAAGAGTTATTGGTGACCTGACCTCAGATCAGTTGCTGGAAATCATTGATACTTTTGCCATTGAAGGTAACTAGATGTCTGCTTCATTCCGCACTAACGATGTTATGAAAAATTCCGCCAATTTCGGAAGGAACGACGACATGTCTTAAAAATGGGCTTGACCGTAGGTCAATGACCCAGAAAATCCCGAAAAATCTGAGATTGCAGATTTGTTGCATCTATCGAGATCTCTAATCTCTGAAAGTATTATTATGATATCTTGTTCTGCGAAAAAGTTCCAGGGCGCTAAACTTTTTTGAACATAGGTCCGTTTGGCCTGACGTAGGTCAGACACCTGACTTGACCTGAGATCAAAACCTTGACGCAGGGTGTAAAAATGATCAAACAAAAGGTACACCAAGTTTTGTGGCGCTGTGTTTTTTTGTTCTCTCGCAATCCTAGAAAACATCGGGGGGGGGGGGAGGCGGTCAGTCTCCTCCTCCCAGTCGGGGGCGGGTTAACAGTAATTCTCAGGTAGGCTTCTGCTGAAACGTCCTTTCTAATGACGCTGAGTTTTGTGGTCGCGCATCTGTGTCTGTTTGTGTGTGTATTCTATTCGTAGGCTTCGCCTGTAAGTGGGCAGTGGCCTGTTGACGGTTTGTTTGAAGGAAAAAAAGGAATAAAAAATGGAGGCTTATTTTGATGGATTCCAAATATTTGGTGCGTTGTTTACAGTCGTTAGTACCTTCCGTTATTTTTGCAGTTTCATGCCAGTTTTCACTGGTTTTAACCGGCATATGGCAGAAAATACTTTCAACGGACCGAAATGACAGCCGTGATCAACAGCAATTGCCATTTTTTAGTATAGGGATGTCGGTCTTCCCTTTTAGAGGTTCATTGTTCAATCAGACCAGGCATTTGCCTCGTTTTGAGTATTTTACCGTGCGTTTCTTTTTCAGATGGACCCCATTAAGATACGCCAAGACCTTCTCCACAATCAAGAAGAGGTTCATGATTACATGCGTGATCTCAGAGCCTGGACAGATCAGATAAAAAAGAAAGACCAGTCTCTGTTGAATTCAAAGGCAGGGGGAGAGGCGACATGTGACACTGGAAAAGGGAGTAAAGTCTCTAAAAAGCCACAGGCTAGGGCTGCTTCAGGTTCCAGTAAGGACGCCAGTGCCCCGAGGATCAAAATGTCAAGGAAATCCGAGCCGTCTGAAGAGGGAATGAGACTGAAGGAAGCTGGCAATGAAAGCCTGAAAAATCAAAAATATGATGATGCCATAAAACACTACACTGCTGCCATGGAACTTGACCCCACATATGCCATCCTTCCGGCCAACAGGGGCATGGCGTTCCTGAAACAGAATTTGTTCGAGAAAGCAGAGGATGATTGCAGTAGAGCGATATCCCTGGATCCGCAGTATATCAAAGCCTACCTGCGGAGGGGTTCGGCACGTCTGGAGCTGGGAAAGCTGCAGCTCGCTCGGGAAGACTATCAAGAAGTCTTGAAGCTCGAGCCGCATAATCGGCAGGCCAAGGCGAGCCTGGAGCGAATTTGTCTCGAGGAAACCAAGCAGTCCCGCGTGCAGAGCGCTCAGTCGCAACCTGGCGAGCCCGCCGAAGGGAAGTCAGCCCAGACGACGACGAAACCGCCCCACCTGAGGTCCAAGAAGCCTCTGAAGAAGATCGAGGTGGTGGAAGTCCGGAATGACGAGGAACTTCGGCGATTCATCGAGCAGGAAACAGCGTCGGGCGGTGACGGGGCCCCGGATGTTCGCGCCAGCGAGTCGTCACAGAGCCCACCCAAGCGGAAGGAAGCGGAAGAGGAAGCCGCAAATCAGTCAGCTCAGCAGGAACAAGGCGAGACCCAAGCCACGAAGGCGGCCGTTCCGGCGTCAGAAGCGGGTAAGGTCACGACGGTTCTCCCTCCGCCACCCCGGACGTCTTACCAGTTCATCAAAGACTGGAAGGCGCTCAGGGCTAACGGCGACATGCGGCGGCGGTACCTGCTGCAGATCCCGCCGGAGAGCTACGGCGCGGTGTTCCGACAGGCCCTGGAGGAGAGCACCCTGGTCGAGATACTGCGGGTCGTCGGCTCGCTGCCGGCCGCCGACGTCTGCGCGCACCTGCGGGAGCTGAGCCGACTGCAGCGGATCGACGTGCTGGTGATGTTCATGGCCGAGGAGGACCGGGCCATGCTGCGGCGCCTGCTGGCCCGGTGTGCCGAGGACGGCCAGGACATGAGCGACGTGAAGCGGCGCCTGGGCGTCTGAAGCCGCGGCGTCGCGCTTGTGTTGATGAGCCGGGACGGTCGAGAGGCACTCGTCCCTCGCATCATCGTACCCTTTTCCTTTTTTGCGTCGTCCTGGCACCCGGAGCTGTGAACCGTTATCGTGTTTTGTTTTTTACCGCTAAGAAGCCAACGGCAAATACAAGCGCTTGTTTCGTCACGGACCTTTATTAGGAGTCTCACATTTGCCTGGGCGCGAAACACCGCAAGATTGCTGCACAGGAATTTCTCCGCCCTCGGACGCAAGGCTTCACTTAGCGTTGTTGCCGGAGACAAGGCCGGCCGGGCCTCGGCCTAGTTTCTTGCCCTGGCAGGGGCGCAGCGGCTCGAAGCCGATGTTGTCGCGAGGCACGCCGTACTCCTCAAGCCGGGCGGCGTACGTGGCGACCGTGTCCGCGTGCGTCTTGCACATGCGGGCCAGCTCGTACTGCATGTCTTTGATGGCGTTGTTCTTTGTGTCCAACATCTCCTGGGAACGGAGGAACGGAGGGTCGAGCGTCCATGTGTTTCTCGTACCGGTGGAACAGCGACATGTTTTTCAAGGGATGGGTGGACTGTTAATTTATTTCGGCCCAGATGGGAATTAATTTATGTCGATCCAGATGGGAATCGCACAGTGACGTTTGGACTAAGGTTACGTCTATTTCGTGATGACCTACCTCTAGTTTCCTGTTGACTATTCCGAGAGCATTCGGATCAAGATTGGAAGCAGCCAGTACTTCATTGAGCTGCGCCTCTTTCTTCTCCAGGCTATCCGCCAAGGTGTTAAGCTTGCGTTCCAGCAGCAAGCTCTTCATGCTGGCTTTTTGCTGAACTTCCGTGATAGCCGCTACAAACCTTTCGTAGATTTCGTCCCGTTCTTTTTGAACCTGTCAAAACGCGTGTGATGCAATACCATTCCTACGGAAAAAACTGAAGATATCGTCACAAAATTCGCTCATTGGATCGAGGCTCAGTGTGGCATTTGAAACATGTTAGCTGTTAAGGTACGACATATGGAACGAAAAGTCCGAAAAAAAACATGAATGCTTGCATAAGAAATATACAGGTTACGTCATGCCGAGTAGTACGATCTACAGTTAACTGATCAACGGCTTCATTAAGCACAGCCAAATCATAGTCTGCCTTAAGACATCCCCAATCGACTATCAAAGAAACTAAAAAGGCGTGCGAAAACTGACTTGATCAAATCGTTGCTCCAGGACTTCATGCTCCCAACTGAGTGCCTCGTGGTTCTTTGTCAACAGTGCTAGGCGGGCCTTGGTCTGGTGTAAACTCTGCTTGTCTTTGGTGTAGTGGGCCATGTTCTTCTCGAGTTCCGCCACCTGGAGAAACACCAAGTGACTCAGACTGCCCGCAGGGCAATCGAGAACTCACCCAGGTCGCGCCCGAAGGGACCTAAGGGCATCGGGATGCTTTGTGACCTACAGCTACAAAGGAAATCTGGACTTCCAGCCGTAGTCTGGTAACCTTCCGTCAAAAGGAAGCCTTATCTAAAAAATAACACGTCTAAAGGTTCCTTGTCAAAATACGCTAAGCAACGCATGTTTTGTTTCAAGCAATGTTTTATTTCCAACAGACAGTCTGTTCTTGAGTGCACGCTGGATACCTGGTGGAGACCAGCTTAAGTGAGTCGCGGCTGAGACGTTTTCAAACCCTTGTATCGAAACAACTGAGAGCGATAAGGCCGCTTACTCGTAAATCGCTTGTTCATAAACGCAGCGTGATAGCTCCAGGATACTTCGTGGAGGAGCTTAGGAGGCAGACACTTTCTCCCGTAGGGCCAATGCTAAGTTTCCCCAAAAGTGTGGGGAGACCAGGGCCCCCTGCCTCACCCCCGTTCTTACGCCCATGACTCCACGATAAGCAACCATGGGCTCATTCTTCTATGCTACGCACCCGCTCGTTCGCTTTTTGCAGAGGTCCGACCAAGTTTTTGTTTTCCCTCATGACTTCGTTCATGTGCTTGTCGGTTCTTTCCTCCTTCATTTTGAGCTCCTCGACTTGTTCCTGGAAAAGTTTCCTTCTTAGGTTAGTTTGCATTACAATACGGACCAAAGAAAAAAAATGTATCGCGAGTACTTCACGACTTCGGTTTCGGTGCGTAATTTCAGGTTCCGGCATTGTTTTGTCGTAGGCATAACGCCGTTTTGCGTGCTGTTGGGTTCACGAACAGGCGTTGATCTGCTGCTCGCGCAGGGGCGTAGGAGTATCCAGAAAAGGTGCGGGCCAAAGACGTTTTCCCCATAGGACCACCGTTAAATTCCCCAAAGCGTGGAGGTCATTCCCCCTGCCCCCCCCTCCACATTCCTATGCCCATGTGCTCACGTATGTATTGCTCGAGAGCAAGGAGCGAAGTGCCCCTGAACATAACGACACTCCTGACGTCGCATTTCTGCGCAGACAACCGACCGATCACCGCTGAATTCCGGGCCCGGTGTCCTGCCTCGCACCAGTCAGTAGCTAATTAGTGCAGGTCCTGGTCGACCGCTCGGTGCACCTGCACCGGGCGACCGACCATGTCCTGGTGCTCCTGGTGCGCCTAACCAAGAGAGCGCAGCGCACACCCAGCGCTGATGAAACTGGCTGAGGTTACGCAATGCAACGCTTTTAGCTTACAGGATAAATAAGGAGGAATGGAACTTGCCGAATTCTGAGGTATATTGACATTATCTTGTAGGATGAAGGAACATTCACCGGCTGGGATATCTGACATTTATCTGTGCGTGTTGCACCTACTCAGTTACCTAACGCCATTACACACACGCTTCCACGTCGTGACGCTATTCTTTGATGCCTCATTTTGATATCGCTTCCGCTCAGGCTCCGTAACAGCGTGCAAAACGCTCTTTTTGTACCCACGCTATCCCGACGATTTGACCCGGCAGTTACCTGAGTATGTCGCCACTTCCCACTTGATGGAGGGGGTAGCAAAGTTTTTCGTACGGAGGGGTTAAGGCTAAAATAAAAAGGCTTGATACTACTCTTGCCATTTGACTACAAACACGGCGAAAATAAACCTATCCAAAGGTACACCTAGAGATTCTGAAAGTAAATGAATCGTAATTCGGTATTTTCCTTGAAACAAATACCTTGTAATTATAGCCGGTTTTTGAAAACCTCAGACCACAAAGAGGGAAACGGGGGAGACAGTTACTCCCTCTGTCCCCTTTGCCTACGCTACTGGTTGTCGGACGCTTCGGTCCAATAGCTTTGCAAACAATGGACCGAATCGGCTGATCCACACGGTAATCGACTGCCCTGGATGATACGACGTCGGGTATGTCACATCTTGTGGCCTCGGAGTGATCCCTATGGTCACAGGCCACGTCAAACGTCAACAATGGACCGACTTGGGCAATACCGTTTTTGCATACAAATACGAGAGCATTGACGTTGTAAATTCAAAATATGTGCATATGTACTCGTAAGTTACCGATACACGTCTTTCTTAGGAAATGGTGCTCAAGTATGACAGGTACACGAGTCATAAAGCGTGTGGCCTGTTTGGCGCTTAAAATTCTGAATCAGAGTTTTAAGCTCTGATCATCATGAAACTACATGAAATGCGTCATGTACTTGGCTTCGGATCATAAGAATCTTCAAAACGCTTTCACAGCTAGCGTTTTGTCGTAAATGGACAATACGTTCGAAGAAATGTCAGTTTTCTTAATTTACCCTATGAAGATGCTGCGTGAGGTCACGGGTGGTCACAGTGGTCACTGGGGGACCACACCAAACGGTCGAATGTAACCAATGTCTTGGCCGTGACGCCAGTGGTAGCCTAAACAAGTTCAGAGGAAGGCAAATGTGACGCTATTGGCTATTTCAAATCACAGTGTCGGTTTCAAATTCGTCGGTATGTAGCATGGGGTTAAATAATATCATAACTCGATCCGGAAATTAGTGGCGAGGCGACGTCCTAGGATGTGGTTTCCATGTCGCCATTCTAGTTTCCTCAGTTGTCGGTAAAGGTGCAGTGCCCTTTGTATAGTTATCTTTCGAGCGATACGTGACGTTCTGTTTGACTACATAACTTTTTTTGCCAACAGATGTAGTTGCCTTCATCAACCTTTATTTTTACTCGTGGGTCTTTTCTGTAAACACTTGTTAAAAGAAAACTGTTAATACTTGTTAAACTTGTTAATACTTGTTAATAATTAGATGATAAGTTATACCGATTGTAGGTTAAACCATGCATAACTTTCTTCACAGCCAATCGTAATATTTCATTTGACTACGGTCTCGCCACTTCTGTGTTTCGGCGGATTTCTCAGCTTAACTATCGTGACCACTGAATGTAGATATATAGCCGGTTTGGGTACATCGCTGCTGAAGCTGATCCGCTTACCGTCGTTTACCGGTCCCTATTTTTCAAACTGACTTTGTCCGGTCAATTCGAAGAGAGTTGTTAGTCTCTAATTTTCCTCGTCACAGCGCTATACCTCAATAGTTTGACATGCAGAAGGAGCTCTACGTAACCAAACAGCGAAACACTCACCCATTGTCGACAACCATGCGTCTTGCGATCCATATTCACATATCTTTCGTCGCTGAATTTACCATTATCTAGCACATGTACATGCCGCTTTCCCATATCCGTCATTCCTTACCTGCACCATAATCTGACCGGCTGAAGGAGCGCTGGCCATGAGACCCATCCATCGTCGTTGACAACCCTCATGAACATCATCTCAAAACGTAATTGCGTAATATGCAGGCCGTAGATCTCTGCGTATAATGACACCGGACCACGGGGTGCCCCCGGCCGGCGGTAGATCGCGCCAACGCACAGCACGGGTGGGGGACTTCTAAGATGTTGGTGCAAAGTCCTGGCCGAAAAGGGCTTGCCACGGAAGCAGGCAGAGGCATAGCAAATCTCTCCTGCCACAAAATGTGTCATTTCCTCTGTACGGCATCAGTAGCTCGGCTAAGACAGCACTGGCATCCCTATCCTGGCTAAACGGGTTTGATGGACTTCGGCGCTTATCTTTGGTCCGCGGCTGACGATAAATAAAGGCTCGTGTTCACTATCACTCATATCAACATCAGCATCCATATCAATAGGGAAGCGTGATATCCTTGTCATCTCGTCCAGGTTTCGTCATAAAAAATTAGCTCTTGTCTTGAATTCCGCGTTCAGGTACAGGGTCCTCTCTTTTGATACAGGAATTCTCACAACTATCTCTGCTTAACACGGGTCTGATTTCATTCACCATCCCAGATAATTTCTTACCGGATAATTTCTTACCGGGTTAAAAACACCTTCCAATCTAATCATATGGAATAATTCTCCATTGAATTTAGAGGCATATACTATTGTAAGTCGAAGCAGTAACGAAGCAAACCCGACAGTGGTCTGTAATCGTCTCGCACAATGATTTATCCAATGTCCCCGAGTCCGATCTTCATTACTTGTTCACACCATGCGAAATTTAAACAAATGTTAGGAGACGGCAATTCCTGTCAAATGACCATTTTGAATCCTCGCGGTGTCAAAACCGGTATGAGTGTTGCGCATGTGTGTATGTATGCATGACGCGATGTACATTAGAGGGACCGTCTCGCGGGGCGTCGTCAGTGGGGTCTGGTGGGCGGCGCCGGCCGAGCGCTGCCACTGTTCGCGTGGCTATTAGCAGCACCAGACGTAAGGATCGTGTCGCGCGACGTGCACGTGATCGTAAGATAAAACAGGATGAGGAGTGAGGGTAAGAACCGAAAATGAACATAAAGGAGCGTCCAGGAATACAATGGTACTGTTAGCCTCTGGCCATCGCTGCCATACATCCGGTCATAACCTGCAAATGGGAGATGCAAATCTCCCAGGTTATACTAAGGTTGTTTTTAATTTGTGTTCTTTCATTTTAAATCCATTTCGAAGCTGTCCCTCGCCTTTTACCCTTGCTAGATCTTGTTACAAATATTGCACCTTTTCGGCCATAGATTGGCATTTTCTTGGCCTGCAACGTCAAAGGTCTTTTCACGCCTTGAAATAAGACAGACACACCCTATCGATTGCTGTTGAATCATTTCGTTCAGTCTTTTAGTTCGTGAGATACAAGGGGGTCGACTCTACCTCTCATGTGTTCGGAGGCGACTGAAAGACCTCAGGCGGTGTCGGGTGATACAATGCCATATGTCTTCCTCGCCAAAAGATCAGTTTGCATCAATATGTTCATGAAGCATAGGCACAGTAACTCAGGGCAGCTCACTTTTGCTGGGAAGTTTAACCAGAACGTCCTGATGATAAATGTTATCCGCAACAGGCTTTAAGTGTCATATGCCGTACCTTCAAAGTATTGATGAGGGCCAGGTTGTTGAGTGTAATGTCGTTGTAATAGTTCTTCATCTCGCCGAAGGCCTTCTCGTGGTTGCTGGTGAGGTGGTTGATCTGCATGTTTTTGCGTTCCTCCAGCTCGTGCAGCTCAGTGCGTCGCTGCAGCTCGAGCTCCTGACGTTGCTGGCGCATGCGCTTTTCGTATTTGTTCTCCATCTCGCGCAGCCGCTGCTCGAACTCGTTCAGCTGTTTGCTAAGCTGCTCTGTGTATTTCTGGAACGGCGAGGTCAGCCCATTAAGACGGTCAGGGCTCCTGGCATCTTAAAGTCAGTCTGTGGATGCACCAGATGAGACGAAACATATATAGAGCGGGCAAGTTGAACTTACGAGTGCATGTCGTGTTCAATGAAATCAAATGCGGCGGAATGAACAAAAACGCTTAGGCATTAGGTGAGACCAAGCGTAAAGAGCCTTTAGTTTAATGGGGAAATAGTCATCTGGGAGGAGCCTTCAGGAAAATCAGGAAAATTACGTACAGAAATTGGTCAAACTGCGGAAAAAAGATGCCACTGACAACTTCGTAACAATACACACGACTTTTAAAATCCCGGGATAAAAATAAATATGAACAGGAGGCGAATATCATTCAGAAAAACCCGCTCTTCGCAGACCACCCCCTCAGAGCTCCAAAATCATCTCGAGTGTCACCGTCTGTCTGCAGCAGTGGCTGAGACACGAGACCAATTTTCTCACCACTTTGAGATCGCGGATCAGTTGCTGCTCGGCGATGGTGCGCTCTCGGATCAGCTTGTCCAGCTGGTGTTTGTCCTTGTTGAGCTCGTTCTCGTTGACCAGATGCTCGTCCTCTGCCTGCTTCAGGTCCTCGTGATACTCGGCCTTCAGCTCGGTTAGGTTGGTCTGGTGCTCGTACAGCAGGTGCTTGATCTTCTGCTTGTAGATGCTGATCTCCGTCCGGTGGGCTACCTCGGCGTCCTCGATCTCACGCGCATTGTTCCTGAAAGCGATGCGTTGGGATCAACTGCCTTATGATGTGACTGAGCTTTCGCGGTAAAATACGATTCAAAAGGGAACGCCGTTGTTATTTATTTGTGGTGTCCACAACACAGTTTACTGGCGGAAGCTAACAACAACCCATGCTGACGGTAGGCTGCTCGACTCGGCTAAAATGAAGCCCGTCTTACACCATTCTTACCTGATTTCTGCCCTGGCATCCTCCAGCTGTTGTCGTGCAATCTCCCAGAACGTGTTGATTTTGTCCCGCTCCAGCTGGAAGTAGTTGCGCTCTTCTCTCTCTCTGTTGAGCTCCTCTCTGAGCCGCTCCAGGTGTCCCTCCACTTGCTCCCGCGTCATATCGCTGACTGCCACGCCATCGATAATGGCAGGTCCCTTCTTCGCCGATCCCTTCCCCTTTTTCTTGCCTCCCTTCTTTTTCGGCGCCTGTAACATTCGTGAGTTATTACGGCTCAGTGGCGCACCAGCTCCGTCGTCGTACGGCGCCCAAAGCATATTTAAGAGCTGCCTTCAGTGAAAGTGACAACGGCTGACCTATTCCATCAAAGGAATATCACCAAAACCATGCCAAAGCAGAAATGGTAGCAACATGAAAACAATGCACACAAAGGAGAAGGCGCATGCGACTAGTGGGGCGCATGCTTCGCAGAAAAACCGATGTCCGAGAGAAACCGGAACAACTGTTCCGTTTCTTTCAGACCAGGCTCATATCCCAGCAAATCCAATACCGTGCAAGTTCCTGGTTCGTATACAAGGACGCGTGAACTTCCCCGTAGTTGGGGGGGGGAGGGGAAAGCACTTTGAGTCAAGCCTTCAAAGTCAGCGCTGCTGACTGGAACGGTACAGATATACACCTTATATAAACATAAGGTCAATATTAAATCTCAAAAAAGCTGGGGTGGCAGCTACCCCCTGTTTCCTCATTTCCTGTGCGTTCGCTCATATATATATATATATATATATATATATATATATATATATATATATGTACTTATATACACATGCATATTCTCTTCTTCGCACTATGTTTACTCCGGTATTTGCACGTCGGTCATCATGAGCGTCAAACGGACGCCACCATTTTACTCATTATGCTGAAAATCCGCGTAAAAATGTCCACAGGGCAACACTGCAAAAACTGTTGCATTGTTACATGAACCTCCTGTGAAAGCTGTACGTGCAATATTTGGCAAGTAAGTTCGTTCGCGCACCGGGCAGTATCCAAGAATTTGTTTATTCGGCTTCATCTGACAGCTATGCCGGGACCGGAAAAATGGAAAATACATATCTGACACTGGATGGCCTAGCACGAAGTCAGGGGTGTTCTGTTATGAACACACAAGCTGTGCAGACATGCAGTACAATCACAGTCATCATGCAGTGCAGAAAGATCCAAAATGAGGCAAACTGAACGTAGAATCGCAAAACATAACTGCTTATAAGACGTCATTTGGACATGGCCCAATATGGCCTTGTTCCCATCTCCGTTTTTGCCAGAACACGTATACTTTGACGTACGACAAAGTTTTCAGATGCTGTGGACATTCTTTTGGGAGATATTTAAAAATGCTCCAGGGAGGTGTTAAATGCCTGCTTCTGAGTCAATGGCAGGTTAAATTTATGAGTCTTTGAGTGGTGCCCCGTCAGTATTGCCAATGTTGAAGCACCCAAAGGAATTGAAAACCACACCCATACAACCATACCATTTTATAATATTTGCCTTTCTAGGAAGATCAAATATGTGTGAAAACTACTGTAAACGTACATGGTGTGTAATATCGAAGTGCCTTCGTGGCCGGCAGCTCCCGGGTAGTACTACCGTCCCAAAATTTCCGTGGGTCCTTTCTCATTCACAATGCATCGCCTGAAAAGAGAGGCGATTTAACATGTCAAATCAACTTACCATGGCTGTTTATTTGCTTCTCTAGGACCACGTCTGGTCGTATATTCTTCCACCTCCTACGACCTTACGCTTTCGTCAGACCATGGTAAAAATGGCGAGGATTCAGCGTGATTGTCGAGCTTTCGGCCCTGCGAAATACGTCAATGGCTGCTACTTGTACTGTTCAAGAAACCGTGGGGAATCTTTCCTCGAGCATTCACCCCGATCTGTTCCGTCCGTCCACCATAGGCCACTGCCGGCAGCGCGCATGCTTTTGTTTACAAGCGTTGCCATGGTAACACAGCTGATTTGTTCCCGTCCACGCTGGGCGCTATTTAATCGATATGGATGCCGGGCACAGAGGAGAACTTCCGTGTTCGTTCACCTACACGCAAATAAAGGTACGCCTGTTTCCGAAGTGCGTCCGAGTGGCATCCACAGTGTCACAAATGGTGTCTGAGTGTTCACAATTATGAACAAATCACAGATAACCTCAAAAGAGGAAATGTACTTGAAGAAAGTGAAAATGGTACTCATACGTTGAGTTTTTGAAAAAAAACGTAGGTGGTCGGTGCTATTTTCGGACTTACTCCCCAGAAAAAGAAGTGTCAGAAATGTCAATGCTGGTACATGATGAGCCCGGTTCGCAGACCGGTGTCGGATGTCCAGTGCTGGGCCCGGCATAAGCAATAGACAGCATGGGAAAATGAACATTTCGGGTACATTTGGCGCGAGGCCCAATCTAGCCTCAGTGGCTCGATGCGTATGCCCAGTGACGGCTGCCCAGTCCTAAAGTTTAGGACTAATGGTAGTTATCAGGGAGTGCGAACGAATCATACTGAGCAAGAAGTTGGATACATTTTAGTATTTCCATTCCAATGTTCGTCGTTTACATAGCTCCAGCTTCATATATGTTTCTGAGGGCCACAGCCTCACAATCACTCTCAGAATTAACGTCAGGTCTGTGATGGTGGGCATAAGCTCAAATCGACTGCTGACTGCAAAAATTCATTCAAACTCTGTCTGCATCATGGCAATGGTTTTGGAGACGCTTTGCCCGTGGTCTTGGACGTAATGTTTTTTGCAAATTACTCGTAAAGTTCAACATACATTCCCAGATTACAGTCACTGGCCCGCCAGGGCTTGGTCTAAGACTCCTACCTGCTACTGTTCTATCGAGCCATCGATTACCACCAGTCCGGGGTAGATTCAGCGACTGAGCCACTGGGGGTATCAGGAACGATATCACGGGAGCGATGCATAATTTTTGCTATGAGCTATATATATGCTATATATATGCCAGACCTATGCATAGAGCGACGCATAGGTTTGGATCAGGCGGCACTGGCAGCCACAGGAGCGGTGCCGGCGTTTGGTTCAGGCGGCAGCCCCAGGAGTGCTGCCGCGGTCTAGATCAGGCGGCAGCCACGGCAGCGGTGCCGAGGTCTGGATCAGGAAGCTGCCAAGGAGCAGTAAAGTTGTCCGAATGAGCCGACGGCAACCACAAGAACGGCACATGTCATGAGCAGGAGTAGAGTTCACACAGGGTTTCGTCCCCATGCCCTAAAACGCACTGAAAAAAAATGCCGAAGGGGTTCGCTCATTACGGAGTTGCTCCAGTGAACTCTCGGAACTCTCAGCCACCTATCGAGGACCCGGACGTCTTAACCGTAGGTCGCGCAGAGAACACAGGGATTGAGACGCAGCTGGGTCATGGTGATCTGTGGTATGATTTTAAGCGACGCAGTGTGCCGCTTCTCTCCGCGGTACGTGCTGTAGCCGGAATGGTGAGTAGTAGGCGAAGAAGTTTCACGCATTCCGCCAGAATGGCCCGCCGACTCTCTGACTCCTTACAAATTGCGTGACGTGGAACCTTTTGAAGGCATTTGATCACCCGCAATGATCCTGTAGCATGTGCACGTGGAGCTTCAGCCAGTCTGAGTCCAGGATGACATGGGCAGCGATACGTTCGGTTGCAGGTACGTCGCCAGTGGTCAATGCCAGTGTGCCCGTATCTAGGGAATTTTTCCTTTTCTATTGATGTCGGCTTAGATCTGGGGATCTTGGCACATGGACCGAAAACTGGGGAAATTTCTTGGTTGTGGATACTTCCTTTATTTAGTCAATTAATTTTTACAAATCAAAGCTACCTTCAGGCAAAAAGTGATGAAAACGTTGCTTCTCTTTCCTTCCTGAGGAAAGACGTCATAATTTGGTAGCAAGTTACCGCATATCTTACGTGCATACTTTAACTTAATTTTATCGCACCCAACATATTAACGTTTTCCCTGACACAGTACAAATACGCAACGACCCTAGCGGCCAAATCACCTAACAGTAATGTACTTAGAAATGTACTAAGAATTGAAGTAGATCAACAAAATACCAAAATATCTTTCCCTTCCTTCCTGTCTTTCTTTCCAAAATATCCCTTCCGACCGTTTGTTTACATCGTTTATTCAGCGTACATGGCAAGGTTTTATCCTTTTGCATACCGTAGGGGGACCGGCTGGTCGGGCAGGCATCAACTCACCCTAGCTGCTTGTCACATGCGACAGTAGCGTCACGGACGGTGACCGGGAAACCGGGCGTATAGACTCGCCGTGGATACTTACGACTTGCTCTTTCCGCCACTTTTTCGTGACTGGTGAGCGTTCATGGGGCGCAATGTTGCGCCGTAGGCGCAACGCTGCGCCGATAGCGCGGTATAGCATACTAGAGGCCGCAAGCCGATAAAAGGGTGCGATCGGACTTGGTTCTGTCCAACAAAGAGGTTAGGCCGAGCCAAGCGCAGTATGTTATGTCTCAATAGGGACCGTGTGCTGGACAAGGTTCGTACTGCAAAAGGTTTGTACGGAAATGGTTCGTAAGAAAAAAGGTTACTCAGGAAAAGGTTCCTAACCAAAGGTTCGTAAACTTAAGGTTGGTATCGGAAAAGGAACGGACATAAAACAGTAACCTAGCCTGACCTAACTTAGCCTTACCTAACTTGACATCTTCGTTGGACCGACCAGCGCCCGATCTCACTCTTTATCGGCCTGCCGCCTCTAGTTTTCTATACCGCGCCTTCGGCGCGGGGTTGCGCCTTCGGCTCAAACTCGGAACCAACCTTTCCGGTACGAATCTTGTCCGATACGAACCTTTACCGACTCTTACCTTATGTTTGCGAATCTTTGGCTATGAACCTTTTCTCATACGGACCCTTGACTTACGAACCTTGGTCCGGTTACCCTTCCTGGGTCGCTCGAGATAGCGTATGGTCGCCCTATTCCCTTTACCCAGCAATAGTGAGTTCAATGTACTAGCAAACGGACTGTTTTATGTTTTTGTCAGTTACCGTCAGCGGCGTCACTGTCGCGGGTGGCGGAAAATTAGGATGAGTTGACGCCTGCCAGGGTAAAACTTTGCACAGTTGCACCAGGCTCCCATTATCTCCTAATTGAGACAGCTGATTGCCAGATAAATGAAATTTTCCGAGAGGAGGGATGGCTGCAGATTTGGTCATTTCCTCTTCCTCTCTGGCAGCGTTACACACGTGTGGTGGGTCCGTGAAGTTTCAACGCAAGTTTGGAATAATTTTCTGTCATGTGTTATTCATGTCTAACTGCGCTATCAATACCGTGAAGCCATATTGATCTTAAACAGGGCCTCCGTTGTAGAATTGCGCTGTTTGACCAGAACAGGGGATAAGTTTGCGAGTTTTAATCCGCGGTTGGTTTTGCCTTGGCATAGCCATTGCCTTTTCACGGTACTATTTGCTGGGCCTTATTAAACAAGAAGCACAATCGCGTCAGGACTGGGTAACGGAGTGCTAGCGGTTGCAGTGTTTCGCACCAGTCTGAGACCCGTTAAAGAGAGAATCACGGGGGCATGATTTTAGCTGCAGAGGGGACACCCCGAGAGTGATGCAGAAGCGTCCCAACCTCTGAGAGGGCTGCAGCCCTCCACCCCCCCCTCTTCCCGCGGAGTCCGTTCGGCTCCTGCCGTTCGTGCGGGCCGCGGAAACCAATGTACAACACCACTATTTCTCCTTCACCACGTAATCAACGCCCCCAAGCCTTGCAGTCAGCCCCCAGGTTGAGAATCCTGCCGACAACGGGGGACCAAGGACTTCCTATCAACCTTGCGGGTAAACGTTTTTTTTCAGATTTTAGCCGGTTCATTTAGAGGGGGTGACTCGCCGCTGACCGCACTCACTGCACCCTTTGGAGCTAGGTGGCATCGCTGTGCCTCTTTCCATTGGGGCATTTAGCTGCCATTGCAGCAGGGACGTCGATTTCTGTAAATGATTGAGGGGGGGGGGTGAGCTGAGGGCCCGACAACCTAACCTCCCCCGAAATGTTAGTTTCTCAACGGATTTACCCCACTTTATTTTGACCAACGTAAATTTATAAGTTTTTTGCTACTATTTATCAAACAGAAAATCGTATTTATCCCCATTTCTATACGTATATATCAATATAGGAGATAGAAAGATAGACAGATACATTGCTTTAGACCTTTTTTTTTGCCTGTCTTTTATCTACTGTGGCCGTCCTTTTCGTTATTGTTACTCATTTCGTTTTAAAATCGGCGGAAAATATTGGGGGAGGGGGCCAAACCAACACTGAAGGGACCGAAATCAACGTTGAGTGGGCCAGGGCCCCCTGAAAAGAATACAAATCGACACCCCTACATTGCAGTAATTTGCTCTCTGAGCTGACATACGGAAACAGACCGCGAAGGAAGGAAACGGTGAGAGTGTTCCTCATACCCCAAAACCCTTATGATGTCGGTGACCTTAATTCGGCGTTTTGGAAATGGACAACTACTTCACTTTCGGGCTTCAAGGGGAAAATATTATCGGATCACGAGAGGTGTATGGAACCACAAGTCCATCGGATGCTGTCGGGATCCGAACACCTCTCCCCACGTTTTGGGAAGCATTGGCGGAAAAATCAGTAAGTGAAACTGCTCATAATGTATCAGACAGTCGTTCATTATCCCTTTTGCCGCCGCATACGTACGTGGGACTCCTTCTCACTTCTATCTTGGCGCAATTAGGCACATCGTATGGCGTAAATATGGCAGGGTTTCCCTAATTGCGGTTTTTGCAGCGTCCGGCTAGAAATCAGATAAAAAATAGTAAGCAAACGCTAAAGTTCTAAACCACCAGATATTCTGAAGGTCAGAAGATCACAGAAAATATACGACAAAGAAATAAGGCAATGCTTGTGATATAGTCACAGTGTCCGTTTTTCGAAAAGTTGGCGCGAATGGGCAGCTTCCCCTACATACAGGTGTACGGAACGAAACATTATTGCCATAATGTTTAGGTATGGAAACTATTACGATTGCTAAATTCAAACACGTGATATCTTGTTTGCAAAGAAGTTAATGGTGTTGCTAGAAAGTTAGAAGCCGCAAATAGCAGATGCACGCACACACACTATTTTTTATTGTCCGTTTTTACACGTTTTTTTCTGTAGCCCATTTTGTAAAGTCCTAGAAGGCAGAGGGTCGTTGGAAAGCATTGTAGCACGGGCCGGTAAACAGTTTGTGAAAATGGTAAAGGTAATGAACTTACCACGTGAAAATTTCCATCACGATAGCAGGCTTAAAGTGACGTTGCAAATTATCTTTTCTTGGATGCAGTGGAATGTTTTTTGTTGGTATCCAGTTTTTGGACTGAATGTTAACGGAGTTGATACACCCCAGCCGTCAAACGAAAGCAGATCTGGGGGAGATGTTTCCTGCGATGTGAGCGGAGTGGCCAAATATATAAATGGCGAATTTTTATTGCCAGACTGTCATCGGGATATGTTCTCGTCTACCGCTGGCTTAAGGTGAGACTGCATTTTTGACGCACCGCGAACGAAAAACCTTTTCACATATAAAAGAGTCTTTACGGTCTCTTTCTGGACGAGCGTCTTCTCGAGCTACGTTTACTGAAAGGGCGAAAGAGTGTGCTCGGACGGTGTTAACCACGGTAATTTGTTTTGAACGATGCATCTATCGAGAGGCCGTGACATGACCTTTGTTACCCCTTCCCTGTATCCACCACAGACGTAGTCCTGTTTGATACTTTTTTGTCATTACATCCGAGGCAGTTCCACAGCGCAGAACGAGGGGCTGATGCCCCAGCCGACCCACTCAGGCTCCCAAACTGCTGCATTAAATCTTTGATCGCCGTAAATTACCACTGCTCTCACCATTTTCACCGCCTGTGCACAGCAGAAAAAAATTCGGCATGGCGTTTGAGCTATTCACTAACTGAGCAAAACGCATGCATTTTTAAAAACAGTCTGTGTGAAAAATGTAAAATATGAGACTTATCTTAGTTTTCCTTCTTCCATATCTGCCACCTCCCGCTCGTCCTAAGTGCTACCCGGTATAGTCCTGTTCCTGAGAACAAGAAAAACGCGAATCCCGCCAAGTCTCTGTAGACTGCACCAATAGTTTCTGCTTCTTTTTCTGTTGATGGCGCATGCGCACATCCGTCCGTGGTGAACGATCCCGCCCGATCGCAGACCATACTCAGCCCAATGGCATCTTGAAATCTGACCTGCGGCATATAACTGCGCAGATGTGTACGTCGTGCCCGATCCCATCCCATATTTAGCTCAATCGTGTCCTGAATGCTGCTTAATGCGATCCTGAACATTTCTGTACAGCGACGCGATTCCCACCCAAACGGGAGGTGTCCGGACAAAATGGCGAAATGTTAAAATGGCGAGTGCCAAAAAGGTGCCAGATGGTGAATGCTGAATGACGACATGGAAAAAGACGACACGTTAAAATGACGACTAGCCAAATGGCGAACGGTCAGGTGGCGACACGTAAAAAGGCAACATACCAGGATGACAGATAAGATGGCAAATCGTTAAATGGCAGACGGCAAAATCACATGTAAAAAGGCGAGGTGCCAAACTGGCGAAGGGTCAAATTTCGAATGATAGAATGACGATATTTCCTGGTACAACTTATACCCGAACAGCTTAGCTAGATGGGTTTGGGCTCAGAATAACCCGCCCCCGACTGAGGTGCGGTTGACCGCGTCCTGAAGGTTATTCCAAGACTGCGATAGAACGAACGAACGCAGCGCCACGAAACTTCGGGCACCTTTTGCTTGATCATTTTTGCACCTTGTGTCAAATATTTCCTCGGGTCAAATCAGGTGTCTGATCTAGGTCACGTCAAAGGGACCTATGTCCAGAAAAGTTTGGCGGCCTGCAACTTTTTTGGGAAACTAGATATCACAACGAAAATTTCAAGGATTAGAGATCTTGATGAATGAAATAAATATGCCACCTCATATTTTCCGGAATTGTCTGGGTCATTGACCCAAGGCCAACCCTATTTTTAAGATGTGGCGTCGTTTTTCTCGGAATTTGACGGAATTTTTGTAAGATTTTTAGTATGAGGTGATGCAGACACCCCTTACCGTCGATGGGCAAAGTATCAGTGACTTCCAGCCATTGACCTAAGGTCAGGTCACGAATAACTATTATGAGCTAAAACGCCGTCAAAATCGGCGATGAATTACTCAGAACGGGTAGAAAATGATGAATTATAGGCTGGCACATATATAGGCTTGCACAGTTGCAAGTAATACCATGAAGTTAAAAAAGTTTCAAAAAATTGCCTGTTTTGGGAATAAACAGGCTCTCGCGAATGAAGGTCCGCCAGTTGTGTAGATTGATAACTATTCAATTTTCCCAAATTTAAGCGTGAGAAGCAATCAGAAGAACCACTAGAATCAACAACTGTTACATGGAAAGGCATATGTCGCGAAAGTGAAGAAACGCTAAAATTAGATCTTGTTAATTTCAAACCGCGTTGGGCTACGGCGCCTGCCGGCAGTCGGCGCGAAAATCGCCGGATCTTTAACTTAACATTTCGGCGTATATATTGAACAAGTCAGAGAAATTAGACGTGTATCGGCATTGGCGGACTTTTGCCTGATCGTTGGTGCCTTTGCCTGGACTTTATAAATCACAGCCCTTGAGATCCAGGCACGAGTGTGGTTTTCGGAAAATGACTGTGGGTGCCCAAAAGGCATATGGGCACGTCCATACATTGCATATTGGGGGAGGGGGTCGTGACAGGCGTTTCTGGTTAAAGTCCAGAGAAACGAATTTAAAAAGGTATTACGGGATGTAAATTACTGCAGGATGTGTTACGCCAATGATGGATGGCTTTATGGCGATGACATCCTTAGAAGAAATATAGCTGTTTTTCCGGTATTCCAAAATCGCACTCCGTGGAATATATAAGATTAATTATGAATAATCATGTGAAAGAAAAATCCATTTTTGTCATCGTAGGTTAATATTTCACGCATTTTAGTTAGTGCGTTTGTCGACAATGCTACCGGTACGTGAAATACAAACACAGCACTAGAGAAAGGAAACCAATCAACGAGCAAAAAAAACGTAGGTAAACCTTGGACAGACCCCATGCGTACCCAGCACTCTGCCTTACCGTCCAAGACAGTTATAAACGGCAGGGACGATTGTTTTCACAAACAATACCAATGTATTCCGACCTATTCACGTAATGCATACCTGCAGGGGAAACTCGCGGAACCGCAGCGGAACCTGCTTGAATCCATGATGGCCTCCTTCATAATTTCGGTGTTTGTCATCTGCTGTCAGCTTCAACGTCGCTGAGGCTAACGGTGCGACATTACGTTTTATGGGTGATTTTAGTGGTGAAATGAAAGTGAAGTAAATAGATTAAATTTGAGCTGGCAGTCAGCGTACTTACCCCAGGAAAATATGAGCTAACGAGAGCGAGTTGGCAAGAATGAATGGTACCTACGCTTCCATTACAAAAATGTCCTCTTCAATTGAAGGTGTACAATTAAAATCATGAATTGAGTGGATACACTCCCTTTAATGGAGGACCTTGCTCTAGAACCCAGCTTGACGCAATTTTACTTGGAGGATGGGAGGGAAAAGCAAATGGTGGGTGACAATGAGCAAACAGATTCCGATTATTTCTGATGAAGCTGATTTTAGGTGGTTAAGATCATGGGCCTCAGAATATAGCCGAATATGAATATTTAAACATACTTTAAGTTGTGGGTGCCTAAGTCATATTGTGGGTGCCCATTTCCACTTTGTGGGTGCCGGGGCACCCACAATGGGATAGGAAACCACACCGCTGGATCCAGGCCACCTCTCGGTTTCATGCAGTCGTCTGTGAGAAAATATATAGGGCGTAAATGGCTTACATATTATCCAAAACTAAAAATGAGACAAGTTCCGAGCTCCACTTGTCACGAGCTTTCCAACGGTGTGTTTATTCTTATCTTGCGACGAACCGTTCATGAGTTAGGGGAGGGGGTAACCCCTCACTCGGGCGTGATCGGCACGGACCGCCAGTCGGGCGCGGGTTAACGTCAAGCAGACCTTGCTGCCTGCACCTTAAACCCATCGTTCCGTGGTGTAACGCACTGAAAGACGGTCTTCGTTGCGGAACGTCTGACGGGGCCGTTAGTAGGTACCCACAATGCGTAAGGACGCACTGAGGTAGTCTCGACAGTCCGGGCAGTCCGGACCGGACAGAGTGCCCTAGCGGCATGGTCCGTGGCGTGACGGGCGAGAGCGAGAGGGTTGGGGCAGACGGACAGTGTTGAGGACTCCTCCATGCCTCGCTACGAATCAGTCACTTGACATAGGCCAACATCCATGGTGCTGTTTTGGTGAGGGGGATTGATAGTGATGAGGGCCATCGACTGACGTTCGATTTGTTTCCGGCCGCATTGCTAGATGCTGAGATAACAGGCGAAGGACGTTGCGAGCAACTTCCAACTAACTGCCTCAAGTGCTGGGCATACGATGAAACACTTGGGTCCCGTGGCACCGGGTTCGAGTCCAGGAGGAGGCTCATTATTATATAGCGGCCAGCTGACAGCTCACTAGAGGGCTGTCCTGGCACGGGGCGGTAGTGTCCATTTATCCATCTACCGGCCGTTTCGCCATATATCCGTCCGGCATTTTTACATGATTATTTTTTACACGTTGCCATTGGGCCGTCCGCCATTTAGCCGTTCGTCATTTTAGCATGTCGCCATTTCCACATGTCGCCGTTAAACATTCATCATCCAGCATTCATCAAAAAGGCATTCGCCATTTTTGCGCCCACCATTTTACCCTAGTACCCAAACGAAAACGTGTCCGAACCCCATCGCCCAGTTCTTGGCGTTGTTTGCCCGTTTGGGGTCCAATGCGACCCAAACTGTTGCAAATACAGTGCGAATGGGGCCGAAAATAATTGCTATCTGGGTTGATACAGAAGCCGTTTCTGCAGGAGGTGCCAGATTTCGTGATAGGTCACTAGGTCACGAACGCCATCCCAGACAACCAAGCAGGTGCAAGATGCTATCCATTTGAACGTGCAGCTTTTATGTTTGGGATCGCCCCCTTTGCGGGATGTCCAAAATCTATTTTTCCTACCTGCATGATGAGGAAGCAGTTAACTAGGCGTAAATGGTCTGTGACAGAAACAGAGGCGATGTAACAGGTAGCCGAAAAAGAAATGTATGGCATTTCGGTTTTGACCCCAAAACCAACTGTGTAACGCGTTCGTTTTGGCACTAGTTATTTTTTTTTAATTTGGAGGATAAAAACGGCTTATTTAATGATGTATTTTTGCTTTCCAAGGCGTTTCATTTAAAACTAGTGTGATATGATGATGCTGTGTGCGGGCTCTGGACTATACCAGTCGCGAGGAATTTCCATTAGGTCCTTTTGGAGGCCGATTGCACCAAAAACAAATGGCGTTCGCGTAAGACCAATCACGGAACGATTCTCGGGTATCCAGTCAATGTTGCAAGAACAATACCCCTGTGCGAAGAATATCAAACAGTAGAAAGAGTTTGGAGTGGTCCTAAAAATTGCAGAGATGGCGTGGAAGACTGTTAGTTCCAGCCCTGAAATGATTTCTGGGAAACACTATGAGGGGATTGTGTCTGTTCCGTACTCTCCTGCATTTTGATACCGACCGTCTTAATGTCAAAAGGTCAGTTTGCTACCCAGCCAGGGAGTAACTAAGACCATTTTATAGGTCCGATGTCCGATGTCTGTACCTCCAGATTTCGAAGGGTTAATGGTATATCATAGGTAAAGCCGAATGACATGTCACATCGGACCTATTAATTTCCTTGGTACGAGAGGCAAAAATCCTGTTTTCAAGACTTCCGTCTTTCGTATCGTTGAACATTCTTTTATACCATAGTCTGACTTACGCTGGGCGACGACAGGCACGTAGCCATGTGGGGGGGGGAGGGGCAAGGTGGCCATGCCTCGCCCTGAGCCAAGCGGTCTTCACTCGACATTCAGCGATTCCTCAGGAATACGGAATAGTGACCATAATTATACCTAGTGCGAAAGCAAACTTAACATATTTTCCCTGTGCGCCCTCGCTGTCCTCGCTACGTGCCTGGGCATTGAAGCGTCTGTGTGCAAAATCAAGCAATATGACTTTGTGCAAGCATCGCCTTCGGAGGTTTGTCGGAGTCCATCCCCCCCAAAAAAAAAATCCAGGACTTTCCACGACACAGCTTTTTGATGGTGGCCACTGGAGTTTAGCATGTTGAAGCACTGTTCGGGGTCCTGTGAGTGCTGGGTAGCAACATATCGCGCGATGGGAACATACGTATAAAATAGTTGAATCCTTGCGGACCTCGAGAGATCGTGGGTTGCAAAAAGCCACAGCCCCCTGTCCCACTCCCTTGATCATCGTCCATCCCTGATTTACTCGTTCTCTATGACGTTACAGCCCGTGTATGTGAACCCCGGAGAGATGTTTCATGATGTGATGACTACCTGGGTTAGTTGCATCTTACGTGCATGGCGCCCTTAGAGTGGCGTGAAGGTGGGACTGCCCTTTGATCTTTCGGTGGACTTTTCAGGTCCCTTTTTGGCGGGGGGAAGGACTTGCACCATGAATATGGCTATTTGATTTGCACAGATCGTTGCCTTTCGTAACGGTTATTAGGATTGCGGCTCACCCGCAAGTTTCGAATCATAGACGTCACGTGCTGTTAAATCGATAACATTTCCATCGACGCTACAGCGGCCGTTGGCTGCAGCTGTTTGTGTCGCGTCCGTTGTGTCGCTGGGTTGTGGCTGGGCCCCTCGGCTGGCGCAGCTGAAGGCATTTGAGAGAAGCTGAGACGTCGTGAGCTCAACGTTCGGGGAATTTACAAGACGACACGAGCTTTAAAATCGTGTCCAGAATGGTATAACACAGGCGAAGCATCGGTGCGAAGGACAGAACGTTCACGTCGAAATCAGTTAGAAACATACCGTGTTCAAAAACTTTGGATTGACGCATTTCGATATGGGTGACGTTGCGGACTCCACGCAGCAAGATGGTGAGACCACTGACAATGACGCAGACGTAGAAAAGGCAGCAGAACCGCCGACAAGCGACAATGCTGACCAGCCGGCCGAAGGAGGAACCGGCGATGAGCCGCCGCCAGCCGGCGCCGAAGCAGACAACGGTGACACCGGGGCGACCCCGGAAACCTCAGGCCCGGCAACGGAAGCTGATGGCACTTCTGCCCCGGCACCGGAAGCCGATGCCGCCGCCGGCCAGGCCGAAGAGGGTCAGGAAGCCCCAGCCGAGATGGAGAATGCGGATAATGCCGAGCCACCTACAGGAGACGGTGGGGCTGTCGTGGACGGCGCCGCTGCAGAGGAAGCAGGAAAGGATACGGGAACAAAAACAGAGGGCGAAGGAGACGAGGAGCAGCCGTCTGAAGAGCCTGACGGAGATCTCGAAGAATCAGGTGACGCCGACGAATCCGAAGCGGGCGATCATGGGTCACCTCGCAAAGAGAGCATTCGAAACCGTCTGAGACGCGAGGGCCGCGAACGCGCCCGCTCTGAGAACGTGGAACCGTCTGTTGACTTGCCAGATCTGGGTTCCTTGGGCACCATCGCGAAGCCGCCCAGTGCGTCCGAATTACACGTGCTCGCCAGAGACGACTATCCTCCAAGTTACAGCTCGCACACGCCGAAAGAGCAGAAGCTGTTTCAGCACACGCAGCGCTTTTTGGCCCAGTACACGCACCTATATCCGGACCGGAAGCCCCCGTTCCTGAACGCGCTGAACGACTGCCGGCTGCCGAAGTGCGCCAGCACGTTCATCCGGCCGTCGCTGCTGCCCTACATCGACTGCTACGACTGGCAGGGCTGTGCCCGCTTCGTCGCCGATCACCTCGACTACCGGCCGCTGCGCAACCCGACCGAGGTGCCGCAGGGCATGATGTCGCCGGCCACCGTGCTCAAGTACCAGTCGGGCAACAGCTTCGAGTACAGCACCGTGCTGGCCTCGCTGCTGGTGGGCGCCGGCTACCGGGCGTACGTGGTCTCCGGGTACGCGGTGCGCGCCGTCTGCCTCAAGGACACCGTCCGCGTGGTCTGCCCGGACATGATGCCCGCCGAGGCGGACGCCGCCTCCGAGGAGGTGGCCGCCGAGAACAAGTACCAGCTCAAGCCGCAGAAGGAGCTGGTCAGCAGGTACGAGGAGATGATGGAGGAGCGCGTGCGGGAGGCGGAGAGGCAGAAGGAGCAGGAGCGGCTGGAGGAGGAAGTCCGGCAGATGAACGAGAGGGAGAAAGAGCCGGCCGACCCGCTGTTCGGCATGCGCGTGCACGCCTGGGTGTTGGTCATGCCCGGAGATCGGGACGTCACCGAGCCGTTCTTCATCGAGCCCAGCACGGGCGTCGGCAAAGGCATACGCTGCCCGGACTACCTGGGCATCGAGTCGCTGTGGAACCACCAGAACTACTGGATCAACCTCCAGTACTGTATCAATGGCGTGCGCGACCTGGAGTACGATCTGTTCAACCCGGCCCACTGGGAGTTCCTGCTGTTGCGGGATGCCTTGTGCACTCCGCATCCCGAGGACCTCGAGACCGACCTGGAAGAGGCCGTGCTGGAGGCCGACCAGCTCATGGAGATGCCGTTCTCGTGGGTGGAGAGGCTGCAGGTCTCCAAGGCCCGCTACGATGAGCGCTTCCCGTGCGGGAAGAAGGCGACGAACTTCTACAGGTCCAAGGTGGAGGAATTCTCCCCCTACCTGATGAAGGACGGCGTGGTCAAGCGGCTGACCATCTACAAGGATTTCAGCTGCGAAACGGTGGAGACGGTGCGGGAGAACTACATGCACCGTGCCGACCACCTGGTGAGCCGGGAGATCACGCAGGAGACCGGCTGGGTGGTGGAGAAGTACTCGCCAGGCAGGGAGGACGCTCTGAAGGAGCACCAGTACACCGTCCTCGGCAACAACCCAGAGGACCGCCGCACCGTCGAGTACTACCACAAGGCGCGCAAGGACTGCCTCGTCACGCGCACCGTCAAGGAGGGCGGCGTCATCGAGGAGGACTTCGTCGGCCGCGACGACAAGCTGTACCGGCGCGTCACGCAGATGGGCAGCATCCAGAAGAAGTTCGGCCCGGCCTGCGCCACGCGCAAGCCGATCGTCAGCATCACCGAGCGGATGCACCGCAACCCGCGCGGCGACGGCGACGACGGCGTCAGCCTGCGCACGTTCCACCTCGTCGACGCCAAGATCAGCGTGGTGTTCCACGCGTGCCGCGGCAAGATCACGGCCGAGCGGCGCGAGTTCTCCAAGCCGCACCCGGACGACAAGGCGCGCCTGGTGCCCATCCTGGAGGAGGCGGTGGCGGGCGGCTTCAGCACCGACCCGGAGGGCCTGCCGCCGCGCATGCTCGACCTCTACTACATGATGAAGGCGCAGATGGAGGACGAGGAGCACGCGGTGGCCGCCGTGCGCGACGCCGAGGACGAGATCGTCGAGCTGCTCAACGCCCGCATGCAGGAAGAGGCGGCGCTCGAGGTCGAGTACAGCCTCTTCGACAGCGACCTGCAGCCGCAGATACGCGCCGACCGCAAGGAGCTGGAGGCGTTCATGGCAGCGCAGGCCTTGCGGCAGGTGGAGAAGTACAAGGACCCGCTGGCGCCGTTCCTGGCTCGGCTGGACGTCACCGAGGCCGAGCTGACGACGGCCAACCGCTTCCAGCTGCGGGACGAGTGCATGCAGAGCTTCCGACAGCGCCTGGTGGACAAGGCCAACCGGCTGCAGACGCAGTTTGAGGAGGAGACTGAGGCGCTGCAGTCCCGCCAGCGCTGGTACCAGCAGAACTACGTCGGTCTGACCGAGGAGGAGGAGAACGAGTACCTGACATTCTGTCACGACACCATGTTCCGGCTGCACGTGCTGGAGCTGCTGTTGGAGCGACACAAGCAGACGGCTCCTATCAAGCATCAGGCGCTGGAGATGAAGCTCAGGGGAGACCCCAGAATCTCCGGCAGCGCCATCCAGGAGGAGCAGGAGGAGAACTGAGCTGTTGTGTCTGCTAGTCCCGTTTGGCCGCGACTTAGCCTTGTTAGAACAGTGGCGAGCACTGAAGGCAGTTACGATGTCGCGCAATGCCAACGCCTTTTTCAGCCAGAGGGCGCCGTGCAGTGTGCTTACACGGTGCCGCTGACCAGTGCCGAAAGGTGGCGACCAGCCTGGACGCATCAACTGAGTGACCCACAGATGGAACACGGCGGTGTGCGCTGCCTCTCACTGGTGCGAATGTACGGACCGCCATTTGCTTGGCCCTGAAGAATGACTGCCGGCAGGAACGTGCTTTCGTCAAACGATGCCCTACCGACATTTTTGCGACATTAGCGGTTTCGGTGTTACTTCGGTGTACTGGAGAGCGTGGTCTCTTCCAAATACACAAAGGCGTTGCGTGACCTGTGTTCTTTCACAACTGAGCCATCCAAATGTAGCCATGGCTATATAGTTCGGCAAATAGAGGCCGGGCGAATGGTTAGTCAGCAAGACGTCGAAACTGCGGGATTGCAGTTCAGTTTACATCACGCCACAAGCAACATCCAAAAATGCAAACTGACCCATATGAAGCAAAATCTGTTTACCAGTTTAGCCACAACACACAATGTACAATATTCACACAACAATGACCGCAAGCCACAGCCTCCTTGACCGCCCCGCATCTCAACCGAGATAATGTGGTTCGTCCCACACTCGTGGCAACCGATATCTGTATGCAAGCGCGGGGCATAGGACAGCGCGCGGCTACAGCCGCCGAACGGCGTCCACGTCCGGGCCGGCCGCCTCCCGCTCCGGGAAGCGACCGCCGTCCGAGCACGGCGGCCGCGGGCCCCGCCCGGCCCGGAGAACATGTCCACTTCCCGAGGACGGCTGACGCCTTGTCCGCGGCGGGCTCGAGTCTTTCGGGCAGGCGATGACAGCGCGTCCGCAGCACACCTGCACGTCCGAGGGTGCCCTGACTGATGGCAAGAGCGGGCAACGTGCTAGACGGGGACGGCGACGCTGCTACTCATTCGGAAGCTTCAATCTCGGCACCACCACCGACACCAACACCGAGGACAAGCATGACAAACATGCCGTCACCCGGGTCACACTCGCTGTAGCATCTCGCGTCCAGGTCCGGCTGCGGCAGTTGGGAACATGAGCTAAGCCACGTGCAGTGCGCCGCCACGCGAGCCTGGGTGCGGCCACAGACCGCTGGCCCGCCCCGCCCGTTCAGCAGGGCAGTGCTGTTCGGCACGGTGCCACATGACGGCCGCCTCCTCCGCCCGTCCCGGCGCAGGCGGCGGCCCGTCGGCGGGCCGGCCCGTCAGTTCTCCAGGAACGAGACGTACTGGGTGAGCAGCGCCAGCGACTGCTGGCAGTTGGCGCCGTGGCGGTCGGCGGGCGCGGCCGGCCGCGGCCCCACCACGGCGCCGTCGACCGTCCAGCCGCGGCGGCGGGCCAGCTCGGCCACCTGCTCCGACGGCAGGCCCACCAGCGACGTCAGCTCGGCCAGCGTGATGGAGGTGTACGCGCGCGAGACGAGCGTCAGCGCCCGCTCCCGGATCACACCTGTCGGCCAGAGCGGAGGCGCGACAGGTCAGTGGCGCAGCGGTCTGCACCGCGCCCCGGCGCCCGCTCCCGGATCACCCCTGTCGGCCAGAGCGGACGCGCGACGGGTCAGTGGCGCAGCGGCCTGCACCGCGTCCCGCCGCCCGCTCCCGGATCACCCCTGTCGGCCAGAGCGGACGCGCGACGGGTCAGTGGCGCAGCGGCCTGCACCGCGTCCCGGCGCCCGCTCCCGGATCACCCCTGTCGGCCAGAGCGGACGCGCGGCGGGTCAGTGACGCAGCGGTCTGCATCGCGCCCCGGCGCCCGTTCACCCCGGACACCGTAACACGGCCGGCGCCTTCTCTGTCCAATCATAGCCAGCTAGGGCCGGAGGATGGATAGTGTCTGTTCCTTACATTATAAAAAAGTCCACCCGGTTCAGGCGTGAGATGTGCGCGCCTTTTCAGTTACTGACAATGCGCATGAAGCCAATTAAGCTACTTGACAACGACAGCACTTGGCGCCAGTTATTTCGTTCTGGCTCAGGGAAGGAGAAGCCGGAAATAATTAGGTTTGGAGCACGCACACACATCGCAGAAATCAACACACGTTACGACATTTCACAACATTGTTCCGAGACAAGGAAACCATTATCAGTCGATTAAAAATATCATAGCGAGAAAGTCGCACCCTGAGTAGCCAGTGACAAATGTATCCAGTAACTTATTACGCACCACACACTTCAAGACCCTTCCAAAAGCTTTCCATTAAGATGGATGCAGTCAAGCCAGGTATTAACGCAGCCCACTATACATCCAGTTGTGAGGCATATATTGGCGAAGAATACGAGAGCAAGATACATCTATGAGCTTGTGGAATGGAAGACCGGAGAAATGAAAAACATATGGAAATGCAAGTGGAAAGGCTTGTTTTCGGACATTAATTGGCGTATAGTATATTACGACAAGAATTACGCCACATCGTCTGGCAGGAAAAGATCAGTAAATTTTAGGCTACTCGCTAGGAGGTTCTGCTATATATAATTGGAATAGAACAGATCGACGTACGTCAAAGCTGCAACATGGAAAAGGAAGCTTTAATGCAAAAACGCTGGAGTTGTCGCGTTACCACACGTTTTTGGGCAGACATCGAGAGGCATCTGAGACAAATCAACGTGCTTAAGAAAAACCAAAACATAAGCATATGGGATGTAACGCTGGGCAAAAACATAGGTCTCATGGTGAATCATGCACTTGCAGTGGCTACATATTTGATAAGGCGTGCAGCTTAAATAAGGATGCATTCATTAACAAATTGAAGTCTGATTGTAGGATGGAACAAGTCTCGCCCACCATGAGGTGACAGACGAGACTGAGCTGCACCGAGCAGATTCCACACGAAGTGGGGAAATGCTGCCCATCCGACACGGTAAATACAGTAAAACGATAGGAAAAGCTTATTACTTTTCTACTTTGATCGGATATGACACATTTGGTTGTAATGTTTGGCGGATGACCGATGGTGTTTGGCAGATGGTATTTTGCGAATGTCTGATGTGGCAGAATTGGCAGCATTTAGCTCATGCTTTGATATTCGGATGTCAATATGAAATTAAATTTATTAATATAAAATTATATAATATAACATTAATATAATATTATATTATATATGTAATATAAATATAAATATATAATTATATCAAAAATATATAAAAAGTAATATATATATAAATAAAATACATAGATATATATTTAAATAGTATAATATAATAAAAAATATAAAAATATAAAGAAATGCAAAAAATATACAAATACAATATAATATATAAATACGATATATATATATATAACATTAAATAATAAGATATTAAATTAAATTAAATTTAGCAGGAACAACTGAAAAAGACTCGTCTCAAAAAAGAGGCCAGCCAAAAATACCAAAAAATTATTGGCTTTGCCAGATGAGTAACAGGAATTCACCAAACTATAACAGAGCAGAATGAAGAACGAACAGTACACACTATGCACGTGCTGAGACAGGTACACGACCAGTGATATGAAACAATTCTACAGTACACTGCAACACAAAAATATGGCAAAAGATGAAGAGCAGCTCAAGCAGTCCAAGTCAAAAGAGGAATTAAAGTCACAGCGACCTGATAAGTGTCCGTCTTCTGTCTGGTACTCCAGTCACTAGAAAAGTCAGCCCTTTGTTTAGTGTTGGCCAGCAATCGACCACACAGTGACAATGATCTGGCCATCAGCGCGTCTGAGTCCGGAGCCGGCTGGAGAGGTGAGCTGGAGCGGTAAGCACGTACCCTCCAGCTCCTGGACGGCCTGCTGCAGGTACTCGGGCCAGTCGCGGCGCAGCGCCACATACGCGCCCGGCAGGTCCTTGTTCCACAGCTTCTGGCCGGCCGCCCACAGGGCCGGCAGCGCACTGTCCGCCTCCTTGGCGAAGGCCGGCGCACGCTTCCACAGGAACTTGGCGCTGCACCTGCAGATTCAGAGCACAAAACCAGTGCACAAACCTGCTGCCATGTGCGAGGGATAACGATGGCGCCCACCTGTGCAGCATGCACCGTGGAGCTCTGTTTTGCGATATTTGGCTAACTGAGCATTCTAAACTATGTCAATGTCCATTATGCATGGCATTCCATGGTCTTGAGAACAATGGACAAGCATTAATTAGATCTGGCTTTCTTTCTTAGACAACCACTGAAGCCACAAATCAATACAATACACAAAACTCAATTAATCCAAGCCGAATCACCATTTCTGCTTCATTGAGCCTGACTCTGGCTGCTTTAATATAGTACAGAAAGATATAGAAACCCAAACTGTGGGGTTTTAGCACTGGTTAGGTAACTGGCAAGTTACAACTCTGCAGCTTAGACTGCATTTAAAGCTTCACAGTGCAAAAACACCACTGGTTGCGCTACACCCAAACGCATGAATGAGACGAACAACTGGTGTACTCACAGGTCATTTTCTAATAGGTAGCATGCCATCAGCTTGGTGTATACCTCTGGGGCTGCTATCCCATCTGGAGACTGAAAGAGAGCGCATTCCATTTCATCCATGACATCCAAACATCGCAGCACACCATTATCATCATTACCATACCAACAAGGCACAAGCTCATGAGCAAAGATCTGCTTTTTTAAAAGCCCTAAAGAATGAAGTGAAATTCAACCACCATGATCCATTTCTCACAAAAACGTACCTTGTGTCCACCACCAACTGCAATGAAAAACAACTGTAATGTAACCAAAAGGCCACCTTTTTGTTTCCCATCAGAAAAGTGAAGATTATGATACTGTAGAAAAAAATGAATGCAAGGCAAAATACAAAGGATTCTTCCAAAAAACTATCATTTCAGACACATAAGGATTGCGATCTCAATGCAAAAAATATTCCAGTAATATCATGCTCATCCCTGCCACCATGCTCTGAGTTATCTGTTACCAAATTGTACCATAACTGATCAGTGTCAATTCCACTATTGTGGCAGTACAGTTAAAAGCAAAGATGAGTTACCATCCCATCATTGCTCATTGAACAAAATTTGTGGTAATACATCACCTTTGCACCATTTTAAAACCACTTTTGCCATACAGTCAAATCTCGTTACTATGCCACCTCGCTACTATGCCACTCTCGCTATTATACCACTTTTGCTCGGGCCCGACAAAATTCAATACAAAATAAATTTACTATGCCACCCCCTAATCTCGCTACTATGCCACGATTGTGTGTGTTGTATTTTCGAATTCAATTTTTTTTCAAATTCAGCCCACAATGTCAGCTCAGAAGCGCAAGCGAACCGACTTTACGCTGAAGGACAAAAAGGAGATCATCGATGCCGCGAAGAAGGAGCCGAATCAGTCCAAGCTGGCCAGGGAGATGAACAAGAAATGGGGCGTCGAAGTTAAGAGAACCACCGTGAAGGGCATTCTCAGCAAGAAGGATGCAATCGAGGCGGCCATCAAAGCTGGAGTTCCATCGAAGCGCATGAAGCTGACGCAGGCTCACGACCCGAAGCTCGATGAGGAGGGTGCTCATGTGGCTGAAGCAAGCAAGAGGACGGAATCTGCCAGTCAGTGGCGATCTGATCAAGGAGAAGGCGATGAGACTGGCGGAGGTGATGCACATCCCGGACTTCATTGCGAGCGACGGTTGGCTGGACAATTTCAAGAAGCGCCACGGCATCACGTTCAAGACAGTGCAGGGCGAAGCTGGAGCGGTGGATTCGCAATCCCTTCTTGAGTGGCAACAACAGGTTCTCCGGTCCTTGCTCGGGCAGTTCTCCGCAGACGACGTCTTCAACCTGGACGAGGCTGGACTCTTCTGGCAGCTGTTTCCGAACAAGACCATGGCTTTCAGGGGAGAGCGGTGCACTGGAGGAAAGAGAAGCAAGCAAAGGATCACTCTTCTGGTCGGGGCAAACATGAGCGGCAGCGAGAAGTTCCCTCTTCTGGCGATCGGCAATTCCAAGAGACCCCGTGCCTTCAAGAACAAGGAGATCCCGGTCAAGTACAAGGCGAACTCGAAGGCGTGGATGACGGCGGAGCTTTTCGAGGAGGTGTTGCGTGCGTGGGACGGACGACTCGGCCAGCAGGGACGCAGAGTGCTGCTCTGTCTCGATAACTTCTCTGGCCACCCTCCCGAGCTCCAGCTGGACAACATCCAACTGGTCTTTTTCCCCCACCAAACACGACAGCCAATTCTCAACCAATGGATCAGGGAATCATAGAGAACCTCAAGCGCCACTACAAGAAGTTCCTGCTGTGCCGCCGGCTCGAGGCCATGGACAAGGGAAAGGAGTTCAAGTTCACATTGCTCGACGCTCTACACGTCGCCCCGCGTGCTTGGGAGCAGGTCAGCGAGTCGACGATCAGGAACTGTTTCGCGAAGGCCAAGTTCATCGAAGAGGAGATCCAAACTGAGCCAGAGGATGCTGAGCTGCTCGAGATCTGGGAAGCTCTGCCTGCCGAGGAAAAGTTGCACGAGAACGAGGAGATCGAGCTGTGTGACTTTCTCGAAGCCGACGAGCGCCTCGCGACTGGCGGGTCTTTCACGAGATCACGAGCTGGAGGAGATTGCTGAGGAGATGCTGCGCATGGAGCACCGTCCGGAAGTTCATGCAGCAGAGAAGGGGGAAGCCCGGTGTGATGCAAGCGTGCGATCGGCTAGACAACGAGATGCACGAGATCCGCCGAAAGAAGATGCGCCAGCCGACGATTCTTGAGAGATTTGGGTTGAGCTGATGGGTAACTTGAGAGAATAAAGCCGTTTTACAAACCCTCGTTACTATGCCACTCTCGCTACTATGCCACTTTCGCTCGGTCCCCACGGGTGGCATAGTAACGAGATTTGACTGTATATATGATAGAGGAGCTGATAAACTTTCCTATGAAAACAATGAGTGGTGATACTACCAGAATGGTTTCTGAAAGAAATGCAGTTATATTTCACTGTAGGCAAAGTCGACCAGAATGGATGGTACAATCTTGTTTACACTGCCTTTGCTCCAAGCATGCCCTAGGTAGTGCCTAAGGTTTGATAAAATCATCAGTAAATTATACTAGAGGCCATGGTCCAATAAACATGTTCACAGGGAGTAATGTGCTAAAGGTGCAACCCCAAGGGTGTGATCAGATTTGGCTCTGTCTAACAGAGGTTAAGTCATGCAACTAAATAGGTTAGGTTAGGTTGGGTTGGGTTGAGTTGGGTTGGGTTAGGGTTATGTTAGGTTATGTCAGATTAGGTTTGGTAAGTTACCTTGTTCATTATTTATTAAGTTGGGTTATACTGGTGATGTCATTAGGACCAAAATACCTTCACCTTGGGAACTGCCTTTTTTGACTTTGTTACCAAAGAATCACAGAAGTCAAACAGAGAAGTGGTGATGCAGTCATTGATGAATGGAGTGATGATATTACTTGATGATTTTTCAGTTTCTTCATCTTGGAATGATATGCAGCAATTGAATCACAAATATTTGCATTAAAGCTGCCTTTAGTATAACTTATTATGTCATTTAGACTATTTTTCACTACTGAGTGAAAATGTGATGCAGGGCAATATTGCTACAAGGCCATTGTCCAAATGAAAAATAACTGCCATACACAGTACCTGATATCTGCAAACATCAAATGAATAATGAGCAATTACATTAAAATGGCTTAACCTCATGCATACCACTGTTAACAATGTCAGACTTTCATAAATACAAAGTAGTTAAATTAATAGTAGTTCTACTATTTTGCACAGGCTAGAGCAGGCCAAAAGTCTCAGTTTTAGCCCATGGCAAAAAATCAAGGTTGTGACACAGCATTCGTGCAAATATGTATCCACGCTGATAAGGGATTATTAAGAGCCGCAACACAATCTTACACAGAGCTCTTCGTTCTCCAGTTCTTTCCTTGTACTCTCAAGATTCGACAGCATCTTATCGTGCTCCGATCGCTGATGGCAAAAACACTTCGCGGAATTCCTCCTGAAAAATGCTCTAATGAAGCATTCAACGGCGTTGACAGTGCCACGACTACATCCGACACAAACGCAACCGATGGGGCAAACCCGAGGCCCTTAGCAAGTCCCGCAGGTAAAGCGCTGTTTCTCCTTTTTATGTGCTTTACTTGTTCTTTCGTCTCAGATGGCCTGTAGTTTTCTCATAAAAGAGAACGAGGTTATGCCAAGAATATACTTACTTACAATCAATTCAGTTAAACGATGGTACATAGACAACCTTGAAAGATAAATAAAAGTTTTTATGGCGAATTACTTCTCATAGACCTAGTTTTCACTTCATGCAATGATAACAAACTGTTGTGAACATCACTATGCTGGAATAAATCGTTTGCGGCACTTGCTCGGCGCGTGGTGTTGCTTGTTAGTGGCGCCATGGACGCCGAACTTGAAATTGATGGGAAGCCGCTCTCGGCTTTGCGTGTGATTGATCTTAAGGATGAGCTGGACAAGAGAAACCTTTCGAAATCTGGAACCAAGAAAGAGCTGTTGGAGCGGTTACGATCGGTGAGAAATAAGCTGTCAGTGCTCTGCGGCGTATATGGCGCTGGTTGTCCTAGCGCTTCTTATATCTAAGTCAGCTCCGTCGTGGATGGATTGTTTTGGGAGGGTTAGGCCTTAATAAGATGTTGTCGTTGGATTTGCCAACAAGATTATCGACCATCCACATTTCATAATGATCAGAAAAAAGTGGGATGCTCTGACCACTTCCACACCATGCAGATTCACGTTAGAAGTGGGAGGTCTGCACCTAGAATACCAAGCAACCTGCATGCTTGGCATGGCATGTCCAACACATACTAACAAGATTTTGTCTCAACCTGCCATGATTTGTGGTGTGGCCTGGACTCGCACATTATGTCTGCTTCACATGAAGTTCTGTCTAATGCAATTGACTGCACTACTAAAAAAGCACCAAAACTGTATGGAGAACCTGCAAGTAGGCAATATATTGCCTTTCCACATTTTCATGGGCCACTTGCTACAAGCCTGATACAGAAGAGCTCATAAATGTTCCCATGAAAGCAAGAAATGCTGACACTACCAGTGTGGTTTCTGAAGGAAATGGAGTTTCATTCTGCTGTAAGCAAATGCAACCAAATTGCTAGCACCATCTTGTTTACACTGTCATTGCTCTGAGGATGCCCCATGTACTTTGTAACATTTTATGAACATCACCAGGACAGGTTACTATAGGCTGTTGGCCATTAAATGGATGTTCATGGGATGTGATGTTGCATTGAAGATGCAACCACTGCAGGAAGCATGGTATAGAATAGTAGAGGCAGTAAGCTGATAAAGGGTGTGATTGGACTTGGCTCTGTCTAACAGAGGTTAGGTTATGTGACTAAATAGGTTAGGTTAGGTTAGTTTGGATTAGATTAAGTGTTAGATTAGCTTAGGTTGTCTATTATTCATTAAGTTAGATTTTATTGATGAGATTAGGTCCAAAACACCTTCACCTTGGGAAATGCCCCTGTTGAATTTGTTGCTGCAGAATTGCAGCAGAAGTTAAACAGACAACTGGTGTGGTGGTCAGTGGTGAATGGAGTGACAATGTTTCCTCATAATTTTTTAACTTTCTTCATATTGGAATGGTATTACACAGCAACCAGATCACAAGGTTTTACCTTAAAATCCCTCAGTTCTATAATTTTGATGCCATTTATGCTGCTTTTGACCAGAAAATAACACTGGGTGAAAATGTGATGTAACTCCATAACTCCAGCAATCTGCATAGCTACCAAGCTAAATTGATACCAAAAGATGCACAAATAAAAAGTGGCCCAATCACAGGCATTAAGTGTCTTGTCCCTGCCACAACTTCCTCAAAATAATCTCTTGAAGTAATTCAGCCACCCACCACCTCAACAACTAGCAGAGTTTGAAGTACCAAGCATTTCTGCAAGACAGATCAACACCCACTTTTAAGTGTTAACATTGGACAAATGTGCCATGAAATATGATGTCACTGAAAGACCTATCAAAATGTGGCTGTCTTGAGACTGGAAATAAGTGGAGATGGTACTGGAATGGGTTGTCAAGATGAACAGGAGCAGAGTGTTGAAGTTCCCATGGTCTGTGGAAGGTGATGAAGTGCACAGATGCTGTCCTGGCCAAATAATCATCCCCATACTGGGGGGCTTTCAACACCCTGGCCCTGTTTATCTCGAGAACCAACCGCACAATTTGGCCCATTCAAATGGCAACTGATAGCCCCATCCCCTGATGTGTCCCTTTCCAAGCCCAGTCCCTTTTCACCACTCTGTCCTAATACCCCTCCATGCTCATTCCATTAGTCCTCATCTCTTTCCTAACCTCATCCAAGTCCTCCATGTCTCTGTACTGCCCCAGTTTCCCTGTCTGTCCATGTTACCTCCCATGCAGTTATGTCTGTCCTTGATTGGTCCCAGTCCACATCCCTGTCCTGTTCCAGTACTGTCTCAGTTTATTTCGAGTTTCGAGACAGCCACGTTTTGATAGGTCTTTCAGTCACGTCCTTTCACAAGATGTTTGTCAAGCGATGATGCGTAAAAGTTGGTAAAAGATGCGTAAAAGCTGACCTGTCTTGCGGAGATGCTCCACTTCGAACTTGCACTAGTTGTCGAGGCAGTGGGTGGCTGAATCTCTTCAAGAGATCATTTTGAGGAAGTTGTGGCAGTGGCAAGGCACTAAATGCTCACAACTGGGGTATTTTTGTAATTGCGCATCTTTTGGTAACAGTATTGCTTGGTAACTATATGGGTTTCTGGAGTTGTGAGAAGTGAGAGGCCTGAGCCTAGAATATCATTTGCTTCCCAGGTGTGTTCTGAGTGGTTCTGGCATGCACCCAGATGCTCAGGCATGCATGTTGTGTGCCATTGCTAAGAAACTGAACTGTAAAAATAAATCAGCACATTTAATGGAAAAAAGGAAGTGTCTGGTATGAAGCACACTATAAAGAAAGTAGTGTGCTGGAGAATGATCACATTCAGAAGCTTCCAAATTATCACCAAATTTGGCAAGTTATCTAGTGGTAAGCTATGTTGACATACACATCTACTAAAATTGGTGATTATTATGTGATCTTAATATATCTTTGAATAAAATAATTTGATTTTAGCCCATTTTTTTCTCATGTGGTTGATTTTCGTGTTAAAAATTAAGCAAAAATTACAAAATTTGCTTTGGAGGAAAGTCACTTAAAGATGGCAATTCTCTAGAGATGGTACAATGGTATGTCTGGTTTGAGGTTTTCTTTAGTTTTTACTGGTATGTTTTACAACCATCCAGGCATTAGATGGCTCAGAAATTGTAGTTTATGCTGTATAAGAATTGAATATTATGGCATCATTGACACTTTTTGGCAGGCCATACACTTCTGATGAGCAATAAGCAATCTCTTTTTGCTACTGAAATAGAGCATAACAGGCAAAATTGGCACTAGACAGGGCTGTCATTCACCAGTTGAACCAAAATGACTTAGTTTCTCTGGGAGTGCAATGCTCAAATTGCATGTGTGCTACACATACCATATTCTGGTCCGGGAACACATCAGGAATGCACTGTCAATAATCATGTTATATCTCAGATCTGCACAAACCATGTTTTGCAGTTGGGTCCAGGCCAAGGCCAGCATCCAGTGAGATGCAGTAAACCATTGGCAGTGGCAGCATGCCAAATGTTCTTGCAGCAAACTGTGACAAGCTATATGCAAGATTTGGATGTCTAGTGTGTGTAAGGGCATTGGTTACTGTACTCAATGTGCATCTCATAATAATCCCCAGAAACTCAAAATCAGCCCATAAAGTTTTGGCTAAGAAGAAGACAGTTTTCAATGATTTGGTACTCTGTCAGTGAACTAGCAGCTATGGAGAAGGACAGCAAAAGTAGGTTTAATACCAAGTATGTTGTAGTCATCTGCATCCTGAAGTGTTTCAGAATGTTTTTATTTCCAGCCATGTGAAAGGATGATATCTTCCAAAAAGGATTGCCATTGTATTTCTGACATGCTGTTGAACTACTTTGTTGTAGTAGCAGACAGTGGTACAGCTCTGTGGCAGAATAATGTACCTCTTAATTTATTGTTTGGCCATCATTTAATAAGTTTGAAATGATGGCCCCTTGGTCTGATATTTGCATCCACTTCCAAGAATGGTATTGTCAAGGTTAAGTTTTCAATTGATGATCTTGTATGCCTCTGTGAGATCATCATTGGCAGCCCAGCCAATCTGGCACCCTTCAGTCCTGGCTGTTTTCATTTTTCATAGTCATTCCTGATATGGGCGATTTCTGACTTCCTTGACAAATTGGATGGCTCTTCTTTCAACCTTTTTGTGGGTCTGAAATTCCACTGCATGTAAGGTCCCATTTGCTTCAAACAGTAGCCAAGGTATGGTCTTATATCGGTTGCTGCTAGTCTTGTGTCGTTTATCTTAGATTTTGTGTTGCTAGTGTTAAAAAAACACAGCAGAAGAAACAGTTATCCATTGAGTCACTTTGCCTGTCTTTCTTAATCATACAGTGTCTTGGGGGAATACTCTGTCAGTAACCACACCAGCTTGCTGCACCAAAGGAGTTACTGTGACAGGTTGGTGATAGTACTCATTGGTCATTGACAGGCAGTTTGAGGGATGGGCCCTGGCTCAGGCTCAAACAGCTCTGGGAACCAGTTCCAGGTCTGGGACTGCTTCTCCTACCCCGCACTAGTTCCCCAGGAACCTTTCAGCCAGCCATCTGCTGGCAAATAGGTCATCATTGTACAATTATTGCATCATAGTCCAGTGCCAGTGTGTGTCTGGATGTGCACTACCTGTTTGAACCCTTACAATCTGCAGGACTAATTACTTTGCTTATGTCCGGTTATGGGACCCCAGACTGGGATGCAGACCAGCGTATCTTGTGCCAGGCCATTTGTAGAGCTGGTTAACTGTGTGCGTGATAGGTGGTCTTTTTGTGTGGCAGCTGAGCAGTAATAGTAGTATCTGCAGTGGCATCCTGGCCTCTCCTCTCGACCATATGTTGTTGAAAGACTTTGTCACAGAGGAAATTGGGTGTCTTGCCTCCCTAAGCTGTGGAAAATTCTCTGGAAAGGCAACTGACCAGGTTGGCAGCTTGTGTCTCTGTAAGGCCATTCAAGCTCTGCAACCAGGTCTGTCTGCAGATTTGCACATCAGGGCTGAGTCAGTCAGTCTGAATGCCGTGCATATAACAGCGCCGCCCAGTTGACTAAAACTGAGATCTGTTGTGAGACGTTAGCTCCCCACGCATCCCTTGTTGGGTTGATGAGGCCCTGGGAAATCAGTGATGGTGTCATCAGTTGCCTGTGAGTCATTGGGTATGCCTTACAGAACAATGTATTAACTAGTGAGTGACTCCAGCGTCAGGCCAGTAACATCCACAAAAAGCCATTATCATCCATCCATTTTCATTATCATGCAGCTGTCGCCGACGGCCTGCGTGGCCCCCACCTTGTCGGAGGTAACCGTCGTGGCAGACAGCGGCGCTATCTGTATGGCGTCTTCTCAGTTCTGCTGAGATGGGGCGGGCGGGAGAGGGTGCGTGCCACCAGGACGACTTCCGCTGCACGCGGAGCCTGGTCTTCCACAGCCGAGGCTCGTGCCGCGCCACCAGAGCACGTGCTTGTTGGTTCTGAGTTCAAACTGCATTTCCAAGGGGCATTGAGGCCTCTTGGTGAGGTGCCCTGCGTGGATGCTATCACCTCCTCTGGACTACGGACCAGGGGTGCTCGGCCAGTGACAACAAATTTGACCCACTGGCCACCACCTTCTCCTTACCGTATGCGGCCCGCTGGCTGATATAGGCATCGCAGTCCATGTTAAGGACCGCTGTTACGGTCCATAAGAGGGGTGGGGTGGTGGCCAAGTAAAGGAAGGATTGTAACCCTTCAGATGATATTTTCGATTCACCCTACGTACGGCAGAGGGTATTTCATCCGACCTAAAGCATTTATTTGAGCCCTGATTCGTCGAAATTTGTCTAATGGATCCACAAAGGAGTATACAAGGACAAGACAGCAGTGACAAGGTGTGGACGGATGGTTTCTCTTCGGAGGTATGTTTTGTAATCCTTTTGTTATCGGGAATTGGTCTTCTGACGTCGTGTTGTCTTGTCTTGTTAACTCGCCATTAACTGGAGAGGGGGGGGGGAGTGTTTAACGCCCCCATCCCTGGCGCATTTCTTAGATATGTGGCAAACTAACAAATGCAGCATCCTGAAATGTTTGGTACTTTGTCTTAAATTAATTATCCACATTCGGACGAAAATTAGGAAATGAGGTCATCGTAGGCCACGTCATGACGCCAGAAAGACGACCATGTTTTGCGATTTGACGTGCAATTTTGCCTCGTCGCCGTATTGCCGGTACTTTTAATTTTGGTGACAATTAATGGTGACTGGCTTGGATTGCATATCATAATGACCTGGCAGTTCAGTGTGCAGCGTCTCTGACGTGCTAGGTCATCGTAGGTCAGCGCTTTCCGTATCCAGTGAGGGTGCATTTTAGAAAGCAACAGAATTTTGGATACAGCCAGATGGATTTCTGGCTTTTCTTGCAACCAATTGCATGTACAACTTACACAGCAGTTTCTTGCAACATTGCGGTGTTTTCCAAGTTTGACCTTTGGTGGTTTTATGCAGGTTTTAGCTTAGCGAGTTAACTGGTGGCGTCCGTTTGACGTTCTGGATGACCGTTGTGGAGATGTCGGTCTTTGCCATACTGTGCAGCATTCCGTGGAAATGTGCAACATCAACAAACCGACTTGTAGTGTCATCCAGAGATGGCGGATGGGGGTCATTGGCCTTCTCGTGGTACTCCCGAGTTTTGAACTACAAAATGTAGCGGTTTTGTACGTGCACGGTAATTGGGGCCATCTCAAGGTATCTGTGTTCAAAGCTCTTTGAAAATGTCTTTTTTAGCATCTCCTTGTCAAATGGGCCAGGAAACGTGTACCGCGTAACACCTTATAACTATGACGGAGATGAAATTTGACACGATCTGTGATCGTGACCGTGCATACCTTTGGGTCAGGTTGCACTTAGAATGTGAGATTAAATTTCTGGGAACATGTTCTCCAGTCTCCTTTTATCTAGAACACGAGACCACCTTCAGTCTTGTCTAGTTTTTCATTGCGATTGGGCGTGTCTGGAGAAAATGGTCACTTTTTTGTGTGATCTGATCTGTGACGCCACTATTGACAAAAATAAAAGCATGTATATATCACAAGACCACAAAGAACGGCGCTGGTTTGCCATTTGAATCAGCCAGATTGGACGATTGATTCTCAAGATACTGAGGAGGGGGAGGGGGGCGTGAAACGTCCCCCTTCCCGTCACTGAAAGGTGGCGAAATACGCAAGTCAGTGCTGAGTCTTGTCGCCCACATCTAGTCTGTGATGTTGTGTTACCGAAGCACTGCTAGACACGAGAACGGGGCGGAAATGCAGCTGCGAAAATGCAGTGGCAAAAGTATGACTGTGTTTTGTTGCTCTTACCCGTGTCTTTGTCATGCTGGACAGCGATGCCCTGCTTGGGGGCTCAGATTATTCCAGAACATGTGCATCCTTGTACTGTGAATGCTGCCGAAGGAAGCAGAAATGTGTTGAAAAGATTCAGTTACTCATCTCCGTTGTCTTGTGGCATGTTGTATCTCAGTTTTGGTAGTTGTGGTGTATTGGGGTCCAAAGCTTTGTTCATTATGTTGGAATTGTATGCTTTTGGATTTGGATTTCTGTTTTTAATAACAGACATGTTGTTATGGCCATATGTGAGAGGGACCACAAGGCCTGTCACCATTTTCTGCTTCCACTCAGTTTAGAGAAATATTTTTTCAATATGAAAGAGAAAGATTGAGTAAGCTATTTGTTTCAAATAACACATGAGACATGTGGTGCTAAATGGTGGCATTGCTTTCAGCATGTTCATCTGGAAAAGGAGCGTGAGAGGAGCGCGAGCAGTGAGGACGACCAGGCGCCAAACATCAGTGTACGTGATGTCCTGTACATCGTTAACCTGGCATTTATCGTAACATTTCGGTGTGAATAACTGCGCTTTATTAGATGTTTTATCATAGGTATTTCTGTTTAATCCTGTTATTTTCTGTGCGCCATGGGAAATTGTTGATTATGCTGCTTAAAATTGATGCACTGCAACCAGGGTCTTTTGTTAATTAAATGCTTAGGTTATCGTCTGGGATGTTCCGAAGATATGTGCGTGCTGAGTACCCGTGCATTGTTTTGTAATTGAAACAGGCGTGTTATATTTGGTTTCAACGTTGAGCCTTCAAACTAGACGTATATGATGCTTATGTTGTTCCTGTAAGTAATTTTCGAACCTCATAGAGGAATGGTGTAGCTTACTGCACATACAAACAGTTGTGTGCTTCATAGGTTTTGTGCTTCTGGAACAAGAAGTAAAAATGCGTACAAATTGCCGACAGTCAACGTGCACTTTACGGGTTTCTTACAGCTGAAAAACGAGGGAGCTCTGGCCGGAAATGACTTCATTAAGCAGTACCTGGACAAACAGCAGGCCCAGCTCATCCAGCAGCGTGAGGCACGCCGTAGGGTGGAAAGTGAGACCTGCCAGCCTTCTGGACAGAATCCACTGCACCATTATTGATCGTTCTCATGGCAGACAGCACTGTTGTGAAACCTGTACATTCGATGGCCGTCGACTAAAAAGTTTTGGTGCTTTTTTCACGATTAGTCTGGAGAGTTTCCTCCTGTGTAGTGAGCGGGAGCGTGTGTTTCCTGTGTTTTCGAGTGTTTTTTTTTTCAGTTGTAAGCATGTTTATTCAGTGGCCAAATGTGGCATCACTGTGTGTAATTCGTGCATAAATGGCATCGTCGGCGATATTGCCACGTGATCTGTGCAAAGAATTCGCTTACAGCGTGAACCGCGCCACCAATAACGATACTGCGCCGCAGAACTATGACGTAGTCAGGACATGTTTTGGACTATGCTGCATGCTAAGTGAATGGTGTAAAGGTCCGTATGACACAGCTTTGAAGGCCACTTGCAATTTTTAGAAGTGATTGCACAGGGCTTCACAACACAAACTTTCCTTGTTTCCGTCCTTAAATCTCACATCGGACGGCCTGATTTTTGATAACTCGCCATTTTATCCAATGTGATTTCGGGTATGGTAGCGACGTCTAGGAAAATGAGTCAGAACGATCGAGGCTGGTTTCCCATCTAATTTGGGATGTAGTCGGAAATGAGGGCTTACCTTTCCGGTGGAATTTAAAGTAGACGAAAAACCCTAAACAAAACAAGCATGAACTTCATTGTCGATGTAAAGCAACCACGACTTAAAGGCTGCAGAAGACGATCACAGCTGGTTCTGTAACCGTGACAACATGTTCCCTTAAAAACAAAATGTGAATAACCAAGGCGGTTTATATGTAAACAAAAAATACAGTGTAAGTTTTGATGGTTACAAATCTGGAAGATTTGTGCCGCACACATGCGGTACAAATCTTCTGCCTACTACAAATCTGGAAGACTTGTAGTAGGCAGAGCCCGTCATGTACCCAAAACATCAAAGCAAAATATCGCAAGTAAAACTCCTATGGCAGGAAAGATTTACTGACTAAATGAGAAGGGGATTCTAAAACCGTGCTCGGTAGGCTAGTTGGTAGAGCTATGGTCTTCCCGCCCTGGCAAGACGGGTTCGAGTTGCCCAAGCGCTCGATATTTGGCCGGCGGGTCAGCTGGCAACTGCCCAGAAAGAGTGTCAAGCGGACTACCATATGGTCGTGTCTTACCCTTGGTGGAACGTTAAGTTTTCGGTACAAAGTTATCCGTTGTCTATAATTGTTCGATCGTGTGTAGGGATAGGAGCCTGCAACATGCTATGTTTAGCACGGGCGCGGATTGCTAACATCACCCCAGCCATCTGTAGGATCCAGTTGAAAAAAAAACTTCCAAAAGCCTTCCTTGAGTATTAAGTCGATAAAAATCGCGACGTTTTCAACTAAAGTTTGGTATATATGGTAGCATTCAACTCAGAGATTTGGGACGTTTTCTTTAAAACGTCCTACCCTAGTAACTTTCATATCTCTAAAACGTCCGACGTCAGTAGCTCCCTTATGCGTTTAACCATTTGTCGCCAGTATTCATGCTTGACGTGAAGTGCCATAACGTTATCAAGCAGGCAAATTGTCATTATTATATCATCACACTTTTTAAGCAATGAACTGGACTGGATGAGTTGCTGTCAGTGGCCTGTAGGCATGCCGACTGGGTGACTGACTCGGTAGTCTGTTGTCAGTCCGGGAAGTGGCAGTAGTCGTGCGGCGGGGCCTGTCGACGGCACCTGGGCCACGTGTAGCAGTGTGGGTGATGCAGGTGATGTGGTACGTTACCCGTGTGTGCCTCGTGCAGGCGAGTCGCAGCGCGAGTCTCAGTCGGAGAGCGCCGACAGCCAGGAAGAAGAGGAGGCGGACACGTCCAGGGGACGACGTCCCACCAGAGGTACGCCACGCCGCACCCGCTGGTCCACCACCACCAGCTCTGGAGACGTTTGCCACTCTGGCTTCAGCAGAGTTGTTCTGTATACTTTGGCTGATGGTGAACTAACCATTTGCACTACGGTGTTGTCTGAAAAGTGTGACGTTTGAGCTGAGCTGTTGTGAGGTTGCCGCGGTTTTGATTATACAGTTGCGGTCCACGGCGTTCCAGTGCGGCCGTTTTCAGAGGTCGCGTTTTTTCTTGTCCCAGGAGGATCGACGGAGCAACACGACCAGCAGTTCAAGAAGCCAGGATCGGAAGAAAAGGTGCTGTTCGTATTACGTTATGTTTCTGTTGCCTCGTCATATCTGGGAGCATTCCACTGCGCTCTCAGCATGCATCATTACGTTGTTCTGCAGTATTGTTTGTGATGCGGTGACTCCCTCGCGGCGGAGATGAGACGTTCCCGCTTGTTATTTGCCGCGTAACGCCGTAACGAGACGGCGCGGCATTTTTAAATTTCCGCATCTCAGTAAATAACATTTAGTTTACCTTTTAGTACCATAGAAACCAATACCGCATGGAACGTTGACCAGTGTCAACATTTTTCTTGGACAGACTTGTTTGGCATGCGTGCATGCAGACATGCCTGTTCATGTGTCCCGGCCTTGATGTGTGCGTGATGTACGTTTTGTACGCAAAGAAGAAAAAATAACGGCGCGCTCCATTGCGATCAAATAAGGCATTTGCTGTCGTGTGACCTGAGACATAGATGTTGCACAAAATGGGACATTCATGGTTACATCGGGGACAGTTTATTGCCGTTTGAATCAGCCTAGTCGGTCCACTGTTTGTGGAGCCATTAAGTGCGGCGTCTGAACGCTTGCTCTTCCTCATCGGGAGGTGCCTGTGTAGCGAAGTGATCCAGCTACTGCCGGGTAATCAATAGTCTTATACAGTGGTCAATGAGCGTCGTACGGCGGTCAGTGAGCGCCACCAGACGCCACAGCCGACCACTGGCCAGTGTAGTCGGCCATCGGCGGCAGTGGTGACTGTGTTGACTGAGTGGCCGTGAGCCGGCGTTGACCGGCTGCGCCGCGCTGCCGCAGGTGTCCCCGCGGAAGGGTCGCGCCTCGGAGCCGGCCGAGCCGGAGTCGGACCGCTCGCCGCCGGCGCCGGCCGGCCGCCGCTCGCGCCGGCATACGGCCTCCACGGACACGGACGGCGACGAGCCGCCGGAGCCGCCGCGGCGCAGCCGGCGGGCCGCGGCGGCCGCGGCCGCCTCGGAGCCGCCCAAGCCGGCCGACGGCGCCGACGGCGGCGGCCAGGGCGGCCAGACCGCCGCCGAGGAGGCGGCCCCGGCGAAGGATGCCGAGAATGCAGAGGACCTGAAGCAGCAGGGCGGCGACCGGAAGGACACTACTGTTGACGACAAAAGAGACAAAGAAAAGGAAGAGGAGGAAAAGAGGGCGGAAATGTTAGCAGAGACGAAACGTGAGGAAGAAAGGAGGGAAAGAAAAGAGGCCGAGAAGAGGGAGAAGGACGTGGAACTGAGAAAAGAGGAAGAGAGGAAGGAAAAGAAGGAAGCAGAACGGAGGAAAGAGGAAGAAAAGGAGGCGGAAACAAGAGAGAAACGAGAGAGCGAACGGAAGCGACAGGAGGAAAAGAAGGAAGCAGAAAGGAGAGAAAGGAAAGAGGCGGAGCGGAAAAGAGAGGAAGAAAAAGAGTCTGAGAGAAGGGAACGGAAAAGGGAGGAAGAGAAGAAAGAAGCCGAAAGAAGGGAACGCAAAAAGGAGGAAGAGCGGAAAGAAGCTGAGAGAAAAGAACGAAAAGAGGAAGAGGAAAGGAAGGAGGCTGAACGAAGGGAGAGGAAGGAGGCGGAGCGTAAAAAAGAGGAGGAGAAAGAGGCCGAAAGGAAGGAAAAGAAAGAGGCTGAAAGAAGGGAGAAGGAAAATGAACGGAAAAAGGAGGAGGCAAGGAATGCCGAAAGAAAGCATCGAAAAGAAGCAGAACGTCTGAAAGAGGAGGAAAAGGAGGCTGAAAGGAAGCAACGGAAAGAGGCGGAACGCGCGAAAGAAGAGGAAAAGGAAGCAGAAAAGAGACAGCGGAAAGAAGCGGAACGTTTAAAAGAAGAGGAAAAGGAGGCTGAGAGGAAACAGCGGAAAGAAGCGGAACGCGTCAGAGAGGCGGAGAAAGAGGCAGAGGCGAAGGAGAAAAGGGAAACCGAGCGGAAAAGGGAGGAAAAACGGTCCGACAGAAGGGAGAGAAAACATTCTGGAAGGAGAGCAGAAGGCGATGACGTGACGATAAAGGAAACACACGGAAAAGACAAGAAATTAGAATCTTCTAATGAAGAACACACCCGCGCAGCTGAAGCTGCAAACAAAAATGTAGGTACTGGTGAGGATGATGGAGATAACGCCGGCAAGGTTGCCGGGGATGCTAAGGAAAAGCCAGTGAAGCCTGATGTCACAGACTCGAAGGAGACCAGTAAACCTGAAAAGGCCAGTGAAGCAGAACGGACTGATGAGGGATCGGATAAGGCACACAGAAGGCGCCAGAAAGAGGTGGACGCGGAAAGGCAGCCGGCCGATGCCGGTGGCGGCGAGCCGAGTCAGGCCAAACCGGAGGAGGCCGCCGAGCTGAAGGCAGCCGCGGCCGAGCCGAGGCCGGCCGAGAACGAGCGGCGGCCGAGCCGGCAGGACTCCGGCGAGCGGCACCGGCGCCGCCACGGCCACGGCAGCGGCGAGCGCGACTCGCCGGAGCGGTCCGGCCGCCACGAGCGCCGCCGCCGCCGCTCGCGCGACGACGAGCACGAGCGGCCGCCGCCGCTCGCGGGACGAGCGGGAGCGGGAGGGCCGCGCGGAGCGGCGCCAGCAGCGGCGCGCCGGCCGCGACGACGACTGGAAGGAGGACGCCGCCTTCTGGAGCGCCGACAGGCCGGCCGAGGTGGGCCCCCGCGCCGCCGGCCACGGGGCGCTCCCCCCCCATTCAGGACCGTGCCGTTCGGCGCGCCGTTCGCGGAAAAGTTAGATGGCGTTTGTTGAATGCTTGCATGGGGATTCACATCAAACCGCCCTTTTTGTTCATAATTTATGATTTGTTCTTTCTCATTTTGCATTGCGCTGACGTCTCTGTGTTTCCGTTTTTTTCCATGGAATATTCTGAATGTGTTTGACATCATTCACCCGTTCTAAATTTGTTTGTCTCGTGTTCCTTGTCATCTCCCATTCCTCCAGCTTTAAATTACTCATGTCCGTGAAGTGCGTATGTACCAGTCAAGTAATTCAACACGTGGGCGTT